>JALAZF010000251.1:2629051-3943577 GCA_022829125.1 Lathyrus tuberosus
ACGGATCCTAGCAATGCCATAATTTCCTTTATAGGGGGTTTTAACCTGAAGGGGAAGACTTTAACTCAGTGTAGAGAAATGCTATCTTTCCTTAGGAATTTCTCATACTAAAAGAGGAACAGTGGCGTGGATATAGATGATCCAGAGGCTTGTCGCTTACAGTGATTAGATGAAGGGAGTTGTTTGATGTTTGTGTACTGTGAACGAGGCACAGTTTTGATGCTAAAAGGTTAATTGGATTAACCAGTGGTTTTCTTATATGAAGCCTAATGAGTCAACCACTCTCCACAATTCCAGCTAATACGCGTGCCCTAACAACATGTCCTGCTGTTGTTATTAATTCTGCAGGTCTGATGTTACAACATCACCTGTGTGACATCAGACATCCAACTTCAGCAATTAACCACTTAACACAGCCCAGTGTTAAGACTTCAATGTTACAACATCAGCACCTTGACATCAACATTGAATAACCTTTGTTTTACCAAAATTCCAGCCAATGAAAGAACTATCACTTTCCCGCATTTACTTTAAACCAATTTAATCTAAACTCATAAACGCGAGAGATTGTTGAACGAAATTCTTTCCCTCGAATCGATCTCTGTGGACACGACATAAATCCCAGAGGGAATTCTTTCCGAAAATAAATATTTTTACTGCTTGCCCTATTCTGCACCCAACACCTATTCCTAACCTCTTTCACACGGATAGGGGCATCACGCTAACTATATCCCCTAAATCACATAGTGACCTCGCGAACTCCATAGTGCCGAGCCGCCAAGGGATCGAAATACTCCCCGATCCTTTAAATACCCTTTCCAGAATGGTTCGATTGAACCTTTCATCCAAACCATTTTGTTGGGGAGTCCCTGCAGTAGTTATGTGCCTTGCAATACCATACGCAACACAATAGTTGTCGAAAGCGTCATTGCAACATTCAAGGCCAATGTCGGTCCTCAACCTCTTTACCTTCTTGCCAGTTTAGTTTTCAACCAGAGTCTTCCAACTTTTGAAATTTTCAAAAGTTTCATCCTTAGTCTTCTGGATGAATACCCATAACTCATTAGCAGCAGTTTGACAATCTACATAGTCTACATCACCATCTTCATTATTGACAACAGCCAATTGGTGCTCCCCCTTGAAAAACATGAACCAGCATCACAGCTGTTCAATAGCTCACAATGTGCAGCAATTTACTCCCCCTTGATATCTGCTTGGCTGCACTCTTCAAATGCTATGATATCTTCACTAGCAGCTCACTCTAAACTCCCCCTCAATAATTGTACTTCTGCATCACAACTAGCAGCACTTGACCTTCTTTGATACTCTTGACTCTCTTGGCTATTTCTCCCCCTTTTTAGCCACAATTTGACAAACCTTCTGAGCACCCTTTGCTGCAAAATCCATGGACAAGTACTCCCGCTGTCATGATTAACAAATGCTCTAGATGAATATGAACATTTGAGCACACTTGCTGAGCACATTCATTTTGGTACCACTGTCCCTTTTTCCACAGACAGTTATTCCCTATCATAATCTTCATCTTCAGACTTCCTGATCAACTTCAGTCTTCTCTACATTCTCCATCCAAGGCAAACCTTCTACTTCATCATTCTCCCGTATGACTATGCAGATGCTCCTTAGATATAATGTAAGCACTAAGTTTCAGATCCAGAACAAAGACATCCTTCACCAAGGATACTCTTGACACTCTTGACACCAGGGTATTACATATGCTCCACTACTGGATTTACTATCAAAATAATCCAAACTCAACACTGTGTCACAAACTCCACAAATTCTCAGCTTACTTAAAAGCTTTACTGAGATCTAGACTCTTCAAGAGATAATAATCAGATCACAATACCTCTACCATTACATCCACCAGTAGTTATTGATACTAGTGAAGTCTTCAAAATCAGTAGTCATGCTAAACTTCACATTCTAATTCACATAAACAGAAACACTTCTTCCACATGTCCAATCTTAATCATCTTCCAGATATAACCACCAGCAAACGTGATGTTACAACATCTTTTGGGACATCAGCTTCACCATCCAAAGGACTCATTGCACAAAGAAGTCCTTCAAGAAGCTCCCAGAAAAAAAAACACAGTCAGAGCAGCTTAGTCAGGTTAACATACACACCTGAATACCATAAGTTCCCACACCCTCTCTGAACCATATCCTAGCAAACTCAACCATATCCAGAGTATCTATACCAAATTCTTTTTCCAGAACATACTTCCACCATTTTATGAAAAGCACAGGAATGTTATCTAGTATGGCCTTTTGAATTTTCTCAGAAGTTCTAACACCAACGGCTTCCTTTATTTGAGAGATATCCTGGACATTTTCATCATACTTATCTCTGATCTTCCTATTTCTGGAAGAGATGAACACTTTACTCCTGGATTTTGTAGTACCATCCACATAGATCTTCTACTTATCAGTTCTCATCTTTGGAGGTGACTCAATAGCTTTCCTCTTCCTTGATTTCAGTCGTTTAGCAACCCTACGGATTGTCAACTTGTGAAATTTTTCTTCTGAACTATAGGAGTCATTAGTCAGGTTGTCATCTTTCTTGGCCTTGTAACTATTCAGCTCCCAACACTTCCTAAGGTCACAGCTTTTGATCCTTCCATCAGCATTGTTGACTCCTTCATATAACACATCATCAATCTTAGGAGTACCAGCACCATAAGTCATTAACCCAGATTGACTTTTCACCATACTTTCACACTTGATGTCACCATCTAATGTTACATCATCACCAGACTGGCTTTCAGTTTGAGGAATCCACTGATAGCAATTGTCTTTAGATCTTGCCCCAGTCATTACAGCCTCACCCTTCTCATTAGTTACAACACATTTATCTTTGGTATAGCTGACTAAGTAACCATCATCACATAATTGGCTGATGCTTATCAGATTTGTATTCAAACCATTGACAAGATAGACATTGTCAAGTTCAGGTCCTTGTACTTTTCCAATACCTTCAACAACTCCTTTATTCCCCTTACCAAAAATAACTTCAAGAGAGGGGCAAGGGCTAAATTCAGCAAACATGGATCTATATCCAGACATGTGTTTGGAACACCCACTGTCAAAATACCATGTTCCTTCTTTAAACTCTTTGTCAGCCATGTGAGCCAATAAGCACTTCACCTTCTCCTTAGGTACCCATTGTTTAACAACTTTGGGCCTGTACTCTCTCCATCTGTTTTGAGGCTGAGGGTATCCATGCAGCTTGTAGCAAGAGTACTGCATATGTCCAAACCTTCCAGAATAAAAGCATCTCACCCTTTCATCTCTGAATCTTCTGCCATGATGAGATTGCTTAGGCTGCCATCCATAATGTGGTCTCCTCCTACCATAACTAGCCTGCCTTCTATTATGCTGGTATCTTCTTCCATAAGGAGGCTGAGAATGTTGTTTCCTGGATTGTCTCCCATGATGGTGTGGCTTTCTTCTTCCATAGATATGAGGAACAACATTGGTGTAACCATACCCCTGATGTTGAGACACCTGATAAGACATGTGATGTTTGAACTGAGCAGCTTGCATGCTCTTGTGGTGTTGTGGGGGCATATACTGACTAGCTCCTTATGGCTGCTTTCTCTTCTGATTAGGACCAGTCTTCTTCTCAATCTTCTTAGGTTGTGAAACATCAGCTTTCTTAGGTGTAGGATCCTGCTTCTTTGGCTGATGTTGAGACAAAGGTTGTGACACTTCCTTCTTTGAACCTGAAGTGCTTGCTTCTGAAGTTCCCTTATCCTTAGCCACATAACCTATCCCAGCTTTGTCTCCAGCAGCTTTTTCTGACTGTAGTATCTTGTCAAGAGTGGCTGTCCCACTGTTCAACATTCTAACAAATTTAGTCATATGATTAAGATGAGCTTTAACACATAAGACTTCTTTTTCCAATTCAGCTTTGTCATTCTCTAGCTGAGCAATCTGTTTCTTCTGTTGATTCCTCTCCTGACATAGTTCAACACTCTTTAAGCACAGCTCTTTATAGGTTGAAGCTAGCTCATCATAAGTGACTTCTCCATCACTATCATCATCAGGTTCAACAATTCTTGTCAAAGCTGTAACATGCTTTGCTGACTCAATTTCACTTTCACTATCATAGTCAGACCAGGAAACTGTCATGCCCTTCTTCTGCTTCTTCAAGAATGTGGGACACTCTTTCTTGACATGTCCATACCCTTCACATTCAAAGCATTGAACTCCTTTATCTTGGGCAGTCTTCTCTTCATCCTTCTCTTTTGCCTTGCTGTTGTCAGAAGAGATGTTCCTGACATTAGGCCTGGGGTTATTGTTCATCCTCTTGAACACTTTGTTGAACTGTCTTACCAACATAACTATGGCTTGAGACAGATCCTCATGAGACTCATCATCTGTAACTTTCTTAACTTCTGCAGGAGTGGAAACCAAGGCTATACTTTTGGGCTCCTTTTCAGGTTCTTCCTCATTCAAACCAAGCTCAAAAGTTTGAAGAGATCCAATGAGCTCATCAACCCTCATCTTACTGATGACTTGTGATTCTTCAATGGCAGTTACCTTCATCTTGTACTTCTTAGGAAGAGACCTCAGGATTTTCCTTACAAGCTTTTCTTCTGACATCTTTTCTCCAAGGGCACTGGATGCATTAGCCAGCTCAAGCACACTCATATGGAAGTCATGGATAGTCTCCTCTTCCTTCATCTTCAGACTCTCAAACTTAGATGTTAGAAGCTGGAGTCTTGACATCTTAACTCTAGATGTTCCTTCATGAGTGGCCTTCAAAATATCCCATGCTTTCTTAGCAACCTCACAGGTATTAATTAACCTGAAAATATTCTTATCCACTCCATTGAAGATTGCATTTAAAGCTTTGGAATTTCCAAGGGCAAGCTCATCTTCTTCCTTGGTCCATTCTTCTTCCGGCTTCAGCTTTGAGGTGCCCTCTTTATCTTTACCAGCATCATCTTTTTCAAACACCACAGGAGCTTTCCATTCTTTAATGACAGCCTTCCAAGCTCTGCTGTCCAATGACTTTAAGAAAGTAGTCATTCTAGGCTTCCAATACTCATAGTTTAAGCCATCCAATATAGGGGGTCTGTTGACAAATTCTCCAACCTCTTTGTCCATCTTCACACCAGAAAGTATCTTCCCCAGATATCACCCAGAGCCAGACAGGATGCCTGCTCTGATACCAATTGAAATTCTGGTACCAGACGTGTGATGTTAAGGTGCGATGTCACAACAACACACTCTGCATAATGGACAGCAATAATAGTAAATAAATTAACACAAAGATTTGTTCACCCAGTTCGGTCTAACTACCTACGTCTGGGGGCTACCAAGCTAGGGATGAATTTCACTACTTGTAGAATTAAATTACAGACTCAACAACCCAGTTGACAATCTCCTAATCTTAATTCCTACTAGTGACTTTCTACCTAAGAAACCACTTAGATATGAGAACACTACTCAATCCCTAAAACCACTCAAAGAACAACCTCTTTGAGAAACCTTGATCTTGCTTCCTAGCTTCGATCAAGTCACACAACTCTCTTTGCTTCACAGCTTTAGAGAGGACAGAAAACGACACAGCAATTCACCCTAGAATTCTGGTTAAACACCTCATACAAAATACTCAAGACACTCAGCCTCTACTCTTGATCTTCTCTCCGTATTTCTGTCCTTTTTCCTTTGGTCTTGTGCGCTTTATATAGCTCCTTGAATTGGGCTTGGACTTGTCACAATATTTGATCAGATTTGTTAATTAAAACTGAATCTTCAAAACAGATTTTATCCCCAAAATCTTTTTAAATCTTCAACCTTTTAATTCTCCAACAGACCTGCAATCAAATCTCCCATGTAACAGAAAATATCTATCCCAAGATATTCTCATCCAATGAGTCAACCACTCTCCACAATTCCAGCTAATACGCGTGCCCTAACAACATGTCCTGCTGTTGTTATTAATTCTGCAGGTCTGATGTTACAACATCACCTGTGTGACATCAGACATCCAACTTCAGCAATTAACCACTTAACACAGCCCAGTGTTAAGACTTCAATGTTACAACATCAGCACCTTGACATCAACATTGAATAACCTTTGTTTTACCAAAATTCCAGCCAATCCAGGAACTATCACTTTCCCGCATTTACTTTAAACCAATTTAATCTAAACTCATAAACGCGAGAGATTGTTGAACGAAATTCTTTCCCTCGAATCGATCTCTGTGGACACGACATAAATCCCAGAGGGAATTCTTTCCGAAAATAAATATTTTTGCTGCTTGCCCTATTCTGCACCCAACACCTATTCCCAACCTCTTTCACACGGATAGGGGCATCACGCTAACTATATCCCCTAAATCACATAGTGACCTCGCGAACTCCATAGTGTCGAGCCTCCAAGGGATCGAAATACTCCCCGATCCTTTAAATACCCTTTCCAGAATGGTTCGATTGAACCTTTCATCCAAACCATTTTGTTGGGGAGTCCCTGCAGTAGTTATGTGCCTTGTAATACCATACGCAACACAATAGTTGTCGAAAGCGTCATTGCAACATTCAAGGCCAATGTCGGTCTTCAACCTCTTTACCTTCTTGCCAGTTTGGTTTTCAACCAGAGTCTTCCAACTTTTGAAATTTTCAAAAGTTTCATCCTTAGTCTTCTGGATGAATACCCATAACTTTCTGGAGTAATCATCAACTATGGATAGAAAATACTTTGCACCTGAGTGTGAAGGATTCCTTGCAGGTCCCCAAAGATAAGCATGAATGTAATCAGGGGATCCATGTGTTCTTTGTTTACCTTTGTTAAACTTCAGGGTATCCTCTGTCAACAACTCTCTTCCATACAAGAGAGTTTCTTTGAAGTGAGCATGAGACTTAGGTAAAGAATTCAAGGGAGAGATAACTATAGTAGGAAAATATGTCCTACCATCAATTAAGTTTGAAATCTCATCGTGAAGGCTGATCAAATCCTGTGATGGGCCAAGAAGAACGTTTGTGATGCTGGGTGTGAGATGAGGAGGAGGAGGTGTACCTGTAAGGCACTCCGACACTCAAGTAAGAAAAGGTCAGAGAAAAGGGGCAAGTACAAAGTATGAGTTCTTAGGACGATTATTGGATACCTGACCCTATCAAATGAAAGGGTTTATATAATGCCCCCAGCGCGTGGCCAACGGTCCCTATTTTCGGGGCAGAATAATCGTTTCCTGAAGAATAGGTAACTACCAAAAACTAGCTGTTATGACGGGCAGAGGTGCCCAAAACTAGCCATTGCCACGGGAAAGGGCATGGTTCCGGGCACAGGCGTCCTGGCTGTCGTTGGGTGGAGAAGCCATGCGTAACAGGGAGAAATGTCGGGGAAGGGCAGATGACCTTGAGAACCATCTGCCCATGTGTGCCCGGTTGGAGGGCAGAAAGGTAAATTTTGCCCTTCCTCAGCTGGACTTAGGCAATTGGGCCGTTCTGGGAGCAGAAGTGGATTGGGCCATGCCTAGCCATTGGTCCAGTCTGGAACAGGAGCCCCCAAGTCGTTGCTCCCGAGCATGGGAGTGATGACTTAAGGATAGCTCGCCACCCCAGGGAACTCTGAAGAGGCCGTTGTTTGTCGACGAGACGGGGTTGTATTTATGTGCCCGGGGTGATAGTGCCAGTGGGATTCGTAACGTTGGTCGGGTTGCCCGGCATGCGGGGAGACCAACAGTTGAGGCACTTTGAAGAGACGTGACACCATGTGTGCCTTGAGCCTTGTGCAGTATTGACAGCGCAATGATGGTTAGGCTAAGGTCATGATAACAACCCTAGCCACGCGTGTTCGTGCACGAGCCTCCAAACCGTATATAAAGGAGGGAGAGAAGCTCATTTGAATTTTCAATTCTCTCTCCTTCTTTGTTCTTCTCAGAGGATTTCGTCAGTTGCCGCCGTCACCGCCGTACCAGCCGTCGTACGCAGCTCCGAGCAGCTTCTTCGGTTCTCCAAACTCTCTTCGACCACGTAAGTTACCTGGTTCCCTCCTTGTTTTCAGCTTTTTCATCTTTGTTTAGTTAGAATGCATGCGGTTAGGTAGACTTAGGTGGGACTGTTGCGTTTTTCCGGCGTCTGTTGGTGGTGGACGGTGGCTTGGCCATCTTCTGCTGCTGATGTGCTCGCCGGAGCTTCCCAGAGGTCCTAGAATAAGGTCGTCTCCGGTGCTATCGCGACGATGGCGCAGGTATGACTGGTGAGGCTACCCAGTTTTCTAATGCTCTAATGAATTTTTCGATGAATGTATGAATTTTCCGGTGGAGCTTCAAACGGAAACTTGGTAGTAAGTTAGGGAGGCTCCTCGTAGCGAATGAGGGTTTGCCCCTGGGCATCTCCTCGAGGGAGACTCTTGTGTTATCTGATTTAGGGGTTAGGTCGGGGACGCCGTCCTCGGCCCTTCGCGCGCCCTTTCACTTGACTAGCGGTGGAAGGGTGGATTTGATTTCGCAGTCGAATTCACTTTGTCCTCTGCTTTTCAGGTGATCGAGATGGAGTTAGAGCCCGAAAGAGAGATTCTCATAGATTCGTCCGAGGAGAGCTCCTCGGAGAGTATCGACACAGAAATTTTAAATGCCCCTAGTGAAGTCGGGGAGGATCTTGAACATGATTCCGCGGAGGAATAGACGATGGCGGAGCCTGCCAAGCATGCATCTACCACCGCGTCTTACACAGGGGAAGTCTTTATGGACGTAGGACCAGAGAGGAAGTTGAAGGTACACTTCCCCACTCAAGATGATCGAATATACACGGATTACGGGGAGAGGTTATCCATGTACGAGTACGCTTTCAAGGAAATAGGATTGAGGCTGCCCTTTACTGACTTCCAGCAATCCATCTTCGTCCATCTGGACTTAGCCCTGTCACAACTACATCCAAATTCGTTGTCATTCATCTGCGCCTTCGATCTGACTTGCAAGTTCTTGAAGATAGGAGCTACGAAGCCTTTCTTCTTCACTATCTTCCACCTCCAAAGGCAGGTCTCGGGGAGGAGGTATGGCTGGGTCTCACTGAAGTAACCAAGAAAGTTGTTCAAGCCCTTCTCGGAGTCGATCAGGACCTTCAAAGAGAGGTTCTATGTCATCGAGCCTGTGTCCGAGGTGGCCCAAGATACCACGTATGCCTGGGCAGTGTCGACCGACAAGGATGGCCGAGATATGTATGATGAGGACGGGAAATTACTGGCGGACAAGGTGTTCAAGTTCCCTTTTTGCTGGAGTGGGAGCCACTTCACTCGGGGAACTGGCCATTATCTTGCCCAACCAGATATGCTTTAAGCTACTTGGTAGTTTTAGTATTTTGTATCTTGTCCGAATTATAGCTTCCTCGGTGGCTAATATGTTTGTTGTGTATTTGCAGGTGAGATGCCTTCTGCCCACGAGAGGATGGTGAAGAATGCAATGGCGAGGGGCAAGCCTGGCACGGCCGCCTCAAAGTCTCGATTTACACAGCGTGCTCCTCCTCCTCATCCTGCTGCGGGGAGTTCCTCGCCCGTTCCTGCCCAGGGATCCCTACTGCCTTTGGCCTCGAGGTTCAAGCGGTCTAGGGCCAGCGAGACGGTGGACCTCAGTCGGGCGCCTAAGAAGAGCAAGTTCGAACTTCCCCCTTGCATCCTTGACAGGAAATTTTTTTAGGGAATATCCCTAGTGGTACCTCGGGCAGAGTCCCTTCAGCTGTAGGGCATGGATTGCCCGAGCAAAAGGGTACTGCTGGCGCAGGATGCCTCTGCGCTGGTCAGGGTCGTGGAGATGGCGAAGATATATGTCGAGGGAGATTCTTCCTCTGATTCTGAACTTAAGAAGGCCCAGGAGACCATAACATCCTTGGAGGAAACTGCGAGGAAGGCTAGGGAAAAGGAAAAGGTTGCCATCGATGCGAGGAAGAAATCAGACAAAGAGGCTGTCAGGCTAAGAGGGGAGAATGCCACTCTGGTTGCGGAGAAGAAGGCTGCTGAGGAGCTGGTGGACCAGGTGCAGGCTGCGGCGGCCTCGGCTGAAGATGTGCCTGAGGATGTGAAAGCGCTGAAGACAAGAGTTGAGCTTGTCGCTCATCTTATACGGGCAGAGGAAGACGTCATTGCCATTGGGGAAGAGTCGTTCAAAAATGTCGTGGCTCAACTCCGGTTGGTGAACTCAGAGGTCCAGATATCCACAGAGGGTACCAACTTCTTGGGCCATGTTGAGAATGGCAAGATAGTTAATCCGGACTTCTTCAATATTGGCGATGAGCATGCCCAGCTTTTGAACGATGAGACTCAGCAGCCCGATCTTGACCTTGAGCAGCCCGAGCGGATGAAAGAGTGATCCTTTTTTATCTTGTTGTAATGTATCTGGCCTGCGTGCCATGTTTTGATGTAATTTTATTTAGTTTGGGGGTGTGGCCCCCTTGGTTTGTAATATGCACACTTGTGGTCCTTGTGGCCATTAAATGTATGTACCTGGTCAGTGTGGTCGATTTTGTAAGTTTTATGTTTGCGCATGGCTTTCATTGATTATTTTTGCTAAGTGTTATACCTTTTCTCGATATAGGTGTGTGCCCGTTATAGGGATTACTTTGATTTGTTTGAAGTTTCAGGGAATTGCTTGACGTAGATGTGTTGGGCAGTGAGGGGGACTGGTCGAACGACCTGGAAATTTCCGGGCGAGATAACGGAGCTCAGGTCGCGTTTGAGGCCTGAGTTCGCAGCGTGAACCTCCCATCACGAGCTTGATGGTCTGCCTATCGTGGTACTTTGATGACGACGGTGCTCGGTTGAGGAACCGTTGTCGGGCAGGGACCTGGCTCGTTTCTGAGCGGGGTCCTGCCTTGGCTGGCGTGCGACGCTTGTACCTAGGCGTGCATCGTGGTCGGGATGTAATGTTTGCCGTTTTGATGAAGCAAATCGACGATTAGGACCTTAGCTATAGTATTGCTTTAGCTTTTTGGCGTTCCATAGTTGAGCAAGTTCTTCCCCATTGAGATATTCTAGGTAGTAGGCCCCATTCTCCATTTTTGCCCTGACGCGATAGGGTCCTTCCCAATTAGCGGCGAGTTTGCTTTCGCGAGAGTCCTTGTGGTTCCTTCTCAAGACAAGGCTGCCACTTGGAACTCTCACCGTATCACTTTGGCGTTGTGCCTGATTGCAATTGTTTGCTTTAATGAGGCTTTGCGGAGAGCTGCTCCGGACCGGACCTCTTCGACGAGGTCGAGCTCTTCCCTTAGTGCCTCGTCGTTCATTTCTTCATCCAGGGGTGACTCAGTCCACCTGGATGATACGTGTACTTCAATGGGGATTACAACTTCGGTCCCATAGGGTAGACGAAAGAGAGTTTCCCCGGTTGAAGAGTGTGGAGTCGTGCGGTACGCCCACAGGACGCTGTGCAGCTCCTCGACCCAAGCTTTCTTTGTTTTGTCCAGCCTTCACTTGAGGCCTCGATGGATTACTCGGTTTGCTGCTTCAACTTGCCCGTTAGTCTGGGGATGTTCGACGGATGCGAAGTGTTGTATCGTGCCTAGCTGAGCGACAAAATCCTTGAACTTCCTGTCCGTGAACTGTGTCCCGTTGTCCGTGACTATTGCTTGGGGGATGCCGAAACGCGTGAGGATGTTTCGTTTGTAGAAACGCAATATGTTAAAGGCTGTTATTTTGGCTAGAGCTTCCGCTTCTATCCACTTTGTGAAGTAATCAACGCCTACTATTAAGAATTTGTTCTGGTTTGATCCTACTACGAATGGCCCCAGAATGTCCAGGCCCCACCAGGCAAATGGTCACGAGGAGGACATAACCTTGAGCTCTTAGGTAGAGCTAGGTGCATGTCCCCATGTCGTTGGCATTTATCGTACTTCTTCACGTGTTCTTTAGCATCTTGCTGCATGGTTGGCCAGTAATACCCTGCTCGAAGGACTTTCCGGGCGAGGGATCTTCCCCCGAGATGTTGGGCGTTGATTCTATCGTGGATCTCGCGCAGGACGTGGGCGACCATCTCCTCCTATTTGAGTAATGGGATGGAGAACCCTCGCCTATAGAGTTTGTCTTCGACCAGGACGTAGGAGCAGGCCCTGTGCCTGACTGTGCTGGCCTCCTTGAGGTCGGACGGAAGTTCGTCCCTAGTAAGGTAGTTATAAACGGGGGTCATCCAGCAGTTGCTGTCGCCGATTACCTGTACGTCGAGGGTCGGGGATGCCTTCCTGATACTGGGTCGAGGAAGTATCTCCTGGATGACGGACTTGTTTCTACCCTTTTTCTTCGTGCTTGCTAGTTTAGATAACATGTCTGCTCTGACGTTATGTTCGCGGGGAACATGCTTCACCTATACTGCAGCGAACTTCGTCATATTTTCTTTGACCAATGCTAGGTATTTGAATAGGCTGTCGTTTTTTACCTGGTATTCTCCTCAAACCTGGAGGGCTACTAGTTGTGATTCCATGCAGATGACGACCTCTTCTGCCCCAAGATCCTCGGCCAGGCGCAAGCCGGCGAGGAAGGCTTCGTACTCAGCCTGGTTATTAGACGTGGGGAAGGATAAGGTGAGCGATACCTCTACGATGATTCCCTCATCGTTTTCTAAGATGATGGCTGCCCCGCTTCCTGCCGAGCTGGATGCCCCGTCTACGAAAATGGTCCATTTGCGCCCCCCCGAAGGTAGGGGAATTTGCGAACGTCATTTCCGCGACAAAGTCAGCCAAAGCCTGGGCTTTGAGGGTTTTTCTGCTTTTGTACTGAATGTCGAATTCGGACAACTCTAACGACCATTTAAGCATTCTGCCGACCATGTCTGGTCGTCCCAGCAGCTGCTTTACGGGTTGGTCTGTCCGAACCACAATCGTGTGGGCCAGGAAATAGTGTCTCGACCTTCTTGCGGCGTTGATGAGGGCCAACGCTACCTTCTCTATATGCTGGTATCTCAGATCTGGTCCCTGCAATGCCTTGCTGGTGAAATATATGGGCTTTTGCCCGTCCGGTGTTTCACGGACAAGGGTGGCGCTTACGACCTCGGTTGCCACGGCGAGATATAGGTACAACGTTTCGCCATTGTCTGGCCGAGAGAGGACTGGCAGCTTTGACAGTGCTCGTTTCAGGTGGAGGAGAGTCTGGTCGCATTCCTCCGTCCATTCAAACGCTGCCTCCTTGCGGAGGAGTTTGAGGAAGGGCAGGGCATGTTGGGCGGACTTGGCTACGAAACGAGACAAAGATGCGAGCATCCCGTTGAGGGACTGGATGGATTTCTTTGAGTTGGGCGTTGGAAATTTGGAGAATGCCCTGCACTTGTTGGGGTTGGCCTTGATTCCTCGCTCTGTCAGTTAGAAGCCAAGGAACTTGCCCGCCCGGACTCCGAATGTGCACTTTTCTGGGTTGAAACGCATCTAGTATTTCCTGGCTTGTTCGAAGACTTTTCTTAAATGGGTCGTGTGATCGGTTTCCTCGTGCAATTTTACGATCATATCGTCCATATAGACTTCGAGCATATCGCTTATTTCTCCCCGAAAGATCTTGTTCATCATCCTCTGGTAGGTCGCACCGGCGTTCTTCAGGCCGAAGGGCATTACGTTGTAGTAGTAATTGCCCGATTCGGTCATGAAGGCCGTGTATTTTTTTATGCTCATTGTCATTGGTATTTGATTATAGCCCGAATAGGCGTCCATGAATGATAATAGTTTAAAACCGGCAGAGTTATCAACAAGTTTATCAATATTGGGGAGGGGGTAGGCATCTTTTGGGAATGCCTTATTAAGATCGGTATAATCAACACACATTCGCCATTTGCCATTAGATTTTTTCACAAGTACAACGTTGGACAGCCAAGTGGTGTATTTGGCTTCCAAGATAAAATTTGCCTCGAGGAGACCTTTTACAGCTTGTTCTGCAGCCTCCGTTTTCTCCGGAGACTGCTTCCTCCTACATTGTTCTACTGCTTTGACGGCTGGGTCAATCGTGAGTTGATGGCAGGCGACGGAGGGGTCCAAGCCTGGCATCTCCGCGGCACTCCAAGCGAACAAGTCTGCATTCTCTCGAAGGCAGGCTTTGAGTTGCTTCCATGTGATGTCGGGGAGACCGGTCCCTATCTTTACTCCTCGCTGAAGATCGTCACCGAGTAGGACGAGCTCGAAGTCGCCATCCAGGACAGGGCACGTCGGATGAGAGTTGTTACTGGTCGAGGCGGATGAGCTGCTCGGACTGGCCTGGTCATCCTCGACGAAGCGGCTGTCAAGGTTGACGAAGTCGACGCGAGGCAGTGGCTTAGCTTCCTCTGAGCTGTTGGACAAGCCTGGCTTGTTGGACGTCTTTGGCTTGGAAGTGATGGCGTTGAGTCCCTTGGTGGCCGCTTCGAAGCACCGCCGCGCAGCTTCGATGTCCCCGTGCAATGTGGCGACCATACCTTTTGAAGTGTAGTACTTCATTTTGAGATGGACAGTGGATGGCACAGCTACCAGCTCGGCTAGAGTTGGCCGCTCGAATATGCACTGATAGAGAGACAGGCAGTCAATTACCAAGAACTGCACTTTAATGGATCTGGCTGTCTCTGCAGATCCAAAGGTCACGATCAGTTCGACGTACCCCCAGGGTTTTGTGACCGACCCATTGAAACCCTGGAGGTCGGAACCCACGTAGGGAGTGAGATGCGATTCATCCAGCTGGAGGGTTGAGAACAGCTGTGAGTACATAATATCGACCGAGCTGCCTTGGCTGACCAGAATCCTACGAACATCAAAATTACCCATCTGGGCTCGAACGAGCAATGGGATACTTGAGTTCTGGGATCCTCCGAGGAGCTCTTCCCTGTAGAAGGAGATAGGGACCGATCCTGTCTGGGCTTTGTCGAGTGTTGTCACCTTGCTGGAGCTCGTGCTAATTAGGTGCTCGAACTTTCTCTTTACGGAGCCCACGGTGACTTTGCTGAAGCCCCCTCCGAAGATGACCATCACGGAGGGGAAAGTTTCCCATGGGCTGTGGGCTGCGAAGTATGCGGAAGCGCTGGGCTCATCTGAAACGTAGAATTCCTCCTGTCGATATATACACATGGCAACCTGGAGGTTGGCTTCTTCTGAGGAAGGTATCTCTTCCTCTACCTTCTTTGACTCCTGGGCGTCTTGCCGAGAAGCATCTTTCTTTTTTGTAAACTGCTTCAGGTGGCCATCCCTGATCAGTATTTCTATGGCATCTTTCAAGTGGATGCAGTCTTCAGTGGTGTGGTCGTGACTCTTATGGAAACTGCAGTATTTTGATTTATCGACGTTGGGCTTGGCTGGTATTTATTTGGGGAACCGGACTCCCGCCTGTTTGAACTCCAAATTAGCACATTCGGATATAATCTTTTCCCTGGAGATAGTCAGGGGAGTGTAGTCGTGGAACCGGCCGGAGGGTCCTTTGTTGTCCCTGGATTCCCGGGGATGATCTTCGCGCCTTCTTTCCCCCCGACGGGATGTTGAGGGCTCATCGCCTTTAGAGGTCCGGGCATTCTCCTGATGGCGGGAGGCTTGGGCGGAGTTGGCCGCTTCCTTTTCCTCGTACTAAATATACGACTGCGCCTTGAGGAGAAAGGCGTCCAGGCTTCTTGGAGGTGCAAGGCCAACAACTTTAGAAAACTCTGAGTGTGGGCGGAGTCCCCGTTCGAGCAGAAATTTTTTCACGTCGTTGGTAGTGGGGACTTGCACAACTTCTTTGTTAAACCTCTCGATATATGCTCAGAGAGGTTCATCCTTCCCTTGAATTATGGCCTCAAGGGAGGCTTCAGTCTTGGGATGGCGATATGATGACGTAAAGTGCCTGGAAAACATCCTGCCCAGTTGCTTCCACGAGGTGATGGACACCTCGGGTAGTTGTTTGTACCAAGTCATTGCCCCTTTCCAGAGCATGGTCGGGAACAGGCGGCACTTGATGGCGCCCCGGACGCCACGGTAATCTAACATCGCATCAATGTTTTCGATGTGCTCATCGGGGTCAGCCATTCCGTCGTAAGTGCCCAACGTTGGGGGTTTCTCAAAGCCTTTAGGGAGGCGTATAGCCAATATCCCGTGGGACAATGGGCCGTGAGGCTCATTGTCGCTGCTGGATTTGGTTCGGGAAGGGGAGCGGACGACTCGCTCGTGACGGCGACTTCTTCGGGGTGAAGGTGTGTGGGCCCGACCCTTTGATCTGATCGAGGGTGACTGTTGGGAAGATTGGTTTTGCGGGGAAACGTGATTGCGCTTCCGAACAGCATGGGATTCTGGTTCTTGGCGCCCCCGATGGTCGGTTTCCCGCCGGGGTTGTGGACTCTTGGATCGTCGTTGATTCTTCCTTGGCGGGGGGGATCTCGGATGGGCAGATTCTTCCAACGCCTCATGTAACACCCCCAATCTATACCCCTAATTAATTAAAACAGTAAAAGAAAATTCAAAATTTCGTCAGAGTATATTTAAATTATCATGGCATAGACCGAGGGGTCACATCAAATTGAAACAATTCATACAACACCTGCTCATAAAGATATGCAACAGTGGGGTAGCTATCAACAGAGGAACTCAGTTCCTTACACCCACATTTCAGAACTTAGAATAAAAACGGAAAATCTAAAACTGAATAACATACATATATATCACATGAAAAGTTTGTCATACATCGAGTTGTACATGCACAAGCCAAAAGATATATATACAGAATACACAATAATCACTAACGGCCTCCCTAACTACCCGGTGTCACATATCAGAGCCGACCGACAAAAGAATGAAGACGCAAAGCTTCACAAAAATACCTCCAGCAACTCTAATCGGCAATGCCTCATAGAAATATTATAAAACAGCAGAAGGGTGAGAAAAACAACCATAATATAATTGCATACAATTATATATAACACGAAAATACACATATATACGTTTCTCACCACAACTCACACCATAATTCCAACACAATGCAACACAAGGTATAATTCATATTTCCATCACCAACACATATCCATATATCCATTCTATCCACAATTCCTCACATAAACAACCATAATGACTTATGCAATGCAAGAGACCGACACAACGACTCTATGCATATGCACATGCGGTACCGACTTCCATTATTTCTCATCACTAGTTCACTCAAGAACTCTGCTGGAATCATCGCTCGTTACATCACTGTAACTCCCCGTCGGGCATACGATGTTCCCCGTCGCTCACACCTCTTTGTATAAGGCACACGACGTTTATGGATCGCTCACACCTCTTTGTATAAGGCACACGACCCGATCGCTCACACCCCACATGGGCACACGATCGTCTATAATCATCGCTCACACCTCTTTGTATAAGGCACACGACGTTATAGCGAATTCCCTCTGGAATCCAAACCGTCTCTCAGGACGTCTCAACAATGCATATCATGATGCTTGGCATACAATGACCCATGACATTTAATATGCACACATAAATACATTCATTTACATCGACAAAATCACACTTTGCACTTATGCCCAAAAAATGCATTTAATTTCCATACAGCCACAAATCATCACAGCCCCATCTAAACATATACATTTACCTCATACAACAGCACCTTGCATAAGACACATCAATTACGCACAGTTATAATGACAAAAGTCGACGACCGACACTATTCCCGATTTTCCGACATAATTAAATCGGCTAACAATTTCAAAATCATCATAATAAGAAAGTATAGCTCAATAGCTACACAACGATACCAAGAATGTAAAAATCGGATAAACGGAACCCAAGTTACGAAAGAAAACGAAAAACGATATTTTGAAAAGTCCAATTTTGCAATTGTCCTGTCCATACGCGTATTGCCCTGAGCCATACGCGTATGAGCAGAGACTCATTTTCCCCAAAGTTCACGTGTAAAAGTCCGTACGCGTAATGCCCAACCTCTTACGCGTATTGCCCTGAAATGCTACGCGTATCATACGCAAATGGGCAGATGGCCGAGCAAAATAACATCCCATACGCGTATTGGCCCATGACTCGCCCTCCATACGCGTATTGCCAAGGTCCATACGCGTATGAACATGCCCCATACGCGTATGACCTGGAAAAACCAGAAAAATTTCTTCTGCATAATTTTGCTTACGGGTTCCAATCCAAAACACCCTAAATTTCACCTACACACCAGAAAATTGCCAATGCAATGTCCAATAACAAGTATCTATCATGTACCAACAATTATGGATACTAAAAATATGACTTTAACCACATTTAATCAATTTCTAATCAATTTCACACAATATGGGTTTTACTAAATATTTTCATTTCAATCCAACAAACATCACAAATACACATACATAATCATACACAATCATACAATAATTGAGTTTCGCGCCCTTACCCGATTAAATCGATTCTAGAAGTTGATTTTTCTTGATTTCCCAAGCTTTTCTCACTATTTCTCTTCTTCTTCTCTTTTCTCTCCTTTTTCTTTCTTCTCCCTTTCTTTCTTTCTATTTTTCTCTCTTCTATTTTCTATTTTCTTACTTAATGAAAAATATCCTAAAATGACCAAAATACCCCCACACTCAAATATCTCGCAAACGATCCCAAAACCCGATAAAATATCACAACATTGAAAAATAACATATTTTCAGATAAAAGTCGAAAATAAAATAAAATAATAATAAAATAATCAAACGACTCGATTAAATAAAACTCACACAAAAACTGGGTCGTTACACCCCAATCCTCTCGTTTTGTTGGAGGATCAGGAGGTTAGTCTTGTTGATCGCTTCAAGGAGGGCCACCACGACCGGGTCGGTGTTGGGTGGCGCTGGAACGGGCTAGACGGCTAGCGAAGGCCGGTCGTCGGCACAGTCAGTAGGAGTGGGGGGGATACGCGGTAGCCCCATCTCTCAGGCAACGGGCGTCTCCTCCGAGGAGGGAAGAAGAACCGTCAGCATCAGTTTTGTTGACGGGGAGGACAGAAAGATGGTGAGCACCTTTGACGTGATCTTGAGAGGCCATGATTGTAATTTTGAATAGAGAGTGTGTTTTGGTCTTAGAATCAGAGGTGGATGTTAAGATGGGGAAAACAAGCTTCCCACAGACAGTGCCACTGATCGTGAAGGCTGATCAAATCTTGTGATGGGCCAAGAAGAACATCTGTGATGCTGGGTGTGAGATGAGGAAGAGGGGATGTACCTGCAAGGCACTCTGACGCTCAAGTAAGAAAAGGTCAGAGAAAAGGGGCAAGTACAAAGTATGAGTTCTTAGGATGATTATTGGATACCTGACCCTCTCAAATGAGAGGGTTTATATAATGCCCCCAACGTGTGGCCAACGGTCCCTATTTTTGGGGCGGAATAACCGTTTCCTGAAGAATAGGTAACTGCCAAAAACTAGCCGTTATGACACGCAGAGGTGCCCAAAACTAGCCGTTGCCACGAGCAAGGGCACTGGCTGTCCCTGGGTGGAGGAGCCGTGTGTAACGGGCAGAAATGCTGGGGAGGGGCATATGACCTTGAGAACCATCTGCCCATGTGTGCCCGGTTGGAGGGCAGAAAGGTAAATTTTGCCCTTCCTCGGCTGGACTTAGGCAATTGGGCCGTTCTGGGAGCAGAAGTGGATTGGGCCATGCCTAGCCATTGGCCCAGTCCGTTCAAGGGAGAGACAACTATAGTAGGAAAATATGTCCTACCATCAATTAAGTTTGAAATCATAAATGGAATGATAACTGAAAAGCCCCAATAAAATGAGAAGAAAATAAAAGCCAAAAGTCAAGAAATACCCATAGAGATAGACAACTTCGACAACTCCAATCCTCAATTACTCACATTCAAAGACATACTCAAAATCATAAGTGTTAGACGATATGCTTCAATCTAGTGGGGGGATAATAGATTAAAATTTTACAACCAAAAACTTTGGCAAAAATCTATTTTCAAAAATAAGGTGCAGCGGAAAAACGACCCGGGTCGAATCGTCTAACTGAACCTACTATCGAAAAGCAATATGCATAACGCAAACCAAACAGAGTGATAACAAACGTAAATGTTCAACAATGATCAAGCTACGAATCAATTAAATGTGATGCTAATCGTAACTCGTATATCCAACGAACCAAAGCGCAAACAAAATACACAAACAATTAATCAAACATTTGGTGTGTGATCGATAACAATTGGAATCGTAGTTTAATTTGTTGACGTTAAAACCTATCACAATCAAAGTGATTTTGATTATATCAACAATAACACCTTTAAAAGATAGTAGAAAATAATTTCAAATCGAATTGATCAAACTACAAAGAAATCGATAAATTGCGTAATCAATAATACATCTATCAAAGAATGCAGCCTATCATGAGCGGACCAAACACATCGATGTGAGGCTGTACTTCGTTAGAGAGATAATCGAGTGTGGAGAAGTCCAAGTGCTGAAGATTTTGATTGATGACAATGTTGTTGATATGATCACCAAGACATTGCCAATTAGCAAGTTTTTCCACTATATGTAGTTGTTAAAGTTGCATGATGAAAGCTAGTTTGTTCCCTTGTTATAGAGTTTGTTCCAAGGTGGAGATTTGTGGTATTTGGATCGAACTCTAGTGTCGACAAGGGTAACTTCATGGTTCGACATAAGTTGTGTATGTTGTAGTCGAAGTCAGTTCGAGCATAATGTCAAAATATATTAACTTGTAATTTAAGTTAGTATGTCGAATTAGGCCTTACTTATAAGCCCAATTCTTAAGTTAGCTTGTATCCTAAGTTAGCTTAGTAGTCTGTAAATAGACTAGTTCTCTCAGGTTGTTGAGAGAGGTTAATTATTGGTATTCACTTGTAATCTTTGAACCTTTATTGAGAAAGTGAATAGTAAAACAGATTTAACCAATTCTTATTCTTCTTCTTCTTCTCTCCTTTTTGCAAAACCTAATAGTGTTTCATGTTTTTGTTCAAAAAACTCAATCTTTTTCTCATATTTTAGTTTGTTTTTGACGACATAAATTCACAAAACTATACCTTCTCCAGAGGGTGTATTGAATCCCAAAACACATATTTTTGCAGCAAATAGGCTCACACCACATAATATTGATTCAAAATTAAGTCAACTCTAATTTGAACGAGGTTGTCCCTAGACACTTAATTAATTTAAAAGGCAACCCAAACTTCCTAAATTAAACAAATTTAAATTTGACCCACTCAATTTTTTTTACCAAAGACATGTTGCAGTTTCACAAAAGATAAAAAGGTGAAAAAATTTCTCTAAATTTGACAAAATAAACAAAAAAAAAAATCTCTTTTGAATTTATAATCACCTAACTTAATAGTTATAATGTTAAGTTAGGTGTTTTTCTTTGTCTCATTGGATTGGGACACCCTTAATACCCCCATTGAATAAAAGTCTTTGCTTATAAAAAAAAACACTTATAATGTTAAACTTTGTTGAAATCTGTATCATATGTTATATATGTTGTACAAAAGAAATTTTATGAATATTACTTTACATGTGTGTGTTAGTTTCTCAAACTATAGTAACAAGTAATTAGACACTTCATTCATGACAAGCATCAATGTTTCTCTTCTGAAATGAATCTAGTTTTCTCTAATTGGAATAACTTGTTGCGCAAGATTCACACCCCTAAATATGATAGTGGTGGTCATTTGCTATATACTGCTTCTAATTTTGGTATTCTCACATTCAAGGATGCTTATTTGCATTTTACTCTTCATGGACACAACAAATTTCGTCATTAACACATTGTCCCCTCAAAATCTCTTGTGCTTTGGAAGAATTCTTAGAAATTTTTGCCTATTGATCAAAATCTTATGGCAAGAGAGCGCAACTTGCCTTGAAAATGGAATTTATGTATTACTAACTCTAATGCTAATCATCATACATTTTTTATTGCAGGTTTGTTAGACAGTTGTAATATTGGTTTGGTTCTATTTTGAAAATGCAAGTCACATATGATATTGATAGCATTTTTAATTTATGTAATGTAAATGATCTCAACAATGTAAAGGAGGTTGTGCTTACAAGCATCATTAATATTATATAGGGTTAATAATCATTTTGCCCTCAGCCATATAGGTGATTTTTGAAAAATCCCTTATAAAAAAAACTTGTAAAAATTACCCTAACATTTGAAGATTCTCTCAATTTTGACCTTCATCACGCTCGATCAGCAAAAATGCTGACGTGTCAGGTTTTTTTTAGTGATATGGAGGGCCAAGTAGCTTTTTAATTTTATTTTTGAATTATTTTAATGCCACTTTGGCATTTCGTTTTTTATTTATTTTTGGTTTATTTTAAAAAATATGTCACATGTTCAAAATTTGTTGGAGGTGAGAATTGAATTCATCCCCTTTCTTTCATAGGTTCCCCTCCTTACTACTAAGCCAATCCACTTCTTTAGTAATAAAATGTTAATTTAGTATTTTAATTTAATATATTAATTTAGTATATTAATTTAGTATCGTTATATGGTAGAATAATTAACATTTATATATAAATGTTAATATTTAGTTAAAATATTTAAATATAAACGTTAATATATTTTTAGTATATTAATTTGATATGTTAATATAAATATTAAAATATTTAAATATAAGCGTTAATATATTTTTAGTTAAACTATACTTAAATATAAATGTTAATATTAATTTGGTATGTTAATTTAGTATATTAATTTAGTAATAAAATATTAATTTAATATGTTAATTTAGTATAATAATTTAGTATATTAATTTAGTATGTTAATATGGTACAGTAATTAACATTTAAATATAAATGTTAATATTAATTTAGTTAAAATATTTAAATATAAATATTAATATATTTTTAGTTAAAATATATTAACGCTTATATTTAAATATTTTAACTAAATTAATATTAACATTTATATTTAAATGTTAATTGCTGTACCATATTAACATATTAAATTAATATACTAAATTAATATACTAAATTAACATTTTATTACTAAATTAATATTTTATTACTAAATTAAATATAAATGTTAATATTAATTTGGTATGTTAATTTAGTATATTAATTTAGTAATAAAATATTAATTTAATATGTTAATTTAGTATAATAATTTAGTATATTAATTTAGTATGTTAATATGGTACAGTAATTAACATTTAAATATAAATGTTAATATTAATTTAGTTAAAATATTTAAATATAAATGTTAATATATTTTTAGTTAAAATATATTAACGCTTATATTTAAATATTTTAACTAAATTAATATTAACATTTATATTTAAATGTTAATTGCTGTACCATATTAACATACTAAATTAATATACTAAATTAACATACTAAATTAACATTTTAGTACTAAATTAATATACTAAATTAACATACCAAATTAATATACTAGTAATAATATTAGTTTAATAATGTTTTAAGTAAAACCCAAAATATTCAAATAAAATTAAAAAATATTCAATTAAATTACTGTAGCAAAAATTAAATTAGTTTATTAGTATTATTAAAAATTATTAAACTATTAATAGAAAATATTAGTATTAAACTAAATTGAATAAATAAATTCTAACGTATTAGTAAATAAAAACTAAATAAAAATTAAATTGAATAGTAATATTAAACTATTAGTATTATTAGAAACTATTAAACTAAATACTAAATACTAATGTTAAAATAATTTAGTTTATATTAATAGAAAAAAAATACTAAACATATAATATATACATTTTAAAAGCAAGGAATAATAAAAGAAGTGGAATGATTTAGTGGGAAGGACGGAAACCTACGAAAGAAAGAGGATATGTTCAATTCTCATCCTCAACAAATTTTAAACATGTGACATATTTTTTAAAATAAATCAAAAATAAATAAAAAACGAAATGCCAAGGTAGCATTAAAATAATTCAAAAATAAAATTAAAAAGTCACTTGACCTTCCACATCACTAAAAAAAATCTAACATGTTAGCATTTTTGCTGACCGGGCGTGATGAAGGTCAAAATTTAAAGAATTTTTAAATATTAGGATATTTTTTGCAAATTTTTTTTATATGGAGATTTTTTGAAAAACGCTTATATCACCTGGGATAAAATGGTTATTAATCCTTTTATATATACCATTTGGTATTGTAAGAATCAAACTCAGTTTAATGATAAGAGGGTAAGTTTCAAAAAGTGGTATTGTAAGAATCAAACTCAGTTAATGATAAGAGGGTAAGTTTCAAAAAGTTGTGAGGCATATTTATGTTAGGGTTGCTATAACTGACAATGGCACTATAGGGTGTGTGCTTCAAATTCTTTACAACTTTTTGACAATGGCACTATAGGATTATTTATTTACCTGTATTGACACCCTCCTAAGACCTATTGGATTAAGTCTAATACTAATGGTGCTACTTTTGATAGCCTAGGGGTAGCTTTGTGTGGTGATATATTTCATGAAAGCTTTACAAACACTCTTAGTTGTTTTGTTAAGCGTTTATGTATTATTTGTGCTTTTCATGTAGAGATTTTTGGAGTGACGATGGTCATTGAAATCACTTATTCCAAAAATTAACATTTTATTGTTGTTAAAGAGTGACTCTCTAAAAATTATTCTTTCTTTCAAAAACTCTTTCGATGATTTCGTGGTACCTAAGACTTAAATGGTTAAATTGTGTTGAGCTTAAAAAAAAAACTTTTATTGTCTCTTAGATTTATCATGAATGAAATCAATATGGTGATGATATTACGTACTAGCATTGTTTACACATTCTTTACACTAAATAAAATATTTATTTACCCACCTCATAAAATTAGATAAAGTTATCCATAGAATAAAGTGTATTGAAAATTTTTAAAATTTAAAATATTAAATAAATAATCAAATATAATAAAATAATAGATCATTAGCGAATTGGTTAAAAATACATTATTCAACTTTTTATGTTGAAAAAATTTACCTAATTGTTAATATTGATTCTCTTAATTTATCTTGTTTTGTTCTTTTTTAATGTAATTAATCATTTTTATGTTTTATAAACGACATTTACTATTTCAATTTTTGTTAGGTTGGAATTCTTGATCTTGATGCTTCCATTAGTTGTCAGAGGCACAACTACCATACACCTACTCACAACTACCTTCACTATATTTTTTAAGGTATATGAGGATAAAGCTAAGAAGGGAAAAAGAGCTAACTTCACCACATATGTTTTCCATGGTATGGAAAAAAAAGTCATTAAATATAGTGACAAAACCCCAAAAAGAGCTTATAACAGGATTATTTATTTACCTGTATGAAATCTTTAACATGCTGAAGCAAAAACTGACTGTAATTTACGACGTTATAGCTTCTTTGTATTAGCACCGTAAAATTATTAACAACAATGTCATTTAATTTGTACTTGTGCTTATGCAAAATAAAGCATTGTTTATATGATTTTCAGTTCTTTGCTTACCAAGCTTACTCTCCAACCTCTTTTTGTATTGTTTGAAATATTCCAGTTGCTTTGATATTGGGACCACGTTCTGCAATGAATTCATCAATTAATAGCAGAGTACGTACGATCATAGTTTTAAAAACCGGACCGGACCGGCCGGTCGGACCGGTTGGACCGGGAACCGGCCAGGTTCGCTGCTGGATCGGGCATGTTTTCGAACCGGGAAAACCGGCGGTTCAACTGCATATTTAAAAAAAAAAATTTAATTTTTTTTTTATTTTTTTTTTAATTTTTTTTTAAAATTTTTTTTAAAATTTTTTTTAAATTTTTTTTTAAATTTTTTTTACTCAAATACATAGGAACTTTTCTTCAAGAATAATAGTAATCACTCATTTAATTCAAGTGATACACAAATTAAGTTTTGTAATATCCACAAAACTATTTTTACTATTTTGTATTTATATTAATTGAAAAACCATTATACAAATATTTGTATAGAAATTTAAGAAAACAAATTAAGAAACAAAATATAATATAATTTTAGACTTAACTGATTTCCATTATATATATATATAGACTTGGAAAATTTATTATTTAAAATAATGTTAATATTTGTATTGTTTTAATTATTAACATTAAAACTTATTTTTTATTAACATTAAAACTATGAATTTAAATTAGACTCTGTTTAATTTAGACTCTGTTCAAAATTTACAATTAGACTCTTTTAAAATTTGAATTTAAATTATGAACCTGTGAATTTATGATATGATCTTTTCAAAAAATTTAAGTGCTAGTTATAGTTTTTAGAGACTGAATCATCCGGTTCGACCGGTTTTACTGGTTTTATACCTATTATAATGACAGGTTTATTCAACCGAGTTATCCGGTTTAATCCGGTTTAATCCGGTTTGGTCATGCGGTTCGACCAATGACCCAGTGGTTCGACCGATAAACCAGTGAACCAATATCCTCACCGGTTTGATGACCGATCCGGTTTTTAAAACACTGCGTACGATATTAGATATGATTTTATTCCAAAAGTCGTGGATATAATAAATTCTGACAATGTGCATAATAGATAGCAAAGAATTTGTAGTAAAGGTTTTCATGATAGAAAATGATCCAACAATGAAATAAATGATAAAGTGAGTGACAATTGGATCTGAACTATAAAAATAATGAACATTTTAGAATATTTGTTTATATATAAATAAGCAGGAATCATGGTTGTCAAGATCTCGATCTAGATCTTAAAATCTTAAGATTTTACGATTTTATTCACTCTCAACGATCCAGATCTTAAGTAAAATCCTATGTTGTAGCCAAATTGTAAGAACAAAATGGCAAAATCATTAAAAGGTGAGAAAGATGATAAGATGCAGAGGCAAAACAATTTTGGTTCAACGGAGACAAATGCGTGCCTTTTGAAATTATGAAATCTTAGATTTAGGGTTTTGAGAATAAACATTTCACTTATAGGGTTTGTTTTAACTAATTTACTTATGATAATCCTAGTAATTGATCAAATATGTTCTTAATGTCTAACAAATGTTTCATGTGGTAATAATAAAGTATAAAAACTTAATCATACATGTCTAAAGAATATGAAAAACAGTCATTTTCTCACGAACACATCTGCCTACTAACATATATCATGTAAAATTACTTTAAATATATACTATTATTTTTTTTATTTTAGTAGGATCTTATGATTTTTGTTGCAATCTTATGTTTTACGATCTTGTTACACCCTCCTGATCTTACAAAAATAATTGGGTAGGATCTTCCGATCATAGTTACGATTTTATATTTTACGATCTTGATGTTCTCTCTCGATCTTATGTAAGATCTCGATTTTGCCAATCTTGAGCAGGATATAGTTGGTGTGGGTTCATTCACAATTTGTCCATTTCTAATACAAATATTTTGGTTGGAAAATTTACCAAACACTTCCAAAACTTCCGTAGCTTCTTAACAATTTTTTCACTTAAAGTAAGGTGTGTACGATGGCTCTGTCTACTGTGCGGAGTTTGATAAGTCTCTCCTATAAGAGATAAGGTTTTTTTTTTTTTGGTTTTTCAACTATTTATAATTGAAAGAATCTTAAAACCTCAGCTAAATTATTAAAATAAAATTGAAATTTTGTTCAAATTTAAACAAAATTTGGAATTTTAGACTCCACGTAGAAGAAGTACACTACAAGTATATTAATATGAAAAATACCAAATAACTATTTTTTTTTATTAAAAATACTAAACTAACCACTCTTCAAACAAAAAATAATTCGCCTCTAAGAGGATGTCTCTCTGTCTGTGGCGCATGCACTCCTTTTTTAGCCTTAGGCGCCAATACATGTGGTGGATACCTTTGTGTGTAGACAATAGATGTGGCGCATGCATGCAATCTTTAGGAGCATGCATCATTGCCTATTCCCTCCCCACCATTTCCAACTCATCTTCTAATTCTCTCCTTTAATTTTTTTTCAAAATGTCGTCCTATGTTATCAAGAGAAATGTCAATTTGATTTATTCATCGGTAAAGCCTCCGATGAAGATTCGATTTTGGACACAAAGACTTTTGAGCATCTTCAGAAGAGCTTGATCCGTTGGTTAGATGGAGACATTGGAAACAATGAAAAGATCAGTAGAATTGAAAGACTTTTACGGTGTTCAACAATAATTGAGAACATCATATCTGGGAGTCAGTTAAAACTGACAATGATTATCATATTATGATGTATAGTTCAGATGAAATTGTCATGATGGTTGTAAACGCATATATGTGTTATTTAGTCATTTTATTTGTTTGTCGTGTTGTTGTTTTAATTCTTGTAACAGAATGTTGTAATCTTTATGAAAAGAACATTGTTTTCAATATCAAATTAAATGGTTACATAAAATTAATTACATATAAAAAGCATGACTATAAGTGGACTATTTAATTATGTTGTGGAGCTTACTCCAACATTGGGACAGTTTGTACGATTGTGTCTAGGCTGACGGTATGAACTACATAATCTCACCATTTTTTTCGCCGTGTCCATTTCGATTCGAATGCGTGTGTTGTTAGGGTGACTTTTTTTCTTTCTTCACATATTTTCATTGACCCAAACTATGTCCCCTTGATATGCAGACCAATAATCATTCTTTGCTACCACTGGAAAGTTATTGTTGTATACATTACATAAATTTATGACTTTGTAAACGTATGATAGTAGGTTGGAAGGGTCTTGCCGAGCATGTGAACATACCGCTATGACATGGAAACAAGGCATACAGAAGACATGGAACTTTCTGCAATCACACCAACCTATATCTAGTTCGACCTGATAGTATCCCCTTGGCCTCCCCTCATTGCGGTCCATTGTCTCATCTACACTAAACCAACCTTTACCACGGTCAAACATCGTGACCACGCCTGTGTTAGCTTTGGTAGCTCCCTCCTTAATAAATTCCATAGAAGTTGCACTGAACAACTGCCCCGATTGTAACACTGAACTCCATTTTGAACGTCTAGTCTCAAACACTGACCATAACCTAAAATAGGTTGCTCTCACCAAAGCGGTTATTAGTAGGTTTCAGATGCATTTAAAGACAAAGTTCATTGATTCCACGAGATTTATTGTCATGTAGCCCCATCGTTGACCATTGTCGAATGCCCTAGTCCACTTTTAGACTGGAATATTATTGATCCACCTTACTATATCTGCATTTGTCAATTTGATCTCTTCGCGGTAGTGTTGGAATGAAGGTTCTATTAATGCATACCCTGCATTCATAACTTTCTTCCGAAGTGTCTTGTCTTTGATCTCCCGCATGAAATTTTGAGTGATATGTCTAATGCAGTAGACCTGCATAGAAAGGGTATCTTTCCAACCGTTATCAATGTTTTTGTAAGCACCATCGATATATGGATATATATCTAAAATCAAACATAAGTTAGGTTGTGGAGCAACGTGTAATCAGATATTCTTGAGAAAGAAACTCCATCGACCAATAGTCTCCCCTTTAACCAGAGTGAAGGTAATTGGAAAAATATTGTTGTTGTCATCTTGTGTCACTGCCATGAGTAGCGTTCCTTTATATTTCTCGTACAACCATGTTCCATCAATTGGAATAATATGTTTGCAGAATGAAAAACCTTTATGAATGGTTCATACACCCAGAAGAGTCAGTGGAATACTCCATTTCCTCTAACACAATTCATGTTTGGGGTATATGTCGACATGGTCTCCAAAATTGAAACAGTCCCCAGAGTATAATGCTTAAGTACCACCAAGTATTGTGGAAGTTCTTTGTACGAATCCTCCAAATTTCTATATACTCGTTCAACTGCCTTAGTCCTAGCTATACATGCCTTTATGTACGGGGGAGTATAATTGTATCGTGTAACGATATGCAAGATTATTGTAATCACATTCAATGATGAATCCTTTCTAATGACAGACAGTATTTCCTCGCATATTAACTAAGAGCTGAGTTTGCGATGATCCTGCATCACATTAGTGATTATGCAAGTATGAGGTGGACCCATATGACCTATCTCCCAAGAATCACTACTCTTTCGATAAGATGCTATCAGCTGAAACATGTAGAGCACGTTACGACACAGAATCTTGTACCTCGTCACATTAGTGATATCAACAGTATAATCAGTTGAGACTTTCATATGAAACTTTTTTTATAACACTCACACAACCTTCTTTTGTGCGAAACATGTCTCCCACTTATAAAGCTCCCTCCGTTTGCATATGCGGTTTGTAAAATATATATGAGGATGGTTCTCTGCACCTAAGTTCAAGTTTATCATGTGCTGAGACGGACAATACACATGACTCGAAGATAACGGCTCTTGCTCGTGGTTGGTAGTGTCATCGTTCACCATATGATCAACCAATATTTCACCTTCTTCTTCATCGTCGTCAAACATCAACATCGGCTTATTCATCATTGTTAGTTTCGTAAAAAACTTATGACAGATCAACGATCAGAGACAACTGATTTTGTTGTGGTAAAATATACAACTCAATATTGTTGAACCCATAATGTTTATGAGTTCGAAACATATTTTGAACATCTTCATCATCTCGAACCTTTAGCTGAAAAAATTTGACTTGGTTGTTGGCAAAAATAACTGGACTTTTGTAAATGATTTGTGACACTAGACCACAGTGCAACTTCGCCTCTATTCTCTATTTCAAATGCTTGAAATTTAATTTTCTATTTATTGTAAACCGTGTAACATCGCTATTACGAAAACTAAAACCAAATAATTCACATTCAAATGTCTCGCCATTGATGTGAGCATTGAGCATGTATTGTGGTGAAATAGTCATTTTATGAAAATTTTGGTTTGATAGTAGTATATTTTTGTGTGCTTGTAGTGTATTTTGGTGGTAATAATGCAGTGTGACTTTGTTTTGAAACGAAGACGCACACTTAAGTAGGCTAAAAAAATATTGGTCCAAAATACACTAATGCGCCATAGACAATGGCACATGCCTTATATGTTTTACATATGCGCCATCCTTGTGGCTTGTCGTGTGTTCTGCAACATTGTATGCATGTCATGCTGACTCCTAGCCTCCCTAGCTTGCAAAGTTTCCACTCTGCACCACATGCATGCTCCTAGGACTCGCCACTTTGACTGGCGCATGTGTGGAAAATTAAGCCCATGCGCCATAGGCAATGGCGTATTAGTGTTTATTTGCATGCAAAAAAAATTCTATGTTATAGCCTAAATCCTCTATAAATATGTCTTTATCTCAACATATTTCCATCAAAAACAATCAACAAACATACTTTATCAGCAACAAACACACATAAGCATTCCAAAATATGGCTCTATTAACCATGGGTGAGACACATAGAGGAACCATTAACAACATTGTGGAGTTTGTAAGTCATTATTTTGAATATATTACTAAATTTGGCGTTACATTACTAAATTTGTCGTTACATTACTAAATTTGTCGTTACATTAGTAAAATCTTTTCTGTAATTATTTTTTGGTAGGATCCAAAGAGATTTCATCTTCGTGTACATGAATATGTCACACACAACGATTTGATAGAACCGTATTTATGAACAGCCGATTTTGGTAATTTACTCAACATAGTCTCATTCTCTGCTTATTAAGAATTTATCCTCGCTTTGGTAGAAAGATGGAGACCCGAGACACTCACATTTCACCTTTCTTTCAGTGAATGTATCGTCATACCAGAGGACGTGTACATGTTGTTGGGTCTATATATCGGAGGTAAGGCTGTTAATGGTCAAGTTAATAAAGATAACGCAATATGCGAACAACTTTTGGGTTCCCTTTTGTTTGAAGACATAGCAAGGGGTCAAGGTACTAATCTAAAGTATATTAAACAACATTATTCAAATATGATATTAAGCGAAGATTCGACCAAGGATGAAAAAATAATTAAAACTTGGTGTTATATTATGTTACTATTTGGTAGTTTTTTATTTCTAGAAACTACTGGTAATATTGTAAATATTATGTATTTACCTTTGTTAAGAAACATAAATAAAATAAGAACATATAGTTAGGGTTATGCTGTTTTGTCCCATCTATATAGTTCTTTGTGTAAAACGCACAAAATTGCCCTTGTTCATTTTATTCTTGTGTTTTTTTCTCTAAGCATGGTGTTGGTCGAGAATGGCGTCACTCGCCTCCGTCAACGAGAACAATTTTACATTTCCCTATGCAACAAAGTAAGTTTATCTCATTATTTCCACTTTCTTAATTGATACTATAACTAATTGTAAACAATTAATTTTTACTCTTTTCGGTTTAGGTGGACTGTTTTAGGGATGAACTATAACAAATGTCCCAAACACGCTATAACGGTCTATCGAAACCATATAGATCACCTTGGACCAGATGATGTATTACAACTAAACAAATCATCATCTCGTTAATTTAGTTTTAATATTACCAATGTACAAATCTTCTAATCATGTATTTTTCCTCTATAGTTTATCTGAAGGTCGTATCTGGGTCTCAACCATGAGATTAACCTCGAGGATGCTGCAGTTTGGACTGCAAAAACATTAATCATCAGGTTCACTTTTGTGGAGATGCACCAGAGTGACTGTGTCAAACTGCAATTCCACATGCAGTAACAAATCCCAGACCCCCCGATGTGTTTGGGACAATGGCATGAATTAAGAGGTGATGCCCGATGGAATTATTCCGATTTTAGATAGTTCACTAGGGAGGCGTGTCGTCAATGAAAGTACCAACATCAACGAAACATAAACGAACCTATCATACTAGATGCTAGACCAACTCGAAATTATATGAATTGGTATAGGTCGGTTACAATGACACAGTTTGTGTCTGTCTCAAGGCATTTGATCGATCCATGCCAACGAGCTTCGACATCATATGCCCAGCAACTAACCCTCGCTCAACCGCCAACCCCACAACATTACCAAATCCAACAACATTGTCAACCCACCCAAACCCAGCAAACAACCCCCACAACATTACCATACTAGATACACCCAACAACCAACTGAACACGATTACAGACCTACATGATTACCATACTAGATACACCAAAAAATGAGAAAACTTACTCTTTTGAAATTGCTAAATGTGATGAAATTTTTTATTTGTTAGTTAAAGATGGTCAGATCCTAATACCTCTTGGGTTGATAACTTCTCCTTTAGAACAAAGGAAAAAGAGAGGGGTTTGCAAATATCATAATCTCTTGGGTCATAAGACTTCTCAATGTATTCTTTTGAGAGACTTGGTTCAAACGAATTTGAACAATGGAAGATTAAAATTTGGCGAGAAGCCAAAATTAACAATGAAAGTTGACTTGGACCCTATGCAAATGGAGGAAGCTCGCTATGCTGAACCTATAGAAATCCTGATGGTGGATGCTACTGATGGCTCCAACATGGATGTAGATAAGGGAGAGCAGATCTCTGCTATTGCTGACTCCCACTATCAGGAAGTTTCCCCTAGCCTGAAGAGGGGTTAATTGATTTCTTGGAGCGTTGTAAGCTCAACAACTCTAAGACCATGTTGTGCCCGCCTTGCAGTGCGGTGTTTGACAAAGAGGCTACAAAGAAAGTGGAGAGCTCTCGCCGCACAAACCCTGGTCAAGGACGTGGAAGAGGCAGAACTGCTAAGTTCGTCCATAATAATGGGGGAAAGTCTCGTAGGAATGAAGACTATAGGAGGCAGTTTCAACAACCTCGACAGAAAACCTTTAAACCACTTGCCAACGCACCAAAAGATAAATGGGTGAAACCCATCAACCAAAAGGGGGCAAGCCACCCAAAGTGGAAAAAGGTCGATCCTAAGCCTAGAATGCCAGGCGAAAATGTTCAAAAAGAGCTGAAAGGAAAGACACGTGTGCCTCCAACCTACAAAGGGAAGAATCCTATTACGCGCACCCAGTGGAGGCCCTATCAAAGGAAGAAAAAGCTAAAAAGGAAGCTCTGGACAATTAGCATGGTGCGCCAGCGGCGAAGCGCACTGCGACCACGGTGAAGCATGATCTGAACTCACTTCAAAAAGGTCAACAAGGGGGAGAAACCATAATTCGTTCCAAAAATGGCGCAAGATCCCCCCATCATCAAAGGAGGACTCAGAGTTAGGGAGAAAACCCATGAGTATTATCCTCAGTCAGAAGATGAGGCTGCAGATTACACTCCTCAGCCACAAGAGGATAACCCTCATCACCATTCTCCTGAATACTCTGTGGAGATGGAGGATGCTTATATACCCTTTAACCCTCCTCGACCAAGGCACAAGGAGACTGAGTACACTCCTGGATCAGATGATGAAATGGTCAAAGATAATTTTAGCGAAGAGTCAGAGGGCGAACTTCAGATTAACTGTGGAATAATGTCAGTACTGCCAGCAGAATACGACCGGGTGTCAAAAGTATCTGAGGTCGAAGAAGATTTTGTTCCAGACGAGGCCATCAACCAGAAGCTATTATGTTATTACATCATGAATAATGGTGTAGTTGAGGAATAGTAGGCAGTTTTTGAGAGACCTGATCTAGGCATGATGTATAATTTGAAGCCACTTTCATCGGGGCAAAAGTTGATTCTAAATATGTTAATAAGGTTTTTCTAAATGGTGGCGCAGCTGTCAACCTAATGCCTTACTTTGTGTTCAAAAAGTTAGGGGAGGTCGATGAAGATCTAAGACCCCACAACATGGTGTTATCTAACTATGAGGTTAAAACCAACAATATATTGGGGGTGATTCAGGTCGACTTGTCTGTAGGGTAGACATCCAGGTCTACTTTATTTATGGTTATTAGGCCCAACACAAACTACAATTTGTTGTTAGGACGCGAGTTGATACATGGCATTGAAGCAGTGTCGTCAACCTTGCACCAGAGGGTGGCCATCTGGAGAGAGGATGGCATCATGGAGAATATTGAAGTTGACCAGAGTTATTATAAAGCTGATATAGGCAAGGTTGGAAAGAAAGACTTTGATAGAAATTTGGCAGAGATACCACCATGTTATGTTGCATAAGAGATGTATACCTCTAAAAAGGACTCAACTTACTCTTTGAACGTACACCCAAATTATAGATTCATCTGGGACAAAGAGCAGGTCGAGAACGAACCTGCCAAAGAGGGAAGTCTACCCCCACTGGATGGACAATAGTAGATGAAAATTTCTGTTGAGCCGCAAGCGTTGGCTCAGATTTTGGCCTATATGGCTGAAAACAGGATAAAATTGGCCCTAGAGGATGGGGTTTCTTAGAGTATGGCTTGTGAGGTCAATGTCAAAAGCTCTGAGAATTATGGAGATGCCCTAAGGGTCAAACAACAGATTTAGAAAGCTAGAGGTTCGATTACATTTACGACAACGAGCCTTTGGGGTTTGAAAAAGACCCACATGGAACTAATATCAAAATGTCGGCCCAGGATCCTTTAGAAGAAGTAGATTTGGGCGAATCATCAGAAAAGAGACCAATGTATATCAGTGCCAAGATTGATTCAAGTATGAATAAAAAGTTGGTCGAGCTGCTAAAGGAATACAAAGATTGCTTCACATGGGATTACAAAGAGATGTCAGACTTAATTCGAAGTATGGTGGAATTAAAATTACCCATGACGATCTGGAAATAAGCCATTGAAGCAGTTACCGAGAAGGTTTGCACCAGAAGTGATATCGTAGATCAAAGAAAAGATTGAAAGGCTGCTCAAAAGCAAATTCATAGGGGCAACTAGAGGATTTCTTAGGATTCGTGATGCACAAAAAAGGCATAGAGATCAATTAGAACCAGGAAAAAGCAATTGTCAATCTCAAGCCTCCTTCGAAAAAGAAGCAGCTCCAATCTTTGTTGGGAAAGATCAATTTCTTGAGAAGATTCATTTCCAATTTAAGTGGCAAAGTCAAATCATTTTTGCCACTCCTTAGTCTCAAGAATGATAACGACTTTATTTGGGGAGTTGGATAGCAAGAGGCCTTCGACACAATCAAGCAATATTTGATGAAGCCTCTACTATTATTACCTCCAAGTAGAAATAGGAGCATGAAATTATACATAGTCATGTCGAATTCGACCATAGGCAGTATGTTAGCGCAAGAGGATGATAATGGTGACGAAACGACCATATATTACCTCGAATCCTAATAGATGCGGAAACTAGGTATAACTTAATTGAAAAGTTATGTTTATGTATGTACTTTTCTTGTACTAAATTAAAGCATTATATAAAACTAGTTGAAGTTTATGTTTATTCTCATTTTGACGTTATTAAACATATGTTATCCAAATCTATTATGCATAGTCGAATAGGTAAGTGAGCGTTAGCGCTCACTGAATACTCTTTGACTTATCGTCTTTTGAAAGCAGTAAAAGGACAGATAGTCGCAGACTTTATTGTTGATCATTCAGTGGTCGACAAGGTAGAAGCATATGTTGGAACTGGACATTGGAGGTTATACTTCGATGGTTCCAAACATAAAGATGGCTCTGGAATAGGTATTTTCTTACTCTCATCAGAGAACATACCCACCATGTTTAGATACAAGATCAATGGGGCATGTTCTAACAATGAGGTTGAATATGAGGCTTTGATAACAAGCCTTCAAACTTTGCTAAATTTGGGGGCAATAGAAGTTGAAATAAAGGGAGACTCGGAATTGGTGATTTGACAGCTAAAGAAGGAGTACAAGTGTATTAAGGAGAATTTGATGTTATATTTTGTACAAGTCAACAATTTGTTGAAACAATTCAACCACGTGTTGATCGACCATATCCCTCGCTTGGAAAATCAAGATGCTAATGACTTGGCTTAAGGGTACAAGATTTCAAGGGAAAGGTTGGAAGACTTAGTAGAAGTTAAAGAAAAGCTAGTATCGGAAGATAATGCCTAAGACATCTTGTCAATGTCAAAACTTCAGGGGGCATGTGAGTATGAAGGTTCCCAGAGTATAGAAGAGTTAGAAATTCACAGAGGATTAAACTTTGAAGTTTTAGCCATTGACCTGATGTTAGACAAGGGTTGGCGAAAGCCCATAGTCGACTACCTGCAGAATCCAACAGGGACGGCATATAGAAAGATCTAGTACAGAGCTGTAAGCTATGTGGTTATGGGTAATGAGTTGTTAAAAAAGTCTCCTGAAGGACTCCTCCTAAAGTGCCTGGGTGAAACTGAAGCATACTTAGCAATTTCCAAAGTTCACAAGGGGTCGTGTGGATCACACCAGGCTGGTCATAAAATGAAATGGTTTCTATGTCGACTAGGAGTGTATTTGCCATCCATGTTGAAAGATTGTATAGACTTCTCCAAGGGTTGCCAAGAATGTCAAAAGCATTCAGTTATCCAACACGTGCCTGCTAGTGAGTTATACTCAATAGTAAAGCCATGGCCTTTTAGAGGTTGGGCGTTAGACATAATTGGTGAGATCAAACCCTCTTCGTTAAAAGGTCATAAATATATTTTGGTGGGAATAAATTATTTTACTAAGTGGATAGAAGCCACACCTTTACCCAACGTCGACCAGGAGGGCATAATGAGTTTCATCCAGAACCATATCATATACAGGTTCGGGATTCCTGAAACCATTATGGCGGATCAAGGCTCAGTAATCACAGGGCGCAAAATGGATGAGTTTTCTTCCATAACAAGATTCAAAATGTTGACTTTGACACCATATTATGCTCAAGCCAATGGTCAGGTCGAAGAGGCCAACAAGATATTAATTGCGCTGATTAAGAAACATGTTGGGTAAAAGCCAAGGAATTGTAATAAAACTCTAAACCAAGTCATGTGGGCATGTCACAATTCTCCCAAAGAGTCGACTAATTCCACACCCTTCTGACTGGTATATGGGCATGATGCAGTGTTGCCTATAGAAATCCACCTACAGTCAGTTAGGATTCAAAAACAGACTGAGATCCCGACTAAGTTTTATTGGGGAATAATGTTCGATAAGTTGGCGCAGCTGGACGAAGATAGGCTAACAACTCTTGATGTCTTAATGAGGTAAAAAGAGAGAGTTGCTAAAGCTTACAACAAAAAGGTGAAACCTACAGCTTTTAATGAAGGCGCCCTAGTTTGGAAGGTTATATTTCCTATGGATAGAAGGGATAGGTTGTTGGGAAAATGGTCCCCAAATTGGGAAGGGCCATTTAAGGTTTTACAAGTATTTTCTAACAATGCATATGAAATTTAAGAATTGACCTAGGAAGGTCGAATCCTGCGGATAAATGGCAAGTACTTGAAACCGTATCGGCCTACTTTGCAGGAAATATGTATATATGCAGAATAATAAAGAAATTCAAGAAGTTAAGAAGGCTTCAAAATTGACAGCCTTTATCATTGTCGAAAGTTCCTGAAAGGTATAGTTGAAAGATTACATCAGAAGGAAATCATCGCCACATGCGGCGGAAAATAAATAAATAAAAGTGGATAAAATTGCTCTCTTAGAAAGGAAAATGTGGCTTGAGACACTCATATTGGACTTTGGCTGAGCAGAGTCGACAATCAATTTGTGAGAGGGTCGAGTTGTAATTGGAAAGCTCGGCGTCAAGGGTTGTGACTGTCTCTAAGTATTGGATACTTTTCTCAGTCTCTTCGTCTAATTGTAGTTAACTAAATCTTCGCAGATTGGTCTTCTTAGTTTCATAATCCTAGATTTTCTTTTGTAGCACCTCCATTTCTTCCTTCCACTTAGCAATCTGAATGTCTAAGGTTGTAACAACGCTAATCTTCAGGCGAAGACTTTCCTCTAGCTCCTCTTCACGTTGATCTGACTCGCTGGCCAACTTCCACACTTTGGATTTTTTAGTGGCCTTAGCTTCCATATTATCCTTAAGGTCATGGCGACGTTGGTAATCAGCTTGCATGTGGTCGAAAAGAGGACCAAAAGCAACTAGGAAGTTGACCACTTCAATAGGGGCATCAGGCACGTCCATATTCTTTAAGAGAGACTTTATGCCATATCTGTAGATGAAGTCCTTCTCAAAAGTAGCAAAGAGGTCAATGTCCCCAACAAGAGTCTTCAATTATTTAACTACATAATCAAGAGACTCAGGGCTGAGGTGCCGCCAGACACGGTCGAAGAGCTAGAACCTTTCTCAGTGGAACTGCTTTTGCTTTTCAGGATCATTTTTACATAAGCTCTAGGATTGCTTACCTTCAACGCGTATAATTCTTCTTGTGAAAGGGGAGTAATTGTTGTAGCAGTCTTGTCGAGAGTTGAGCCATCTTGCATCTCAACATTGGGGGTAGTCTTGGAATCAGGATCCTTGTCACCATGTGACACATCACCAATCTCTTAGAGCGTCTGGGTTTCTTGCCCTGGTTAAGTTTTGTTAGCAGTTGATAAAGGTTGTTCATTGCCAGGGTTAGTTTCTAGGGAATGTTGCTCTAAGTCCATATGGTTGTGGCCTTCTTCAGATGAGGTCGAAGAGGATGAGTCGGTAAGGGACAACTTGTTGGCAGACTGATGAGAAAGGTTATCATCGACGGGTTTGTTAACTTCATCCAGAACAACTTCATTGGTAGAAGGTTATAGAATTAGAGAATTGTTGGTAAGTGCAGGCTTCGCTGTCGAAGCCGCCTCAGTTTAGATGATTGGTTTTTCCTACAAAGATAAGGTATTTATTAATATATTAAACAAAAAGAGTAATAAGCAAGTTAAAGCTATAAGTACCTTTAGGGTTTCACCGTTAGGGCAAGAATTGGCGCTCTCATTTGACGCTGACTTCTTGGCCGTTGGGCTTACCTTCACCACATTACCAGTTGCAGGCTTCTTCCCTTGCTTTGTTTTGGGAAAAGGAGCTACTTTTGGACTGGCTGGGATTTTTCTTGCCTCATTACTCTTGACTTTATTTTTATGAGGAGATGGATCTAGAGAAGAGTCGTCTGCTTGGACTGGGTCAGTAGTCGCAGCGTCAGGCGCACCGTCTGCAGTATTGTCATCAACCTTCATGACAAAGAGAATATGTATGAACATAAAAGCGATAGCAGGGAAGTACCATAAGCGGTGGTAGTTATGGCTCATACCTTAGCAGGATTATATGAGGTTCCCTTAGCCTTAGATTGGTTAAGTAGTGCCTCATCCCTGACAGCTTCTCTGGTCCTTTTCTTGTGTGCAACAACTGTGATTAAGAAAAGAAGTCTTTACGCTTCCCCACCCTCATATATGAGGGTTTCGAACCTGACATTATCTATAATGATATGAAGGTGACCTTTGAAACTGTATAGATCCAGCTTAGTCAGAGTCACACGCTGTGTAGGCTTCAGACATTCATTTTTGTGTACCTTTAAAAATCCCCACAGACGAACCATTATAGAAATATAAGAGCGAAAGAAAGAACCATGTCGATGGTTGGAAGTGGGGAAAATTTTTGAGTATAAAATTTGAGGGCGGAGCTATATCTGTGTGTGACATTGGTAAGGAATTTCAGATTTGGAAGCTTCGCTAAAAGTTTGTCTTTGAGAGTCCTAGTCGCCTCGTTGATCGCCCGCCTAAGATCATTTGGGTCGTATACAGTTTCAAAGTACTTTTGGAAGGCTTGGATTTCTTTGATATGTGTCGATCTACATTTTTCAAATTGTTACTACAAAGAAGAAAAGGCGCCAGTAAGATGTTTTCGTATGGTGGCAGTGTCTATGAATTCTTGAGTGTGGTAGTCTTTCCACCAAGTATCAAAAGCTGAAGTACAGTAATAGTTGGGCTCGAAGTTAAGGAGGCTGAGTTGAGGTCGACCATCAACATGTCGAGTAAGGTGTTGCAGCCAGTCATCTTTAGAATAGTTGACAGTGTTAAGGCGTGATTCACTCTTCTTCGTGAAAAATAGACGGGGGATAGTTTGGCTGATCCCAAGCTGGCGTGATACCAGGTTGGATAGATAGGTGAGGATTCTCATATGTTCTTTGATGGGCTCAAGTTGAACAGAGAATAGCCTAAGCGTAAAGAAGGATCACCAAATTTTTTTGGTTTCCTTTTCTGTTTCCTTGTCACCATTTCCCGAAAGTGGACAAATGAACCATCGTGTGCCACAAGTTCTTTTTGCAAAAGGAGCCATGGTCGAGGTAAATTTGTGACATTTGGAAAACATCAGTAAATAAGAGGCAAATGCGTCCTGATTCACTCGGCTCTTGTCAGTAGGGGTTAGCAGATTCTGACGAACACCTTCCCTGCTTCGGCTACTGATAGTTAGGTCACTATCATCGGGACGGTCGACCTTCAATGAGGTTTCAAAAGTGGCATTAAGCCATAAATGAAGGAGCCAGAAGGGTCCAGCGAGCAAGAAGTTTTCTTTTGGTTTGATGTTCCTAAGAGCTTAAGTTGCTTAGCCTAAAGATGTGTACAAGGATCCTAAGATCAATTGGCTAAGGCCTACATTTTTCCCTTCATGTATTTGGTTTGAAATGGTCGGATACCTCCTAGCTACCTTCAATGATTTAGAGCAAAATACACACATAGATAACCACAATGCCAAGAAGGCAATATGCTCTTTAGCAGATACTTCAAGGTCGTCAGAAATATGGTAGTCTGCTATGTACCTTGTGAAACCAGCACAGTTACCATCAAAATTAATGTGGTCGTCGTCACTTTCAGTAGGTAGAACTCGTCTCCATCTGGGCGAAGGCCAGTGATGGCCGCCACATCAAAGAGTGTGGCCATTAACACTCCATAGAGAAGTTGAAAGATATTAGTTGTACTCTCCCAGAAATAAATGGAAGCGACAAGCATATTTTGGAAATAAGCTAGGACATTCCTCGACAACTGGATTAAGTCAAAGATGCCCATCTCCCTCCAGGTATTACCCATTTTGGCTTCTATCCTGTCTAGCCAGAAGATATTGTCATTGTGTTTCTTAGTTGGGGAGCGGAGTAGAAAACCCACAAGTTGGTGGTCTGATATTCTAAATCCATAGATATTTTAATACTAGTTACGGGCTTAGTCATATGGTAAGTAGGGAAAAAGTCCTTAGACTTAGAGAGATCATCTTTAGGGTCAAGCATAGGACCCATAAAAGCATGATGAGTGCTAGAAAGAGTGAAGGGAATAAGTACCTACGATTTGAAAATCTTGAGTTTTTCTTCAAGATACGGTGGTTCTGGTACATACTCCTTGTTCCTCACCATAGTGGTGTTGTTTAGTGCATAAGCTGGAGGAATGAGCTCTTTGGATGCTTGAGCACTTTTGTTTGAAGGCACCATTGAAAAGATTTGAAGGTTTGGAGAAAGGTTTCTCAAAAATACTTTTGCAGTGAAAGATTTTAGGAAAAATGATGAAAAAACGTTGAAGGAGTTGAAGATGAGTTATTTATAGAGGGGAGTAAAAGACCCCTCTACTACTGAGTTGTACGCAAGAAGGAGTGACATGGCGTGGTAGTGGAGGTAGAAGTTGGTGAGTGCTTTGTGCAAACCTGTCCCTAACCTATGAATCCGGCGTCATGATGATGAGAAGTACGGGAAGTGCGAAAAGCACATTTCGAGGTGACGGTTGAAGAAAGGTCATGATGGAATAACGTAATCCCACTAGAAGAATAGTTGGATAAGAAGGTCACAAATGCCCATATCTCCTAAGAAGATGTTGAAAGAGGTCTTTTTGGGGGGGCAATTTGTTAGCTGTGATTTTTAGCCATTTAAAAGAAACCCAGCAAACAAGGGCAGTCTTGAAGTAATCTTTATTCGACCAAGAATCCAGACTTAGAAGATGTTTTGCTGTCATGAGATACGTTAGACTAAGAAGCGTCATCGACCGCATAGTCTGCGCGAAAATGAAAAAGTGTTCGATGAGGCAGTTATTTGGGCGCACAGTACCACATTCAAAATATCAATACGTGTCTTAAGGTTTATGCCTGAAGAGACACATGGAGGCAGTTTGAAGATAGGTTGCATGCAGAGCTTCACGTGGTGAGATATAATGGTAGAAACGTTAGGGGTAGTTATCTTTACACTTGTATATATAGTAGCTCTTTATGTTGAATTAGGGGTGTTCAATTGTGTTACAAAAATCTCACGGAAAAACTCAAAGTATCGACGTTAAGAGAAACGAGTGAATGGCTGAGAGGATGTAAGAACACATGAAACACCATATTCTACTTTCAATGCAATTTTTCTGGTTTACTTAATTTACACTTCGTTTTGTTTCTTTCATCTTCTTTTCATTTTAAAGCCTTTATTTTCTTTCAAAGTTTCCAGTCTTTTTACTTTGTATTTACATTCTTGCAATAGTCGAAGTAGTCATTATAATATCAATTCAACACTTTCCTTCGACCAAGTCGAAGTACATCATTCTAGGAAGAAAACAATAATAGGGAGATTCTTAGACACTATGTTCTAGAATTCACTGATTGATCCTGCGTGTAATTCATATTTTGGAGACGAGCCGTTATTTACTATTTTTCAGGGTGAACACACTGCTAATTCAATGTCAAAAACTTTAATTCACTCGAAGGCTAAAGAACCATCAATGATTATTTATCCTAAAGTTCAAACAAATATTTCTTATACAGCATAGTTCTTAAATATAATAAAATACAAATATTTCACTAATTAAAATATGAAATATATAATTTATTATAGCCTACATATAACAATATACATCAACATATTATACATCTTTCACATCATGCTATAAATTGTTGTACACCATCTTACTATACATTTTTAGACATTATTATAACAATATATAAATATTTCGCTAATTAACTTTAAAATCAATATACTACAAATATTAAGTTATTAACATATCTTAGAAAACGTAACCTAAATATAACTCACATTAAGAAAGATAGGTAGAAACATATCTATCAAATAGTTAAATAAGATAATAAATTTGAATACAACCAAAAAAAATTATACACAACTTAAAAGAATATAATAAATTAAAAGGTACTATCAATGGATAAGACATCTATTTCTAGCCACACTTTTTTTCATATGACTTTATGATATTTTGTAAAGCTGTCAGAAAAAATGCTCAAGTCATTAACCATATCCTTCTAGAATATGGTCAGAGTCCTGGTCAATACATTAATCTAAATAAATGTAAGCTTTATGACGGAGGTACTTCTGGTTATCAGATAAGGTACATTGTAAATATGCTTGGATTCACTATAGGACATACACCATTTAACTATCTTGGAGTTCCTAGATTCAAAGGCATTCCTAGAGCTCATCATCTCCATATCACAATAGATAGAGTATTGGCCAAGCTAGCTATTTAGAAGATCCACCTTCTTTTATGATGGGTAAGGTTCAATTGATCCAGTGATCATACAAGGCATGCTTTTGTAAAGTCTTATAATTTATGAATGGCCAATCAATCTTCTTAGCAAACTATATTCTTGGATTAGAAATTTTGTGCGAACGTGTAGCATAGACAATACAAAGTTGATTACTACATCTTGGGATGTTATTTGTTCACCTTTTTCTAAAAGAAGTCTTGGTCTGCGAGATATTAAGGCAATAAAAAAAGTTGGTCAGATATGTCTTTGTTGGAAGTTATTGACTATTAATAATCAATGGTCTTTTATGCTTATTAGTATATACTTCAGGCACAAAAAACAAATCATGCGTCATATTTCTTCTTCAATATGGCCTGACATTAAGCATTTCTTTTTCTTTCTTGGGTAACATAGTATTTGGTAGTTGATAATGGGAAGAACATTGATTTATAGACTGGAAATTGGTTGGGATACTGTAGGCTCCTAATTTCGACGCCTGGATTTTATTCAGGAGATTAAAAGTTTGAGATTGGCCAGGACATTTTGACAGAAGTTCAGTTTTTTGTGAAAGAAGGTTAGTCGAACACAAGTGTTCAGTTGGAATGGAATAGTTGAAGATTTTTTCTAAGTATTGGAGATGTTTCGACATAATTTTATGAAGACCTGTTTTCGACGGATATTTTGAAATTTAAATCCAGGAGGGAAATTTGTTTGGATGCAGGACGCGTGGAATGCGTCTAAAGGGCGAAGGCATGCAGATTGCCATTTGTCGCCTTTAGGAGAAATGGCTGTTGTTGGTGGTTATTTCGACTGTATATAAATAGGGAGTCATAGTGTTAGATTGGGGGGTGTGTGTTCAAAATTTGTACAAGTTACTCAAGAATACTCAAAGTAACCGTGAGAGAGAAAAGAGTAGTTACTGAGAAAATGCACGTTTGAAAAACACCAGTCTCTTTATTTACATTTCAATAAAGTTTTAAATTATTTACTCGCAATTTCTTTTACATTTCTTGTAATTTCCTTCCTGCATTTGTATTACGTTTTTCGCCATTTAATCTTTAAGAATCAAACTTTATTATTTTGTCTGAATCATATTGACCTATGAAAACAATGACGAATGTAACGTACAAAAGGTTTAATTTTCATACGAGTTGTCAAAACTCTTAAAGCATATTGTCCTAGGATTTGTATGGTCGATCCTGTAAGTAAACTAATTTTTACAAAATTAGGATACCAGCGGCTGTTTGCTAATTTTCCAGGCAAACAGATACAAAATTGAAGATTTACACCTAGTATTGCCAATGAATATTCAGTTTATGCTAACTATAAAGGTCAATTCAATTATCTAAGACAATAATTGGAACATTCCTCACGTGTTATCTATTTTGAATCCTCAAAATGTTGAAGACATTGTGAATATTAACTTGTCATTTGATAATACTACTTCTGATACACTCATTTGAACATGATATATGAATCATGATTATTCTTTTAAAGATGCCTATGATTGTATCAATAGGGATCACATTGAGCCTTCTTGGAAAAAAATTCATCAGTCATTGCTACATATCACCTGCTAAGTTATGAATGAATTGGAAACTAATGCATAATGTTATTGAAATAAAAGACAAACTGATTCAAATAGGAATGCATGTGGTTTTGAGGTGCTCTTGTTGCAATCATGATGTGGAAACTGCATACCACTTATTTATTAGATGCAAGTACAATTTACTTTGTTGGAATTGGATGGAGTGATTGTTTGGAATGCACATTGATAGAACTAGTTACGAAATATTATTCAAACTTGTTGGTAAAAGTTTGAGTTCTCAAATTCAGAATTTAATCATGACACTCATCATAAAAATCATTTGGAAAACTTGACACGCAAGAAATGATATTAGGTTTAAAATGGTAAATTTGACTTCGATAGAGATATTATTCATGTTAAACAATTGGTTTATATGGATTCCACTTATTCCAAGGAACACATGTACTCTTAAAATCACAAGTTTTAATTATTAAATGGTTTGAAATCAAGTTTCGACCTTCTCCCACACCTAGAATCATACAAGTTAATTGTTCTTTTCCTAGTCATATTTAGATTAAGTGAAATTTTGATGGAGCTTCAAGAGGAAATCTTGGAATATCAACTTGTGGTAGCATATTTAAGGATAATTTAGGGACATTCTTAGTATATTTTGTAGCTAATATTGGAGTTTGTACCTCTTTTCAAGCCGAATTACATGGAATCACGCTTGCTATCGAATATGTTAACAGGAAGAATTGGAGAAATCTTTGGCTGAAAAATACTCAATGTTGACCTGTGGGAAAGATATTTTCAATCTTCATGTGATTACAACTACACTTTTGTCTCATTATCAAAGGAGACAAAGTCTAGAGAAAGGAAGTCAAGGTGAGAGTATGTATGTGAAAAGGGGTCAAGATCATGGGTGGAACAAGGGTAATAAAGTTATGGAAAAAAAGAGATCTAAATCCAAGAATAAAAAAACAATTTAGTGTTATAGTTATAAACATATTGAGCATTGGAAGAGAGATTGTCCAAACAGAAAATAGAGTTTATCAAGTTCTGCAAATGTAGTTTAAATTGATTATTCTAGAAGTGAAGCAAATATCATATGTGTTTCTTTTAGAAAGCGCACATATGTACGAATTATTGACTCTGGTTGTTCTTACCATATGACATCGCACCGGGAATGGTTCATTGCATTCAGGTCAAGTAATTTTGGATTATCTAGGTGATGATGAAACATGTACTATTACAAGAATGAGATAAATTTAAATTTTCATGGACAATGGTGGCGTGCAAACATTGAATGATGTCAAATATATTCTCGAGTTGAGAAAGACCTTGATTTCTCTAGGTACTCTACATACAAATTGTTTCTCCTATAGCTCTGATAGAGGTATGGACATTATGACGGTTAGAAAGGGTGCATTAATTATGACGATATGAAATAGGATTGTAGGATACATTTATAAATAGTTGAGAAACACTGTTGTAGGTGATGTTGCATTAATTGAGTCTGATAATGATGCATCAAAACTCTGGCATATGTGTCTGGGACATCTCAGTGAGCGAGGGATGAAGAAATTTCATAAGATAAATATATTGAAGGGTGTTTGTAGTTGTGAAATGGATTTGAGCAAGTATTTTGCACTTGGAAAATAGTGTCGTGTTCAAATCAAGACCGAAAAGCACAAAATAGAGGGAATTTTAGTTTATGCGAATTCAGTTGTGTAAAAGGGATACCGAAGAGGTTTTAATGGGTGGTTCAAAGTATTTTTTGACTTTCACATATGATTTTTATTGTAAGGTTTGGGTGTATTTATTGAAGTATAAATATGAACTCTTTGCCAAATTCATGTTGTGGAAGGCTGAGGTAGAGAATCAAACTGGCATAAAAATCAAGTATTTGCAATTCGATAATGGAACATAATACACTTATTCAAATTTCAAGAGGTTCTATGAAGAACATGGTATTTATAGACATTTCTCAGTTTATAAGACACCACAACAAAATAATATTGCAAAGAGAATGAATGGGTCTTTAACTAAAAGGGCAAGATGTTTTTTGTTGAATATTAGACTAGCAAAAAGTTTTTCGGCAGAAGTAGTTAACATGTCATGATATCTTACCAATGGGTCACCGCATGCTTCATTGGAGGGTAAGGTTGCAGAGGATGTATAAACAGATAATCATATTAATCTTGACAACTTAAGGATTTTTAAGTGTTCAACTTATGTGAAAATGTCTAGTAAAGATCGATCCAAACTTGATCCAAAGTTAAAGAAGCGTGTCTTTGTTGGTTAATCAAAAGGTGCAAAGAGGTTCAAGTTATTAGATCTGATTAAAAGGAAGATGTTAATCAATAGAGATGTTGTTTTTTATAAGCGTGTATGGTTGAATAAGTTTGTTACAACAGATGTGTCAACTTCTAAAGGAGAAACTTCCACCAAATAGGTGATTCATGTGGATGTTGATCTGCCACTAGTGAATAATATGCAGGAAGTGCCTTAACTACAGGAGAAAAAGGGCGTTGGTACTGAAATTGACCATGGACCTGACATTTTAGGTGGATTACATGATTATATTCTTGTGCAAGATAGAGAGAACCATTCAACTAATCCACCAGAAAGATATGGGCATAAAGAGTTGACAGCCTATGCACTTCTTACTAATTCTAGAGATCTTTCCACCTTTATATAGGCTATATTCAGCCATGAGAAAGATAAGTGGACATGTTCAATGGTGATGAAGATGGATTCCTTTAAGAAAAATTAAACATAGGAGCTTGTTCAACTTCCTAAGGGGAAAAAGGCCCGTCGATTGTAAGTAGGTGTTCAAGAGAAAACTAGTAGAAATAAAAAAAGGAGGAAGGGGAGTTCAAGGCTTGTCTTGTAGCAAAAGGGTACTCACAATAGAAATGGATTGACTATGATGAGATTTTCTCTTGTTCATCATATTTACTTCATTTAGGGTCGTGTTAACCTTGGTAGCCAACCAAGACATGCATTTAGAGATGATGGATATGAAGACATCATTTCTTCTTGATAGTCTATATGAGAAAATTTACATGGAACAACTAGAAGGGTTCAGTGACACTAGATATGGAAAACTAATTTATAAATTGAAGATGTACTTGTATGGCTTAAAGTGATATCCAAGGCAATGGTATAAGGGCTTTGATTCATACATGCTTTAGATTGGCTACACAAGAAGAGAGTATTGTTAGACAATTGAGGGGGGTGAATAGATCACAAATTAAAAATTTTAACTTTTGGCAAAAATGGTTTTCAAAATTTTTTATGACACAGTGAAAACAACCTGAATCGAGTCGTCTAACCGAACCTACTATCGAAAAGCTCGGATATGTGTAGCGTAAACCAATTGGATGATAATGAACATAAATTGTTCAACAATGATTAATTTACAAATCAATTAAATGCTAAGCTACATGTAAAGCTTATTTCCAATGATAAAAAAGTTCAATTAAAAGCAATAGACACAATTTATCAAACACCTTGAGTGCAATCGATAACTCTTGGAAATTTAATTGATTTGTTGATGTTAAAACCAATCACAATCAATGTGATTATAATTATATCAACAAAATGTAATCAAAAATTTGATTTTAAAACGAATTGATCCAAACAACAAAGATTCGATAATTTACAAGTACAAAAATTATATATATATATATATATATATATATATAGAGAGAGAGAGAGAGAGAGAGAGAAGGATTTGTTTAGGCAGTTCCTCAATCGGCCTTGCTATGGGTATGTATGCCCTCAATTCGAATTCAAATTGAGATAGTTGCAATTTAACCTTACTTTGCAAACAATGTCTATACAAGAGATGAAGAACTTTAACCCCACAAACCCTACGGTTTATTGTTGATTCTACCACCTCCAAAACCCTTGATCAAATATTAATCAAGTAACCAACAATGATGCTACAATCCACCAGTTCTTATTACTAGCTTGCAAGACTTCCTTGTCTTCAAGGTTTTCGCTCGGTCGGATTAATCCCTATCACACACTTGTCCCAAGGCCTCTTCACTCAATCAAATATATATTTGCATAATCTTGTCCAAAGCCTTATAATCCCAATGATCTTGAAGGAAAACCCCATCTTGGTTTTCTTATTTGAAACACAAAAAGAACCCAACCCAATATTCTCGGTTACACCAACCTAATTGGACGTTATCAACCCAAATCTAGATGATCACCCAATCAAAAAATGATTACGTGCATTTTGATTGTGTGTATGCATAAAAGAGAGGTTGAAGATGATGGGTTTACTTTGTAATTCTGGTTTTGTTTAGGTTTTACACTAGTACCTTGCTAGAATATGATGCATGCATGGATATTTACACCATGTATGGATCAAAAGAGATGCCAATGGATGGAGAAAAAACTAAGATTTTTAAAGTAATGCATCGAGTGTGTCGACCTGTGTAAGTCATAGGTCGGCCTATCAAAGCATATGAGTTGACCTGATAAGGTCTTAGGTCGATGCTGAAGCGGTAAAGCGGCAAGCAAAAATATTATTTTTGGAAGAATTCCCTCTGAAATTTATGTCATCTCCATAGGGATCGGTTCGAGGGAAAGAATGTCGTTCGACAATCTCTATGTATCTAAGCTTAGGTTTGAAATGGTTCTCCAAGGGTAACATGCGGAAATTAAAAGCATAAAAGCAAATAAATAGACACATTCTTTAGAAAGGAGAAACTAATCAGGAGTTGCATTTCCTTATACCCATCATGTATGAGAAAAAACCTATCGATCAAATGCACTCATCCTAATACTCGTCAAAACCCCCATGTCTCGCTCACAAATGAAGGTTATGTCTAATCCAAAGTCCGAGAGATCAATCGTATTCTTTCGAAGGTGATATCTCACACGACAAAACAACACGGATCATTAAGCTCCGACACATTCGCGTGAATATTTAGATTTTTTACCATTTCCCATAGCCAATAGATCATCATCATCTTAGGTCGAGTTTGAAGAGTATATGTCTACAGCGATCAAAACCCATTAAGATAGATATTAAATCAAAGATAACATCGATTAATATTTGTATAATGGATTTTATACAAAGATCCATAGATGAACATACAATCTAAGTAAACATACATACAACAACCCCAACACAATGAAAAATACAAAGAGAAGAAGGAAGAAGAACAAATTTCTCACAGTTTGTCATCTCCGATTAAACTTCTCACGGCTTCTCATCTCCGATTGAAGTATAATTTGGCTCAGAATCATCTAGATGCATCATCCATGTGTTGTTTTTAAGCTAAAAATACTAAAGAATATGGTTCTGATCAATTGGGTCTAAATGCTCTTAAAAGATAACCTAAAAAAAGTCTGAAAATGAACTTTATAGGCAAAAATGGGTTCTCGTGCTTGTTGGGTGAACACTGGTTCGCACTGCGAACATACCAAACATAGCTACTTCCTAAAACAGTATTTTTCCATGCTTCAGAGCAATTTTTGTTCGCCTTGGGTTCGCTGGGAGAAATATTGGCGAACTCGCTCGCCTCCAGTTCGCACAGCGAACATAACAGCAAACTCAGAACTTGTTTCGACCATAACTTGAGAACTGTAACTCCTTTTAACTCGCGGTCGGAAGCGTTGGAAATCTTATTCAATGCTCTATAAGACAATAACAAAATATAATTGCTTTTATACCTACAAAAATTAGAGAAAAACTATCACACTCAAACATATGTACATGATTACACATATTACACACTATAATGTAAACTACACAAAACATACACTAATTGAGGTTTATTGGTGTAATTAAGCTGATAAGTGCCAATTATTTACACTCAAAATCACTACAGTTTAGCACTTATCAAAATCTCCCCAACTTAAACTTGTTTTTCCTCAAACAAGAATCCATCAACTCAAAGATACAAAAGCAATTATCAAGAAATCATGCTCAACAAGTTTTTTTACAGACAGAAACAAACGTATGGTACAAATATAAAAAGTACATGCAAAGCAATGCTTACCACTAAACTACAACAATAACATGACAATGAAGCAAAGTCTAAGCACAAAACACATGTCAAAAAATAACTCTAAAGCAATACAAATGTTCAAGAATGAATCACACCTAACTTACAACATCATCAAGGTATGAAAAACAAACATGAGGGACAACTCACACACAACAATCTTGCTAACAACAATTCAAATTATGCATTCATAAAATAAATAAAAAGTCATATTGAAAGTATAAGAGCAAAAATCACATGGGCTTTAAGGGTTGTAATGTGCCTTGGCTAACAAGGAAATGTCATATCTCATGGTAATTGAAACAAAAATAATGCCTAACAAATGCGAGTTATCACAACTCAAATACTCAAGCATTCAAGAATTCAAACACCTTTTTCTCATTGCACATTTGTCACACCAATCCACACAACTTATTAGCACAACTTTATTCTCTATATTTTTTTCAAGTCTTTTTTTTTTCTATTTCATTCATTCTTTTTTCTTTCTTTTTCAAACCTTTTCTTTTTCTCAACCTTGTAGTAACCAACCTCTTCTCCTCAACTTGAATACAACCACACATAGTGACATGAATGCTCCCAAACTTATTAAGCAAGTGTAAAAACTCAAATAACAAATCATGGTTATGGTTCAAGAAAAAAACATTAGAATCCATACAAAAATGAACTTAACACCACATGGATTCTAACAAAGGCTCAAAGAGGGTAAGCAAATTCTCACTCACTCGCAAGGTAGATTGACTATTTGGTCTAGTAGTTATGCTTAAAATTAAATAAAATTCCTTGATCATTTTAGTGCTACCATAAAAATCAACACAAATACAAGATTAAACATAATTCAAACGAGTTAAACAAGAAAGTTGGTCTCCATGCAATTCAGTAAACAATGGAAAGGTTCCTCACATTGGGCTATGAACTAAAGTGATTCACAAATGAACAAAAATTGTAAGAGAATGAATGGTATGTTATTTGTACAAATTCTAAATGAAAGCTCAAATATTTTGGACAAAATTTTGGGAAAACTCAGTGCTGAAGGAGATGTTTCAACATAAAGACCAGAGCTGAAGAACACTGCAAAAAGAACAAAAATGTCGAAGGAGATGTCTCAACTTGAAGACTCGACATCCTAGACTGGTATAACAGATTGATTTAAATATGTCTTATATCTGTTGCAAGATTTAAGCAACAATCAAAACATGGATCAAGGACTGAAGAGATTGAAGCCCAAGACTGCAGAAGCCTATAAATAGAAGACTTAGACCTTGGATTTCATATGCCTTTTGTATACCTTTTGTATGCCTTTTATAACCTAGTTCTCTTGCGTAAGAAACAAGGGTTTAGGGTTTTAAGAGTCGTTGGCTCTCTAGGTTGTAAGTCTCCCTTTGTATCAGTTGATGCATTGTGGCAGATATAGGTGTCGCACGGATCCATAAGCCTTGAGGTATTGGATTGTGTATTGTTCTTGGATGAAGCTTTTAAGCAAATCCGAGTTAGATTGGTTGTCAAGAAAGCTTGACAGATTTCTTTATTGACAGGGATGACGTAGAAATCACAGTTGGTGATTAAGGGAAGTGAGTGGGGTATCTCATATCAAAGTTGTAAATGTTTGAGTTTAGCTTTGGTAAAGATGTTAATTGGGTAGATGTTAGGATAAAGTTGTAAATGGGGGAATTTAGCTTTGTAACAGGTCTACAGATAGTGAAGTCTTTTTCCTGGATTGGTATCCCCCAGATGTAGGTGAGTTGCACCAAACTGGGTTAACAATTGTGTGTTCTTTATCATTCTGCAGATTTACGTTTTCTGTTAGGGTTCATGATAAACATTTTGGATCAGATGTCGTGACATCTGTGATCCTGTAGTTCTGATATTCAAGGTATCAGTCTGCTGTTGCTGCTCCTGTTTAAATGACTATGTAGCACAATGTCTTGACATGTGTTAGGACATCTGTTGTCTGCATATACCAGAATTTTAATTTGTATCAGAGCCTGGTTTCCTGTCTGGTTCTGGATGAGATCTTTGGGAGATACTTTCTGGCGTTTAAACAAGGAGGAGTTTTGAAGATCAGATCAATCAACTCAGACATACTCAAGGGTATTACTGGATGAGATGGATGTTCTGGATCGAAGGTAACAACCTGTTGGTTGTTCATGTTGCTGAGGAGGTTCTACAACAACTACAGGAGAAGTGGCTAGTTCTTTTGTTGGGGTGTCTTATAAGATGTTCTGACATCTTATTAGGGCAAGCATGATCTGTTCCTTGGTGGTTCTGCTGCATGGGTTTCTGATGGAAGAGCTCTAGAATTATGGGGTTCTGGAGTTGTTATTGAAGACAGTTGGTGGAAGATTTCAATCGTCGGCCTCTATATGTGAAGATAATTGTTTTCTTTTATTCCAAAGTCGGGAGCGATGGAATGAAGGGAGTTGTTGGTAGATATCTGGTATGGTGACTTGGGACTTAGAAGCTTGGTTTCTTGGTGCAGTTGAAGTCAGTTAAAGAGGAGTGAGTTGAGTTTAAGTTTATCAAGTTCTTACTCTAGGAGTTTGATAAATTATTGATCGGCTAGGTTGTCAAAGATACTTGAGAATTCTCTCAAGTCCACTCATAAATGCATCTCAGTCGTGCATCTGGAGTCTTCTAGTTATTCTTCTAACTAGAAGGTGTTTCTTTGAAACACAATCTGAAGAAAGTGGAGGTGATTTATTTTCACCATCCAAAAACAGCAAGGAAGGATTCATCTCTCTTAACCCTAAGAGTGGATCTAATCTGATTGGAGCATTCAGAATTATTGAGGTAAATAAGGCTCATTCAGAGAGAATCTTAGTTACTTGAGTCAAGGGTGGCAGCCTTGGTATCTCAACATTGTTTGTCAAAGAAGATACTTGCAAAAGATTGAATACTTGATAAGTGTTCATGAAGTGATCTGGTGGAGCTTAGCTACAATAGTGAAGAAGGGTTATTGGACAAGGATTTAAGATCAATTGCTATTTGTGGAGTTCACAAGTATTTAATTGATTATCCTTGAAAGTCAAGATTGCTGATGTTCAACAAGATGTTGGAACATCTCATCATCAGAGTTTGTGCAGAATCATGGGAGGGGTACTGCATACGCTTTAGCATCTGTTTTAGTCTTAGGTGGTGACCTAATAATAGGCTTCAGTCGGGTGTGACAGAAGCATGTGTTCTGTGGAGAGTTTCCTGGAAAGAAACTGGTTTGGACTTTGATGTTGTTGAAGATGAAGATGAAGACATCATAATCTTGATGGTTACTGCTTGGATCAATTTATTTCTGATCTAGGTACTTTGGAGCATGGATCTTGCTCTTCTTGGAAGTCAAAGTTAAGTGGCAGTTATCTCTAACTTTCTACAATCTGCTCTACTAAGGAAAGTGGCATTCTTTGGTATGGCTATGGTGTAGTCTAGGACTACTTATTTTCTGAAGATTCAGACGTGGCGGGTGTGAAGTCTTTGGATTTTTAAAGCAGGATGGAGGTTGTCTACTCAAAATTGGTTGTTGAATCAAGTCTATGAGAGCATGGAACTCTTGTTCTGTAATAGGGAAGAGGTTCTTCTAAGTGGCAGAAGGAGGAGCTGAATTCAGCAGTTGGATGTCGTGTCAGAATGTTCTGACATCTAGCTTAACATCAGAGTCTTAGCTGGTGATGTGGCACATCAGCTTAAGATAAGGTGATATATAGGATAATAGAAGTTATGGATGCTTCAAAAAGGTCTATCTTATGCAGTTTGCGGGAGCTGTGGATGAGAGGCTTAGTGGATCCAAGATGTCTTGCTATGGTGCAAGTAGTTCATGTGACTTAAAGATCTGATTTCATTGATGGATCAGTGTATCTTGTGGGAGTTCTGAAGAAGAGTGATATCAATCAAAAGGTGGCATTTGGTTGGTTTCATAGTATGCATTCAAGCAGGATGCTTGAAACTGATTGCTCTTATGCAGAAGGGTAGTTAGTTTAAAACGTAAGGAGGTTCTGGTTCTCTTGGAGCTTGTGGTAGAAGTTCTAGGTTGAGGATGGAAGTATACCTTCTTTTTGGTGGATGAGAGTTTATTTCTCTCTGGGTCTCTGAAGTTCTTTTTGTTCAAGCCGGTGGCGCAGTGTTGTGTAAAGATCTTCAGTTTGGATTACTATGCTGATAGTAAGTCCAGTGGTGGAGCATATCAAGAACCATAGTGTGTGGTGTCTATGATGTGTGAAGGATGTCCTAACTGATGTTAGAACATTTTCTTGGGTTGGTTATCCTTGGTGGAGGATTCTTAAGTTCTGGTCTAGGAACTTGTTGGCTCCATCATGTCTAAGGAGTATCTATCTTGTAATACGGGAGAATGATGAAGTAGAAGAACTGACTTGGGAGGATGGTGTGGAGAAGACTGAAGTGGATGATGTGTTGATTGCATGGAAGTCTGAATATGGATATTCACTAGTTGATCAGAAGTATTCCAGGTTGTCTTATGGTAGAATGATGAAGGAATGACTGTCTTGGATTATGGGGTGTCTATCTCAGTTGCTGGCCTTGGTAAGGTCAGTGGAAAATCTTGCGAAGGGGATACTGCCCCTGGCTGCAAGTCATGCTAGTAGTGGATCAGTTTGGCAGCTGTGAAGTTCTAGATCATGTATACGATATCTGACATCGTTATAACAAACTAAGGGGCCATGTACGTCTCTTTGAGGAATGTGAAGCATTTTGATTCAATTGGGTTGTGCCTCAAGCAGCTGGAGGTCTATACATGAGAATTCAAGAGGAGTTTGTATGGTGTGTAGATGGTTGCAGGAAGAGGGGGGTCAATGGGACTTTGATCTTAATCCAAGAGTTTGTTATGGTAGGATGGTGATCCTTATATTTCCTCACGGGTAGCATGATGGCGTTCATGTGTGAGTGATTAATGGTTCTTATCAGAAGAAGCAATAAGAGAGTTGATGATTGTGTTCAGCAGGTAGTTTGGACTGAGGGTGCGCTCTTGAAGACATGAAGATGCGTCTTATGTTTTCCATTCATTAGCTTAGTGTTCTGTGGAGGAGCACTGGTTATCTTAGATAGGGGGAGTTGCTCCTTGGTCTAAGATGTATTACTGCGAGGGTGCAGTGGAAGTTCCAGTTTGTATTGTGCATCAAGCAAGCTGTGATTATGTGTCCATCCTGGGAGGATGAGATGTCGAGAAGGATGTCTTGAAATGTTTGTATTGCTGCAAGTTGGTGGAGACTTGGCAGTGCAAGTCACATGATTCTACTGGATGCTTAAGAATCAATGGTTAGGTCTGAGGGAATTTATTTTTCTCTGCAGATTTTGATCTGAAGACTGTGTAGCTATTGGTCAATACAGAAGCTTTCTTTGGTGGACAATGTCTGACATGATGTCAGGACTTTGTTAAGAACATGCTTTTAAGGTAATTGGCTCATTGTGGACAGTGTACCTTGGACTGTGGAATATGTGTGTGTCCAAAACATGTTCTTCGGGCTTTGCAAAATCTTTGGACGATGCTCCTTATAGAAGAAATAGTCAAAGTGTTCTTGGCAGGTGCATTCTTGGATCACGACTTTTTCAGAGTTTGACTTTTGAACACAGGTCTTCATCTCAGAACCTTGTTCAGTCATAACTTAGTGGTTCATCAAAGCTTGATTTTTGATCAGATACCAATTGAAGGTTAATTATTGTGATCAATCAACGCTTGATTCTAAATTCGGTACATACGGTTTAATCTTAGTCTGATACTGAGTTATACCAGAGTATGTAGAGTCTGATACCAAATAAAGGAATTCTTTTAATACCACTTGAAGAGTATTTCCTTAGTGTGCTGAGATTGATACCAACGAAGGTATACAAAACATTTCATAGCTTAGCTCTGATTGATATTACTGCAGACTGAGTCTGATACCAATCTTTGTGTATACTAAGTCTGATTACCACTTGTTGACTTTGTCTGATACCAAATCATTTCTTCTTAATTGAGTTCTTAGTAGACATCAGAACTACTTCTTCTTGGATCTTCAATCCGGATCTTCAGACAGTTCTTTGACTTTTGATTTGCACAGTTCTTCTGAATATGCATCTTGAGATGTATACTTTGTCTTGACTGCTTTCAGAGTTTCTTCTTCTGATTCTTACGTTCTTCAATCTCATACTCTTAGACAGCTTACCGCTTCTGAACCAAGTGAGACAGAGATCAAGATAAACTTTGACTTTCAGATAGTTCTCAACTTCTGAACAGTACTGGGTAGATCTGATTCTGAACACATGTTCACGAAGTGTACAACTTCTATCATATGGCCAACAGTTCAAAGTTCTTCTTTCTTCTTCTTTCTTAACCTGTCTTAGAATGCCTAGTGAACTTGTTTAGAGTTCCTCGGATAAACATCAAACAACAAACATTAGCAGTAACGTATTTTATATGATTGATTACTTGTATGAGTTTGCACTCTTTTCCTTTAAGATAGATTTATTTCCTTCCAATCAAAATCATATTATATTTCTCCCCCTTTTTGACATCATCCAAAAGTTCAGAGCGTCTGAGCATTTAAGCATATGTATCAATATGATAGTGAATATTAATAGATTCAAAAGATGTTATCATTTAAGCATTAATCATATGAAGTTTGACATGATAAGGAATAGTTTTAGTGATCAGATAAGGCATTATCATTGATGGACAACTAAATTGAAACATCAACGCAGAACTAAAAGGTTCAAACATAAAGCATAAGTTGAGCTTAATCCTAACAGATTTAAGATAATTAAAACATAGACTTAATGAGAATGGGTTCTTAGGGTTAGACTAAAAGGAGCCTAATGATGATGAGGAGGATGAGAGTGAGCTTTCAGAATCATCAGTTCTTGAGGAATGCAGCTTTTCTTCTGCTTGAGTGATAACCAATTTCTTGCTCTTCACAATTTCCTCTGAGATCCATTCATGGAACTTAGTCCAGATATTTCTTATTTCCATGGGGTCCACACAGGAACTGGAAGCATCCACTAGGCCATGGATTTTTGTGATTGCATTATCCTTAAAGGATGTTAATGTATCATTGACGTTCTTTGATTCATTTTGTATTATAATAAAGAGCAATTATTTTTATCATTTTAAGTAGTGTGAACATTTTGGATATGATTAAAGTTTTTATGCGGTTCTTAGAGTAGAGTCTTATGGTAAAAGATTTTTTTTTTTTGTATTTATAAGACTCCAAAAAGATATTTCATTTATTAATCTTTAACAAGAGTACATAGCAGAGCAGAAACCTTATAGCCTAATTCTATTTCTTCTTAGGAACTTCCCGATAGATTTGTAAGATCTATGGGTGAACATTCAGTGGTTGCTCTTAAGTGGTTTAGCCTGGTAATCACATCTTGAATTTCTAGAACTCGAGATATGACTCTTCCATACGGGATGCAAAGAGAGGGTTTGTCTCTAGACAAAAGAATTTGCTCTTTCAGGTGATTGAACATAGTTAGTGGAAGGTTTATTTTCCTTCTGTAGATCAGGAGGAAGAAGAATAGTCTATCTGAATGGGTTAGCACTTGTTATCCTACTTCTCTAGGTTGAAGGTTTGTTTCCATTATTCTGTGCCAGACTTTAGCTGAGGGTTTGAGTGTGGAGACACAATTGGAGGCACCATTTCCATTGTGAATTTGTCATATGAGATCATTGAAGATGGTTATTTCCTTATAATCTTCAAGGGTGTCACCGCTTTCATTACACTTGATTGCTTGAGCAATGATGGATGGATTAATCAACACATGGATTCCGGAGATGGTTGATTGAATGATGTGTTAGTTATGCATATTTGAAAACACATCAGCATTTGCCCATAATTCTTTAACAAGATTTGTGTAAATGAGACCTGGAAGCATCTCAAGATAACCTTCCCATTTCTGACAGCTTAATTCGGACGAAGTTCTTGTAAAGCCAAGTTCCTTGAGAGAACTGGTGTTTACAGAGAATTCATTTAGGACTCTTAACTTAGAGTTTTCACTCTTAGTAGGTTTTGGATGAGAGGTGGACATTCTAGAGGGAATACTAAAGAGAGACACTAACTGAGATAGTTTGGAATGATGGGTAGAGGAGTGAACAAGGTGCCTTAAGTAGGCAACGAATAGAGAGAGTCGAATAAATGCTTGTGACTCCAACCGTCAGGTTCGTTATTTCCTAGACATTTTAAGCTAGATATGACTAGGTTAAGGGATTAATACTGGCGCTGAGTCCAACAGTTTATCATTCTTGGAAAGACCAAGAAATCACGCATGGACTCCTCTAATTAATTCTTGTCAGGAGTCAAGGATTTGCAAAAAGTGCATATGTGAGATTAGTATCACTGACAAGCACGTTTTCTTCCTTCAAGAATTAATCGGCAATTTCATATGTGTAGATATAAAGACAAGTAACACATACTTCATTAACTTAATCGACAATTTCACCATATAAGCACGTGAACTGAATAAACCATTCCACATTAATAACTTAGCCTAATTGAGACAGGTAATCTTCTAATTTTATGAGAACCAACTGTTGTTGAAGGTATCACAAACCTTCGTATCCAGAGCAGTATCTAGACCACATCGAACTTTACAGATCTTTTGCACGATTTCTGCTCTGAAGAGTACTTCTGATAGGACTCTTCCATAAGGAATGAATGATTGGTTCATGGTTCTTGACGTGAAGATTGAAAATATTGACTCATAGTGAAACAGAAGAGACACAATCTCAAAAGAGAACTTCATACTAATGAGACCATGGCCAAGGATATTACCAAGAGGATTTTTACTATTCCCAATTCTAAAGGTAATCTTATCCAGTCAGTTCATGACCATGCTTAGTTAGATACTATTTCCTAGGTGATGAGCTATTTTGGTCAGGGTAGCACGCTTCCCTATTTCATAGCTGAATAGATCCACTCAATGTGCGCATATCAAGGAAATTTGGAAGGCTGAGATTTTCCTATGTAGAGATTTGGACAGATTAAAGATCAAAAGATTTATCGTTCAGTTTAATTGAACATCGTGGTTTCTTAGACTAACTAGGTTAGGTAGAGGCGCCCTTAGAGAGAGTTAGGTCTAGGAAAGGAGTACTAGTTATAGTGTACTTATGGTTTATAGGATGTAGTTAGGCAGAGTGAATGACATGATGAGGAGAATCTTACATATGTGACTGTTTTACTTTAAATATTTCAAAAAGCATATGCAGACATATATGGAAAAGGACAAAAGATTTTCTAAATATATTTCTAATTACTTAACATAACATAGCCCAAAAAAAACTTGATAAAGTGTTTCTGGTTGTTATCATGAATTTGAATAAGTCATAAATGAAAGATGGATGGTATCTGAGATCTTTACAGACTTGTCTGAATGCATTCCATTTTGACTCCGATCTTTCTTTCTAAGGAATCTGGAATCTTTATGTCATATCTTTTATGAGTGCATTCCTTTCTGAGCTTTTAACCATTGCATCTTCTGATTCTCCTTACTTTTGAGTGAACTGCTGTGGGTTCTTGGATTCTTCAAGATTTACTTGCTTTCTGATTCCTGAAGAGCGTGATCATTTTCTGAACTCTGATTCTAGGTAGAGAGCTAGAATCATTTTACGCAAATATCCTTTCCTTTTTCTTGTTCAAACATACTCATCAGATTCCTTAAGGATACAGAGATCATTTTAGACTGTCTAAGTGCCCTTTTTTTTACTCTGACTCTGATCTTCCTTTCTTGGAAAATATGTTGACTGTATTGCCTGCTGCAATTGAGTGCATTCCAATTTTGAGCCACCTGATTATCGTCTTTCATCTTCAACTTCCTTCAAAGAGAGCTACCGGATATTGCTGAACAATGTAGATATCTCCTATATTCTGATCATAAGAATCATATTTCAGATGATCCATTCTTTTCTTGTTCAGAGCTGTTTATCTGACTTCTGAGAACAACCAATCAGAGACTTTGAATCTGCGTAGTCAGAACTACAAGCTTTCATCAAGCTCTTTAGAAGATTATCAATATTTAATTATCGACCTTTTTTAGATTATATGCTTCTAGAATTGATTTCCACAACATCTTCTGACATTGTTTCTTCAAACAGATGCAAATCAATTTCAGAGCTGACTATCATCCAGCATGTGTACAACATGAAACATAATTTGCATGACTCTTCTTGATCTCACAATGCTGGTCTTTCTTATTACAGAAATAGTCCAGCATATCTACTTCTGAACAGAACGTTAACTGATTTCTTCCTTCTGACGGACATCAGTAACTTAAATTCTTTTTGACTTTGAGTAGAAAACTTAAGTGTCTGGTTTGACATCTTCTGATTCCAATGCATGAGAGGTTCTGAACAACTTATCAGATAGTGATCTAATCACTAACATTTGATTCACCTGAGAGATAGTTTCATGTTATCAGAACTTAGTTATGTTGATTCAAACAAAACTTAATAGTTCATTCTTGATTAAGCATTTGATGAATCCTTGACATTCTTCTTTCTGAATATTCTTTCAGTTTTCTGCATAGCTCTCCATGAAAACAATATTCAGTTCTTCATTGAATCTTTTAACTTCTGATCATTCAAGATTCAGATGTTGAATCATTTCTAAGAGTTTGAACTTATCAGATTTTCTGACTTCAACAGACTTCACTCTGAAGTTCAAAATCATAGAACAACAATCTTTCTTCTTTACATGAAGAAGTTCTGAATGAGTTTTAAACGACAAAGTCAAGGGTGGACCTAATCCATTTCTTGAAAACATCTCAAAAACTCATAAAGAATTAATCTTCGGCAAACAAGACTTCTTGTTTTCTGATGATTCAACTTTGAGCAAATACGTGGTTCATCCACACGTATCTTCCAAGATAAGCATTCAACAGATACTACTTCTTATCTGATGAATCTATCTTATTAGTTGATTCTCCAATCTTCATTAAAACTTAAGTGAGGAAGATTTAGTTGTTTGACAACTGCAAAAACTTCCAGAATCAGTGATTTGCTTAAGTACTCAGATTGATTACAATTTTGTACATAGTCATCTTTTGAACTGTTACAGAAATTGTAAGTGGATTTCAATCTCACCCAGAGTATTTCTACGCACCGCATCTGGATCTTTTTCTGACACTGTTAAGTGTTTGATATCCATCAATAACAGAACCGGAGCTCTGATACCAATTGAAGGTGCGAGAAAGACACAAGAAAGGGGGGTTTGAATTGTGTATTTATTCTTTTAACAACTTTTCACTTCTTGTCGTTAAGACGCTGAGATAACATCAGAGTTCGTTGAGACACTCTGACTTACGAAGTTATATTCAGACTTGGTAATGCTTAGAGCATGAGAACCAATAAGAGTCTGAACGATACGTACAACATTCAGAACTTGCAGAGCGGAAGCTTATCAGAGTTACAAGGTTCTGACTTGCTTGTGTAAGGTTCTGATACTCAATATAGAAACATAAACAAGACATTAAGCATAAGAGTAAAGAACACACGATATATCCTGGTTCACCACAAAGGCTAATCCAGTCCACCCTCCTCAGGTGATTTCGCCTTGAACACAAGGTCTTAATCCACTATAATCAATCTCGATTACAGATGCACGGGCAATAGCCGGTGACTAACCACTTGCACAACCGCACTGTGACTAAGATGCAATGAACCGTTCAGGGATTCAACTTAATGAATATAACGAACATTGACCTGCAGGTTCCAATCTCGCAAGATCTACTGCTAGGCTTTCACAGCTAGACGTTCAGGGATTCATCGCAATGAATATAATGCTACTGACCCTATTTCAGGCTTTTCCCACAATGACCTCTCGCCATTGTCTTCTCGCGTCTCCGGTCACACTGACCACTCAAGTAATCCTAATTCACCAAGAATTAGTTGTACATGAGATTACAAAGATGCTTCTTAACAAGCAAATTACTACTAAGTTTAAGTACAAAGAACACACAAGTGTTCAAGCAAGATATGAGTAACAGCTCCTTGCTATCCTAAAAAACTATAAAGATGTATAATGATTTGACAGTTGTTGACATCTTGTAGATCTTCTTCTTCTTCGTCTTCTTGGGTGAGCAAGCTTTGAACAACAACTCCTTGCTTCGGATCTTCAATGTAGCGATGACGAGAAGGTAGGTTGATGAATTGACTGATCTTCAATGTTGTCTTCTTCATCAACAGCTTCTGTTCCAATTCATTGTTGTTGTGTTGAATGATGATCTTTGAGCATCAACAACAATGGTCATGTGTAAATGGTGATAGCTTTGGATGTTTAAGTGTTACAATGATAACTCATCGTTGTTACTATCTTCACACAATGACTTTGATCAATTCGCCATTCATGGACTGAATCGATTGCCTTCAGAAGCGAGAACTCTTTCCTTTAAATAGCCCAGTAGAAATATAGCTGTTTGAAATACTGTTGGCTATTGGAAAAGAGACGTTGTGTAATAATGAGTTGTACTAACATATCTCCTTTTTCCTGTGGAAGAAGTGACGGGATATCTTCTTGAGCAGTGTGTACAGTTGTTCACAACGGTAACATTTGACTTCCAAACTTCAGAGGCTTCTGATGGTAATTTGATGAAGCATGAGTAGAGTCTTCTTGATAGGATATCTGATGCATCAAATCTTCAGTCATTTGAAGAAGCCCATTAGGAATCAGTCTTCAGAACTTCAGCACTTGTCTTTAAGAACATTATCCTTTACTACTTCAAGTCTTCCGAAACTTCAGAACTTGTCCATTAGGAATCCGTCTTCAGAGTCTTCAGCACTTGACCTTTGGAACTTGTAATCTTCAGAACACATAACTTGGTCTTCAGAACCTTCTGCCTTCAATACTTCAAGTCATGAGAGTCTTCAGCACTTCGGTTCTCTTCTTCAAAAGTTTTGTAATCTTCAGAATCTCGACCACTTTCAGAGAACATCCACAAGAGCATTGCAACAGCAATATCGGCATCCTTGGATCTGACTGATCACGATCAGATACAGAAGCGTTCTTGCTTCTTGCGACTTGTGTTACACATAGTAACTTTGCATATAATCATTTTCGCTCATCTGGCTGGTGCTTGTTGAATCTGTATCTTCTATAATTATGATCTGCACACAACACATGTTAGAACATAAAATGGTTCTTTCACAAATACGTATTGTTATCATCAAAGCATAGATTGACTTGTAGAGACAATTCTTGCTCTCACATCTCCAACTTAAACATATTTGTCCTCAAACAAGAATTAATAAACTCGAAGAAACAAAAGCAATTATCAAGAAATCATGATCAACTAATTTTTTACAAACTGAAACAAACGTATGGTACAAATATCAAAAGTACATGCAAAGCAATGCTTACCACTAAACTACAGCGACAACATGACAATGAAGCAAAGTCTAAGCACAAAACACATGTCAAAATTTTTTTTAAAGCAATACAAATGTTTAAGAATGAATCACACCTAACACACAACATCATCAAGGGATGAAAAACAAACATGAGGGACAACTCACACACAACAATCTTGGTAACAACAATTCAAATTAGGCATTCATAAAAAAGCTTATATTGAAAGTATAAAAGCAAAAATCACAAAGGATTTAAGGGTTGTAATATGGCTTGGGTAACAAGGAAAGGTCATATCTCAAGGTAATTGCAACAAAAATAATGCATAACAAATGAGAGCTACCACAACTCAAATTCTCAAGCATTCAAAACTTCAATCACCTTTTTCTCATTGCACATTTGTCACACCAATCCACACAACTTATTAACACGTTATTCTATTTTTTTCAAGTTTTTTCTTTTTTATTTTAAATTCATTTTTTTCTTTCTTTTTCAAACTTTTTCTTTTTCTCAACCTTGTAGCAACCAACCTCTTCTCCCCAACTTGAATATAACCACACATAGTGACATGAATGCTCCCAAACATTTTAGGAAAGGGTAAAAACTCAAATAACAAGTCATGGTTATGGTTCAAGAAAAAAAATTACAATCCATACAAAAATGAACTTAACACCACATGGATTCTAACAAAGGCTCAAAGGGGGTAAGCATATTCTCACTCACGCTCACGGTAGATTGACTATTTGGTCAAGTGGTTTTGCTCAAAATCAAATAAAATGCCTTGATCATTTTAGTTCGATCATACAAATCAACACAAAAACAAGATTAAACATAATTCAAACGAGTTAAACAAGAAAGTTGGTCTACATGCAATTTAGTAAACAATGGAAATGTTCCTCACATTGGGTTATGAACTACAGTGATTCACAAATGAACAAAAATTGAAAGAGAATAAATAGTTTGTTATTTGTACAAAGTTGAAGTTCATAACATGTTATGTTATAGAAAAGTAATAAACACAAACCTTAGCAATGCAACTCTCTTTAAACTTTTATCACTACCATAACATTTTCTTGATGAAACAATCAAACTTGAACAATCACAACATGCATCTTCAAGCTAATAAAAAACAAAGCTTGAGACAAAACACAAAAAAATATCTAACGACCTAACAAAATTGAAACCAACTTAATAAACATAAAGCTATATAACTCGAAAACCGTTGGGTTGCCTCCCATCAAGTGCTTGTTTCACGTCATTAGTTCGATGCCTTTATTGGGCTTAGCTAGTAACTTCCTCACAAACATGCTGATGCTTTTCTTCAAAGCGCAAACCTAAAGAAAGTGTCCTAACCAAACACTTGAACAAACGTTACGGGAATAAAATATATACAATATTTGAAAAAACATAATGGAAAAAAATCAAAACAAGTATTTATACAAGCACATATACAATATAGAAAATTATGTACAAAGCTTAGAAATAAAGAAATTATTGCAATGCGACTCATTATCAAAATCAATTTCCGGCAACGACACCATTTTGTTGAAGCGGTAAAGCGGCAAGTAAAAATATTATCTTCGGAAGAATTCCCTCCGGGATTTATGTCGTCTCCACAGGGATCGGTTCGAGGGAAAGATTATCGTTCGACAATCTCCACGTATCTAAGCTTGGGTTTGAAATGGTTCTCCAAGGGTAACATGCAGAAATTAAAAGCATTTAAGCAAATAAATAAACACATTCTTTAGAAAGGAGAAACTCATCAAGAGTTGTATTTTCTTATACCTATCATGTAGGAGAAAAAACCTATTGATCAAATGCACTCACCCTAATACTCGTAAAAAACCCCACATATCGCTCACAAACGGAGGTTATTTCTAACGCAAAGTCCGAGAGATCAACCGCGTTCTTTCGAAGGTGATATCTCACACAACAAAACAAAACGGAGCATTAAGCTCCGACACACAAGCCTGAATATTTAGACCATTTCCCATAGCCAATAGATCATCATCTTAGGTCGAGTTTGAAAAGTATATGTCTACAGCGATCAAAACCCATTAAGATAGATATTAAATCCAAGATAACATCAATTAAGATTTGTAAAAGGAACTTTATACAAAGATCCATAGATGAACATACAATCTAAGTAAACATACATACAACAACCCTAGTGCAATGAAAAATACAAAGAGAAGAAGGAAGAAAAATAAATTTCTCACGGTTTGTCATTTCCGATTAAAGTATGATTTTCCAAAACCATATTTTAATGCATTTGTGTTGTATGAATCTTTTCCAAACCATTTTATTGTTTCCTAATGCTAAGATGCACATCTAGAACTAGAGGATATCGTCCAATATACATTAACGCTACATTATCATAGTTTTGACATCATTCATAATTCAAAATTACCACTCACAAGTATGACTCTTGTGTTTATTTTAGGATCCTTGTTGATGGTATGTTGATTGTTGCTAATAATTTAAATGATGTAAATGAGCTGAAAATCATGTTGGAAAAGAAGTTTGACTTGAAATATTTGGTTGTTGCAAAAAAGATTCTTGGTATGGAAATTCTTAAGGATATGAGTGCTAGAAACTTATGGCTCTCTCAAAAAAGATATGTTGAAAAGGTGTTAGACAAGTTTGACATGAGTAATTCGAAGGCTATTATTACTTCATTGGCAAATCACATTAAGCTCTCATTGGATTATTATCCAAAGACTTATGCAAAAGTTGGGTATATGCCAAACATTTCTTATGTCATTGCTATTGGTTGTTTAATGTATGTTATGGTCTGCACTATATCGGATTTGGAACAATTTATAAGTCAAGTTTGTAAGTTTATGTTCAAATTAGGAAAATGTCATTAGGAATAAGTAAAATGGAATTTTCAGGTACTTGAATGGTACAACAGGGCATGGTATCATGTTTAGCAGTGAAAAAGGACTACTAAGAAAATGGGATTTTACCTCGGTCAAGTGGGAGCGGTAACATAGGGTGTAATGGAATGTGTGCTACTTTTCCCTTCGGGCTATTTGTCCGAAGTAAAACAATTAAAGCACACTACTTTTCCCCTCGGTTGGATATGTTAAGAGAGGGGGAAAACCTCATAGGGGGAAAACCCCATGTTTACTCTCGGTTACTTTTAATACCCAAGGTGATAGTTGAATATTCTATTTAGGGCAAGATTTTTTACCTTGGGTGGGAGTTTAAACCAAGGGGAAATCCCTTTTTATTTTTTAAATATAATTTTCTTTTTTAATTTAACATAATTTCTTTTTAACTTGTATTTTTTTAAACAAAACCTATAATGCACATTTTTTGTAACAGAACCAATTGGTACATTTGTGAAACTAAACTATATATATGATAAGTACAAAATGTAACTATTTTTGTATATAAGTTTTGTTGCACTTATCGATACTTTTTGGTTAATATCATTCGAATAAACCCTGATTTGTTTATAAATACGTTTACTTTACATTTTAGTGTATATATTGCGTATCGTGTAAATATCATTGAGTTTAATTGATAGTGTGCCAGCGAATGTTCGCTTTGCGAATGCCTGACGAGTTCCCAACGAAGGCTCCCAGAATTGGACAGGGGAGAAAAGGAGCAAAGTTCGATTTGCAAACTGTGCAGCGAGCATTCGATTTGCGAATAAATCGTTCGCACTGCGAACTTCTGGAATTTTGCAGAGGCGGTTTAGCATTTAAGTGCCATTTTTTGAGGCTCGATTAGCGAACGTGACAGATTTTGTACTACTATAAGCTCATTTTCAGTCATTTTTTAGGTGATGTTTTAGGGTATTTGTTCCCAATTCATTAAATCTTCATTCTTTGTTAGTTTAGAGCTTAGAAAAGCATCAATGGAGGTTGCAACTCGACGATTAGGGGTGGATGATTCTTGGATCGTGATTGACACCGCAAGAGATTTTGATTCCTCTTCTCTCTTCCCTTTGTAGTTTCCATTTGTTGTGAGTTTGTATGTAAGTTTACCTTGATTATATGTATACTCATTGCTCAAGGTGTTGTATAAAACACATTTTACAAGTTAATGTTAATGAATGATTTCTTTATTTGGTTTTGAGTTGCGGTAGACATATCCTCTTTGAAGCTGGATTTAGGATGAACATCTATTAGGTTCTAGACTCTAGAGATAGATTTAGGCTTAATATTCACTTGAGTATCGATTCTTAATGCTTCTGTGTGGTCGAGTTGCCTGAGACATCACCTCCGAGGCGATGTGGTTGTTCTCTCGACTTTGCGTTAGACATAACCTTTGTTGTGAGCGATACGTGATAATGTTGACGAGTGATTTAGGTTGCGTGCAACTGAGTAGTAAGTTTGAGTATTTGATAATGTAGATGAAATGTAAACTCGAGAGTTCTCTACTCTCCAAAGGATGAATTCATTTTATTTTCATAAGTTTTATTTCTCGCATTTAATTTAAACCCATTTTAAACCCAAACTCATTAACATTGAGATTGTCGAACGACATTCTTTCCCTCAAACCGATCACTGTGGACACGATAAATTCTCGGATAAATACTTCCAAATATTTTTGTTGCTTGCCGCTTTACCACTCCAACAAAATGGCGTCGTTGCCAGGGATTGGTTTTAATGTTGAATCGCATTGCGATAGTTTCTTTGTTTTTTAGTTTTGTACATATCATATATATTGTCTATTTCCATTATGTTTGTTCAAGTGTTGTATACATTTTGTTCCCGTAATGTTTGTTTAAGTGTTTGGTTAGGGCACTTGCTTTTGGTTTCACAGTGAGGCATCATTATGGCATGAAGGAAGGAAGTCCCTAGCTAAGCCTTGTAAAGGCGTCGAACTTACGATGTAAAACAAGCATGTTGTATTATTTTCTTTTGTTGTGGTTTAGCGTAGGTTGTGTGGTGAATATTCATTAAACAAGTTATACTCAGATTTTTTGTGAAATTCTCAAATCTTCACTTTACAACTTGTTTAATGCATTTTCCCCCGGTCTTTTAGTTTGTTTATATTAATAGTTGTGTGTTTGTCAATGAGCTTGTTTTGAGTCATTTGAGGATGCTTGGTGATGTTCCAAGTTTGATCGTTTCAACTTGCGGATGTATGGTAATGATATTGTTAAGTTTTGGACACGTCTAAGGTATGTGTTTATCGATTTCTATACTTTAGCATATTCATGATACTTAGGCTTTTTACAAACTTCCATGCCATTCATTCTTTTGTATACTTGTTCTTGATGTGAACCACTTTAGTTCCCAACCTTTTTGTGAGGTAGCTTTCCATTGTTCATATATGCGTGGAGTACCAAAATTCTTGTTCTAACTGGATTTTATTATGCTTAATATTTTGTTTGTGTTGATTATGTGAAAGCATGAAAAGGATCAAGGCATTTTGTTTCATTTTGAGCACAACTACCTAGCCAAATAGTCATTCACCTTGTGAGCGTGTGATCATTCGTAACCCCTTTGAGATTTTTTATCCATGTTTTATTTGAACTTAATGCTTGTCTATTAGTGTTTAGCTCACTTATTTTTGAATGGATTTTGTTTTTTCTTGAACCTTTAACTTTGTGTTGTTGTATGAATTTTTGCCTTGCCTTAGAAAGTAGGGAGTATTCACATGATGATGTGGTTGAATTCAAGTTGGGGAGAGAATGATTGTTTACTCATTGGTTGGTTTCTATGAGGATGAAAAAGAAAAGAAAAAAGAGAAAAATATGAAAAAGAAAAGAAAATAAAAAAAGAAAGAAAAAGAAAATCCTTGAGAAAGGAAACAAAAAGTGTTCAAATAATGGTGCTAAATAAGTATTGTGTTTTGTGTAACATTTGAGATTTTGGAAGAAGTTGATTGGAATTGTGTGTTTGAGTCTTTGAGAGTTGATCACTCACTTAGGTTTAGGCAAGTTTTTGTTTCAATTACCTTTAGAAATTGCCCTTTGTTTGTTTTCCCGACCACGCTACAACCTTGAAAGTCCTTGTGATTCTTGCCTTCGTATGTTCAATGTGAATTTTTGGATTTAGTTGCATAATTTAGTCTATTGTTTGCATGATTATTGTGTGAGTGATAAGTACCTCATTTTGTGTTTTTCATCTACCGATGATTATTTTTGCTAGGTGTGATTCGAAATTGAACTTGTGTTGTTTTAGGATGTGTGGCATGATTTTTGTATTTTGCATTTGTTTCGTGACTATGTTATCGTTGTAGTTTAGTGGTAAGTATTTACTTTGTGTGTACCGTTTTTCATTTGAACCATACATTTGTTTCCGTTTTTCAAAACCTGTTGATTCGTTATTCTTTGGTTATTGCTTTTGTGTTTTTAAGTTTGCTTGATTCTTGTTTGCGGACAAACAAGTTTAAGTTAGGGAGAGTTTGATAAGTGCAAAATGTAACTATTTTTGTATATAAGTTTTGTTACACTTATCGATACTTTTTGGTTAATATCGTTCGAATAAACCCCGATTTGTTTATAAATACGTTTTCTTTACATTTTAGTGTATATATTGCGTATCATGTAAATATCATTGAGTTTAATTGATTTTCTCTCATTTTTACAGGTATTCAATCAAGGATATCTTTCCATATTCATAAAGAGCATTTAATAAGCTTTCCAGCGCTTCCGACCGTGTATAAATCAGAGTTACGGTGCAGAAGTTGTGGGCCAAATAAAAGCTGGTGAATGTTCACTTTGCGAATGCCTGGCGAGTTCCCAGCGAAGGCTCCCAGAATTGGACAGGGGAGAAAAGGACCAAAGTTTACTTTGCGAACTATGCAGCGAGCATTCGCTTTGCAAATAAATCGTTCGCACTGCGAACTTCTGGAATTTTGCAGAGGCGGTTTAGCATTTCAGAGGCATTTAAGTGCCATTTTTTTAGGCTCGCTTTGCGAGTAAAACGTTCGCTTAGCGAACGTGACAGATTTTGTACTACTATAAGCTCATTTTCAGTCATTTTTTAGGTGATGTTTTGGGGTATTTGTTCCCAATTCATTAAATCTTCATTCTTTGTTAGTTTAGAGCTTAGAAAAACATCAATGGAGGTTGCAACTCGACGATTAGGGGTGGATGATTCTTGGATCGTGATTGACACCGCAAGAGATTTTGATTCCTCTTCTCTCTTCCCTTTGTAGTTTCCATTTGTTGTGAGTTTGTATGTAAGTTTACCTTGATTATATGTATACTCATTGCTCAAGGTGTTGTATAAAACTCATTTTACAAGTTAATGTTGATGAATGATTTCTTTATTTGGTTTTGAGTTGCGATATACATATCCTCTTTGAATCCGGATTTAGGATGAACATCTATTAGGTTCTAGACTCTAGAGATAGATTTAGGCTTAATATTCACTTGAGTATCGATTCTTAATGCTTCCGTGTGGTCGAGTTGCGTGAGACATCACCTCCGAGGCGATGTGGTTGTTCTCTCGACTTTGAGTTAGACATAACCTTTGTTGTGAGCGATACGTGATAATGTTGACGAGTGATTTAGGTTGCGTGCAACTGAGTAGTAAGTTTGAGTATTTGATAATGTAGATGAAATGTAAACTCGAGAGTTCTCTACTCTCCAAAGGATGAATTCTTTTTATTTTCATAAGTTTTATTTCTCGCATTTAATTTAAACCCGTTTTAAACCCAAACTCATTAACATTGAGATTGTCGAACGACATTCTTTCCCTCAAACCGATCTCTATGGACACGATAAATTCTCGGATAAATACTTCCAAATATTTTTGTTGCTTGCCGCTTTACCGCTCCAACAAAATGGCGTCGTTGCCGGGGATTGGTTTTAATGTTGAATCGCATTGTGATAGTTTCTTTGTTTTTTAGTTTTGTATATATCGTATATATTGTCTATTTCCATTATGTTTGTTCAAGTGTTGTATACATTTTGTTCCCGTAATGTTTGTTTAAGTGCTTGGTTAGGGCACTTGCTTTTGGTTTCACAGTAAGGCATCATCATGGCATGAAGGAAGGAAGTTGCTAGCTAAGCCTTGTAAAGGCGTCGAACTTACGACGTAAAACAAGCATGTTGTATTATTTTCTTTTGTTGTGGTTTAGCGTAGGTAGTGTGGTGAATATTCATTAAACAAGTTATACTCGGATTTTTCGTGAAATTCTCAAATCTTCACTTTACAACTTGTTTAATGCATTTTCCCCCGGTCTTTTAGTTTGTTTATATTAATAGTTTTGTGTTTGTCAATGAGCTTGTTTTGAGTAATTTGAGGATGCTTGGTGATGTTCCAAGCTTGATCGTTTCAACTTGCAGATGTATTTTAATGATATTGTTAAGTTTTGTACACGTATAAGGTATGTGTTTATCGCTTTCTATACTTTAGCATATTCATGATACTTAGGCTTTTTACAAACTTCCATGTCATTCATTCTTTTGTATACTTGTTCTTGATGTGAACCACTTTAGTTCCCAACCTTTTTATGAGGTAGCTTTCCATTGTTCATATATGCGTGGAGTACCAAAATTCTTATTCTAACTGGATTTTATTATGCTTAATCTTTTGTTTGTGTTGATTATGTGAAAGCATGAAAAGGATCAAGGCATTTTGTTTCATTTTGAGCACAACTACCTAGCCAAATAGTCATTCACCTTGTGAGCGTATGATCATTCGTAACCCCTTTGAGATTTTTTATCCATGTTTTATTTGAACTTAATGCTTGTCTATGAGTGTTTAGCTCACTTATTTTTAAATGGATTTTGTTTTTTCTTGAACCTTTAACTTTGTGTTGTTGTATGAATTTTTGCCTTGCCTTAGAAAGTAGGGAGTATTCACATGATGATGTGGTTGAATTCAAGTTGGGGAGAGAATGATTGTTTACTCATTGGTTGGTTTCTATGAGGATGAAAAAGAAAAGAAAAAAGATAAAAATATGAAAAAGAAAAGAAAAGAAAAAAAGAAAGAAAAAGAAAATCCTTGAGAGAGGAAACAAAAAGAGTTCAAATAATGGTGCAAAATAAGTATTGTGTTTTGTGTAACATTTGAGATTTTGAAAGAAGTTTATTGGAATTGTGTGATTGAGTCTTTGAGAGTTGATCACTCACTTAGGTTTAGGCAAGTTTTTGTTTCAATTACCTTTATAAATTGCCCTTTGTTTGTTTTCCCGACCACGCTACAACCTTGAAAGTCCTTGTGATTCTTGCCTTCGTATGTTCAATGTGAATTTTTGGATTTAGTTGCATAATTTAGTCTATTGTTTGCATGATTATTGTGTGAGTGATAAGTACCTCATTTTGTGTTTTTCATCTACCGATGATTATTTTTGCTAGGTGTGATTCGAAATTGAACTTGTGTTGTTTTAGGATGTGTGGCATGATTTTTGTATTTTGCATTTGTTTCGTGACTATGTTATCGTTGTAGTTTAGTGGTAAGTATTTACTTTGTGTGTACCGTTTTTCATTTGAACCATACATTTGTTTCCGTTTTTCAAAACCTGTTGATTCGTGATTCTTTGGTTATTGCTTTTGTGTTTTTAAGTTTGCTTGATTCTTGTTTGCGGACAAACAAGTTTAAGTTAGGGAGAGTTTGATAAGTGCAAAATGTAACTATTTTTGTATATAAGTTTTGTTGCACTTATCGATACTTTTTAGTTAATATCATTCGAATAAACCCCGATTTGTTTATAAATACGTTTGCTTTACATTTTAGTGTATATATTGCGTATCACGTAAATATCATTGAGTTTAATTGAATTTCTCTCATTTTTGTAGGTATTCAATCAAGGATATCTTTCCATATTCATAAAGAGCATTTAATAAGCTTTCCAGCGCTTCCGACCGTGCATAAATCAGAGTTACGGTGCAGAAGTTGTGGTCCAAATAAAAACTGGTGAATGTTCGCTTTGCGAATGCCTGGCGAGTTCCCAGTGAAGCCTCCCAGAATTGGACAGGGGAGAAAAGGACCAAAGTTCGCTTTGCGAACTATGCAGCGAGCATTCGCTTTGCGAATAAATCGTTCGCACTGCGAACTTCTGGAATTTTGCAGAGGCGGTTTAGCATTTCAGAGGCATTTAAGTGCCATTTTTTTAGGCTCGCTTTGCAAGTAAAACGTTCGCTTAGCGAACGTGACAGATTTTGTACTACTATAAGTTCATTTTCAGTCAGTTTTTAGGTGATGTTTTGGGGTATTTCTTCCCAATTCATTAAATCTTCATTCTTTGTTAGTTTAGAGCTTAGAAAAGCATCAATGGAGGTTGCAACTCGATGATTAGGGGTGGATGATTCTTGGATCGTGATTGACACCGCAAGAGATTTTGATTCCTCTTCTCTCTTCCCTTTGTAGTTTCCATTTGTTGTGAGTTTGTATGTAAGTTTACCTTGATTATATGTATACTCATTGCTCAAGGTGTTGTATAAAACTCATTTTACAAGTTAATGTTGATGAATGATTTCTTTATTTGGTTTTGAGTTGCGATAGACATATCCTCTTTGAATCCGGATTTAGGATGAACATCTATTAGGTTCTAGACTCTAGAGATAGATTTAGGCTTAATATTCACTTGAGTATCGATTCTTAATGCTTTCGTGTGGTCGAGTTGCGTGAGACATCACCTCCGAGGCGATGTGGTTGTTCTCTCGACTTTGCGTTAGACATAACCTTTGTTGTGAGCGATACGTGATAATGTTGACGAGTGATTTAGGTTGCGTGCAACTGAGTAGTAAGTTTGAGTATTTGATAATGTAGATGAAATGTAAACTCGAGAGTTCTCTACTCTCCAAAGGATGAATTCTTTTTATTTTCATAAGTTTTATTTCTCGTATTTAATTTAAACCCGTTTTAAACCTAAACTCATTAACATTGAGATTGTCGAACGACATTCTTTCCATCAAACCGATCTCAGTGGACACGATAAATTCTCGGATAAATACTTCCAAATATTTTTGTTGCTTGCCGCATTTCCGCTCCAACAAAATGGCGTCGTTGCCGGGGATTGGTTTTAATGTTGAATCGCATTGCGATAGTTTCTTTGTTTTTGAGTTTTGTATATATCATATATATTGTCTATTTCCATTATGTTTGTTCAAGTGTTGTATACATTTTGTTCCCGTAATGTTTGTTTAAGTGTTTGGTTAGGGCACTTGCTTTTGGTTTCACAGTGAGGCATCACCATGGCATGAAGGAAGGAAGTTGCTAGCTAAGCCTTGTAAAGGCGTCGAGCTTACGACGTAAAACAAGCATGTTGTATTATTTTCTTTTGTTGTGGTTTAGCGTAGGTAGTGTGGTGAATATTCATTAAACAAGTTATACTCGGATTTTTCGTGAAATTCTCAAATCTTCACTTTACAACTTGTTTAATGCATTTTCCCCCGGTCTTTTAGTTTGTTTATATTAATAGTTTTGTGTTTGTCAATGAGCTTGTTTTGAGTAATTTGAGGATGCTTGGTGATGTTCCAAGTTTGATCGTTTCAACTTGCGGATGTATGGTAATGATATTGTTAAGTTTTGTACACGTCTAAGGTATGTGTTTATCGCTTTCTATACTTTAGCATATTCATGATACTTAGGCTTTTTACAAACTTCCATGCCATTCATTCTTTTGTATACTTGTTCTTGATGTGAACCACTTTAGTTCCCAACCTTTTTGTGAGGTAGCTTTCCATTGTTCATATATGCGTGGAGTACCAAAATTCTTATTCTAACTGGATTTTATTATGCTTAATCTTTTGTTTGTGTTGATTATGTGAAAGCATGAAAAGGATCAAGGCATTTTGTTTCATTTTGAGCACAGCTACCTAGCCAAATAGTCATTCACCTTGTGAGCGTGTGATCATTCGTAACTCCTTTAAGATTTTTTATCCATGTTTTATTTGAACTTAATGCTTGTCTATGAGTGTTTAGCTCACTTATTTTTTAATGTATTTTGTTTTTTCTTGAACCTTTAACTTTGTATTGTTGTATGAATTTTTGCCTTGCCTTAGAAAGTAGGGAGTATACACATGATGTTGTGGTTGAATTCAAATTGGGGAGAGAATGATTGTTTACTCATTGGTTGGTTTCTATGAGGATGAAAAAGAAAAGAAAAAATAGAAAAATATGAAAAAGAAAAGAAAAGAAAAAAAGAAAGAAAAAGAAAATCCTTGAGAAAGGAAACAAAAAGGGTTAAAATAATGGTGCTAAATAAGTATTGTGTTTTGTGTAACATTTGAGATTTTGGAAGAAGTTGATTGGAATTGTGTGTTTGAGTCTTTGAGAGTTGATCACTCACTTAGGTTTAGGCAAGTTTTTGTTTCAATTACCTTTTGAAATTGCCCTTTGTTTGTTTTCCCGACCACGCTACAACCTTGAAAGTCCTTGTGATTCTTGCCTTCGTATGTTCAATGTGAATTTTTGGATTTAGTTGCATAATTTAGTATATTGTTTGCATGATTATTGTGCGAGTGATAAGTACCTCATTTTGTGTTTTTCATCTACCGATGATTATTTTTGCTAGGTGTGATTCGAAATTGAACTTGTGTTGTTTTAGGATGTGTGGCATGATTTTTGTATTTTGCATTTGTTTCGTGACTATGTTATCGTTGTAGTTTAGTGGTAAGTATTTACTTTGTGTGTACCGTTTTTCATTTGAACCATACATTTGTTTCCGTTTTTCAAAACCTGTTGATTCGTGATTCTTTGGTTATTGCTTTTGTATTGTTAAGTTTACTTGATTCTTGTATGCGGACAAACAAGTTTAAGTTAGGGAGAGTTTGATAAGTGCAAAATGTAACTATTTTTGTATATAAGTTTTGTTGCACTTATCGACACTTTTCGGTTAATATCGTTCGAATAAACTCGGATTTGTTTATAAATACGTTTGCTTTACATTTTAGTGTATATATTGCGTATCTTGTAAATATCATTGAGTTTAATTGATTTTCTCTCATTTTTGCAGGTATTCAATCAAGGATATCTTTCCATATTCATAAAGAGCATTTAATAAGCTTTCCAGCGCTTCCGGCCGTGCGTAAATCAGAGTTACGGTGCAGAAGTTGTGGTCCAAATAAGAGCTGGTGAATGTTCGCTTTGCGAATGCCTGGCGAGTTATCAGCGAAGGCTCCCAGAATTGGACAGGAGAGAAAAGGACCAAAGTTCGCTTTGCGAACTGTGCAGTGACAATTCGCTTTGCGAATAAATCGTTCGCACTGCGAACTTCGGGAATGTGTGCTACTTTTCCCTTCGGGCCATTTGTCCGAGGTAAAACAATTAAAGCACGCTACTTTTTCCCTCGGTTGGATATGTTAAGAGAGGGGGAAAACCTCATAGGGGAAAACCCCACGTTTACTCTCGGTTACTTTTAATACCCAAGGTGATAGTTGAATATTCTATTTAGGGCAAGAGTTTTTACCTTGGGTGGGAGTTTAAACCAAAGGGAAATCCCTTTTTATTTTTTAAATATAATTTTCTTTTTTAATTTAACATAATTTCTTTTTAACTTATATTTTTTTAAACAAAACCTATAATGCACATTTTTTGTAACAGAACCAAATGGTACATTTATGAAACTAAACTATATATATGATAAGTACAAAATGTAACTATTTTTGTATATAAGTTTTGTTGCACTTATCGATACTTTTTGGTTAATATCGTTCGAATAAACCCTGATTTGTTTATAAATACGTTTACTTTACATTTTAGTGTATATATTGTGTATCGTGTAAATATCATTGAGTTTAATTGATAGTGTGCCAGCGAATGTTCACTTTGCGAATTCCTGGCGAGTTCCCAACGAAGGCTCCCAGAATTGGACAGGGGAGAAAAGGAGCAAAGTTCGCTTTGCAAACTATGCAGCGAGCATTCGATTTGCGAATAAATCGTTCGCACTGCGAACTTCTGGAATTTTGCAGAGGCGGTTTAGCATTTCAGAGGAATTTAAGTGCCATTTTTTGAGGCTCGCTTTGCGAGTAAAACGTTCGCTTAGCGAACGTGACAGATTTTGTACTACTATAAGTTCATTTTCAGTCATTTTTTAGGTGATGTTTTGGGGTATTTGTTCCCAATTCATTAAATCTTCATTCTTTGTTAGTTTAGAGCTTAGATAAGCATCAATGGAGGTTGCAACTCGACGATTAGGGGTGGATGATTCTTGGATCGTGATTGACACCGCAAGAGATTTTGATTCCTCTTCTCTCTTCCCTTTGTAGTTTCCATTTGTTGTGAGTTTGTGTGTAAGTTTACCTTGATTATATGTATACTCATTGCTCAAGGTGTTGTATGAAACTCATTTTACAAGTTAATGTTGATGAATGATTTCTTTATTTGGTTTTGAGTTGCGGTAGACATATCCTCTTTGAAGCCGGATTTAGGATGAACATCTATTAGGTTCTAGACTCTAGAGATAAATTTAGGCTTAATATTCACTTGAGTATCGATTCTTAATGCTTCCGTGTGGTCGAGTTGCGTGAGACATCACCTCCGAGGCGATGTGGTTGTTCTCTCGACTTTGCGTTAGACATAACCTTTGTTGTGAGCGATACGTGATAATGTTGACGAGTGATTTAGGTTGCGTGCAACTGAGTAGTAAGTTTGAGTATTTGATAATGTAGATGAAATGTAAACTCGAGAGTTCTCTACTCTCCAAGGGATGAATTCTTTTTATTTTCATAAGTTTTATTTCTCGCATTTAATTTAAACCCATTTTAAATCCAAACTCCTTAACATTGAGATTGTCGAACGACATTCTTTCCCTCGAACCGATCTCTGTGGACACGATAAATTCCCGGATAAATACTTCCAAATATTTTTGTTGCTTACCGCTTTACCGCTCCAACAATATACATTATGTACCAAAATAAATTGTTTACACTAAAAGCAAAAATAAAACACATATTCTTTTTCTTACAACAGTTCTAGAAGAATTGGCATGTATGATGTTTCCTATGAAAAATTGACTGGCATATTTTCTTCGAGAGGAATTGGATTCTCCTCCACCAGTAAAACCTCTGGCAATGGTGTTGACGATGATATTGGAGTATTTTTTAATAATCCTCATGAGAAGATGGTTAAAGCAATGGCAGTAACGATGAGTGTGACCTTGATAAGTGCAAATTCTAGCTATTTTTGTAGATAATTTTAGGTGCACTTATCGATACCTTTTGTTAATATCGTACGAATAAACCCCGCTTTGTTTGTAAATACGTTTACTTTATGTTATAGTGTATATATTGTGTTATCGTGTAAATGTCATTGAGTTTAATTGTTTTTTTCTCATTTTTCAGGTATTCAAGCAAGGATATCTTGTCATATTCATAAAGAGCATTAAATAATCTTTCCAACGCTTCAAACCGGGCAAAAAGCGGAGTTACGGTTCAAAAGTTACGAAGAAAACACTGCTGGAATTTTTCTGTATCTGTCAGCTTCACCCCGAGCTCACCGGGCGAAGCAGAGGTGAGCCGGATACTCCTGAAGCTTGAAAAATGGAGAATAGACCGTCTTAATTCGTCGGGCGAACTGGGACTTCGCCGGGCGAATTTACATGGACAGAAACACATATTTAGGTGTAAAAACGCATTTTTTTAGGTGATGGTTTGGGTATTTTTTGCTCTCACTCCATCAAACTTCATTTTTGATAGTTTAGAGCTTTGAAAAGCATCAATGGAGGTTGTGAGCGATACGTGGGGGTATTGATGAGTGATTTAGGTTGCGTACAACTGGGTAGTAAGTGTTAGTTCTCTTGTTTTAGGATTGGCTTAATTTTTGTAAAACAAATAATAACAGCAATAATGTAATAGAGAATAGGATGTATAAACTTGCTAAGAAGAACAGGTACAACAAGATGTCCTTTTGAAATGCCAGAACATGTTGTGTTGAAGTGTTTCAACAACTGGAACAACATGTCGAAAAAGATGTCTAATGAGGGAGCATTCGACATCGCGCCTGCTGAGCTGGATTAATGAGATTCAGCTATGTTTTGAATTGTGCAGAATTTTAAGAGAAAATTATGCAATCTATGTGGCGCATATTTAAAGGTCTAGAAGATTCAATCAGAAATCAAGACTTTCTAAATATGGAGACATATTAGGAAATATTAGATTGAAGAGCTACTTTATTGGAGTTTATTTTGCAGATTTGTAACAGCTACTGAAGCTGTGATTGAAGGCCCAAATCCAGTTGGGTACAGGTTATAAATAGAAGGGTTTGTAACCTTGGAAGAGACGGCTCAAGATGTAGAAGTTTAGGGTTCTGTCTAGGTAAACCTCCCGACTTGTGGGAAGGTTACCCGTATTCCTCAAAACCTGTAGGTAAGAGGCAGTACGTTTTGTTCTTGGAGGAAGCTTTGAAGCAACTCCAGGTTGTGGTCTTAGTTAAGGGAAAAAGCTAACAAACGGTGGAGTTTGGCATCATACTTAGCTAGGTATTGTTCTCATCAGATGTTGATGTGTCATAGGACTATGGTTTCATGTCTATTTGTGTAATCAGAATGTAGGCGAAGAGTCATTGATGCAGTGGTGGATTGTCAACTGCTAGACATCATTGCGATGATTGGGAGTGAGAAGGGTTTCTCATGTCTAGAGAGGATCTAGGTAGAAGGGTCATTGGGTAGTGATTAAGTGATAAGCTGTAAACGGGTAGTTTAGCTTTGAATTGATACTACTGATAGTGGACTTCATCCCTGGCTTGGTAGCCCCCAGAGTAGGTGTGTTCGAGCGAACTGGGTTAACAATTTTGTGTGTCCTGCTCTATCTTTTCAGTACCATGATTATTGCAATATATACCTTACCCTTTATGATCATGTCAGACCAGATGTCGAACGGCATGTTCTAGAACATCTGAATTCTGCACATGTACCAGAATTTCAGTAAGTTTAAGTATTTGATAGGGTAGGTGAAATGCAAACCCTAGAGTTCTCTACTCTCCAAAGAATGAATTCTTTTTCTGTTCATAAGTTTATTTCCCGCTTTTACTTTAACCAATTTAATCTAAACTCATAAACGCGAAACTTATCGAACGACAGTTCAATAATACCGATCTCTGTGGACACGATAAATTCTCGGAAAAATACTACCAAAAACTTTTGTTGCTTGCCTCTGTACCGCTTCAACAAAATGGCGTCGTTGCCAGGTATCGGTGTTTTTATTGGATCGCATTGCGATAGTTTATTTGTTTTTTAGTTTTGTAGATATCGTACATATTGTATATTTTCACTTGTTTATATTCATACTTATACTTGTGAATTTGTTATATCATTGTGTGTTTCTTTTCACGTTTTCTTGTGTGTTGGTTAGGAATAACCGGGTGGAATCAACTTGGAGTAATGTTCTTAAATAATAGGCTTCAAGTTTACGACGTAAAACAATCATGTTGTATTATTTTTTATGTGTTGGTTTGATCACATGAGTTTGGAGCCTACTCCCGATCTGGAAGAGGAGGCATCTGGGTGGTATGTCTAAGAAGTTCCTGGTCCTGGAACTTATCTTAGTTGTGTGAGTTGGTCAAGGTGTGATCAACATGTTACTTACTCCTGAGGTCAGTTTATTTCTGATCCTTGCTGCAGGAGTGGAGAACCTGAGATTCAAGAAGTATTATCTCTAGCAGACTTCTTGGACATGAAGGTCAAAGATCAAAAGGTCATGATTTTTCTCTGTTCTGAATGGTCTTGTGAAGCTAGACTAGTATTGACTGTGTGTGATTCATTCATAGTCTGTGCTGCTGTTAAAGGTGATTGATTACAGATTGGGGAGTTGGATGAGAGAATACTACTCTCATGTTTATGTGATGGTTGTTTCTGGTCCCGAGGCTTAAAGAGGGAAGTTTGGAGATTTTGTTTTGGAATGGGGTGTTTTTCTTAGTACTGCTGGATTCTTTTCATGATGTCAAGACTGATGTCTTAACATTTGTTGACAGAACATTCTGTTCAGAATGTTATGGTGTGTGTGTCTGCAGAGATCACAAGTCTCTACTTGGCTTATGGACTGGTGTAAGAATCAAGCAGTAGGTGAATGTGTTTAGCAGGTGTGTTGAACAGAGAGTGCGCTCTTGAAGACATGAAGATGAGTCTCATGTTCTCCATTCATTTAAGGCATTCTTCTTGCAAAGGAGTTTTGGTAGTCTTAAATAGAGAAAAGTTGATCAGATTGAGATCATGTGAGTATTGGTACTAGTGATGATTGTGTTCAACTTGTGAGTTGAACAAAGAGTGAGCTCTTGAAAACTTGAAGATGCGTCTTGTGTTTTCCATTCTTCAAGGTACTAAGAAGCACATGATAGGGGGAGAGTGTTACAATTCTATGCAGCTGGACGTGTGATGTTAAGGGGGAGATTGATAAATCTTCTGTTTTTGGTGTTAGCACTTATTTTGTAGCAGATTGAGAATTTGCAGACATAAGGATTTAGTATTGCTTTTGGTTAGTTAAATGGAACAGAATTAAAACAAAAATTTATTGCATCTTTGAAAGCATACAAGATTAGTAAAAACACCAAACAAAGGGTCTAAAGGTTATCCCAACCCCCGAATCAAGAAATGTTTTCCAATCTTCGTCCCATTCGTCATCAGAGGCTTGAAGTTGCACGTGGTTTTTCTTGATGGTCTTCATCCTCATTTCTGATGTCTTTCGAGTTCTTATTGCTCCTGAAGATATTCTAGCTATGGACAGTGGTGTGGCCTTAAACTTCTGAGGATCTGGCTTCTTGTCCTCCTGCATGTGTCTCTTTGCTGCATTCTTGTTAGACTGACTCATGATTCTTTCCTTGGGTGCTGATAGAAGCAAGGAGGTTCGTTATTTATAATGGATAAAAGAGACCTTGTTTGTATCGCCTGACTAGTCAAAGTTGTCTTTGAAGTGGGAATTTGTTTTCTTGGGAACCCGTTTTTCTTGGCACATTGGATACCAGAACTTCGTGTTTGGTGCCTTGGTAGAGGTTGTCCTAGTAGGATGAGCCTAGGTCTTGTCTGGTTGTCTGATGAGTTTGCTTTTGGTTTAACTGCTGGTGCTGGTTGTGATCAAGTGGTGTGGTCTTTTGTCTCATGCTGATGTCCTACATTTTGTTACAACATTTTTGTCTGTTGTGTACCATACTTATGGAGTTGGAAGAAGCAGCATTATCGTCTGAAGTGGCAGTTCTGACATAATGTGGATTAGAATGGGCAGATTCTAATCTTGATGATAAGTAGTTCTGGAAATACATGGCTACTTTCATGTTGAAGACTTTATTAGGGTGTTATAGGGTTATTTCCAGGAGGTTCCTTCTAATACAAGTAAAAGGTGGTGGCAGTCCTTATCTTGTGTTGCAAGACATTTGTTTGGAATATGTGAGAAATTTCAAATCAAGTGGGCTTTTGTTTATTGGACTTGGCAGACCTTGTATCTAAAATCCCCATGGTGAGGTCTTGCTCAGCATTTACCAGAATGTGGCATTATTGGTGTGATATCATAAAGGGCATTGAATGTTAAGGCTGTTGTCTATAGCCTATTGCTGCAAGTGTGCTGATTTCTGTGTAGCATGTATGCTGGTCAAGTTGGTGCTGTGTGATGTCAAACATCATGATGGGACATATCATAGTTGTGTGGAGTTAGTGCCTATGCAGGAGAGGTCTAAAAAGCAGAATTGTTGCATCTGGGTGACTCTACTTTTTCTCTGCTATTTTTGAAGGAATCCAGGAAAATGTGCTTGGAATGTATAAATTTCTGAGGAGTCTTGGGTTGATAACTTTGTGAACAAGCAGGCAAACTATTTTGGTAAGATGTCAGAACAACACTCAAGACATGTTTTCCCTAAGCCAAACAAAGGAATATTATAGACTGTGCACGCGTAAGAAGGGAGCCTAGTAAGTGCTGATTGGCCATGCAGGACTGGTCTAAGAGCTATTAAAGACGTTCAAAGTCAGTTTGGACGATGCACCTTGAATTAAGTTGCAGGTTTTCCATTCTCAATTAACATTCTCTTTGACCAAGAATTAAAGATCGTTAATATCTAAGAAACCGCTCTGCTATTTAGAGAGGCTTCTCCTATCCTCTACCATCAGTTAAGGGTTGTTCTCATAAAAACTATGGGTTTTGTTTGGGTCGGGGGAAGTTGTGCCTGGGTCTGGTTTTGTGATGGCCTCCTTTGTCAATTTTTGGCCAAAAAGGGGGAGAAAGGGATTGTTGCTCAGAGGTTCAGACAGGAGTCTGTGATTGCACATGTTGTCCAAACATGTCAAATGTCTATCATTTTTTTGGATGTCTTTTGGATATCTTTGTGACCTGTGATCTGAGTTATGAACACAGTTGTGACCTGTGTTCTGAGTTACCAGGAGTGGTGGAGAGCTTGGTCTTAAGTTTCCTCTTATGCCCTTCAAAGAGCAATTAAGAGTTCTTATGCCACCATTGGTCTTCGATGTTAATAAGAGGTTCCTGGATTGAGGGGGAGTACAAGTTGTCTTCTGCTATCTTCTTCCTCGTATGAATCAACAAACTTCAGGACCTTCCTTCCTTTTATCCTGAAGATTGTTGTTTGTTAGTGATGATGCATGCAGTGGAGTTCTTCAGAGTGCTGCAAAGAAGATGTCAAACAAAGATGGTGAGACATTATTTTCAACATGAAGATTTGTTGCTATATGCTGTAGACTCTGAACTCTACATCTGTTGGTTATTTTTTTATTGCTGTAAACTCCTGGATTGTAATTGTTTGTAGATTATTTGTTTTAGCCAAAATTTGCCAAAGGGGGGGATTGTTAGTTCTCTTGTTTTAGGATTGGCTTAATTTTTGTAAAACAAATAATAACAGCAATAATGTAATAGAGAATAGGATGTATAAACTTGCTAAGAAGAACAGGTATAACAAGATGTCCTTTTGAAATGCCAGAACATGTTGTGTTGAAGTGTTTCAACAACTGGAACAACATGTCGAAAAAGATGTCTAATGAGGGAGCATTCGACATCGCGCCTGCTGAGCTGGATTAATGAGATTCAGCTATTTTTGAATTGTGCAGAATTTTAAGAGAAAATTATGCAATCTATGTGGCGCATATTTAAAGGTCTAGAAGATTCAATCAGAAATCAAGACTTTCTAAATATGGAGACATATTAGGAAATATTAGATTGAAGAGCTACTTTATTCGAGTTTATTTTGCAGATTTGTAATAGCTACTGAAGCTGTGATTGAAGGCCCAAATCCAGTTGGGTACAGGTTATAAATAGAAGGGTTTGTAACCTTGGAAGAGACGACTCAAGATGTAGAAGTTTAGGGTTCTGTCTAGGTAAACCTCCCGACTTGTGGGAAGGTTACCCGTATTCCTCAAAACCTGTAGGTAAGAGGCAGTACGTTTTGTTCTTGGAGGAAGCTTTGAAGCAACTCCAGGTTGTGGTCTTAGTTAAGGGAAAAAGCTAACAAACGGTGGAGTTTGGCATCATACTTAGCTAGGTATTGTTCTCATCAGATGTTGATGTGTCATAGGAGTATGGTTTCATGTCTATTTGTGTAATCAGAATGTAGGCGAAGAGCCATTGATGCAGTGGCGGATTGTCAACTGCTAGACATCATTGCGATGATTGGGAGTGAGAAGAGTTTCTCATGTCTAGAGAGGATCTAGGTAGAAGGGTCATTGGGTAGTGATTAAGTGATAAGCTGTAAACGGGTAGTTTAGCTTTGAATTGATACTACTGATAGTGGACTTCATCCCTGGCTTGGTAGCCCCCAGAGTAGGTGTGTTCGACCGAACTGGGTTAACAATTTTGTGTGTCCTGCTCTATCTTTTCAGTACCATGATTATTGCAATATATACCTTGCCCTTTATGATCATGTTAGACCAGATGTCGAACGACATGTTCTTGAACATCTGAATTCTGCATATGTACCAGAATTTCAGTAAGTTTAAGTATTTGATAGGGTAGGTGAAATGCAAACCCTAGAGTTCTCTACTCTCCAAAGAATGAATTCTTTTTCTGTTCATAAGTTTATTTCCCGCTTTTACTTTAACCAATTTAATCTAAACTCATAAACGCGAAACTTATCGAACGACAGTTCAATAATACCGATCTCTGTGGACACGATAAATTCCCGGAAAAATACTACCAAAAACTTTTGTTGCTTGCCTCTGTACCGCTTCAACAAAATGGCGTCGTTGCCAGGTATCGGTGTTTTTATTGGATCGCATTGCGATAGTTTCTTTGTTTTTGAGTTTTGTAGATATCGTACATATTGTATATTTTCACTTGTTTATATTCATACTTCTACTTGTGAATTTGTTATATCATTGTGTGTTTCTTTTCACGTTTTCTTGTGTGTTGGTTAGGAATAACCGGGTGGAATCAACTTGGAGTAATGTTCTTAAATAATAGGCTTCAAGTTTACGACGTAAAACAATCATGTTGTATTATTTTTTGTTGTTGTTTAGTTTAGGTAGTATGGTGCAATTGTCTAAACAAATTTAAATCGGACCAACTCTGAAATTTCAAATCTTCACTTTTAAATTTGTTTAGACAATTTCACCCGATCTTTTAGTATGTTTATATTAATAATTCTTGTATTTGTCAATGAGCTTTTTTCGAGTAGCTTGAGGAATTTAAGGTGATGTTCCAAGTTTGATCATTTCAACTTGCGGATGTATGGTAATGATATTGTTAAGTTTTGTACACGTCCAAGGTATGTGTTTATCGCTTTCTAGACTTTAGCATATTCATTATACTTAGGAATTTTAGAAACTTTCATGCCATTCATTCTTTTTTATACTTGTTCTTGATGTGAGTCACTTTAGTTCCCACCCTTTTTGTGAGGAAGCTTTCCATTGTTCATATATGCGCGGAGTACCAACATTCTTGTTCAAACTGGATTTTATTATGCTTAATTTTTGTTTGTGTTGATTATATAAAAGCATGAAAAGGATCAAGGCATTTTGTTTTATTTTGAGCACAACTACCTAGCAAAATAGTCATTCACCTTGTGAGTGTGTGATCATTCGTAACCCCTTTGTGCCTTTCTTTCATTATCCATGTTGTTTGAACTTAATGCTTGTCTATGATTATTGAATTCACTTTTTGTATGGATTTTGATTGATTGTTTGTTTCTTGAACCCTCAACTTTGTGTTTTTGTATGAATTTTTACCTTGCCTTAGAAAGTAGGGAGTATTCACATGATGATGTAGTTGAATTCAAGTTGGGGAGAGAATGATTGTTTACTCATTGGTTGGTTTCTATGAGGTTGAAAAAGAAAAGAAAAAAGAGAAAAATATGATAAAGAAAAGAAAAGAAAAACAAGAAAGAAAAAGAAAATCCTTGAGAAAGGAAACAAAAAGTGTTCAAATAATTGTGCTAAATAAGTATTGTGTTTTGTGTAACACTTGGGATTTTGGAAGAAGTTAATTGAAATTTTGTGTTTGAGTCTTTGTGAGTTGATCATTCCCTTAGGTTTAAGCAAGTTTTTGTTTCAATTACCTTTAAAAATTGCCCCTTATTTGTTTACCCGACCACGCTACAACCTTGAAAGCGCTTGTGATTCTTGCTTTTATGTTTTCAATATGATTGTTGGATGAGTACGTAATTTAATCTTTTGTTTGCAAGATTGTTGTGTGAGTGAAAAGTACCTCATTTTGTAATTTTCATCTACCGATGATTGTTTTTGCTAGGTGTGATTCACATTTGAACTTGTGTTATTTTAGGATGTTTGGCATGATTTTTGTATTTAGCATTTGTTTTGTGTCTATGTTGTCGTCGTAGTTTAGTGGTAAGTATTTACTTTGTATGTACCGTTTTTCATTTGAACCATTCATTTGTCCGTTTTTCAAAACCTGTTGATTCGTGATTCTTTGGTTGTTACTTTTGTTTCTTTGAGTCGCTTGATTCTTGTTTAGAGACAAACAAGTTTAAGTTGGGAAGAGTTTGATAACTGCAAATTGTAGCTATTTTTGTAGACAATTTTTGTTGCACTTGTCGATATTTTTTGTTAATATCGTACGAATAAACTCTGCTTTGTTTTTAAATACGTTTACTATACGTTATAGTGTATATAGTGCGTTATCGTGTAAATATCATTGAGTTTAATTGTTTTTATCTCATTTTTTGCATGTATTCAAGCAAGGATATCTTGTCATATTCATAAAGAGCATTGAATAAGCTTTTCAATGCTTCGAACCGGGCAAAAAACGGAGTTACGGTTCAAAAGTTACGAAGAAAACACTGCTGGAATTTTTCTGTATCTGTCAGCTTCGCCCCGAGCTTGCCGGGCGAAGCAGAGGAGAGCCGAACACTCCAAAAGCGTGAAAAAATGCAAAATAAACCGTCGTAATTCGCCGGGCGAATTTTCCTGGACAGAAACACATATTTAGGTGTAAAAACACATTTTTTAAGTGATGGTTTGAGTATTTTTTGCACCCACTCCATCAAACTTCATTTTTGATAGTTTAGAGCTTAGAAAAGCATCAATGGAGGTTGCAACTGAACGATTGGGGGTGGATGATTCTTGGATCGTGATTGACACCGCGAGAGATTTTGATTCCTCTTCTCTCTTCCCTTTGTAGTTTCCATTTGTTGTGAGTTTGTATGTAAGTTTACCTTGATTATATGTATATTTATTGCTCATGGCTTTGTATACAAGCTATTTTACAAATCTTTATCGGTGTTATCCTTGTTTTACTTGCTTTATGTTTGGATTTGAGTTGCGGTAGACATATCTTCTTCGAATCTAGATCTAGGATGAACATCTGTTAGGTTCTGAACTCTAGAGATAGATTTAGATCTAACATTCACCGTGGGTTTCGTGTAATACCCCGTATTTTATAAACGTTCTGGATAATATTAGTTGAGACCAGTTGAGATCCAGTATGCTCTGAGCATTTATCTGTTAAGATAATTAGAGCAACTGATGAACTCAGAGTTGATCAGATTAATATTATCTAACTCTAAGGTTTTATTAATTGGTGCATTTGAGCTAATTTGGACATTTAGTAGTGTTACTAACTTGAAGTATTTTCTCTATATCATTCCTTTTCTCTCATTTTCCAAAGTTAGCAACATTTGGAGAAAGAGAAAGTAGAGAGAAGGAAGAGGAAAGGAAAGGAAAAGAAGAGAAAATCCAAGAGCTCAAGATCAAGAATCATCATCTACTCTTCATCAATTCATCTCATCTTCTTCATCATCATCTTCTAATCCAGGTGGGTTCTAGATAGAGGCTTTAGTTATAGAATTCTTGAGGTTTTAGAGTTAGGTTGGATTTTGAGAAAAATGAATAATTTTGCAAATCGATGAAATCTAATGGATAAAGTGTGATATAAATTGTGTAGTATGATCAATTTATGTGTGGAATCATCTGTTGAGATTTGTTATGATGTTTGGTCGTGATTGGAATGAGTTTGAGATGGAAAGGTATGATTAAAAACAAGTTTTTTTGGTTCTGAGCCCAGAGTAACCGGTTACAGCATATGTGCTAACGGGTTACCCTTTGAAAAATTTGACATCCTATGCAGATTTTGAACGCAGTAACCGGTTACAGCATATGTGATAACCGGTTACCAAAATGTGTCTCTAACTCTCATTTTGGCTCTGTTTCTCAAGTAACCGGTTACAGTATATGTGCTAACTGGTTACCACTGTTTGTTTCCAAAATATATTTTTCAAAAATTCATATCTTTTGACTCGGGTGTCCGTTTTAAGCGTTCTTTATATCGATGTGAAGCTATGAAAGTGTTCTATGATGTGGAAAGTGAAAATATTATGTATGAGATGGAATTAATTCGATTGTGGTAATTAATTGGAATTATGTGGTTTATGAAAAAAGTAACTTTTGAAAATTAAAAGCTTCAAGTTGTGAGCTAGTGAGGAAACCATTAGTACAATAGAATGACTAGAGAATTGTGGGACAATGCTTACAATCGATACTAGAAGTGTATCTATGATAAGCAGTTTAGTGGAGGTTCGAGGCTAGTTTTGTGAACTCCTCCAAATTAAACGTGTGTTATCCCCTAATAAATATTAGTGACCCGTGTCGAGATCCTCTGGTGTAGGATGGCCGGGGAAAGTATTTATTAGTGTTATCCCTTGATAAATATTAGTGACCAGAGTCGAGATCCTCTGGAGTAGGATGGTTGGGGAAAGTATTTATTAAGTAAGTAGCCGTGACCCGTGTCGAGATCCTCTTGTGTGGGATGGCCGGGGAAAATTGCTTAGTGGGTGGTATGAGTGACCTGTGTCGAGATCCTATGGTGTAGGATGGCCGGGGAAAGTACCAATTATAGATAATCGTGACCCGTGTTTAATCTCCTTGTGCGGGATGGCCAGGGAAAGTTATCTACGTTAAGGATCTGTGACCCGTGTTTAATCTTTTTGAGCGGGATGGTCGGGGAAAGATTCCTTAACTAGTTGTCGTTTGTGTATTGTGTGATTTGTTTTCTCTAGTAAGAAATGTTTGAACTCAAGGTCTAGTTCCTTTTCCCCCGACTTGAGTTAGGTTTTGGTTAGAACCTTGTAAAGCTGAGAGAATCCATAAGATAGAGAACTCACTGAGATTTGATGTATCTCACCCACTATTGTTGATTATATTTCAGGTACTTCAGGTTCCGCGAAAGGTAAGGATAAGGTCGTGTGATTATCCTTACTTATCTGATGGCGTGGCTTCCGTTGTGGAGTTTTTTTGAGATCGTTGTCGATCTATTTCTTAGTATTTATCTTTGGAACATCTTATATATATATATATATATATATATATATATATATTTATGCCATAGTTTTCTTTTTATTAGTCTTTTGGGCATGTATATGTATAATGTGTTTACTAGGGACTTATTGGTATTTCAGTACCAAACGTAGAATTCATGTATAATATATGCTTTAATGTATGTATTTATATATGGGCATTACAGTTGGTATCAGAGCAGGCCGTATCCTCGACCTAGCCATGAAATAGAATAAGTTTTTATTTCCGTTTCATATGCGTTGTGTCGCCATTGGTCTTAAATGTTATATTTATGGTATTGAGCCTGATCAACTTAATCCTATCTGTATGACCTTTAGGAACATGGCTGATGGACGCAGAAGCAACCGTGGTAGACCCAGAACTGCTCCAGCTGGGACGGATCCGCCAGGCGGCGATGGGAATGCTCCTTTGTATCAGTTTATGCAACAGATGCAGCACCAACAAAATTAGTTTATGCAGCAAATGGTACAACAAATGAATGGAGTTCTTCATCCTCAGGTGGTTGTTCCAGAAGCTATAGATGGGACTTTCTGGGATTTCTTCCGCGTGAATCCTCCGAAATTTCATGGCGGATTAGATCTTGTAAAGGCTCACGAATGGATAGCCGGTATGGAAAGAATTTTCTTGATAGTGCGTTGTAGTGAAGAGAATAAGGTGGTATTCGCTTCGCATTCGTTGAAGGTTCCTGCCATGAGATGGTGGGAGAGTGCTTCGGCTCTTATGACTATTCAGGGTGTGCTCAAGGTCTAGGAATAATTCAAGGCAATTTTCATGGAGAAATATTTTCCTAGCTCCTTGAGGACTCAGAAAGAATTTGAATTTCAACAGTTAAGACAGGGTAGTATGATTGTGGCCAGTTATGCTAAAACGTTTGAGGACATGGCTGCTTATTCTAGGCAGGCTATGTATGCTCCGGATGAACGGTGGAAAATAGACCAATTTCTGCTTGGACTAAAAGCTGAAATTTCTCATAGTGTATCTCAGAGGGAGTTCACTACTTATGCAGAAGTTCTAAGGCAATGCTATGTGGTTGAGCATAGTTTGAAAAAAGTGCAAGCTGGAGGTGTTGCAAGTAAGGTGAATCAGGGTGATCGTGGGAGAGCAAGTCAACAGTTTAGGCCAAGATCACAAGCTTTCAAAGGAAATCAGGTTGCTAGACCCAATGTTATTCCTCTATGTAGAATGTGCAACAAACGTCGTTTTGGGAAGTGTGCCGATGGGAGTGTTAGGTGTTATCATTGTAATGAAATGGGACATATGGCTAGAATGTGTCCTCAGAATAGAAACCAAGTGCAAGGAAGGAATACCGGAAGGGTTTATACCTTGGATTCAAGGAAGACGAAAAGTGACAACTCTTTGATTGCTGGTACATGTTTCGTAAATGGGCATCCTTGTTTTGTTTTATTTAATTGTGGGGCAACACATTCTTTTGTGTCAATGCGATGTGTGAAGCGACCTGGGTTGCAAGTTATTCCGTTGTCTCATCCTATGGTGGTCACTACCACCATGGATGAAATGGTTGAGACACCGTCGATGTGTGAAAACTGTGTTTTGTTTGTGAATGGTAGAGTTTTTCAGATTGACCTTATCTGTTTACCGCTTAAGAAAGTTGATGTCGTTTTGGGGATGGATTTTCTTTCTGCTAATTCAGTGTTCATTGGGTGTGAGGAAAAGCTAATCATCATTCCATCTGTTGAGGCTACCCCGAAGGATGTGTTAATAACTATTTTAGAAGGTACGGTAGGAATGATAAATTTCTTGTTTGAGAAGGAGAAATATGTTTTACTGGTTCTTACTAAGGAGAGGAGTAGTGATCATCAAGTGCTAAGTATTCCAATAGTCTGTGAGTTTCCCGAGGATGTTATTTCTCTTCCTCCGGAGAGAGAAGTTGAGTTTTCTATTGACCTAGTACCGTAACGTCTCCTATATCCGTTTCTCCTTATCGGATGGCACCGCTTGAATTAAGAGAATTAAAGGACCAATTGGAGGACTTGATGGCTAAGCATTTTGTTAGACCTAGAGTTTCACCGTGGGGAGCTCCAGTTTTGTTAGTAAAGAAGAAAGGCGGTGGAATGCGTCTGTGTATTGATTATCGTAAGTTGAACAAAGTCACCATTAAGAACAAGTACCCCTTACCTAGGATAGACGACCTGTTAGATCAATTGAAAGGAGCATGTGTGTTCTCGAAGATTGATTTACGGTCGGGTTATCATCAGATCCGAGTGAAGAGTTCCGATGTGCCTAAGACTGCATTTAGAACCCGTTACGGCCATTACGAATTCTTAGTGATGCCCTTCGGTGTGACTAATGCTCCAGCTGTTTTTATAGACTACATGAACCGTATATTTCAAGCTTACTTGGACCAATTTGTCGTAATCTTTATTGACGACATTCTTATTTATTCTCGTACTCCACAAGAGCACGGAGAACATCTGAGAATTGTCTTATCGGTTTTGCAGGAAAAGCAATTTTTTGCTAAGTTAAGCAAGTGCGAGTTTTGGATGACGGAAGTTAATTTTCTTGGTCATGTTATATCTCAAGGTGGTGTGGCAGTGGATCCGTCAAAGGTAGAAGTAGTGATTAATTAGGAGAGACCGAAGAATGCTTCAGAAGTTAGAAGTTTCTTGGGGTTGGCAGGTTACTATAGAAGGTTCATCAAAGGTTTTTCTCAATTGGCCCTACCAATGATAAAACTTACTCGGAAAGATTATGTTTATGAGTGGGATTCGAGTTGTGAGCAGAGCTTTATGAAATTGAAGGAAAGATTGACGACTGCTCCTGTGTTAATTATTCCTGATCCTAACAACTCTTACGAAGTATTTTGCGAAGCTTCTAAGATGGGATTAGGAGGTGTTCTGATGCAAGGCGGTCAAGTGGTAGCTTATGCTTCTCGACAATTGAAAGTTCATGAGAAGAATTATCCAACTCATGATTTGGAACTAGCAGCAGTTGTGTTTGCACTGAAGGTGTGGCGTCATTAATTGTATGGTGTGTGTGTTGAAATGCTCAGTGACCATAAAAGTTTGAAGTATTTATTTGACCAAAAGGAGTTGAATATGCGACAAAGAAGGTGGATGGAGTACTTAAAGGATTATGACTTAGAATTGAAGTATCATCCAGGAAAAGCAAATAAAGTAGCAGATGCATTAAGTCAGAAAATGGTTCATGGTGCCGAATTGATGATATTGGAGTATGCGTTGTTGGAAAAGTTTAGAGATCTTAATCTTCAGTTTGTGTGGACTCCAAATGGTGTAATTATGGGAAATTTGAATGTCAATTATATTCTAAGAGATGAGATTCAACAAGAGCAAGTTTTAGAAGAGGAGTTTCAAGAGATGTTACTTCAACAGGGTTTTACACGAGCAGTGGATGGGATTGCCCTGTTTAACCAGCGGATTTGTGTTCCGAATGATGCGGTATTAAAAAGAAAGATTTTAGATGAAGCTCATAAAGGTACTCTTATGATACATCCTGGTTCTTCGAAGATGTATCAGGACTTAAAGAAAGATTATTGGTGGTCCGAAATGAAAAAGGATATTGCGATTTATGTGTCAGAATGTGCAGTGTGCCAACAGGTGAAGATTGAACACCAAAGACCGGGCGACCTGTTGCAACCTTTAGAGATTCCAGTTTGGAAGTGGGATAGTATTTCTATGGACTTTGCAGTAGGTTTACCCCGTACGCAGGGTGGTTATGATTCTATTTAGGTGATTGTGGATCGACTAACAAAATCTGCGCATTTCTTAGTCTTGAAGACTACTTGCAAGGCAAGTCATCTTGCAAGGTTGTTTATTTCTGAAATTGTGAGATTTCATAGTGTTCTCTCTAGCATTGTGTCCAATAGAGATCCAAAGTTTACTTCAAGGTTTTGGAAGGCTTTTCAACAAGCTATGGGTACGAGGTTGCGTTTGAGCACGTCGAATCATCCTCAGACAGATGGTCAGACTGAGCGAACAATACAAACAATGAAAGATATGTTAAGAGCTTGTGTGCTAGAAAGTAGAGGAAATTAGAAAGAACTTCTACCGTTGATTGAGTTTTCTTATAACAATAGTTACCATGTGAGCATCGGTATGGCTCCTTATGAAGCATTGTATGGGAAAAAATGTAGAACACCTTTGTGTTGGGCGGAAGTTGGTGAAGATAGAATTTTGGGACCCGAAATTATTCGAGAGACTACGGAAAAGATACGAATGATACGTGAGAAAGTTAAACAAGCACAAGATCGTCAAAAGAGTTATGCAGATAATCGTAGGAGATCTTTAGAATTTGAGGAAGGTGACCATGTGTTTTTGAAAGTTACTCCGAGATTGAGATTAAAAGGACCATTTAAGTCACGCAAGTTAAGTCCGAGATACGTGGGACCGTATCAGATCTTAGAAAGGATTGGTGAAGTCGCTTACAGATTAGCCTTACCACCCTCTCTATCAGAGATGCATGATGTCTTTCATGTATCTCAGCTCCAAAAGTTTATTCCTGACCCTCTTCAGCCAGCTCTACCGGAGTCAGTGGAAATAGAAGCAGACTTGACTTTTAAACCTCAACCGAGCCGTATTGTAGGAAGAGAAACAAAGGTATTAAGGAACAAGGACATTCCTCTTGTTAAGGTGCAATGGGATGTGACGCATCCGGGTGATGCTACTTGGGAACTAGAATCGGAAATGCGGGATGCTTATCCTCATCTGTTCAGGTAATCTTTTAATTCGAGGACGAATTTCTATTTAAGGAGGGGAGGATGTAATACCCCGTATTTTATAAACGTTCTGGATAATATTAGTTGAGGCCAGTTGAGATCTAGTGTGCTCTGAGCATTTATCTGTTAAGATAATTAGAGCAACCGATGAACTCAGAGCTGATCAGATTAATATTATCTAACTCTAAGGTTTTATTAATTGGTGCATTTGAGCTAATTTGGACATTTAGTAGTGTTACTAACTTGAAGTATTTTCTCTATATAATTCCTTTTCTCTCATTTTCCAAAGTTAGAAACATGTGGAGAAAGAGAAAGTAGAGAGAAGGAAGAGGAAAGGAAAGGAAAGGAAAAGAAGAGAAAATCCAAGAGCTCAAGATCAAGAATCATCATCCGCTCTTCATCAATTCATCTCATCTTCTTCATCATCATCTTCTAATCCAGGTGGGTTCTAGATAGAGGCTTTAGTTGTAGAATTCTTGAGGTTTTAGAGTTAGGTTGGATTTTGAGAAAAATGAACAATTTTGCAAATCGATGAAATCTAACGGATAAAGTGTGATATAAATTGTGTAGTATGATCAATATATGTGTGGAATCATCTGTTGAGATTTGTCATGATGTTTGGTCATGATTGGAATGAGTTTGAGATGGAAAGGTATGATTAAAAACAAGTTTTTTTGGTTCTGAGCCTAGAGTAACCGGTTACAGCATATGTGCTAACGGGTTACCCTTTGAAAAATTTGACAACCTACGCAGATTTTGAACGCAGTAACCGGCTACAACATATGTGCTAACCGGTTTACCAAAATATGTCTCTAACTCTCATTTTGGCTCTGTTTCTCAAGTAACCGGTTACAGCATATATGTTAACCGGTTACCACTGCTTGTTTCCAAAAATATTTTTCTAAAATTCATATCTTTTGACTCGGGTGTCCGTTTTAAGCGTTCTTTATATTGATGTGAAGATATGAAAGTGTTTTATGCTGTGGAAAGTGAAAATATTATGTATGAGATGGAATTAATTCGATTGTGGTAATTAATCGGAATTATATGGTTTATGAAAAAAGTAACTTTTGAAAATTAAAAGCTTCAAGTTATGAGCTAGTGAGGAAACCATTAGTACAATAGAATGACTAGAGAATTGTTGGACAATGCTTACAATCGATACTAGAACTGTATCTATGATAAGCAGTTTAGTGGAGGTTCGAGGCTAGTTTTGTGAACTCCTCCGAATTAAATGTGTGTTATCCCCTAATAAATATTAGTGACCCGTGTCGAGATCCTCTGGTGTAGGATGGCCGAGGAAAGTATTTATTAGTGTTATCCTTTAATAAATATTAGTGACCCGTGTCGAGATCCTCTGGAGTAGGATGGCCGGGGAAAGTATTTATTAAATAAGTAGCCGTGACCCGTGTCGAGATCCTCTTGTGTGGGATGGTCGGGGAAAGTTGCTTAGTGGGTGGAATGAGTGACCCGTGTTGAGATCCTCTGGTGTAGGATGGTCGGAGAAAGTACCAATTATAGATAACCGTGACCCGTGTTTAATCTCCTTGTGCGGGATGGTCGGGGAAAGTTATCTACGTTAAGGATCCGTGACCCGTGTTTAATCTCTTTGAGCGGGATGACCGGGGAAAGATTCCTTAACTAGTTGTTGTTTGTGTATCATGCGATTTGTTTTCTCTAGTCAGAAATGTTTGAACTCAAGGTCTAGTTCCTTTTCCCCCGACTTGAGTTAGGTTTTGGTTAGAACCTTGTAAAGCCGAGAGAATCCATAAGATAGAGAACTCACTGAGATTTGATGTATGTCACCCCACTATTGTTGATTATATTTCAGGTACTTCAGATTCCGCGAAGGTTAAGGATAAGGCCGTGTGATTATCCTTACCCATCTGATGGCGTAGCTTCCGTTGTGGAGTTTTTTTGAGATCGTTGTCGATCTAGTTCTTAGTATTTATCTTTGGAACATCTTGTATATATATTTATGCCATAGTTTTCTTTGTATTAGTCTTTTTGGCATGTATATGTATAATGTGTTTACTAGGGACTTATTGGTATTTCAGTACCAAACGTAGAATTCATGTATAATATATGCTTTGATGTATGTATTTATATATGGACGTTACATTTCGATTCTTAATGCTCAGTGTGGTCGAGTTGCGTGGGATATCATCGATGAGGCGATGCAGTTGTTCTCTTAACTTTACGTTAGACATAACCTTTGTTGTGAGCGATACATGGGGGTATTGATGAGTGATTTAGGTTGCGTACAACTGGGTAGTAAGTTTAAGTATTTGATAGGGTAGATGAAATGAAAACCCGAGAGTTCTCTACTCTCCAAAGAATGAATTCTTTTTCTGTTAATAAGTTTATTTCCCGCTTTTACTTTAACCAATTTAATCTAAACTCATAAACACGAGACTTGTCGAATGGCAGTTTAATAACAGTGATCTCTGTGGACACGATAAATTCCCGAAAAAATACTTCCAAAAACTTGTATTGCTTGCCGCTTTACCGCTTTAGTAGACCCCTGTTAGGTTTACCGGGCCCCGCGGTGGACGACAATTATAATTTCTAAAAGTGTAATACGTGACAATCCCTGGTGATTAAGGGCTGAAAGAGGTTTTAAGGTATATAGTGGTGTTGAGAGCTAGCTGACATATGGAGTGAGAAGCTTTGTGTATGTAGTTTTCTATGAGAGAATTAGATTGTCCCTCTTAACTCTATTGTTGAGTTACTTATAGCACTCTTGGGCCTGGATGATAGGCGATTTGGGAATAACAACTACTATTGAGAAGATGTCGGGGGGGATATACCCACCACTACTTCAGAGAACATGGTCAAATGCCCCCTTATTTATTGTTAAGGAATGGGGGCACGTAATTCCCCCACGTCCTTATATTGGGTGGCCATTCCTAACAGGAGGTGACATGTTCATTGGAAAGGGTGACATATCTATTAAACAAGGGCTCGGAGTATAAAATGGGCGATCAAAAAGGCAATATGCACTCAACTCTGGTCCATTGTATCCACATCGCCCATTATGGGCCCCCTTTAGGATATACCAATACAAAAATTAAATGAAAGCTATAGTTTAGTTATGAAAAATACCTGGAAAAGAGATATCCTCTCGGTTGGATAACCATTCAATGGAATAGATCATTAAAAAAAAAAGAGAAAGGCGTCATATGAAATACAAATCTGAGATTTCCTTTTGGATGAAAATCCCAACTGAGGTCATAAATAAATTAAAAAAAAATGTTATTTGAGATACAAAGTTGAGATTTCCTCTAGGTTGGAACTCCCAACCGAGGGAGTAGATAAATTAAGAGGAAAAAAAGCATTAAATGAAGGTTTATCCTTGAGCCACTTCCTATCAGTTGGTTCCCTGAACTGAGGGAATAAATTAGTTTAGAAATAAAAAAAAATATGTCAATTGAAAATTAAATAAACCTTATAACTCCAAAAGCTGACATTCAAAGTGTGATCCTTGAGCCATTATTTCTATTGGTTGGTTCCATCAACCAAGGGAATAGTTTATTGGTTTGTTGGCTTGTGATGCACCCAATAATTATACCTCGATAATTGCACTGAGGGTGGTCCTCTGATTGTAGGATATGTTGATTCAGATTATGTTGGTGATATAGATAAAATGAGGTCTACAACATGGTATGTATTTACTTTAGCAAGATGACCTATTTATTGGAAATCATTGGTTCAATCCATAGTGTCCATATCGATATCTGGAGCAAAACACATGACAGTAGGTGAAGCTGCCAAATAAGCCTTATGACTTAAAATATTGGTGAGAGAATTGGGTGTTGAACAAAATGGAGTTCGGTTGCATTGTGATAGTTAGTGTCCTTTATTTGGAAAGCAAACAGGTATGTTGTGTCAGAACTAAGTATATTAATGTGAGGTTTTAGAAGATTAGAGAGTTACTTGAAAAGGTTCATATTTCAAATAATATAACTGATATGTCGACCAACCCAGTCATAAGTGGTAAGTTCAAATAAACCAAAATATGAGAAAAAAATTGAGTTTCTTGAACAAACACAAGAAACCCTATTAGGCTTTACAAAAGATAGAGAAGTAGAAAGAAGAAGAATAAGAATTGATTAAAACTGTTTTACAATTCACTTACTCAATAAGGGTTCAAATATTACAAGTGAATACCAACAATTAACCTCTCTCAACAACCTGAGAGAACTAGTTTATCTATAGATTACTAAGCTAACTTAGGCTACAAGCTAACTTAACACCTGGGCTTACAATCAAGGCTCAATTCAACATGCTAACTTAAACACAAAGCTAACCTATTTTGACAGCATGCTTGAACAGACTTCGACTCCAGCATGCATAACTCTTGTCGAACCATGAAACTACCCTTGTCGACACTAGAGTTTGATCCAAATACCAAAAATCTCCACCTTGGAACAAACTCTACACTAACAAGGGAACAAACTAGTTTTCATCATGCAGCTTTATCAATTGCATACAATGGAAAAACTTGCTACTCGACGATGTCTTGGTGATCATATCTGCAGCACTGTCATCAGCCGAAACCTTTAGCACTTTAACTTCTCCACACTCAATCATCTCTCTGATGAAGTGCAATCTCACATCGATGTGTTTGGTTCGCTCATGATTGACTGAATTCTTCGACAGGTCTATTGCACTTTGACTAACACATTTAACGGCGATAGCTCGACCTTGAAGTTTCATCTCCTAAGCAAAACCTTCAAGCCACAATGCTTCTTTCACAGCTTCAGTGAGGAAAATATACTATGCTTCAGTGGTTGATAAGGAAACTACCTTCTGAAGTGTTTCTTTCCAACTGATTCTTGTGCCAATCATAGTGAACACATATCTAAAAATAGATTTTCTGTAATTCATACAACCTACATAATCAGAGTAAAAAAATCCTTTGATTTCGACTTTTCTGTAATTCCACAGGCTCAACCATAAATAAGGACTCTGCTTAGAGACCCATTTATGTATCTTAAAATCCACTTTAATGTTTTCCAATGCGCCTTCCCAGGATTGGCTATATACCTGCTTACAAGGCTCACTCTGTACGCTATGTTTGGCCTCGTACAGACCATATCATACATCAAAGAACCTATTATACTAGCATATGGAATGTTATTCACTTAAAGAAACAAAATAACAAGTGAATTTCCAGGTTGAAATTTGAAGTAAACACAGTGGTTGAACTAGCTCCTAGTTAAATCAAAGTGTGCCATGAACTTGTCAAATCTCCTATTCCATTGTTGAGGAGATTGTTTCAGTCCATATAAAGATCTTTTCACCTTGCACACATAATCTTCGTTTCCCTTTTCTACATATCCTTCAGGTTGCCTTATTAGGAGTGTTTCATCTAGATCTCCATACAAGAAAGCATTCTTCACATCCATTTTTTCCAGTTCTAGGTCAAACTTTGCCACCATGGCAAGCAACATTTGAATGGACATGTGGTTCACAACAAAAGAGAACACATCATTGAAGTCGACACCTTCTTGCTGAGGGAAACCCCTTGCGACCAATCTTGCCTTGTATCTCTTCGACGTCACTCTTTTGATTCCTTCCTTAACTTTGAAAATCCACTTCTAGCTGACTAACCTGGCTCCAACAGGTTTCTTGATCAGTTCCCAAGTGTGGTTATCATGAAGAGACTTCATCTCATCATCCATGGCCTTCAGCCATTCAGTCTTATTTCAACTCCTCATAACTTCCGTATAGTCTCTAGTTTCTTCATCTAGAACCTCACTTGCAGAGATTAAGGCATAAGCTATAAAATCTGCATACCCAAGTCTTTGAGATGGCTTGATGACTCTTCTCGGCCTATCTCTTGCCAATATGTAGTCATTGACAGTTTCCTCAACTTCCTCAGTATCTTTAGTATCTTGTGCTTTTTCTTCGACTTGATCTGGGATACACAATTCAGCATCAACATGCTCCATCTCAACAGGAATCTCTTCTTGTTCCAACTCTTCTTTAGATATATGTGCACTTTAACTAACGTCATCCGTTTTCTTGAAAGTCATCTCAGCCTCATTGAAAACTACATCTCGACTGGTGATAGACCTCCAGTGACTTAGGTTAAGGCACCATAGCTTATAAGCTTTAACTCCTTCAGAGTATCCTATGAATTTGCATCTCAGAGCTCTAGGCTCAACCTTGTCTTGCCTAATGTGAGCATAGGCTATGTAGCCAAATACTCTAAGCTTGTCAAGATCTGATGGATGTTCCGACCAAACTTCTTCAGGTGTCTTCATATCTAACGTAGTCAAAGGACATTTGTTTATCAGACATGTTGTTGTCAAAGCAGCCTCTGCTCAAAACACCTTCTTTAGTCCAACACTAGTCAGCATGCATTTGACTCTTTACAAAATGGTTCGATTAAACCTTTTAGCCAAACCATTTTGTTGGGGAGTACCAGCAGTTGTTTTGTACCTTGCAATACCAGAGTCTGCATAAAAACTGTCGAACGCCTCATTGCAAAATTCAAGGTCATTGTCGGTTCTCAACCTCTTGATCTTTCTGCCAGTCTGATTTTCGACCAGAGTCTTCCAACTTTTGAAATTCTCAAAAGTTTCATTCTTAGTCTTCTGGATGAATACCCATAACTTTCTGGAACAATCCTCAACTATGGATAGAAAATATCTTGCATACCCCCTAAAATCAACATGGATGTAGTCAAGAGATCCATGTGTTCTTTGTTTTTCTTTATTACACTTCATTCTACAAGATTTTCTAAATACACAGAGTTCACAAAACTCCAGTTTTTTCAACCTTGTCACCACATTTTCTAACATCATATTATTTTCCTTAACCTATATAAGCTCGTGGATTGCTCTTCCAAAATCAAGATATTGTTCGGTTGGAGGTTGTTTTGTTTGTGTAACTTAATTTTCTTTTTTAGTGTTGGTAAGTTTCAATCTTCAGGTCTTGGTGGTAGCTTTGTTCGCTTTCCAGCTTTTTGGCGGTTTGGATTTGATTTATGCACTCTTTTTTACTTTTCTCTTTCTTTTTAAGGGTCGATTATTTTACATAATACATCAGACATTCTCTTAAAACTTTTCTCTTTTTCTCTTTTTAAAAATTCATTTGTAACAACTTTGTGATTCTTTTAATTATAGAAAAATATGAAATAATAGTTTTTAAAATAATTTTTTTTATTCATACATAAAAAATATAAAATATTACATGCAAAAATGAACAAAGAGACAATAACTAAATAACTAATAAGCCTGCACTTTCAGAAATTATAATCAATGTTGACTTAATTTCTTGCTAAGGTTAGAACTTCAAGTTGAGATAAAAGCATGGTTTTGATTACCCTCCTCTTGGTTTGACAAAAATCCATAATGTGTAAGTGACCATAACAATGAATCCTAGCCGTTGATAAGGGCATCAAGGATGTGACGGTTTGCAGCAAATAGATCATGGTATACCTTCTCTGTAGGGTGTATTGAATCCCAAAACACATATTTTGATGGATCAGAACATACATGTGAATTATGATTACACATAAATGTTGCTTCAATGAAACCACTTCCACAACAGCCTCTATCAACCTCATCAAAACCTACAACAATAACATGCAAACAAGTTACTTAAAATAATTAATCATGTAATTATGAACTAATATACACTAAAGAAATTAAATTACCAAGATTTTCATGTTCTTGAATCATGTTTGCTAAGGGTTTATATATGTCAATGTAAGAGATCTTAGTGGAATTAAGTTGCATTAAGAACAACTCATGTTGAAGCACCATGTTATGATCTCTTGCCACAGATGAATATTTGTCCACACAATTCCGTTCAAGAAATGCATTGTTGGAATTTAATGTAATCATGATTGGTAAACATCCCAATGGAGGTAATCCAACAAAACCAATTTTTCTAGCACCTTCTGTCAACAAATTCTAAATTATACATTTATAACTTGTGTTAGTTTAATCAAATTAACCATAAATATCACATAATGTTTTAAATTCGAAGCGAATTAATTACCTGCATGAAATCTTTGACATGATGAAGCAACAAATGACCATAAGCTGCGACGTTATAGCTTTTTCTTCGTATTGGCATCATAAAATAATTAACAACGAAATCATTTGTACCCGCGCTTATGATAAATATAGCGGTGTTCATATGATTTTCGGTTTCTTGCTTTCCAAGCTTACTCTCCAACCGATTTTTGTATTGTTTGAAATACTCAAGTTGCTTTGATATTGGGACAACATTCTGCAATTATTTTGTAAATAAGACACAAATATTAAAACCTCAAGAAACAAAAAAATGGTGTAAGAGTGAGTCATAGAGAGTGTAGTACAGTGAGAGTTGGTGTGAGTGGGTCAAAACCAGAACCAGCAGAGGCAAAACTAACTCCTGTCATGAGTTCTTCATCACTCAGATTTGGATCCAAATATGGTGGCACCAACTCTTTCAAACCTAAATATGAAGCTGTAAAATACAAATAAACTCAGTCATACAAGAAACCGAGTTCAAAATCTCTCAAAAACAGTTGTAAAAAGTACTATATACCAATAAAATCAGTGCCAAGTTTTCCATTTGTGAACCTTCCTGTGGGACTTTGGTTAGGAAAATCTCTACCATAAGGTGGAAAATCACTCTTGAAAGGTGTGTTTATAAAGTTGTTGTTTCCTGGGTCTACTGTGGAATCTCCAAACACATAAACGGCAGAGACTTTACTCTTTGAAGCTTCAATTGTGGCCATAAAACTTAACAAGCTAAGCATGAAAATGTGCATAATAGAGAGCAATGATTGTGTACCAAAGGTTTTCATGATAGAAAAGGATCCAGCAATGAAATAAATGATAAAGTGAGTGACAATTGGATCTGAACTATAAAAATAATGGACATTTTAGAATATCTATCTCTATCTATATATAAATAAGCAGTATATAGTTGGTGTGGATGTGGGAATCAAATTTTCATGACCAAAATAACCCTCCCAAAAAGTATGGCTTGATTCACTGTTGTTTATTTCTAATGCGAACTTACAGTAGTTAATTTGGTTAGAAAATTCATCAAACACTTTCAAATATGATTTCTCACAAAATTTGTTCACCTAAGAGTCTTGTGCCAAAGATTGTCAAAAGAATGTGATGTGCTAGGGAATATATATATATATATATATATATATATATATATATATATATATATATATATATATATATATATATATATATATATATATAAAACTTCTAGATTTAACATATATTTAATCTCTATAATTATTTTGTTTAGTTTTTCATATAAGCAAAATTAATTAATAGAGTGCAATGAATACTCTTGCCCAAGATATAAGAAATGCTACAAATTTATGAAATAACGAGGACTTTTACATCAGTCGTAAAAACTAACATACACCTTATGTTTAACTCTAATGACAATTCATAACCTCAAATTAATTTGATGTTCGACAACGTCGTCTACTGAGCTAATAATGTTGTTGAACATGATGTTATTTCTCATCAGCCACAAGCACCATATAGTAGCCATCCAAATCACACCTATTTTGGATTTCCTAACTTTCCTTCACAACGTTATAAAGAAGTTTTTGAAGTTGATTCTACAATCCTCAATCTTCACCTCCTCCATATACATTCATTGAAAGAGTTTCCCCCACACTTTCAAGTCTACTATACTGTTGGAAAATAATTTATTTCCCTATTTAATTGTTTCCGTTTATTTTCATTTATTCTCTTTTATTCTCCATTAAGAAGAGAATTAAGTGTATTCATTGTATTTTCATTATATAAACCAATTTTTGACTGAGGAATAAAAACATAGCAGCATTATACCAATTTCTGTTCAACCCGCTTTTTTACCCGACCCGCTTCACATATCCGTTTAGCCCCCTATGTCGAATAACAACAACAGGTGGTCTTCCCTAGCACATGCCTACACCGGATCCAACAATTGCAAAGAACAACGAGTCGGGCTTCTGCCGCAGAAATGACGGTGGTAGAGGAGACGGTGGCGGCCGCGGAAACGGAAGTGGCAGCGGAAACAGTGGTGGTCGCGGAGATGACGTACGAGAGGAATCATCGGTGGTAACAAACAGTGGCAGTAATGACAGAAACAATGGAAACAGTAACAACATTGTTTTTGGCAGTAATGACGGCAACAATGAAAACAAGAACAACATTGTTTTTTGTGACAGTTATTCAAACATAGGTAGTAATGATCAAGAGGGTTCTTCATACTCCCTCAAGGTCAATATCCCTAAAATGAATGGGAATAACTATAATGAGTGGGTTCAAACCGTTCGGTTAGTATTGGATAACAAAGGGAAGCTTGGTTTCTTAACAGGAGCAGTTGTTGAACCTGCTACAAGAGATCCTCGTTACAAACAATGGAAGTCTGAAAACTCCTTGATTATTGCGTGGTTGGTAAGCTCTATGGAAACTGGAATAGGTAAGCCTTACATGTTTTTACCTTCCGCGAAGGATGTGTGGGAAACTGTTAAGGAAACATAATTTGATATTCAAAACTCCTCCTAAATTTTTGGGTTAAAATCAAAGTTATGGCATGCAAAATAAGGTGACATAAGTGTAATTGCATATTACAATGAGTTGTTGACTTTGTGGAAAGAGTTGGATCTCTATTATGATGATAATTTGAGGTGTATAGAAGATAGTGTTTTGTTTCTCAAGAGGAAAGAAAATGATTGTGTATTCATGTTTCTCGTTGGGCTCAATAAAGACCTTGATGAGGTAAGAGGTAGAGTTTTAAGAAAAATACCATTGCCAACTCTTTGTGAAACTTTTGCAGAAATAAGAAAGGAGGAGGCACAACAAGGAATTATGATGGGCAAGACACCACGAAGCTCTGAATATAAAGGCTTAACTCCGGCTACTAGGAACCTTGACGAGGGAAAAAGGTCAGAGTAAGTTCCTTGGTGTGATCACTGCAAGAACGAATGGCATACGCGTGAAACTTATTGGAAACTCAAAGGATAACCTCCAAACTGGAAGAAGAAAGGTGGACAAGCATTTCAGGCAAGTAATTCTGATTAAGGGCAACAATCACTACTACAAAATATATATACAACAACGCCATGGTTATCACAGTACCACGAAGGACCGTGATGACATCTTTTGCTTAACGCGCGAACATTTTCATTTATTTACTTATTAAAATTTTGATATAATATAATCACGGATGAAAGATACAAGTGTGGTTATATAATCACCCTTTCATGGGTTCGAATCTCAACACCATCAAATATTTTATTTCTTTAACATTTAGTCACGCCTTTGTATTTTTATTTATTTTTAATTTCAAAATAAATTTGATACCACCACGGTTGAGTAACTTAACCGTTATGACTTGATTTAAATATTTTTAATTGTAATGTACTGACGCTTCAAATGTTTTATTTCTTTAACATTTAGTAGCACCTTTTTATTTTTATTTATTTTTAATTTTTAAATAAATGCAATACCATCACAGTTGCGTAGCTGAACCGTTGTGACATATTTTTCATTTTTTTAATATTTTAAATTGTAATATATCGGCGCTTCTTTATGAAATTTAATTAAGCAAGTAATATATTACCACAGTTCCAGTTGTTGACCGTGGTGGTATCATTCATTTATTTTTATCACAGCTAACTAGCTTGTCTCTTCATTAGTCATTCTTTGCTGAGAAACGATGCGATACGAAACATCATTTCAACCCTAACATTCAGTACTGAGAAATGAAACACCATATCAACCCTAACATTCATCGTTCATCATCATCGTTCATCATTTTTTCATCAGTTGTTCAACGATTCATCTTTTTTCATCGGTTCATCCTTTTCCATTCGTTCTTCATTTTCAACCCGTAGTCATCGGTTCATTTTCAACCCTAACACCAATGCCAACACTAACATCGACGTCATTTTCAAGGAGGAATACAACAACAACACTATTTGTTTCAACCCAAATATTCACATTTACTTAGTCATCACATTTACGGTACATAAAACTTTTTTCCCATGCATCTACAGTAAACTTCAGTTTCCATTGTTGTTGATGTTTTTGTTCTTGTTGTTTTTATGATTGTTGTTGAATGTGTGTGATAAAATTTGATTAATCTTTTGTTGTGGTTGTGGTTGTTGTTGTTTTTGTTGAATGTGTATGTGCTAATAGATAAAAGAGTTTGTTGTTGTTGTTGTTGAGGTTGTTGTTGTTTTTGAAAATAGATGTCGTCTTCGTTGTATTCTTCATCTAGTGGCGAGGAAACTATGACAAGTGATACTCAAAACAATAAGAAAAGATCACAAAGAGGTGCCACAATGCTTACCAAAGTAACAAAAGTCCACAAATCTGGTAATAAATTGTCTATCACGTTTGATTCATATTATAGAGTAGTTGATGGTGAATACTCTTCGCTTTTTAAGAGTTATGTTGCGTTCCTTGGACGTAGCAAAGTTAGTATATTGATAGATGATTGGAAACAAGCGCCAGAGGCTGTCAAAGATAGCATATGGACAGACGTTAAGGTATTAATACTAATTTTTGTTCTAGACTGGGACAAAGGCTGGCCCACCGTTGGGCACGACCCAACCCAGCTCCTCGTCGGGGAGGGCCTAAAAGAGGCCCAATCCATCATCCGCACGAGGAACGCTCCTCACGCATCTCTGCCATGCTCTCCACGTGCTCCCCACGCGGGAACACGTCCTCAGCCAACTACCCGCATTCGAGAGAACATGTGCTCCACCTTCCAAAGTTCACGGGGCAGTTGACCCAGGACGAAGACTATGTCCTGGTCTTCCCTACTACACGTAGATCCTGACAGTTATCCGTATTGGGCCTAATAATCCAACCCACTACAGATAACCGTTGGCCCAACGCTGGAGGCACATTATAAATACCCTCCACCAGAGGAGGGTCAGGTATTCTAAACTCACTACACTTTCTGTACCTCTCTCTCTTTCACTTTAGCATCAGAGTGTCTTGCAGGTACACCTTCTCCTCTTCTCCACCGTCGATGATTTTGGAGCTCACGAAGTGTTGCTGGCTGTTGATCTCTTTTCTAATCCAGTAAGATCAGTGGCGCCATCTGTGGGAAATCTTTGCTTCCCCGTCTTTTCTTCCTCTGAAATCAAAGAACCAAAGCAAATCTTCAACTTTCATCGATCATGGCCAATCCACACATTGACGATAATGTCCATGAATTTGCTTTCACCACCTTCACCAACAGTGACGACGACGATCCCAATGTGGTTATCCTCGTCGAAGAGGGTGACCCTAGGGACGGGCACACCGCCTCTCCCTCCCCCGACGATGCGGCCTACAACGCCACCCAACGCTTCGACAGTTCATCAGTTTTCCAACCAATTCCTGTGTCGCCCAACGCCGACCCGACCATGGTGGCCTTGTTCGCAGCGATCAAGCAGACGAACATGGTGATTTTCCAGTAGAATGAACGGATTGGGATGTTGGAGAAAAAATGACAATCGCGCTCTCCCCTGCGGAGACATCAGCGCCCGGTTTCTCGTAGCCCGTTCCCACGACGACGAGATACCCGTCCTCCCTCTCCTCCGTGAAGAATTCAACGAGATGATTCTTAGAGCCTCTCCCCGCGGCAACCTGGACATCGTCTGTGACTGGAAAGGCCTCATCCTGTGGCTACCCAGAAGCGTGACCGCACTCCTCCTCGGAAAGAGCGACGCTCCCTGGCTCCCAAGAGAAACAAAGCTGGCGGGTAGATAGAGAAACCAAAGAGTCGACCAAGGAGCTCACCACGCTGCGGCAGGAGCCCCCGGTACGACCCTTCCCGTCGCAATCATCAATCTGAAGCGACGACGACAACCCCCGCAGTCCACTATCCAGAGCCATCATGGAGAATCCCCTCCCCGTCGGGATGGAGAAACCCCCGAGTCTGGAGACCTACGATGGTACGACCGACCCGGACTACCACATTGAGAGCATCGATGCGATGCTCGACTACCGCAATGTCTAGGGAGCCATAAAGTGCAGACTCTTCCCCAGGACCCTAAGGAATGGCGTGATGATGTGGTACAAGAGCCACGACCTAGAATCTATCACCTCCTGGAAAGAGCTGAAGACACAATTCTCCAGGCACTTCACCGCCTCTCGGTGCATCCGAAGAAGGAGGCGTCCCTGGAGGCCATTATTTAGGGGAAAGATGAATCTCTCTGGGACTATATAGAGAGATTTAATGGAGAATCTATCCAGGTATCCACTACAGATGGTATGAAGAGATATCTGATCGAGCGAGGGTTGCGACCTCGCAACGATTTTGCCAAGGCAGTTGGTATCGAAACACCCTACATGCTGGACGGACTTCTCCTCAAGGCCCATGCCTACATTAAATACAAGGAGAAAGAGGCCGCTAACAATGCCTGCGACTTGTGGAACAGGAGAGTGCCAAAGTCTCCAGGCACGAAGACCCCGCAGCTTCCCGACGTGGCAGGGAGAAAAGAAGAGAAGATAGGCCTCATGACTCTCGAGAACATAAGAGACCAACAAGCCGATTCACCGAGTACACGCTACTTACCGCTTCCCGCGAACGCATTCTGGCCGAGTGCATCAACTCAGAATTCCAAAGAGGTGGGGTCCGTTTTCCTAAGCCGACACCCCTAAGCCCAACGTCGATAAGTCCAAGTACTATCGATTCCACAGGAGCCACGGACACGTCACGAAAGACTGCATCCATCTCAAGGATGCAATCGAGATCCTGATCAAGGAAGGGAATCTAAAGCAGTACACTGGGAGGAACGAAGCTCCTCGACAGGAAGCCCATGAGGCGAAGAAGGTCAAGGAGGTGACATCACCCTCCGACGACGCCGGGTTGCAAGTCGCCTTGTGCGTCTCCCGGCCGGAGGACTTCTACCTCCCCTATAAGGCCGACACACCTTTGTCCGCTTGTAGCACATGGAAAAACTTCCCCTCCGCCATGGTCATATCCAGAGGAGGGTTCAATAAGCTCTCTGTGGGGTCAGTAAAGAGGATGTTTGACGAGCTAATCGACGTAAGCTCGAAGCAGAATGCCACCCTTGACAGGTTCGAGGAGAAATCAAACCCCATCACCTTCTACCTCGAGGAGCTACCGGGTAGCGCCCCCAACTATAGCATTCGTCTGTTGATCAGAGCCCATATGGAAAACTTCAATGTCCTCCGCATCCTCGTCAACCAGGGGAGCTCGATCGACATAATGTATGCTCACCTGTTCACCACTCTCCATCTTGACAAAAGGCGTCTGACTCCATACGTCGGCTCCGACTTGCAGGGCTTCAATGGCACCACCACGAGGCCATGGGGCTATGTTGAGCTACTCGTCACTTTCAGGTTCAAGGAGACTGTCAGGCGGGTTAAAGTCCGCTTCTTGGTGATAGAGTGTCCCTCTCTATACCAATGCATTATAGGAAGACCAACCCTGGCCGAGTTGACTGCAGTATCATCCATAGTCCACCTAAAGATGAAGTACTACACGGCTAGGGGTCGCGTCGTCACCCTCCACGGGGACATTGAAGCTGGCAGAAGATGTTTTGAGGCGGCCACCAAGGGGTTGAACTCAATCAACATAACACCTAAGACTGCTAGCAAGCCAGCTCGAGCCGAGGAGCAGAACCCCTTCCATACGTTAACTCAATCGACCTCGACAGCCGCTTCCCCGGCAAGCAGAAGCAGAACGAAGCGGCAGCTGACGCCCCTCCAGTAAATGGTGGCAACGAGCAGCCTCTCCATCCCGTGCACCCTATTCAAGATGGCGATTTCGAGCTCATCACTCTCGACGATGACCCGGGAAGGAGCGTGAAGATTTCCACGGGACTCACCGACTTAGCGAGGAAGCAGCTGAAGGCCTGCCTCAGGGAGAATGCCGATTTATTCGCGTGGAGCACTGCGGAAATGCCCGGGCTTGACCCCGACGTGGCCTGCCACCAGCTCACCATAGATCCGGCCGCTAGGGCCGTAGTACAACGTATGAGTAGGCAGTCTCCGAAAAAGGCGGAGTCAGCTGAGTTAGCTGATAAAGACCTCCTAGAGGCAAATTTTGTTTCTCAAGCCCAGTACACAACCTAGCTCTCAAATGTTGTACTTGTAAAAAAATCTAATGGAAAGTGGCGTATGTGTGTTGATTATACTGATCTCAATAGTGCCTGCCCCAAAGATGCATATCTCTTGCTTAACATCGACAAATTGGTCGACAATTCTGCAGTTTCAAGCTATTATCATTCATTGACGCGTACTAAGGGTACAACCAAATCCCCATGGAGAAAGCGGATAAGCAATACATAATTTTCATGACTGAGTCGGGAAACTATTACTACAACGTAATGCCCTTCGGCCTAAAAAACGCTGGCACTACTTACCAACGGATAATGAACAAAGTCATCTGAGGTGAGATCGAGGACATGCTCGAGGTCTACATGGACGACATGATCGTGAAATCGCGGGAAGAAACCGACAACACTGCTCATCTCAGAAGAGTCTTCGACACGGAGAAGAGATGCATGATGAGATTTAATCTGAAGAAGTGCACCTTCGGTGTCAGAGTAGGCAAATTCCTCGGCTTCTACTTGACAGAGCGAGGAATCGAGGCAAACCCCGACAAGTGCAGGGCTTTCTCCGAGTTCTCGATGCCGAGCTCGAAGAAATCGATATAATTCCTAAACGGGATGCTCACCTCGTTGTCCCGCTTCGTGGCTAAGTCTGCCCAACATGCACTCCCATTTTTCAAACTTTTGCGCAAGGAAGCCATGTTTGAGTGGACCGAGGAGTGCGAGCAAGCCATCCTTCACCTCAAACAAGTCCTCTTGCAACCCTCGATCCTTTCGCGACCGGAGAGCGGGGAAACTTTATATTTGACCTCGCGGTCACGACCGAGACCGTCAACGCGTCTCTTATTCGCGAGACCTCTGAGGGACAAAAACTAATTTACTTCACTAACAAAGCCCTACAAGACCCCGAGGTCAGGTACCAGCAAATTGAGAAGGTCTCTCTGTCCCTTATCAATGTGGCTAGAAGGTTGCGACACTACTTCTTGGCCCACACGATCGTGGTTAGGACGAACCAGCCCATAAACCAGCTACTCGGTCGTCTCGACATGGCGGCCAGGATGCTCAAATGGTCACTCGAGCTCTCCGAGTTCAACGTCCAATACGAGAGTAGAAAGGCCAACAAAGCTCAACTACTAGCCGACTTCGTCGCAGAAATGACTTCCCTGATCTCCCCGGCTAACGGAGCCCACAAGTGGACCATCCACATCAACGGGGCATTCAACTCGACAGGAAGCGGAGCAGGCATCATTCTTGAGAATGAATAAGGCATCTTCATCGAGGTATCCCTCGCACTATACTTCCCAACCTCGAGCAACTAGGCCGAGTATGAGGCCTTCCTTGCTGGGTTGCGCCTAGCCGGAGACCATGGCACGAAGGAGGTGAAGATATTTACCAACTCCCAGCTCGTCGTCTCTCAGGTACGGGGAGAGTACCAGGCTAAAAAAGGCAACCTCGTCGAGTACCTGACCCTGGTGAAAGAGAAGATGAAGTTGTTTGACTCCGCAGAGGTAAAACATGTCCCCTACGAGCATGACACCCGGGCAGACATCCTGTCAAAGCTCGCGAGCACGAAGAAGAAGGGAGGAAACAAGTCTATTATTTAGGAGGTACTTTCTCGACCAAGCATCGAGAAACCCACCTCGACCATCGACGTGAATGCCATCGACAACAGCAACTACTGGATGACCCCGGTATATACGTACCTTAGCACGGGGGAACTACCCAACGACTCTAAGAAGGCTAGCATAGTCAGACGCCGAGCTTGCTCTTACGTCTCGATCGAGGACAAGTTTTACAGGCGAAAATTCTCCATACCTCTCCTCAAGTGTGTCGAGGAATCCAAGCAACCTAGAAAAAGACTTCTGCTCAAGCAACCTAGCAAAAGACTTCTGCTCAAGCACACAAGCAAGAGACTTCACTGCTCAGGCAACCTTGTAAAAGACTTCCTCTACTTTAAACAAACAATTTAGTAGAAACGATAACAACCATAATTTGATACATAATCAGAAGTATAACAGTTGTAGAACAACCACAAAGGGTCTTAACTCTTAAGATTTCTAAGATATACAAAGAGAAGAAATATTAAAACCTTATGCAATAACAATTATAAACTTTAGCTTCAAAGTTTTGCTCAATGTTATTCTAATGTAGTGTTGTTGTCACCTTATTTCAAATCTTCAGCTTCCTTTTATAGAGGTAGAAAAAAAGTCGTTGGAAGGGACGAGCATAAGAGATTTCTTCGTGAAGAAGCATGCCAAAAGTGATGTTGGAAGATGTATCTAGTTAGAAACATTGTCCAATGAATAATATCATTGTTCACAACATCTTTCTAAGTACTAGGTATCTACCAAAAGGTAGAACTGACTAAAGAGGTCACATCACCATTCCTTGAGCCTTGCAAAATGAAACCCTAGTTGACTCACTTCAAACTTTGGCGTTTTGACAAGACCGGTCTGTTTTAGTACAAAGTACAGATCAGAGGCTAAGCACCTTTACCGAGGTCTTCAGAGTCTGAGATGTCATCAGAGGTTGGGTTACCATGATCAGACTCTGAACCTTTAGAGATAGAACTACCACGTTTAGAGTCTGATCCTTCAGAGTCATCAAATTCTTATCTTTCAAAATAGAGATACTTTGCTTCTCCGCAGATACTTTTAATAGGGTCTATTCAAAGTTGAATATAAGCTTATGATCCTGCACACTTGAGCATAAGTTAGTATACCCAATTGTTCTTTAATTACTTTGTTATCATCAAAATCCAAGGGATACAAACAGTTTTATTCGAACAATCTATCTCCTTTTTAAGATGGTATCAATCTTCTGTGTGGTGTCCTTTAACATTGTGTAACACACTATTTTCTATGCTCGGGGCCCATGACCTCGGCTTTAGAAGATGGCGATGCAAGAATGTCATGCAAGTGGAGAATTTCCTTCCATATTTGCCTGTGACGAATGTTTAGGGGCATGAAGCTCTCCATGGTTTTTCCACCTTACTTAAAGGTCTTCTTGTCTCTGACGTGCGAGGTGTAGTTATTCTTTTGTAGGTGTTATGAGCCTTCAGCGTTAGAAACACACTCTTTCACGTCACGAGTCTTCTTCTCAACATTACTCTTATCGCCCTTTATATAGCATTTCGCCCTTCTGACTACCTTTGTTAATGAAGATTTTAGCCTTTGGGCGAGGGACTTCTTGAACTACCCTAGTTTAAGGCCATTTTGAAATGCCCTTGTCGAATATCAAAAAGGCTGGCAGTGGGCATCTTTTTATCAGCTTGTTGTGAACTAGTGCACAAATTTATTCACCAGATCCTGGTAATTAGCGATGAAAGATCGGGGTAGGCCTATGTACCATCGTATGGTTGCATCCTTGAAAGTGTTTGACAAAAGCTTGGATGTTAGAAAATCAGACGCTTCAATGATGGCCATCTGCGTGTTGATGGAGGCGACGTGCTCGTAAGAGTCACCACGACCATCAAATTTCACCAAGGAGGGAGGCTTGAAATCTTCGGGGATAGGTGTTTCCTATATATCCTCTAAGAGGGGGTCAAGGATCCAACATTTCCACCTCCTCTGTGGGGGTAGCCTACTGCTTGCATTGTTGAATGTTAAAGACGTTGTCATCCAAGGTTTAGTTTTGACAATGCAACTCATCCATGGTGATGCACATCTCTTCCATGGCATTAGAATCACTGCTACCTCTAGCATCCTCACGTGTAAAAGATTTTGCCCTCCTAGCAACCATGATTGAGGACAGTTAAAACTAGGAGTAGAGACTTTTATGAGTGTCAAGGTGATGGTAACAATGAAAGGTGTGACACAGTTTAATTTTATTGGGGCCTTACGATGCACGCTATTTACTCGCTAACAAATACATATTCGTAGCAACCATAAGCTGGTAGAGGTTTCTATAGGCTTTATTGTTTCTTTGGAGTTAGAGCAAGCACACGAGGGTGATAAGCTCTGTTTTAAGGGAATTTTTTTTTAATATCAGATTCCCCGTAGGGTTAAGGTATTTATAGAGACTTATAAGTCTGAATTTGGGGGATCCTAAGTAGTAGCAACCGTTCCACCTTGACCATGAAGTTTGTGGACTACCTACTTCTTAAGAAGCATGATCATGACTACTTCCATACGTGGTTATGGACAACATACACATCACTATCCACGTTTTCTCCTTGGGGCGAACCATTTGTGGGGGGAGTCATGTCTAGGAGACATACCTTTAGGCAAACACCTACTACGGGCTCATGCGTGCCTTTTACAAATATATTAATGCTGAAAATGATTTTATTTTTCTATACTTACTCTTGACAATATGTTTTAATTATATTTTTAATTATTATATATTTATTAAGCAAAAATTATAAAAAGTTTTTAACAAAATAAACTCAAACTTTGCCATTTAAATTAAGGAGAGAATTTAAATACAATTCTTATGTGTGATTTTTACTATTTTTTAAAGAAAATATGACAACTATACTTAAATATCGTTTAGAGAATAAAAATATAAGAAAATTCTATGTGTAGAATGAAATTATACACTTATCATATTTTCATTAAAAATAGTAAAAACAACACCTAAGAAATTAATCTAAGTTTTCCCCTTAAATTAATTTTCTTAACAAAATATTTTTAAAAAATTTAATATATAAATATTGAAGTTAAGAGTAACTGATATACAACATATACATTTCTTAATCCAAAATATTGAGATAAACAGTCACATCCAAAATAAAGAATATCTCCTAAATGTAACAACACAAACTTGAAATTCATGAAGACAAAGTTACTTATAATTCTTGACTTAATTATTTTTGGGTTAAATACACAACCCCCCTGCAATGTTAGCGAGTTCTCACTTTAGCCCCTGTAAAATTTTTTTAAACACCCCCTCATTTTATTTAGATTCCCTCATAAAATCCCCTAGAGGCCAAGTGGCATTGAAGATTCCGTTTTGACCATCAAAATTTGTCCATGTTGGCATTTTGGATTATTTTTCTTCGCTGACTGGGTATATAATTTTGAAACACCCCCTTGTAATAGTTAGGGTTCATGAGACGAAGAACACAAAGAGGATTCATCTGCGAAGGCGATTCTACTGCGACGGGGATTCATCTGGTAAGAACACGAAGACGAAGACGGTTGTCCACAAATACATTTCCATAATCGAATGTCGTAATGAGTCAGGTATGTTTATTTGTAAACTTCTTCACGGTTAAATGTTAGGATTGGGGTTTTTTTTGTATCTGAATGTTAATTGTGAAATCTGGATGGAATTTTTAGGGTTTTTGATAAGTGGTAATGATTATTTCACAGGAATTCAGACCTTTTGATGTTACTTTTCACCATGGGAGTGAATTTATTAGGGTTAATCCGGATGAAATTATTTACAGAGGGGGGGGGGGGTTTGATTCTACTGTAACTGGGTTACATGTTGCGAACTGGACAATGGATAACATTGTCAAGCTGTTGAGTAGATGGGGGTATAAGGAAGGTTCCTTTAGGTTATGGACAAAAGTCTTAGACATTCAAGAGGGATTTATTTTAATTAAAAGAGATGATGATGCATACGAATTTGCTACATACTTCAGTGCAATGGAAGTTAATGGTGATATATTTGTGGAACATTCTCTAGAAATAATGGATTGTGAGGATATAGAACCTAGGTGTGTTAATGAGAATAAGGATTTGGATGGGTTAGAAGATGAGGATGTTGAAAGGTTAGATGATAGTGAAGATGAGAGAGTTACTAGTCTAGTTGATGGCTTTGAAGGAATTGATGAGCCAGTGCCCATAAAAGTAGATAGAAGCAATCTTGATACAAGTATGAGTGGGCTTAATGTTAGGCCCCAAAAGAAAATGGACCAAGATGATTACTATAGTGATGAATTGAATAGTTCTGATCCAGATGATTCATGTGATGATGAAAGGCCCAAGTATGAAAGATTTAGGAAAGAGCACCTCAACAAGGACTATAAGTTCAAGTGGGGCATGGAATTTAATTCACTTGCTGACTTTAGGGATGCTATTCGTGAGTGGTCAATGCTCAATGGGAGGGAAATATCTTTTGTGAAAAATGAGAGCTATAGGGTAAGGGTTGAGTGTAAGGCTAAATGTAGGTTTTTAGTCTTATGCTCTAAGGTGGGCCACAAACACACTTTTGCTATAAAAATACTCAAGGACACCCACACATGTGCTAGGGTTTTGAACAACAAATCTGCAACATCAAAGTGGGTGGCTAAGCATGTGGTAAAGAGGATGCAAACATGTGACACAGTTAGGATACACTACGCCAAAATTGGACAAAGACAGCGCAAAAAAGACAGCGCTTTTTGGACAAAGCGCTGCTATAAGTCTTTAAAAAATTTCGCTTAAAAAAGCGCTGTAAAAGACATCCTTTAGAAAGCGCTTTTTAAAAGCACTGTTAAATTCCCAAAATAGAAGCCGCCTTAGAAAGTGCTTTTTGTAAAGCGCTGCTATAGGCATTACTTTAGACAGCACTTTTATAAAAGCGCTGTCTAAAGGTTAACCTTAGAAAGCGCTTTTTAAAAGCGCTGTTAAATGCCCAAAATGGAAGCCACCTTAGAAAGCGCTTTTGTAAAGCGCTTCTATAGGCATCACTTTAGACAGCGCTTTTGTAAAAGCGCTGTTATAGGTTTTAAATTCTCCCCACCTTAGAAAGCGCTTTCTGAGGAAAGCGCTGTTATAGGTAGCACTTAAGAAAGCGCTTTTTAAAAGCGCCGTCTAAAGTCATTTATGAATTAAAATATAAAACAATTTCTAATCATTTTCAGACATTTCTTTTCATTTTCTTCTCTCGGCCGCTCTTCTCTACTTAAACCCTTGCTATCGTTCTTCTCTACTGAAACCATTGTCGTCGTTCATTCGCCATTGTCGTCGTTCATTCGCCATTGCCGTTGTTGTTCGTCATTGTCGTCGTTCACGTATTTCCGTCAATTTGGTTGTTCATTCTCCATTGCTTTCGTGAAGAAGAAGACGAAACGAAGAAGAGGTACGCTTTTCATTCTTGTTTTCATTCTGTTTTCATTCTTGTTTTCATTCTTGTTTTCATTCTTGTTTTCATCGTACGATTTTTGTTCTGTTTTCATTCTTGTCACTAGCTACCATTTTGCCGTCGTAGTACAGGTGTTGTTTGAGGTGGTTCGGAGTTCCTGCGTCATACTTCCATTTTGTGTATTATTCAGTTGCATACTTCTGACTTATTTTGTGTGTAGTGTTGATATGGGTAATGACCATAGTTATAAAGTTTTGAGATGTTTATTTTTGAACATGTTTAGAATGACTAATATTGAACATGTTGTTTCTATTTTCATTAGTTGTTGTTTCTATATTCTAGATTAAAGAAAGTATGATAATTATTGTAATATTGATAGTTATTGTATTGATGGAGTTATGATATATAGAGCCATGAAAGTGGAGTTATGATAGTTATTGTATTGCATGGTCAAAGAAAGTATGATATTTATCTTTGCATGAGATGTTTATCTTGCTCAATAATTGCTTTGATGATTATCTTTGTGATATGATGATTACTTGTTTAAGTATGCTTGCTATTAAGTATGTTGCTTGTTTGTGATTACATGTTGCCACTTATCAAGTTATGACTCATAATTGGTCAATTAATGATATTTCATTTTATGATACGTGTATAGGGGGATCTTGGTAATTCTAACCTATCTGGAAACTGTGTGGGTCTAGAAGTTGTTTACATCCCTACAGGTAAATATTTTTTATTTTTGTTTTTGTTTAGTTTAATTAGTATAACTATGGATAAGAAATGGATGTCTTCAAGTCGATTGTCGAAAGAGTACGAGAATGGGGTATCGGAATTCGTTAAGTTTGCTGTTGCGCATGCCAAAGACCACAGTCGAATGAGATGTCCTTGCTTGGGTTATTATTTTGGGAGTCGGGTTGGCGCGGTTTAGTTGACATCGCATTTAATGAGGAGTGGAATTGATAGAAGTTATACATGTTGGAATTTGCATGGTGAGAACATTAACGGGAATGTTGAACCAGGGGATAATACGACCTATGCTTCAAACGACAATAGCACAGATACATACGATTCTGATCGAGTCGAAGAGATTGCAGAAGCACTTGAAGAAGATCTTAAGGATTGTCCCAAAATGTTTGAGAGGTTGGTAAGCGATGCAGAGAAACCGTTATATAATGGTTGCACCAAATTCACAAGATTGTTTGCGGTATTAAAGTTGTACAACTTAAAGGCGGGCAATGGATGGTCGGATAAAAGTTTCACAGAGTTATTGGCCCTTATGAAAGATATGCTTCCAGAGAATAATGTTCTTCCCAATCGAACATATGAGGCCAAAAAGATGTTGTGCTCTATTGGCATGAGCTATGATAAGATACATGTCTGTCCAAACGATTGCGTTTTGTTTCGAAATGAGTATGCATCGTTAAATGAGTGTCCTAAATGCGGTGTCTCTCGATATAAGGAAAAGTTGTCTCTAGCAAAAGTCTTATGGTATTTTCCTATAATTCCGAGATTTAGACGCATGTTTCGTAGTGAGACCGATTCAAGACACTTGACTTGGCATGCAGATGAAAGAATTATTGATGGAAAGTTTCGACATTCGGCAGATTCACCACAGTGGATGAAAATTGATGATGATTATCCTGAATTTGGAAAAGAAGCAAGAAATTGTTAATGTGGTTTATGTGATTTATGGGATTAGTGGAAATGGTTAATAAACCATACTAGAAATTGTTAATGGACATGTGAAATATACAGGTTTATTGAAATGGCTTGAATTATACAGGTTTCTGCATAAAAAAAATGGTTAAAATGAGATTTTTTAAAAAAATCATTAAAATTATACGTAGAGAAAAGACAGCGCTTTCTAGAAAAAGCGCTGTCTATAGTTCACAACAGAAAGCGCTTTTCCTAAAAAGCGCCTTCTAAAGGTATAGAAAAATTGATAATTAAAATTATAGGCATACTTTAGACAGCGCTTAAAAAAAGCGTTGTCTAAAGGGGGCCTTTAGACAGCGCTTTTTGTTGAAAAAGCGCCCTCTAATGTATACTTTAGAGAGCGCTTTTTTGTAAATAAAAAGCGTTGTCTTTACCTACGCCAGCGCTGGCTTAGGCAACGCTTTTAAGCGTTGTCTAAGGCCTAAAAAAGCGCTGTCTAAAGTCTTGTTTGGCGTAGTGATAAGAGATATCATGCAAGATATAAGGCAAAGCTTTTCTGTGGGTATTAGTGTTGCAAGAGCATGGAGGGCTAAGTTGATTGCAAAGAGGATAATAGAAGGTGATGCTGATAATCAGTATGCATCCATTTGGAGGTATGCAGCTGAGTTAAGAAGGTTAAATCCAAGCAACACAGTCAAGATTAATGTTGAAAGACCTAATCCATCCATACAACCAAGGTTTAGATCATTCTATTTTTGTTTTGACGGTTGTAAGAAAGGCTTTATAAATGGATGCAGACCCTTTGTGGGGGTTGATGGATGTCACTTGAAGACCAAATATGGTGGCCAATTACTAATTGCTGTGGGTAGGGATGCTAATGAACAATACTTCCCTTTGGCATTTGGTGTGGTTGAAAATGAGACAAAGGAGAATTGGAGATGGTTCCTTCAACTATTGATTGAGGATATTGGCCAGGATAGAAGATATGTATTTATATCTTATCAACAAAAGGTACTTGTGGCTGTATTTAATTCCTTGTACTTATGTATTTAATTTTGTTTATGTAATTAATGTGTCAACAATTGGTGTTATGTTTCAGGGACTTGTGGCTGTATTTGAGGAAATGCTTGATAGGATTGAGCACAGGTTGTGTCTTAGGCACCTTTATGCTAATTTCAAGAAACAGTTTGGTGGTGGATCAATGATTAGAGATTTGGTGGTGGATTGCAAACTAGGTCTATGAAGACATGGAAGTCCAAGAAAAAGAGAGACTGAGTGTTATGTCTTGTATTCCCAATTTTAATTTTGTGTCATTTTGTTGCTATGCCAATGAAGTACTAAGTAGTATGTGTCATTTTGTACTATGTGTCATTTTGTACTATGTATCCATGATGTACCAGACATATGCACCAAGTGTGCTTTCTTTATGTATCAAACAACTTACATTTGAAGAATTTCCAACTGTGCACCAAGAATTGCAGAATTTAATGTAACTGTTTTGTGTAACATTTGAAGTATCAGTGACTGAATATTTATGTAACAGACAACTTACATTGATAACAAACAATTCAACTTACATCAACCTTTAACATTGATACATAACAAATGCTTTCATTGATAAGAACAATTCAACTTACATTGATACATAACAAATGCTTTCATTGATAACAACAATTCAACTTACATCAAACTTTAACATTAAATCCCAAACAACCTAAACAACTAATTCCAAACAACCTAAACAACTAATTCCAACCAACCTAAACAACTGATTCCAAACAGAGTTAATTACATTAACTTAAACACTACTGCAAAGATTAACCATGACAGCCAAGTACAATCGACATCCATAAATTTTTCCTTTTTTCCATTCGAATCTTTCTTTTCAATTTTTCTATCTTGATAATGCTTCCTTCTGCACCATACTTCTTCAAAACTCTGCCTTTAATTTCCTGAGCAATCTCCTTTGCAAATTCTCTCAAATAACCCTTTGTGACTTCACAATCACAACATCTTGATTGATTCATGTCGTTCGATTCAAGCTCATTAACAAAATCGTCCCACACAAACAAACCGTAACCATTCTGCAAATTAAATTAAATCAATGATTAACCCATAGCCAGAAATTAACAAATCGAATTAACATATGGATTTAACAAGATGAAACTAAACTCACCAGAGAATTTCGACATTTCCAGAATTTTCTACTTGGATTTTCAATGGTGTTTGATGCAAACATCTTCATCGTATCGTTGCAACCACATCTTGGCAAACACTTTCCAAAATTTCCCCCAGACGATGACCTGCTATCACCATGTACAAGATGATGGCGGACGAAGAAGAGAGAAATGGGGGAGAGAAACCCTAACAATTGCAAGGGGGTATTTGTAAACACATAATTTACACAGTCACTGGCCCATGTGGAAAAAATTCAAAATTTCAGTGAATCTTCAATGCCACTTGGCCTCTGGGGGGTTTTCTGAGGGAATCTAACTAAGATGAGGGGTTTTTTTAAAAAAAAAATTTTACCAGGGGCTAAAATGAGAACTCGCTAACATTACAGGGGGGGTTGTGTATTTAACCCATTTGTTTTTACAAATGCAATTAATTATTACATATTTACATATTATTATAATTTTATATAGTAGTATGTACTATTGAGAACTTTTTTTTTAATATAACATATTTTTTCAAGAAAATTCCAAAAAAAACAAACATTTGAGAAGATTTACCAAAGTGACTATGTTTGGAATAACATTATAAGGGTGGCGCCATATGGGATGACGCCTCAGTTAAAAGGCACAAGCCATACCATATGACGCCTCAGTTAAAGTGGGGATGCCCTAATTTTTTTTATACTGCAAAGGGGGAGGCGCCATCTGGGATGGCGCCTCAGTTTATTTTATTTTTTTTTAATTTTTTTTTTAATTTGTGAAATGAAAAATGTATTGGAAATAAAATTAGGGTAGTCATAAATACATCAGAATGTTAAGGACAACCATTAGTACAATCGGTGGTAAAAAAAATTCAATGATCGTGCCTATCTAAATGTCCACCGGTTCCACATGCAGGGGGTCTTGCGCGGTGTCTTTGTCTACCACCATGATTTTGTTGAGGTGTGGCTGGTCTTTGCGTCTGTTAAGATGGCCCCAGCGCATCAGACGATGGCCTCGACGCATGAGACAAATTCTGAAGCATCTGTCCCCAATAGCCGGGGGGTTGCCGCCGACGGAGCTTCCGTAATCCAGCTGCATGCCCATGTTTGCGTAGTTTGTATGGGGGGTTGGGTTGGTTGCATACAGTAAGGTTGGCCGAAATGTTGCATTGATGGGTGTTGGTACTGATTTAGTGGTTGATGTGGGGTTTGGTAGTCGAAAAGTGGGTGGGTTTGTTGGCTGTAGGACGATTGTGGTTCTTGGTTGTAGGAAGATGGGGTGTTCATTTGTGGGGGGCTATGGTGGGCTGGGGTGGGTTCGAAAGACTCGTCAGGGCTATAGGCGGGATGGGGGTAGGCGTAAGGGTTTTCTTGTTGTGATTGAGTAGGTGGCATGCTAGGGTAGGGGTAAGGCTCTTCTTGTTGTTGGGTAAGGTAGGTGTATGATGTTGGGCATATTGCTGGGTATACTGCTGTGAGGAAGATGCACGTTGGCGGGGGTCAATGAGATATGTCGGTTGAGAGAGGAATGATTACGGTGTTGTAACAGACCTAAACTAACTCATATATTGTTGCATTGGAATAACATCTTCTACAACGGGGTCGGTTAAGACGTGCTGGTGTTGATTCTCCCAGTGTTGGCCCATATCTGTTGCAAAGTTAGTCCACTCACCCACTACCCACTGGGTGTCGACTCTACTTAGATGCCACTTTCCCAAACTTGTAGGAGCCACCAGAATATCCTGATGCATTCCGAACTGAAGTTTGACTCGATCGCTCTGATGCATCTCCACAGTGGTGAACCAAATGATGGGCGTTTTTGAAGTCCACACAGCAGCATCATTCACGTTGGGCTGGTGGTCGTCGAGCCCCTCGTACGGCCTCTAGACAAACTACAAGAACACAATGTTTAATGAGAAATTGTATTGTGCTTTATAGTGTTAGAAATATTTATGTAAGTATTAGGGAAATTTAGTCGTCTGGGCCAATGTGATCTAGTAGGTTACGATAGACTGTTATGGCGCTCCTGGGATTTCGATTGTAGGTTATTCCCGAAACTACCCACCTGAAAATGTAGTTAGAGATGAATTAGTTACAACTAAATATTTCATTAAAGGACATAGGCGCAGGGAAATGTACAAGCTTACCTTAATGCGTAGGGGAATGTGAAAGGGTTATGGTTAATTAGAGCTAGTGTTGGCATCCTTGACCAACCCCACGCCTGAAGGAGATAGGCGCAACCATAAAATGTACAAGCGTCTTTTTTTGCAGTTTTGCAGAGTGAACTGTACAGATGGTCCAGGACAGCTGAACCCTAACTATATTCGTGCACTCTGTTAATGTTAGTCAACAAAGGTCGATACATAATATTTACACTGTTTCCAGTGCTTTCTGGAAACAAAAAATTACCAAACAATAGCATTAAATAACACCTAGTTTTTAGTATCTTGTGATAGGGGAGGGAATCCTCGTCTAATGCGATAGAGTCATAGTAACCCCTAAGGTATTTTAGGTTAATACCTTGCCCCCTAGGTCTACCGTCACGTGCTAGCTCAGGTGCTTCCAGCCTTAGGGGCGTGCCCAACAAATCGTTGCATAGTTGGCTGTCTACAAAAACGGGGCCGTTGACTGCCGTACCATCTATGCGGAGGCCGAGCAACATATGCACGTCTTGGAGTGTGACCGTGCATTCAACAAAAGAAAGGTGAAATGTGTGGGTCTCCGACCTCCATCGTTCTAGCAAGGCCAGAATAAATTTTGGGTCTACATGGTATGACTTGATTTTAATCAAGTCACCAAATCCACATCTTATTAGATATTCTTCGATGACAGGGTCGTGACGGAAGTATTCGTGGCCACGGCAACGGAACCTCGATACCTCCTGAACATAAAAAACAAATAACATTAGTTAGATAAAAAAATACTTCTATGATAAGGAGTGTAAAACAAAAGAAGGCCGAAACACTTACGAAGTCTTCAATGTTTTCCGGGGTTCCTCGGTGGTCGTTTCCCATGGTGAGCAGAGACATTTTTTTCGTAAGTGGTTTTAAGAGAAAGACTTTGTGATGGATGCGAAGTTTTTGTGAGTTGAAGAGAAGAGAAGAGTTTGGGATGAGAAAAATTTATAGAATGGTGAGATGCTATTTATATTGGTGTAGAGGGGGGTCACATGATAATGCATGCATTCTTGGTCTTTGTAGTGAGCCAAGTGTACTCATGCATGCTTTGGAATATATTATGTTTGCTCTTGCATGCATTCTTGGTCTTTGTAGTCTGACATGTGTAGTAAAGCATGCCTTGGATTCTCTTATGTGTTCTCTTGCATGCATTCTTGGTCTTCGTAGTATGACAAGTGTTATCTTGCATGAGAAAGTGAAGACGTGCTTGTATTGTCATGTCAATAGTAATAGTATACAATAGTAATAGTCGTTATTAAAAAATTAATTACATGAGAAAGTGTAAGTCTGGTCTTGTCTCGTAGTATACAGTAGTGGTACGAATTATTTGCTAAAAATATATATTCTTGGCATGAGGGTATGGTCTTGTCACGCAGATCACATCATTTCTTTACATTTTCTTCCCATGTGCTGAGGTGGATGTCGTTGACGAGGAAGAAGAAGAAGCGGAGGTCATTGTCGATGCAATGGTAAACAACGACGAGACAGACGAATTACCAGGGAGTCATGTATATTGCCCACCTCAATACATGACAACACTCAACTTAGGTGACGACGAACCATCAACAGATATTTTTTTACGACCCATACATGCAGACAGCAGGAGTATTAAAAGTTGGAGATAATTTTCGTACGAAAGAAGATTGCGTCCAGGCAATAAAACAATACCACATGAACTTATCCGCAGATTATAGAGTCGATCGAACAAATTCGACTCTATACAAGATCTATTGACGTAACGAGGCATGTCCATTTAGATTAACAGCATCTTTCCAGAAGCGAAGCGATTCCTGGAAGATAGGGTCAATGGGTCCGGAGCACACTTGCATAATCACGAATCCAAGTCAGGATCATCACAAGCTCAGCTCTTAGTTGATCTGCAACGAAATTCTATCAGTCATTAGCGACAACCCTTCTGTGAAAGTGAGTACAATAATAACTCATATGGTTCAAAGATACAACTACACTCATTCGTAGAGGAAGGCGTGGATTACTAGGACGAAGGTGGTTGAAAAGGTTTTTGGAAATTGGGAGGACTCTTACAAAGAACTCCTAAGATACCTCGTGGCACTAAAAACATTATGCTCCAGGGACTATAGCATTGTTGGAGACGTTGCCGACATATACGCCAGACGGGAATTATGTCAGTGGATATGGCATTTTCCACAGACTCTTTTGGGCGTTTGAACCATGCATCAAAGGATTTACGTACTGTAAACCTATAATTCAAGTTGATGGAACATGGTTGTACGGAAAGTATAAGGACACACTACTAATGGTCGTGGCACAGGATGGCAACAACAACATTTTCTTTATCGCCTTCGCTCTAGTTGAAGGGGAGACTGCTAGAGGTTGGATTTTTTTCCTAAAAAATCTCCGACAATACGTTGCTCCCCAGCCTAACTTGTGTTTGATCTTTGATAGACACCCCTCAATAGAGAGTGCTTACAACAATCCTGATAACGGTTGGCAGGATCCTCCCTCAAGCCATGTGTATTGCATTAGACACATCGATCAAAATTTCATGCGGGCGTTCAAGGACCAGGGGCTAAAGAAGATGGTTACTAACGCGGGCTATGCACTAACAAAGCCTACCTTCAGATACTACCGGGACGAGATCAGACTTACAAACGCAGATGCATTGAGATGGATTGATAATATTCAACGGGAGAAGTGGACAAAGGCGTACGACAATGGGCAGCGATGGGGCCATATGACAACAAAGCTGGTTGAGTCTATGAACTCTGTATTCAAAGGCATCCGAAACTTGCCGATAACCGCTCTTGTGAGGTCAACATATTTTAGGCTCGCTGCACTCTTTGATACCAGATATACAAAGTGGGGTTCGGTCATACAATCTGGGCAGCTGTTTAGTGATAGTTTAATGACATTCATGAAGGAATAAGCTGCAAAGGCCAACACACATGTCGTCATGGTCTTTGACCGTAATACAGGTCACTTCAGTGTTGTAGAGTCTATTGATCACAATGAAGGAAGGCCTAGGGGTTATTTTCGAGTGGAACTGGATAGGAGTTGGTGTGACTGCGGAAAGTTTCAGGCATTTCGTATGCTTTGCTCCCATGTTATAGTAGCCTGTTCCAAGGTTCGGCTGGACCCAACCAACTATCTCTCTGTTCTTCACCAAGTCATTACTCTATGCAATGTCTACGGCACCAGCTTTCAAGTGGTAGCAAGGGAGGACTACTGGCCTCCATACGAAGGCAAAATTGTGTGGCATAATGATTTGATGCGAAGAAATAAAAAAGGGTCTCCCTAACAGCATCCGTATTCACACGGAGATGGATGCAGCAGACAAAATGGTGAGGTTATATGGTTTGTGCCGCCAGCCAGGCCACAATCGTACTAAGTGTCCAAATGTGGGCTCTAGCACAACATCATAATTTCAGCTGTAAACTTGTCTATTTATAACAACAACAATTTTTATTTCATTGATGGCATACTTAACTGATTACAACAACATAACATAACATAACAAAACATAACTTCATAGCTAAACATCAACAAATAACCATCAACGGAACCTAATACCAAATCAGAAAATAACAATAACAAACCCAAACGAAACAACTCATAGAATCAGCTTATCTAGGAAATTACAACCATCAACTTAATTTCCTGTTCTAACATCATCATCATGAGGACGCCAACATCATTTTCCACTTTCCTCAAAGACCGGGTGACTCCGGTTGGACCAGACTTCTCAACCAGCCTCTCAATCTTCCTGGTCTTTTCACCTGCCAGAAATTCATCTGCTAGCCAGCGGCGAAGTTCCCTATGCAAATGCTCCAACGTCTGGGTGTTCCAGAGTAGCATCTTCATCGGAGGCTTGACAGCTGAGTATACAACTAGGGCATCTCTTTTCATCAGTGGAAATTCTGGAAACGGTTCCTCCGGTGCTGATGATGATGACGACGGACGTCGATTTAACCACTCAGACATGGTGTTGAGAAGGGGAGAGTTTGGGATATTGGTGAGGGAAGGGAGGAAATTAGGGTTTTGGTGACAAGTGTTGTGCAATAACAGTGAACCCTTATTTATAGGCACATGATACCCTATTAAATAATATAATTAATTATATATTAAAAACATAAAATTTTATTCGTTTAAAAAAAAAGGCATTGCACTGAGGCGTCATCCCATATGACGCCTCCCCTGAACAATTAGGGCACCCCAAATACACAGAGGCGCCATCACATATGACTTCTAGGGTTTTATTAAATTTTTTTTGCCTGAATCGCCATCTCATATGGCGCTTCAGGTCTTTACTTTTTCCAAAAGTACGTCACTTTGGTAATTTATTTTAAATATTTTGTATTTTTGTTGAAAAAATAGGGTATATTAAAAAAAATTCTACTATTGAGATAATAAACTTTCCCTAATTTGCATCAAAATACCAAATACTATTATTTAGACTACCAATTTTATGTTTGCCAAGTTTTGGCATGAAGACAGAAAAACAAAGTTTCCGTTGTTATTATTTCTTTGGCACTTGTGAGAAATTCCTTACTTTCAAATTTTGGTTCTTTCTTTCTGTCCACTGAACAACACAATAACCAAGACTCAAAATGAAGAACCCTAGCAGAAGCAACGAAAGAACAGTAATCGAAGATAACATGCTTCTCACCATGTTTGATGCCTCTGATACCAAAGATACTAACCAAGATTCTCTCGATGAACGTAAGCTTCTCACTCCTCTTTTTCCTTTTTCGAATAATAACTTCCTATTTGTACCCACCAACAAAATCAACGTATTTAATCTATTTCGACTTGTGGGTAATCGGAAAAATGCAAACTTTATGGGAATTGAAAAACTATTTTGTTTATTTATGGATTCATTTATGCAGGGTTTGCTTTTTTGGATGCTGTTCGTGCTTCTTCAATTGGGCTTGAATATGGAAAATCACCAACTTCGTAAGTCTTTTCTCCTCTAAAAGCAAGTTTTTTTTGGCAGAAAATTTGAATTATTTTTGAAATTGTGTAGAAAAATTTTTGCGGCAGTCTTCCAAATGCTAAGGACTGGGAAGTCTTTAGAGTTGATTGTGGCAAGTTATAAGCTTCTGGTTGATTTAGAAAAGGTATGTGATTTTGATGTTCAAGGCTTTTTCCTTCTCTCTTTAGTGAAACTAATACCTTCATTCTTTTTCGGCTTAGCGTTTCCCTCGTGCATATTTATCCGGTGAAGATGTTTCCATGTCACCGTCTAACTCTACACCGAAATTGATTGTGGCTGAAGAGGTATGAATGATTACAAGTCACATCAAACTGTTGATTTTTAGTAGTCTGCTTTCGTTATACTGATTGGTAGTAATAGGGGAAACTGGTTGAACTTGCTTTGAAATGTAAGATATTTTTCTGCTAGGCATGGTCTCCCCTTATTGTTGGCTTGGATAATGCCACTGCTGTTCGGGAAACAGGTGACAAACAGTCCGGTGGACCTCTCGACCGTTCTGTGAGTTAGTTTCTTCACCACTCACTTAACTATATTATCTTACTATGTTTTTCGTTTTCTTTCATGTATTTGCAACAATATTTGCGTCCATATTGACTTTTTACCTATCCCCAGCTGAGCCAAAAGAAAGTGTTGTTTATAATATTCTGCTTCTGCAAAGTTCTCTTAAGTATCTTTCTCTCAAATTGCAATTTGATGTTGAATTTTTTTTTTTTTTTTAAAAAAAAGAAACTCATTTCCACTCTTCATTTTTTCCACCTAAGAGCTTTCATAGCCTGATTGAAGAGCTCGCCGAAACTTTAACTGAGTCCAAGATTCAAGCAACAAGCATTAAGGTTAGTCCACTAATCAACCATTTCTGAACATTCTTTACTAGGGTTTTGTGGATACTCTTTCAACGAACCTGGTAGAATAGAGACACACTAGTGTTTTTGCAATTGGCGCAGAATAAAATTCCGACTGAAGTCATAATATATTAATGTCGTATACTTTTAGCTATATTTTCCATTTACATATTTTAGATCCCAAGCTTCAAATTTTCCCATGTGGCTAAGTATTAATGTTAGGCTTTAGTTTGTAAAGTTACAAAATTAGTACAGTTTTTGTCAATAAAAATATATGCCTGATTTCTGTGTAATTTTTGGCAGCCCTTGCAGAATTTGTTAATCTTTCAATATCTTGTCATTGTACTTGAAGGCGATTTTCTACCTCGCAATGGTGTGTATGAAGTTGAATGAAATTTATCCTGTTGTTGCCATTCCTCAAACTAGTAAATTCTAAGTAACTGTTCTGTTGCAGCTACCATGAACTGGAGCTTGCAGAGGGAGTCTTTGCTCAACCTGTTAATGGTAATTGGTTTACTATGAGACTTGGTGTGACTTACTAATCGACAACTTAACCATGTTGGTTGAGATCTTATGTATCTTGATTTCACGGCCTTGATTTTTTTTTCTTCTTTTTGTTGTTTCAGAAATGTATATCTGATCTAGTTTTTACAGGGATCTAGGAAAATAAACTACAAGAGTTTGATGAAAGACTGCATGAAAATTATCTGTCTACTATGCCAACTTTTTCAAAACGATCATAGTAAAAATCTAAAAGTTGAAAAGAATTCTGAATCTCAGTTATCCGAAAATTACCATAGTGCATTATCTCTTGCTTTACTTGAAGTATTAAAGAACACACATATCTATATGGAGAAACTTCTGGTGATGGTGAGTTCCTGAAAAATTAAATTTGTTATATTATTGCCAACTTCAATCAACTCTTCTGTGTCTGCTTACATTATGGATGATTTTAGATTATGGCCCTTGATATGTCTAGGAAGAAAGCAGATATTGAAGGCCATACTTCAAGAGTAGATAGTCCAAGGTAGTTTGTTTCTTTTAAATTTAATTTATGTTGTTGTTCCTTTCAGTTTAATTTTCTTGTTTCTTTATATGTCATGTTTTCTGATTGAAGTAGTTAATCTTGTATTTTGGTGCATTTTGTACAGAACACCTTTAGTGGACCTAGTTCTGGATGAACTGGCTTACAACAAAGATAATATTCCCCATTTTCTTAAGGTGACTCCTGAAATCTGTATCTCCTCCCTTTGCCTCCTACTGTTCATATCAACGTTTTCCCCCTTTATGCGCACAATTGTGTACGGGGTTAGATAAAGTAATAGCGGTTTGGGGCTGCGATAGTGGCCGCTACACTCTCTATTGTTGATGGCAACTCGTTGGTCAAAAGTGTCGCACCTATCACACTATGCTATTCCGGTATAGCCCGTTATTGACAACAAATTTGATAGTGTTATGTCCACCGTTTAACGACATTGAATCATATTTTGAGGAAGCTTTCTTGTTACTAATAGTTTCTTCTGCTTTTCATGAGAATGGATGTAGATCTTCAGCGAGCCTAAATGGAAGCTGGAAATAGTTGCGCAGTATTTTTGGAAATACATAACTAAGGTAGTCAACAACTTTGACTATTTGAATAGTCATACTTTCTTTAACTATATATTTCTCCATCCTGAAAGGGAGACTTCATCGGTAGGCCCAGTAGCTTTTGGTAATCTGATGAACGTTTGTTTTATACAAAATTGCAGCCTGCTGCTCACACTCGCCGATCAAATGGCTCTACTGTAGATGCAACATTTGATGGTGTTTTGACATGTTTTTCGAACAACACTGGCACTAAGAGCATAATAAAAAAAATTGGTGCAGATGTAGTACAGTTGCTTTTGGCTCATGGTTTTCAGGTAACCAACTGTCTTCGTTCAACAAATCAATGCATAATAACTATTGAATCAAATGACACTGCTATGGGAATGACTAGGAACAATAACTGCCTAGGATATTTTCTCTCCTGCTTTGTATTCCTAATTTCCATTGTCTACACCAAGACACTGTAATCACCTTGATATAGGTCTGCGATTTACAGTATTGCAGTGAACTTCCATCTTTTGTTATTTTCCTGCTATTTTTCATCATAAACTGTTTGAGAAGCTTCTTAAGTTAGTTCCCTTTTACTGGTTTTCAGGCTCAATTATCAATATTGTTAGAAAGAAATGTAAATGACAACATTGCTGGAGACAGAGAAGAAGGGGCCAGTGCTCTTATAGATTTGTGCCAGGCGTTTATATCTGCTTTTGATAGTTTGAGAAGCACAGATAAGTAAGAAAACCATTTCTCAAGATTTTAATTTTTGCATTGCTTGCTTGGTTTTGCATCTATATTTTGTTCTGTTCATCGACAATTTTCAAGTTTATTCTGTCATAATGTAGGGATATGGAAATACTGGCGATTGGAAAAGAGGCACTGTTTATTGCAGCAACTTCTATCTCCATGAAGTCATAGGAGTGTAAAATAAAGCATTTATTTTATTTAGTTTATTACTCATTCTTATAATAAATGCGTTGATTTTGATCAACTCATTCTTTATTGGAGTCTGAGGCTTTGTAACTATTAGATTAAATGCGTGAAATACTCTTCCATAGGTAAATTTTGTATCTTGTCTTTTTGAATGATTTTGAATGGCAATACTCCAAAACATTGCAAGAGTAAGTTACATGATGAGGAAATTACCATTGAAAATGATTTTAGATATTTTCATTTTTATACTAATATTGGAAATTGAGTAAAAGTAAACAACTATTGCATTTATAACTGCACTAAACAAAAATCAGTGTTTCAAGAACTCCATAAAAGAAAAATTGTTGTGAAGTCAATGAATCCAGTTATAAATGCAAGAATTGTGTAAACTCTAAATCTCTGATTTCTTACATATGCATGCTACAATCTCTTCTTTTCTCGCCATGCTTTTTCCCTCTCAGAACTTTCACTAAACTCATTTTATCTATGGCAGCTGCAAAAGCTTGAAAAAACTTTTGTTTATCCTTTGCAAAATCTTGAACCAGTGACTTGGTTCGCGTGTCCGAAGCCAAAGCCTGGTCGGATGCTAACAAACCCATCTTGTTCTGCAAGTTACCATAGTATGCATGATCAAATATGAAAGGGGTCGTGGCATCAAACGGGGTGACAATGTCTGAGTTCCCTCCAAAGTTTGGACAGTACATTCTAAGAGCCTTCAATAGTTTTGAGTTCATATCTGGATCGGGTTGACCCTTGCCCCGATAATTGTAGAGCCGTGTCACAAAGCTTTTGCAATGTGCAAACCCAATTGTGTGAGCACCCGAAAGAGCAACCATGTCCTGTATTGTTAAGCCTTTTGAGTTGAATAGTTTGATGAGTTCATCAATAGTTGAGTTTGCGCGAGGGATGTTTGTCCCTACCCTCGACGCCATCGATATCTTTCCATCCCATCTTCCCTTCTTCACTTGGTAATAAGGACCCCCTGCCTGTGTCACATGACACACTAAAATTAACCTCGGCACAATTAGCCATAGAAAAAAATAATAATACTGAAAATTGGGCCTATAGGATTAAGAATCAAATGTTGTAACTGGTGCCTAAACAAAGTAAAATCCACAGTAAAGTACAAAAGTTCTTCTGTTTTAGAGTATAACATACCAAACAGTAAATGACAACATGAAAGCAGATTCAATTTGACTTTATGCAGAACCCTTATATGAAACAGTCACTCTGCTAACTTCCAGAACTACAATTCATATAATAGTGAGACATTTTTGTATTTTTACTATAGGAAAATACTCTTAATCCAAGACCAACTTGTCTGTGTTTCTGTTCTCTATAGCTAATTTAAAATGATTTTGGTTAATTTTATTTATTTAATATGATTTTGGCTATATTGTCTTTTTGTATCTATAAAGAAATCTTTCCAAAAAATAATATACAGTTTATTGATAACTAAATTTGAACACATTTTCCTATATACCAAAAGATCACGCACCTAAATCTTAAAGAACCATTTCTCATTATTTAATTGTTATTTTCACAAAACTTCTCTGTTGTTCTTAAAAGACAGAAAACACTTCCATATCTCTAGAAGGATTTTTCTTCTGGGTGTGTAAGGCATGAGAGTTATAGAAGCAAAGAAGATGAAGTAAGAGTAAAGGGAAAACAATTGAAATTGCACTCAAAATACATAAAAAAAAGCATATCATTGATTTCTTCCCTTTTTAAGAAATTTAAGTGGACCAAATGTGGTTACATCAGATAGCAGAATAACAGCTTTCAAAACTAGGAACACTTTGTACTTGTATTGCATGTGAACTACTATCTATGATGTACTACTGGAGGGCATTACCAAAGTGACCACTTTATAGAATGATAGAGCTCACCACGTTCTTGCGGCCGAGACATGACGGCCGAGACAGTGACCCAATTAGTGTTAATTTGACAAAAATAAGCGAAAACTGATAATGTGGCACCAATTAGGCGAGTGTCTTAGTCGCGAGGACGGGCAATACTATGAGCTTCTAGTTAAGAGGAGTGACAGAAAAACAAGAAACTTACCAGGTGCACAAAATCTCTTGCTGCAATTGCAAGAATATCTGCACAAGACACTACATTAGGACACTTTTTCTCAACCACTTCCTTAGCCTTTTTTACAGTCTTAAAACCTTCCACTCTCAAATCTTTATTATCCTCTGCATCTTTCTCTGCCAACTCCTTGCTTCCAGGCTTTGATGCTATTAAAATTGATGCATCACAACCCTGCACTCACTCATTCATATCAGAAACCACGAAAACGGGTTCGAGGAAAACAAATCAACACTTGCATGCAAATATATATAAACCATTTTCACATTTTTGTATGTAGAAAGAGCTAGCTTACTTCTACAAAGCAATCATGGAAGAGAAGGCGAATTGTGGCAGGTCCAGAAACAGGTGACTCTTTGAATTGTTGAGAAGTGACTGAACCAACAAGCTGTTCTACCTGTGGACAAGATTTTGCGTAGTAATCAACTCGAAGCTGTCGAGGTACGCGTGATGTGTTCTTACTAAGTATTGCTAAGCATGATGAATTTTCGGTCAAAATGAAGAAAATGAAGAAAACAAAGAAAGAAAATGTGAATAGAAATGATGAACAAGTGACAGACATGAGTTTTGGAAAAAGAAAAGAAAGAGTTAAAGTGAGGAATGAGGATGGGAAATTTGTTTAATAATTAAAGGGAATCAAATCCCGTGAGTCTTATAGAAGAGGTAAATGAAGGTTGATATATTATATTTATTGGTTTCTAATGCTGAAAAAGACAGACATGCCCAAAAAAGAATTCATATGATTTTAGAGATTTTTTGTAGTGTGTTGAAAGTAAGACTTGAAGTTCACCTACCTGATAACAAATTTCTGACAACATGTATTTGGTTTATTCATAATGTGTTTATCTTTGGTCAAATGGAAATGTAGTGTCTAAGAAATACTATACTCTTATGTCACTTTGGTTATTTGTGCTTCCTTTAGGTTGAGACAATTAGTGACAGCTTATCAGAGAGAAACTGTGGTTTATCACTAATTATTTTTATTATCATAAAACAGGAAAGGATTAATGAATAAGGTTATTGAATATAACTATATAAGAGCATGTTTGGATTGGATTGCCATTGGAGGTTGTGTAATCAAAGTGTGCTACCATAGTTTTGGCAAAAATTATAGTATTATTGAGGTTTAACAAAATAACCACAACACTTTAAAGTGTTCCGTCAAACCAACTCAATGGATAGTTGTGTAGAGATATTGGATACAGAGACACGAGTTCCAATCTGCAATATCTACTTTGTTCATTTTTAAAGAGTGAATTTCAATAACGGTTACTTAAAAAAAACTATGATATTTGTCTATATCAAGCATGTTTGACATGTTGAATTGAAGGTGTCTCTTATATTCAACATGTGACAGTGTCTTGCACCGAAAAATGTAATTACATGTATTTCGTATTGGAACATAAATTGATGTAAAGTTGAAGATGACTGTTGCGGTAAGACTTTCGGTGTGGTGGTTGTGGTTCTCAAGTGATTAGAGGAGTTTTTGTAACAAAAAAAGTTAACACTCTGACACTAAAGTATTATATGTGTGAGGTGAAACTTTGCAAATATGAGTGAAATAATACATGGACGTGACTCATGATCACATTTATATAGAGAATAATGTTATAATTGTCTTTGATTTTGTTAGTGCGTGAGACACTTTTAGTGAGGAGAGAAAGAGAGAGAATATGAAAATAAGGATTGGTATTATTGAATCATTCTGTTACAAAATTGAGTTACAAAATATCTATTTATATACACCTAAGTGACTTGATTACTAAATAACAAATATAACAAACTAAATAAAAAATCCTGAACCCTAATTAACTTTGGGCTTAGGCCACATAACTTGGATTATATTATAGCTCAACATACATCACTTTAATCAAAGTTGTTGAACATACGCTAATCATAGTCGATCTGAACTATTTTTAATTTCTTTCTCAAATTCAGGAATTTTTCGATCTTCAATCCTTTGGTGAAAATGTCGCCCAACTATTTTTTTCTTTGACATACTTTCTTTGATGTAGCATCATACCTTGCTTCAACATTTAAAATTCCATGCCTAGAAAGTACGGCAACTTTCCCAAATCTGATATTTCAAATTCCTTCTTTATCACCTATTTAAACTTCGACAAATTCTCCAAGCTATTTCCAGTTACTAACAAGTCATCAACATATAAGAAGATGATTGATATATCTTATGCCACAACCTGAACATAGACACCGTATTAAGATTTGCATTTGATAAATTCCAATTCGACCAAGTATGAGTCGATCTTCTTGTTACATGCCTTAGGTCTCTGCTTGATACCATAGAGCACTTTGTGCAACTTGTATAGTTTCTTTGCTTCCTCCTGAATCACAAACCTAAGAGGTTGTGTGACATATACCTATTCATCTAGAGGACCATTCAAAAATTCTGATTTCACATCTAAGTGAAATGTCGACCAATCTTGATTGCATGCCAAGGCGACTACTAGTCGAATAGTCTCCAATCTTGCTACAGGTGCTTATACTTCAGAGTAGTCGACTCCTGCTCTCTGAAGAAAACCTCTAGCAGCCAATCTCGTCTTATGTCTTATTATCGACCCATCACCATTATGCTTCAACTTGAATACCCACTTCACTTCGATAGCTTTTGTATGTGTTGAAAATTCGACTAACTCCCATGCGTTGTTTTTTTGATTGCTTGTAACTCTTCGACCATAGCTGACTTCCATTATTTATCGTTTAAGGCTTCGTTATAGTTGATTGCTTCAACACCTGCAAGTAAGGCAAAATGAACTAATTCTTCATCTGGTGTGACTTCATTATCACTAGTCACTTCGTAGTCTTGAAATCTTGTTGGACGAGCTCTAGTTCTTCGAGGTCTTTGACTAGTACTAGCTACACCATCTTCAACTTAGACTATGTCGGGCATGTCAGCAATTGCTTCGACTTTGATTGGAATATTGACAATATCTTCGACTTCGACATCATTACTTGCTTCGTCGAAATCATAGCTCATCAAAGGCTTGTTGATTGCATCACTAGAATTCTAATCGCTGACAGACTTTTTATTAATCACAATATCTCGACTTATCACGGTCTTCTTATTAATTGGATTGAACAACTTGTATGAACCGGTTTTGTGATATCCTACCAGGATCATAGGTTCGCTTTTGTCATCAAGCTTCCTTCTTCTAGCCTCAGGAACATGCTTGTAACATATAGAGCCAAACACCTTCAGATGATTCACTGATGGTCGTTTTCCACTCCAAACTTCTTCAGGAACCTAGTTCTTCAGCTTCTTGGTAAGGCACCTGTTTAGAATATAAATTATAGTCGAAATAACTTCACCCCATAAGGATTTTGACAAATTCTTCTGCTTTAGCATGCATCTCGCCATGTCCAATATGGTATTGTTTCTTATTTCTGCTATTCCATTATGTTGAGGCGTTTAAGGAGCAGTTACCCACATGATCGACACCATGTTCTGCACAAAACTCTTCAAACATCTTGGAAGTGTATTTGGCACCTCCATCTGTTCGCAGAACTTTGATCTTCTTCTCACTCTAGTTTTCGACAAGCATCTTAAATCTCTTAAAGATTTCGAATACTTCGTCATTTCTCTTTATCATATAGATCAACAGTTCTCGAATAAACTCATCGAAAAACGAAACAAAATACATGTTTCCACCAATGACATACTCCTCAAAAGGGCACATACATCTGAATGTACAACTTCAAGTATGCAGGAGGATCTCATTGGCATAGTCAAAACGAAAGACTTTATGGATTTTTCTGACTAGACAACCTTCACAAAGTTTGTCGGGCATCTTCAGACTTGGTATACCAATTACCATATCATGAGTAATCAATTGATTGAGTGATCGAAAGTTCAAATGTACAAACCATAAATGCCACATCCAACTATTCTTGTGGTCGACAACAATTTTTAGACATTGTACTTCAGTCGAACTTATCATGGGCTCGAATTTCCTACTCTTCCACAAAGGAAATTTTAAGACCAAATTATTCTGAGTGTGGAACAGTTCCAAGGATCCATCTTTCATAATCACTGAGAAACCTTTTTCGACCAGTTCTCCAACACTTAGCAGATTGAACTTCATTCTAGGTACATAGAGTACATATTTGATCATTGCTTTTCCTCCATTGCTACTTTGAATAACTATGTCGCCAATAGCTTTTGCTTGCAACAAGTTATTATCAGAGAGTTTGACCTTGCTCTTCTTCAACGAGTCGAAATCTACTAACCAAACTTTTCGACTAGTCATGTGATTCGAGCAACCCGAGTCAAGGAACTAGATCTTGAAGTCGACGTGGTCATCTACAACTGCAACCATAACCATCATATCTTTAGAATCATCTGAATCTTGACGTGCAAGCTTTACTCCTTCCTTGCTTTTGTTGATACCTTGTCTTTATTGTACCAACAATGCTTGGCCAAGTGACCTCACTTTTCACAATGATAGCACTACACACATTTTTTTCTTTGTCTTTCTGATAGGAGTTTCCTTATCCTCTTTTCGAGGATTCAGAAGCCCTATCATATTAACCTTATGCTTTTGAGGGTTCGACCAAAACTTCTTGTTCTGAGTCTTGTCTCTTCTGCCTTTGAATTTTTTGGAACCACAATGCTTCTTCCAAGTCTGAGCATGAGGTGCTTGTATCGAATCTTGAACCCATTTCCTTTCGACAATCCTAATCTCATGCGCCTCCAACGAACTAACCAAGTCTTCCAGTTTTAGGGTTTCAAGATTGTTGGATTCTTGAATAGCTACGATAATGTGATCAAAGTGAGAGGTCAACATATGAATTACCTTCTCAACTATCATATTATCTGTTAGGGTTTCACCACAACCCTTAATGAGATGGACGAGATTTTGCACCTTCAACACATAGTCTGCAATCTTTTCATCTTCTCTCATCTGCAGAAATTCATATTGTCGTCACGAAGTTTTAAATTTGACGACTTTGAATTTCTCACCTCCTTCATAGTACTTGACAAGAATATCCCATGCCTCATTCGCCGATTCAGCATGGGATATCTTGTCAAAATTTTCCGAATCTACCTACGATTAAATACAAAATTCAGCCTTGCAGTCTTTCTTCTTGACCCCCTTGTTCGCGACTCTCTGAGCATCAATTGCATTCTTAGCAAGCTCAGGGGCGCTATTAGTAACCACTTATAGGGTTTATGATAGCCAAATAGAGATTGCATCCGTTTTCTCCATCGGATCCAATTCTTTTCGTCAAGAATTGGAAGAGAATTCAGAATGCCATTAGTACCATTCATCTTTGCAGCGATTGATCAACAATCTACGATCCCGAAAACAAGATCACCGGCGTGTGATTCTTGAAAACACGATCAAAACCTAACTAGAGCTCTAGATACCAATTTGTTAGTATGTGAGACACTTTTAGTGAGGAGAGAGAGAAAGAGAGAGAGAGAGATAGAGAGAATATGAAAATAAGGATTAATAATATTGAATGATTGTGTTACAAAACTGAGTTGCAAAGTATCTATTTATATACACCTAAGTGACTTGACTACTAAGTAACAAATATAACAAACTAAGTAACAAACCCTAAACCCTAATTAACTTTGGGCATGGGCCACACAACTTGAATTATATTATATCTCAACAGATTTGTCTGGCATGGAGTGTGTGTGACCGTTAGATGTGTGTATCGGCGATTGAGATGGAAGAGAGGTCATGCTCATATATGTTGTACGAGAATGAGGGTCCATATGTATGTTAGAGATTAGTTTGCACTTCTTGGATTAGGCCGGTCTTTATGGGTCATTGGCCAACTCAAAATAGTTGTTCTCAAATCCTTTATATCAACTTTGAAACGAAGATTATTGATATAGAAATCTGTGAGGCCAACCCAAAAATTTGAACCATGAAAAAAGTTTTCCCGTTGAGAATAAGCATTGATGAGAAGGTATTATATGATGGCATTGAGTGAGAGTAATTGAATAGATACAAAGTCATCATTTGAAATCGGCATTAGATTCTGCATTTTAGAGATGCGGAGTTTTTGAGTCGCATTCATCCTCAAATATGACTTTTGTACATACGTCAAAATCTCCGACATTGACGTCTAGAGAATGATTTCGAGAAGAATTGGCCTCCACATTCTCTTTTTGCTAGACAAATTTAATTTTTATTATTGAATCAATAATTTTTACCATATCTCACTTGATGAAACGGCAAGATTTATTGATCAAACTTACACAAAGTACTACATTTATTTCATCTGTACGTCATCTCATAATTTACATACAATAATAGAGTAAAAAAAGTAGCACATTAAATTTACATAACAAGCATGCTAGTAAATGAGTGCGTCCCACCAACACCACTGTGGTGCCACCATTGGAAGAGTAATTAAATGCAACCCATGTGCAACCAATATAGCACCACTAGCTTATATATAAATATTCATTATTGAAACTAATTAACTATGCTGAACAACTTCACCATCCCTTTGAGTGAAAAAAAAGTGAGCAAGTAGCTTTTTACTTTTATCAGGTTGGTCTTAAGTGGGAAGAGAAGCCTTTTTTTGTGTGATTGCATTTAAAAGGTGGTGGACCATTTTTGAACAGAGCAAATTCATTCCTTGTGTAAGGCTAAGCATTAGAGGAAGATACTTTATGATAGCATCAAATGCATGCATTCAGTTAGTAATGTGAAAGTGACACACTATTTCACTTGTAGGGTTAAGTAGTTATTTTCTATTGTTTTTTATCCACAAATATATGACTTTGTATTGTTTATACACAATATTCATGTTTAAGAATCGCAAATAAAAAAAAATATATTATAGATTCGGTGCATTGAATATATATAATATTTAAAAAAAAATTAATTATTTTTATTTTCAGTACATCAAATATATATTTAAAAAAAAAACGTATTTTTAATTTCTTAAAAAATTTCAACTTATTTTTTTAATAACCAGTACCTCGGAAATACTCGTTAGCATTTTCTTTTTTAATTACGTAAAAGATGTGTTATGTTTATAGAATTATTGAAGTTTTAATGTCATGTTTCCTTTGGAAATAAGGTCATCAATGAGTTAATAAATACTTGTTAAACTTCAATTGAGTTTTTGTGTTTGAATGTAGTGTTCTTACCATGATAAAATCAGTTATTTAATTAATTTTAGAGACAGATCAAACAATCATCCACATTTACATCTAAAGTGATATTGAAGGGTGTAAATAGCTCATTTTCCATATCTGTATTATATAATGATTGAACTGATCGAACAGCTTGTAACACACAAGTAAAAAGCAACCTATTTTAAGAGTATAAGAAGCAACAAAAATAAATTTTAAAATATATATTTTCAAATATTATACACATATTTTAAGACGCTTTTTTATATTTTAAAATGAGTTAAGAAGGCTAGCTTAAATTCAAACAATAATTAGTTCTTTTTTTTTTTACGAGAAACACTTATAAGTTATAACATTTCATTAATAATAATATTTTTGATATATGTTAGTATATCATTAAAAATTTAGAAACTAAAGATATGGAGCTGTCTGCGCTAAAACGTGAGCAACCTCATTGGCTTGTCTCCTAACGAATTTAACATGAGAGTTCCTATAGAGAAGGGCTAACAAGCACTTACACTCCTTAGTGATAGCACCGAAATCCGAATCATTAGGATTCTGGATGTTCACACTATCCACTATATTTTTAGCATCTAACTCAAAATTCGCATTATCCAGACCTAACTTATGAACCCATTTGATTGAGTATAAGAGGCCTAAAGCTTCACCCACTTCTACTTCGGTAATAGGTGATAACCACATTGTTCGGGCAGCAAAAACACCTCTTTATCATCTCGAATGCAAGTACCTATTCCAACTTTAATATTTAAGAAGGATGCATCAACGTGTTAATAAAGTAAACTCTTCATTTTCCAACGATCAAAAGCATTATAAAGAGATCATTCGACTTTGGATACTTCAGATATATGAGAACTTCACTTGTCAGAAGCCTCACATCTAAGTAAGCATTAGAAACTTATTTATCTATTCTATAGGACATATATTCTGAGATACTTCTTTTCATTCTGGACATAGAACAGAGTTCACATGTAGGAATGAGAACAAGTTTATTTTTAGCAAGGAATTTTGAAAATAGGTAATAGCCATAAGAAAGGACTGTATCAAAAGGTTTTTAAAAGAATAGTTCCTTTTTGAACATAATCTCAAAATTTTAATCCTAGAATATAAAAATAGATTCTTAGACAGTTAAGTAAAAAGTAGTAAGAGTTAGAAAAGCGTTACTCTCAATTATTTAGTAGACTTCCAGTTAGCCCTGTATCTTGAAGAAGTATAAGCTTCTTCAAAATGAACACACAATTAGCTTCTGCAGTTGAGGACGTTGTTGATGATTGTCTCTAGCTGGACCGCTAGATCAAATTCTCCTCAGAAACTGATATCACAATAACTTCTTCCTTTCTTCAGATCTCGAATGAGATGCATATGAGTTCTTGAATCTTGCACTGAGACAAGATTGTCTTCATAACTTCTTTGGTCTTCTCATTCTGACGGATGAAACATCCCTCCTGATGTTTGTTGTATCTAAATCATCAGAGGAAACTTGGTTCTCTTTCGCCTTCTAATCAAAGTCAATCGCTTCCGTCTTCATGATGGCTTGTTTTCAGAAAACCACTTGATTTAATCAACTAATTCCCAAATCCAGATATAGAATACCAAACACCATATACTGAGAGAACTGGTTGAATTCTTCTTGCATTTCCAGAGTTCAAATTTTAATCAGACACTCTTCTTCAACAGATGTAGATAACATTATGAACATCAAACCACAAAATATTTCTTCAGAGGGTTTGAATATTGATCTTGTTCTTACTGGCTTAGTCTTATCACCCAGAGTCAGTACTTCAGAAAATAAAGATTTCTTTCTAAACTCTCTTAGAGAGGTAAGAATTGCGACAACTTCTAATTTCTTCATCTTGTACTTCTCCAATAGATTCATTACCTTCGGCATCTTAAAAAGGTAATCTCCAGATCTCTCAATCTTTCAACAAGCTTTGGCTTCTGAATGCAAAGCTTATTATCAAGTCTGTCATTGATTTGATTCATCTGTAGAAGTACTTTAAAGCCAAGTACTTGTAGCCTTTTGAGCATTATAATCATGATGCATCAGAATAGATCTGAAAAGAATTCTGTTCTAAAAAGCATGCTACAACTCCTTAGAAATGCTTTGTCATGATGATCTCATATATCATGATTCTAACCATTTCTTTTCAAGGTCATGTTCTTCCTTTTACATCTGTATCTGGTTGTAAAGAATTAGGACATGAAAATCTCATTCCCATCAAATAGCTTTTCAAATTGTTTGTTCTTAGACTGTTGACCAAGATTATTTCTAACCTTGAACATTCTCAGACAATCACTTTTGCACTTGGAGGATAGAGAACACAGAAAGGTTCAACCTTGTGTCAAGATCCTTCACCCGTGTCTATCACGTAATTACTAATAATAATTGATCCAATACTTCATATGTGGTATTTCATTGGATCATATATGTCAGTGTACAAAAACTCAAAAGGGTAACTGTTGTGAAGCCAATGATTCTTTTTCTTTTGACCGCCTCCGAAAATCATTGACTATAGGCTTAAGTTCCATGCTTTATAACATGTACCTTCAATCTGTGCAAGCAGTTAAAATTTTGGTAACAAGGTCAGTGCTTTAACTGCATTACTAAGAACTCCTGCAACAGAGATAGTTTATATTGAATCAGAAACTACTTCATCTTCTGGAGAGATCTTCTTCATTAGACGTTTTAACGCCAGCTGACAATGTTGAGTTAGCTTCCTCTTCTTCTGCAACGTCTTTTGAGAAATTAGAACCATTTCACGTTGTCAACCGATTGTCTAACCATTTTAGATATGTTTCAATGAGATCTTCTTCCATAGCGATCAACTCATCTGAACAATAGTGACAACACATCTTCTTCTGTAATTTTCGATTACTTAGACTTGAAGCCGTTTTGATCTTCTCGGATCTTCTGATAGAGGTGTTGATCAGATCTTCTGCAAACTTAAGAGTAGTTACCAAAAGTCTTCAACTAGACGGCGGGCTTCTGATAACTTTCTTCAAGTGATCTGACGAAGAGTAGCCTTAGTTCAGAACTCAGAGTTCTGCAACCAAAGTCTTAAAAAATTTGAGAACAACATCTCAATGGTTTCAGCGTTCTTCATCTTGAAGTCCTCATGCTTCTGAATCAATACACGAGCATATGTCTTCTTGGTTTGAAAGAATTATTAATGAGTCATTCTGAGAAAGTCAAATGTGGACTTGGAAAAGTCTTTATTTTAAAACATCTCATACTTAGTAAGAATTGACTTTCAGCAAACAAGGAAACTTGCTTTCTGATGATTCCTATCATTCTTTCATGATCAAGTAGGCTTATGAACATGATGATTTTTATAAGCATAAAGGTTATAAGCATGATGATTTCTATCATAAGGAATTTTATGATGCTTTACAACATGTTCTTTCTTTGATTCCTTATTATTGAATTTCTTAGTGAAGTGGCGAGAAACATAAGAAATAGGGGTTTGAATTGGGTTTCACCAAATGTGATCTTTTTCTCAAAATTCAAACTTCAATGCTAACAAGAGAATAAAAATAAATAGGCACAATTGTTTTTATCCTGGTTCACTGTTAAAAAAGTTACTCCAGTCCACCCATCAAGGTGATTTCGCCTTAGAAAATGACTTAATCCAATAATCTTGAAAGATTACAATCAACATGGCCTCTAAGTGTGAGAAAACAACTTAGCCCTCTCAAGTATACAGACTAACGACTTATTCACTAGAGGAATAATCACTTTGAAAAGGATTACAAATGTGTGTACAAGAGATGCTTCTAAACAAGCAGATTACATAAGTTTAAGTACAATAACACAAAAGTGTTTTTAGCAAGATATGAACAATAGTTCCTTGCTAATATACAAAACTATCTTAAGAATAATCTCCAAGAGATTTGCATCGTATCAGCATGAGTTTCGTTGAGCTTAAAAGCTTCTTTTAATGCTTATCTCTTTTTCTTGTATAGCAGCGCTCTATCTTTTGTTTGAGCAACAAGCATTTTCTTTTTTAGCTTACAACTTGGTGCTTTGTTTCCGCTTTGCACACATACTATCGTGTTTTCCTTCTGCTTTCTCTTTTCTTCCTCTTGTTATTCTCTCTCTTTTCTCTCTCACTTTCTTCAAGCATTCAAATCTTCAATATATAGAGCTTGAGAATAGACCCGTTAGAGGGTATAATAGGAAACAAATTCCAACTGTAGTTTCCCAACGGTCACTTGAAGGAATGGTCAACATCATAATACAAAAGAGTTGTTCTTGCGCCACCTTTACTAGGTAGAGGTCACATATTACTTTTGTACTTTTATATTCATCAAAACACGCAACCATTCTTGATCTTCTGTCTTCTAGTTCTTCAAAGGCTTCAGATGTATATTTGATGAAACATGTGGTAGAAGGATCAATACTTGTAACTTCAGAACCAAAGTCTTTAGAGTTTTCAGAACTCGTTCGGCAGAACTTTGTCTTTGGAGTCTTCGGCACTTGGTCTTTTTAGAAGTGATGTTTTCAGAATCTTTAGAACTCGTTCAACAGAACCTTGTCTTCAGAAACTTAAAAAATTAGAGCAATAGAAATGATATCTTTAAAATCTTCAGAACTCGTTCAGCAGAACCTTGTCTTCAGAAACTTTAGAACTTGGAGCATTTGAAATACATCTTTAGAAAGCCTTTCAAGCTTTACACACTAAGTCATGATCAGAAACTTTAGTACGACGTTCTTTAGAACTATTGTATTAGAGGTATTCCTGAATCATAACATGTAACCAACAAACGTTTTCTTCTAGAGTGTTGAGTTCAGAGTCTGATGACGTCACACACCTTTCCTTCAGAGTCATAACTTGTTTAGCAAAAGCTACACACTAGATAGAAATCATTAGAGTACATAATTTTTCTCTAAAACATCATGTACATTTATCATCAAAACTTCAAGATCAAATGTAGAACAAATCTTGTTCTTACCGTTAGTAGCCTTTACAAAGATAGTTTGACTTGTACTAGTTTATCAAAATTAGAAAAGCCAAGTCCACAATTATTACTTGAATATATTTGACTAATTAACACATTTTCTAGACCAATTTGACCTTTTTCAATTTTTTTAATCACTTGGTTTAATTCAACAATTTATACTTATGATCTTGACATTTATTGCATGTAGAATTTTTTATTCTTTTTAATTCCACTTTTGTGTCATTAGTCACGCTTTCTAGATTTAAAATATATATATTTTTTTTTGTTTTGAACATTGTCTAGAGAGTTTAAAAAATTCATCATGTTATTAATGAAAAGCATTTTGTAATTCATCATATGAAGGACTTTCATCAATTTCAGAATCACTAACATCATGTTCTTCATCACTTGAAGGATGTGATGCCATCAATACCTTGTTTCTATGATCTTCATCTGAAGAAGAACTTATTTCATTGTTATCCAATTCTACATATGGTTTCTTTGGCCTTTTGTCATTTTTGCTCTTGATTTTATTCTTCTTTTAAAGTGTAGGGCATTCACTCTTGACATGTCCTATTTTTCCACATTCAAAGCATGTAACCTTCCTTATTACTGCTTCTTTCTGAATGATCTTCTTTTTCCTTTCTTTTCTTAAGAACTTTTCAAACCTTTTGATAAGATCATCATCTTCATCGTTAGTGGACTCATTCTCTTAATTGCTATTATGATTTTTTACTCTAGTCTTTAAGGAAATATATTTTGGATTCTTCACTTGAATTTCATGCTTCTCCAATCTTTCAAGTTCTATCTCATGCTCTTGGAGTTTTTCGAACAATGCTGCAGAAGTCATTTTTAATAGAATTTTCTTTTCTGATATCTCCGTCACTTTCGTTTGTCATTCCTTGGTCAAAAATCTAAGAAATTTAAGATTGCGATCATCATTAGAAAAAGTCTTACCAAGCGCCATTAAGTGCTTAATTAGTCAAGTGTGTGAATCTTTTCTGCAAGTCAAGAATTAATTATCGGGGTTGCATCCTGAACTGTTCTTATTCTTGAGATAATGTGTTCAATTTTGATCTTTTCATTTCCACGGTTCCTTCATGAGTGACTTCTAACGTATCACATATTTCTTTCGCTATTGTGCATTGAGAGACATGATAGAACTCATTCATTCCAAGTGCCGATTGTAGCACGTTTTTTGTCTTCTTATCATAGAATTTTTTTTCTTATCATCTTCATTCCATGCACTTTTGATCTTGGATGTACCAACGCCATTGACAACACTTATGGGAACGAATAGACCATTCTCTACAGCATCCCAAATACCATCACATTGTGCCTTAAGATATGTTTTCATTCGAATCTTCCAAAAATCATAATATTCACCACATAACAAAGAAGACTACTACTGTTGCTACCACAGTCTCTAAAAACCAGATTTGTGGAAGCCATCTTCAAGATCTTATGAGCAAGTTACCTTAAACTGCTCTGATGCCAATTGTAAGTATAGATTGTAACCTAGGAGGGGTGAATTAGGTTTAAATATGTTTTTTAGAGATTTATGATGCTTTTCTAGTTTCTTGAAATTTTCTTGAATTATGAACGGAGAACGAATGATGAATAGAAAAAATAAAGTGCAGTAAAGTAAAGTGACACAGAGAATTATACTAGTTCCCCGTTCTAATCAAGGGTACATATATTCCCTTCACACCATTGTGAGAGACTTCCACCATTGTTAGATCTTATACAAGCCTACACCTGACTTCTCTATACAATCTTCTAACAATAATCAACAAGGAAACACCAACTTTTGATTTTACAACACAAGAGAAAGAAACCTATTTCCTCTTGAACCACACTTGTTACCACAAACTTGGTAAACAAGTAACAATGTAATTTTACAAACAATTTGAATAAGTAGAAGTACAAAAAATCCCAATAAGAATTTTCTTCCCCTTCAATATAACAATTTAGAATAAATAATCAGTAGATGCTCAAGAAACTTTTATCTGATATGAAAGTTTTATGCATAAAAGTTTTTAACAAATTTCAAAGTTATGTGGTAGAATTGTCATGAAAATTTGATTGAAAGAGGTGAATTAGAATGATGAAAAAATTATGATTTTATAGTGTTCATGGTACCTCTAGAAATCATGACAACCTTTAGAAAATATTCATGATCAATTGGCATAATTTGTAAAAGATATGATGAAAGTGTGCAATGAAAAGGTGTAAAATTGGTTCACAATTTTTCATAAATTTATAGGGGGAAACATGTTTACCTTTTGAGGGAAACAGATTTCCCTACTTGTAACGTACAAAAAAATTGAAAAAGGAACTAAGTAAACAGATTTACCATAAAGGTAAACAGATTTCCCTTTTGAAAAATACACTAGGTAAACATGTTTACCAGAGAGGGAAACTGGTTTCCCTTTTGTGTTTCTTCAAAAAATGGTTTGGCATAAAGGAAGGCTACAATAGGGAAATTGATTTCCCTAGTAAAAAATACAAAATTTTACCAAGTTAAAATCCATATTTAAAATTTGATCGTGAAGGCTGGATCAGATCCTGTAGAATTGGGCCACCAAGTGCGTCCAGGATGCTGGTCGTATGGAGAGGAGGGGGTGTATCTGCAAGGTACTCCGACGCTCAAGTAAGAAAGGGTCAGAGAAAAGGGGTAAGTACAAAGTATGAGTTCTTAGGGTGAATATTCGATATCTGACCCTCTCAAGCGAGACGGTTTATATAGAGCCCCCAGCGCGTGGCCAACGGTCCTATTTTCAGGGCGAAATAACCGTTTTCCCCAAAGAATAGGTAACTACCCAAACTAGCCGTTATGTCGGGCAGGGTGCCCAAAACTAGCTGTTATGTCGGGCATAGGCATGGTTTTGGGCACCTGCCTACTGTAACACCCCCATTTTATACCCCCAAATAATCAATTAAATCATTTACGCACATATTAAAAATTTCGTCAGAGTATAATTATAACATGGGATAAAAGAGGCATGCCACAATTTATATGAAATTAAAACATACAACACCTGCTCAAATAAATATGCAACAGTGGGGTAACTATCAGCAATAAAGGATCTCAGTCCTTACACCCACATATCAATCAATATTTAGAATATAAGCGGAAAATCTAAACATTGCAACATCAAACATATATATATACATCATCCAGTGAATCACATCAAACATCAGGTTTATACACATAATTCATCAGCCAGATACATAAATCAATGCATCACAAAAAGGAATTCAAAATCATCCTAGCTACCCGACGCTACATATTAGAGCCAGACGACCAAAAGGAAGTGAAGACACGCTTCACCAAAGACCACCAGCATACCTAATCTGCAATGCCTCATAGAGCATTATAAAATAGCAGAAGGGTGAGAAATATTATCATAATAACGTTGCATATAATTATATATATCTCAACATCTAATACACATATACCACATTCTCACCACAACTCATCACTATGCATATATTTATACACATAACATCAAACATATACCATAAGTCATTTACAAGGCATAACAATCCGTAATCAACACATAAAATCCCATAGGCATATCCATTCATGCTCAAATACATGTATCACTAATACATATCCATTTATTCAACATAAACACTCATACCTGTTTACTTACCAATGTATCATTACAACGATCCCATCCTTACTGCAAATCATCACATTTCATTCTATATACATCGCAAGGCATATATATATATACAAACCAAGCACATTCATCACAATGCTTATCATCCAACATAAATACATACATTTATGTTCATTCCATCAATGCACAAATACCATGATGTCAAATGCAAATCATAGAGACCGACACACGACTCTATGCAGATGCAATGCGGTACCGACTCATCAACCCAAGTTCAATTGAAGAACTTGTTGGAACCATCGCTCACACCTATCACTTAGGTTCACGATGTTCACCCATTGCTCACACCTATCACCTAGGTTCACAATGTTTATGGATTGCTCACACCTATCACCTATGTTCACAATCCGATTGCTCACACCTATCACCTAGGTTCACAATCGTTTGTAATTATCGCTCACACCTATCACTTAGGTTCACGACTTACAATGGGTTCATCTTAGAACCCTTTAACCCAAGAATGCACATCATGATGTTTCACATACAACATGACTCATGACACTCTTGAAATGCATACGTATTCACAATATAGTCATGCATTTATCTCATACATATCACATACATCAATTGTATAACAACATATACAATTCTTCAAATACAACAATGTGATCCACATAGTCATTTTCATGCATTGTAATTTAATTTACATCAATGCAATTATTTGCCCTAAGGCCACAAACCATCATCACAACATCTCATCATATATTCACATTTAACATGCATTATCACTTAATTCAAACAATGCATACATTCACTAAAGATCCACAATTCACAAAGAATTCCTCAATCAAAGGTTCACTCCACAAACCTGTCCACAACACATTCATACCATTCACAATTAACATACTTAACATTTTCTACAAAATCACTATTCATAAATAGTCGGAAAAGTCGGCCAAAATAATATTTTCCATCATCATCAAAAAGTACTCCTCAACACCTTCGATTCGATATAAAGAACGTTTAAACCGGATAAACAACAAATAAGTTATGGATATTTCAAAATAACGCAAAAACATAAACCGGACGCCCGACACTACGAAACGGTTCAAAAAAACTGTACCGATTGGACTAGGTTCAGACCTCAAAACTATTTTTCCTAGAAAGAACATCTCGTTAGCTTTCCAACGCTTCGAACGGGAATCAAAACCGACTTACGGTTCAAGAGATATGAATTTCCGAAGTTTTTCCAAAACAGAATTTTCCACCTACAAGACGCGTCCGTACGACTGCGCACAAAACCAGAAATTCTGCTACATTCTGGTACAGCTGCGTAATCGCCCGAAACCCGACCGATTCAATTACTTTCTTCCGAATAAATACATGGTAATATCACATAAATACATACCAACATATTAGGATCAAGAAAAACCCGATTCCAAGACTTTTATTTTTCACCAAAATCTCACATTCTCAAAACCCAAAAATGTCAAAACTCACAATATCAACCGATTTCAACCAAACGAGTTTCTATAATCTCGGCCTAATCTCATACGACTAATCTACGCAATTTATTTCGAAATTCATCCGTGAAAACATCGTTTACGACCGATTATGTCATTTTCAACCTAAAACTCATATTTCTCTAAACAACCAAAACAATCGGAAACAATCATACATAATCGTATACAAATTTAGAATAATGATATTTCACACCCTTACCCGAGTTTAGAAACGATCGGAAGTCGATTCGGGTGAAAATTCCTCTTTTCCTTCTCTTTCTCTTCTCCTCCTTTTCTTTCTCTCCTATTTCCTTCCCTTTCTCTTACTATCTCTCTCTATATATAGTTTTCTCTCTTTTTCTTTCCTTTCTAATTCTATCCCTTCTATTTCTTTTCTCACAAACACAAAAATATTTACTTAACATAAATATCCCAAAATATCTATTAACTCATTAATTGAATACTATTTAAGGTGAAAAGTCTAAAATACCCTCTATTCCAATTTTTCCTGCAAACTCTCAAAAACGGTAAAAATGCTTAATATGAAAACATAACATATTAAAACACCAATTTCACAAATAACATAATCATTGTCAAATTAAAGTAAAATACTCCACAAAATAATATAATTAACACCACAAATAGAGATAATTAAAATCGGGTCGTTACACCTACAGCTGTTCAGGGAGTAATGGAGCCGTGCGTAACGGGCAGTGATTCCGGGGAGGGACATTGCATTCCTTGCCCGGTTAGAGGGACAGAAAGGTAACTTTTGCCCCTCTGTGGATTGGTCTTAGGCAATTTGGGCCGCTCTGGAGCAGAAGCGGATTGGGCCATGTCTAGCCATTGGTCCAGTCCAGAACAGGAGCCCCCAAAGTCATTGCTCCCGAGCATGGGAGTGATGACTTAAGGGCAGTTCGTCGCTCCGGGGAGCTAGCATGGAGCCGTCGTTCGAAGACGAGGAGGATTGTATCAATGCGCTTGTGACCCCTGGTGTCCGTGAGATTCGTGGTCGTGACATTGTTGCCCGGTGTTCGGAGAGACTAATGGTCAGACAGAATTGGAAACGTTGGGACGCCACGTGTGCCTAGAGCTCCGTGTAGCAGTTACTAGGTAATGATGGCTAGTGGATAGCCATCATGGCCTACGAGCGCGTGTTCGCACGTGCCCCTTTGTATAAAAAGGGGAAAATCGTTCCATTTGGAACTTTTTGCTCTGATTTCTCTCCGTTTCCTTCAACATTCTTGCCCGTAACCGTCGTCTGCCTACTCCGACCACCGCCTCAAGCTTCGAGCAGCTACTCTCGTCTACTTAAATCAAGTAAGTTTTCTGATACCTTGCTTGTTTTATTCCTTTTTGTTGCCAATGGTAGGTTGCATGTGGTTAGGGCTAGGTTTAGAGGACGAAACAGGTGGGTTTTCGGCGATTGTTGGTGGTGGACGGTGGTTGCGCCATTTTTCTACCCTGACATGTCGTCAGAGTTAGTAGCATGTTTCAGCAAGGAGGGTGGTTCACGGCGATGTTGCGACAACTATGCATGTGTGACTGTCGTGTCTGTTCATCTTCTGAGTGGGTGATGAGTTTTTCGGTAGAACATTCATAGATTCCGGTGAAGCTTTGAGATTTCCGGCGAAGCTTCAAACGGAAACTGGGTATGAGTGCGGGGAAGCTCCTCGCTCAGGGATGATTAGTTTTGAGCGTCTCCTCGCGGGGAGGTGTCAGCTTTTCCTTTGATGTTAGGGCTTAGGCAGGGGACGTTGTCCTCAGCCCTTTGCGCGCCCTTTCACTTGACTTGGCGGTGGAAGGGTGGATTTGATTTGTTGTTAAATTCAGTTTCTTCTCTGCTTTTCAAGTGATCGTAATGGCGACGGGGCCAGATAGAGAGGTTATCATAGATACGTCCGAGGAAGAAATAGGCTCCGAGGATAATAATAGCTCGACGGCCACGAGTTCGACGGCTTCGATATCTCCCAGCGATGTTGGGGAGGAAGAGGAGATGGACGACATGGACGAGGACGTCGTCGTGGATTCCGCCGAGGAATGGGAGGTGGTCGAACCCGCTGAGCACGTGTCTTCTTTTGCGAAGTATTTGGGGGATGTTTTTACGGAGGTTGGACCGGAGGGAGAGTGGAAGGTGCACTTCCCTTCCGTGGATGAACGGGTCTGCACGAACTTCGGGGACCGTTTCACGATGTATGAATATGCCTTTAAGGAGTTGGGCCTGAGGTTGTCGTTCACTGATTTCCAGCAGTCAGTGTTCGTGCATTTGAAATTGGCCCCCACGCAGCTGCATCCTAACTTGCTGGCCTTCATCCGGGCGTTCGAGCTGGTATGCGAGCATCTTTCTATAGGGGCTACTCTCCCTCTGTTCTTCACCGTCTTCCATCTTCAAAGGCAGCTATCGGGGAGGAAGTATGGTTGGGTGTCTTTGAAGCAGCCCCGCAAGTTGTTTAAGCCCTTCTCGGAGTCAATACGGACGTTCAAGGAGCGCTATTATGTTGTCGAGCCCCTGTCTGAAGCTGCCCAGGACAGTACGCACGTCTGGGAGATTGAGGTGGGTGAGGATGGGAACGACTTGTGTGACAAAGAGGGGAAGTTTATCGGGCGGAGAATCTATAAGTTCCCCATCCATTGGGCACCCGATCATTTCGTCAAGAAGCCCAGTGACTATGTTCTCCAACCGAGCGAGCTACGCGGGTAGGACGCCGTGGCGTATGAGGTACTGGTGAAGTGGGTCAACTCCTTCCGGCTTACTGAGTGCTGGACGAGCAAGGGTAATCCGGTCTTCGAGGAAGATGGGAGTCAGAGGGTTGAGCGTCGATTTATCAATATTAAGGCACTGTTAGAGTGCAAGACTCCCGAGGACGCCGAGAAGCTGCTGGGTAGTCTTAGTTATTTAGCATTGTTTGCGTTATTTCTTTTCCTCGTATCTAACGTGCTCGTATTTTGTTTGTGCAGGTGAGATGCCTCAGGCTCATGACCGGGTTGTGAGGAATGCTCTTGCGAAGAACAAGGCCGGAGCGGCTCCTCCGAAGTCTCGGTTTGCTGGTGCTCGTGCTCCTCTTTCGGTGCAGTCTGCTGCGGGGACCTCTTCCTCTCCTACTCCTGCTCCCTGGGGGTCTCCTCTTCCTTTGACCGGTCGATCCAAGCGGCCAAGAATTACGGACGCTGTGGATCTCACTCGGGTACCTGAGAAAGGGAAGTTCGAGCTTCCTCCTTGTATCCTTGACAGGAAATTCTTCGAGGGGAACTCTCTGATTGTGCCTCGGGCGGAGTCTCTTCGCTTGGAAATCATGGATCTCCCGAGCAAGAGGGCGCTGATGGCTCAGGACGCTTCAGCTTTGGTTAGGATGCTGAAGATGGCGGCCGTTTACGCCGAAGGAGACTCCGCAATAGAGGCCGAACTTAATGCTGCTCGGGCTTTCATGGCATCCCTTAGAGAAGAAGCTAAGGTTGTCGAAGATGCCCGGAAGAAGGGTGAAGAGGAGGTGGCTCGGTTGAAGAAGGAGAACTCCACGCTGGCGGCGGAGAAGACAGTTGTCGAGGAGCTGGTCCAGCGGCTGAGGGCGGCCAATGCCCCGGGTGATGATGAGTCAGAAGATGTGAAGGAATTGAAGACGAGATCCGAGCTGGTTGTCCGTTTGTTGACGGCCGAGGATGATGGTATTGTCGTCGCGGAGGAGTCTTTCGAAAACGCCGTGGCTCAACTGCGGGTGGTGAACCCTGAGCTTGACTTTTCTGTCGAGGGCACCCACTATCTGGTGCACGTTGAGGATGGCCGGATCGTCATGCCAGATGCTCTCCTTTAAGGGAATAATGAGGATCAGCCCGCGGAGGACCAGGGACCTAAGTCCGAGCCTGCCGAGCATGTGGATGAGTGAGGAGTTTGTGTTTTTGATGTTGTTGTAATCTGTCCGGCCTGCGTGCCGAGTATTGTTGTAATTTATTTTTAGGGTGCGTGGCCCCTGTTTGATGTAACTCAGTACAATCGTGGTCCTCGTGGCCACTTATTATGTTAAGTTATTATATGTTCGATTCTGTTATATGCATGAATTCACTTGCTTTTATTTTTTACTAAGTGTTGTACTCATACTCGTTGTGAATGTGTATCTGCCCGTGATTGGGAGTATTTGACTTGTACAAATATTTTAGGGGGGATTGCTCGTTGTAGATGTGTTCGGCAGTGAGGGGAACTGGTTGAACGGCCAGGGAATATCCCGGCGGGGGTACGGAGCTTAGGTCGCGTTTGAGGCCTGAATTCGCGGCGTAAATGTCCCATCGCGAGCTGGGAATCTGCCAGTCATGGTACTTTGAAGACAGCGATGCTCGATCGAGGACCGCTGTCGAGCAGTTACCCGGCTCGTTACTGAGCGAGGTTCTGCTTTATTCGTATGTGACGCTTGTACCTAGACGTGCATAGTGGTCGGTAGTTGACGTTCGTCGTTGCGACGGGTCGAACCGAGAATTTAGCTGTAGTATTGTTTTAGCTTTTCAGCGTTCCATGGTCGAGCAAGTTCTTCCCCGGTGATATGTTCTAGGAAGTAGGCCCCATTTTCTGTTTTTACTCGGACGCGATAGGGTCCTTCCCAGTTGGCTGCTAGTTTGCCTTTGCGAGAGTCTTTGTGGTTCCTTATTAGAACAAGGCTTCCCACGTCGAACTCTCGTTGTATCACCTTGGCGTTGTGCATGATGGTAATTTTTTGTTTCAGTGAGGCTTCGCGGAGGGCTGCCCCGGTTCGGATTTCCTCGATGAGGTCGAGTTCTTCTCTCAATGACTCGTCGTTCATCTCCTCGTCTAGGGGCGACTCTGTCCGCCTAGAGGGCACGTGAACTTCGACGGGAATTACTGCCTCGGTCCCGTATGTTAGGCGGAAAGGTGTTTCCCCGGTCGTTGAGTGCGGAGTTGTGCGGTATGCCCATAGTACGCTGTGCAGTTCCTCGACCCATGCCTTCTTTGTTTCATCCAGCCTTCGTTTGAGGCCTTAAAGGATGACTCGGTTGGCTGCTTCAGCCTGTCCGTTTGTTTGAGGGTGCTCTACGGATGCGAATTGCTGCTTCATGCCCAGTTGGGCGACGAAGTCTTGGAACTTCCTGTCCATGAATTGCGTCCCATTGTCCGTTACTATAGCTTGGTGTCGCGCCTTGAAAATTCATCGAAGACACGACCCTTCGCGCGAAAGGCGCGGAAAATGGTTCGACAGAGTCGCCACCGAACTTTATTTATCCCAAAAGAGGGAAAGGAAAATATCGAGAAAACCTTTAAGGAGAGGATAAGAACATGGTCGTCGCAACCACATTCTGGGTTCGGGAGTCGGTTACATGAGGGGAAGGTACGTGCACCCCCTCACGTCCGTTGTACTCAACGGTAACCTCTTAGTTCGATTTGTGATGAACGTTATCTAAGCTTGTTTGTTTTCTTCTCAATGATATATTTGAAAAGGTAAAGTAAAAGGTTTCTATTACTAAGGGAAATGGGGTGGTTTTAGGATAGGGTGCTCGGCAAGATCATCGTGACCTTGGGCCTACGTATGCTCATTCGGACGAGAATGAGGAATCAGAGCAATCGTAGTTCGACTACGGGAAGGGATAGAGGGAAGACGGAGGATGGAAGGAAGGTAGCTCGCCAAGATCATCGCAATCTTGTGCCTACGTATCTTTACTCGGACGAGAATAAAGAATCAGAGCGGTCGTAGTTCGTGGTACGCCCACGAAAAGAGGGGTTAGGGTTTGAATTTTAGGAGACGAAAGATTGAATGACATACAACCCAAGGGCGTGCCTCGAGAGCATTCACTCAAGAATCCAAGGAATGCTAGACTCCAAGAACTCAGTTCTTTCGTGAGTTGATTGCAAAAAAGTTTGATAGGGATTAAATGTTTTAAGACGAAAGGGTGAACGAATAACCACCCAAGGGGCGTGCCTTAAGAGCCATTTATTCGAAGATCCAAGGAATGCTAGATCCCAAGAATCTCCTCCTTTCGTAAGGTTGATTAAAAAACATTTAAAAAAGATCGAATCGGATTGGTTACAAAAAGAGGTAAGGATCGATACTAGTCCCTAGGGGTGCTCCTAGTAACGAAACCATGAGATGAGCGAGTGTGCGTATGATGGCGAGGCAAAAGGCGCTCGGATTACGATTGGGCTCGACGACGAATCGAGGATTGGTTTGAAAATGGTTTGGTTTGTTAAATGTTTTAGGGAGAATGACGATTATTCGATAAACGAGACGTCGGCCTCGCAACCAATTAATCAGGGCATTATTGGGATGCTAGATCCCAACGACACCTTTTTCATTCGATTGATTTACGAAATATTGTTTGATGAACAACGAAAGCACCATGTGGAATGCTAGACTCCAATGACATTCCTTTGTCCAAATAGTTAAGACGAGTGTTTTAGGAGCGAAAGGTCGAATGATCACCACCTAAGGCGTGCGCCTCAATAGCGGTCACTCAAGAACCCAAAAAGTGCTAGACCTCAAGAATTCAGTTCTTTTGCGATTTAATTAAAAAACGATTTGCATATGTATGTTAAGTGGTTTTAATCGAAAATTAAATGCTTAGGCGTTTCGATAATTGTTAGTGTGTTTGATTAAAATATGAAAAAATGAAATGGTTAGATAAACATGATATGAATATGATATGGACAATATGATAAGAATATGAATAATAATAATCAAGATAATATTGACAAGATATAATATTGACATAAAATAAAGTTGGTCTCGTCTTAATCGAATTTGATCGAGAAATCGATAATCAACGATTTTTTACTTCCATGGACCAAAAATGAAAAGACATAAGATAATAAAAAAATAAAATCGGAATAGAAATAAAACCGGTCTCGTCTTAATCGAGAAATCGATAATCAACGATTTTTTACTTTCATGGACCAAAAATGAAAAGACATAAGATAATAAAAAAAATAAAATCGGAATAGAAATAAAATCGGTCTCGTCTTAATCAAGATTTAATCGAGAAATAGATAATCTTTAAAATTTGACTTTCATTGACCAAATAAAAGAATATATGAAAATTAAATCGAAAAAGATAGGAAAAAGATTAAAGGTCTCACCTTTATCAAGATTTAATCGAGAAATCGATAAATCATTGATATTTGGTTTTCATTGACCAAAATGAAAAATAATGAAAAATATTATAAGAAATGAAAATCGAAAAAAGATAAGAAAAAGAATAAAGGTCTCACCTTTATCAAGATTTAAAATCGATAAATCGATAAATCTTATATATATATATTTGGTTTTCATTGACCTAAAAATGGATAAAAATAATGAAAAATAATAATAAAATTGAGAAAGAAATTAATAGGGGGTAGGCCTCATATAAATCAAGATTTGGTGCCGATTTTAAAAAATCACCCAATATCAAGATGTTTTTGACATCATTGGCCAAAAATAAAATTGAAATGAGGAAAAAAAAAACGAATATGAAAATCCAAGTAAAAATCTAAATAGAATGGTAACCAATAAATAGTTAGCAAAGATTTTAAAAAACAAAACTTTATTAAAAAACTTAATCAAATAACCATTAAAAACTTTTCCAGGATTTCTTTTAACACAAATAAATGAGAGAAAATTAATTAATAAAGAAAAGAGGGTGGGGCGCTGGCAATTTATGGGGATGGTATTCAAAATAAAACCCAAAGAAACAAAGTGGAAGGGGAAATGGCCCATGGATTGGAAAAAGAAGGCGCCGGATTCAAGACATGGGTCGGTTTGACCCAGTTTTGACCCGATCCAGGTTACTTAATCAAAGCCAAAGCAAGAAAACCTAAATTCAAACTAAAAGGCCGTGTAAATCCACTTGTTTCACTCCTTCTTCCTCGATCAACCCCTTTTTACGATTTCAACGCTTCAAAATTTACACCCATGGACATGACTTTAAACCGAACAGCCTGAAAGCTCATATCTAAGAAATAGAACCAACGGTCCAAAACATCAGAATGAAAACAGGGCTACGTTTATGAAATTAAAAACGCGAAATAGATTGGAACAACCATGGCCGCGCTACTACGATTTCAGAACCAACATTCGCACTCCTTCTCGTTCGATCGGTCGTGGCTCAGGTTTGTATTGATTCTCTGTCTGTTGGTTGGTTTTGAGTTTATTTCGGGTCTCGGTTGAAAAGGCTTGGGTTTTTTTGCAGAAGAATGAGCGTTGGGTTTGTAGAGGTTTTTTTTTACGAAAAAATGAAGGAGGCTCTGTTGATGGTTTGTGGATGTGGAGGTTTGAAGCGAAGATTTGGTTTACGACTGAGTTGGGTTTTTATGGAAGGAGAAGGTTCGAATGATGATGACCAAGATAGAGAGGTTTTGCCGAAAAACAGAGGGAGCCAAGATAAGTTTTTCTTTTCGTTCAGAGTTTTTTTTTTCTTTCAATTCTTTTTTTACTTTTTTTCTCCCCCCTCAAAATGAACCTTGTTCATCAATTTTATTTTGAATTTGTCCTTTGATCAGTTGCTTTCTCTGGCAGGATTGTTGCTGGTTGTTGATGATGCAGAGTTTGGCGTTTTGTTTACAGGCCTGTGATGCTGTAAGGTTGTGGAACAGTGGTTTTGGCTTGATGTGCTTGGAGTGTTTTGTTGAGGCAGTTTTTCTGATATGGTTGGAGCAGTGTTACAGACTGGTGTATCAGTGTTGCAGGTTGTGTGAAAATTGGTTGTGTAGCTTGTTGTAAACGGGCCGAGTAATGGCTCATAAAGATGAGATTTTTTTTTTTGTAAACTTTTATTACAACCTTAATGGGCTTGGACCAAAAAATGTGACTTGGACTTTCTTTATATAAGCTCTGGATTTTTTGTGTGGCAATCATGCCATCTTATTATTTTTTTGAATTTTGGATTTTGTAATGGATGGACTTTAAAAGTCTGAATTCATGTGGACTATATAAAAAAAAGCGGGCCTTTATTGTAGTAATGGTTTGGAATTTTTGTATATGATTTTTTGAGAATTGAGAATTACTTAGAGAGAATGGATGAAAAATGGTTAAAATGTGTATACAGATTATTGGATTAAAAGGAGATTTGTGATATGAATGGATAAATGGACATATGGATATGGTTTATAGAAATGGGCTTTAGGATTGGTAAATGGACCCAAAATGCACAATACACCTCTAATAATTTCGTCTAGAAACACTAATTGAAAAGTGAAATAGACCATGAAGCACTATGAACTTGATAGCCTGACCCTGACACCAACTTACTTGAATTGACGCAAGCTCTAATTAGAAGCTCAGACACATCACTTAAATTGCACACCACAACTTTGATCTTGAAAGTAGAATCTCACCTGACCAAGATATTAGGTCAAAACCAAATGATCTTCAACACACACTCCTGTCTCGATATCTTTGCGTCAACTGGAGTTTAGACAAAGGCAAAAAGAAAATGAATATGGAAGTGACATATTTTTGGGTTTTCTGAATAATGGTTAGTGGATGGAGGTACAGATGAGAATTGTATACAGGTATGACAAATTTGGGGTATGACAGATGCCCCTATCTAATTGGCTTAAACCGAGCAAAATGAACTGCTACGACATTTGTTCTTTCGAGGTATAAGGCAATTAGATATGAAGAAGACCACAAATTTGTCCGAAAAGAAAGAAAATTCTTGGGAGTTGGAATGATGGATATTTTGCAGAGGTCGTTATCACCAAAAGGACGATAACAGGAAATCTGACACCAAAAGGATGACAGACCTATCACCAAAAGGATGATAGTGACACACGCACACAGACCCTTCCACCAAAAGGATGAAAATGAGGTCACAACCTGCTATTACCAAAAGGATAATAGGGTACACACACTGAGCCTTCCACCAAAAGGATGAAAATGAGGTCAAAGCCTCCTATTACCAAAAGGATAATAGGGCACACACGCACACAGACCCTTCCACCAAAAGGATGAAAATGAGGTCACAACCTGCTATTACCAAAAGGATAATAGGGCACACACACACACAGACCCTTCCACCAAAAGGATAGAAATAAGGTCAAAGCCTGCTATTACCGAAAGGATAATAGGGCACACACACACACAGACCCTTCCACCAAAAGGATGGAAATGAGGTCAAAGCCTGCTATTACCAAAAGGATAATAGGGCACACACACAGACCCTTCCACCAAAAGGATGGAAATAAGGTCAAAGCCTGCTATTACCAAAAGGATAATAGGGCACACACGCACACAGACCCTTCCGCCAAAAGGATGAAAATGAGGTCAAAGCCTGCTATTACCAAAAGGATAATAGGGCACACACGCACACAGACCCTTCCACCAAAAGGATGAAAATGAGGTCAAAGCCTGCTATTACCAAAAGGATAATAGGGCACACACGAACACAGAGACCCTTCCACCAAAAGGATGAAAATGAGGTCACAACCTGTTATTACCAAAAGGATAATAGGGCACACACGCACACAAACCCTTCCACCAAAAGGATGAAAATGAGGTCACAGCCTTCTATTACCAAAAGGATAATAGGGTACACACGCACACAGACCCTTCCACCAAAAGGATGAAAATGAGGTCAAAGCCTGCTATTACCAAAAGGATAATAGGGCACACACACAGACCCTTCCACCAAAAGGATGGAAATGAGGTCAAAGTCTGCTATTACCAAAAGGATAATAGGGCACACACACACATAGACCCTTCCACCAAAAGGATGAAATGAGGTCAAAGCCTGCTATCACCAACAGGATAATAGGGCACACACGCACACAGAGACCCTTCCACCAAAAGGATGAAAATGAGGTCAAAGCCTGCTATTACCAAAAGAATAATAAGGCACACACGCACATAAACCCTTCCACCAAAAGGATGGAAAACGAGGTCAAAGCCTGCTATTACCAAAAGGATAATAGGGCGCACACACACACAAACCCTTTCACCAAATGGATGAAAATGAGGTCAAAGCCTGCTATTACCAAAAGGATAATAGGGCACACACACAGAACCTTCCACCAAAAGGATGAAAATGAGGTCAAAGCCTGCTATTACCAAAAAGGATAATAGCAAGCAAAACGATAACAAAGACTGTCACTCACCAAAAGGATGACACACAGACCAAGGGTTCACGGATCGGCTATACCAAAAGGATGACGAATCAATACAAGCTACTACCACCAAAAGGATGATAGGAAGTTTCTATTTTTTGAGGGTTACCAACACCAAAAGGGTGTAGGTTGGGTTGAATTGACAAGGTTTGGCTATCACCAAAAGGATGATAGTGAAGCAATTGACAAAAGGTCAAGTTTGATGGGGATATAATGAGTAAGGCTTATTTGGAGACATCAACAAAAGGTTGAAGCGAAGAAGTCATTGAGGAACACCATCCTTGTCAACAAAAGGTTGAAAGGACACGACTCAATGAGGAACGCCCACTAACTCGGGGAAAGATGTTTACTGAGCTGAAGATAACAACTTCATCAACAAAAGGTCGAGGAACACAACTCAATGAGGAACGCCCACTGACTTGCTTGGAAATCACAGCTTCATCAACAAAAGGTTGAAGTAATTTCATGAGGAACGCCCATGAACTTGAAGAAGATGCCCCTGGCTGGGCTGAAGATTGCCTTGAGCTTGATCAACAAAAGGTTGAACCAACTTCGTGAGGAACGCCCACGGATTTAATGCAGATGCCCCTGGCTGGGTTGAAGAATCTTCTTGCAGTCTTGAGATTGATCCTGGATCTCGACTATGCATATATGAACGCTTGATTTTGTAATAATGCGCAGTGTAAATGCGGACGCGCGGAGATGCAAGTGCTGGGGGAGTATGATTTGGTTTTTTTTGGTATGCATATGATGCACATGATATTGAATGCGATGCGTATGATACATATGATTGCAGACGAGTGATTGGATATGTTGGATAAGGGTGCCAGCATGGTGGACTTTCGCTAGTTGCCAATGCCGATTGGACTTTTGGGCGGTGGGAGGGATTCGATTTCCTCGACACTCAGTTCGTTGAAGACGCCATGATTGAAGCAGACAAAGATGCTCTCGAAGCCTCAAGTTTGATGACTTGTTGATGAACTGTGGGTTCACTCCTGAGAGATCCATAACTCTATGCTTAATGGTCAGGATAGCCTGCTTGACCAACTTGAAGATACAAAGGGATCTGCCTTCTACAATGTGTCTTTCCCCAATTTGAACATGGTAATGGTCTGCCCCTGATTAACCAGTTCTGAAGTGATTTAATCTTTGAAAGTTGAGCTTTGATGTGCTTCTGAGATGGCTTGCCCCTGATTGAGCTGTTGAGTGATTTGCCCCTGATTGAGGGTTTGAGGGAGTCTTGATTCGGGTCGGCACCACTGAAAGTTCAAGTTCCTCTTTGATTGCCCCTTGTTGGAGTTGTCTTGATGTCTAGCACTGATTTGCAGTTAAAATTGTACATTCACAAATGGTAATCTTAATACGATGCTCATGCAAGTTTTGAAAAAGAGTCGTTTATTGGAGTGTCGTGATAGTGAGACGAATGGACCGTTAGCCCAAACGTGTGTTGATTTTGATGGTGTGAAAGATATAGAAAGGAGAATGACACCAATGCTAAAGATTAGAAAATATGGGGAGTCAGTTTACGCAACCTTGCAATAGTATGCTTTCAGAATAAACTTCGCCTCAATTAGGTCTTTTGAGGGGTTTAACGTGGTCTGGTTTACGGTTTATGAAACAAAGGATATTAGGCTCAAAGTATAATTTGTACCCACCCCTTCTTCGTGATGATCTCCGGTCCTACGTTCAGTTAAGTCTGCACATATTTGTATTCCAAAAGGGTTGATGGTTCAAGGTATGCTTGAAATGACAGTCACCTTTATTTTGTTTTTGATGGATGTCAGTGACCCTTTGGTCTCGGCATGGTGGTCACTGAACTTTATTTTGTTTTTGTTGAGGATTCGAGGGTCTCTTTTGATTTTGTCTTTGATCCCTATCTTTTGCATGGACTGATTTTTGCTTTTCGAGTCCATTAGGGTTGCCTTGATTTTTTTGCCTAAGTCTCCTTTGAGGTGCTCGACTTAGCAGTCTTTTGTTTTTTTTTTTTTGGTTTTGTTGGAGGATTGTGACTGCCAAGTCATAGGTTATCGATGAACAACCGTCATGTCTTTAGATTTTGCTTTGTGATTTGAGTGTGTAATTGGGATTAACTGAACACTACCCTGCCCCAGGTTGAGTGTAAGGGTTATATATCTGAAGGTAACTACTACTTCTCAGCTCGAAGTGGTTTACTAGGGATTAACTCCTTGTCTCTCCAGTGTTTGGGGGTTGAAACAATGCCTGTACATCATCGGCGGGATTCTATCCGAAAGCATACATTTTGCAATTATGGGTATTTCGTTGTCATCATCCTCCCTCCAATCATTGCTAACAACAGTTTGATATAAAGAGTGAAGTGGATAAATGTGTCGGTGTTTTGCAGTAAATGGAAAAAAATGAGTGCACACGACATAACTGATTCAAAACATGCATAGTCAATACATTAAGAAAACCAAATACAAACGGCAATGTTCAAAGCATACAGTACTTAAACCAATAAAGACAAAATAACAAGAATGTAAATGATGGGATGGCAACATGTCTGCCTTATTCGGGGAGAAACTTGAACTTGACTTGATTGACTTGACTTGATGCTGGCACTAGTTTAGCGGCGACATAGGGTTTTTGATGACGTTTGGAGCCCTCCCATTGAACGTGAGAAACTTTGAGTCAATCATGTCTTGAACCTTGTGTTTGAAAGCTCTGCAGTCCTCAATTGTATGCCCTGGAGCACCCTTATAAAACTCGCAATGAGCATTAACATCATAATCTGGGGGAATGACAGTTGGAGGAGCTAGGTCCCTCAGAGCGACTGCCTTCTTCTCCATCAATTGAGCAAAGATCTGAGCATATGTTGTCGGCAGATGATCAAAGTCTCTATCAGACCTCTTTGTTCTCTGTTGATTAGGCTGACGTTATTGAGCAGCTCTCTGTTTTTGATATTGAGGAGGATACTGATACCCTTGTTGATTGTAGGATTGTTGTTGAGGAACCTGTTGTTGAGGCATTGGAGCTTGAACGGCTTGAACTGTTGGCTGATAAGGCATTGGAGCGTATTGCGCAGCAGCAACATACGGATACTGGAAGTAGGGAATTTGAAAAGGCATTGGAGGGGGAGCTTGTTGAGCTTGCCCTTTCTGAGCAGAGATAGAATTTGTTTCACCCTCTTTCTTCTTGAATCCATTGAAGGGCTTCTTGACTGCAGACTGAATGCTAGAACCTCCTTGGATCTTTCCATTTTTCAGACCTTCTTCAATTCTCTCACCGACAATTACCAAATCAGAGAATCCAGCAGAAACATTACCAATCAACTTCTCATAGTATTGGCCTTGCAAAGTACCCATGAAGATGTCAATCAGTTCACGGTCAACCAGAGGTGGATGCACTCTTGCAGCTAGCTCTCTCCAGCGTTGCGCGTACTCCTTAAAGGATCCGTTGTCCTTTTGAGCCATACTCTAAAGTTGAGTACGGTTCGGAGCAAGGTCAGTGTTGTATTTGTATTGCTTGACGAATGCATCAGCTAAATCATCCCAAGTGCGCACATTGCTACGCTCCAGCTGCATATATCATTCGAGTGATGCCCCAGACAAGCTGTCTTGGAAGCAATGAATCATCAGCTTTTCATCTTTGGCATAAGCAGCCATCTTGCGGCAGTACGTCTTCAGATGAATGTGTGGGAAACTGAGGCCTTTGTACTTCGAGAATTCCTGTACCTTGAACTTGGGAGGAATGACAACATCTGGCACCAAGCACACTTCCAGAGCATTCAGAGATTTTGAGTTGCGCCCCTCCATGACTCGGAGTTTCTCAGCTAGATCACGACACATTTTGATGGCTTCAGAATCCTGAGCAGCAGTAGGATTGACAATTGGAATAGCAGTATGGTAGTTCTGTACCTCATCATACTGATCTACCAGATTTTCTTTAGCATGAGGAATAGGAATCTGAGTGACAACAGGTTGGGCTTGCGGAATAGCACCAACAGCGACTCCAGATGTTGGAAGTGGTTGAGTAGTGGCTCCTTCAGTGGCAGGAGTGAAGTTCATTGGTATCCCATAATTGATAGGGTTGGGAACAGGAACTGAGAGCCTTGAGGATGACCCTTGCACAGGCACAGTGTTGTTGGCAGCAGCGGCTTCACGCAGTTCTTCTTCTCTTCTGGCCATCATGATGGCTTCAAGAATCTGATCAATATTTCCCTTCATAAAGTCCAATTCTTATCTAAAGGCGGCTTGCTCTTGTTGAATCTGCTCCATCGTATGTCTAGTATTGGCTCGAGTTGCGTACTGGTGTCGAGGAATCAACTTAATTTACCGGAGAAGGGAGGAAGGTGAAGTGAGATTCTGAGGTTGAAAATGCAATGCAAGATGCGTAACAGATGCAATGCAATGACATGAGATGCAATGCAAGATGCAAGATCCAGGATCGCAGCAGGTTCAAACAATTCTGAGGTTGGCCGTTCACGGGTAAATAACCAAAGTCTCCGATCAAAGAAACCCTATAGGTAGGCTCTATGAGGAAAGTTCTAGGTTCTTTACCCATAAACCTACTCACGGGATAGTTTCTACGTTGATGGATAAGGTTCCCAGGATTACGGACATTAATTGCATCAACGTCACGCAACAGGCTAGCTGCATTACGACGAGAATGACAACAAGGTCTCCCCTGAGCGGGGTCTTCATGCTAGGCGCACAAGGAGCGAGTCCTTGGAGACTAACACTACACGACCACCAATATAGAACTTGGTTCTAAGAGTGGTTCATAGAGTCACGGACCCTTCATGAATCAAGTCGTGCAACAGGCTAGCTGCGTTACAACAAGATCTACGAAAAGGTCTACTCTAGGGGAGCTTTCATGCTAGGCACGCAAGGAGCGAGTCCTTGGGGACTAACACTACTCGACATCCAATTCTAAACTATGTGTTCCCTCTGCTTTTACCAAAGCTCGGGTGTGGAGCTTTACTCATGATATCAACCCATGATCCAATAGCCAAGAGTAATAATGAGCATATAAAAGAGAACAAATACGTAAACAAGAATAAAACAAGCAAACAAAGATAACGCTCCTCACAAATCGCTCTAAGATAGGCTTGACTCTCTCTTGCATAGAGCAAATATCCCCAGCAGAGTTGCCATCTATCGCACCTCGAAAATTCATCGAAGACACGATCCTTCACGCGAAAGGCGCGGAAAACGGTTCGACAGAGTCGCCACCGAACTTTATTTATCCCAAAAGAGGGAAAGGAAAATATCGAGAAAACCTTTAAGGAGAGGATAAGAACATGGTCGTCGCAACCACATTCTGGGTTCGGGAGTCGGTTACGTGAGGGGAAGGTACGCGCACCCCCTCACGTCCGCTGTACTCAATGGGAACCTCTTAGTTCGATTTGTGATGAACGTTATCTAAGCTTGTTTGTTTTCTTCTCAACGGTATATTCGAAAAGGTAAAGTAAAAGGTTTCTATTACTAAGGGAAATGGGGTGGTTTTAGGATAGGGTGCTCGGCAAGATCATCGCGACCTTGGGCCTACGTATGCACATTCAGACGAGAATGAGGAATCAGAGCAATCGTAGTTCGACTACAGGAAGGGATAAAGGGAAGACGGAGGATGGAGGGAAGGTAGCTCGCCAAGATCATCGCAATCTTGTGCCTACGTATCTTTACTCGGACGAGAATAAAGAATCAGAGCGGTCGTAGTTCGTGGTACGCCCACAAAAAGAGGGGTTAGGGTTTGAATTTTAGGAGACGAAAGATTGAATGACATACAACCCAAGGGCGTGCCTCGAGAGCATTCACTCAAGAATCCAAGGAATGCTAGACTCCAAGAACTCAGTTCTTTTGTGAGTTGATTGCAAAAAAGTTTGATAGGGATTAAGTGTTTTAAGACGAAAGGGTGAATGAATAACCACCCAAGGGGCGTGCCTCAAGAGTCATTCATTAGAAGATCCAAGGAATGCTAGATCCCAAGAATCTCCTCCTTTCCTAAGGTTGATTAAAAAAGCATTTAAAAAAGATCGAATCGGATTGGTTGCAAAAAGAGGTAAGGATCGATACTAGTCCCTATGGGTGCTCCTAGTAACGAAACCATGAGATGTGCGAGTGTGCGTATGACGGCGAGGCAAAAGGCGCTCGGCTTACGATCGGGCTCGACGACGAATCGAGGATTGGTTTGAAAATGGTTTGGTTTGTTAAATGTTTTAGGGAGAATGACGATTATTCGATAAACGAGACGTCGGCCTCGCAACCAATTAATCGGGGCATTATTGGGATGCTAGATCCCAACGACACCTTTTTCATTCGATTGATTTACGAAATATTGTTTGATGAACAATGAAAGCACCATGTGGAATGCTAGACTCCAATGGCATTCCTTTGTCCAAATAGTTAAGACGAGTGTTTTAGGAGCGAAAGGTCGAATGATCACCACCTAAGGCGTGCGCCTCAATAGCGGTCACTCAAGAACCTAAGAAGTGCTAGACCTCAAGAATTCAGTTCTTTCGCGATTTAATTAATAAAACGATTTGCATATGTATGTTAAGTGGTTTTAATCGAAAATTAAATGCTTAGGCGTTTCGATAATTGTTAGTGTGTTTGATTAAAATATGAAAAAATGAAATGGTTAGATAAACATGATATGAATATGATATGGACAATATGATAAGAATATGAATAATAATAATCAAGATAATATTGACAAGATATAATATTGACATAAAATAAAGTTGGTCTCGTCTTAATCGAATTTGATCGAGAAATCGATAATCAACGATTTTTGACTTCCATGGACCAAAAATGAAAAAACATAAGATAATAAAAAAATAAAATCGGAATAGAAATAAAATCGGTCTCGTCTTAATCAAGATTTAATCGAGAAATCGATAATCAACGATTTTTGACTTTCATGGACCAAAAATGAAAAGACATAAGATAATAAAAAAAATAAAATCGGAATAGAAATAAAATCGGTCTCGTCTTAATCAAGATTTAATCGAGAAATCGATAATCTTTAATATTTGACTTTCATTGACCAAATAAAAGAATATATGAAAATTAAATAGAGATAAAAAATTAAATCGAAAAAGATAGGAAAAAGAATAAAGATCTCACCTTTATCAAGATTTAATCGAGAAATCGATAAATCATTGATATTTGGTTTTCACTGACCAAAATGAAAAATAATGAAAAATATAATAAGAAATGAAAATCGAAAAAAGATAAGAAAAAGAATAAAGGTCTCACCTTTATCAAGATTTAAAATCGATAAATCGATAAATCTTAGATATTTGGTTTTCATTGACCCAAAAATGGATAAAAATAATGAAAAATAATAATAAAATCGAGAAAGAAATAAATAGGGGGTTGGCCTCATATAAATCAAGATTTGGTACCGATTTTAAAAAATCACTCAATATCAAGATGTTTTTGACATCATTGGCCCAAAATAAAATTGAAATGAGAAAAAAAACCGAAGATGAAAATCCAAGTAAAAATCTAAATAGAATGGTAACCAATAAATAGTTAGCAAAGATTTTAAAAAACAAAACTTTATTAAAAAACTTAATCAAATAACCATTAAAAACTTTTCCAGGATTTCTTTTAACACAAATAAATGAGAGAAAATTAATTAATAAAGAAAAGAGGGTGGGGCGCTGGCAATTTGTGGGGATGGTATTCAAAATAAAACCCAAAGAAACAAAGTGGAAGGGGAAATGGCCCATGGATTGGAAAAAGAAGGCGCTGGATTCAAGACATGGGTCGGTTTGACCCAGTTTTGACCCGATCCAGGTTACTTAATCAAAGCCAAAGCAAGAAAACCTAAATTCAAACTAAAAGGCTGTGTGAATCCACTTGTTTCACTCCTTCTTCCTCGATCAACCCCTTTTTACGATTTCAACGCTTCAAAATTTACACCCATGTACATGACTTTAAACCGAACAGCCTGAAAGCTCATATCTAAGAAATAGAACCAACGGTCCAAAACATTAGAATGAAAACAGGGCTACGTTTATGAAATTAAAAATGCGAAATAGATCGGAACAACCATGGCCGCACTACTACGATTCCAGAACCAACATTCGCACTCCTTCTCGTTCAATCGGTCGTGGCTCAGGTTTGTATTGATTCTCTGTCCGTTGGTTGGTTTTGAGTTTATTTCGGGTCTCGGTTGAAAAGGCTTGGGTTTTTTGCAAAAGAATGAGCGCTGGGTTTGTAGAGGTTTTTTTTTACGAAAAAAATGAAGGAGGCTCTGTTGATGGTTTGTGGAGGCGGAGGTTTGAAGCGAAGATTTGGTTTACGACTGAGTTGGGTTTTGATGGAAGGAGAAGGTTCGAATGATGATGACCAAGCTGGAGAGGTTTTGCCGAAAAACAGAGGGAGCCAAGATAAGTTTTTCTTTTCGTTCAGAGTTTTTTTTTCTTTCAATTCTTTTTTTACTTTTTTTCTCCCCCCTCAAAATGAACCTTGTTCATCAAATTTATTTTGAATTTGTCCTTTGATCAGTTGCTTTCTCTGGCAGGATTGTTGCTGGTTGTTGATGATGCAGAGTTTGGCGTTTTGTTTGCAGGCCTGTGATGCTGTAAGGTTGTGGAACAGTGGTTTTGGCTTGATGTGCTTGGAGTGTTTTGTTGAGGCAGTTTTTCTGATATGGTTGGAGCAATGTTACAGACTGGTGTATCAGTGTTGCAGGTTGTGTGAAAATTGGTTGTGTAGCTTGTTGTAAACGGGGCGAGTAATGGCTCATGAAGATGAGATTTTTTTTTGTAAACTTTTATTACAACTTTAATGGGCTTGGACCAAAAAATGTGACTTGGACTTTCTTTATATAAGCTCTGGATTTTTTGTGTGGCAATCATGCCATATTATTATTTTTTTGAATTTTGGATTTTGTAATGGATGGGCTTTAAAAGTCTGAATTCATGTGGACTATATAAAAAAAAAGTGGGCCGTTATTGTAGTAATGGTTTGGAATTTTCGTATATGATTTTTTGAGAATTGAGAATTACTTAGAGAGAATGGATGAAAAATGGTTAAAATGTGTATACGGATTATTGGATTAAAATGAGATTTGTGATATGAATGGATAAATGGACATATGGATATGGTTTAAAGAAATGGGCTTTAGGATTGGTAAATGGACCCTAAATGCACAATACACCTCTAATAATTTCGTCTAAAAACACTAATTGAAAAGTGAAATGGAACATGAAGCACTATGAACTTGACAGCCTGACCCTGACACCAACTTACTTGAATTGACGCAAACTCTAATTAGAAGCTCAGACACATCACTTAAATTGCACACCACAACTTTGATCTTGAAAGTAGAATCTCACCTAACCAAGATATTAGGTCAAAACCAAATGATCTTCAACACATACTCCTGTCTCGATATCTTTGCGTCTACTGGAGTTTAGACAAAGGCAAAAAGAAAATGAATATGGAAGTGACATATTTTTGGGTTTTCTGAATAATGGTTAGTGGATGGAGGTACAGATGAGAATTGTATACAGGTAGGACAAATTTGGGGTATGACACTTGGGGGATACTGAAGCGTGCAAGGATGTTTCGTTTGTAGAAACGCAGGATGTTGAGGGAAGTTATTTTGGCTAGAACTTCCGCTTCTATCCATTTTGTGAAATAGTCTACACCCACTATTAGGTATTTGTTCTGACTTTATCCTACCACGAAGGGTCCTAGGATGTCTAGGCCCCACCAGGTGAATGGCCACGGGGAGGACATAGCCTTGAGCTCGTTAGGCGGAGCTAGGTGCATGTACCCGTGTCGCTGGCACTTATCGCATTTCTTCACGTGTTCTTTCGCGTCGTGCTGTATGGTCGACTAATAGTATCCTGCTCGGAGGGCCTTCCTGGCAAGCGACCTTCCTCCGAGATGTTAGGCGTTGATTCCTTCGTGGATTTCGCGCAGGAGGTGCGCGACCATCTCTTCTTCGACGCATTTGAGCAGTGAAATGGAGAATCCCCGCCTGTAGAGTTTATCTTCGACCAAGACGTAAGAGTAGGCTCTTCGCCTGACTGTGCTGGCCTCCTTTGGGTCGGACATAAGTCCGTTTTTGGTGAGATAGTTGTAGACAGGGGTCACCCAATAGTTGTTGTCGCCGATCACCTGCACGTCGAGTGTCGGGGAGGCTTTCCCGATGCTGGGTCGAGGGAGTACTTCCTGTATGACGAATTTGTTTCCGCCTTTCTTCTTTGTCCTGGCTAGTTTGGATAGCATGTCTGCTCGCACGTTATGTTCGCGGGGAACGTGTTTTACTTCCACTGTTGCGAACTTCGCCATCTCCTTCTTGACCAGGGCCAAGTATTCGGTCAGGTTGTCATTTTTGGCCTGATATTCTCCCGGGACCTGGAGGGCCACGAGTTGTGAATCAGTGCAAATGATGACTTCTTCTGCGCCCAAGTCTTTGGCCAGGCGTAGCCTAACGAGGAAGGCCTCGTATTCAGCCTGGTTGTTGGAGGTTGGGAAGGACAGGGTGAGTGATACTTCGATGATGATTCCTTCATCGCTTTCCAGTATGATGCCCGTGCCGCTCCCCGCCGAGCTTGAGGCACCGTCGATGAAAATGGTCCATTTGCGCGCTCCGCTCGCGGGGGAGTCTGCGAACGTCATTTTCGCGACGAAGTCGGCCAGAGCTTGGGCCTTGAGGGCTTTTCTGCTTTCGTATTGGATGTCAAATTCGGACAGTTCTAACAACCATTTGAGCATTCGGCCGACCATATATGGTCGTCCGAGTAACTGCTTTATGGGTTGATCTGTTCGAATCGCGATCGTGTAAGCCAGGAAGTAGTGTCTTAATCTTCTGGTTGCGTTGATGAGGGCCAGTGAGACTTTCTCTATCTGTTGGTATCTTAACTCTGGTCCTTGTAGCGCTTTGCTCGTGAAATATACGGGCTTCTGCCTGTCAGGTGTCTCGCGGATGAGAGCGGAGCTCACTGCTTCAGGTTCTACGGCGAGGTACAGGTACAACATTTCGCCATTGTCCGAGCGAGAGAGGACAGGTGGCTCTGAGAGCGCTTGTTTCAGCTGTAAAAGGGCCTTGTCATACTCCTCGGTCCATTTGAATGCTGCCTCTTTGCGGAGGAGTTTAAAGAATTGTAGGGCGTGCTGGGCGGACTTGGCCACGAAACGAGATAGTGACGCGACATCCCGTTGAGGGACTGGATGCATTTTTTGGACTTGGGCGTAGGAAACTCGGAGAATGCCCGACATTTGTCGGGATTAGCTTCGATCCCTCGTTCCGTTAAGTAGAAGCCGAGGAATTTGCCTGCTCGGACACCGAACGTGCACTTCTCCGGATTAAAACGCATTTTGTATTTCCTGGCCTGTTCGAAGACCTTTCTCAAATGGGCAGTATGACTGGTTTCCTCATGGGATTTTACGATCATGTCGTCCATGTAGACTTCGAGCATGTCGCCTATTTCTCCCCGGAATACCTTGTTCATCATTCATTGGTACATTGCCCCCGCGTTCTTCAGGCCGAAGGGCATTACGTTGTAGTAATAGTTGTCCAATTCGATCATGAAGGCCGTATATTTTTTGTCGGACACTGCCATCGAAATTTGATTATAGGCCGAGTAGGCGTCCATGAATGATAAAAGTTTAAAACCAGCTGAATTATCAACGAGTTTATCAATATTGGGAGGGGGTAGGCATCCTTCGGGCATGCCTTATTGAGATCGGTGTAATCAATGCACATACGCCATTTTCCATTAGATTTTTTAACTAGTACAACGTTGGAAAGCCAAGTGGTGTATTTGGCCTCCGAAATAAATTTGGCCTCGAGGAGGTCCTTTACAAATTTTTCAGTAGCATCCGTTTTCTCCAGAGAGTGCTTTCTCCTACGTTGTGCTACGGCCTTGACGGCCGGGTCGATTGTCAGCTGGTGATAGGCGATGGACGGATCCAAGCTGGGAATTTCGGCGGTGCTCCATGCGAAGAGGTCGGCATTCTCACGGAGGCATGCTTTGAGCTGCTTCCTCGCTATGTCAGGCAGGTCTGCTCCAATCTTCACTCTCCACTGAAGGTCGTCGCCGAACAGAACGATCTCGAAGTTACCATCTGGTATTGGGCGCATCGGATGAGAGTTGTTACTGGACGATGTGGACGGGTTGACTGAAGCTGCTCGTTCCTCCTGGTGGTCTTCTTCTGGGAAGCGACTGTCGAGGTCGATGAAGTCGACCTGGGGAAGAGGCTTGGCTTCCTCGGAGCTGCTTGGCAATGCTGGCTTGCCCGATGCTTTTGGCTTGGATGCAATGGCGTTGAGCCCTTTAGTAGCTGCCTCGAAACACCTACGTGCAACTTCGATGTCGCCATGGAGGGTGGGGACCATCCCCTTTGAAGTGTAATACTTCATCTTCAGGTGGACTGTTGAAGGTACCACTACCAACTCGACTAGAGTCGGTCTTCCGAAAATGCACTGGTAAAGCGACGGGCAGTCGACTACCAGAAATTGCACCTTGATGGATCTGGCCGTCTCAGCTGATCCGAAGGTCACGATCAGTTCGACGTATCCCCACGGCTTGGTCACTGACCCGTTAAACCCCTGTAAATCAGACCCTACATAGGGGGTAAGGTGCGATTCGTCTAGCTGAAGTGTTGAAAACAGCTGGGCGTACATGATGTCGACCGAGCTACCCTGGTCGACGAGTATCCTGCGAACGTCAAAGTTCGCCATCCGGGCTCTGATGAGCAGAGGTATGCTTGAGTTCGGGGAACCCCCGAGGAGCTCCTCCCGGTAGAAGGAGATAGGGACGGAGCCCTTCTGGGCCTGATCAAGCATGGTCACCTTGTTGGAGCTTGTGTTGATCAGGTGCTCGAACTTTCATTTCACGGAGCCCACAATGACTTTGTTGAAACCCCCGCCAGAGATGACCATGGCGGAGGGAAATGTCTCCCACGGGCTGTGGGCCGTGAAATAAGCAGGGGCGCTGAGCCCGTCCAGGACGTAGAAGTCCTCTGGTCGCGATATTGATATAGCGACTGTATATTGGCGTCTTCCGAGGAGGGTACCTCCTCTTCTATCTTCTTGGACTCCTCGGCGTCCTGCCGAGGAGTGTCCTTCTTCTTCGCGAACTATTTCAGGTGGCCGTCCCTGATCAGTATCTCAATGGCATCCTTCAGATGGATGCAGTCCTCTGTAGTATGGTCGTGACTCTTGTGGAAACGGCAGTATTTTGATTTGTCCATGTTTGGCCTGTTCGACAGTTGCTTGGGGAACCGGACCCCTGCCTGCTTGAACTCTGAATTGGCACATTCAGACAATATCTTTTCCCTAGAGACGGTCAGGGGGGTGTAGTCATGGAACCGCCCGGAGGGTCCCTTGTTGTCACGGGTGTCACGAGGAAGGTCCTCGCGCATCCGTTCGCCCCGACGAGATGTCGAAGCTTCCTCTCCTCTGGATGCTCGAGCATTCTCCTGATGTCGTGATGCTCGGACGTTGCTGGCCGCAACCTTCTCTTTGTACTGAATGTGTGATTGGGCTTTGAGGAGGAGGGCGTCTAAGTTCCTTGGTGGTGCGAGGCCAATGGCTTTAGAAAACTCGGAGCCTGGGCAGAGCCCTTGCTCAAGCAGAAACTTCTTCATTTCATCCGTTGTAGGGACTTGTACAACTTCCTTGTTGAACCTCTCGATATATGCGCGGAGAGGTTCGTCTTTTCCTTGGATTATGGTCCCAAGGGAGGCCTCAGTTTTAGGGTGGCGGAGAGATGCTGTGAAGTGTCGTGAGAACATCCTGCCCAGTTGTCTCCACGAGGTAATGGACTCCTCGGGCAGTTGCTTGTACCATGTCATCGCTCCCTTGCGGAGCGTGGTCGGGAACAGTCGGCATTTGATGGCGCCTCGTACGCCGTGGTAGTCTAACAACGCATTAATGTTCTCGATGTGCTCGTCGGGGTCCGTGGTTCCGTCGTACGTGCCCAAAAATGGGGGTTTCTCCAAGCCTTTTGGGAGATGGGTAGCCAAGATCTCCTGCGACAACGGGCCGCGAGGCTCGTCGTCGCTGCTAGAACTGGTGTATGATGGGGACCGAACGAGATGCTCGCGGCGGCGGTTCCTCCGGGGAGAAGGGGAACGGTTTCTTCGCGAAGAAGGTGAGCGGTCCCGTCCTTTAGACTTGACCGGCGGAGATTGCTCGTTCCTCCGAGTCCTCTTGTGGTCGTGAGCGTGCTGGTCACGCGGGGAGATCTGGTCGCGCTTCCGAGCTGCGCGAGGATCAGGCTCTTGGCGCAGTCTTTGGTCGATGTCTCTCCGGGGCTACGGGTTCCTTGATCGTCGTTGGTTCCTCCGTGGTGGAGGCGATCTTGGACGGTTGGACTCTTCTAATGCCCTGATCCTCTCGTTTTGCTGCAGGATCAGGGTGTTTGTTTTGTTGATCGCCTCCAGGAGGGCTGTCACGATCGGGTCGGCGTTGGGCGGAACAGGAACGGGCTGGACGTCAAGTGAAGGTTGATCATTGTTGCGATCAGCAGGGGAAGGGGAAGGAGAAGCAGTGGCTCCGTCCCTGAGGAAACGAGTATCTCGGAGGAGAGATGACTGGCCGTCAACGTCAGATTTGTTGACGAGGAGGATGGTGGTTTGGAGAGCATCCTTGGTGCGATCTTGGGAGGCCATGATCGTGATGATATTTGAGAATTGTTTTGATCTTCGGTTTCTGAGGAAAGAAAGATGGGGAGAACAATGATTCCCACAGACGGCGCCACTGATCGTGAAGGCTAGATCAGATCCTGTAGAATTGAGCCACCAAGTGCGTCCGGGATGCTGGTCGTATGGAGATGAGGGGGGTGTACCTGCAAGGTACTCCGATGCTCAAGTAAGAAAGGGTCAGAGAAAAGGGGCAAGTACAAAGTATGAGTTCTTAGGGTGAATATTGGATGCCTGACCCTCTCAAGCGAGAGGGTTTATATAGAGCCCCCAGCTCGTGGCCAACAGTCCTATTTTCGGGGCGAAATAACTGTTTTCCCCAAAGAATAGGTAACTACCCAAACTAGCTGTTATGTCGGGCAGGGTACCCAAAACTAGCTGTTATGTCAGGCATAGGCATGGTTTCGGGCACCTGCCCACAGCTGTTCGAGGAGTAATGGAGCCGTGCGTAACGGGCAGTGATTCCGGGGATGGACGTTGCATTCCTTGCCCGGTTGGAGGGACAGAAAGGTAACTTTTGCCCCTCTGTGGATTGGTCTTAGGCAATTTGGGCCGCTCTGGAGCAGAAGCGGATTGAGCCATGTCTAGCCATTGGTCCAGTCCAGAACAAAAGTGAATCATGTAACACATTTTGCTAAACTTTAGAAGATATGATATAAAAGCTGGGAACACTTAAAGCTTATAAACTATGAATTGCACATTGTACCTTGGTCTATGATCCAATTCCATTGAAATAAAAAATTTATGCAAACTTTATTCCAATATTTTTCTTCTTTGACCTTTCTTCTAAGAAGCCTTTTATCTTCATCAAAATTAAGCTATTATTTATGATGAACATCTTCTTCACATACATGTTTTCACCATAAGTGAAAAATTGTTGAAAATAATGAGAGAAAAAGGGCAGAATAACAAAACTAATGAAAATATTTGTTATCGTTATGGAGGAAAAGATAATTGGAGTTTCACTTGTCGTACACCGAAACACCGTGTTGATATTTACCAAAGATCATGATCGCGACTTTACGAGTCTAACGGAACCTAACTGCAAGTATACAGTCTCTCGCATAGTTTTAAAAGATATCGACCCACAAAGACTAATAATCAATCTACCGTTATCTATTGATGCTGTGTAAAACTAAGGCTATGGTTAAAAAGGTTAAGACGAGAATAAAACTGTAATTAACTAAAGGTTTGGAAATTTGCATAAAAATAGGCCGGAATATGGATTCCGCGTTCCTAAGGGACTTCAAAGATTTTAGGCACTAATATGATTAAATACATTTTGTAGAAAATATTGGTTTAAAGACATTGTCTCACACTTTCGCGCTATTGACTGAGCCACACTCCCTAACCACGAGATTTTGCTATCGCTCGCTCGCTTTAATTAGAAAGCGTATTTTGAAAATCAATAAGATCCTAATCGATACCTAAAGCGCTCTCGCTGTTTTTAGGACCGATGCCTTGTTTCCACTATCCGGTTCAATCCTCACACTCTCGCGCTATAGGCTCGAACCTTAATTTGCTACTCACTCTCGTGACAAAACAATAAAATATACAATTGGAAACTAAAACAAAAATAGAATTTTTAACCCAAATCGCGCCTATTATTTTCTACTGAGTCCTGTCGGTAACGACGGTCCTTATACGTCGAACTCAGACAGAATTAGCAATACATTATTTCAGATGAAAACAACATAAACATGGCATTCGAATTTGAAGACAGCATTATAACAAGTAAATCAATGTAATAATTATACTAAAGTAAAAGTGGTAGATAAAAACCTGTAAATTAAATACACGAAACTAAACTTGAAGAAGTAACCACTTTATTCCGGCAAGATTGCTTCGGTTCGAGAGTACAAAAGGTAATACAAGAAAACACGGAAATATTGTGGCAATACCTCAATGTGGGTTATTGTCACTTTACAAGTAATATATGCCTAAAAATTTCTACAACACTTCCGCACGATTCTCCCCTCCCCAAGTGATCAGATGATACCTATATATAGACTAGGTAACTGCTGAGAAGTTCTAAAACCTGCAATGGGCGGTTGGAGAGGAAATAGGGAGTGGCTGAGGGAAGTTCCAACTGATTCTCGTGAAAACTGCTCGGCATGATAATGACGGACGCCATTAGGGAAATGGTGAACGCCATTACCTCCCTCATTAAATGACGTGTCATTCTGGATAATGGCAGACACCATTAGGGAATGATGAACGCCATTGTGCCAGAAATCACAAATTCTGCTCTTCTTTCCAACAACCTCGCTTGAATACTCCTAAAATGCAATAAACTGCAAAACAAACACAAAACAGCGTAAAAGTAATAAAAACAAAGTAAAATAAAGACAGATATAATGCAGTTTGAGCCTAAAAAACATGATATGTTTTCAAGTTATCAACCCCCCCACACTTAGACCATTGCTTGTCCTCAAGCAATCCCCAACGCAATAAACAAATAAGTGCAGCGTCTGAGACATAGGCACGACAAAGACTCTAAAAAGTAAAAGGTTGTTAGGCTAATGTTAAACAGATAAGTACTAGACATCAATACTAAGGATACCGTAGTAACACACATTCGCATTTCACGAATAAAAACTCCCCCTATGCAAACCAATCTGAATTGTGCCATTATAACTCAGCCTACACTCTTTGCTCTTTTTCACCTCTTTTCATTCTAGCGCAATCACATTAAGCCCGTTATCCCCGCACGCACATGGTAAGTGAACCTGTTAGTGTCTGATGATCTCGTTATTCCAAAATCAGATTATTATTTTTTTTCTTTTTCTTTGCTTATTTTTTCGAATTTAAAGAGTTCATCCTATTGGGCTAATCCTATCATTCAATTTTCTCTATAAATATTCTCAATTCAATTTTAGAGATCACACACATATTTGCATCAGTTCCTTACTTAGTGTGGCATTAGGATGGTGCTGACTGCTAGTATAAACTACTTAAAAGGCTACTTCAAAAACTTAGAACTCAAGGTCTCAGCATAATGGCTATTCAAATTGATGTCACATATTTAGGGAGTTTAGGGTGTTAGGATGGTACCGATTTTATAGAAACTTTCCCAAGTTTATCTAACATAGCCTAAAGGTGAGAAACAACCTATACTCTAGGAGTGTCATGCCACTGTATCAAAACCAAAAAAAATTGTTGGGGGTTAAATCTAAGGGAGAATTATAACAAGTAAAAAAAGTATCATGCAATAGGACTCGACTGAACACAAAACAGCAAAGACAAATAACAACTAGCTAGAAAACAGTAGAAAAAGTGAAAAAATAAAGCTCGAAAATAAAAATTAAAGCGGTAAAGCTCCACCCCCACACTTGAACCAAACATTGTCCCCAATGTTTCAGTGCAAGGTGGAAATAGGAGCGGATAAAACCTGGTAGGAGGCTCAGTGTCGGACTCGGCCTTTATGACGTCTAATACCACCTCTACCAAAAGTTGGATGTTGTACATGCTGAATAAGCTCTCTCATGTCTGATACCTCCATGCATAATTTGTCCATCTGCTCGATGAGGTCACCCATATTATGCTTGGTCTTGTCAGCAAAGTTAACCTGCTGCTCTCTGATCTGGTGGATGGTGGCCATCATCTTCTCTTACTGCCTTTGCATACTCCTGAGTAGCACGCACGCTCCGCATTGAAATCATTGCGGTGTCGAAGCTCACACAGGACATCATCAAGGCTTGTCCTAATAGCAGTGTAATCGTACTCCTCGAGTGACTGACATCCAGATGAAGTACCTGCAGAAGAGTCAGCATAACCACGTGTAGTGTGTGCATGAGTGGTGTCAGTCACGGGAGCATCATGCTCCATACGCTCAATCTCCTCATCAGTGTCATTTCCCACACCTGCCTGGACATTAACATTGTCACCAGGCTCAGGGACATTAAGCTCATAAATCCACTTGCCCCTCACTCACACATTAGTGCGTGCAACAAAGGGTAAAGTAACTCCCATAATTCCTCTATTGCTCACCATTAAGTAATAATTACCGTCAGGTTTGTTCTTAATCAGGCGCATACTACGACAGGCATCAAGGTCTAAAAATGGTATCTCGAGTGGTTAAAGTGTAGCCAACTCGGTGCATAAATCCAACGCAAGGGCTATGGATGTGATGAGCCCTCTAACACATACGGGACCACCTACTCTAGCACTAACAGAATGAAGATATGCAAGAAGAAAGGGTGTAAGATTCACCCATGTCTGTGTCAGAGCACAGCATAAAAAGAAGAGGTCCTTGGAATTCACCTTTTCATTGTTCTTCCGACCAAAAATGGTATTGGCTAAATACGGTGAAGGTACCGAATTGTCGGGTTATAAATAGCAATGGCCTTAAGGCTTTCCCAATCATCGGTGGCTTGGCCAGTGATCTGACGCCAAAAACCAAGAGCATCGTCTTGCCAATCGCTCTCTAGAGGGGTTCGCATGCAAAGCCATCTCCATGAGGAAATTGAAATATGTTGGCCAATTGGTCTTTATTAAAGGTGTAGTTTTTGTTGAACATTCTAAAATGAATAGTTCCTACAGTGTGGGAACCTCCTATAGGTGTTTCAAATCTATAAGTTCTTAGGAACTCATAAGTAAGTCTAACATAAAAAGGACTAGCCAGTGAACAAAAATAAGACATTCCTAAGTTATTAAGCATCCAATTAACACTATCTATCAATCATAAATCACGAAGGACTGTCATACCCAAATTTTTGACCACTAAGATTTCCCATCATTGTGTAAATCATCACCACAATATGGATGAACCATCATGCCTCATCAGTCTCCCCAAAGAGGGTTGAGCATTCACTACAATCAGAATTAGGGTTTTAAACCCTCGCAGAGCACTTAGACAAAGGATCAATCAAGGAATGACATGATCTTCAACTTGTCTAACTTCTCAAACACCTATAAAGGATCAATAGGACTCCCACATCAAGAGCTAAGCACAAATTTGCAACCTTCCAAGTGGATCAAGCCTCAAGATCGCCAGTGTCACCAAATTAGGATTTTGGTCGACCAGGGCCTCCAGATGGAAATTTTCTTCTGGGCATAAGCCAATGCTTCAAAGCATAACCTAATATACTCCATGGGACCTCATGGACCCAATCATCAAGTCAATTTAACCTTAGGGGATGCATTTATCAAAAATAAGGAATTAGGGTTTCTTGACCTAATTCACCCCTAAGTTGACTTTTAGGACAAAGCATGAGCCAAGACCTCAAGACATGATTTGAGGGTCTCCAATACACCATGTTGATCCATTTGCAACAATGGATTGATCCAAGAAGCTTGATTAACAAGTTTCAATTTCATCTGAACCACAATTAGGGTTTTGGGGAAAAAGTCAACTGTACCTTTGACTTTTGACCAAGACATGCTCCCAAACCTTGGGACATGATTCAATACACCCTACAACACATATGGAATCCATATATTAAGTTTAATTTAGGTCAAGGACTTGATTTCATAGAGGATCACACAGTTTAGACTTCATCTGCTGAAAAAGTCAACTGTACAAAAAGCCAAAGTTTGACTTTTTGATTTTTTTGGTCAACCAAGGTTCCTTAATCCTAAAATGATGTTAATGTGTGATTGGAATCACCATTCATCAAGAAAAATCAAAGAAAGTGAGTTAACTTGTAAAAGGCGTAACCATAAAAAACTTAGAATTTTTCTAAGTTATGAAACAAAATGGCTAGGGTACCAACTTCCAAGGATCATAACTTGAGATCCAAGCAACCATTTTGGATGGACCAAAGATGGATTTGTAGCTCTCATGGCATACTTTAAAATTGTCAACTACATCTAATTCCAATTCTTCATGGATTTTTAGTTATGGAGTGATCAAAATGGCTGAAAACATGAAAATGCATCTTTTTCCAACTCTTAGAAAAATTCTGTCCAAGGCAGATTTCAAGTGAAACACCATAACTTGGAGGGCTGTTTCACATAGTTTTAGGATAAATCAATTCAAGATGTAAACATCAAAGTTGTTGTCCATATTGCCTACAATCCAAGGAACTTATTGGCATGAAACAACTCAACTTGAGCCAAGAGTTATGGCTGCTGCAAAACACCATGGCAAGGCTGTCATGAAAAATCAATTTGCATGTTTTCTTGCCTTACACGATTTTTGAGTCAAAGCCAAGGATCACTAAGACAAATTCATCCAATCTGATCACAATGCATCTGATCCAACCAACAAACTTGGATTGAAATGCCAAATGCTTATCCTTGAGAATTGACGAGTTTTTGGCATATATGCCTTGAATTCAAAGGGAATTAATGTGGAATAGTGCACTTTCAAGATTCTCACTCTCCTCAGTCAAGTTCTCTGATTAAACAACAATTAAAATGACTAAAGAATGTGGAATCAGTCAATACATAGTTGAGCTATTTGGGGCAGCTGTTACACCTAGTGCAAGAGGCATTTATGCCAAGCCAAGACCATTGAACCATGGCCTTATCCTCTGAGCTTCAAGAGAATCACTTCAACACAACTCCTCTACTATAAATAGAGGTCCTAATTGATCATTCAAATCACACCAAAGCAGCCTACAACATTGCTTTCTTTCATTCTCTCCTTAAGTGCCAAATTTCTTTGTTTTTGAGCAAGTGCTATCGGGTTTTGAGTTGCAGAGCCAAGCAACTCAAACCATCACTTCTAATACATCACATATGATGTATAGAAGTTGTCCAAACACCTAAAACACCTCTGAAACACCTGAATCAAAATCTCAATCTTCAACCTAGCCATTATACAGTTGGGATACCATGATCTGATCTAAGGAGTTTCAAAAAGTTCCAAGGCTTGCAATCCACTCCATACCATCCATTGAAGTTGTAGGGGTCATCAAATTACTTCTGGAACACACTTTGTGCAGAGTTCCAATTCTTCTTGCAGCAAGGTAAGCCTCAAACTCTCATAACATGATCCATGCATATTTCCTCGCATGATACTTTTGCCAACTGCTTATCATCATATGTTGAGTGTTTCCCCTCAAAAAATTTGATCATAACTCACAAACATGTCTGCACGATTGCTTTTGCAAAATTAGGATTCATACATTCATGTTCATGTAACTTGCTACACACTGAAAATAAATGAAATCAAATATTGCCATCATGTTCCTTGTTAAAAAACGCATGAATTTGGTGTTTGAATCATGTCAAATGGTTGAGAAACGAGTGAGATAGAGAGCTTCACGCATCTGGCCCAAGGAAGAAGATGGCCAAGGCGCCATTCTTCAGGTTTTCAAACCAAACTTGCCTTATATTTTTCCCTTGCCATATGTTTAATGAATTGGCATTGGGCCCCAGTGGTTGATCGGCTGGTTTGTGTGTATTGAGCGAGTGGAAGGTCTGGGGTTCGAATCCCCCTCGCCCCAGATCCTCATTTTAATAACTTATTCCATTTTTATTATTTTTTCATATTATTTTTTAAATGATTTGGAAAATTAATAACTCTCTCAATTTTAATTATTTTTTATTGGTTCTTTTTGCAAAAAATCACAAAAATGTTAAAATATTTTATTCCATAAAAAAAATCAGATTTATATTAATTATTTAATATAGTTGATATTTTTATAAATAAATTCATTTTTAATTGTTTTAAACACTTTTAAAAGTGGATTTTTATCTTGAAAATCAAAACCAAATGAGTTTTAATTCATCTTGTGATTAAAACATAATTTTTCAAGCCTCAACCAAAAATCACAAGTTGTTTATTCAAGCTTATTTGGTATTTTATCATTATTTATTAATTTTCTTTAAGAATTTACTTTTAAAAATGATAAAATTAGGGTTTCTTTGATTTTCACCCTAACAAACTTTTTTCAAGCACTCATGGGCCTCTAATAGAGTGTAAGACCCAATCCCCTTTAACCAAAACCATTTTGGGCCTCAGATATTGTATAAGTCCCGACACGATAAAAAATCTCGGCGCAATCGCCAATGTAAAATAACCCTTGGGCCTCTCCTTGAGTTGTAAGCCCCATCACTTATACAAAAACACTTTTGGGCCTCTAATAGAGTGTAAGACCCATTCCTTATAAATAAGATACCTTGTTGGGCCTCATACATTGTATAAGACCCATGGTGTTTTCAAAAACCTCAGCGCGATCGTCGTTTTCAAACAAACCATCTGGGCCAACCCTCGAGTTGTAAGTCCCATCTCTTTCTTTTTTTAAATAATCTTTGGGCCTCTCCTCGAGTTGTATGACCCATACCTTTGTACAGAAAACCTCTTTGGGCCTCAGTCGTTGTATAAGTCCCGATACGATATTCAAAACAACGGTGCGATCACTGTTAAACCTTGGGCCTCTCTTTGAGTATAAGCCCCAACAATCTTTTCAAAATAATTTCCCTTTTGATTTAGATTCAAGTATACAATTGTTATCAAAACTTTCTTTAATTTCTTTGAACAACTAACAAAACAGCATGGAAGCTTGCTCACCTGTAAGTTTTTATCCGCTTTTATTTACTCGCTTTAATATATATAACTGTATTGTGGGAAGCTGCGCATAGTTAGTCTTCTTTCATTCTTTTAAATACATGTCAAATATATATAACTATATTGTGGGAAGCTGTGCATGGTTAGTCTTCTTTCATACTCATTTAAATACTTGTCATATATCAACTGTATATATACTAGTATAGTTATTTAGAGTTTTCCCCGACAACTAGGTCTAGAACTAGGTAAAGCCATGTTGGTCACTCTTAAATACAATCAAAACTAGATCCCCATAGGATTTCCAGATACAGTCTTCCCTTCTCTTGGGGTTAATCAATATGGAACAAAGAGAAAGGCAATATTCTCGGTGAACCTTTTCTCAGACTGTCACCCCTAGAAATTGTCAAAGAAATTCTACTCCCCGAAGTTGATCTATTCTCTGTGAATAGCATCTCCTGAGTTTCTTCAAATCACATAACTTTCACTAAATGATCTATTCTCTGTGAATAGCATTTCTTGAACTTTTCTTGGTTTGGGACCCACAGGCTTCCTAAAAGCATCCCCGCCTCCTTTTGGACTTTGTACAAGGACCCGTCAGCTTCTTAAAAGTTCTCATGCCTTCTCTTGGGCTTCATACAAGGACCCTCACGACCTCTTAGAGGTATAGGACAAAACATAGTCATCTTTTGCTAGAGCTGTCTTTCAAAAAAGAGTCACCAAAATGCCCTCAGACCAATTTTAGGGTTGATACTCATCCCTTAAAAGAGTCGGCCTTCTCTTGGGAATGGTACAAAGATAGACCACACTAATAGACTTGGACAGTCTAAATCTCTTTGAGTCTCAAAGACATTCTCAAGTTCCCTACAAACATAGGAAGAAACCCTGGATTCTGGATTAATCTCCAGCAGAGTTAAAACTTGTGGGTTCTCAAACCCAGTCTCTCTCCTAAAATCCCCCAGCCAGGGTCAGATTATCATCATATAACACTATCCCAAATCAGAACCTCAAGGTGTCTGATCCATAAACTCTTCTGGATTCCCCTGCAAGAGTAGATTCCCCACTGGGACATACCTCGAGATCTCAACAACTCCCAGCATAAGATAACCTCCTCTTAGGCTTTGTATAATGATCATTTCCTCAGGAAAGTCAGCCTCCTCTTGGGCTTTGTACAATATTCTCCCCAGCAGGAGCTAACCTTTTCAGACTCTCTTGTTGAGTCAATAACTTTTCACACTCTCTTGTTGAGTCAATCACCCTTTCAGACTCTCTCGTTGAGTCGATCACCTTTTCAGACTCTCTTGTTGAGTCAATCACCTTTTTAGCCTCAATCTCGGGCTTCGTACAAGACAGATAGAAAGCATTCTCTTGTTGAGTTAACCCTTTTTAACCTCAATCTCGGGCTTCGTACGAGACAGATAAAAGGCACTCTCTTGTTGAGTCAACCCTTCTTAGCCTCAATCTCGGGCATTGTACGTGACAAATAAAAAAGCACTCTCTTGTTGAGTCAAACCCTTTTCGCCTCAATCTTGGGCTTTATACCAGATAGATAAGTACCTCCCCAGTGGAGTTAGCCTCCTCTTAGGCTTCATACAATGATATCCCCAAAAAGCCAGTCTCTTTTAGCCTTCATCTTGGGCTTTGTACAAGACACCAATATATCCACTCTCTCGTTGAGTCGGTCTCAAACAACCTCCTCTTAGGCTTTGTTTAGCTTCAACCTTGGGCTTTGATCAAGGCACACAAAAAAATAATCCCTCTTTAGAGATAACAAATTCTCTTTCAGTCAACCTTTTAGCTTCAATCTTGGGCTTTGAACAAGACACAAATACTCCGTTTAGCCTCTGTCTTGGGCTTTGAACGAGACACCAAAACATCTTTTTCCTCCCTTGGAATAGGAGGAACTACGATTGCTCTGATTTCCCTGTTTCATTTAAACGGGAATACGTAAGAATAAGATTGTGAAATCTTAGCAAGCATACTAATCAAAAACTCTAGGTCCAGTACTTTCATACACCAATCAAAACTTAGGTCCAGCACCTTACCAAAAACATTAACAAAAACTCACTCACTCATACTTTCCCAACCCATTAACAGATAAACACCACCAAGTACAAAGCAAAACCTAAAGCTAATATCCTGTGGATAACCACATATAGGATGGGTAACTGACAACTGCCCATTGTATAACCTGACCCCGGACCCCCCAATCTCTTTAAGCGTTTGTTCAGTTAGACATTCTGCAAGGTTAGTTTTAGATACCTTCCTTTTCCCTTCCAGCTTCATGGGATAAATAAGAAATCATAAAGTAGCACCCCTTTCTCCCCGAGGAGGAAAACCCCAGTGATAAGGTGGTTGCGTCACCGACAAAAATCGCTCGCTACAGTAAAAATGGCGACTTCACTGGGGATGCATTTTATTGTTTAGGACTAGGATTATTATAGCTCCTAAGAGGTCTAGGATGTTAGCTTTAGGAATGAATATATATATATATATATATATATATATATATATATATATATATATATATATATATATATATTACTTTTCCTACTTGATATCCGTGTTTATTTTTCTGCTAATGGGACTGCGGGTGATGCCGCATCTGGAAAGATTGAGTATACACCTAAGATAGGTGATGGCACGAGACGGGTAATCATACCGGGAGTGACTCCCAAATAAGAGGTCCCGGTAGACCATCGAATCAGTGGAGATACCCTTTTCGGATTCAATGTTGTCATACCCCAAATTTTGACCACTAAGATTTCTCATCATTGTGCAAATCATCACCACAATATGGATGAACCATCATGCCTCATTAGTCTCCCCAAAGATGGGTGAGCATTCACTACAAACATGAATTAGGGTTTCAAGCCCTCTCAGAGCTCTTAGACAAAGGATCAATCAAGGAATGACATGATCTTCAACTTGTCTAAACCTCTCAAACATCCTCAAAGGATCAAGAGGACTCCCACCTCAAGAATCAAGCTCAATGTTCTAGCATTCTGAGTGGATTAAGCCTCAAGATCACCAGTGTCACCAAATTAGGGTTTGGTCGACCAGGGCCTCAAGATGGAAATTTTCCTCTGGGCATGAGCCAATGATTCAAAGCATAACCTAATATGCTCCATGGGACATCATGGACCCAATCATCAAGTCAATTTGACCTCAGCGGATGCATTCATCAAAAATCAGGAATTAGGGTTTCTTGACCTAATTCACCCCTAAGTTGACTTTTGGGACAAATCATGAGCCAAGACCTAAAGACATGATTTGAGGATCTCCAATAAACCACATTGATCCATTTGCAACAATGGATTTATACAAGAAGCTTGAGCAACAAGTCTCAATTTCATCAGAACCACAATTAGGGTTTCGCGAGAAAAGTCAATTGTGCCTTTGACTTTTGACCAGGACATGCTCTCAAACCTTGGGACATGATTCAATACACCCTATAACACCTATGAAATCAATCCATCAAGTTTGATTTAGGTCAAGGACTTGATTTCATAGAGGATCGCACAGTTTGGAATTCATCTGACAAAAAGTCAACTATGCACAAAAGTCAACTTTGACTTTTTGAGATTTTTCACAATTATGGTTCTTTGACCCTAAAATGATGTTAATGTGTGATTGGAATCATCATTCATAAAGAAAAATAAGAAAAGTGGGATAACTTGTAAAAGGGGTAACCATAAAAACTTAGAAATTTTTCTAAGTTATGGAACAAAGTGGCTAGGGTACCAACTTTGGAGGATCATATCTCCTAAACCACAAGGCCATTTTTCCCCATTCAAAGCTGGATTTGTAGCTCTCATGGCCCTCTACAAAAGCTTCAAACACAACTCATTCCAATTCCTCATGGATTTTAAGTTATGGAATGATCAAAATCACAAAAAGTGAAAATGTCACTTTTTCCAACACTTAGTGAAATTTTCACTAAGTCAGAATCTGCCTTCACTTTTTTCCAAACGTAGGGGCATTTTTCACTTGGATCCAAAAGGTATCAAAACCAACTATGATCAAACAGTTGTTGTATCATATGAGGGCTTTCCAAAATGGCCAAAAACTCCATCAAAGTCCACTTGAGCCATGAGATATGACAATGCCAATATGCCTTACTGTAAACTGTCATGGCAAGGCAGATTTGGGAGTTTTGCTCGATTTGCTCAAATTTAGCAAAGGGCAAGCAAATCTATCCATCTGAACACCTCAAGGGGGGACCAAGGAGGGACAAACACTGATCCATCAACCTCCCAAGTCTTTGGAACCAAAAGTAGCATGCCAAACCTAGAAATGCCTAAAAGAGGGACAAGACTCCAATTTTGATTTGGAGCATTTAATGGATGCACCAAGGTGGCATGGACTGAGCCATTTCCAATTGAATTCAGTCAAGACTTATCCAACAACTAGGGAACCAGCAGCCTGTGCCCTAATCTCTAGTCAATGGCTAGAGGAGACTTGGATTCTCATTGCTCAACATTGGCCAAACCTCTGCTGCAGTTGCCATTCACTATTGCAGCCAAAACAAACTTGCTCTACTATAAATAGAGCTCAATTGTGTTCAGTTTGAGTACACCAAAGCACTACAACACTTGTTTTCCTCAAAATCTCTTTCTCTAGGCAAAAATACCTTCTTTAGCAAGGTAACTCTGAGTTTTTTAGTTTGAGAGCAATTCCAATCAAACCAATCACACACACACACCTCATAAACATCATATAGAGGTGATCCAAACCTTCACAAGTGACCTGTAACACCAAAATCACAATGTCACATCTCAAAACCTCAAAATAGGACTTTTGTGCATTTTTCAAGCCATGTCTTGATTCAGTCACTTTCCAAACTAGATAAAACCTCAAACACACTCCAAATATCATCCTTGAACTATCCCAAATGATTCCACACATCTAGAACACCATTTGAGAGAGTTGTTATTTTGGCCACTTTTGCCCCTTTTGCAAGAAAGAGCTCAAATTTGTTCCTGAGGTTTCCAGCTGATTCCAACCATCCTAAAAGCTTCTAAGAGATCATTTGAGGGTGTCCAAAGCATCAAATCATTTCTGGAACAAAGCCCTTGGCAGATTGCACAAAAGCTCCAAAAAGAGGTAAGCATCACAACTTGGATTCTTTGAATCATGCTCTCTTTTGATGTCCACTGATCATGCATCTCTTATACATGTTATATGTGTTGTGTTTGCACCAATTTGTCATGTAATTCATGCTTGTACCAAGAGATGGCACAGAAAATGCAAATCATGGTCTATTTCAAAACCACTATCGAATTTTTCAATAAGAGCATGATCTGAAAAAAACACCACCACCATGGAGAAATGAGAAAGTTATGGCCTTCGCGTTTTTAACCAAAATCTTGCATTGCCTTGCCTTGGGCCAGGCCAAAAGTAAGACATGCCTTGTATATTTGTGTTTGTGTTTCAATCAACGGATGTATCACCACCCCAGTGGTATGGCGCGCGCCCTATACACCAGAGGTCTGGGGTTCGAATCCCCCTCGCCCCAGATCCTCTTTTTGCTATTTTTTCCACTTTTTATTGTTTTTCTTATTATTTTTAATGATTTGAAAAATTAATAACTCCCTCAATTTTAGTTATTTTTTATTGGTTCTTTTTGCAAGAAATCACAAAAATGTTGAAATATTTTATTCCACAAAAAAATCAAATTTATATTAGTTATTTAATATAATTAGTATTTTTGTGAATAAATTTATTTTTAATTGTTTTTAAACATTTAAAAGTGAATATTTACTTTGAAAATCAAAACCAAATGAGTTTTAATTCATCATGTGATTAAAACCTCATTTTTCAAACCTTAAACAAAAATCACAAGTGGTTTATTCAAACTTATTTGGTATTTTTATCATTTTATTTGATTTTCTTCAAATATTTACTTTTAAAGAAAAACAAAATTAGGGTTTCTTTGATTTTCACCCTCACAAATCATTTTCAAACACTTTTGGGCCTCTAATAGAGTGTAAGACCCAACCCATTTTAAAACCAAAACCTTTTTGGGCCTCAGTCATTGTATAAGACCCACGGTGTTTTCAAAAACCTCGGCGCGATCGCCGTTTTTAAACAAACCAATTGGGCCTCTCCTTGAGCTATAAGACCCATTCATTAAACTCTTGGGCCTCTATTAGAGTGTAAGACTGTTAACCCTCATTTTCGACGCTAGAAAAATCAAAGCTATTGTTGAGTTAAGAAAAAAATTATTTTTAACATAAGAAAGGTTTTCGACCCAATGTTGATATAGCCTGAGGCGAAGCAAGGTTTTAGGAACCTCAAAAAATGGCTAAGTGTTGGGAAAGGTTTCGACCATGGGAATATTGAAATGCGCGCTGCAGTTGTTATACTAAGGATGGAGGGAATTTCCAATGTTTGAAATTCAAATAGGAGCAGTTGTGAACGTGGGAACAGTTAAGGCCAAGGAGAAGGCGCCAAAGGGACACGTTTGAAGCAATAACCACCACTTAGTAGTTATTTCTTAGCACTATAAATAGGAGTTAGTTCTATGTAATAAGGGTGTTCTTATGTTTGTAAAAGTTACTCAAAGAAACTCAAAGTACCCGCGTGTAGAGAAACAAGTTCGTGAGAATGTACGTAATATAACACCACCCTTTATTTCTGCATTAATGCAATTTATCTTCATCATGTCTAAGCTTCAAGCATTTACTTTCCATGTCTTTACGTTTTCCTGAAATTTTACTTCTCATGTCAAATTTACTTAAAGTCTTGTTTTTAAACTTTCATTTAAACTTCCTGCATTTACTTTCGACTGTACCTTTATATTCAAGCATTTACCTTTAAAGTCTTTATTTTCAAGAACGTGGTGTTCATCTTTATTTCTTGTCTTTTATCTTCAAAGTCTTTTATTTTTCAAGTCATTTATCTTTCCGCATATTTACTTTCGACAGCACCTGTACATTTCAGTCTTTATTTTCAAGAACGTGGAGTTCATTGCATTTTATTTTCAAAAGCTTTTACATTACTGCATTTACCTTCAAAGTCATTTATTTTCTTGCCCTTTACTTTCGACAGTCATTTACTCTGTCTGCACCTTTTACATTCAAGAACGTGGAGTTCAAGCACTTTTATATTTCTTGTTGTTTACTTTCGACAGTTATTTATCTTCCTGCACTTTTATTTTTCAAAGTCATTTACCTTTTTTGTCTTTTACATTCGACGCCTTTAAATTCTGCATCATTTATTTACAACCCTTTACATTTCCAAGCCTTTAATTTATTTGCAAGTAGTCGAACGTGGAGTTCATGTAGTTTTCTTTCACTGTCGAACGTGGAGTTCAATTTACATTTCTTGCATTTATCATTGTCAGTTACATTTTCCCTTAAATTTAGCACATGTCCTAGGATTTGTGTGGTCGATCCTGCAAGTTAGTCAGTTTTATTTAAAATTGATAGACCAGAGGTTGTTTACCAAAATTCACAGTAAACAAATTGGCACGCCCAGTGGGACCTAGTGCTAAGTTTTATACTTTTTGTTAACCTTATCTTTCTTCGTGAAGAAATACTTTCGTTGTATGTTATTGAGAAGTGGGAAGTTAGCCACAACAAACGAAGGAATACCAAAAAGAAGATACACTAAGAGAATGGCAACTAATGCCAACCAACAAGTTGATCCTCAGGGGAGTATTTCAAACACTCAGTCAAGTAGCAGTATGGGGTCTCAGAGCACATCATCACCAGTGCCTTCGACAGGAGGACATACGTCATCTTCATTAGTAGTGTCTGAACCAGGATCAACATGCACAAAATCATATACTCAACCTGTGCTAGAATACATAGGACCACAAAGTCCTAATTCACCAACACCCCCAGGAGGAAATTCAATGTACCGGCATTTCCCTCCTCCAGGTTTTCCACATCCAGGGTCAAGGAGTCAACCCTATGGTATGCCTACATCAATGATGCAAAATCTGCAGAATGCTCCACCTGTATTTTCAGAAAATATGGTGTCTTCGCCATTGCAAGGATCCGGATCAGGAGGTCGAAACAACCAGAGTATAGGTGTTGGTTACTCTGTTCAAACGCCTAGCCTTACAAATACATCCATAAATTGTTTGAGACAGCAGATGGATGAAAGTAACATGCAAATGGTGCATACGTTGTCTCAGACAATGGGAGAAGTTTTTCAACCCTTGCTTCAGAATACAACTCAAACTAACCAACAATTGGCTACATAATTGGCACGCATGGCTGATTTCCTGGGAGTACCAGCGGTGGATCGAAGAGCAACTATTGTCGAAGATATCCCAAGACGTCATCCACGTCATGGACCTGAGGTGAACTTGGAAGATCAAGAGATGATTGATCATTTTAGAGTCGAACCACCAAGAAACCAGATGCCAATCCAGATGGAGGAAGAGCCAGTAGTGATGGTGAACAGGAACCAAAATGCTGATTAGTTCCTTAGACAGGTTCGACACCAAAATCAAGCAGAGGAAAATAATCTTACAGCCATGGTTGAAAGGATAATGACCATAAATGGTGTGAATCTTGGCTTCACAAGGCCAAATTATACTTCGCCTATAGTGGATTATATTCTCCAAGCAGAATTACCCCCTAGGACGAAGGTTCCAAAGTTCAGCAAGTTCTCAGGAGATACTACTGAATCTACCGTCTAACATGTGGCTAGGTATTTGATTGAAGCATGCGAAATTGCAGCTGACGAAAGCCTCAGGATCAAGTACTTCCCAAGTTCCCTTACCAAGTATTCCTTCACATGGTTCACTACTTTGCCTCCAAATTCCATATACAATTGGACCCAGTTAGAACGTTTGTTTCATGAACAGTTCTACATGGGGCAAACTAAGATTAGTTTGAAAGAATTGGCTAACATCAAACGCAAAGTTATGGAGCTAATTGATGATTACCTGAATAGGTTTCGACTTCTTAAAGTTAGGTGCTTTACACAAGTACCAGAACATGAGTTGGTTGAAATGGCTACTGGGGGTCTTGATTATTCCATTAGGAAGAAATTAGATACCCAATATCTTAGAGATATGGCCCAGTTAGCTGATAGAGTCTGACAACTAGAAAGGCTAAAAGAGGAAAAGGCTAAATTCAGCAGGGGTAAAAAAGTAGCCTTTGTCGAATGTAATGAAGATGTGGAGAATTTGTATGATGAAACATCTTATTTCGACGGAAATGAGGTTGACGTTGCTGAGTTAAAGCAAGGTCCACCTTATGCCTGCAAATTATTAGCTCCTTCAAATGGAAAAAATCATGTCGAATCTAACGACAAATTTCCTAAGAAAACATACACTTTCAACGTCACTAAATGTGACGAAATTTTTGATTTGTTAGTTAAAGACGGGCAAATGATAGTGCCTACTGGTGCTAAAATGCCACCTTTAGAACAAAGAAAGAAAAGAGGTTTTTGTAAGTACCATAATTTCTTGGGTCATAAAACTTCTCAATGTTTTCTTTTCAGGGATTTGGTGCAAAATGCTATCCAAGAAGGAAGGCTAAAGTTTGGTGACAAAGGCAAAGCTTAGATGAAAATTGACTCTGACCCATTACAAGTTGCAGAGGCTAACTACACAGAGCCTCACGAGGTCCAAATGGTCGAAGCCACAAAAGGATTTGATCAGTCAGTCAACATGGTGGAGGTTACTGAGGACTTCGCCACCAATCCTGTGATAATTGAAGGTTTTAGTAAGGCTGCTAATGGCCTGAATGTTGATGGTACCAGTCTAATGTTGGTGACCAAAGAAACTGCTGATAAGTTTGTCGAAATGGATAATGCTGCCAAGGTTTTGGATATGGCAGTGAGTGGATTGAAGATAAATGCCACTGAAAGCATTAACATGGTCGAATTGGTTGAAGAATTTGATTCTAGCTCAGATAGCATCAGCACCAATGAGGCTATGGGCAGAAATGCCCCCAAAGTCCAAGTTGTTAAAGAATTGGAAGATGACATGCTATTCGTAGGAGAGATGATAGACATGGATGGTTGTTTGGTAGAAAACTGGATATGTATGGCTGCTGAACATTTTTTCAAGATGTCTCCTAATGTCGAAAAGGTTAATGCTGAAGAAATGGTTGAAGCTGAAAAAGCTGCTTGGCAAGAAGCTTCCCAAAAAGCTGCAAAAGCAGCAGCAAGTGGTGGTTGTCTGGCGAAGACCACTGAAAGTCTTGAAGCTCATTTCTCCAAGATACGCTTAAAGGATAGGATTGATGTCAATATGGTCGAAATTACAGATCAAAAAGCTGAACAAGTGAGTAAGGCAGATGAACAAGAAGAGCGCAACAAAATAGCTTATCCTAAGCAAGAGGAGATAATTGTGGATTTTCTGCACCGTTGCCAGAAGAAAGGTTCTGGAGTAATGCTATGTCCTAGATGCAGCGCCATTTTTGATGAGAAAGCTTCCCACAAGTTAGAAGGTGTCAAAAAAGCTGGTGGAAGCTGGGGGCAGAAGGTAAATAAAGGTCCCAGAAGTTTTGACCATAGACGACTTTCGACAGGATTGAAAAACCAAGTACCAGGAGTTAGGTCAAGTACATTCAAACCAGCTGCGAATGTGTCAACAGGTAGTTGGATCAAGCATATCGAAGGAAGAGGACAAAAGAAGAAGTGGGAGAAATTTGATGTGGAAAGAGGTTCTTCATTTGAGTATATAAAAGAGAACCATACCACTAACAAGTCAGCATACATTTCTCAAAATTACAAGGGTAAAAATCCCATGTCTAGATCACAATGGCGAAGAGAGCAACGTAGGCGAAAGGCTATCAGGGAGGCTCAGGTACAAGGAGAGTCAAGCACCAATATTGATAATCAAGCTGGGACAATTGAGAAGATGCCCATAAGGCGAAAGCTGTTCAATGTTCAGCCATAGAAGAAAGTTGAAGATGATGAGAATATGACTGATAATTTCGACAGTGAGTCAGCAGCTTCTCTAGATATTCTCGTGAATGTGGTATCAGTGATGCCAAAAGAATTTGGTCAAGTCTCAGAGGTCGAAGACTTGGATCAAACTGCTGAATTAGAAATGTTGGCACACAAGCCTGTGTTTTATTACATCATGAACAATGGGTGCGTCGAAGAACAGAATACTTTTTTTGAACGCCCCACAGAGGCAATGAAGGGTCATCTAAAGCCTCTCTACATTACTGGCAAAGTAGAAAATGTTCTTGTTAACAAAATCTTGGTGGATTGTGGCGCAACTGTTAATTTAATGCCAAGATTTTTGCTGAGCAAGATTGGGAAGTTTGAGACTGATACCAAACCCCACAACATGGTTCTGTCGAACTATGAAGGAAAAGTTGGTTCCACTCTAGGAGTGATTCAAGTGGATCTTACTGTGGGAACCATTACCAAACCAACAGTGTTTATGGTCGTTGAGACGAAAGCTAACTACAATCTACTCTTGGGTAGGGAGTGGATTCATGGAATAGGAGTTGTACCTTCATCTATGCATCAAAGAATCACCATTTGGAGACCAGATGGGATAGTTGAAAATATTGAAGCTGATCAAGGGTACTTTAAGGTGTCTATTAATCATGTGGATAGTAGATAGTTTGAGAAACATTTGGCGAACATTGCTCCATGTCCTCCAGCCAACTTTGAGTTTACGCCTGATGAAGAAACATTTTATTCATTGTATTTACACCCTGTCGAAGGTTTCAGATGGGACAGGGAAGTGCCGGGAGGAAGGTTGCCATGCTTAGGCTCACCTCCAATAGAGCCCACAGGATGGGGAAATGAATTTAGTGATCATGATTGAGTTCGAAGCTTTAAAAAGAATTTCGGCCTATGTGGCTGAAACAAAACTACAAGCGGCTTTGGAAGCTGCCAATGACTATATGGCTGGCGAAGCCATTTCTGAATTTTATCAAGAAGGTCTTGGTAAGGACTTCGACCCAAAACCTCCAGATAAGGTTGAAACTGGATAGCAAAGCCAGAGGCTCGACGCCATCTATGAAGATGAGCCTTTGGGATTTGAGAAGGATCCGTTGGCGAATAATGTCAAAATGCTAGCACAAGATCCTTTAGAAGAAGTTGACCTCAGTGAGGGGACAACCAAAAGGCCTACCTACATTAGTGCCAACCTTGATCCCTTGTTAAAGGTTAAAGTGGTTCAGTTGTTGAAAGAGTTCAAGGATTGCTTCGCCTGGGATTATGATGAGATGCCTGGTTTGAGCAGGGAGTTGGTCGAACACAGGTTACCTATGACACCTGGAAAAAAACTAGTCAAGCAGAATCCAAGACGGTTTGCACCAGAGATATTGTCAAAGATCAAAGAGGAAGTCGAAAGACTGCTTCGTTGCAAATTAATTCGCACGGCAAGGTATGTCGAATGGTTGGCTAATATAGTACCTGTTATTAAAAAGAATGGGTCTTTGAGAGTTTGCATTGATTTTAGAGATTTAAACTCTGCAACTCCTAAAGATGAATATTCAATGTCAGTAGCAGAAATGTTAATAGATTCTGCAGCAGGACATGAATATCTTAGTATGCTGGATGGATATTCTGGCTACAACCAAATATTCATTGCTGAGGAAGATGTTCATGAAACTGCTTTTAGATGCCCTGGAGCCTTAGGCACCTACGAATGGGTAGTGATGCCTTTTGGTCTCAAAAATGCTGGTGCCACTTATCAAAGGGCGATGAATTCAATCTTCCATGATTTTATAGACACATTCATGCAAATTTACATTGATGATATTGTGATAAAATCTATTTCTGGGAAGAGTCACATTGACCATCTTCGACAGTCCTTTGAAAGGATGAGAAAATATGGTCTTAAAATGAATCCTCTCAAATGTGCTTTTTGTGTGCAGGCAGGGGATTTCCTAGGCTTTGTGGTCCACAAGAAAGGGATCGAAATAAATCAGAATAAAACCAAAGCCATAATGGAGGCGAAAGCGCCATCAACTAAAAAGGAGTTGCAGTCGTTGCTGGGCAAGATCAACTTCTTAAGAAGGTTTATATCCAACCTGAGTGGCAAAACACAAGCCTTTTCGCCATTGCTTCGTTTCAACAAAGATGGTTTTGAGTGGGGGCAATTACAGCAGGAAACCTTCGACAAGATTAAGGAGTACCTAAGCCACCCTCCAATTCTTTCACCACCTTGTAGAAACAAGAGTATGAGATTGTATATAGATGCATCAGATAAAACTCTAGGGAGCATGTTAGCTCAGGAGGATGAAAATGGAGTCGAAAGAGCCATTTATTACCTTAGTCGAGTTTTAAATGATGCAGAAACTAGGTATAGCATGATTGAAAAGTTATGTTTATGCTTGTATTTCTCTTGTACTAAATTGAAGCAATATATAAAGCCAGTTGATGTGTATGTTTCTTCTCACTTTGATGTTGTAAAACATATGTTATCTAAGCCTATTTTGCATAGTCGAATTGGCAAATGGGCATTAGCATTAACAGAATTTTCTCTAACATATCAACCTTTAAAAGCTGTGAAATGGCAAATAGTTGCAGACTTTATAGTTGACCACTCCATAAATGAAAATGATTTGAATTATGTCGAATTAAAATCCTGGAAGTTATACTTCAATGGATCAAGTCATAACTACAAATTTGATCTATAATAGCATCAATTTAATAGCAATTTTAAATAAAATGCTATTAAAAGTTTTACATAAAGACCTATAATAGTGCTTACTTCTCGGGCGCTATTATATGTTGACGCATATATTAGTTCTTTCTTTAAAAAAGAAATTATAGAGGTTTAATAGCACTTTCCAAGTAGACGCTATTATAAAGCTACCTTTTTTATAGCACTTTTTGAACTCCGCTATTTTAGATAATCTTTGAAAATTAAATAAACTCACGAACCAAATTTCATTTGTCCCTAAATTTTTTTCATTCTACTTCCACGTGTTTCAGAGTCTTCATCGTTGCAACCCGGAACCTTGTTCTCCCAAAAACTCACACACCAAACCTTCTTCCATCAAACACCTAACCTTCTCCATCATTCAAACTTTGAAATATTGTTCCCTTTGTAAAACTCAACTTGCACTCATAAACTCAGAAACCCTAAAACCAAAATCAATTGAATTTAGAAATCCTAAAATTGGTTGAACCCATAACTAAACTCCAAAATCAATTGAACCCATAAATTTTAAATTAATTACACTCAAAAATCATAAACCCTACAATCAATTGAACCCAGAAATTCTATAATCCAGTGAACCCAAAACTCAAAAATCTTATGATCGATTGAACATAGAATTCATAAATCTTTTGTTTCTCGATGTCTCATTGTCATTTGTCTGTATTTACATTCTTGCAAGAAAACCCAGAATCCTCTTATCTCCCTCTCAGTCCAGATCTTTAGCTGCAACATTCTCACAATACAAAGCTCACGCAATGAATTTGTAAGTGAATCCTCATTTATGTATAGGCCATAATACAATCCAAATCTTAGCTCAAAATATCTATAATTTGGTTTAAGAATTTAAGGATTAGAGATTTCTATTTTAAATTTGTTTTATTTGTTTGTTTTTAGATGAGAATAGAGTTGTTCACCGAAACTAGGATTTCTACGAAAGAATACATTTGCTAAGTCGGTATATTAGTGTTGTTTTAAGCTTAAATTGTTGTATATGATCATGGTTTTGTCTGCTTTGGGTTTTGGCTGGTCTGATAGGTATTCTAATTTAATGAAATGGTCTGATGTTATATTGGAAATGAAGAGGATATGTGCCCAAATAAATTTGGATTTTGGCCAATCCACCCGCGGTGTTGAGCTCACTTCCGACTTTGTTGAAGGAGGTGTTGTCCTCCTTTGATTTTTGATGGCCTTGACAAACTAAGCTACTGATTTTAAAGGCTACAGAAAAAGGGTTTGATAATTTTTTTTTTAGGTGACGTCTTGTTAAGCCTGCTATATTAGGTCTCTGAGAATTGTCTAAAGATCAATTGGATGCAATTCTGAACTCATCACTGTTCACCACTGTTTGCTTGCTATATAACGATAATGTATATTCATATTTGTTTATGAGTCAAGCTTGTTTTTCTATACATCCAAAGTTATCATCAGAACCTATGGGACTCTAAATTTGCTTTTTTCTATCCCTGACAATTTTAAGCTTACTAATGGTATTAAAATTGATGTGAAAAGTTAGTGATATACACTTGTGGAAGCTTCATTTTTAATGGTATTAAGATTGCTTTGAAGTCAGTGATATTAACACTGACAACACAGTTGCTTTTTCCTATTCCTATTTGTTGAAAAATTGCAAGTCACTTGTCTAGTTAATGTTGGGAGATGATCTTTTTACAGGAAGCTTACTTGTTGAAATGTATGAAGTATGAACTTAATAATCTTACCACACTCAACTTCAACTGAACCAATTTTCAAGCGTAACTAGCCTTAGAATGGGTCAACTTAGAAATTTAGAGAGGCTTCATGTGCCAGATAATTACTATTACGGTTATCTTCCTTAAGAGATTTAATACTTAGCACAACTTGTCACATTCAATGTTTCATTGAACCTTTCCATGCAGTATTCAAGAATAGTTAGGAAACTGATTGAAGCTGCAGAGGATTGATTTAAGAAGGAAAAGGTTTAGTCGTATGTTTCCTGATTTAGTTGAAAATCTTGTGAGTTTGGAGCTACTAATTTATTTTAATAATATGGAAGGAATTGATATGAATTTGTTTGGATAGACAATAAAACTTAAGATTTGATTCCTGCAGTACAACTATTATATTTCTCTAAAAAATCTTGTTGTGTGGATGCGGTTCATGTTTTTTATGATGAAATGTCCCCTGTTTTGATTCAGAAAATTGTAGTTTGAATTGCTTCAATATATATGACTAAATATTTAATTGTTGTGTGGACTTTAGGCTGACTTTTTTTACGGTTCAAACGAAAACAAAAAGCTTAGGACATTGAGCAAGTTGAAGGATACTAGTGCTGGGCAGAAAAGAAAGATCAAAGGAAAAGTTACAAATCTGTAGATGGTTGTAGACATGATGGAACTTTATTTGCATAGGCTTAAAAAAAGAAGGCCTACCTAATACTAGGAGTCTCGTCCTGGATGATTCTCGGCAAAATCTGGTTATGAACATACGCCAAATACGAAACAGGTGGTGGCATTGTAAATTATATGTGTTTTGATGGAATGAGCTAATTTATGTTTTTATAGCATAGTTTTACTTTCTAGCACTAATGCATGGAAGTTCATATTTTACAATGGTTTTATCAATTTCATTATTGTATGTTTATGCAATTATTATTTTTTAAAAATAATCTACTATGATTTACATATATTCTTGCAGGCTTGTTCTGATGTTGAGAATGATTTGACGGAGCAAGAATTTTGCACCAATGTTACTAGCTAAATTGAAAATTCATTTGTGTTGCATTAAGTATTAAGTTTAGGCTTTAATTCAGTTTTCACTTGGTATCTTATACCACAAACATGATTCTTATTTATCTTTCAATTTTTAAATTAGATATTTATTTTCCTCTGTAAAATGTATGAAGAATTTGTTACATGACAATACTTTGCCTTGTTGTTGCTAATACATGTTTTGGTGAAGCCTCCGTCTGTAACTTGGAAATTGGAATACGTAGCTCTTGTATATGATTTGAAGATGGTGATTTACATACACTTGGCATGATAGATTATTCCAAGAGATTGGGCCATAACTTCATTGCTCATCCAAATGTTGACCCCAGGTGAAGCCATCTTCAAATAAGTTATTATTACAAGAGATTGGGCCATAACTTCATTGATATTTTCATTTGATCCAACCAATAAAGCTTATTTTGGTGTCCTACCTCGATATACCAAGGATGAAAAGCATATTAGATGGTTTGAACTACGAAATTGCTTCATTTTTCACAACGGTATGTTTTCCCTCTTTTATTTTTTCTTAATGTAATTTGTTGATTGATACTCTTCAATGATCATGTAAAATCCAATGATTTGTGAAATTGAAGTTCTTGAAGATATGAAAAAAAGAAAGGCCAGTATATTTCCCCATTCATTTGATTTTCAATTCATAGTAATGTCAAATTTGAACACACCTTTCAGTAAGAACATGCAAACCACTTCAAAATAGAATAGTAGCAATGTATCACGATTGATAGTTAGTAAAAAAGCTTCAATTTGTGTTGTAAATTATTTGATTATGACGAATTTGTCCATTTTCATCTTTTATTTGACTCATTTTCCCCCCTAGCTAATGCTTCAGAGGAGGAGGATGAAATTGCTTTGATCATGCGCTGCTTGGAGAACCTTGATTTTTACATGGTCAGCGGGGCAGTCAAGGAAAAGCTTGGTTACTACCAAGTCACCACAGCCACAACCAAATCCACCATAACCAGAAGAGTTGTACCTAAAGTAGTTCATTTCAAAGGAGGTGCTAATGTGACATTTACATGATTCAAAGTCTAATTTAGTGGAATTGAAGATGAATAAGCTTGAGCTTTGGATTGAGTCAGATAAATAGAGATACATGTATATTGATGGATAGTTTGAGCACATGTAAAATAACACCTTCAATTATTTGTTTTGTAGTTTTTACCTGCTTTGAAATTGATACTTTTAATTGGAAATTGATTGTATTTTCTCTTAAAATTGATATTCGAGAAGAATAGAATTTTTGTTTTTAATATGCTATGGAATTACAAAATTTCTTATTTTTTATTGTTGAATTAAAAAAATAAAAATTGGAGTCTTTAATAGCGCTTTTCTCAAAAGTGCTATTACATAGTAGGCTTGAATATCATTCGGATGATTTGAGTAGTAGCACATCATTAAGATACAATAGCCCTTATATAGAAAGCGCTATTAAAAATTGGGCTTTTAATAGCGTTTAAAAAGTGCTATCAAAGATAGCAAATTTATAATAGCGGGAGCTTTAATAGCGCTTTAAAGCGCTATTAAAGGCAAAAAAAAGTGCTATTAAATAACTTTTTTGGCGTAGTGTTAAAAATGGAACAGGAGTGGGAATACACATTATTTCTCCTGAAAAAATTCCAACAAAATTCAAGTACAAGGTCAAAGGACCTTGCTCTAACAATGAGGCTGAATATGAAGCATTAATTGATGGCCTTGAAATTTTGTTAGAATTGGGGGCAACTAGAGTCGAAATAATGGGAGACTCAGAATTGATTATAAAACAAATCATAAAGGCATATAAATGTGTTAAAGAAAATCTCATTATGTACTTTGTAATAGCCAATAGATTATTAAAGAAATTTGAGGTAGTGGCCATCCAACACATACCTAGGATAGAGAATCAAGTAGCTAATGACTTGGCTCAAATTGCCTCTGGATACAAAGTGTCGAAGGAAAATCTTCAAGAAGTAATTGAAGCAAGAGGTAAAGTGGTGGTTGTTGGATTGTGCCCATCAGACTTAGAAACAACTAAGCTTGGATGCATAGATGGCGAAAATTTTGAAATTTTTGTTATAGATAATTTGACAGATGAAGACTGGAGGAAGCCTATAGTTGAATATTTGCAAAATCCAACGTCTTCGACAGAGCGAAAAATCAGGTATCAAGCTTTAAGCTATGTACTTTTGGGTAACGAATTGTTTAAAAAGACCCCTGAGGGAGTCTTATTGAGATGCCTTAGTGAAGCAGAGGCATATTTGGCTCTTTCGACAGTACATAGTGGGGCATGTGGAGCACACTAAGTTGGCCAGAAGATGAAATGGCTATTGTTTCGACAAAGCATGTATTGGCCTACTATGTTGAAAGATTGCATAGAATTTGCTAAGGGTTGCCAAGAATGTCAAATTCATGCTGGCATACAGCATATCCCTGCAAGTGAGTTACATTCCATAGTGAAACCATGGTCTTTCAGAGGATGGGCTTTGGATATAGTGGGAGAGATTCGACCAGCATCTTCAAAGAACCAAAGATATATTTTGGTGGGAATTAATTATTTCACCAAGTGGATTGAAGCAATACCACTGGCGAATATAGGTCGGGAAGATATTATTGAATTCATTCAAAATCACATAATTTATAGATTTGGTATTCTTGAAACAATCACTACGGATCAAGGATTAGTGTTTACTGGTCGAAAGATGCAGGAGTTTGCCAAAGAAATAGGTTTTAATTTATTGACTTCTACACCTTATTATGCTCAGGCCAATGGGCAAGTCGAAGCTGCCAATAAGGTAGTGATTGGACTAATTAAGAAGCATGTGGGAAAGAGGCCTAGAAATTGGCACAAGACATTAGATCAAGTTCTTTGGGCATGTCGAACATCCCCTAAAGAGGCTACTAATACTACCCCATTTCGACTTACTTTTGGTCATGATGCAGTATTGCCTGTTGAGATTTATTTACAATCTATAAGAGTTCAAAGACATCATGAGATTCCCTCTGAGGATTATTGGGAAATGATGATGAATGAATTAGTGGATTTGGATGAAGAAAGGCTTAAAGCCTTGGAGTTATTAAGTGTTATTTCCTTGGTTTTATGGTTGGCATTATTTTGCTAAAACTCATGTTGCAGCAGATGTTGAATGAAGATGTCTAAAAATATGTTTCATTACTCTTTGTTCAACATGTCGTATGAAGATGTTCCATGGCAGCTCATAGGACATCGCGTGGTGAAGTCAATTTTATTGCAGATTCTGTTACTATGATTTGTAACTAAATATTCTGTGAATATTTGGTTATCCTATGTGGCATCCAAAGCATTTTTGGATTTGGGTTATTTGTTGGTTTTCGGATTTGCTGCTGTTTCTAATTATGGAGACAAAATAGGAAACTTTGGCTTGAAGACCTATTTTATTGGAGTTACTTTTGCAGATTTGTGAGCAGCCTAATTGCTGCGTTTTTGAAGCCCAATTCAGTCCAGATTATAAGCTATAAATAGACTGATGTAAACCTAGTTTTAGGTGTCGAACTTACATGTATTTTTAGGGTTGTGTGCTTGTGTTTTGTGAGCCTAACTGGTATCTTATGATAACAGTATAAGGATTGTAGTGTAAGTTGTGTAAGGTTGCTCATAAGCTTTTAAGCATTGAGTAGCTGTGTGTTAATTCTCATAGGCTGTGAAGTATTGAGAATTTGTGTTTCGACCATTGTTACTTGTCTTGTAAGGAACCAGTCACGGGTTGTGATTGAAGAGGGATTTGAGGAGGGCCTCATACCTAGGGGAGTCTTAGGTAGAAGTCATAAGAAGGGTAGTGATTAAGTGAGCTGATTGAACCGGGTATGGTTATCAGTGAATTGATACTATCGAATATTGATTTCATCCCTGGCTTGGTAGTCCCCAGATGTAGGATAGTTGGATCTGAACTAGGTTAACAATTTCTGGTGTTCTTTACATTTTCTGCACACTTTTATTTTGAACTTGTTCATTGTTGTTGTATGTCAGTGTCTCGACATCTCGATAGGACATCTGATATATAGGCCAGAATTTCAATTGGCATCAAGAGCAGGCACCCTTTGTTGTTTCTGGGTGAGATTCAGAGAAGGTACTTTCTGGTACAATGGACAAGGATGGAGGAGCTCTGAATAAACCACCTCTGCTGGATGGTTCTAACTATGAGTATTGGAAACCTAGGATGATAGCTTTCATCAAGTCCATGGATGATCAAGCATGGAAAGCTGTTCTCAAAGGTTGGGAACCTCCAAAGGTAAGAGATGGAGAAGGAAATCTTACTGATGTTCTGAAGGAAGAAGAGGACTGGGATGATGCTGACTACAAAGGATCTGTTGGAAATTCTAAAGCCATGAATGCATTGTTCAATGGTGTCAACAGAAATATCTTCAGGCTGATTGAGCATTGTACTATTGCCAAAGAGGCTTGGCAGGTCTTGAAAGTTGCTCATGAAGGGACCTCAAAGGTGAAAATGTCAAAGCTTCAGCTTCTCACTAGCAAGTTTGAGAGTTTGAAGATGAAAGAGGATGAGAGCATTCATGATTTTCATATGAACATTATTGAGATAGCTAATGCCTCTAGTGCCTTAGGAGAAAAGATGTCTGACAGCAAGCTGGTCAGGAAGATTCTCAGGTCTCTTCCTAGGAGATTTGATATGAAGGTTACTGCTATAGAGGAAGCTCAGGACATTGACAAAATGAAGGTGGATGAGCTTATGGGATCACTCCAAACTTTTGAGTTAGGATTCAGTGAAAAAGCTGAAAAGAAGAAGAGTATAGCATTTGTGTTGAATGCTGATGACTCAGATGATGAAGGAGAACTGGTCAAAGATGAAGATGTGTCCAAAGAACTAGTGTTGCTTGGAAGACAATTTAATAAAGTGTTGAAAAGGATGGACTGGAAGTCAAGAGAAAATGTTCGGAACAAGTCTCTAGACATCAACAAAGACCAGGATGGAGGCAGAAGAGCCAGAACTGAAGAAGACTCTAATCAAGGGAAGAGAGTTCAATGCTATGAATGTGAAGGATTTGGGCACGTAAAAACTGAGTGTCCCACTTATCTCAAAAGACAGAAGAAGGGATTATCTGTGACATGGTCAGAAGATGATTCTGAAACTGACGCTGATGAGAAATCTACAAAGTTGGTGACAGCATTAACAGGAGTATGTGAATCAGATGAAGAATCTGAAGAGCTTACTTTTGAAGAGCTGGCTATCTCTTATAAGAAGTTGTGCATTGAACATGAAGAAGTATGTCAGCAGAAAGAAGAACAAGCATGTGCCATTGTTCATTTAGAAGCTGAGAATACTGAGTACATGTCTACTATAGCTGATCTACAAAGTGAAGTAAATGTGTTGAATTCAAAACTAGACAACATGATCAAAAATGTTAGAATGTTGAATAGGAGTTCGGATGTACTTGATGAAATTCTGAAGTCAGGAAGAGATGCTGGAAATGTCAGTGGTATTGGATTTAAAGGTACAAATGAATTAGATGAAGGAAAGAAATCTGAGGAAGTACCCGTTCAAGATAAGAGAAGTTTGAAGATGTTGAATAACATGTTGCAACATCCTCCCAGGCATCAGAAGAAGTTCATAAAGAAAAAGAATCAAAGATGGACATGCTACCATTGTAGGAAGTTTGGTAATATAAAAGCTTTTTGCTACAAGCTACATGGTTATCCCAAACCCATGCAACAGTATAGTAAGAAGAAGAGCAGGGTTGAAACAAAAAGGATATGGACTTCAAAGGATTTTGTAAAGGAACATAGGGACTACAAGTCTTTCAGAGTCTTTACAGATGACAAATGGTTCTTTGATAGTGGGTGTTCTCGACATATGACTGGTGTTAGTAGATATATGTCACATGTTAAGTATCATGCTCCTAATGAGGTGATTTTTGGTAATGGATCAAAAGGAAAAGTGCTTGGTGTTGGAAGAGTGAATTGTCCAGGACAGCCCATTCTGGAAGAAGTATTGCTTGTTGAAGGGTTAGATACTAACCTAATAAGCATAAGCCAGTTGTGTGATCAAGGTCTTAGGGTCATTTTTACAACCCACGAATGTTTAATAATGGATGAAAAGAATGATGTTGTTATGAGAGGTGAAAGAACCTCAGAAAATTGCTATTTGTGGAAAGACGAAAGCACAATTGTGGAAGTGTTAAACCAAAGAACTTGTGAATGGCACGTGTATAAGGACCCATTTCCAAAACTTATAAACAGCCCAGCTAACACAGTCCAACTTCAATCCTACAGTGCAAAAACTTCATCTGACCTATTCTCTCAAAACTCTTCTGCGCTAGGGTTTGCTCTTACTCTCTTCAATACTGCATTTTGTGAGCAACAAAAAAGTCTCAACATCATGATTCTCCTGCTGATTCAAGAACTTCTCGAGTCAATGACGAAGACTATGATCCTCACCGAATGATCAAACTCACAGACCTTGTTCTTGATATCGCCCCGTTGAATGTTGTTCATTCTGACACTAGAGGTGAGCAACCAGTTTCCCACTCTGTGAATGAAAGTATGTTAAGTAAGAAGTCTAAACCCCTTTCATCTAGGAAGAAAGACAAAATGATTACTAGGTTTTATTCTGATAAGTTAAACCCTAGAAAAAATGTCACTGAAAAGAATTCAAATAGGAGGATGGATGAAACTAAGAATGATAGTAAGACTCTTGATGATGATGTTTTCAGTAGAGATCAGAGTCTTAGAAGATTTGCCACCTTTGCTGTTAGTGAAGCTGATAAAGATGTCGGGTCTGACGTCCCAACATCCATGGCTGGGAATACAAATAATAGTTCAAAGAATCTATCAGGAGAGATACCAGTTCAGGTGGCTAAGGAAAGAAGAAGCAAGAAGAGGGCTGAGATGTGTAGTAATGTTGCTGAGAAAAACTCTGATGAGGAACCAATAGCTGACATACTACAAAGAATCAAGAGTAGAAAAGAGAATACCATTGTGGCTGAGAATTCAAAGGATGCAGAAATGATTAGGAAATCTGCTAATGTGGAGAGTAACAAAAGAAAGGCAGGAGCAGGTCCCTCTAAGCAATGGAGTAAAGTTGTGGTTCCAATCAAGAAAAAAAGGGTCACAGACCTGAATGAGTCAAGTGCTGGAACTGATGTCCAGGACATCAGTGGGAGAAGGGTGGATCAAACTGTCAGGCAAACTGATAGGTGGAAAATTGTCAGCCAAAGAATGGTAGCTTTAGAGAGAGAACTGGGAAAAGACTTCAACAAGTATAAGGAATTGGTTGATCTTATTGAAGTTGTTGGGTTGATGAAGACTGTGTCTGACATAGGACCATGTTATGAGAAGTTGCTTAAGGAGTTTGTTGTGAGTATCCCTAAAAACTGTAATAGCAAACTCAGAAAAGTCTATGTAAGAGGCAAAGCTGTGAAATTTTCTCCCAAAGTGATTAATAACTTTCTGGGGAGACCTACGGACCATCATGCTGAGTTAGGAGCAACAGATGATGAAATCAGTGAGGAGATAACTGGTGGTTGCATCAAAGTTTGGCCAAATGAAGGAAAACTCTCTTCTGGGAAGCTAAGTGTCAAATATGCTATCCTTCACAGAATTACAGTGGTAAACTGGGTTTCTACCAACCATACTTCCACCATCTCATCCATGCTTGGAAAATTCATTTATGCTATTGGAAAGAAGGTCCCTTTCAACTTTGGAGCATATATCTTTGAACAAGTTTTGAAGCAAGCTAGCTCATCCGCTGTTAAGCTACCCATATGTTTTCCATCCTTAATCTGCGGAATAATCCTGAACCAATTTCCTGACTGCTTAGTAAGAAGTGACAAAGTCAGCAAGAGAAAACCTCCAATGACTTTGCATTATAGGCTGCTAGGTGGAGTTCATGTGTCTGATGTTGTTGGGACATCTACACAGACTCCTGGTCCTGCTAATCTTGATGATGAAGCCATTGCTCAGTTGCAAGAAACCTGCAAGGAGCTGGAAGAATCCATCAGGAGAGATACAGCAAGGAAGACAAAGCTCGAGCAGCTGATTAAAGCCTTGGTTGAAAAGAGAAATGCTGCTAAAGAGCAAGAGCTGACTGAAGATGATGGACAAGGTGAATCTACTGAGTCTGATAGAAGGAGTGTCCAGCAGTCTGATGATTCTGGTTCTGAGAATGGTGCTTCTGAATCTGAAGGTGAAAGTGATGAGGTTGCTGATGAAGAGGACAGTGCTGATTAACTAGGCTATCTGCAAGTTTATCTTCTGTTTTTGTCTATTTTGTTAGCTCAGGAGGATGAAAATGGAGTCGAAAGAGCCATTTATTACCTTAGTCTAGTTTTAAATGATGCAGAAACTAGGTATAGCATGATTGAAAAGTTATGTTTATGCTTGTATTTCTCTTGTACTAAATTGAAGCAATATATAAAGCCAGTTGATGTGTATGTTTCTTCTCACTTTGATGTTGTAAAACATATGTTATCTAAGCCTATTTTGCATAGTCGAATTGGCAAATGGGCATTAGCATTAACAGAATTTTCTCTAACATATCAACCTTTAAAAGCTGTGGAAGGGCAAATAGTTGCAGACTTTATAGTTGACCACTCCATCAATGAAAATGATTTGAATTATGTCGAATTAAAATCCTGGAAGTTATACTTCGATGGATCAAGTCATAAAAATGGAACAGGAGTGGGAATACACATTATTTCTCCTGAAAAAATTCCAAAAAAATTCAAGTACAAGGTCGAAGGACCTTGCTCTAACAATGAGGCTGAATATGAAGCATTAATTGATGGCCTTGAAATTTTGTTAGAATTGGGGGCAACTAGAGTCGAAATAATGGGAGACTCAGAATTGATTATAAAACAAATCACAAAGGCATATAAATGTGTTAAAGAAAATCTCATTATGTACTTTGTAATAGCCAATAGATTATTAAAGAAATTTGAGGTAGTGGCCATCCAACACATACCTAGGATAGAGAATCAAGTTGCTAATGACTTGGCTCAAATTTCCTCTGGATACAAAGTGTCGAAGGAAAATCTTTAAGAAGTAATTGAAGCAAGAGGTAAAGTGGTGGTTGTTGGATTGTGCCCATCAAACTTAGAAACAACTAAGCTTGGATGCATAGATGGCGAAAATTTTGAAATTTTTGTTATAGATAATTTGACAGATGAAGACTGGAGGAAGCCTGTAGTTGAATATTTGCAAAATCTAACGGCTTCGACAGAGCGAAAAATCAGGTATCAAGCTTTAAGCTATGTACTTTTGGGTAACGAATTGTTTAAAAAGACCCCTGAGGGAGTCTTATTGAGATGCCTTAGTGAAGCAGAGGCATATTTGGCTCTTTTGACAGTACATAGTGGGGCATGTGGAGCACACCAAGTTGGCTAGAAGATGAAATGGCTATTGTTTCGACAAAGCATGTATTGGCCTACTATGTTGAAAGATTGCATAGAATTTGCTAAGGGTTGCCAAGAATGTCAAATTCATGCTGGCATACAGCATATCCCTGCAAGTGAATTACATTCCATAGTGAAACCATGGTCTTTCAGAGGATGGGCTTTGGATATAGTGGGAGAGATTCGACCAGCATCTTCAAAGAACCAAAGATATATTTTGGTGGGAATTAATTATTTCACCAAGTGGATTGAAGCAATACCACTGGCGAATATAGGTCGGGAAGATATTATTGAATTCATTCAAAATCACATAATTTATAGATTTGGTATTCTTGAAACAATCACTACGGATCAAGGATCAGTGTTTATTGGTCGAAAGATGCAGGAGTTTGCCAAAGAAATAGGTTTTAAGTTATTGACTTCTACACCTTATTATGCTCAGGCCAATGGGCAAGTCGAAGCTGCCAATAAGGTAGTGATTGGACTAATTAAGAAGCGTGTGGGAAAGAGGCCTAGAAATTGGCACAAGACATTAGACCAAGTTCTTTGGGCATGTCGAACATCCCCTAAAGAGGCTACTAATACTACCCCATTTCGACTTACTTTTGGTCATGATGCAGTATTGCCTGTTGAGATTTATTTACAATCTATAAGAGTTCAAAGACATCATGAGATTCCCTCTGAGGATTATTGGGAAATGATGATGAATGAATTAGTGGATTTGGATGAACAAAGGCTTAGAGCCTTGGAGTTATTAAGTGTTATTTCCTTGGTTTTATGGTTGGCATTATTTTGCTAAAACTCATGTAGCAGCAGATGTTGAATGAAGATGTCTAAAAATATGTTTCATTACTCTTTGTTCAACATGTCGTATGAAGATGTTCCATGGCAGCTCATAGGACATCGCGTGGTGAAGTCAATTTTATTGCAGATTCTGTTACTATGATTTGTAACTAAATATTCTGTGAATATTTGGTTATCCTATGTGGCATCCAAAGCATTTTTGGATTAGGGTTATTTGTTGGTTTTCGGATTTGCTGCTATTTCTAATTATGGAGACAAAATAGGAAACTTTGGATTGAAGACCTATTTTATTGGAGTTAATTTTGCAGATTTGTGAGCAGCCTAATTGCTGAAGCCCAATTTAGTCCAGATTACAAGCTATAAATAGACTGATGTAAACCTAGTTTTAGGTGTCGAACTTACATGTATTTTTAGGGTTGTGTGCTTGTGTTTTGTGAGCCTAACTGGTATCTTATGATAACAGTATAAGGATTGTAGTGTAAGTTGTGTAAGGCTGCTCATAAGCTTTTAAGCATTGAGTAGCTGTGTGTTAATTCTCATAGGCTGTGAAGTATTGAGAATTTGTGTTTCGACCATTGTTACTTGTCTTGTAAGGAACAGTCACGGGTTGTGATTGAAGAGGGATTTGAGGAGGGCCTCATACCTAGGGGAGTCTTAGGTAGAAGTCATAGGAAGGGTAGTGATTAAGTGAACTGATTGAACCGGGTGTGGTTATCAGTGAATTGATACTATCGAATATTGATTTCATCCCTGGCTTGGTAGCCCCCAGATGTAGGATAGTTGGATCTGAACTGGGTTAACAATTTCTGGTGTTCTTTACATTTTTTACACACTTTTATTTTGAACTTGTTCATTGTTGTTGTATGTCAGTGTCTCGACATCTCGATAGGACATCTGATATATAGGCCAGAATTTCAATTGGCATCAAGAGCAGGCACCCTTTGTTGTTTCTGGGTGAGATTCAGAGAAGGTACTTTCTGGTACAATGGACAAGGATGGAGGAGCTCTGAATAAACCACCTCTGCTGGATGGTTCTAACTATGAGTATTGGAAACCTAGGATGATAGCTTTCATCAAGTCCATGGATGATCAAGCATGGAAAGCTGTTCTCAAAGGTTGGGAACCTCCAAAGGTAAGAGATGGAGAAGGAAATCTTACTGATGTTCTGAAGAAAGAAGAGGACTGGGATGATGCTGACTACAAAGGATCTATTGGAAATTCTAAAGCCATGAATGCATTGTTCAATGGTGTCAACAGAAATATCTTCAGGCTGATTGAGCATTGTACTATTGCCAAAGAGGCTTGGCAGGTCTTGAAAGTTGCTCATGAAGGGACCTCAAAGGTGAAAATGTCAAAGCTTCAGCTTCTCACTAGCAAGTTTGAGAGTTTGAAGATGAAAGAGGATGAGAGCATTCATGATTTTCATATGAACATTATTGAGATAGCTAATGCCTCTAGTGCCTTAGGAGAAAAGATGTCTGACAGCATGCTGGTCAGGAAGATTCTCAGGTCTCTTCCTAGGAGATTTGATATGAAGGTTACTGCTATAGAGGAAGCTCAGGACATTGACAAAATGAAGGTGGATGAGCTTATGGGATCACTCCAAACTTTTGAGTTAGGATTCGGTGAAAAAGCTGAAAAGAAGAAGAGTATAACATTTGTGTTGAATGCTGATGACTCAGATGATGAAGGAGAACTGGTCAAAGATGAAGATGTGTCCAAAGAACTAGTGTTGCTTGGAAGACAATTTAATAAAGTGTTGAAAAGGATGGACTGGAAGTCAAGAGAAAATGTTCGGAACAAGTCTCTAGACATCAACAAAGACCAGGATGGAGGCAGAAGAGCCAGAACTGAAGAAGACTCTAATCAAGGGAAGAGAGTTAAATGCTATGAATGTGAAGGATTTGGGCACGTAAAAACTGAGTGTCCCACTTATCTCAAAAGACAGAAGAAGGGATTATCTGTGACATGGTCAGAAGATGATTCTGAAACTGACACTGATGAGAAATCTGCAAAGTTGGTGACAGCATTAACAGGAGTATGTGAATCAGATGAAGAATCTGAAGAGCTTACTTTTGAAGAGCTGGCTATCTCTTATAAGAAGTTGTGCATTGAACATGAAGAAGTATGTCAGCAGAAAGAAGAACAAGCATGTGCCATTGTTCATTTAGAAGCTGAGAATACTGAGTTCATGTCTACTATAGCTGATCTACAAAGTGAAGTAAATGTGTTGAATTCAAAACTGGACAACATGATCAAAAATGTCAGAATGTTGAATAGGAGTTCGGATGTACTTGATGAAATTCTGAAGTCAGGAAGAGATGCTGGAAATGTCAGTGGTATTGGATTTAAAGGTACAAATGAATTAGATGAAGGAAAGAAATCTGAGGAAGTACCCGTTCAAGATAAGAGAAGTTTGAAGATGTTGAATAACATGTTGCAACATCCTCCCAGGCATCAGAAGAAGTTCATAGAGAAAAAGAATCAAAGATGGACATGCTACCATTGTAGGAAGTTTGGTAATATAAAAGCTTTTTGCTACAAGCTACATGGTTATCCCAAACCCATGCAACAGTATAGTAAGAAGAAGAGCAGGGTTGAAACAAAAAGGATATGGACTTCAAAGGATTTTGTAAAGGAACATAGGGACTACAAGTCTTTCAGAGTCTTTACAGATGACAAATGGTTCTTTGATAGTGGGTGTTCTCAACATATGACTGGTGTTAGTAGATATATGTCACATGTTAAGTATCATGCTCCTAATGAGGTGATTTTTGGTAATGGATCAAAAGGAAAAGTGCTTGGTGTTGGAAGAGTGAATTGTCCAGGACAACCCATTCTGGAAGAAGTATTGCTTGTTGAAGGGTTAGATACTAACCTAATAAGCATAAGCCGGTTGTGTGATCAAGGTCTTAGGGTCATTTTTACAACCCACGAATGTTTAATAATGGATGAAAAGAATGATGTTGTTATGAGAGGTGAAAGAACCTCAGAAAATTGCTATTTGTGGAAAGACGAAAGCACAATTGTGGAAGTGTTAAACCAAAGAACTTGTGAATGGCACGTGTATAAGGACCCATTTCCAAAACTTATAAACAGCCCAGCTAACACAGTCCAACTTCAATCCTACAGTGCAAAAACTTCATCTGACCTATTCTCTCAAAACTCTTTTGCGCTAGGGTTTGCTCTTACTCTCTTCAATACTGCATTTTGTGAGCAACAAAAAAGTCTCAACATCATGATTCTCCTGCTGATTCAAGAACTTCTCGAGTCAATGACGAAGACTATGATCCTCACCGAATGATCAAACTCACAGACCTTGTTCTTGATATCGCCCCGTTGAATGTTGTTCATTCTGACACTAGAGGTGAGCAACCAGTTTCCCACTCTGTGAATGAAAGTATGTTAAGTAAGAAGTCTAAACCCCTTTCATCTAGGAAGAAAGACAAAATGATTACTAGGTTTTATTCTGATAAGTTAAACCCTAGAAAAAATGTCACTGAAAAGAATTCAAATAGGAGGATGGATGAAACTAAGAATGATAGTAAGACTCTTGATGATGATGTTTTCAGTAGAGATCAGAGTCTTAGAAGATTTGCCACCTTTGCTGTTAGTGAAGCTGATAAAGATGTCAGGTCTGACGTCCTAACATCCATGGCTGGGAATACAAATAATAGTTCAAAGAATCTATCAGGAGAGATACCAGTTCAGGTGGCTAGGGAAAGAAGAAGCAAGAAGAGGGCTGAGATGTGTAGTAATGTTGCTGAGAAAAACTCTGATGAGGAACCAATAGCTGACATACTACAAAGAATCAAGAGTAGAAAAGAGAATACCATTGTGGCTGAGAATTCAAAGGATGCAGAAATGATTAGGAAATCTGCTAATGTGGAGAGTAACAAAAGAAAGGCAGGAGCAGGTCCCTCTAAGCAATGGAGTAAAGTTGTGGTTCCAATCAAGAAAAAAAGGGTCACAGACCTGAATGAGTCAAGTGCTGGAACTGATGTCCAGGACATCAGTGGGAGAAGGGAGGATCAAACTGTCAGGCAAACTGATAGGTGGAAAATTGTCAGCCAAAGAATGGTAGCTTTAGAGAGAGAACTGGGAAAAGACTACAACAAGTATAAGGAAGTGGTTGATCTTATTGAAGTTGTTGGGTTGATGAAGATTGTGTCTGACATAGGACCATGTTATGAGAAGTTGCTTAAGGAGTTTGTTGTGAGTATCCCTAAAAACTGTAATAGCAAACTCAGAAAAGTCTATGTAAGAGGCAAAGCTGTGAAATTTTCTCCCAAAGTGATTAATAACTTTCTGGGGAGACCTACGGACCATCATGCTGAGTTAGGAGCAAAAGATGATGAAATCAGTGAGGAGATAACTGGTGGTTGCATCAAAGTTTGGCCAAATGAAGGAAAGCTCTCTTCTGGGAAGCTAAGTGTCAAATATGCCATCCTTCACAGAATTACAGTGGTAAACTGGGTTTCTACCAACCATACTTCCACCATCTCATCCATGCTTGGAAAATTCATTTATGCTATTGGAAAGAAGGTCCCTTTCAACTTTGGAGCATATATCTTTGAACAAGTTTTGAAGCAAGCTAGCTCATCCGCTGTTAAGCTACCCATATGTTTTCCATCCTTAATCTGCGGAATAATCCTGAACCAATTTCCTGACTGCTTAGTAAGAAGTGACAAAGTCAGCAAGAGAAAACCTCCAATGACTTTGCATTATAGGCTGCTAGGTGGAGTTCATGTGTCTGATGTTGTTGGGACATCTACACAGACTCCTGGTCCTGCTAATCTTGATGATGAAGCCATTGCTCAGTTGCAAGAAACCTGCAAGGAGCTGGAAGAATCCATCAGGAGAGATACAGCAAGGAAGACAAAGCTCGAGCAGCTGATTAAAGCCTTGGTTGAAAAGAGAAATGCTGCTAAAGAGCAAGAGCTGACTGAAGATGATGGGCAAGGTGAATCTACTGAGTCTGATAGAAGGAGTGTCCAGCAGTCTGATGATTCTTGTTCTGAGAAGGGTGCTTCTGAATCTGAAGGTGAAAGTGATGAGGTTGCTGATGAAGAGGACAGTGCTGATTAACTAGGTTATCTGCAAGTTTATCTTTTGTTTTTGTCTATTTTGTTAACTCAGGAGGATGAAAATGGAGTCGAAAGAGCCATTTATTACCTTAGTCGAGTTTTAAATGATGCAGAAACTAGGTATAGCATGATTGAAAAGTTATGTTTATGCTTGTATTTCTCTTGTACTAAATTGAAGCAATATATAAAGCCAGTTGATGTGTATGTTTCTTCTCACTTTGATGTTGTAAAACATATGTTATCTAAGCCTATTTTGCATAGTCGAATTGGCAAATGGGCATTAGCATTAATAGAATTTTCTCTAACATATCAACCTTTAAAAGCTGTGAAAGGGCAAATAGTTGCAGACTTTATAGTTGACCACTCCATAAATGAAAATGATTTGAATTATGTCGAATTAAAATCCTGGAAGTTATACTTCGATGGATCAAGTCATAAAAATGGAACAGGAGTGGGAATACACATTATTTCTCCTGAAAAAATTCCAACAAAATTCAAGTACAAGGTCGAAGGACCTTGCTCTAACAATGAGGCTGAATATGAAGCATTAATTGATGGCCTTGAAATTTTGTTAGAATTGGGGGCAACTAGAGTCGAAATAATGGGAGACTCAGAATTGATTATAAAACAAATCACAAAGGCATATAAATGTGTTAAAGAAAATCTCATTATGTACTTTGTAATAGCCAATAGATTATTAAAGAAATTTGAGGTAGTGGCCATCCAACACATACCTAGGATAGAGAATCAAGTTGCTAATGACTTGGCTCAAATTTCCTCTGGATACAAAGTGTCGAAGGAAAATCTTTAAGAAGTAATTGAAGCAAGAGGTAAAGTGGTGGTTGTTGGATTGTGCCCATCAAACTTAGAAACAACTAAGCTTGGATGCATAGATGGCGAAAATTTTGAAATTTTTGTTATAGATAATTTGACAGATGAAGACTGGAGGAAGCCTGTAGTTGAATATTTGCAAAATCCAACGGCTTCGACAGAGCGAAAAATCAGGTATCAAGCTTTAAGCTATGTACTTTTGGGTAACGAATTGTTTAAAAAGACCCCTGAGGGAGTCTTATTGAGATGCCTTAGTGAAGCAGAGGCATATTTGGCTCTTTTGACAGTACATAGTGGGGCATGTGGAGCACACCAAGTTGGCCAGAAGATGAAATGGCTATTGTTTCGACAAAGCATGTATTGGCCTACTATGTTGAAAGATTGCATAGAATTTGCTAAGGGTTGCCAAGAATGTCAAATTCATGCTGGCATACAGCATATCCCTGCAAGTGAATTACATTCCATAGTGAAACCATGGTCTTTCAGAGGATGGGCTTTGGATATAGTGGGAGAGATTCGACCAGCATCTTCAAAGAACCAAAGATATATTTTGGTGGGAATTAATTATTTCACCAAGTGGATTGAAGCAATACCACTGGCGAATATAGGTCGGGAAGATATTATTGAATTCATTCAAAATCACATAATTTATAGATTTGGTATTCTTGAAACAATCACTACGGATCAAGGATCAGTGTTTACTGGTCGAAAGATGCAGGAGTTTGCCAAAGAAATAGGTTTTAAGTTATTGACTTCTACACCTTATTATGCTCAGGCCAATGGGCAAGTCGAAGCTGCCAATAAGGTAGTGATTGGACTAATTAAGAAGCGTGTGGGAAAGAGGCCAAGAAATTGGCACAAGACATTAGACCAAGTTCTTTGGGCATGTCGAACATCCCCTAAAGAGGCTACTAATACTACCCCATTTCGACTTACTTTTGGTCATGATGCAGTATTGCCTGTTGAGATTTATTTACAATCTATAAGAGTTCCAAGACATCATGAGATTCCCTCTGAGGATTATTGGGAAATGATGATGAATGAATTAGTGGATTTGGATGAAGAAAGGCTTAGAGCCTTGGAGTTATTAAGTGTTATTTCCTTGGTTTTATGGTTGGCATTATTTTGCTAAAACTCATGTAGCAGCAGATGTTGAATGAAGATGTCTAAAAATATGTTTCATTACTCTTTGTTCAACATGTCGTATGAAGATGTTCCATGGCAGCTCATAGGACATCGCGTGGTGAAGTCAATTTTATTGCAGATTCTGTTACTATGATTTGTAACTAAATATTCTGTGAATATTTGGTTATCCTATGTGGCATCCAAAGCATTTTTGGATTAGGGTTATTTGTTGGTTTTCGGATTTGCTGCTATTTCTAATTATGGAGACAAAATAGGAAACTTTGGATTGAAGACCTATTTTATTGGAGTTAATTTTGCAGATTTGTGAGCAGCCTAATTGCTGAAGCCCAATTTAGTCCAGATTACAAGCTATAAATAGACTGATGTAAACCTAGTTTTAGGTGTCGAACTTACATGTATTTTTAGGGTTGTGTGCTTGTGTTTTGTGAGCCTAACTGGTATCTTATGATAACAGTATAAGGATTGTAGTGTAAGTTGTGTAAGGCTGCTCATAAGCTTTTAAGCATTGAGTAGCTGTGTGTTAATTCTCATAGGCTGTGAAGTATTGAGAATTTGTGTTTCGACCATTGTTACTTGTCTTGTAAGGAACAGTCACGGGTTGTGATTGAAGAGGGATTTGAGGAGGGCCTCATACCTAGGGGAGTCTTAGGTAGAAGTCATAGGAAGGGTAGTGATTAAGTGAGCTGATTGAACCGGGTGTGGTTATCAGTGAATTGATACTATCGAATATTGATTTCATCCCTGGCTTGGTAGCCCCCAGATGTAGGATAGTTGGATCTGAACTGGGTTAACAATTTCTGGTGTTCTTTACATTTTTTGCACACTTTTATTTTGAACTTGTTCATTGTTGTTGTATGTCAGTGTCTCGACATCTCGATAGGACATCTGATATATAGGCCAGAATTTCAATTGGCATCAAGAGCAGGCACCCTTTGTTGTTTCTGGGTGAGATTCAGAGAAGGTACTTTCTGGTACAATGGACAAGGATGGAGGAGCTCTGAATAAACCACCTCTGCTGGATGGTTCTAACTATGAGTATTGGAAACCTAGGATGATAGCTTTCATCAAGTCCATGGATGATCAAGCATGGAAAGCTGTTCTCAAAGGTTGGGAACCTCCAAAGGTAAGAGATGGAGAAGGAAATCTTACTGATGTTCTGAAGGAAGAAGAGGACTGGGATGATGCTGACTACAAAGGATCTGTTGGAAATTCTAAAGCCATGAATGCATTGTTCAATGGTGTCAACAGAAATATCTTCAGGCTGATTGAGCATTGTACTATTGCCAAAGAGGCTTGGCAGGTCTTGAAAGTTGCTCATGAAGGGACCTCAAAGGTGAAAATGTCAAAGCTTCAGCTTCTCACTAGCAAGTTTGAGAGTTTGAAGATGAAAGAGGATGAGAGCATTCATGATTTTCATATGAACATTATTGAGATAGCTAATGCCTCTAGTGCCTTAGGAGAAAAGATGTCTGACAGCATGCTGGTCAGGAAGATTCTCAGGTCTCTTCCTAGGAGATTTGATATGAAGGTTACTGCTATAGAGGAAGCTCAGGACATTGACAAAATGAAGGTGGATGAGCTTATGGGATCACTCCAAACTTTTGAGTTAGGATTCAGTGAAAAAGCTGAAAAGAAGAAGAGTATAGCATTTGTGTTGAATGCTGATGACTCAGATGATGAAGGAGAACTGGTCAAAGATGAAGATGTGTCCAAAGAACTAGTGTTGCTTGGAAGACAATTTAATAAAGTGTTGAAAAGGATGGACTGGAAGTCAAGAGAAAATGTTTGGAACAAGTCTCTAGACATCAACAAAGACCAGGATGGAGGCAGAAGAGCCAGAACTGAAGAAGACTCTAATCAAGGGAAGAGAGTTTAATGCTATGAATGTGAAGGATTTGGGCATGTAAAAACTGAGTGTCCCACTTATCTCAAAATACAGAAGAAGGGATTATCTGTGACATGGTCAGAAGATGATTCTGAAACTGACGCTGATGAGAAATCTGCAAAGTTGGTGACAGCATTAACAGGAGTATGTGAATCAGATGAAGAATCTGAAGAGCTTACTTTTGAAGAGCTGGCTATCTCTTATAAGAAGTTGTGCATTGAACATGAAGAAGTATGTCAGCAGAAAGAAGAACAAGCATGTGCCATTGTTCATTTAGAAGCTGAGAATACTGAGTTCATGTCTACTATAGCTGATCTACAAAGTGAAGTAAATGTGTTGAATTCAAAACTGGACAACATGATCAAAAATGTCAGAATGTTGAATAGGAGTTCGGATGTACTTGATGAAATTCTGAAGTCAGGAAGAGATGCTGGAAATGTCAGTGGTATTGGATTTAAAGGTACAAATGAATTAGATGAAGGAAAGAAATCTGAGGAAGTACCCGTTCAAGATAAGAGAAGTTTGAAGATGTTGAATAACATGTTGCAACATCCTCCCAGGCATCAGAAGAAGTTCATAAAGAAAAAGAATCAAAGATGGACATGCTACCATTGTAGGAAGTTTGGTAATATAAAAGCTTTTTGCTACAAGCTACATGGTTATCCCAAACCCATGCAACAGTATAGTAAGAAGAAGAGCAGGGTTGAAACAAAAAGGATATGGACTTCAAAGGATTTTGTAAAGGAACATAGGGACTACAAGTCTTTCAGAGTCTTTACAGATGACAAATGGTTCTTTGATAGTGGGTGTTCTCAACATATGACTGGTGTTAGTAGATATATGTCACATGTTAAGTATCATGCTCCTAATGAGGTGATTTTTGGTAATGGATCAAAAGGAAAAGTGCTTGGTGTTGGAAGAGTGAATTGTCCAGGACAGCCCATTCTGGAAGAAGTATTGCTTGTTGAAGGGTTAGATACTAACCTAATAAGCATAAGCCAGTTGTGTGATCAAGGTCTTAGGGTCATTTTTACAACCCACGAATGTTTAATAATGGATGAAAAGAATGATGTTGTTATGAGAGGTGAAAGAACCTCAGAAAATTGCTATTTGTGGAAAGACGAAAGCACAATTGTGGAAGTGTTAAACCAAAGAACTTGTGAATGGCACGTGTATAAGGACCCATTTCCAAAACTTATAAACAGCCCAGCTAACACAGTCCAACTTCAATCCTACAGTGCAAAAACTTCATCTGACCTATTCTCTCAAAACTCTTCTGCGCTAGGGTTTGCTCTTACTCTCTTCAATACTGCATTTTGTGAGCAACAAAAAAGTCTCAACATCATGATTCTCCTGCTGATTCAAGAACTTCTCGAGTCAATGACGAAGACTATGATCCTCACCGAATGATCAAACTCACAGACCTTATTCTTGATATCGCCCCGTTGAATGTTGTTCATTCTGACACTAGAGGTGAGCAACCAGTTTCCCACTCTGTGAATGAAAGTATGTTAAGTAAGAAGTCTAAACCCCTTTCATCTAGGAAGAAAGACAAAATGATTACTAGGTTTTATTCTGATAAGTTAAACCCTAGAAAAAATGTCACTGAAAAGAATTCAAATAGGAGGATGGATGAAACTAAGAATGATAGTAAGACTCTTGATGATGATGTTTTCAGTAGAGATCAGAGTCTTAGAAGATTTGCCACCTTTGCTGTTAGTGAAGCTGATAAAGATGTCAGGTCTGACGTCCCAACATCCATGGCTGGGAATACAAATAATAGTTCAAAGAATCTATCAGGAGAGATACCAGTTCAGGTGGCTAGGGAAAGAAGAAGCAAGAAGAGGGCTGAGATGTGTAGTAATGTTGCTGAGAAAAACTCTGATGAGGAACCAATAGCTGACATACTACAAAGAATCAAGAGTAGAAAAGAGAATACCATTGTGGCTGAGAATTCAAAGGATGCAGAAATGATTAGGAAATCTGCTAATGTGGAGAGTAACAAAAGAAAGGCAGGAGCAGGTCCCTCTAAGCAATGGAGTAAAGTTGTGGTTCCAATCAAGAAAAAAAGGGTCACAGACCTGAATGAGTCAAGTGCTGGAACTGATTTCCAGGACATCAGTGGGAGAAGGGAGGATCAAACTGTCAGGCAAACTGATAGGTGAAAAATTGTCAGCCAAAGAATGGTAGCTTTAGAGAGAGAACTGGGAAAAGACTTCAACAAGTATAAGGAAGTGGTTGATCTTTTTGAAGTTGTTGGGTTGATGAAGACTGTGTCTGACATAGGACCATGTTATGAGAAGTTGCTTAAGGAGTTTGTTGTGAGTATCCCTAAAAACTGTAATAGCAAACTCAGAAAAGTCTATGTAAGAGGCAAAGCTGTGAAATTTTCTCCCAAAGTGATTAATAACTTTCTGGGGAGACCTACGGACCATCATGCTGAGTTAGGAGCAACAGATGATGAAATCAGTGAGGAGATAACTGGTGGTTGCATCAAAGTTTGGCCAAATGAAGGAAAGCTCTCTTCTGGGAAGCTAAGTGTCAAATATGCTATCCTTCACAGAATTACAGTGGTAAACTGGGTTTCTACCAACCATACTTCCACCATCTCATCCATGCTTGGAAAATTCATTTATGCTATTGGAAAGAAGGTCCCTTTCAACTTTGGAGCATATATCTTTGAACAAGTTTTGAAGCAAGCTAGCTCATCCGCTGTTAAGCTACCCATATGTTTTCCATCCTTAATCTGCAGAATAATCCTGAACCAATTTCCTGACTGCTTAGTAAGAAGTGACAAAGTCAGCAAGAGAAAACCTCCAATGACTTTGCATTATAGGCTGCTAGGTGGAGTTCATGTGTCTGATGTTGTTGGGACATCTACACAGACTCCTGGTCCTGCTAATCTTGATGATGAAGCCATTGCTCAGTTGCAAGAAACCTGCAAGGAGCTGGAAGAATCCATCAGGAGAGATACAGCAAGGAAGACAAAGCTCGAGCAGCTGATTAAAGCCTTGGTTGAAAAGAGAAATGCTGCTAAAGAGCAAGAGCTGACTGAAGATGATGGACAAGGTGAATCTACTGAGTCTGATAGAAGGAGTGTCCAGCAGTCTGATGATTCTGGTTCTGAGAAGGGTGCTTCTGAATCTGAAGGTGAAAGTGATGAGGTTGCTGATGAAGAGGACAGTGCTGATTAACTAGGCTATCTGCAAGTTTATCTTCTGTTTTTGTCTATTTTGTTAGCTCAGGAGGATGAAAATGGAGTCGAAAGAGCCATTTATTACCTTAGTCGAGTTTTAAATGATGCAGAAACTAGGTATAGCATGATTGAAAAGTTATGTTTATGCTTGTATTTCTCTTGTACTAAATTGAAGCAATATATAAAGCCAGTTGATGTGTATGTTTCTTCTCACTTTGATGTTGTAAAACATATGTTATCTAAGCCTATTTTGCATAGTCGAATTGGCAAATGGGCATTACCATTAACAGAATTTTCTCTAACATATCAACCTTTAAAAGCTGTGAAAGGGCAAATAGTTGCAGACTTTATAGTTGACCACTCCATAAATGAAAATGATTTGAATTATGTCGAATTAAAATCCTGGAAGTTATACTTCGATGGATCAAGTCATAAAAATGGAACAGGAGTGGGAATACACATTATTTCTCCTGAAAAAATTCCAACAAAATTCAAGTACAAGGTCGAAGGACCTTGCTCTAACAATGAGGCTGAATATGAAGCATTAATTGATGGCCTTGAAATTTTGTTAGAATTGGGGGCAACTAGAGTCGAAATAATGGGAGACTCAGAATTGATTATAAAACAAATCACAAAGGCATATAAATGTGTTAAAGAAAATCTCATTATGTACTTTGTAATAGCCAATAGATTATTAAAGAAATTTGAGGTAGTGGCCATCCAACACATACCTAGGATAGAGAATCAAGTTGCTAATGACTTGGCTCAAATTTCCTCTGGATACAAAGTGTCGAAGGAAAATCTTTAAGAAGTAATTGAAGCAAGAGGTAAAGTGGTGGTTGTTGGATTGTGCCCATCAAACTTAGAAACAACTAAGCTTGGATGCATAGATGGAGAAAATTTTGAAATTTTTGTTATAGATAATTTGACAGATGAAGACTGGAGGAAGCCTGTAGTTGAATATTTGTAAAATCCAACGGCTTCGACAGAGCGAAAAATCAGGTATCAAGCTTTAAGCTATGTACTTTTGGGTAACGAATTGTTTAAAAAGACCCCTGAGGAAGTCTTATTGAGATGCCTTAGTGAAGCAGAGGCATATTTGGCTCTTTCGACAGTACATAGTGGGGCATGTGGAGCACACCAAGTTGGCCAGAAGATGAAATGGCTATTGTTTTGACAAAGCATGTATTGGCCTACTATGTTGAAAGATTGCATAGAATTTGCTAAGGGTTGCCAAGAATGTCAAATTCATGCTGGCATACAGCATATCCCTGCAAGTGAATTACATTCCATAGTGAAACCATGGTCTTTCAGAGGATGGGCTTTGGATATAGTGGGAGAGATTCGACCAGCATCTTCAAAGAACCAAAGATATATTTTGGTGGGAATTAATTATTTCACCAAGTGGATTGAAGCAATACCACTGGCGAATATAGGTCGGGAAGATATTATTGAATTCATTCAAAATCACATAATTTATAGATTTGGTATTCTTGAAACAATCACTACGGATCAAGGATCAGTGTTTATTGGTCGAAAGATGCAGGAGTTTGCCAAAGAAATAGGTTTTAAGTTATTGACTTCTACACCTTATTATGCTCAGGCCAATGGGCAAGTCGAAGCTGCCAATAAGGTAGTGATTGGACTAATTAAGAAGCGTGTGGGAAAGAGGCCTAGAAATTGGCACAAGACATTAGACCAAGTTCTTTGGGCATGTCGAACATCCCCTAAAGAGGCTACTAATACTACCCCATTTCGACTTACTTTTGGTCATGATGCAGTATTGCCTGTTGAGATTTATTTACAATCTATAAGAGTTCAAAGACATCATGAGATTCCCTCTGAGGATTATTGGGAAATGATGATGAATGAATTAGTGGATTTGGATGAACAAAGGCTTAGAGCCTTGGAGTTATTAAGTGTTATTTCCTTGGTTTTATGGTTGGCATTATTTTGCTAAAACTCATGTAGCAGCAGATGTTGAATGAAGATGTCTAAAAATATGTTTCATTACTCTTTGTTCAACATGTCGTATGAAGATGTTCCATGGCAGCTCATAGGACATCGCGTGGTGAAGTCAATTTTATTGCAGATTCTGTTACTATGATTTGTAACTAAATATTCTGTGAATATTTGGTTATCCTATGTGGCATCCAAAGCATTTTTGGATTAGGGTTATTTGTTGGTTTTCGGATTTGCTGCTATTTCTAATTATGGAGACAAAATAGGAAACTTTGGATTGAAGACCTATTTTATTGGAGTTAATTTTGCAGATTTGTGAGCAGCCTAATTGCTGCATTTTTGAAGTCCAATTCAGTCCAGATTACAAGCTATAAATAGACTGATGTAAACCTAGTTTTAGGTGTCGAACTTACATGTATTTTTAGGGTTGTGTGCTTGTGTTTTGTGAGCCTAACTGGTATCTTATGATAACAGTATAAGGATTGTAGTGTAAGTTGTGTAAGGCTGCTCATAAGCTTTTAAGCATTGAGTAGCTGTGTGTTAATTCTCATAGGCTGTGAAGTATTGAGAATTTGTGTTTCGACCATTGTTACTTGTCTTGTAAGGAACAGTCACAGGTTGTGATTGAAGAGGGATTTGAGGAGGGCCTCATACCTAGGGGAGTCTTAGGTAGAAGTCATAGGAAGGGTAGTGATTAAGTGAGCTGATTGAACCGGGTGTGGTTATCAGTGAATTGATACTATCGAATATTGATTTCATCCCTGGCTTGGTAGCCCCCAGATGTAGGATAGTTGGATCTGAACTGGGTTAACAATTTCTGGTGTTCTTTACATTTTTTGCACACTTTTATTTTGAACTTGTTCATTGTTGTTGTATGTCGGTGTCTCGACATCTCGATTGGACATCTGATATATAGGCCAGAATTTCAATTGGCATCAAGAGCAGGCACCCTTTGTTGTTTCTGGGTGAGATTCAGAGAAGGTACTTTCTGGTACAATGGACAAGGATGGAGGAGCTCTGAATAAACCACCTCTGCTGGATGGTTCTAACTATGAGTATTGGAAACCTAGGATGATAGCTTTCATCAAGTCCATGGATGATCAAGCATGGAAAGCTGTTCTCAAAGGTTGGGAACCTCCAAAGGTAAGAGATGGAGAAGGAAATCTTACTGATGTTCTGAAGGAAGAAGAGGACTGGGATGATGCTGACTACAAAGGATCTGTTGAAAATTCTAAAGCCATGAATGCATTGTTCAATGGTGTCAACAGAAATATCTTCAGGCTGATTGAGCATTGTACTATTGCCAAAAAGGCTTGGCAGGTCTTGAAAGTTGCTCATGAAGGGACCTCAAAGGTGAAAATGTCAAAGCTTCAGTTTCTCACTAGCAAGTTTGAGAGTTTGAAGATGAAAGAGGATGAGAGCATTCATGATTTTCATATGAACATTATTGAGATAGCTAATGCCTCTAGTGCCTTAGGAGAAAAGATGTCTGACAGCATGCTGGTCAGGAAGATTCTCAGGTCTCTTCCTAGGAGATTTGATATGAAGGTTACTGCTATAGAGGAAGCTCAGGACATTGACAAAATGAAGGTGGATGAGCTTATGGGATCACTCCAAACTTTTGAGTTAGGATTCAGTGAAAAAGCTGAAAAGAAGAAGAGTATAGCATTTGTGTCTAATGCTGATGACTCAGATGATGAAGGAGAACTGGTCAAAGATGAAGATGTGTCCAAAGAACTAGTGTTGCTTGGAAGACAATTTAATAAAGTGTTGAAAAGGATGGACTGGAAGTCAAGAGAAAATGTTCGGAACAAGTCTCTAGACATCAACAAAGACCAGGATGGAGGCAGAAGAGCCAGAACTGAAGAAGACTCTAATCAAGGGAAGAGAGTTCAATGCTATGAATGTGAAGGATTTGGGCACGTAAAAACTGAGTGTCCCACTTATCTCAAAAGACAGAAGAAGGGATTATCTATGACATGGTCAGAAGATGATTCTGAAACTGACGCTGATGAGAAATCTGCAAAGTTGGTGACAGCATTAACAGGAGTATGTGAATCAGATGAAGAATCTGAAGAGCTTACTTTTGAAGAGCTGGCTATCTCTTATAAGAAGTTGTGCATTGAACATGAAGAAGTATGTCAGCAGAAAGAAGAACAAGCATGTGCCATTGTTCATTTAGAAGCTGAGAATACTGAGTACATGTCTACTATAGCTGATCTACAAAGTGAAGTAAATGTGTTGAATTCAAAACTGGACAACATGATCAAAAATGTCAGAATGTTGAATAGGAGTTCGGATGTACTTGATGAAATTCTGAAGTCAGGAAGAGATGCTGGAAATGTCAGTGGTATTGGATTTAAAGGTACAAATGAATTAGATGAAGGAAAGAAATCTGAGGAAGTACCCGTTCAAGATAAGAGAAGTTTGAAGATGTTGAATAACATGTTGCAACATCCTCCCAGGCATCAGAAGAAGTTCATAAAGAAAAAGAATCAAAGATGGACATGCTACCATTGTGGGAAGTTTGGTCATATAAAATCTTTTTGCTACAAGCTACATGGTTATCCCAAACCCATGCAACAGTATAGTAAGAAGAAGAGCAGGGTTGAAACAAAAAGGATATGGACTTCAAAGGATTTTGTAAAGGAACATAGGGACTACAAGTCTTTCAGAGTCTTTACAGATGACAAATGGTTCTTTGATAGTGGGTGTTCTCGACATATGACTGGTGTTAGTAGATATATGTCACATGTTAAGTATCATGCTCCTAATGAGGTGATTTTTGGTAATGGATCAAAAGGAAAAGTGCTTGGTGTTGGAAGAGTGAATTGTCCAGGACAGCCCATTCTGGAAGAAGTATTGCTTGTTGAAGGGTTAGATACTAACCTAATAAGCATAAGCCAGTTGTGTGATCAAGGTCTTAGGGTCATTTTTACAACCCACGAATGTTTAATAATGGATGAAAAGAATGCTGTTGTTATGAGAGGTAAAAGAACCTCAGAAAATTGCTATTTGTGGAAAGACGAAAGCACAATTGTGGAAGTGTTAAACCAAAGAACTTGTGAATGGCACGTGTATAAGGACCCATTTCCAAAACTTATAAACAGCCCAGCTAACACATTCCAACTTCAATCCTACAGTGCAAAAACTTCATCTGACCTATTCTCTCAAAACTCTTCTGCGCTAGGGTTTGCTCTTACTCTCTTCAATACTGCATTCTGTGAGCAACAAAAAATGTCTCAACATCATGATTCTCCTGCTGATTCACGAACTTCTCGAGTCAATGACGAAGACTATGATCCTCACCGAATGATCAAACTCACAGACCTTGTTCTTGATATCGCCCCGTTGAATGTTGTTCATTCTGACACTAGAGGTGAGCAACCAGTTTCCCACTCTGTGAATGAAAGTATGTTAAGTAAGAAGTCTAAACCCCTTTCATCTATGAAGAAAGACAAAATGATTACTAGGTCTTATTCTGATAAGTTAAACCCTATAAAAAATGTCACTGAAAAGAATTCAAATAGGAGGATGGATGAAACTAAGAATGATAGTAGGACTCTTGATGATGATGTTTTCAGTAGAGATCAGAGTCTTAGAAGATTTGCCACCTTTACTGTAAGTGAAGCTGATAAAGATGTCGGGTCTGACGTCCCAACATCCATGGTTGGGAATACAAATAATAGTTCAAAGAATCTATCAGGAGAGATACCAGTTCAGGTGGCTAGGGAAAGAAGAAGCAAGAAGAGGGCTGAGATGTGTAGTAATGTTACTGAGAAAAACTCTGATGAGGAACCAATAGCTGACATACTACAAAGAATCAAGAGTAGAAAAGAGAATACCATTGTGGCTAAGAATTCAAAGGATGCAGAAATGATTAGGAAATCTGCTAATGTGGAGAGTAACAAAAGAAAGGCAGGAACAGGACCCTCTAAGCAATGGAGTAAAGTTGTGGTTCCGATCAAGAAAAGAAGGGTCACAGACCTGAATGAGTCAAATGCTGGAACTGATGTCCAGGACATCAGTGGGAGAAGGGAGGATCAAACTATCAGGCAAACTGATAGGTGGAAAATTGCCAGCCAAAGAAGGGTAGCTTTAGAGAGAGAACTGGGAAAAGACTTCAACAAGTATAAGGAAGTGGTTGATCTTATTGAAGTTGTTGGGTTGATGAAGACTGTGTCTGACATAGGACCATGTTATGAGAAGTTGCTTAAGGAGTTTGTTGTGAGTATACCTAAAGACTGTAATAGCAAACTCAGAAAAGTCTATGTAAGAGGCAAAGCTGTGAAATTTTCTCCCAAAGTGATTAATAACTTTCTGGGGAGACCTACGGACCATCATGCTGAGTTAGGAGCAACAGATGATGAAATCAGTGAGGAGATAACTGATGGTTGCATCAAAGTTTGGCCAAATGAAGGAAAGCTCTCTTCTGGGAAGCTAAGTGTCAAATATGTTATCCTTCACAGAATTGCAGTGGTAAACTGGGTTTCTACCAACCATACTTCCACCATCTCATCCATGCTTGGAAAATTCATTTATGCTATTGGAAAGAAGGTCCCTTTCAACTTTGGAGCATATATCTTTGAACAAGTTTTGAAGCAAGCTAGCTCATCCGCTGTTAAGCTACCCATATGTTTTCCATCCTTAATCTGCGGAATAATCCTGAACCAATTTCCTGACTGCTTAGTAAGAAGTGACAAAGTCAGCAAGAGAAAACCTCCAATGACTTTGCATTATAGGCTGCTAGGTGGAGTTCATGTGTCTGATGTTGTTGGGACATCTACACAGACTCCTGGTCCTGCTAATCTTGATGATGAAGCCATTGCTCAATTGCAAGAAACCTGCAAGGAGCTGGAAGAATCCATCAGGAGAGATACAGCAAGGAAGACAAAGCTCGAGCAGCTGATTAAAGCCTTGGTTGAAAAGAGAAATGATGTTAAAGAGCAAGAGCTGACTGAAGATGATAGACAAGGTGAATCTACTGAGTCTGATAGAAGGAGTGTCCAGCAGTCTGATGATTCTGGTTCTGAGAAGGGTACTTCTGAATCTGAAGGTGAAAGTGATGAGGTTGCTGATGCAGAAACTAGGTATAGCATGATTGAAAAGTTATGTTTATGCTTGTATTTCTCTTGTACTAAATTGAAGCAATATATAAAGCCAGTTGATGTGTATGTTTCTTCTCACTTTGATGTTGTAAAACATATGTTATCTAAGCCTATTTTGCATAGTCGAATTGGCAAATGGGCATTAGCATTAATAGAATTTTCTCTAACATATCAACCTTTAAAAGCTGTGAAAGGGCAAATAGTTGCAGACTTTATAGTTGACCACTCCATAAATGAAAATGATTTGAATTATGTCGAATTAAAATCCTGGAAGTTATACTTCGATGGATCAAGTCATAAAAATGGAACAGGAGTGGGAATACACATTATTTCTCCTGAAAAAATTCCAACAAAATTCAAGTACAAGGTCGAAGGACCTTGCTCTAACAATGAGGCTGAATATGAAACATTAATTGATGGCCTTGAAATTTTGTTAGAATTGGGGGCAACTAGAGTCGAAATAATGGGAGACTCAGAATTGATTATAAAATAAATCACAAAGGCATATAAATGTGTTAAAGAAAATCTCATTATGTACTTTGTAATAGCCAATAGATTATTAAAGAAATTTGAGGTAGTGGCCATCCAACACATACCTAGGATAGAGAATCAAGTTGCTAATGACTTGGCTCAAATTTCCTCTGGATACAAAGTGTCGAAGGAAAATCTTCAAGTAATTAAAGCAAGAGGTAAAGTGGTGGTTGTTGGATTGTGCCCATCAGACTTAGAAACAACTAAGCTTGGATGCATAGATGGCGAAAATTTTGAAATTTTTGTTATAGATAATTTGACAGATGAAGACTGGAGGAAGCCTGTAGTTGAATATTTGCAAAATCCAATGGCTTCGACAGAGCGAAAAATCAGGTATCAAGCTTTAAGCTATGTACTTTTGGGTAATGAATTGTTTAAAAAGACCCCTGAGGGAGTCTTATTGAGATGCCTTAGTGAAGCAGAGGCATATTTGGCTCTTTCGACAGTACATAGTGGGGCATGTGGAGCACACTAATTTGGCCAGAAGATGAAATGGCTATTGTTTCGACAAAGCATGTATTGGCCTACTATGCTGAAAGATTGCATAGAATTTGCTAAGGGTTGCCAAGAATGTCAAATTCATGCTGGCATACAGTATATCCCTGCAAGTGAATTACATTCCATAGTGAAACCATGGTCTTTCAGTGGATGGGCTTTGGATATAGTGGGAGAGATTCGACCAGCATCTTCAAAGAACCAAAGATATATTTTGGTGGGAATTAATTATTTCACCAAGTGGATTGAAGCAATACCACTGGCGAATATAGGTCGGGAAGATGTTATTGAATTCATTCAAAATCACATTATTTATAGATTTGGTATTCCTGAAACAATCACTACGGATCAAGGATCAGTGTTTACTGGTCGAAAGATGCAGGAGTTTACCAAAGAAATAGGTTTTAAGTTATTGACTTCTACACCTTATTATGCTCAGGCCAATGGGCAAGTCGAAGCTGCCAATAAGGTAGTGATTGGACTAATTAAGAAGCATGTGGGAAAGAGGCCTAGAAATTGGCACAAGACATTAGACCAAGTTCTTTGGGCATGTCGAACATCCCCTAAAAAGGCTACTAATACTACCCCATTTTGACTTACTTTTGGTCATGATGCAGTATTGCCTGTTGAGATTTATTTACAATCTATAAGAGTTCAAAGACATCATGAGATTCCCTCTTAGGATTATTGGGAAATGATGATGAATGAATTAGTGGATTTGGATGAAGAAAGGCTTAGAGCCTTGGAGTTATTAAGTGTTATTTCCTTGGTTTTATGGTTGGTATTATTTTGCTAAAACTCATGTAGCAGCAGATGTTGAATGAAGATGTCTAAAAATATGTTTCATTACTCTTTGTTCAACATGTCGTATGAAGATGTTCCATGGCAGCTCATAGGACATCGCGTGGTGAAGTCAATTTTATTGCAGATTCTGTTACTATGATTTGTAACTAAATATTCTGTGAATATTTGGTTATCCTATGTGGCATCCAAAGCATTTTTGGATTAGGGTTATTTGTTGGTTTTCGGATTTGCTGCTGTTTCTAATTATGGAGACAAAATAGGAAACTTTGGATTGAAGACCTATTTTATTGGAGTTAATTTTGCAGATTTGTGAGCAGCCTAATTGCTGCGTTTTTGAAGCCCAATTCAGTCCAGATTACAAGCTATAAATAGACTGATGTAAACCTAGTTTTAGGTGTCGAACTTACATGTATTTTTAGGTTTGTGTGCTTGTGTTTTGTGAGCCTAACTGGTATCTTATGATAACAGTATAAGGACTGTAGTGTAAGTTGTGTAAGGTTGCTCATAAGCTTTTAAGCATTGAGTAGCTGTGTGTTAATTCTCATAAGCTGTGAAGTATTGAGAATTTGTGTTTCGACCATTGTTACTTGTCTTGTAAGGAACCAGTCACGGGTTGTGATTGAAGAGGGATTTGAGGAGGGCCTCATACCTAGGGGAGTCTTAGGTAGAAGTCATAGGAAGGGTAGTGATTAAGTGAGCTGATTGAACCGGGTGTGGTTATCAGTGAATTGATACTATCGAATATTGATTTCATCTCTGGCTTGGTAGCCCCCAGATGTAGGATAGTTAGATCCGAACTGGGTTAACAATTTCTGGTGTTCTTTACATTTTCTGCACACTTTTATTTTGAACTTGTTCATTGTTGTTGTATGTCAGTGTCTCGACATCTCGATAGGACATCTGATATATAGGCCAGAATTTCATTAAGAAGACAAAAGAAAAGGGTCGAAGAATCCTACAACAAAAAAGTTAAGTCTAAATCTTTTGCATGTGGGGATTTAGTTTGGAAAGTGATTTTACCTATGGATCAAAAAGATAGAACATTAGGAAAATGGTCTCCTAAGTGGGAAGGTCCATTCCAAGTCATACGAGTTTTCTCTAATGGAGCTTATGAAGTGGAAGAGTTAGACAAAGATAAAAGAATCTTGAAAGCAAATGGAAAGTATTTGAAAAAATATAAGCCTATTTTGCAAGAGATTCGCATCAAAACTTAAGCTTTATTCAATAAAAAGAAAGCCAAAATAGGCCAAGTCAGGCTAATATGGCATACAAAGCAAAGAAGAATCAACACAACAATTTTTTAATCAAGGAAAGGTTATTCATAATCTCTCTAATCTATGGATTTGAGGAAATCCATATAATCTGCATCTGGTTCATCATCAAAGTCCTGGGTGTTGGAGCGTCCTTTCTTAGAGATCTCCATTTTAGTTTCTCTCTTCTTGGCTTGAGAGGTTGCTCCAATAGAGGCTTCAGGTTTCTTTGTTGCCTCCGTCTTTTTTGTTTCCTCAACTGCCTTTGCCTTTCCAGCCATTTTCTTGGTTGATGACTTCTCTGAATTATTCATAGTTACTTTGATGAAAGAACCTGGTTCAGATGGAAGAGAATTTATAGAGGCGAAGTATTGATTGGATTGGCCAGTCAAACGGTGGAAACACGTGAGTTATTCTTGGAAGTATGCCTGAGGGCTATGCTATAAATGTTACTTTAAAGATAGAGGCTTATGCCTTGAAGTTTTAAAACTGAGAAAGTTTTGTTTTCCAAGAAAAAAGTCAGAATGTCTTAATTGCAGAATTGACTTAAATATGAAGCAATAAATAAAATGCATCATAATATAATATGGGTCGAAAGCAGTTAATGGCAAAAACTCTGTGAATGTCCCCCCTGAAGAATTTTTTCTTTATGGCTTGGAGGATTGGTTTGGCAAAATCATCTGATGCTGGAGTCGAAGAGACAGAAGAAGAAGAACTATACTTCTGCCCGAGTATTAATTTGGAATACTCACGTGGGTTCGACCACTTGAGTGCTGTCAGTGAGTCTCCAGGAGGTGGAATGTTAGCCAGGGTTTGTTGGACCACAGGCGAAGGAGTGTGGTGGGGATTAGGATCAGTTTGTTCTTCTTCCTCTTCTTCTTCTGATTCTTCTCCTTCTTCATCTTTTTCGTCTTCGACTACCATTTCTTCGTCAGGCTCTTCAGCAGTTGGTCGAATATTCTCCTGGTTATCAGCTGGTGTAGGATGTGGTTCATTTGTCTCCTCAGGCGCAGCTTGACCAGGATTGTCGTTGTGTGTTTGAACTTCAGGTTCATTTCTTTCTTCTTCAACCAATTGATCATTAACCATGAAGTTATCCAGGTTGCAAAGTGGTGGACTTGAGGCATCATCATCATCAGAATTGGTGTCATCAGCTTGTGCGTTTTGAGTGGTGGTTTGAACTAGTGGTGTGGTGTGTTCTGCAGCATGTGGATTAGGTTGATTGATCTCACTCAAACCAGAGCCAATATCAGAAGATGGGTGATAAGTTGGCTCACCTTGGCTGTTGAGGAGCGTGGTGGTGAAGCTTCCTGCAGTCGGTTGAGGAGTGGGATTATTAATTATATTGGTGGAGAAATTGCCTGAAGCTGGTTGAGGATCAGGATTATTGATTATGTTTGCCTAAAAGAACACAAGTGGAGAAAATGAGATTGAAGGAATTTGGGCGAAAGACGTCAGTATAATGAAAAAATGGTGCACATACCTGAGCTTGTACAGCAGCAAGACTTGAGTTATCACTCCCATGGTCACCAAGAGGTGTTCTCAAGGCCACCGTGGACGGTTCTTTTTCGACACCACTTGTGGTGGGTGCCTTTTCAAGTATTTTGGCCACATTCGAAGGAGGTGGGCCAGCAGGTCCAGATGCTTTGATTGGTTTTCTTCTTTTCTTTGTAAGAACCTCCTCAGGAGATTCATCTGAAGCATCTGAAGATATAACAACAGTTGGGGCATCCTTTTTACCTTTCTTTGAAGGTGTTGGAGGTTTTCGACCAGTCTGAAGAGGCAATGCAAATATAAGAAAGAAATTCATATAGTAAAAGCGTAAGCAGGGGATGCGAAATATACCTGTGTGCTCTCTGGTTCTTTGCCACTTTGTGAGGTAGCAGCCCTAGTTGAAGCAGTTTTCCTAGGCACAGCTGAAAGATAGTAAAAAATTGTTACAAGTTAATGATTACGTGGTTAGTTATAAAGCCATGAATTAAGGGTTTCAAAAATTCATATATTTCAGATTCGACATGAACGTCCTGAATTCCTATATGAAGGTGTCCTTTAAAACTGTCTAACATATGCTTAGTCGGAACCACTCGTTGGGCCTTTGGCTGAGACTGTTGTTGAAGAAGTTTTAAATGCTCCCCACAGACAAACCAATCTAGAAATGGAGGGGCAAGCACCACTCCAAAATCAGGATTAGGCAGTCGAGGGAACTTTGGAGGAAAAAGTTTAAAAGCTACCTCATAACGTTTCTCACGAGGGACGTTTGGAGGAATTTTTAGTTGATCCAGCTTTTCTAGAAATTTTCTCTTTAGAGTAACAGCAGCCTCATGAATGGTTCGACTAAGATCATCTGGTCGATAGATAGTTTCAAAGTAGTTTTGAAAAGCCTGTATTTCTTTGATGTGAGTAAGCTTACTCTTTTTCGTCTTATCCTGCACATTGAGAAAAGCTTGGTCAAGTAATGAAGAAAATGTAGCCACATCAAGAAAGTGCTCACTATAGTTCTTTGACCACCATTGGTGGAATGATGAAGTGCATAGAAAAGAAGGCTCAAAAAACACAGGAGAGAGGACATTTCTTTTCTCATTCCGGCTGTCGAGTGTAATGGAGACATTTTCCTCGTCGAAGCAGGCAGTGTGAAGAATTACTTGGCCCTTTCTCTCATACAAGCATTGAGGAAAGCTCTGGGCCAGCCCAAACTGTCGAGAGACAAGGTTTGGTTGATAGGCAATCAATGCTGATAAACCCCTCCCTAAGTTCAGCCTGTGGATAAAGAATCTGGGAATCAAAAAGGCTTCCCAGATAGCAAAATATTCTTGATCAAGAGTTTGGTGAGGATTTGGAAATGACCTTTTAAACCACACAGGGCCGTATCTTCTTTGAGCAAAAGGTGGCATGCTAGGAATGAACTCATAGCGCTTGGCAAACATCATAATATAACTGGTAAGTGCCCTTTGAAGGGTTTCACCATCATCATTGGGAGTGAGTTTGGCTAGACGCGTCCCTTCGACACTCCTTTCCGTGATTTCAGCAGAGGCTTCATCAACTAGGCCTTTTTTGGGGAGGCTAGCCTCAAATGTAGCATTAAGCCACAATTGAAGTAGCCAAAGAGGCCCACTCAAGTGCATAGGACCTTGGGCCTCCATATTTCTAAGTCGAGAAGCTCCTTCACTGATAGACTCATAAAGGTTCGCCAGGATGAGTTCACTCAAGCAGGTTCCTCTGTTGTTGTGGAGTTGATTCGCCAGGGGCAGGTACTTCTTAGCTACCTGCAAAGATTTTGTACAGAAAACATATCTCGACAGCCAGACTGTGAGAAAAGAAATATGTTCTTCATCAGACACTTTGTCATCTTCTTGTTTAAAGTGGTGTTTGATGAAGAGAGTGTATGTAAGTTTAGAGCCTGAAATATTGATGGTGTCTTCAGCATCAACATCAGGGTTATAGGTAAGGCCATCTGGACGAAACCCTGTGATGGCAGCTACATCGAACAAGGTTGGGGTAACCATTCCACATGGCAGATGGAAGGTATAATGGGTACTGTCCCAAAAGTATAAGGACGCTGCCAACATGTTCAGACAGTATGGTATGCTGGTCTTCGACAGCATAAGAAGGTCATAAATCCCTATATTCTTCCAATGTTCAGCTTTAACCTTCTCCATCTTCGCCATCCATTGGTCAAATTCCTTCAAGGGATTGACAGCTCTCACCAGCCTGGTGCCATCAGTGAGATAGCCAACGTTGATTTTGGGCAGGGGGATTTCTTCAGGAGAGGTTTCAGTAGCAGCGTTGATTTTGGGAAAACTCTTTTGCCCTAACGGCCTTGTTTTCCGGTAAGAGGGGAGAAACTCACTTAGTTTCTCATTATAAATGTCAACATCAGCTAGAGGACCAGATATCGCATAAGGTTTGTCAGAAACGACTAAAGGAATCATTACATGAGACTTGTATATGCGTCTGGTTTCTTCAGTGGTGGGTTCCGGCATGCAACAGCGGTTATCCACTATTTGGGGGCTTGGGATATTAGCGAATGGAGGAATGGCTTGTTTAAATTGAGCAGCCTTGCCTCTTTGAGTTTTCTTTGGTTGAGGATTGGTTTGGGAAAACGCCATTGTTGAAGAAGACGAAAAGATGGTGTTTTTCTGGGTTTTGCGTAAGAGAAACTGAAGAGAAGAGGACGTTCGCTTGAGAATATGAGAGTGTGAAAAGTTCACAAAGTGGTGGAAATGGGTATTTATAGACGTTTGAAAATCCCAAGAGCCTTGGATCTACCGTTGAAGTTGAGGAGTTAGTGGGACGCGTGTTCTTTTCCTGGAGACGTGATGAATGGTAGCAGTTATGAGCAGACTGCAAACATCTGCTTTCAAGAAAAGTGTTATGATGAATACGGTTGAAGTGACGTTTAAGGATTTGTCATGATGGTATGACGTCATAAGCGTGGGTCAAAGAAACTGAACAATTCAGCCACTAAGTAATTAGTGGGGTATTCAGTTGAGGTCATGCAAACAAGCGTCGAAATGGTTATTATATCAAGAAATGACCTTCCTACCAATTCTGGCGAAAGGACATTCCTTGGGGGCAATTTGTTAACCCTCATTTTCGACGCTAGAAAAATCAAAGCTATTGTTGAGTTAAGAAAAAAATTATTTTTAACATAAGAAAGGTTTTCGACCCAGTGTTGATATAGCCTGAGGCGAAGCAAGGTTTTAGGAACCTCAAAAAATGGCTAAGTGTTGGGAAAGGTTTCGACCATGGGAATATTGAAACGCGCGCTGCAGTTGTTATACTAAGGCTGAAGGGAATTTCCAATGTTTGAAATTCAAATAGGAGCAGTTGTGAACGTGGGAACAGTTGAGGCCAAGGAGAAGGCGCCAAAGGGACACGTTTGAAGCAATAACCACCACTTAGTAGTTATTTCTTAGCACTATAAATAGGAGTTAGTTCTATGTAATAAGGGTGTTCGTATGTTTGTACAAGTTACTCAAAGAAACTCAAAGTACCCGCGTGTAGAGAAACGAGTTCGTGAGAATGTACGTAATATAACACCACCCTTTATTTCTGCATTAATGCAATTTATCTTCATCATGTCTAAGCTTCAAGCATTTACTTTCCATGTCTTTACGTTTTCCTGAAATTTTACTTCTCATGTCAAATTTACTTAAAGTCTTGTTTTTAAACTTTCATTTAAACTTCCTGCATTTACTTTCGACTGTACCTTTATATTCAAGCATTTACCTTTAAAGTCTTTATTTTCAAGAACGTGGAGTTCATCTTTATTTCTTGTCTTTTATCTTCAAAGTCTTTTATTTTTCAAGTCATTTATCTTTCCGCATATTTACTTTTGACAGCACCTGTACATTTCAGTCTTTATTTTCAAGAACCTGGAGTTCATTGCATTTTATTTTCAAAAGCTTTTACATTACTACATTTACCTTCAAAGTCATTTATTTTCTTGCCCTTTACTTTCGACAGTCATTTACTCTTTCTGCACCTTTTACATTCAAGAACGTGGAGTTCAAGCACTTTTACATTTCTTGTTGTTTACTTTCGACAGTTATTTATCTTTCTGCACTTTTATTTTTCAAAGTCATTTACCTTTTTTGTCTTTTAAATTCGACGCCTTTAAATTCTGCATCATTTATTTACAACCCTTTACATTTCCAAGCCTTTACTTTATTTGCAAGTAGTTGAACGTGGAGTTCATGTAGTTTTCTTTCACTGTCGAACGTGGAGTTCAATTTACATTTCTTGCATTTATCATTGTCAGTTACATTTTCCCTTAAATTTAGCACATGTCCTAGGATTTGTGTGGTCGATCCTGCAAGTTAGTCAGTTTTATTTAAAATTGATAGACCAGAGGTTGTTTACCAAAATTCACAATAAACAAAGACCCAACCCCCCTTGTACCTAAAACCTTTTTGGGCCTCAGTCATTGTATAAGTCCCACTGTATTTTCAAAAACAACGGCACGATCTTCGCCTTTTTAATGAAACCTTGGGCCTCTCCTTGAGCTGAAGCCCTACCACTTGTACAAAAATAAATCATTGGGCCTCTTGAGAGAGTGTAAGACCCATCCCTTGTAGATAAAAAATTTTGGGCCTCAATGCATTGTATAAGACCCAGTACGCTAAAGAAATATTGGCGCAATCGCCATTTCAAAACAAAATCCTCTGGGCCTACCCTCGTGTTATAAGCCCCATTCCTTTTCTTTAAACCCTTTGGGCCTCTTGAGAGAGTGTAAGACCCATCACTTTGTACATAAAACCTTTTTGGGCCTCAGTCACTTGTATAAGTCCCTGTACAATTTCAAAACAACAGTGCAATCACTGATAAAGCCTTGGGCCTCTCCTTGAGCTATAAGCCCCAACAATCTTTTCAAAGCACTTTCTCCTTTGATTTTGAATATAATATTGTTATCAAAGCTTTCTTTATTGAACAAACTAACAAAACAGTATGGAAGCTCTACAACCGAGTAAGTGTTTACCCGTTTTCTTTATCCGCTTTCATATATATAATTGTATTGTGGGGCTGCTCACTGTAAGTCTTCTTTCACAAACTTTTATATACTTGTCAAATATCAACTGTGTAATGCTAGTATAGATATTTAGAGTTTTTCCCGGCAACTACGTCTAGAACTAGGTAAAGCCTTGTTGATCACTCTTAAATACAGTCAAAACTAGATCCCGCATAGGAATACCAGACACAATCTTCCCTCCTCTTGGGGTTAAACAATATAGAGACGTGAAAAGCAGCATTCTCGGTGAACCCTTTCTCAGACTGTCACTTTTTAGAAATTGTCAAAGAAACTCTACTCCCCAGAGTTGATCTATTCTCCGTGAATGGAATCTCTTGAGTTTCTTCCAAATTCTCGGACTTTCCTGGCTTGATCTATTCTCGGTGAATAGCATGTCTTGAACTTCTCGGGGTTTGGGGACCCACGGGCTTCTTAAAAGCATCCCCGCCTCCTCTTGGGCGTTGTACAAGGACCCTTCGGCTTCTTAAAAGCTCTCATGCCTTCTCTTGGGCTTAGTACAAGGACCCAGAGACCTCTACAGGTATAGGAATAGAACCTAGTCATCAATTTACTAGAGTTGTCTTTCTGAGTCAAGTGTCAGACCAGTTAATGGGTTGACCTTCATCCCTTAACATACTAGTCTTCTATTGGGCATCATACAAAGATCATTCACTTATTTGAGAATCGATTTCTCAAAACGCCAGTAGACTTGGACAGTCTCAATACCCTTTGGATTTCCCATTTCCTTAAAGAACAGGAAATAACCCTGATCCTCTGATCAGTACCAAAGCACAGCCTTACCTTTAATCGTTCCCTTTATAAGAACTGATTTTCTCTTTTATCCAACATGCTGGATGTAGCGAGCGATTTTGGACATGGTTCCTAAGCACTATCCTCTAGGGTACTACAGGTCGATTCACTTTTTATCCTATTGAAGCTAATGAAGGAAGGGAAATAGATGTCTCCAATTAACCCTGCTTGCATACTGAGTTTGAACAGTGGTCTGTTAGGTTACAAATGCTATGTGGATGTGGGGCCTCTCTCTGCTTATTTCGCTAAGAATGCAATGATGGGACTATGCTATTGGTAGAATGTTATGACTGATGCTTTTCGATTGATGTGTGAAGGTACGGGATTTTGGGTTTTTTATTAGTGCGCTCGCTAAGATTTTTCAATCTTATGCCTACGTATTTCCGTTTAACGAAACAGGGAAATCAGAGCGATCGTAGTTCCTCCTATTCTATGGGAGGAAATCGTGTTTTGGTGTCTTGTTCAAAGCCCAAGACATGAAGCTAAAGGTGGTTTGTATCTTGTTCAAAGCCCAAGATGTGAAGCTGAAGGGTCTATTTGTATCTTGTTCGAAGCCCAAGATGTGAAGCTAAAAGGGTTTTTTAGAGAGAATTTGTCATCTCTAAAGGTGGTCTGTTTGTCACAACTGTTGGGTGACTGATTATAAAGGAGAATTACTTTAACAGGGATATGTGAATCCAGTAATGCCATAATTTCCTTTATAGGGGATTTTTTAACCTAAAGGAGAAGACTTTAACTCAGCTTAGAGCAATGTCATCTTTCCTTAGGAATTTCTCGTGCTAAAAGAGGGAAAGTGGCGTGGATGTAAATAATCCAGAGGCTTGCCGCTTATAGCAATTAGACGAGGGAAAATGAGTTGTTGATGTTTGTATGTTGTGACCAAAGCATGATTTGATGCTAAAAGGTTGATTGAATCAAACAGGGATTTCTTTATACAAAGCCTAAGAGGAGGCTATTGGCCCAACAAGAGGGTGTTTTTATATGTGTCTTGTACGAAGCCCAAGACGGAGGCTAAAAGGGTTGACTCAACAAGATAGTGTTTTTATATGTGTCTTGTACGAAGCCCAAGACGGAGGCTAAAGGGTTTTGACTCAACAAGAGAGTCTTTTATACTCACCAAGAGAGTGATTTTGTATCTTGTACGAAGCTCGAGAAGGAGGCTGAAAGTGGGTTGACTCAACAAGAGAGTCTTTTATACTAAACAAGAGAGTGTTTTTGTATGTGTCTTGTACGAAGCCTAAGACGGAGGCTAAAAGGGTTTGACTCAACAAGAGAGTCTTTTATACTCACCAAGAGAGTGATTTTGTATCTCGTACGAAGCCCGAGATTGAGGATGAAAGGGTTTGACTCAACAAGAGAGTCTTTTATACTCACCAAGAGAGTGATTTATATCTCGTACGAAGCCGAGATGGAGGCTAAAGGTGATCGACTCAATAAGAGAGACGTTTTATACTCAATAAGAGAGTGTTTTGTATCTCATACGAAGCTCGAGATGAAGGCTAAAAAATGTTTGACTCAACAAGAGAGTCTTTTATACTCAACAAGAGAGTAATTTTGTATCTCGTACGAAGCCCGAGATGGAGGCTAAAAATGTTTGACTCAACAAGAGAGTCTTTTATACTCAACAAGAAAGTGATTTTGTATCTCGTACGAAGCCCGAGATGGAGGCTAAAAAAAGGTTAGCTCCGCTGGGGATAATCATTGTACAAAGCCAAAGAGGAGGCTATCTATGCTGGTGACTGTTTCAGTTTAGTGACAGGTCCAGTATGTTGGTTAAAAGAGAAAATCAGTTCTTATAAAGAGACTGATTCTAGGTGAGGTTGTACTTTGGTACTGATCAGAAGATCGGGGTTATTTCCTTTTCTTTAAGGAAATGGGAAATCCAAAGGGTATTGAGACTGTCCAAGTCTAGAGTTTCATCTTTTGTACAATGCCCAAGAGGAGGCACGAGCATTAAGGGATGAGTACTAACCCTCAAATGGCCGGAGTTTTGACGCTGGAAAGACTGCTCTAGCAAAGGATGACTAAGTTCTGTCTTATACCTTTAAGAGGTCGTCAGGGTCCTTGTATTAAGCCCAAGAGAATGCATGAGAGCTTTTAAGAAGCCGAAGGGTCCTTGTACAACGCCCAAGAGGAGGCGGGGATACTTTTAAGAAGCCTGTGGGTCCCTAAACCCTGAGAAGTTCAAGACATGTCATTCACAGAGAATAGATCAAGCCAGGAAAGTTCGAGAATTTGAAAGAAACTGAAGAGATGCCATTCACGGAGAAAAGATCATCTCTGGGGAGTAGAGTCTCTTTGACAATTTCTAAGGGTGATTTTAAGAAGCCTGTGGGTCCCCAAACCCCGAGAAGTTCAAGACATGCCATTCACAGAGAATAGATCAAGCCAGGAAAGTCCGAGAATTTGGAAGAAACTCAAGAGATGCCATTCACGGAGAAAAGATCATCTCTGGGGAGTAGAGTCTCTTTGACAACTTCTAAGGGTGACAGGATGCGAAAGGGTTCACCGAGAATGCTGCCTTTCACGTCTCCATATTGTTTAACCCCAAGAGGAGGGAAGACTGTGTCTGGTAATCCTATGGGGATCTAGTTTTGACTGTATCTAAGAGCAATCATAGGGACTTTACCTAGTGCTAGACGTAGTTGCCGGGGAACACTCTAAATAACTATACTAGTATTACACAGTTGATATTTGACAAGTATATAAAAGTTTGTGAAAGAAGACTTACAGTGAGTAGCCCCCTAATACAGTTATATACATATGAAAGCGGATAAAGAAAGCGGGTAAACACTTACTCGGTTGTAGAGCTTACATGCTGTTTTGTTAGTTGTTCAACAAACAAAGCTTTGATAACAATATTATATTCAAAATCAAAGGAGAAAGTGCTTTGAAAATATTGTTGGGGCTTACAGCTCAAGGAGAGGCACAAAGTTTTATCAGTGATTGCACTGTTGTTTTGTACATTGTACAAGGACTTATACAAGTGACTGAGGCCCAAAAGGTTTCTTGTACAAAGGGATGGGTCTTACACTCTCTCAAGAGGCCCAAAGGTTTATTTTTGTACAAGTGGTGGGGCTTACAGCTCAAGGAGAGGCAAAAAAAAATGATTTTTGAACTGGCGATCGTGCCGAGATTTTCTTTTAACGCAGAGGGACTTATATAATATCTGAGGCCCAAAATAGGGTTGTATTTACAAAGGATTGAGTCTTAAACTCTATTAGAGGCCCAAAGGTGAACAAAGAAAAAGAATGGGGCTTATAACACAAGGGTAGGCCCAAGGGTTTGATTTGTTAGAAAGGCGACGACCGCGCCGAATTATTTTGACTGTATCGGGACTTATACAATACACTGAGGCCCAAATTATTTTGGTTTTCTAAAAGGGTTGGGTCTTACACTCTACTAGAGGCCCAAAATGGTTTTGAATGGGTCTTATAGCTCGAGGAGAGGCCCAGATGGTTTGTTTTAAACGGGCGATGATCGCGCCGAACTTTTGAAATACAACGGGACTTATACAACATTTGAGGCCCAAAATAGGTTTGAAAAAGTTTGATGAGGGTTGAATTAATCAAAAACCCTAATTTGTTTCCAAAATGTATTTTAATTGAATAAAAATTCAATTAAAATGATCAAAATTGTTAAACATGTGGAAAACAAATTGTGATCTTGAATTAATGTTTCAAAAATCAAGTTTTGACCTACAAAATGATTAGAAGTCATTAAAATTTGAAAAATCAAGAAGGAAAAAATATTTTAAATGTCAAAAGCAATTAAAATATTAATTCTTTGCAAAAATATCAATTATATGAAATAAATAATATTTTTGGTATTTTTTGGTAAAATAAAATATTTTAATATTTTTGTGAATTATTAAAAAAAGAATCAACTCAAAATCATCAAAACTCAGAGAGAAATTAATTTTTGAATCAATTAAATAAAATCACAAAATTCAAATATTCAAATATTTGAAAAAGGACGCCAAGAACATGGCAAGAACACGCGCCCTTCCTCTGTTTCTGCAGATTTGCGTTTTCTATCCAATCTCACTGAATACTTGATTATATCATGCAATCTACATATCAACCTACTCGTTTCAACCTCACGATCATGTCTATGGTCTTTAATTTCATTTATTTTGAACATGGAATAAGAAATCAAAGAGAAACCTCAAGAACCCTAAAATTTGCATGAAGGTTCAAAAATTCCATACACGATTCAAACAATGCAATTGATTTAGGGAAAACACTCCATGCATTATTATGAACATATGGCTAAATTATTGTGCAGCAAAAATTGCATGGATCATAGAGTTAGAAGAGCTCATGCTTACCACTTGCAGCTGGTGATCGTGTTTTATGTTAGAGGTGTTACAGCTTGGTTCCAAGGTTATGGACAGCTTCCCTAGGTGCTATGGAGTGTGTCTGGATGCTTGGAGTGGATTGATTTGAGCTGGAACTTGATTTGGCACCTCAACTGCAAATCTGTCAAAAGCTTAGGCAATTGGCTGGTGATTTTGTGATTTTGGTGTTCCAGATGTTATGTGAGTGTTTGGATCACTTCTATATGATGTTTATGGGGTGTATGTGTGATTGGTTTGATTGGAATTCCTCTCAAATTCAAAACCCGATAGTGACTTGCTTTGGAAGGCAAAATTGGAGTGAAGAAGGAGATTTTGAGGAAAGCATCTATTTGATGGCTTTGGTGTACTCAAACTGATCACAAATGAGCTCTATTTATAGTAGAGCAAGTTTGTTTTGCAAGGAATAGTGAATGGCAACTGCTGCATAGGTTTGGTCAATGTTGAGCAATGAGAATCCAAGTTTCCTCTAGCCATTGACTAGAGGTTAGGGCACAGGCTGCTAGTTCCCTTGGTCTTGGATAAGTTTTGACTGAATTCAGTTGGCAATGCTCAGTCCATGCCACCTTGGTGTATGCATTGAATGCTCCAATCCAAAATTGGAGTCTTGTCCCTCTTTTAGGCAATTCTAGGTTTGGCATGCTATTTTTGGTTCCAAAGACTTTGGAGGCTTGGATCAGTGTTTGTTCCCTTTAGATTTGATCCTCAGATGTGTCCAAAGTGATGACAAGGCTTGGAATTATTTGATTTTGCCAAATCGAACAAAAGTGCAAAATTCTGCCTAGCCTTGGCAGTTTTCAGCAAGGCATATTGCCATTGTCATATCTCATGGCTCAAATGGAATTTGATGTAATTCTTGGCCATTTTGGAAAGCCCTCATATGATACAATAACTGTTTGATCATAATTCGTTTTGATACTTTTTGGATCCAAGTGAAAAATGCCCCTACATTTGGAAAAAAGTGAAGGCAGATTCTGACTTAGTGAAAATTTCACTAAGTGTTGGAAAAAAGTGACATTTTCACTTTTTGTGATTTTGATCATTCCATAACTCAAAATCCATTGGGAATTGGAATGAGTGGTAGTTGAAGCTTTTGTAGAGGGTAATGAGAGCTACAAATCCAGCTTTGGATGGGAAAAATGGCCTTGTGGTTTAGGAGTTATGATCCTCCAAAGTTGGTACCCTAGCCACTTTATTCCATAACTTAAAAAATTTCTAAGTTTTTTATGGTTACCCCTTTTACAAGTTATCCCACTTTTCTTGATTTTTCTTGATGAATGATGATTCCAATCGTACATTAACATCATTTTAGGGTCAAGGAACCATAATTGTGAAATATCTCTAAAAGTCAAAGTTGACTTTTGTGCACAGTTGACTTTTTGTCAGATGAACTCCAAACTGTGCGATCCTCTATGAAATCAAGTCCTTGACCTAAATCAAACTTGATTGATTGATTTCATAGGGTGTTATAGGGTGTATTGGATCATGTCCTAGGGTTTGAGAGCATGTCTTGGTCAAAAGTCAAAGGTACAGTTGACTTTTTCCGCGAAACCCTAACTGTGGTTCTGATGAACTTGAAACTTATGAACCAAGCTTCTTGGATCAATCCATTGTTGCAAATGGATCAATGTGGTTTATTAGAGACCCTCAAATCATGTCTTGAGGTCTTGGCTCATGATTTGTCCCAAAAGTTAACTTAGGGGTGAATTAGGTCAAGAAACTCTAATTCCCGATTTTTGATGTATGCATCCCCTGAGGTTAAATTGACTTGATGATTGGGTCCATGAGGTTCTATGGGGTATATTAGGTTATGCTTTGAAGCATTGGCTCATGTCCATAGGAAAATTGTCATCTGGAGGCCCTGGTTGACCAAAACCCTAATTTGGTGACACTGACGATCTTGAGGCTTAATCCACCTAGAATGCTGCAACCTTGTGCTTGATTCTTGACGTGGGAGTCCTCTTGATCCCTTATGGGTGTTTGAGAGGTTAGACAAGTTGAAGATCATGTCATTCCTGGATTGGTCCTTTGTCTAAGCACTCAGAGAGGGTTTGAAACCCTAATTCTGATTGTAGTGGATGCTCACCCATCTTTGGGGAGACTAATGGTTCATCCATATTGTGATGATGATTTACACAATGATGGGGAATCTTAGTGGTCAAAATTTGGGGTATGACAGATGCCCCTATTTAATCTTCTTGGACCCGAAGGTGTGAATGGCGAAGGTATTCGGGCATTCGGGGTGCAAGAGGATTAAATATCGGAATACCCGAAATTTTAATGGTGGTTAAGAATGGCAGTTTGTGCATCCTTCTTCTTTTGCTAAGCAATGATGCTTATAAAAGGTAAACTTCCCCTCGATCCTGGTTTCCAGCCAAGGAACTGGTCTTAGTTTCTGAAATAAACTTCCCCTCGATCCTGGTTTCCTACCAAGGAACTGGTCTCAGTTTCTTTTGTCAATAAACTTTCTTGACAAGGAACGATATTCGCAGCGGCTTTCCTCAAACTTCTCGCCGAATTTTCTTGGGGAGATGCCATTTGATGGAAAAAACTTCTGATGTTAGACTTTCTGGGGAACCCATCTGTCTGAATTGTAGAGGGGTACAAACTTCTCTGTTGGAGATGCCATTTATTGACTCTATCTAGGAAAACGAGTCTCTTGAAAGATGGCCTTCGCTTGGAGATATTACATCATACTTTTCTCAGAGATCTTCTCGGAGAAATGTCATATGATGTGATCCAATTTTGAGGTGCTGATGACTTCATTAACATTGACTCTCCGGAGAGCAAAATCAGTGTGTTGCTGAAAGTCTTTAGTTGTGAGGCTTTCTCTGGGGATTTTCCTTAATCCGGGAAAGCGAAGATATCATCTTCAATGGCGAAGAGTGAGATTTGCCGAAAGTTTCTCTGGCCTTCTCAGAGGTTCAAGTTATCAAAGTGGTCAAGGGCCAACTCTAATCCAGAAATAAATTGGAGGAGAGAGATTGTGCAGATGCAACATTTCCAGACGAGGAAAGAACTGACAACTCGATTGAGGAGACTTCTATCACTAGGGGACAAGACCTATTAGAGTGATAGTGACGCAATATTAATATGAATGTAAATCAATAATTCATGATGTATATATGCTTATGCTGACACAACTGACACGACATACAAACTGACGGATGAACACGGCTGGATACTCGGCCACCGCTGGGACGAAGAAGTACCGTTGGTTCAAGATAGCAATTCTGCCTTGCTTAGGAGAAGTAGTCCTCGTGGGGGAACAACCGTTGATCGGGCTTAGGAGATGAGAACTCGGCCGAAGATGTCAGATGGAGTATTCGCGTCTGACACAGTTGATCCTTCGCTCAGGCGTACGGGTTTAGAAGGAGTACTTTGATTCTGCACTTTGAAGCTCGCTTACTTCTGGAGAAGCGATTGATGTTCTTTCGATGTTCAATAGTCAAAAGAAATTGCCATCTTTATTTTAAAAGCAGAAAAAGTTTGACAAGTAAATTCATTTTTTTGTTTTATTTCAAGAATCGCTGATCATGTTAAAATGTCGTTCTATAAAGCTAAAACAAATGAGAATTATAAACAAAAGCACAAGGGCTCAAATTTTATTGACAGGATGGAAATCAGCCAAACGCGTGATTCCATAGAGTATTTACAAAGTTAGAAAATGGTAATTTTAAGGGAAAAGGGTTACATTGAAACACAACGACCACTATCCTTCTACCAACTTTGAATTCTGGGCATCCTGAGTTTCTGTCGAAGAAGACCTTGACTGGAGTTTTTCTTCTGATGGATGGCATGACTGCTGAGGAGTTGAACTGATCAGACGTAGTTACTTGCCTTTAATCCCTAACTTTTGTCTGGATTGTACTGTGATGTTTCCAATCCACCGGAATGATTTTTTTTATTATGTCTCTAACTTTTGCCTGGACCGCCCTTTCGGGTTTTCAATCCACTGAGACGTTTTTTTTTTCTTTTTTTTAGGCGAAGTATTTCTTGACTACATCAACATTTGTGGAGTAGGTAAATTCCTCTCCGTCCATGGTTGCGAGTCTCAAGGCGCCGCCTGAGAAGGCTTTCTTGACCACATAGGGGCCATCGTAATTCGGAGTCCATTTGCCCCGAGAATCAGTGAGAAATGATTGTATCTTTTTGAGCACAAGGTCTCATTTCCTGAAGATGCGAGGTTGAACCTTTTTGTCAAACGACTTCTTCATCCTTTACTGATACAACTGACCGTGGCATAGTGTCGTTATTCTCTTTTCTTCGATCAAATTTAGTTCGTCGTGTCGACTTTGACACCATTCAGCTTCTGTTAGCTTAGCTTCCATCAATACCTGGATTGATGGGAACTCTACTTCTATGGGGAGCACTGCTTCCATGCCATACACTAGAGAGAAAGGGGTTACCCCTGTTGAAGTATGGACAGATGTGCGGTAACCATGAAGAGCAAAGGGTAGCATCTCGTGCCAATCTTTATAGGTTACAACCATCTTCTGAACGATCTTTTTGATGTTCTTGTTAGCCGCTTCTACCGCTCCATTCATCTTGGGTCGGTAGGGAGATGAGTTATGGTGTTCGATCTTGAACTCAGCGCACAACTCTTTCATCATCTTATTGTTCAAGTTGGGTCCATTATCAGTAATGATCTGGCTAGGAACACCATAACGGCATATGATATTGTTTTTGATGAATTGGACCACCACTTGTCGGGTTACATTAGCGTACGACACTGCTTCGACCCACTTGGTGAAGTAATCAATGGCTACCAGGATGAACCGATGTCCGTTCGAAGCTTTGGGTTCAATCATGCCAATCATGTCGATTCCCCATATGGAAAAGGCCACGGGGAAGAAAGAACTTTGAGATGCGTTGGCGGTACATGGATTTTGTCGGAGTATATCTGACACTTGTGACACCTCCTCATGTACTTGTAGCAGTCGGATTCCATGGTCAACCAATAGTACCCTGCTCTTAGAATTTTTCTCGCCATTGTATGTCCGTTGGCATGAGTGCCAAAGGACCCTTCGTAAATTTCTTTTATCAGCATGTCTGCTTCTGGTCTGTCGACGCATCGAAGCAAGACCATGTCAAAGTTCCTCTTATAGAGTGTATCACCGCTCAGGAAGAAACTACCTGCTAGCCTTCTGAGGGTTTTTCTATCTTTCCTGGATGCCCTAGGTGGATACTCTTGTTTCTGAAGGAAGCATTTGATATCGTGATACCAAGGTTTGTCATCTATGACTGCATCAATCGTGAAAATGTAAGCGGGCCATTCAAGGCGTATTATGTCGATCTTAGGTAAGTCATTCCATTGACCTACACTAATCATGGAAGAGAGGGTGGCTAATGCATCAGCCATGTGATTCTCATCACGAGGGATATGATGAAACTCGATTCTGTTGAAGAAGGGTAACAACCTTCTTGCATAGTCTTTGTAAGGAATCAATCCTGATTGGTATGTGTTCTAATCTCCTTTGATCTGATTGACGACCAAAGCTGAGTCGCCATATACATCCAAGTTCTTGATCCTCAAATCAATTGCTTCCTCGAGACCCATGATACAAGCTTCGTATTCGGCCTTGTTATTTGTGCACTTGAATGTAAGTCTGGCAGTGAAAGGAATGTGGGTACCCTGACGTGTTATGATGATTGCCCCAATTCCGTTTCCGTAATGATTGACAGCTTCGTCAAAAATTAGTTCCCATTGGGAACCTGGTTCTGGCCCTTCACTGGTTAGCGGTTCATCGCAATCTTTCATTTTCAAATACATGACATCTTCGTCCAGGAAGTTAAACCCGATTGATTCTTGGTCGTTAATCGGTTGATGAGCCAAATGATCGGCTAAAATACTCCCTTTAATGGCTTTTTGAGCGTGGTATTCGATGTCGTATTCTGACAGCATCATCTGCCAACGGGAAATGCTTCCCGTGAGAGCAGGTTTTTCAAATACATACTTGATTGGATCCATTTCGGAGACCAACCAAGTGGTGTGACGAATCATGTACTGGCGAAGACGTTTGGCTGCCCAAGCCAAAACGCAGCAAGTTTTCTCAAGCATAGTGTACCGAGTCTCGCAGTCGGTGAATTTCTTGCTCAAATAGTATATGGCAGACTCTTTCCTTTTGGTTTCGTCTTGTTGGACAAGTACACAACCCGTGGAGTCCTCTAGGAATGTGAGGTAGATGATCAATGGTCTTCCTTCCATTGGAGGTGATAGAATCGGTGGGTTCAACAGATATTCATTAATACTGTGGAAAGCGGTTTGACAGTCTTCTGTCCAAACGCAGTCCTGGTTCTTTTTGAGTAATTTGAAAACCGGCACACATGTCGCGGTCATGAGGAATATGAATCTGGAGATGTAGTTCAAACGTCCCAGGAATCCTCTGACTTGTTTTTCAGTTTTCGGCGAAGGCATTTCTTGAATGGCCTTGACCTTGTCGGGATCAACCTCAATTCCTTTCTGCCTGACGATGAACCCTAAGAGTTTCCCTGAACGGACACTGAAGGTGCACTTGTTGGGATTCAAGCGGAGTTTGTACTTTCTCAACCGCTGGAATAGTTTTGATAGGTGTGTCACATGCTCCTCCTCTATTTTAGATTTTGCAATCATATCATCGACACACACTTCAATTTCTTTGTGTATCATGTCATGAAACAGAGTAGTCATGGCCCTCTGATAGGTTGCCCCGGCATTCTTCAAACCGAATGGCATTACCTTGTAACAGAAGGTACCCCAGGGGGTAATGAACGAAGTTTTCTCCATGTCTTTCGGCGCCATTTTGATATGGTTATAGCCCGAGAATCCATCCATGAAGGAGAAAACTTTGAACTTTGCTGTACTGTCTACCAGCATGTCAATATGTGGTAAGGGAAAGTCGTCCTTTGGACTAGCCTTGTTTAGATCTCTGTAATCCACACACATTCTGACCTTTCCGCCCTTTTTCGGAACTGATACGATATTAGCTAACCACTGAGGATATTCTGACGTAGCGAGGAAACCCGCGTCAATCTGTTTCTGTACCTCCTCTTTGATTTTGATGGCCATGTCCGGGTGAGTCCGTCTCAACCTCTGTTTTACTGGTGAACATTCTGATCTTAACGGTAGATGATGTTCCACGATGCTGGTATCCAACCCTGGCATGTCCTGATAGGACCAAGCAAACACATCGGGAAATTCTCTGAAAAGCTTTGTCAAACTTTCTTTGATAGTCGGACTGAGTAATGCCCCAATCTTGACTTCTTTTCTCTCTTCTTCTGAACCCAAGTTGACCATTTCCAACGGCTCTTTGTGAGGTTTAATGGACCTTTCCTCTTGTCGAAGTAATCGGGAGATCTCTTCTAGAATTTCGTGGTCAACTTCTTCTTCAGCCCCAAATACCGGGAACTCAAAGTCGGGAGAAGGCATCGGATCGTATGTTTCAACGGGGTTTAAAACAAGTAATCTGCATGATGTGATGATTTGTGTTTAGAAGAGGTAGAGAAAATGCAAGTGTGTGCAGTGTATTTCTTTTACTGCTTGTTTTTATTATTGAGTTGTTTTTTAGGATTACCATTTTCTGAAAAACGAAAAGAGAAAACAGCAATTAATGCGGAAATTACATAACGACGTTATTTTATTAATGAACAAGTCGATTCTTGAAACTACATCCCTATAAAACAAAACTCTGTCTCTTTGGGCGAAGCGAGGAGGGAAATTTACAGAAAGTGAGCCCTATCAAAACATCCGTTTCACCTGGGCAGGGTGAAAGGTTAAAGATGGCAATTACTTTGACTTATGAACAATCTTCGAATCATCGACAGCAACCCATTGGCGGCGAACTCCTCGGTGAATCACAAAGTCTGGTACATTCCTTGATTTGTCTTCAGAAATGACGCTGATTTTTGGCAGAACAGGATCATTGGAATCTGTCTCCCAGGCAGAGTTGTCGTAGGAGGATTTCTCTGTTGTATTTTTCATAGTATTTGTACTCTCAGGTATATCTCCCCATCCAGTTGGCTGGATGTCTTCGAGCCTGATATGAGAGCTTTCGAGAGAGGTGTACTTGACCATGTAATCAAATTTTCCACTTGGTTGTCCTAAGGTGTCCCACACTTCTTTGGAACTAGAGGGGTCATCTCTCTCGATAACGTTGACCTCGGGAAAAGCATAGTTGATGAACTCTAGTCCGGTAAGCTTTGCCAATTCATCGTTGTACGAGATATCTTCTGAATGACCTGAGTGTTGATCCCATGACATGGTGGGGACACAGGTATTCTGTTCAATGATGCTCAGCTGATTTTCATTGTTCGCCTAATTTTCTTGCCCTAAGTCTCCTGGATACGGCTTCCAGATAGGCAGGCCATCCATTGGGTCGTAATAGTCGTGGTCAAAGTTGTCCTTCATCAGAGTATCCTCCTTTAATGAGTTTGGTGGAGCACGGCATCCTTCAGGATCACAATCTCCGTATATCATTTCGACGTCTGACCTGGGTATAAATCTCAGACTCTGTGCGGGATAGCAAAATGGCGTAGGCACCTCTTCCTGAGACATATAACCGTCCTCGTTGAGATAGGACTTCCATTCCTCATCCGTATCGGAGGGATCCTCCTCATTGATAGTATGGACTGTTTGAGGCACTGGGTGATGGAAACCTCCACTGTGGAAGAAGTCCTGAATGGGATAAAGACTTTCATCGTTAGCAGCTGTCTGGGTGCAGGTTGCAGTAAAACCAAGACCCTTCTTTGTTTTATTATCAGTAGGAATGACAAGTTGTCCCCATCCTTTTGCATTGTTATTCTCGATCACTTCGAGAGCATCTCTGTACGAGGAAATCGAGGTTCCTTTCTCTGACTGATTCTCACTGCTCACCGAAAGTGCTTGGAACTGAGTCCCAACAACCTCCTCGGGTTCTACACAAGTAGATAATGACAAGTTACTCACGAGCAAGGCTTGTTCTCCACAAACCGTGACGAGTTGATCATTTTTGACGAACTTCAATTTCTGGTGCAGTGTCGAAGTGACTGCCCCAGCCTGGTGTATCCAAGGTCTTCCTAATAAACAACTGTACGCTGCCCGGACGTCCATGACCTGGAAAGTGATTAGGAAAGTGTGAGGACTAATAGTTATGGGAAGGTCGACTTCGCCGATAACTGCTTTTCGAGACCCGTCAAATGCTTTGACGATAACCTCACTGCCCCTCATCGGGGATCCTTTGAATGATAGTCGCATTAAAGTGGACTTCGGCATAACGTTGATGGCCAATCCTGTGTCTACCAGTACACTGGCTAAAGCATCGTTCTGGCAGTTAACTGTGATATTGAGCGCCATGTTGTGGCTTTTTTCCCCTCTGGCAAATCCTCATCACTGAATCCTAAATTGTTGCAGGAAGTGATGTTAGAAATGATGTTATCGAACTGTCATATTGACACATCCTGTTCCACAAAGGCCTGCTCTAAGACTTTCTGTAGAGCCTCTCTGTGGGCTTCAGAACTGAGTAAAAGTGATAGCACAGAGATCTTTGAAGGAGTTTGTAACAGTTGGTCAACAATGTTGTATTCACTCCTTTGGATGAGCTTTAGCATCTCATCATTGTTTTTTGAAAGGTCGGATTTACTGGATTGACCGACTGGTGGATCGGGAGCTTCTGTCTGAAGTTCCTTTTCTTTGTTAGGTTCTCCAACTCCTCGGTTGAAGATTCGACCGCTCTGTGTTACTCGACTGATGTCTGCAATATTCACGACGGAGGGTAATGGAATTTCCTTTCCATTTTAAATTATCGTTGCACCGTATTTGTAAGGGATTGCCTTATCGGATTTGTACGGTACTGGTCCTGGCAGATAGATAACTACAGGAGCCTTCTGATTTTTCCGACTGTCGTAATTAACCTCAATCAGTTCCTTGCTAAAAACTTTTGATTCGTCCAGTAGAGGGATGATGGTACAAACATCTTTGTTCCTCTCAGCGTCAGAGATTACAACCACGTCTCTGACCTGATCAGCGAAGTAGTCCGACGTCTAATCAACAGACCCTGAAGCTAGGTTTGGGTGAATCTCTTTGTGATCCAACTAACCTTGAAGAGCTGCTCGCATGAGGAGCATCCTTGGTTATTCTCCAAGCAGACTCTACAACATTCATAGTTGTGTGGTGGCACCTGGCCACGCCCGCTTTGAATACAATGTAACCTCACTAGATCTGTTTCCGTAGATCGGACATCCTGACTTTGATGCCGAGTAGGGTTCCCGTCAACCACACTGATTTGTTGTGTGTCTTCATCCATATAGATTGGAAGACACCAGTGGTTTAACAAGTGTTGTAAAGTTCTTTGAACGAGAGCGCACCCTTGGTTACTCTCACAACATCCTTTACAGTTCTGATAATTATGCGAAGTGAGAAAACCAAGTTGGACCTGCCTGGCATGTAACTCCACCAAGCTGGTATTCATCAGACGAATATCAAAGATTTGAATCATGTTGATCTGATAGGGATTCCTATCCTCGTAGTCTTGGATCCATCTGACGCTGGAGGGCCTCTTGTACAAAAGAGCATCCCTGTTTGTTTACCGAGCAAGTCAGACAGGAATTGTAATCATGTCGCAGCAGATTATGATATTGGCTTTGCTTTGAGTGCATTGTCACCAAGTTGACATTTATTGCACGGACGTCGTGGTTCTGAATGATGTTGGAATTCGTATAGGTCATGTTGACCCCACGAACTCGATGCTCTTGGATCCATCCGAGATCTAATTGTTCCTGCAGAGCTGATTACACCACAGAACATCCCTGATTGTCTTTAGAGCCGATATCACACTGGTGACAATTATGAGGTGACACATGGCCATATCCACTCTGTCTACAATGCATCTTGACCAAATTGGCCCTTAACAAGAGTACATCATGAATTTGATAGCTGCCGCTAGACTCTCCCTCTATCAAATTGACTGCAGCTTTCTCGTGTTGAGGCAGCGGGTTCGTGAGAACATTCGGATTCGTATCTTTGAAAGATAAGACCCCGCTCCTAACAAGCTTTTGTACGTCGGATTTGAAACTGAGACATTTTTCTATGTTATGCCCTAGTCCTCCTTGATGGTAAGGGCAAGTCTGATCCGCTTTGAACCAGAAAGACGGATTTTCTGGTACTGTAAGAGGAGACCTGGTTTGGACATGCCCCTTGACCAGTAGTAATGGAAATAATTCGGCGTACAACATGGGTATAGGGTCAAACCCTGGTGGTCGCGTTGTACGGTTGTTGTTGTACGGAGGACGAGCCTGCTGAAGAGGCTGTTGTGTCCTTTGTTGATATTGTTGTTGATTAGGTTGGCTCTGCGCAACCTGAGGTTGATACGTAGGAACAGGTGCAGGGTTGATAGCAGGAGTCACAGCTGCTACTGGTTGATAACGTCGCATTTGCTTTCCGAGAGAGATATTCCCAATATCCTGCTCTTTTTTCTTAGGGAGAGCACTACCGTATCGTTTTGTATTACCCGATGATCTAGCGTCTTTAACTAAACGTCCTTCTCGGACGGCCTCCTCAAGACGAACTCCCATGCCCACCATTTCGGTGAAGTCACTGGGCGCACTGGCGACCATTCTGTCGTAGTAAAATGAGCTCAAGGTCTTTAAGAAGATCTTTGTCATCTCCTTTTCCTCAAGAGGTGGAGAAATCTGAGCGGAAATTTCACGCCATCTCTGAGTGTACTCCTTAAAGGTTTCCTTGTCCTTTTGTGACATCGATCTGAGTTGATCTCTGTCCGGTGCCATGTCTAGATTATATTTGTACTGCTGAACGAAGGCAGCGCCAAGATCTCTGAAGGTGCCAATCGTGGCGCGGTTTAAACCCATGTACCATTTTAATGCGGCACCGGTTAAACTATCCTAAAAGTAGTGAATCAGTAGCTCCTGGTTCTCTGTCTGAGCAGACATTCGCCGAGTGTACATCACCAGATGACTCTAAGGGCAAGAATTACCCTTGTATTTTTCAAAGTCGGACACTTGGAACTTATGTGGGACTTTCACATTGGGGACCAAACAAAGGTCTGCGGCGTCCTTTCCAAATAAATCCTGACCGCGAAGGGCTTGCAGTTCTTTCTGCATCTCCAGGAATTGTTCCTGGAATTCATTTATTCTATCGATCATGCTGTCGTTTCCACCAGAAGGTATATGTGGAATCTGTCCTTCCAGGACAGTGTGTACCACGGGTGGTGGTATAGTCATTATGGCAGAGACTCTAGGTGCCTCCCAAATTTTGTAACCTTCAGGAGTTGTGGTCATGCCCCTGCGATCTTCGTTTTCTCGAAGTTTGTAACCTTCAGGCCCAGCGGCTCCTGCTGCGGTTCCCTGATCCTCATTGATCGGCGGAACATATCCTTCCGGGATATAGTTAAGTGGCATGCCTCAGGGGCGATCTTTCGGCATCTTGTACCTAGGATCATACTTCTCCACTATGGGCGTAGATGTGATCTCTGAGATCACAGTCCTTTGTTGTTGCATCTGAGCTTCTGCTAGAGCTTGCATGTTGTTATGAAGCTTTCTCAGATCCTCTTTTAGAGTGTCGATCTCTTCTCTCAACTCTCTATTCTCTTCCTCGAGATCATCCATCTTTTTCTGACGATTGGCCCGAGTATTGTACGGATGAGACAGTTTGACTCTAGAATCGAGACGTAAACGTGAGATTCGTAGGTAAGAAGAATGCGTTATGTGAGAATGATGAATGATATGCGATGATTATATTAATTAACTTTTTATTTAATCAAAATAAACTTTGACAATTGGATTGCAAATATCAAACAGTGGGGAAATCCCGTTTTATTGAATTCAAAGATTGCGAAAATGGAAATACAGTAGATTACAAAGTGCTGAAAAGGAAATGTCTAAACTAAAGGGTCATGAGTCCTCTCTGAAGAGAGCTCAGGTGCGGGTTCTGGTACTTTCCACTTCTTTGACCGGGGCTCTTGGGCCGTTGTCGGGTTGTCATTCCTTTGCCAAGTGAAAGGAGCGAGCAAATTCCTTTGGTCATCCTGATTTTCTACAGCACGTTGCTCTAAAATCTCAATCAGAGCATCCTTTTCTCTTAATAGCTGCTGTATTTTCATACATTCCACATTGAGAACATAGTACTTGTTCCTCCAAGACCTCTTCTCCTGTTGAACTTTGCTGATACTAACTTGAAGTTTTTCCGTCTCAGACATGAAATAAAGGGCAGAGTCCCTTAATGGAAGAACTTCCTGACGAGGGTAAGACATCCTCAGCTTGAGAGCTCTAGTTTGTACCCAATGGAGATAAGGCTCCACCGAGACACAGTTTGGTTTTCCTAGAGACTCTCGTCCTTTCCTATGAACGTGTTTCCAAGCGTGCACTATTTTCGTCTTTAGTGCCCTGTCATTTTCTCCTTCCTTGAAGAAAAGACCTTCCAGATGAGCACTGCGTGGGACATGCCTCATCGGGTATCCAAATTGATGACGAACTAACACCAGATGATAGTTGATTCCCCCCTTAGTACCTATAAGGGGTACATTTGGGAAATTTCCACAACGGTCAATGATTCTGATCCCGTCGTAGATTCGATTGTACCAATCGATGTCCGAGTTGGTAAGAGACATGACTCTCTACGACCAACGTAAAGTATTCTTTTGATCCCAAAATGCAGCAGATTTAGGCAAATGGGAAGTGAACCATTTATATAGCAGGGGTACACAGCACGTGATCATCCCTCCGCTGTATAAATTACTTAAGTGTACCAAATGATACGCATCTGCGAGTAAGGTTGGTACGGGGTTTCCAATCAGGAAAATCTTAATGGCGTTGATATCTACAAAGTTATCGATGTTGGGAAACAAAAATAACCCGTAGGTTAGCAAAACAAAGATGCTCTCGAAAGCGGCCACGTTCCCTATACTGGCAAAGTATAGAGGTTTCTTTGTCAAGAACTGGGCTGGCAAACCTTGGATGCCACCCTTAGTGGTCATGTGAGTCCTGACTTCCTACCCGTCCAAATAAATTGCTCGTGCAATAGTCTGATCCTTTGGAATTTCTTCCAGTCCAAAAAATGGAGCTTGATCACTGATATGTAAATCAGTCAAGTGAGAGTACTCCTCCAGTGTTGGTGCTAGTTGATAATCCGGGAATGTGAAACAGTGATAGACCGGATCGTAGAAATGGATTAACGTGGACAGGATTCCTTCAATTACGTGGACCCTTAACAAGGACAGCATTCCTCCATACTTGGCTCTGAAAGCCTCATGGTTGGTGATCATTCTCACCAAACCTCTCAAATCCTCTAACTTTGGAACCTTGAAGGTGTACTTATGAGTTTTCCTTCTACCGAAATCCATTAGCGCAATCTCCTTTCTCTGATATTTGCAATCATTGTCTCAGTTTAATTTGAAAAAGAGAGACTAGAAGAGAAGATTTTCTTTGTTTTAATGTTTTTTAGATGAATGTATGAATGCAACACACAAAAACATAGAAAAAACATGGGGTCAAAGGGTCGGTGTCATGAAGTCAAGGCTCTACCCCCCCCCCAAGGTTTATACTGGTGATTTTTTGTACCTGTCCGCAAAATCATTAACCCCTCTGGGATAACAATAGCAAGCGGATCGCCAGCGAGCTGATGTATCCTGGAGTGATCTCAGATGAGGGTAGTATCGCATGACTACTATTTCCGATAGCTTCTGCACTACAAAATGACTTAAGTTTGCTAAAAACCTCAGCTTCTCAGATAACCCAGTCGACCACACTACTTTCAATAACCGAAGTCGTATAGGCAATGGATATGCAAAGGGAGTCTCCACTGAGTTTGATGGTTGATCGGGGGCTCTTAACTGGAATTCACTCCCAGTAAGATTACCCGCATTGCCATCACCTATCTTAGGTGTATACTCAATCTTTCCACATGCGGCATCACACGCATTCCCATTAGCAGAAAAATAAACACAGATATCAATTAGGAAAAGCAGTATATATATTTGTCTTAATCATCCTAGACCTCTAGTCTTATGATCCTATACAGACAATGACACCTCAGTCGAGCTGTCATTTCTGTGACATGAACGTGAACTCAAGGTCTCTCCCTAAGAGATGGGAAAAGATAATACAATGAATAAAATATCTCCCCGGTAGAGTCTCCATTTTTGTGATATGAATTTAGGGTTCCAACCAGAGAGATAAGAGGGACAAAATGCCCTGCGTGGCCCCATGGTGGGTGCCATTTTTCTGTAGCGAGCGATTTTGGACGTGGTTCTTAAGCACTGTCGCTCTGGGGTACTACAGGTTGATTCATTTTTTATCCTATTGAAGCTGATAAAGGAAGGGAAATAGATGTCTCCAATTAACCCTGCTTGCATACTGAGTTTAAACAGCGGTCTGTTAGGTTACAGATGCTATGTGGATGTGGGGCCTCTCTCTGCTTATTTCGCTAAGAATGCAATGACGGGACTATGTTATTGGTAGGATGTTAGGAATGATGTTTTTTGATTAATGTGTGAAGGTACGGGATTTTGGGTTTTTGATTAGTGCGCTCGCTAAGATTTTTCAATCTTATGCCTACGTATTCCCGTTTAATGAAACAGGGAAATCAGAGCGATCGTAGTTCCTCCTATTCTATGGGAGGAAATGGTGTTTTAGTGTCTTGTTCAAAGCCCAAGACATGAAGCTAAAGGTGGTTTGTATCTTGTTCAAAGCCCAAGATGTGAAGCTGAAAGGTCTATTTGTATCTTGTTCAAAGCCCAAGATGTGAAGCTAAAAGGGTTTTTTAGAGAGAATTTGTCATCTCTAAAGGGGGTCTGTTTGTCACAACTGTTGGGTGACTGATTATAAAGGAGAATTACTTTAACAGGGATATGTGAATCCAGTAATGCCATAATTTCCTTTATAGGGGATTTTTTAACCTGAAAGAGAAGACTTTAACTCATTTTAGAGCAATGCCATCTTTCCTTAGAAATTTCTCATGCTAAAAGAGGGACAGTGGCGTGGATGTAAATAATCCAGAGGCTTGCCGCTTACAGCAATTAGACGAGGGAAAAGGAGTTGTTGATGTTTGTATGCTGTGACCAAAGCATGATTTGATGCTAAAAGGTTGATTGAATCAAACGGGGATTTCTTTATACAAAGCCTAAGAGGAGGCTATTGGCCCAACAAGAGGGTGTTTTTATGTGTGTCTTGTACGAAGCCCAAGACGGAGGCTAAAAGGGTTGACTTAACAAGAGAGTGTTTTTATATGTGTCTTGTACGAAGCCCAAGACGGAGGCTAAAGGATTTTGACTCAACCAGAGAGTCTTTTATACTCACCAAGAGAGTGATTTTGTATCTCGTACGAAGCCCGAGATGGAGGCTGAAAGTGGGTTGACTCAAAAAGAGAGTCTTTTATACTCAACAAGAGAGTGTTTTTGTATGTGTCTTGTACGAAGCCCAAGACGGAGGCTAAAAGGGTTTGACTCAACAAGAGAGTCTTTTATACTCACCAAGAGAGTGATTTTGTATCTCGTACGAAGCCCGAGATGGAGGCTGAAAGGGTTTGACTCAAGAAGAGAGTCTTTTATACTCACCAAGAGAGTAATTTGTATCTCGTACGAAGCCCGAGATGGAGGCTAAAGGTGATCGACTCAACAAGAGAGTCTTTTTATACTCAACAAGAGAGTGTTTTGTATCTAGTACAAATCCCGAGATGAAGGCTAAAAAATGTTTGACTCAATAAGAGAGTCTTTTATACTCAACAAGAGAGTGATTTTGTATCTCGTACGAAGCCCGAGATGGAGGCTAAAAATGTTTGACTCAACAAGAGAGCCTTTTATACTCAACAAGAGAGTGATTTTGTATCTCATACGAAGCCCGAGATGGAGGCTAAAAAAAGGTTAGCTCCGCTGGGGAGAATCATTGTACAAAGCCCAAGAGGAGGCTATCTATGTTGGTGACTATTTCAGTTTAGTGACAGGTCCAGTATGTTGGTTAAAAGAGAAAATCAGTTCTTATAAAGAGACTGATTCCAGGTGAGGTTGTACTTTGGTAATGATCAGAAGATCGGAGTTATTTCCTGTTCTTTAAGGAAATGGGAAATCCAAAGGGTATTGAGACTGTCCAAGTCTAGAGTTTCATCTTTTGTACAATGCCCGAGAGGAGGCACGGGCGTTAAGGGATGAGTACTAACCCTCAAATGGCCGGAGTTTTGACGTTGGAAAGACTGCTCTAGCAAAGGATGACTAAGTTTTGTCTTATACCTTTAAGAGGTCGTCAGGGTCCTTGTATTAAGCCCAAGAGAAGGCATGAGAGCTTTTAAGAAGCCGAAGGGTTCTTGTACAACTCCCAAGAGGAGGCAGGGATACTTTTAAGAAGCTTGTGGGTCCCCAAACCCCGAGAAGTTCAAGACATGCCATTCACAGAGAATAAATCAAGCCAGGAAAGTTCGAGAATTTGGAATAAACTTAAGAGATGCCATTTATGGAGAAAAGATCATCTCTGTGGAGTAGAGTCTCTTTGACAATTTCTAAAGGTGCTTTTAAGAAGCCTGTGGGTCTCCAAACCCCGAGAAGTTCAAGACATGCCATTCACAGAGAATAGATCATGCCAGGAAAGTCCGAGAATTTGGAAGAAACTCAAGAGATGCCATTCACTGAGAAAAGATCATCTATGGGGAGTAGAGTCTCTTTGACAACTTCTAAGGGTGACAGTTTGAGAAAGGGTTCACTGAGAATGCTGCCTTTCACGTCTCCATATTGTTTAACCCCAAGAGGAGGGAAGACTGTGTCTGGTAATCCTATGAGGATCTAGTTTTGACTGTATCTAAGAGAGATCAACGGGGCTTTACCTAGTGCTAGACGTAGTTGCCGGGGAACACTCTAAATAACTATACTAGTATTACACAGTTGATATTTGACAAGTATATAAAAGTTTGTGAAAGAAGACTTACAGTGAGCAGCCCCACAATACAATTATATATATATATGAAAGCGGATAAAGAAAACGGGTAAACACTTACTCGGTTGTAGAGCTTCCATGCTGTTTTGTTAGTTTTTCAACAAAGAAAGCTTTGATAATAATATTATATTCAAAATCAAAGGAGAAAGTGCTTTGAAAAGATTGTTGGGGCTTACAGCTCAAGGAGAGGCCCAAAGTTTTATCAGTGATTGCACTGTTGTTTTGTATACTGTACAGGGACTTATACAAGTGACTGAGACCTAAAAGGTTTTATGTACAAAGGGATGGGTCTTACACTCTCTCAAGAGGCGCAAAGGTTTATTTTTGTACAAGTGGTGGGGCTTACAGCTCAAGGAGAGGCCAAAAAAAATGGTTTTTGAACTGGCGATCGCGCCGAGATTTTCTTTTAACGCAGAGGGACTTATACAATATCTGAGACCCAAAATAGGTTTGTATTTACAAAGGATTGGGTCTTATACTCTATTAGAGGCCCAAAGGTGTTTAAAGAAAAAGAATGAGGCTTATAACACGAGGGTAGGCCCAAGGGTTTGATTTGTTAGAAAGGCAACGACCGCGCCGAATTTTTTTGACGGTATCGGGACTTATACAATACACTGAGGCCCAAATTATTTTAATTTTCTAAAAGGGTTGGGTCTTACACTCTACTAGAGGCCCAAAATGGTTTTGAATGGGTCTTATAGCTCGAGGAGAGGCCCAGATGGTTTGTTTTAAAAGAGCGATGATCGCGCCGAACTTTTGAAATACAACAGGACTTATACAACATTTGAGGCCAGAAATAGGTTTGAAAAAGTTTAATGAGGGTTGAATAAATCAAAAACCCTAATTTGTTTCCAAAATGTATTTTAATTGAATAAAAATTCAATTAAAATGATCAAAATTGTTAAACATGTGGAAAACAAATTGTGATCTTGGATAATATTTCAAAAATCAAGTTTTGACCTACAAAATGATTAGAAGTCATTAAAATTTGCAAAATCAAGAAGGAAAAAATATTTTAAATGTCAAAAATAATTAAAATATTAATTCCTTGCAAAAATATCAATTATATGAAATAAATAATATTTTTTTGATTTTTTGGTAAAATAAAATATTTTAACATTTTTGTGAATTATTAAAAAAAAATCAACTCAAAATCATTAAAACTCAGAGAGAAATTAATTTTTGAATCAATTAAATAAAATCACAAAATTCAAATATTCAAATATTTGAAAAAGGGCGACAAGAACATGGCAAGAACACGCGCCCTTCCTTTGTTTCTGCAGATTTGTGTTTTCTATCCGATCTCACTGAATACTTGATTATATCATGCAATCTACATATCAATCTACTCGTTTCAACCTCACGATCATGTCTATGGTCTTTAATTTCATTTATTTTAAACATGGAATAAGAAATCAAAGAGAAACCTCAAGAACCCTAAAATTTGCATGAAGGTTCAGAAATTCCATACACGATTCAAACAATGCAATTGATTGAGGGAAAACACTTCATGCATGATTATGAATATATGGCCAAATTATAGTGCAGCAAAAATTGCATGGATCATAGAATTAGAAGAGCTCATGCTTACCACTTGCAGCTGGTGATCGTGTTTTGTGTTAGAGGTGTTACAGCTTGGTTCCAAGGTTATGGACAGCTTCCCTAGGTGCTATGGAGTGTGTCTGGATGCGTGGAGTGGATTGATTTGAGCTGGAACTTGATTTGGCACCTCAACTACAAATCTATCAAAGGCTTGAGCAGTTGGCTAGTGATTTTGTGATTATGGTATTCCAGATGTTATGTGAGTGTTTGGATCACTTCTATATGATGTTTATGGGGTGTGTGTTTGATTGGTTTGATTGGAATTGCTCTCAAACTCAAAACTCGATAGTGACTTGCTTTGGAAGGCAAAATTGGAGTGAAGAAGGAGATTTTGAGGAAAGCATCTGTTTGATGGCTTTGGTGTACTCAAACTGATCACAAATGAGCTCTATTTATAGTAGAACAAGTTTGTTTTGCAAGGAATAGTGAATGGCAACTGCTGCATAGGTTTGGCCAATGTTGAGCAATGAGAATCCAAGTCTCCTCTAGCCATTGACTAGAGGTTAGGGCACAGGCTGATGGTTCCCTTGGTCTTGGATAAGTCTTGACTGAATTCAGTTGGCAATGGCTCAGTCCATGCCACCTTGGTGTATGCATTGAATGCTCCAATCCAAAATTGGAGTCTTGTCCCTCTTTTAGGAAATTCTAGGTTTGGCATGCTATTTTTGGTTCCAAAGACTTTGGAGGCTTAGATCAGTGTTTGTTCCCTTTAGATTTGATCCTAAGATGTGTCCAAAGTGATGACAAGGCTTGGAATTATCTGATTTTGCCAAATCGAGCAAAAGTGTAAAATTCTGCCTAGCCTTGGCAGTTTTCAGCAAGGCATATTGCCATTGTCATATCTCATGGCTCAAATGGAATTTGATGGAGTTCTTAGCCATTTTGGAAAGTCCTCATATGATACAATAACTGTTTGATCATAATTGGTTTTGATACTTTTTGGATCCAAGTGAAAAATGACTTAGTGAAAATTTCACTAAGTGTTGGAAAAAAGTGACATTTTCACTTTTTGTGATTTTGATCATTCCATAACTCAAAATCCATGGGGAATTGGAATGAGTGGTAGTTGAAGCTTTTGTATAGGGTAATGAGAGCTACAAATCCAGCTTTGTATGGGAAAAAATGGCCTTGTGGTTTAGGAGTTATGATCCTCCAAAGTTGGTTCCCTAGCCACTTTATTCCATAACTTAGAAAATATCTAAGTTTTTTATGGTTACCCCTTTTACAAGTTATCCCACTTTTCTTGATTTTTCTTGATGAATGATGATTCCAATCATACATTAACATCATTTTAGGGTCAAGGAACCATAATTGTGAAAAATCTCAAAAAGTCAAAGTTGACTTTTGTGCACAGTTGACTTTTTGTCAAATGAACTCCAAACTGTGCGATCCTCTATGAAATCAAGTCCTTGACCTAAATCAAACTTGATGGATTGATTTCATAGGTGTTATAGGGTGTATTGGATCATGTCCTAGGGTTTGGGAGCATGTCTTGGTTAAAAGTCAAAGGTACAGTTGACTTTTTCTACGAAATCCTAACTGTGGTTCTGATGAACTTGAAACTTGTGAACCAAGATTCTTGGATCAATCCATTGTTGCAAATGGATCAATGTGGTTTATTAGAGACCCTCAAATCATGTCTTGAGGGCTTGGCTCATGATTTATCCCAAAAGTCAACTTAGGGGTGAATTAGGTCAAGAAACCCTAATTCTCGATTTTTGATGTATGCATCCCCTGAGGTTAAATTGACTTGATGATTGGGTCCATGAGGTTCTATGGGGTATATTAGGTTATGCCTTGAAGCATTGACTCATGCCCAGAGGAAAATTGCCATCTGGAGGTCCTGGTCGACCAAAACCCTAATTTGGTGACACTAGTGATCTTGAGGTTTAATCCACCTAGAATGTTGCAACCTTGTGCTTGATTCTTGACGTGGGAGTCCTCTTGATCCCTTATTTGTGTTTGAGAGGTTAGACAAGTTGAAGATCATGTCATTCCTGGATTGATCCTTTGTCTAAGCACTCAGAGAGGGCTTAAAACCCTAATTCTGATTGTAGTGGATGCTCACCCATCTTTGGGGAGACTAATGGTTCATCCATATTGTGATGATGATTTACACAATGATGGAGAATCTTAGTGGTCAAAATTTGGGATATGACACTGGACATGTCACTAAACTGAAACAATCACCAACAAATAGCCTCCTTTTGGGCTTTGTACAATGATTCTCCCCACACTCTCTTGTTGAGTATAAAAGACTCTCTTTTTGAGTCAAACCTTTTAGCCTCTATCTAGGGCTTCGTACTAGATAAAAAACACTCTCTTGTTGAGTATAAAAGACTCTCTTGTTGAGTCACACCTTTTAGCCTCCACCTCGAGCTTCGTACGAGATACCAAATCACTCTCTTGTTGAGTATAAAAGACTCTCTTGTTGAGTCAAACCCCTTTCAGCCTCCATCTCGGGCTTCGTATGAGATACAAAAACACTCTCTTGTTGAGTATAAAAGACTCTCTTGTTGAGTCAAACATTTTTAGCCTCCATCTCGAGCTTCGTACGAGATACTAAAACACTCTCTTGTTGAGTCACTTCCCTCTTATCCTCCATCTCGGGCTTCGTACGAGATACAAAAACACTCTCTTGTTGAGTATAAATGACTCTCTTGTTGAGTCAAACCCTTTTAGTCTCCGTATTGGGCTTCGTACAAGACACATATAAAAGCACTCTCTTGTTGAGTCAACCCTTTTAGCCTATATCTCAGACTTCGTACGAGATAGATAAAAAGCACCCTCTTGTTGGGTCAATAGCCTCCTCTTAGGCTTTGTATAAGGAAATCTCGGTTGAGTCAATTGACCTTTTAGCATCAATCTGTGCCTTGCTCACAGTATACAAACATCAACAACTCCTTTCCCCCTTCATCTAATTGCTGTAAGCGGCAAGCCTCTGGATTATTTACATCCACGCCATTGTCCCTCTTTTAGCATGAGGAATTCCTAAGGAAATATAGCATTGCTCTACACTGAGTTAAAGTCTTCTCCTTCAGGTTAAAAACCCCCTATAAAGGAAATTATAGCATTGCTGGATTCACATATCCCAGTTAAAGTAACTCTCCTTTATAATCAGTCACCCAACAGTTGTGATAAACAGACCAAATACCCCCCTTTAGAGATGACAAATTCTTTCTTAGTCAAACATTTAGCTTCACATCTTGGGCTTTGAATAAGATACAAATCACCTTTAGCTTCACATCTTGGGCTTTGAACAAGACACCAAAACGACCTTTTTCCTCCCGTAGAATAGGAGGAACTACGATCGCTCTGATTTCCCTGTTTCATTAAACGGGAATACGTAGGCATAAGATTGAAAAATCTTAGCGAGCACACTAATCAAATACCCAAAATCCAGTATCTCCACCAAATCAACCCAAAAGCATCAAATCTAAACACAGTATCAAAAACCTCACAAATAGTCTAAACACCGTGTTCTCAAGCGAAATAACCGAAGATTGGGCCCCACCTCCACATAGCATTTGTAACCTAACAGACCGCTGTTCAAACTCAGTATGCAAGCAGGGTTAATTGGAGACATCTATTTCCCTTCCTTAATCAGCTCAATAGGATAAAAAATGAATCGAATCTGTAGTACCCGTGCGATCGTGACCCAGGACCACAAAAATGGCGCTACAGAAAAAATGGCGCCCACCGTGGGGCCCGTCTTCTCTTTCTTACGATCTTCGATAGAAAACCTTGAATTCACCAAATTTCACAAAAATGGCGACTCGGCTGGGGAGTCATTGTCTGTATAGGATCATAAGACTAGAGGTCTGGATGATTAAGACAAATATATATACTGCTTTTCCTAATTGATATATGTGTTTATTTCTCTGCTAATGGGAATGCGTGTGATGCCGCATGTGGAAAGATTGAGTATACACCTAAGATAGATGATGGAAATGCGGGTAATCTTGCGGGGAGTGAATCCCAGTTAAGAGTCCCCGATCGACCATCAAAATCAGTGGAGACTCCCTTTGCAGATACATTGCCTATACGACTTCGGTTGTTAAAAATAGTGTGGTCGACTGGGTTATCTGAGAAGCTGAGGTTTTTAGTAGACTTAAGCCATTTTGTAGTGCGGAAGCTATTGGAAATAGTTGTCACGCGATACTACCCTCATCTGAGATCACTCTAGGATACATCAGCTCGCTGGTGATTCGCTTGTTGTTGTTATCCCAAGAGGGGTCAATGATTTTGCGGACAGGTACAAAAAATCATTAGTATAAACCTTTTGGGGGGGGTAGAGCCTTGACTTCATGACACCGACCCTTTGACCCCATGTTTTTTCTATGTTTTTGTGTGCTGCATTCATACATTCATTTAAAAAACATTAAAAAACAAAAGAAAATTTTTTCTTCTAGTCTCTCTTTTTCAAATTAAACTAAGACAATGATTGCAAATGTCAGATACAGAGATTTGCGTAATGGATTTCGGTAGAAGAAAAACTCATAAGTACACCTTCAAGGTTCCAAAGTTAGAAGATTTAAGAGGTTTGGCGAGAATGATCACCAACCACGAGGCTTTCAGAGCCAAGTATGGAGGACTGTTGTCCTTGTTAAGGGTCCACGTAATTGAAGGAATCTTGTCCACCCTAATCCAGTTCTACGATCCGGTCTATCACTGTTTCTCATTCCCGGATTATTAGCTAGCACCAATGCTGGAGGAGTACTCTCACCTGACTGATTTACACATTACTGATCAATCTCCCTTTTCTGGACTGGAAGAAATTCCAAAGGATCAAACTATTGCAAGAGCAATTTATTTGGACGAGTCAGAAGTCAGGACTCACATGACCACTAAGGGTGGCATCCAAGGTTTGCCAGCCCAATTCTTGATAAAGAAAGCCCTGTACTTTGCCAGTATAGGGAACGTTGCCGCTTTCGAGAGCATCTTTGTTTTTCTCACCTACGGGTAATTTTTGTTTCCCAGCATTGATAACTTCGTAGATATCAACGCCATTAAGATTTTCCTGATCGAAAACCCTGTACCGACCTAACTCGCAGATGCGTATCATTCGGTACACTTAAGGAATTTATACAGCGGAGGAATGATCACGTGTTGTGTACCTTTGCTTTACAAATGGTTCACTTCCCATTTGCCCAAGTCCGCTGCATTTTGGGATCAAAAGAATACTTTATGTTGGTCGCAGATAATCATGTCTCTTACCAACTCCGACATTGATTCGTAGAATTGAATCTACGACGGGATCAGAATCATCGACCGTTGTGGAAATTTCCCAAATGTACCCTTTATAGGAACTAACGGAGGAATCAACTATCATCCAGTTTTAGTTCGTCATCAATTTGGATGCCCGAGGAGGCATGTCCCAAGGAATGCTCATCTGGAAGGTCTTTTCTTCAAGGAACGAGAAAGCGACAGGGCACTAAAGACAGAAATAGTGCATGCTTGGAAACACGTTCACAGGAAAGGACGAGAGTCTCTAGGAAAACCAGACTGTGTCTCGGTGGAGCCTTATCTCCACTGGGTACAAACTAGAGCTCTCAAGTTGAGGATGCCTTACCCTCGTCAGGAAGTTCTTCCATTAAGGGACTCTGTCCTTTATTTTATGTTAGAGATAAAAAAACTTCAGGTTACTCTCAGCAAAGTTCAGCAGGATAAGAGGTCTTGGAGGAACATGTACCATATTCTCAATGTCGAGTGTAAGAAAATACAGCAGCTATTAAGAGAAAAAGATGCTCTGATTGAGATTTTAGAGCAACATGCTGTAGAAAATCAGGATGACCAAAGGAATTTGCTCGCTCCTTTCACTTGGCAAAGGAATGACAACCCGACAACGGCCCAAGAGCCCCGGTCAAAGAAAAGTACCATAACCAGCACCTGAGCTCTCCTCATAGAGGACTCAGGATCCATTAGTTTAGATTTCCTTTTTCAGCACTTTGTAATCTACTGTATTTCCATTTCTGCAATCCTATTGAATTCAATAAAACGGGGTTTCCCCACTGTTTGATATTTGCAATCCAATTGTCGAAGTTTACTTTGAATAAACAAAAATAATTAATAATCATTGCATTCATCATTCTCACTTAACGCGTTCTTCTTACCTACGAATCTCACGTTTGCGTCTCGATTCTAGAGTCAAACTGTCTCATTCGTACAATACTCGGGCCAATCGTTAGAAAAAGATGGATGATCTCGAAGAAGAGAACAGAGAGTTGAGAGAAGAGATCGACACTCTGAAAGAGGATCTGAGAAAGCTTCATAACGACATGCAAGCTCTAGCAGAAGCTCAAATGCAACAACAAAGGACTGTGATCCCAGAGATCACATCGACGCCCATAATGGAGAAGTCTGATCCTAGGTATAAAATGCTGAAAGGTCGTCCCTGGGGCATGCCTAGGGATGGCAACGGGGCGGGGCGGGGACGGGTTTAACTATACCTGCACCCGCATCTGCCTCCATGTAACACACCCGCCCCCGCCCCCAAACCCAACCGGGGGTAAAAATTTACCACCCAGACCCGCCCCCAGTAGTGAACGGGTGCACCCGCACCCGCCCCCACCCGCCCCCACCCGCAAAAAAATAATTTATTTTTAATTACAATTAAAATTAATAATTTTAATTAAAAAATTGATTATTTTAATAAATAAATTAATTATTTAATTAAATTTTTAATTAGTAAATAAATATTAACTTGATAAATTTGATTATTTTAATTGCAATAGGGGTATTAATAATTTAATTGAAAATATAATTAATAAATGAATATTAAAATAAGTAAAATAAGGGAATTAAAATAAAATGCATTTTCCAGGGGAGGGCGCCGGCGGGTGCGGGCGGGTCTTAGTGTCTACCCGCCCCCGCACCCGCACCCGTAGTTAAGAACCGGGTTTCACCCGCACCCGCACCCGCACCCAATTAAATTGGGTTTTCCCCATTAATTTCGGGGCTGGCCCGGGCGGGTCCGGGTTTGTTTGCCATCCCTAGGCATGCCTATCAACTATATCCCAGAAGGATATGTTCCGCCGATCAATGAGGATCAGGGAACCGCAGCAGGAGCCGCTGGGCCTGAAGGTTACAAACTTCGCGAAAGTGAAGATACCAGGGGCATGACAGCAACTCCTGAAGGTTAAAAACTTCGGGAGGCACCGGGAGTATCAGCCATAATGACTATACCACCACCCGTGGTACACACTGTCCCGGAAGGGCAGATACCTTCTAGTGGAAATGACAACATGTTCGACAGAATGAATGAATTCCAGGAACAGTTCCTAGAGATGCAGAGAGAACTGCAAGCCATTTGCGGTCAGGATCTATTTGGAAAGGACGCAGCAGACCTCTGGTTAGTCCCCAATGTGAAAGTTCCGCATAAGTTCCAGGTACCCGACTTTGAAATATTGACTCCACGAACTCGGTGCTCTTGGATCCACCCGAGATCCAATTGTTCCTGTAGAGCTGATTGCACCACAGAACATCCTTGATTTTTTTTGGAGCAGATATCACACTGGTGATAATTATGAGGCGACACATGACCAAACCCACTCTGTCTACAATGCATCTTGACCAAGTTGACCCTTAATAAGAGTACATCATGAATTTGATAGCTGTCGTTAGACTCTCCTTCTATCAAATTGACTGCAGCTTTCTCGTGTTGAGGCAACGGGTTCGTGAGAACATTAGGATTCGTATCTTTGAAAGATAAGACCCCGTTCCTCACAAACTTTTGCACGTTGGATTTGAAACTGATATAGTTCTCTATGTTATGCCCTGGTCCTCCTTGATGGTAAGGACAAGTCTGATCCGTTTTGAACCAGAAAGGCGGATTTTCCGGTACTGTAAGAGGAGACTTGGTTTGGACGTGCCCCTTGACCAGTAGTAACGGAAACAATTCTGCATACAACATTGGTGTAGGGTCAAACCCAGGTGGTTGCGTTGTACGATTGTTGTTGTACTGAGGACGAGCCTGTTGAAGAGGTTGTTGTGTCCTTTGCTGATATTGTTGTTGATTAGGTTGGCTCTGTGCTACCTGAGGTTGATACGTAGGAACAGGCGCAGGGTTGATAGCAGGAGTTACAGCTGCTACTGGTTGGTAACGTCGCCTTTGCTTTCCGAGAGAGATATTCCCAATTGTAGCGAGCGATTTTGGACGCGGTTCTTAAGCGCTGGTCGCTCTCTGCGGTTTGAGCTTAAACTACAGGTCGATTCATTTTTTATCCTATTGTGAGCTGAATAAGGAAGGGAAATAGATGTCTCCAATTAACCCTGCTTTACATACTGAGTTTAAACAGCGGTCTGTTAGGTTGCGAATGCTATCAATGTGGGGGGGGGCGTTTGTACTGGTTATTTGTATTTTCGCCAATACGGTTTCTTTCTTTTTATCTGGGCAGAAGGTTTCTGGCGGGGAACAACGATTAGGATGTTAGGACTGATGCTTTTGATAGATACATGAGAGTATGGGATTTTGGTTTTTTTGTTCAGTGTGCTCGCTAAGATTTTTCTTTCAATCTTATGCCTACGTATTCCCGTTTACCGAAAAAGGGAAATCAGAGCGTTCGTAGTTCCTCCTATTCTATGGGAGGAAATGGTTGTTTTGGTGTCTTGTTCAAAGCCCAAGACATGAAGCGAAAGGTAGTTTGTATCTTGTTCAAAGCCCAAGATGTGAAGCTAAAAGGGTGTTGATTTGTATCTTGTTCAAAGCCCAAGATATGAAGCTGAAAGACCTTGACTTTAGAGAGAATTTGTCATCTCTAAAGAAGGGTTTGTCTGTCACAGCTGTTGGGTGACTGGTTATAAAGGAGAATTACTTTAACCGGGATATGCGAATCCGGCAATGCCATAATTTCCTTTATAGGGGATTTTAACCTGAAGGAGAAGACTTTAACTCAGTGTAGAGCAATACTATCTTTCCTTAGGAATTTCTCATGCTAAAAGAGGGACAGTGGCATGGATGTAGATGATCCAGAGGCTTGCCGCTTACAGCGATTAGATGAAGGGGAAAGAGTTGTTGATGTTTGTGTACTGTGAACGAGGCACAACTTTGATGCTAATAGGTTGATTGGATCAACCAGTGGTTTTCTTATACAAATCCTAAGAGGAGGCTGATACGTGTCTCGTACAAAGCCCGAGAGAGAGGCTAAAAGGTTTTTGACTCGACGAGGGAATCTTTTGGTATCTTGTATGAAGCCCGAGATGGAGGCGGAAATTCGTTTGGCTCAGGAAGAACCCTTTTATATCTCGTATAAAGCCCGAGATGGAGGCGAAAGGGTGATTGACTCGACGAGGGAGTCCCTTATGTGTCTCGTACAAAGCCCGAGAAAGAGGTTAAACGTTGTTTGACTCCGCTGGGGAGGATCATTGTACAAAGCCCAAGAGGGAGGCTATGGTTACTGTTTCAATATAGTGACAGGTCCAGTATACTGATTTTAAAGAGAAAATCAGTTCTTATATGAGCAACATTGTACTCATGGATTTCATTCAAGGATCCGGGTTATTCCTGTTCTTTAAGGAAGCGGGAAATCCAAAGGGTATTGAGATTGTCCGAGTCTGCGGGTTTCCTTCCTATTTAACGAAGGGGTCACTTGAGAATGTCTTGGAGACTCAAGGGTCTTAGACTGTCCAAGTCTAGAGTGTCATCTTTTGTACTATGCTTTGAGAAACAGTAGTAGACTCTATGAAAGGACTTTTCTATGAAGATGACTAAGTTCTGTTCCTATACCTCTAGGAGGTCGTCGGGACAATTTGTACGAAGCCCAAGAGGAGGCTGGAAACTTTTAAGAAGCCGATCGGTCCTTGTACTAAGCCCAAGAGGAGGCTATCATTCCCGGAGGAAGAGATCAGTATACGAAGCCTAAGAGGAGGCTGTGAATACTTCTAAGATGTCGTATGGTCCTTGTACTAAGCCCAAGAGGAGGCGGGGTTGCTTTTAGGAAGCCTGTGGGTCCTTGTACGATGCCCAAGAGGAGGCCGATGCTTTTAGGAAGTCGATGGGTCCCCAAACCCCGAGAAATTCAAGGCAAGCTATTCACGAGGAATAGATCAAGTCAGGAAAGTTTGAGAATTTGGAAGAAACTCAAAGATGCCATTCACGGAGAATACATTCATCTCTGGGAATAGAGTTTCTTGACAATTCCTAATGAGGACAGCCGAAGAGAAGACTGTATCTGGTGATCCTATTGGGGATCTAGTTGTCTATTTCTACGAACAAACGAAACGGCGTCACCTAGTTCTAGACGTAGTTGCCGGGGAAACTCGAAATATCTATACTATTATTACACAGTTGATATGAGTTTATGAAAGAAGACTTACAGTGAAATAGCCCCACAATACAGTTATATGTATATGAAAGCAGTAAATGAAAGCAATAACCACTTACTCGGTTGTAGAGCTTCCATGCTGTTTGGTTAGTTGTTCAACAAAGATAGATTGAAAATAACAGTATATTCAAAATCAAAGGAGAAAGTGCTTTGAAAAAAGAAAGATTTGGGGCTTACAGCTCAAGGAGAGGCCCATGGTTTTATCAGTGAGCGCACTGTTTGAATTTGTACAGAGGGACTTATACAAGTGACTGAGGCCCAAAATGTTTTTCTGTACAAAGGGATGGGTCTTACACTCTTTCAAGAGGCCCAAATGTTTTAAAGAAAAAGAGTGGGGCTTATAACACGAGGGTAGGCCCAGATGATTTTTCCGTTTAAAATGGCGATCGCGCCGAGGTTTTCTTTTAACGCAGAGGGACTTACACAATAAGTGAGGCCCAAAATGTTTTGGTTAAAAGGGGATTGGGTCTTACACTCTATTAGAGGCCCAAATGAGTTTTGAATGGGTCTTATAGCTCAAGGAGAGGCCCAAGGTTATTTTTCAAAAGGCGACGATCGCGCCGTTTGTTTTTGACGGTATCGGGACTTATACAATACACTGAGGCCCAAAATGTTTGGTCAAAAAAAGGATTGGGTCTTACACTCTATTAGAGGCCCAAAAAGTTTTGAAAAAGTTTGATGAGGGTTGAATTAATCCAAAAACCCTAATTTGTTTTCAAAAATGTATTTAATTGAATAAAAATTCAATTAAAATGATCAAAATTGTTTAACATATGGAAAACAAATTGTGATCTTGGATTAATGCTTCAAAAATTAAGTATTGACCTACAAAATAATTAGAAAGCATTAAAAGTTGCAAAATCAATGTGGAAAAAATATTTAAAATGTCAAAAACAATTAAAATATTAATTCTTTGCAAAAATATCAATTATATGAAATAAATAATATTTTTGGGATTTTTTGAGAAAATAAAATATTTTAACATTTTTGTGAATTATTAAAAAAAGAATCAACTCAAAATCATTAAAACTCAGAGAGAAATTAATTTTTGAATCAATTAAAGAAAAATCACAAAATTCAAATATTTGAAAATTCAAAAAAGGCGCCAAGAACAGCTGAAGAACACGCGCGTGTTCTGGGTTTGGCTGATTTGCATTTTCTATCCAATCTCCCTGAATACTTGATTATAACATGCAATCCACATATCATTATGCTCGTCTCAACCTCACGATCATGTCTATGTCCATTAATTTCATTTAAATTAAACATATAACAAGAAATCATGAAAAATCCTCAAGAACCCTAATTTCTGCATGAAGGCTAGGATTTTTGATACACAATTCAAACAATGCAATTAATTGAGGGAAAACATTCCATGCATGATTATGAACATATGGCCAAATTATTGTGCGAGGAAATATGCATAGATTGAGAGATGACCAAGTGTATGCTTACCTTTAGGCCGTGACAGCAAGTGCAATGTGATTTTTGATTTGGAGGTGTTACAAATGAGTGGTGATGATCTGAACAGCTTCCTTACACCCTATGGAGTGTGTTTGAATGCCTGGACTTGATTGAAAATGGTTGGAACGATTTGTGGTACCTCAGCTGCAACTTGATTGAAAGTTTGAGCAACCAGCTGGTGATTTTGTGAAATCTGTGTTCCAGATGTTATGTGAGTGTTTGGATCACTTCTATATGATGTATGTGAGGTGTGTGAGTGATTGGTTTGATTGGAAAAGCTCTCAAACTCAAAACCCGATAGCTACCTTGCTAAGAAAGGCATTTTTGCCAAGAGAAAGAGATTTTGAGGAAAGCATCTGTTAGATGGCTTTGGTGTACTCAAACTGATCACAATTGAGCTCTATTTATAGTAGAGCAAGTTTGTTTTGGGATCCACAGTGAATGGAAACTGCAGCAGGTGTTTGTTCAATGTTGGCCAATGGAAATGCAAGTCTCCTCTAGCCATTGACTAGAGGTTAGGGCACAGGGTTGTGGTTCCCTTGGTCTTGGATAAGCCTTGACTGATTTCAGATGAGAATGGCTCAGTCCATGCCACCTTGATGCTTCCATTGAATGCTCCAATCAAAATTTGGAGTTTTGTCCCTATTTTGGCCATTCTAGGTTCAACATGCTATTTCTTGTTCCATGGACTTTGGAGGCTTGGCTCAGTGATTGTCCCCTTTAGATTCAATCCTCAGATGTGTCCAAGTGGATAGGAGCATTTGAATTTGGCTGATTTTGGCAAATCGAGCAAAATTGCAAATTCTGCCCTGCCTTGGCAGATTTCAGCAAGGCAACTTTCCAATGTCATATCTCATGACTCAAATTGAATTTAGCAATGTTCTTGGTCATTTTGGAAAGCCCTTACATGATACAACAACTGTTTGAACATGTTTGGTTTTGATCTCTTTTGAATCCAAATGAAAAATCCCCCTACATTTGGCAAAAAGTGAAGGCAGATTCTGACTTAGTGAAAATTTCACTAAGTGTTGGAAAAAGTGACATTTTCACTTTTCAGCCATTTTGATCACTCCATAACTCCAAATCCTTAATGAATTGGACTTAGGTCTAGTTGAAGTTTTTGTAGAGGGTAATGAGGGCTACAAATCCATCTTTGGATGAAAAAAAATGGCTTTGTGGTTTAGGAGTTATGATCCTTCAAAGTTGGTGTCTTTGTCACTTTATTTTTAACTTAGAAAATTTTCTATGTTTTTATGGTTACCCCTTTTACAAGTTATCTAACTTTCTTGATTTTTCTTGATGAATGACGATTCAAATCATACATTAACATCATTTTAGGGTTAAAAAACCATTTTGGTGAAAAATCTCAAAAAGTCAAAGTTGACTTTTGTGCACAGTTGACTTTTTATCAGATGAATTCCAAACTGTGCAATTCTTCAGGAAATCATGTCCTTGACCTAAATCAAACTTGATGGACATGTTCCATGGGTGTCATAGGGCATATTGAATCGTGTCTTAGGGATTGGGAGCATGTCCTGTTCAAAAGTCAGAGTTACAGTTGACTTTTTCCTTAAAACCCTAATTGTTGTGCAGATGAAATTGAGACTTGTTGCTCAAGCTTCTTGGATTAATCCATTGTTCCAAATGGATCAATATAGTTCATTAGAGACCCTAAAACCCTCTCTTGAGGTCTTGTTTCATGATTTGTCCCAAAATTTAACTTAGGGGTGAATTAGGTCAAGAAACCCTAATTCCTGATTTTTTATTAGTGCAACCCCTGAGGCAAAATTGACTTGATGAATGGGTCCATGAGGTTACATGGAGTACATTAGGTTGTGTTTTGGATCATTCGCTCATGCCCAGATGAAAAATTTCCATCTGGAGGCTCTGGTCGACCAAAACCCTAATTTGGTGACACTGTCGATCTTGAGGCCTGATCCACCTAGAAGGGAGCATCCTTGTGCTTAATCCTTGGAGTGGGAGTCCTTTTGATCCTTTGTGGATGCTTGAGAGGTTAGACAAGTTAAAAATCATGTCATTCCTTGATTGATCCTTTGTCTAAGCACTCAGAGAGGGCTTGAAACCCTAGTTTTGATTGTAGTGAATGCTCACCCATCTTTGGGGAGACTGATGAAGTATGATGGTTCTTCCATATTGTGATGATGATTTTCACAATGATGGGAAATCTTAGTGGTCAAAATTTGGGGAATGACAGATGCCCCTATTTAATCTTCTTGGACCCGAATGTGTGAATGACGAAGGTATTCGGGCATTCGGGGTGCAAGAGGATTAAATATCGAAATACCCAAAATTTTGATGGCTATGAATGGAAGCTTGCGCATTCATCTTCTTTTGCTAAGCAATGATGCTTAGAAAAGGCAAACTTCCCCTCGATCCTGGTCTTCAGCCAAAGAACTGGTCTTAGTTTTCTTTTGTCAACTTCCCCTCGTTCTTGGTTTCCTACCAAGGAACTGGTCTCAGTTGTGGAAACAAACTTCCCCTCGATCCTGGTTTCCTACCGAGGAACTGGTCTTAGTTTCTAATTTAAACTTCCCCACGGTCCTGGTTTCCTACCGAGGAACTGGTCTCAGTTTCTTTTGTCAATAAACTTTACTGACAAGGAACGCTATTTGTAGCGGATTTCCCTCAAACTTCTCGCCGAATTTTCCTGGGGAGATGTCATTTGATGGGAAAAAGTTTGACGTTAGACTCGCTGGGGAGCATAATCGTCTGAATTGTAGAGGTACACAAACTTCTCTGTTGGAGACGCCATTTGTCGACTCTATCTGGGGAAAAAGAGTCTCTTGAGAGACTTCTTCCGCTTGGGGTCTTACATCATACTTTTCTCAGGATCTTCCCAGAGAAATGCCATATGATGGGCTCCAATTTTGAGGTGTCGATGACCTTTTCATCAGCGGTTCTTTCGGAGCGAAACTGACATGCTGCCGAATCTCTGATTACGAGGCTTTCTCTATGGATTTTCCTTAATCCGGGAAAGCAAGGATATCATCTTCAATGGAGAATAGTGACATCGGTTGAAGGTTCTCTGGTCTTTCAGAGGTTCAAGTTATCAAAGTGGTCAAAGGCCAACTTCCTCTCAGAAATAAACTGGAGGAGAGAGAATGTTCAGACGTAACACTTCCTGACGAGGAAAGGGCTGACAACTCAATTGAGAGGACTTTTATCACTAGGGGACAAGACCGACTAGAGTGATAGTGATGCAATATGAAATGTGAATGCAAATCAAATAATGCATGATGCATGTATGTATATGCTGACAAAACTGACGCAACATACAAACTAAAAGATGAACATGACTGGATACTCTGCCATCGCGGGGCGTATAAAAATATCACTGGTTCAAGATAGCAATTCCACCTTGCTTAGGAGAGACAGTCCCTATTGGGAGCTACCGTTGATCGGGCTTAGGAGGTAAGAACTCGGCTGAGGCGTGTCAGACGGAGTATCCGTATCTGGCATAACTGATCCTTCATTCAGGCGCACTGGCTTAGAAGGAGTACTTTGATTCTGCACTTTGAAGCTCGATTACTTCTGGAGAAGCGAGCGACGTTCTTTTGATGTTCAACAGTCAAAAGAAATTGTCGTCTTTATTTTAAAAGCAGAAAAAGTTTAACAAGTAAATTCATTTTTGTTTTATTTCAAGAATCGTTAATCATGTTAACAACGTCGTTCTGTAAAGCTAAAACAAGTAAGAATTACAAACAAAAGCACAAAGGCTCAAATTTTATTAATAAGATGGAGATCAGCCAAACGCGTGATTCCAAAGAGTATTTACAAAGTTAAAAAAATGGTAATTTATATGGAAAAGGGCTATGTTGAAACATAACGACCACTATCCTTCTACCAACTTTGAATTCGAGGCATCCTGAGCTTCTGTTGAAGATGACCTTGACTGGAGTTTTCCTCCGATGGATGGTATAACTGCTGCTGCTGAGGGATTCGCCTCTGTTGAACATAGTTACTTGCCATTATCCCTAATTTTTTCCTGGATTATACTTTGATGTTTCCAATCCACCGGGATGATTTTTTTCATGTCTCTAACTTTTGCCTGGACCGCCCTTTCGGGTTTTCAATCCACCGAGACGTTTTTTTTTTAGTTTAGGCGAAGTATTTCTTGACTACATCAACATTTGTGGGGTAGGCAAATTCCTCTCCGTCCATGGTTGCAAGTCTCAAGGCGCCGCCTGAGAAAGCTTTCGTGACCACATAGGGACCATCATAATTCGGAGTCCACTTGCCCCGAGAGTCAGTGAGAAATGATTGTATCTTCTTGAGCACGAGGTCTCCTTTTCTGAAAACACGAGGTCAAACCTTTTTGTCAAACGCCCTCTTCATTCTCTGTTGATACAGCTGACCATGGCATAGTGTCGTGATTCTCTTTTCTTCGATCAGATTCAGTTCGTCGTGTCGGCTTTGACACCATTCAGCTTCGGTGAGCTTAGCTTCCATCAATACTCGGATTGACGGGATCTCTACTTCTATGGGGAGCACTGCTTCCATGCCATACACTAGAGAGAAAAGGGTTGCCCCTGTTGAAGTGCGGACAGATGTGCGATAACCGTGAAGAGCAGAGGGTAACATCTCGTGCCAGTCTTTGTAGGTTACGACCATCTTTTAAACGATCTTCTTGATGTTCTTATTGGCCGCTTCTACCGCTCCGTTCATCTTGGGTCGGTAGGGAGATGAGTTATGGTGTTCGATCTTGAATTCAGCGCACAACTCTTTCATCATCTTGTTGTTCAAGTTAGATCCATTATCAGTAATGATCTCGCTTGGAACACCATAATGGCAGATGATATTGTTTTTGATAAATCGGACCACCACTTGTCGGGTTACATTAGCGTACGACGTTGCTTCGACCCACTTGGTGAAATAGTCGATGGCTACTAGGATGAACCGATGTCCGTTTGAAGCCTTAGGTTCAATCATGTCGATCATGTCGATTTCCCATATGGAAAATGGCCATGGGGAAGAAAGAACTTTGAGATGTGATGGCGGTACATGAATTTTGTTGGAGTATATCTGACACTTGTGACACCTCCTCATGTACTTGTAGCAGTCGGATTCCATTGTCAACCAATAGTACCCTGCTCTTAGAATTTTTCTCGCCATTGTGTGTCCGTTGGCATGAGTACCAAAGGACCCTTCATGAATTTCATTCATAAGCATGTCTGCTTCTGGTCTGTCGACGCATTGGAGCAAGACCATGTCAAAATTTCTCTTATAGAGAGTGCCCCGCTCAGGAAGAAGTTTCCAACTAATCTTCTGAGGGTTTTTCTATCTTTTCTGAGTGCCCCAGATGGGTACTCTTGTTTCTGAAGGAAGCATTTGATATCGTGATACCAAGGTCTGTCGTCTATGATTGCTTCAATCGTGAAGAAGTAAGGGGGCCTTTCAAGGCGCATTATGTCGATCTTAGGTATGTCATTCCATCGACCTACACTAATCATGGAAGAGAGAGTGGCTAATGCATCAGCCATGTGATTCTCTTCACGAGGGATGTGATGAAACTCAACTCTGTTGAAGAAAGGTAACAACCTTCTTGCATAATCTTTTTAAGGAATCAGTCCTGATTGGTATGTGTTCCAATCTCCTTTTATCTGATTGATAACCAAGGCTGAGTCGCCGTATACGTCCAAGTTTTTGATCCTTAAATCAATCGCTTCTTCGAGACCCATAATACAAGCTTCGTATTCGGCCTCGTTGTTCGTACACTTGAACGTAAGTCTAGCAGTGAAAGGAATGTGGGTACCCTGAGGGGTAACAATGATTGCCCCAATTTCGTTTCCGTAATGATTAACTGCTCCGTCAAAGATAAGTCCCCATTGTGAACCTGGTTTTGGCCCTTCACTGGGTAACGGTTCATCGCAATCTTTCATTTTTAGATACATGACATCTTAGTCTGGGAAGTCAAACCCGATTGATTCTTGATCGTCAATCGGTTGATGAGCCAAATGATCGGCTAAAATATTTCCCTAAACGGCTTTCTGAGCGTGGTACTCTATGTCATATTCTGATAACAACATCTGCCAACGGGCAATCCTTCCCGTGAGAGCAGGTTTTTCGAAAACGTATTTGATTGGATCCATTTCGGAGACCAACCAAGTAGTATGACAAATCATGTATTGGCGAAGACGTTTGGCTGCCCAAGCTAAAGCGCAACAAGTTTTCTCAAGCATCGTGTATCGAGTTTCACAGTCGGTGAATTTCTTGCTTAGATAGTAGATGGCAGACTCTTTCCTTTTGGTTTCGTCTTGTTGGCCAAGTACACATCCCATTGAGTCCTCCAGAACTGTGAGGTAAATGATCAGTGGTCTTCCTTCCACTGGAGGTGATAGAATCGGCGGATTCAACAGGTATTCCTTAATACTGTCGAAGGCAGTTTGGCAATCTTATGACCAAACGCAATCCTGGTTCTTTTTCAGTAATTTGAAAATCGGCGCACACATGGCAGTCATAAGGAATATGAATCTGGAGATGTAGTTCAACCGTCCCAGGAATCCTCTGACTTGTTTTTCAGTTTTCGGAGAAGGCATTTCCTGAATGGCCTTGACCTTGTCAGGATCAACCTCAATTCCTTTCTGGCTGACGATGAACCCTAATAGTTTCCCTGAACGGACACCGAAGGTGCACTTGTTCGGATTCAAGCGGAGCTTGAATTTTCTTAGACGTTCGAACAATTTTGACAGATGTTAAACGTGCTCACTCTCTATTTTTTATTTTACAATCATATCATCGACATACACTTCGATTTCTTTGTGTATCATGTCATGAAACAGAGTAGTCATGGCCCTTTGATAGGTTGCCCCGGCGTTCTTCAAATCGAACGACATTACCTTGTAACAAAAGGTGCCCCATGGTGTAATGAACGAAGTTTTCTCCATGTCTTTCGGCGCCATTTTGATCTGGTTATAGCCCGAGAATCCATCCATGAAGGAGAAGACTTTGAATTTTGTTGTACTATCCACCAGCATGTCAATGCGTGGTAAAGGAAAGTCGTCCTTTGGACTTGCCTTGTTCAGATCCCTGTCATCAACACACATTCTGACCTTTCCGTCCTTTTTGGGAACGTGTACAATATTGGCTAACCATTGAGGATATTCAGATGTAGCGAGGAAACCCGCGTCAATCTGTTTCTGCACCTCCTCTTTGATTTTGATGGCCATGTCCGGGTGAGTCCGTCTCAACCTTTGCTTTATTGGCGGACATTCCGATCTCAACGGTAAGTGATGTTCCACGATGCTGGTATCCAACCCTGGCATATCCTGATAGGACCAAGCGAATACATCGGGAAATCCTCTGAGAATCTTTATCAAACTCTCTCTGGCAGTTGGATTGAGCAGTGCCCCAATCCTGATTTCTTTTCTCTCTTTTCCTGAACCCAAGTTTACCGTTTCCAACGGTTCTTTGTGAGGTTCAATGGACCTTTCCTCTTGTCTGAGTAGTCGGGAGATCTCTTATGGAATTTCATTGTCATTTTCTTCTTCAGCCTCGAATACCGGGAACTCAAAGTTGGGAGAAGGCATCGGATCGTATGTTTCAACTAGGTTTAAAACAAGCAATCTGTATGACGTGATGATTCGTGTTTAGAAGAGATAGAGGAAAATGCAAGTGTGTGCAGTGTATATTTTTTTTTACTGCTTGTTTTTATTATTGAATTGTTTTTTAGGATTACCATTTTCTGAAAAACGAAAAGAGAAAATAGCAATTAATGCGGAAATTACAGAACGACGTTATTTTATTAATGAACAAGTCGATTCTTGAAACTACAGCCCTATAAAACAAAACTCTGTCGCTTTGGGCGAAGCGAAGAGGGATATTTACAGAAAGCGAGCCCTATCAAAACATCTGTTTCACCTGGGCAGGGTGAAAGGTTAAAGACGACAATTACTTTGACTTATGAATAATCTTCGGAACATCGACGGCAACCCATTGGCGGCGAACTCCTCGGTGAATCACAAAGTCTGGCACCTTCCTTGATTTGTCTTCAGAAATAACGTTGATTTCTGGTGGAGCAGGATCATTGGAATCTGTCTCCCAGGCAGAATTGTCGTAGGAGAATTCCTCTGTTGCATTTTGCATAGCATTTGTGCTCTCAGCTGTACCTCCCCATCCAGTAGGCTGGATATCTTCGAGCCTGATACGAGAGCTTTCGGGAGCGGTGTACTTGACCGTATAGTCGAATTTTCCACTTGGTTCTCCCAGGGTGTCCCACACTTCTCTGGAACTGGAGGAGTCATCTCTCTCGATGACGTTAACCTCAGGAAAAGCATAGTTGATGAATTCAAGTCCTGCAAACGTTGCGAATTCATCTTCATGTTGAGTAGTTTCTGAATGACCTGAGCGTTGATCCTATGACATGGTGGGGACACAGGTATTCTGTTCAATGATGGTCAGCTGATTTTCATTGTTCGGCTGACTCTCTTGCCCCAAGTTTCCTGGGTAAGGTTGCCACATTGGCAGACCATCCATTGGGCCATAGTAATTGTGGTCAAAATTGTCTTTCATCAGAGTGTCCTCCTCTAATGAATTTGGCGGAGCACGGCATCCTTCCGGATAACAATCTCCATAGATCATTTCGACGTCTGACCATGGTATAAATCTCGGACTTTCTGTGGGAAAGCAAAAAGGCATAGGTACCTCTTCCTGAGACATATAACCATCCTCATTAAGATAGGATTTTCATTCTTCATCTGTGTCAGAGGGACCTTCCTCATTGATAGCATGTACTGCTTAAGACACTGGGTGAAGGAAACCTCCACTGTGGAAGAAATTTTGAAGGGGATGAAGACTTTCATCATTGGCAACTGTCTGGGTACAGGTTGCGGAAAAACCAAGACCCTTCTTTGTTTTATTGTCAGTAGGAACGACAAGCTGTCCCCATCCGGTTGTATCGGTACTCTCTACCGCTTTGATAGCATCTTTGTATGAGGAAATCGAGGTTCCTCCTTGGGATTGATTGTCCTTGCTCACCGACAGTGCTTGGAACTGAGTTCCAATAACCTCCTCGGGTTCTATACCAGTAGATGATGACAAGTTGCTTACAAGCAAGGCTTGTTCCCCACAAACCGTGACAAGTTAATCGTTCTTGACGAACTTTAGCTTTTGATGGAGGGTCGAAGTGACCGCTCCAGCCTGATGTATCCAAGGTCTTCCTAATAAACAATTGTACGTTGCCCGGATGTCCATGACCTGGAAAGTGACTTGGAAAGTGTGAGGACCGATAGTTATGGGAAGATCAACTTCGCCGATAACTATTTTTCTGGATCCATTTCGGAGACCAACCAAGTAGTATGACGAATCATGTATTGGCGAAGACGTTTGGCTGCCCAGGCTAAAGCGCAACAAGTTTTCTCAAGCATCGTACACCGAGTTTCACAGTCGGTGAATTTCTTGCTTAGATAGTAGATGGCAGACTCTTTCCTTTTGGTTTCGTCTTGTTGGCCAAGTACACATCCTATTGAGTCCTCCAGAACTGTGAGGTAAATGATTAGTGGTCTTCCTTCCACTGGAGGTGATAGAATCGGCGAATTCAACAGGTATTCCTTAATACTGTCGAAGGCAGTTTGGCAATCTTCTGACCAAATGCAATCCTGGTTCTTTTTCAGTAATTTGAAAATCGGCGCACACGTGGCAGTCATAAGGAATATGAATCTGGAGATGTAGTTCAACCGTCCCAGGAATCCTCTGACTTGTTTTTCAGTTTTCGGAGAAGGCATTTCCTGAATGGCCTTGACCTTGTCAGGATCAACCTCAATTCCTTTCTGGCTGACGATGAACCCTAATAGTTTCCCTGAACGGACACCGAAGATGCACTTGTTCGGATTCAAGCAGAGCTTGAATTTTCTTAGACGTTCGATCAATTTTGACAGATGTCCAACGTGCTCACTCTCTGTTTTTGATTTTGCAATCATATCATTGACATACACTTCGATTTCTTTGTGTATCATGTCATGAAACAGAGTAGTCATGGCCCTTTGATAGGTTGCCCCGACGTTCTTCAAATCGAACGGCATTACCTTGTAACAAAAGGTGCCCCATGGTGTAATGAACGAAGTTTTCTCCATGTCTTTCGGCGCCATTTTGATCTGGTTATAGCCCGAGAATCCATCCATGAAGGAGAAGACTTTGAATTTTGCTGTACTGTCCACCAGCATGTCAATGTGAGGTAAAGGAAATTCGTCCTTTGGACTTGCCTTTTTCAGATCCCTATAATCAACACACATTCTGACCTTTCCGTCCTTTTTGAGAACGGGTACAATATTGGCTAACCATTGAGGATATTCAGATGTAGCGAGGAAACCCGCATCAATCTGTTTCTGCACCTCCTCTTTGATTTTGATGGCCATGTCCGGGTGAGTCCGTCTCAACCTTTGCTTTATTGGCGGACATTCCGATCTCAACGGTAAGTGATGTTCCACGATGCTGGTATCCAACCCTGGCATATCCTGATAGGACCAAGCGAATACATCGGGAAATCCTCTGAGAAGCTTTATCAAACTCTCTCTGGCAGTTGGACTGAGCAGTGCCCCAATCCTGATTTTTTTTCTCTCTTTTCCTGAACCCAAGTTTACCGTTTCCAACGGTTCTTTGTGAGGTTCAATGGACCTTTCCTCTTGTCTGAGTAGTCGGGAGATCTCTTATGGAATTTCATTGTCATTTTCTTCTTCAGCCTCGAATACCGAGAACTCAAAGTTGGGAGAAGGCATCAGATCCTATGTTTTAACTAGGTTTAAAACAAGCAATCTGCATGACGTGATGATTCGTGTTTAGAAGAGATAGAGGAAAATGCAAGTGTGTGCAGTGTATATTTTTTTTTACTGCTTGTTTTTATTATTGAATTGTTTTTTAGGATTACCATTTTCTGAAAAACGAAAAGAGAAAACAGCAATTAATGCGAAAATTACAGAACGACGTTATTTTATTAATGAACAAGTCGATTCTTGAAACTACAACCCTATAAAACAAAACTCTGTCGCTTTGGGCGAAGCGAAGAGGGATATTTACAGAAAGCGAGCCCTATCAAAACATCTGTTTCACCTGGGCAGGGTGAAAGGTTAAAGACGACAATTACTTTGACTTATGAACAATCTTCGGAACATCGACGGCAACCCATTGGCGGCGAACTCCTCGGTGAATCACAAAGTCTGGCACCTTCCTTGATTTGTCTTCAGAAATAACGCTGATTTCTGGTGGAGCAGGATCATTGGAATCTGTCTCCCAGGCAGAATTGTTGTAGGAGAATTCCTCTGTTGCATTTTGCGTAGCATTTGTGCTCTCAGCTGTACCTCCCCATCCAGTAGGCTGGATATCTTCGAGCCTGATACGAGAGCTTTCGGGAGCGGTGTACTTGACCGTATAGTCGAATTTTCCACTTGGTTCTCCCAGGGTGTCCCACCCTTCTCTGGAACTGGAGGAGCCATCTCTCTCGATGACGTTAACCTCAGGAAAAGCATAGTTGATGAGTTCAAGTCCTGCAAACGTTGCGAATTCATCTTCATGTTGAGTAGTTTCTGAATGACCTGAGTGTTGATCCTATGACATGGTGGGGACACAGGTATTCTGTTCAATGATGGTCAGCTGATTTTCATTGTTCAGCTGACTCTCTTACCCCAAGTTTCCTGGGTAAGGTTGCCACATTGGCAGACCATCCATTGGGCCATAGTAATTGTGGTCAAAATTGTCTTTCATCAGAGTGTCCTCCTCTAATGAATTTGGCGGAGCACGGCATCCTTCCGGATCACAATCTCCATAGATCATTTCGACGTCTGACCGTGGTATAAATCTCGGACTTTCTGTGGGAAAGCAAAAAGGCATAGGTACCTCTTCCTGAGACATATAACCGTCCTCATTAAGATAGGATTTTCATTCTTCATCTGTGTCAGAGGGACCTTCCTCATTGATAGCATGTACTGCTTGAGACACTGGGTGAAGGAAACCTCCACTGTGGAAGAAATTTTGAAGGGGATGAAGACTTTCATCATTGGCAGCTGTCTGGGTACAGGTTGCGGAAAAACCAAGACCCTTCTTTGTTTTATTGTCAGTAGGAACGACAAGCTGTCCCCATCCGGTTGTATCGGTACTCTCGACCGCTTTGGTAGCATCTTTGTATGAGGAAATCGAGGTTCCTCCTTGGGATTGATTGTCCTTGCTCACCGACAGTGCTTGGAACTGAGTTCCAATAACCTCCTCGGGTTCTATACCAGTAGATGATGACAAGTTGCTTACAAGCAAGGCTTGTTCCCCACAAACTGTGACAAGTTGATCGTTCTTGACGAACTTTAGCTTTTGATGGAGGGTCGAAGTGACTGCTCCAGCCTGATGTATCCAAGGTCTTCCTAATAAACAACTGTACGTTGCCCAGATGTCCATGACCTGGAAAGTGACTTGGAAAGTGTGAGGACCGATAGTTATGGGAAGATCAACTTCGCCGATAACTGTTTTTCTGGATCCATTTCGGAGACCAACCAAGTAGTATGACGAATCATGTATTGGCGAAGAAGTTTGGCTGCCCAGGCTAAAGCGAAACAAGTTTTCTCAAGCATCGTACACCGAGTTTCACAGTCGGTGAATTTCTTGCTTAGATAGTAGATGGCAGACTCTTTCCTTTTGGTTTCGTCTTGTTGGCCAAGTACACATCCCATTGAGTCCTCCAGAACTGTGAGGTAAATGATCAGTGGTCTTCCTTCCACTGGAGGTGATAGAATCGGCGGATTCAACAGGTATTCCTTAATACTGTCGAAGGCAGTTTGGCAATCTTCTGACCAAACGCAATCCTGGTTCTTTTTCAGTAATTTGAAAATCGGCGCACACGTGGCAGTCATAAGGAATATGAATCTGGAGATGTAGTTCAACCGTCCCAGGAATCCTCTGACTTGTTTTTCAGTTTTCGGAGAAGGCATTTCCTGAATGGCCTTGACCTTGTCAGGATCAACCTCAATTCCTTTCTGGCTGACGATGAACCCCAATAGTTTCCCTGAACGGACACCGAAGGTGCACTTGTTCAGATTCAAGCTGAGCTTGAATTTTCTTAGACGTTCGAACAAATTTGACAAATGTCCAACGTGCTCACTCTCTGTTTTTGATTTTGCAATCATATCATCGACATACACTTCGATTTCTTTGTGTATCATGTCATGAAACAGAGTAGTCATGGCCCTTTGATAGGTTGCCCCGGCGTTCTTCAAATCGAACGGCATTACCTTGTAACAAAAGGTGCCCCATGGTGTAATGAACGAAGTTTTCTCCATGTCTTTCGGCGCCATTTTGATCTAGTTATAGCCCGAGAATCCATCCATGAAGGAGAAGACTTTGAATTTTGTTGTACTGTCCACCAGCATGTCAATGTGAGGTAAAGGAAAGTCGTCCTTTGGACTTGCCTTTTTCAGATCCCTATAATCAACACACATTCTGACCTTTCCGTCCTTTTTGGGAACGGGTACAATATTGGCTAACCATTGAGGATATTCAGATGTAGCGAGGAAACCCGCGTCAATCTATTTCTGCACTTCCTCTTTGATTTTGATGGCCATGTCCGGGTGAGTCCGTCTCAACCTTTGCTTTATTGGCGGATATTCCGATCTCAACGGTAAGTGATGTTCCACGATGCTGGTATCCAACCCTGGCATATCCTGATAGGACCAAGCGAATACATCGGGAAATCCTCTGAGAAGCTTTATCAAACTCTCTCTGGCAGTTGGACTGAGCAGTGCCCCAATCCTGATTTCTTTTCTCTCTTTTCCTGAACCCAAGTTTACCGTTTCCAACGGTTCTTTGTGAGGTTCAATGGACCTTTCCTCTTGTCTGAGTAGTCGGGAGATCTCTTCTGGAATTTCGTTGTCATTTTCTTCTTCAGCCTCGAATACCGAGAACTCAAAGTTGGGAGAAGGCATCAGATCGTATGTTTCAACTAGGTTTAAAACAAGCAATCTGCATGACGTGATGATTCGTGTTTAGAAGAGATAGAGGAAAATGCAAGTGTGTGCAGTGTATATTTTTTTTTACTGCTTGTTTTTATTATTGAATTGTTTTTTAGGATTACCATTTTCTGAAAAACGAAAAGAGAAAACAACAATTAATGCGAAAATTACAGAACGACGTTATTTTATTAATGAACAAGTCGATTCTTGAAACTACAACCCTATAAAACAAAACTCTGTCGCTTTGGGCGAAGCGAAGAGGGATATTTACAGAAAGCGAGCCCTATCAAAACATCTGTTTCACCTGGGCAGGGTGAAAGGTTAAAGACGACAATTACTTTGACTTATGAACAATCTTCGGAACATCGACGGTAACCCATTGGCGGCGAACTCCTCGTTGAATCACAAAGTCTGGCACCTTCCTTGATTTGTCTTCAGAAATAACGCTGATTTCTGGTGGAGCAGGATCATTGGAATCTGTCTCCCAGGCAGAATTGTCGTAGGAGAATTCCTCTGTTGCATTTTGCGTAGCATTTGTGCTCTCAGCTGTACCTCCCCATCCAGTAGGCTGGATATCTTCGAGCCTGATACGAGAGCTTTCGGGAGCGGTGTACTTGACCGTATAGTCGAATTTTCCACTTGGTTCTCCCAGGGTGTCCCACCCTTCTCTGGAACTGGATGAGTCATCTCTCTCGATGACGTTAACCTCAGGAAAAGCATAGTTGATGAATTCAAGTCCTGCAAACGTTGCGAATTCATCTTCATGTTGAGTAGTTTCTGAATGACCTGAGTGTTTATCCTATGACATGGTGGGGACACAGGTATTCTGTTCAATGATGGTCAGCTGATTTTCATTGTTCGGCTGACTCTCTTGCCCCATGTTTCCTGGGTAAGGTTGCCACATTGGCAGACCATCCATTGGGCCATAGTAATTGTGGTCAAAATTGTCTTTCATCAGAGTGTCCTCCTCTAATGAATTTGGCGGAGCACGGCATCCTTCCGGATCACAATCTCCATAGATCATTTCGACGTCTGACCGTGGTATAAATCTCAGACTTTTTGTCGGAAAGCAAAAAGGCATAGGTACCTCTTCCTGAGACATATAACCGTCCTCATTAAGATAGGATTTCCATTCTTCATCTGTGTCAGAGGGACCTTCCTCATTGATAGCATGTACTGCTTGAGACACTGGGTGAAGGAAACCTCCACTGTGGAAGAAATTTTGAAGGGGATGAAGACTTTCATCATTGGCAGCTGTCTGGGTGCAGGTTGCGGAAAAACCAAGACCCTTCTTTGTTTTATTGTCAGTAGGAACGACAAGCTGTCCCCATCCAGTTGTATCGGTACTCTCGACCGCTTTGATAGCATCTTTGTATAAGGAAATCGAGGTTCCTCCTTGGGATTGATTGTCCTTGCTCACCGACAGTGCTTGGAACTGAGTTCCAATAACCTCCTCGGGTTCTATACCAGTAGATGATGACAAGTTGCTTACAAGCAAGGCTTGTTCCCCACAAACCGTGACAAGTTGATCGTTCTTGACGAACTTTAGCTTTTGGTGGAGGGTCGAAGTGACCGCTCCAGCCTGATGTATCCAAGGTCTTCCTAATAAATAACTGTACGTTGCCCGGATGTCCATGACCTGGAAAGTGACTTGGAAAGTGTGAGGACCGATAGTTATAGGAAGATCAACTTCGCCGATAACTATTTTTCTGGATCCGTCGAACGCTTTGACGACAACCTCGCTGATTCTCATCGGAGGGCCTTTGAATGACAATTGCATCAAAGTGGACTTCGGCATAACATTCAGGGCTGACCCTGTGTCTACCAGTACGCTGGCTAAAGCATCGTCCTGGCAGTTAACTGTGATATTGAGCGCCATGTTATGACGGCGACCCTCTTCAGGTAATTCCTCATCACTAAATCCCAAATTGTTGCAGGAAGTGATGTTATAGACAATACTATCGAACTGTATAATCGTTACATCCTGTTCCACAAAGGCTTGCTCCAAGACTTTCTGTAGAGCCTCCCTGTGGGCTTCTGAACTGAGTAACAGCGATAATACCGAGATCTTTGAAGGAGTTTGTAACAGTTGATCGACAATGTTATATTCATTCCTTTGGATGAGCTTCAGCATCTCATCATCGTTTTTTGAAAGGTCGGGATCACTGGATTGACCGACTGGTGGATCGGGAGCTTCCGTCTGAAGTTCCTTTTCTTTGTTAAGTTCTTCAACTCCTCGGTTGAAGATTCTACCACTCCGTGTTACACGACTGATGTCTACAATATTCACGACGGAGGGTAATGGAATTTCCTTTCCATTTTTAATTATCGTTGCACCGTATTTGTAAGGGATAGCCTTAGCTGATTCATACGGTAGTGGTCCCGGTAGATAGATGACTATGGGAACCTTCTAATTTTTATGACCATCATAAGTAATCTCGATTCGTTCCCGGTTGGGAACTTTAGATTCGTCAAGTAGAGGGATAATGGCAAAAACATCCCTGGTCCTGTGATGACCAGAGATTGTGACAACATCCTCAACTTGCTCGGCAAGGTAGTTCGGCGTCCAGTCGATGGGTCCAGAACCCGGATATGGACGAATTTCTCCACGATCGACCTAACCCTGAAGAGCTGCTCTTACAAGGTAACACCCTTGGTTACTTTCCGAACTGACGCTACAACTGTCATAGTTGTGTGGTGGCACCTGGCCACGCCCACTTTGAATACAATGTAACCTCAATAGGTTAGCTTCCACTGATCGGACATCCTGACTTTGACGCCGAGTAGGATTCCTGTTACTGATACTAATTTGTTGAGTATCTTCATCCATATAAATTGGCATCCACCAGTGATTTAACAAGTGCTGAAGTGCCTCCTGGACAAGGGTACAACCTCGATCGTTTTTGCAACCCGCTTTACAGCTTTGATAGTCATGTGATATTAAGAATCTGAGCCGGACCTGCTCAGCATGTAACTCTACCAGGTTGGTATTCATCACACGAATATCGAAGATCTGAACCATGTTGATCTGATAAGGGTTCCTATCATGGTAGTCTTGGATCCATCCAAGATCCATCTGACGCTGGAGGGCCTCCTGTATTGAAGAGCATCCCTGTTTGACATTCATCACACGGATGTCGTGGTTCTTAATGATGTTAGAATTTGTGTAAACCATGTTAACTCCACGAACTCGGTGCTCTTGGATCCATCCGAGATTCATTTGTTCCTGTAGAGCTGCTTGCACTACAGAACATCCTTGGTTGTCTTTAGAGCAGATATCACACTGGTGATAGTTATGAGGTGGCACATGGCCATATCCACTCTGTCTACAATCCATCTTGACCATATTGGTTTTCAACAAGAGTACATCATGAATTTGATAGACATCGTTAGTCTCTCCTTCTATCAAATTGACTGCAGCCTTCTCATGTTGAGGCAGCGGGTTTATGAGAACATTAGGATTCGTATCCTTGAAGGATAAGACCCCACTCCTAACAAGTTTTTGCACGTCGGACTTGAAATTGAGACAAGTCTCTATGTTAAGCCCTGATCCTCCTTGATGATAAGGGCATGTTTGATCCACCTTAAACCAAAAAGGCGGATTTTCCGGTACTGTAAGAGGAGACTTAGTCTGAATGCACCCCTTAGCCAGTAGTAATGGAAACAGCTCTGCGTACGACACCGGTATAGGATCAAATCCTGGTGGTCGCGTTGTACGGTTGTTGTTATATGAAGGACGAGCCTGCTGAAGAGGCTGTTGTGTCCTTTGCTGATCAGGTTGGCTCTGTGTAACCTGAGGTTGATACGTAGTAATAGACGCAGGGTTGATAGCAGGAGTCACAGCTGCTACCGGTTGATAACGTCGCCTTTGCTTTCCGAGAGAGATATTCCCAATATCTTGCTCTTTTTTCTTAGGGAGAGCACTACCGTATTTTTTAGTACCACTCGATGATCCAGCGTCTTTTGCCAAACGTCCTTCTCGGACGGCTTCCTCAAGACGTACGCCCATGCCTACCATCTCGGTAAAATCACTGGGTGCACTGGCAACCATTCGGTCATAGTAAAATGAGCTTAAGGTCTTTAAGAAGATCTTTGTCATCTCTTTTTCCTCAAGAGGTGGACAAATTTGAGCGGCAATTTTATGTCACCTTTGAGCATACTCCTTAAAGGTTTCCTTGTCCTTTTGCGACATTGATCTGAGTTGATCTCTGTCGGGTGCCATGTCCAAATTGTATTTGTATTATTGGACGAAGGCAGTGCCAAGATCTCTGAAAGTGCTAATCGTGGCACGGTTAAAACCCATGTACCATTTGAGTACGACACCGGTTAAACTATCCTGGAAGTAGTGAATCAGTAGGTCCTGATTCTCCGTCTGGGCTGACATTCGCCGAGCGTACATCACCAGATGGCTCTGAGGGCAAGAGTTACCCTTGTACTTTTCAAAGTCGGGCACTTGGAATTTGTGCGGGACTTTCACATTTGGGACCAAGCAGAGGTCTGCGGTGTCCTTTCCAAATAGATCCTGACCGCGAATGGCTTGCAGCTCCTTCTACATTTCCAGAAACTGCTCCTGGAATTCATCCATTCTGTCAAACATGATTTCCTTTTTACCAGAAGATGTCTGTGGAATCTGTCCTTCCGGGACAGTGTGCACCACAGGGGGTGGTACCGTTACTACGGAAGTGAGTCTTGGCGTCTCCCGAAGTTTGTAACCTTCAGGAGTCTTCAGTATGCCCTTGGCATCTTCGCTTTCCCGAAGTTTGTAACCTTCAGGCCCAGTGGCTTCTGTTGTGATTCCCTGATCTTTAGTGATCGGTGGAATATATCCTTCCGGGATATAGTTAACAGGCATGCCCCAAGGACGATCTTTCGGTATCTGATACCTAGGATCATACTTCTCCACTATGGGCGTTGAGGTGATCTCTGAGATCACAGTTCTTTGTAGCTGAGCTTCTGCCATGGCTTGCATGTCGTTACGAAGCTTTCTCATATCCTCTCTCAGAGCGTCGATCTCTTCTTTCAATTTTTTGTTTTCTTCCTCAAGATCATCCATCTTTTCCTGACGATTGGCCCGAGTATTATACGAATGAGATAGTTTGACTCTAGAACCAAGACACAAACGTGAGATTCGTAGGTAAGAAGAATACGCGATGTGAGAATGATGAATGCAATTATTATATTAATTGTTTAAGGTTTAATCAAAATAAACTTCGACAATTAGATTGCAAATATCAAACGGTGGGGAAACCCATTTTTATTGAATTCAAAGGATTACAGAAACGAAAATACAGTAGATTACAAAGTGCAGAAACAGAAACCTAAGCTAATGGGTCTTGAGTCCTCTCTGAAGAGAAATCAGGTGCTAATTCTGGTATCTTCCTTTTCTTTGACCGGGGCTCTTGGGCCGTTGTCGGGTTGTCATTCCTTTGTCAGGTGAAAGGAGCGAGCAAATTCCTTTGGTCATCCTGATTATCCACAACATGTTGCTCCAAAATTTCAATCAGAGCATCTTTCTCTTTCAGTAATTGCTGTATTTTGATGCACTCTATGTCGAGGGTGCGGTACTTGTTCTTCCAAGACCTTCTCTCCTTTTGAACTTTGTTGAGAGTAACCTGAAGCTTTTCAGTCTCAGTCATGAAGTACATGACAGATTCCTTTGGCGGAAGAATTCCGTAACGAGGATAAGGCATCTTTAGCTTGAGAGCTCTAGTTTGTACCCAATGGAGATAAGGCTCCACCGAGACACAGTCCGGTTTTCCTAGAGACTCTCGTCCTTTCTTATGAACATGCTTCAAAGCGTGCACTATTTCTATCTTTAGTGCTCTGTCATTTTCTCCTTCCTTGAAGAAAAGACCTTCCAGATGAACACCCAGTGGGATGTGCCTCATCGGGTATCCAAATTGACGGCGAACCAACACCGGATGGTAGTTGATTCCTCATTTAGTTCCTATGAGGGGTACGTTGGGGAAGTTTCCACAACGGTCAATGATTCTGATTCCCTCATAAATCCTATTGCACCAATCTATATCAGAGTTAGTAAGAGACATGATCTTCTGCGACCAACGTATGACACTCTTACAATCCCAAAAAGCAGCAGACTTGGGCAAGTGAGAGATAAACCATTTGTAAAGCAAAGGTACATAGCATGTGATCTCCCCTCCGCTGTACAAATTTCCCAAGTGTACAGAATGATACGCATCTGCGAGCAAAGTCGGCACAAGATTTCCAATGAGAAAAACCTTAATGGAGTTAATATCGACGAAATTATTAATGTTGGGAAACAAAAATAACCCGTAGGTGAGCAAGACAAAGATGTTTTCAAAAGCAGTCACGTTTCCTATATTGGCAAAATACAGGGCTTTCTTTGTCAAGAACTGGGCTGGCAAACCTTGGATGCCACCCTTAGTGGTTATGTGAGTCCTGACCTCAGACTCGTCCAAATGAATTGCTCTTGCAATGGTCTGAAAATGGAGCTCGATCGGTGATATGTAGATCAATCAGATGAGAATACTCCTCAAGCGTTGGTGCTAGTTGGTAATCCGGGAATGTGAAATAGTGATAAACTGGATCATAAAACTGAATGAGCGCATCCATGATTCCCTCAATCACATGGACTCTTAACAGCGGTAGCAAACCTCCGTGTTTGGCTCTGAAAGCCTTTGGGTTAGTGATCATCCTCGTTAACCTTCTCAAATCCCCTAGCTTTGGAACCTTGAAGGTGTACGTATGAGTTCTCCTTCTACTGAAATCCATTAGTGCAATCCCTTTCTCTGATATTTGCAATCACAGTCTTAGTTTAATTTGAAAAACAGAGAGACTAGAAGAGAAGATTTTTTAATGTTTTAATGTTTTTTAAATGAATGCATGAATGCAACACACAAAAACATAGAAAAAACATGGGGTCAAAGGGTCGTTGTAATGAAGTCAAGGCTCTACCCATCCCCAAAGGTTTATACTAGGGTGATTTTTGTACCTGTACTCATTATCATCAGCTCCTCCCAGGAAAGCAAAACAACAAGCGGATCACCAGCGAGTTGTAGAGCGATCTTAGAGTAAGTACCATTCACCGAGAATAGATCACCAGCTTCTTAGACTTAACAACCGGCCCATTGTCTAGATGAGAGAATGGGTTGCATTGGTCAGCCTCCACTGAGGTTGATGGTCGACCCCGTCGCCATCACTTATCTTAAGTGTATACTCAATCTTTCCACATACGACATCACCCGCATTCCCATTAGCAGAAAAATAAACATGTATAGCAATTAGGAAAAGCAATATATATATTTGTCCTAAAACATCCTAGACCTTTTAAAGCTATGAATCCTAAGTTCCTGACAGAAATGGGTTCCCCGGCGGAAGCCCCAATCTGTGGTATTCACATAAGTGAAAAAGGAAGACAGTGCCTAGATCTAACTTTGAAGGGCCCCACGGTGGGCACCATTTTTCTGTAGCGAGAGATTTTGGACGCGGTTCTTAAGCGCTGGTCGCTCTCTGCGGTTTGTGCTTAAACTACAGGTCGATTCATTTTTTATCCTATTGTGAGCTGAATAAGGAAGGGAAATAGATGTCTCCAATTAACCCTGCTTTGCATACTGAGTTTAAACAGCGGTCTGTTAGGTTACGAATGCTATCAATGTGGGGGGGCCTTTGTACTAGTTATTTGTATTTTCGCCAATACGGTTTCTTACTTTTTATCTGGGCAGAAGGTTTCTGGTGGGGAACAAGGATTAGGATATTAGGACTGATGCTTTTGATAGATACATGAGAGTATGGGATTTTGGGTTTTTTGTTCAGTGTGCTCGCTAAGATTTTTCTTTCAATCTTATGCCTACGTATTCCCGTTTACCGAAACAGGGAAATCAGAGCGTTCATAGTTCCTCCTATTCTATGGGAGGAAATGGTTGTTTTAGTGTCTTGTTCAAAGCCCAAGACATGAAGCGAAAGGTAGTTTGTATCTTGTTCAAAGCCCAAGATGTGAAGCTAAAAGGGTGTTGATTTGTATCTTGTCCAAAGCCCGAGATATGAAGCTGAAAGACCTCGACTTTAGAGAGAATTTGTCATCTCTAAAGAAGGGTTTGTCTGTCACAACTGTTGGGTGACTGGTTATAAAGGAGAATTACTTTAACCGGGATATGCGAATCTGGCAATGCCATAATTTCCTTTATAGGGGATTTTAACCTTAAGGAGAAGACTTTAACTCAGTGTAGAGCAATGTTATCTTTCCTTAGGAATTTCTCATGCTAAAAGAGGGACAGTGGCATGGATGTAGATGATCCAGAGGCTTGCCGCTTACAACGATTAGATAAAGGGGAAAGAGTTGTTGATGTTTGTGTACTGTGAACGAGGCACATCTTTGATGCTAAAAGGTTGATTGGATCAACCAGTGGTTTTCTTATACAAAGCCTAAGAGGAGGCTGATATGTGTCTCGTACAAAGCCCGAGAGAGAGGCTAAAAGGTTTTTGACTCAACGAGGGAATCTTTTGGTATCTCGTATGAAGTCCGAGATGGAGGCGGAAATTCGTTTGGCTCAGGAAGAACCCTTTTGTATCTCGTATAAAGCCCGAGATGGAGGCGAAAGGGTGATTGACTCGACGAGGGAGTCCCTTATGTGTCTCGTACAAAGCCCGAGAGAGAGGCTAAACGTTGTTTGACTCCGCTGGGGAGGATCATTGTACAAAGCCCAAGAGGGAGGCTATGGTTACTGTTTCAGTTGAGTGACAGGTCCAGTATACTGATTTTAAAGAGAAAATCAGTTCTTATATGAGCAACACTGTACTCATGGATTTGATTCAAGGATCCGGGTTATTCCTGTTCTTTAAGGAAGCGGGAAATCCAAAGGGTATTGAGACTGTCCGAGTCTGCGGGTTTCCTTCCTATTTAACGAAGGGGTCACTTGAGAATGTCTTTGAGACTCAAGGGTCTTAGACTGTCCAAGTTTAGAGTGTCATCTTTTGTACTATGCTTTGAGAAACAGTAGTAGACTCTATGAAAGGACTTTTCTATGAAGATGACTAAGTTCTGTTCCTATACCTCTAGGAGGTCGTCGGGACAATTTGTACGAAGCCCAAGAGGAGGCTGAAAACTTTTAAGAAGTCGATCGGTCCTTGTACTAAGCCCAAGAGGAGGCTATCATTCCCGGAGGAAGAGATCATTATACGAAGCCTAAGAGGAGGCTGTGAATACTTCTAAGAAGCCGTAGGGTCCTTGTACCAAGCCCAAGAGGAGCCGGGGTTGCTTTTAGGAAGCCTGTGGGTCCTTGTACGATGCCCAAGAGGAGGTCGATGCTTTTAGGAAGCCGATGGGTCCCCAAACCCCGAGAAATTCAAGGCAAGCTATTCACGAGGAATAGATCAAGTCAGGAAAGTTCAAGAATTTGGAAGAAACTCAAAGATGTCATTCACGGAGAATACATTCATCTCTGGGAATAGAGTTTCTTGACAATTCCTAATGAGGACAGCCGAAGAGAAGACTGTATCTGGTGATCCTATTGGGGATCTAGTTGTCTATTTCTACGAACAAACGAAACGGCGTCACCTAGTTCTAGACGTAGTTGCCGGGGAAACTCGAAATATCTATACTATTATTACACAGTTGATATGAGTTTATGAAAGAAGACTTACAGTGAAACAGCCCCACAATACAGTTATATGTATATGAAAGCAGTAAATGAAAGCAATAACCACTTACTCGGTTGTAGAGCTTCCATGCTGTTTGGTTAGTTGTTCAACAAAGATAGATTGAAAATAACAGTATATTCAAAATCAAAGGAGAAAGTGCTTTGAAAAAAGAAAGATTTGGGGCTTACAGCTCAAGGAGAGGCCCAGGGTTTTATCAGTGAGCGCACTGTTTGAATTTGTACAGAGGGACTTATACAAGTGACTGAGACCCAAAATGTTTTTCTGTACAAAGGGATGGGTCTTACACTCTTTCACGAGGCCCAAATGTTTTAAAGAAAAAGAGTGGGGCTTATAACACGAGGGTAGGCCCAGATGATTTTTCCGTTTAAAATGGCGATCGCGTCGAGGTTTTCTTTTAACGCAGAGGGACTTACACAATAAGTGAGGCCCAAAATGTTTTGGTTAAAAGGGGATTGGGTCTTACACTCTATTAGAGGCCCAAATGAGTTTTGAATGGGTCTTATAGCTCAAGGAGAGGCCCAAGGTTATTTTTCAAAAGGCGACGATCGCGTCGTTTGTTTTTGACGGTATCGGGACTTATACAATACACTGAGGCCCAAAATGTTTGGTCAAAAATAGGATTGGGTCTTACACTCTATTAGAGGCCCAAAAAGTTTTGAAAAAGTTTGATGAGGGTTGAATTAATCCAAAAACCCTAATTTGTTTTCAAAAATGTATTTAATTGAATAAAATTTCAATTAAAATGATCAAAATTGTTTAACATATGGAAAACAAATTGTGATCTTGGATTAATGCTTCAAAAATTAAGTATTGACCTACAAAATAATTAGAAAGCATTAAAAGTTGCAAAATCAATGTGGAAAAAATATTTAAAATGTCAAAAATAATTAAAATATTAATTCTTTGCAAAAATATCAATTACATGAAATAAATAATATTTTTGGGATTTTTTGGGAAAATAAAATATTTTAACATTTTTGTGAATTATTAAAAAAAGAATCAACTCAAAATCATTAAAACTCAGAGAGAAATTAATTTTTGAATCAATTAAAGAAAAATCACAAAATTCAAATATTTGAAAATTCAAAAAAGGCGCCAAGAACAGCTGAAGAACACGCGCGTGTTCTGGGTTTGGCTGATTTGCATTTTCTATCCAATCTCCCTGAATACTTGATTATAACATGCAATCCACATATCATTATGCTCGTCTCAACCTCACGATCATGTCTATGTCCATTAATTTCATTTAAATTAAACATATAACAAGAAATCATGAAAAATCCTCAAGAACCCTAATTTCTGCATGAAGGCTAGGATTTTTGATACACGATTCAAACAATGCAATTAATTGAGGGAAAACATTCCATGCATGATTATGAACATATGACCAAATTATTGTGCGAGGAAATATGCATAGATTGAGAGATGACCAAGTGTATGCTTACCTCTAGGCCGTGACAGCAAGTGCAATGTGATTTTTGATTTGGAGGTGTTACAGATGAGTGGTGATGATCTGAACAGCTTCCTTACACCCTATGGAGTGTGTTTGAATGCCTGGACTTGATTGAAAATGGCTGGAACGATTTGTGGTACCTCAGCTGCAACTTGATTGAAAGTTTGAGCAACCAGCTGGTGATTTTGTGAAATTTGTGTTCCAGATGTTATGTGAGTGTTTGGATCACTTCTATATGATATATGTGAGGTGTGTGAGTGATTGGTTAGATTGGAAAAGCTCTCAAACTCAAAACCCGATAGCTACCTTGCTAAGAAAGACATTTTTGCCAAGAGAAAGAGATTTTGAGGAAAGCATCTGTTAGATGGCTTTGGTGTACTCAAACTGATCACAATTGAGCTCTATTTATAGTAGAGCAAGTTTGTTTTAGGATCCACAGTGAATGGCAACTGCAGCAGGTGTTTGTTCAATGTTGGCCAATGGAAATGCAAGTCTCCTCTAGCCCTTGACTAGAGGTTAGGGCACAGGGTTGTGGTTCCCTTGGTCTTGGATAAGCCTTGACTGATTTCAGATGAGAATGGCTCAGTCCATGCCACCTTGATGCTTCCATTGAATGCTCCAATCCAAATTTGGAGTTTTGTCCCTATTTTGGCCATTATAGGTTCAACATGCTATTTCTTGTTCCATGGACTTTGGAGGCTTGGCTCAGTGATTGTCCCCTTTAGATTCAATCCTCAGATGTGTCCAAGTGGATAGGAGCATTTGAATTTGGCTGATTTTGGCAAATTGAGCAAAATTGCAAATTCTGCCTTGCCTTGGCAGATTTCAGCAAGGCAACTTTCCAATGTCATATCTCATGACTCAAATTGAATTTGGCAATGTTCTTGGTCATTTTGGAAAGCCCTTACATGATACAATAACTGTTTGAACATGTTTGGTTTTGATCTCTTTTGAATCCAAGTGAAAAATCCCCCTACATTTGGCAAAAAGTGAAGGCAGATTCTGACTTAGTGAAAATTTCACTAAGTGTTGGAAAAAGTGACATTTTCACTTTTCAGCCATTTTGATCACTCCATAACTCCAAATCCTTAATGAATTGGACTTAGGTCTAGTTGAAGTTTTTGTAGAGGGTAATGAGGGCTACAAATCCATCTTTGGATGAAAAAAATGGCTTTCTGGTTTAGGAGTTATGATCCTTCAAAGTTGGTGCCCTTGTCACTTTATTTTTAACTTAGAAAATTTTCTAAGTTTTTATGGTTACCCCTTTTACAAGTTATCTAACTTTTCTTGATTTTTCTTGATGAATGATGATTCAAATCATACATTAACATCATTTTAGGGTTAAAAAACCATTTTGGTGAAAAATCTCAAAAAGTCAAAGTTGACTTTTGTGCACAGTTGACTTTTTATCAGATGAATTCCAAACTGTGCAATTCTTCAGGAAATCATGTCCTTGACCTAAATCAAACTTGATGGACATGTTCCATGGGTGTCATAGGGCATATTTAATCATGTCTTAGGGATTGGGAGCATGTCTTGTTCAAAAGTCAGAGTTACAGTTGACTTTTTCCTTAAAACCCTAATTGTTGTGCAGATGAAATTGAGACTTGTTGCTCAAGCTTCTTGGATTAATCCATTGTTCCAAATGGATCAATATAGTTCATTAGAGACCCTCAAACCCTCTCTTGAGATCTTGGTTCATGATTTATCCCAAAAGTCAACTTAGGGGTGAAGTAGGTCAAGAAACCCTAATTCCTGATTTTTGATGAGTGCAACCCCTGAGGCAAAATTGACTTGATGAATGGGTCCATGAGGTTCCATGGAGTACATTAGGTTGTGTTTTGGATCATTGGCTCATGTCCAAATGAAAAATTTCCATCTGGAGGCCCTGGTCGACCAAAACCCTAATTTGATGACACTGTCGATCTTGAGGCCTGATCCACCTAGAAGGGAGCATCCTTGTGCTTAATCCTTGGAGTGGGGGTCCTTTTGATCCTTTGTGGATGCTTGAGAGGTTAGACAAGTTGAAAATCATGTCATTCCTTGATTGATCCTTTGTCTAAGCACTCAGAGAGGGCTTGAAACCCTAGTTTTGATTGTAGTGAATGCTCACCCATCTTTGGGGAGACTGATGAAGTATGATGGTTCTTCCATATTGTGATGATGATTTTCACAATGATGGGAAATCTTAGTGGTCAAAATTTGGGGTATGACACCAATATCCTGCTCTTTTTTCTTAGGGAGAGCACTACCGTATCGTTTTGTACTACTTGGTGATCCAACGTCTTTAACTAGGTGTCCTTCTCGGACGGCTTCCTCAAGACGAACTCCCATCCCACCATCTCGGTGAAGTCACTGGGCACACTGGCGACCATTCTGTCGTAGTAAAATGAGCTCAAGGTTTTTAAAAAGATCTTTGTCATCTCCTTTTCCTCCAGAGGTAGAGAAATCTGAGCGGCAATTTCACGCCATCTCTGAGCGTATTCTTTAAAGGTTTCCTTGTCCTTTTGTGACAACGATCTGAGTTGATCTCTGTCCGGTGCCATGTCCAAATTGTACTTATATTGTTGAACGAAGGAAGCGCCAAGATCTCTGAATGTGCCGATCGTAGCGCTGTTTAAACCCATGTACCATTTGAGTGCGACACCGGTTAAACTATCCTGAAAGTAGTGAATTAGTAGCTCCTGATTCTTTGTCTGAGCCAACATTCGCCAAGCATACATCACCAAATGGCTCTGAGGGTAAGAGTTACTCTCAGAAATTTCTTCCATCTCAGAGTCTGATGAATCTGCTTGATTGGGTGAAACATTGTTGATTTGAATACCTTGAGGCGTGAATGAGAACATATTGGAGTCAAGCAGGGTCTGAACCTTGTCTCTGAGTACTCTACAATCTTCAGTTGAATGCCTATGTGCCCCAGCATGGTAGTCACAACGGACGTCGGTGTTAAAGCCCGACGAGTCTGGAAAAGACATTGGATCTATCTCCTCTGGCACTATCAATCCACTTTTGATTAAATCTGGTAAGAACTGACTGTATGGTATTGGAAATGGAGTGAAATTCCTCTTTGGCTTTCTTGGCCTTTGTCGTGCATGCTGACGCGCCTGATGGCGGTAGGACTGTTGATAATGATGAGGTCTTTGATTTGGAGAAAGATATTGTATTTGTGGAGAGAATGGTGTCTGACGCGGAGACCCAAAAGATTGCTGACTCTGAACACTTGAGTTGCATGAGCGTTGAGGCTGAGGTATTGGAAATTCCCAAGTGGAATTGCTTTCTTTCTCCCATTCTTCTTGAGAACTGACAATTGATTCACTCTCACTAGCAGGGATGTTTGAGATGCCTCGGATTTTTCCGTTCTTGAGACCGCTCTCAACGCGCTCTCCAGCTATTACCAAGTCAGAAAAGTTTGATGTCGCAATGCTAAACAACTTTTCTCGGTATGGACCTTGCAAAGTATCCACGAACTAGTCAACTAATTCCCTGTCCAAAAGTGGTGGTTGGACGCTAGCTGCTCTTCTCTCCACCTCTGAGCATATCCTCTAAAGGATTCATTGTCTCCTTGAGATAAGTCTAGCAAATGCAGGCGGCTGGGAGCCAAGTCAAGATTGTAGTTATATTGCTTAACAAAGGCATTGGATAGGTCTGACCATGATTGGATGTGATTGCTTTCTAGCTGCATGTACCAACTCAGTGATGCCCCACTCAGACTGTCTTGGAAACAGTGAATCATGAGCTTGTCGTTACGGACATGTGAAGTCATTTTTCTACAAAACATCACCAAATGCTGCTTCGGACAACTATCCCCTTTGTACTTCTCAAACTTCGGTGTCTTGAACTTAGGAGGTATCACAAGGTCGGGTACCAAACACATGTTCAAAGCATTCAGATCAGCAGAGTCACGACTCTTAATGGCATCAAGCTTCTTTTCCAAGGCACGACATTTTTCCATTAACTCAACGTCTCGTGGGTCCTTGGTTTTCATCACAGGGACTACTTCTTGGGAATCTAGCTCAGAAAATGCGAAGCTACGATATTCCACAGCATCAACAGAAGAGGAATGCCTATCTCGGACAATGGCATGTTCCTGTATAACCTGATTCTCAACAGGAACCTGCACAGGTTGAGCTCGGGCAACATTGTTCGCGGACATACCCTGAATATTGTCATCTCTCTTTGCCAAGGCTGCCACAATCTGATCCAACTGGCTTCTCAACAAGTCGAAATCCGCTCTGGTCACAAACTGGCTCTGCTCTTCTGAATTCATGATCCCTCAAAAGCTACTTAAAGTCCAATGCTGGCTTCGGGAAGTCAACTGCTGGGTTACAGACAGAAGACAGATGAGACTCAAGGCTGAGAAAGGCAAATGCGCATGCAATGCTTCTGCAAGCCAAATGGTTTCAAGGAACTAAAAGGCAAGTCGCAAACTTTTTGGAAAACTGAAGAGTTCTGTTTTAAAATCCATGATCTCTATTGATCTTTGCAAAGAAAAGAACGTCTGAGTTCCTTGAAACCATCAATGGATGCGATGAGATGTATGCAATGCACAAAACACGGGAACACAAAAAAACACAGACATATGTACACACAATATCACACAAGCCCTAGGTTTAGGGGTCTCATGAATGGAGCCATGGTCTACCCATCCCAACAAGGTGTGGACTATGGGTTTTCAATCTGCAGAACAGGGTTCTAAAAAGTTCCCAGAGTCGACAACCCATCTTTCGGATTTTATCGACTTCCCAATTGCTCAGTAATCAATAAAATTCTCAAGAGAGTCTCGTCTGAGTGTAGTATTGTGTAGCAACCATTTAGGATTACTCCCTCATAGTCATCGCACTACGTCTAAAACAGGCCAAGTGGGGGGTAAAGGGATAACTAAAGGTCATCAGTATCTCTGGCACCAAGGTTGAAAGTAGTAACGCATTCACGATTGCTCGTTCAACATATACCACCTCCAAGAGGGCCTCAACTGAGTGTGGACTTCAAGTTCACTCCTTTGGGATTTCTCCCTCGAAGTTTCCTTGACTATGCCCACGATCCTAATCAAATGTGTACTCTCAAGTCTGGGTTAGGACTTATCTCACCACTCAATAATGGCACTCTGCACACAGAAGATCCCAAGCAAACAGATATACAGATATATACAGATATGTACAAGTATGGCAGGCAAACATAAATAACATAAACAAAAACAAGGTGGGCTTAACCCTCAAAAGTGTCCCCAGTGAAGTCGCCATTTCTGTTGCGGTGAAAATCGGATAACAAGCTATTAATTAACTTGCATCATATTTCTTTTACAACCGACTTTGATTTATCCAAAGGAAAGGTTCAAGATCGAAGAAAACCTAAAGGGGGGAGATCTAAGGTTCGGGGGTTGGTTATACAAAGGGAAGGTATTAGCACCCTAAGTATCTGTAGTACTCTACAGGAACCTCTTGTTAAGTTTGTGTTATGTTATGCCTGCTTGCTAAGGTATCTGCTAAAGGTAAAGACCCACTACAAAAAAAAAGGTCATCCGCAACAGATAGAAAATCGCGGTTATATGTAAAATAATCGTGGTTGAAAGCTTTAGCCACAGTTTGGCCATAAGAAATCAACTGTGGGATATGCAGCCGTGGCCTAAAGAATAAGCCGCGGTTTTTGTGTTTGTGCCACGTTTTATATACATCCGTGGATTTAATAGGCCACAGTTTAGGTATCTAGGTTAAGGTCGCGGTTTATCATGAGTCGCGGTTCTTAACAGTGGCTGAAGCTTGCCATGGTTATTATTTAATGAATAGGGTTTTAATTTATGGCCACTAATTAAAACCGCGGCTACATTTTGCTCATGGTTTTACACCATTTACGTAGGCCACGGTTTCTATTTGTGAAATATATGTGTAACCATGTTTTTCTTCATGAACCATTGTAGATCAATATAATGTCTTCTAACAATACTCATTTTTGTAGATATTGATTAAAAAAATTAAAATCTAATTATACAATAAAACATTAAGCCACAACGTCAAAATATTCATTAAGAAATAAGTAAGTCTATACATCAAGTGACGCTACCGACTAATAAGTCGCAAAAATATAGATAAGTTTTGATACTATCATTCTTAAACGAAACCAAGTTTCTCTCTCGAGAGTTATCCCAAATTCAAAACAAAACTTCTAAGAGATAGATAATATAAAACACAACTACTATTAATTAACTCATGCATCATAATATTCTTCTACATCATCTCCTTCTTCTTCTTCTTCCATATCTTGATGACACGCTTCTTCGTCTCCATTCTACAAGGAACATGATACATAAATTAATATAAGCAATTTTATAAATTTAATGTGTTTTAGGAGATTTTAATGCATTTTGAAATCATATATCATTTATCATTTGTAGGAATGTGGTTCATTTGTAGGCAAAAAGAGACAAAAAGAGAACAGACAGTAGTTTAGAGTATACCTCTTCACAATGAGGAATATGAGTTGATGCAGACGAATGTGGAGCAGCAGGAGCATCATTAGTACTATTGGAACTTCCCAAAGCAGTTGCCATCATATTAGAGATCTCTTCGTCACTCATATGTGGGTTTTGTTGCTTCATCATGGTCTTAAAAAGTGCCTTCATACCATCCATCTCCCTCTTCATGCCAGCCACTTCATCACTATGTTGCTTTTTAATAACCAAAATTTCTTCATTTCTTTTAAGCATGGTTGGTGTCGTTGTTCTTCCATAGCAACGAACTCGACCAGATTTTTCTTTCCCAAACAATGACTTAAATGTCTCGGATTCAGTTGAGTTCTGAACTGAATCTTGAAGCTTATCCTAATTAAAAAATATTCAACACTACTGTAAGAAACACAAACTTCAACAATAGCTCAAGATACTATAAGTATATGTGTATGAGCTGAAAATTACTTTACACCAAATTACTTTACAACAACAGCAGCAATACTTTACAACAACAGCATCAAATTACTTTACACCAATGAAAGCAATACTTTACACCATGCAAACATAGTGAGCTAAAAAAGAACAACAACAACAGATGGATCACTCCTCAAATCAATCCACCAGTCATGTCTCCAACACTTTCCAAATGACACAAATTACAACGACATCTCAAACTAACTCAAGTCATAGATTACAAAGTGATATAGGTTTTAAAACCAAACAGGATCAGTGAAGAAAAACCAATTGGAAAAAAGCATGTTGCGAACATAACATCTCTAAAACAAGACCAAACAGCATTCTATATTGTCATGCAGTAGTAGACTTATGCATATCCTAAGACCTTCAACTGTAACAAAATAAAACATATTTTCCCTGCTCCAAATTTCCAAACTGGTAGTGTCCAGGTTACACAAATTCAACAGGCATGGTTTGAAAACTCATATTCTAACCAAAAGGCATGGTTTAAAAACCAGTCCTCAACCATTCAGAGCAAAGCAAAAAGATAGACTTGTTGCTAACAGTCATTGATGAGGTGAGATCAACATACATGTCTCTTTTCTTAGCAACTAAATCCATCAATAAAACAGAAAACTTACAATTGCAGTTTGTGTTTCCTCATCCACTTGTTTTCCTTTTCGACTTTGTCGAGTCTCAATGAACATCTCTGCTTGGCTAACTTCCTTTCCGTCATCTTTCTTTGCACGCTACATTGGTTGATATTAAACACAGACAATTATGAATCACTCAACCAACAAAGAATTATAAATTAAAGAATGTATAAACACCCTACCAATTTTGCACGAATCCTTGCAAAGTTCGTTGGTCCCATATGATGCATGTACTTTTGCTTAGATCTGTTCGCAGCATTTACTTTGCTTATTGCCTACATTGTGGGAAAGCAAATTAATGTTAGACAATAAAATATCAAAGTTTTGAATAAGTCATAAAATTATCTTACTTGGATTTTACTATTTTTCCAATAGGCTATCAATTTCTTGAAATGAGCTATAGGTACGGTCTGGGGACGATGTTTCAATCTTTCACTCATAGTAGTGTACTTTAAAAAGCAACTCTTTTTGATATCTTTCTTGTAACGCCTCCAAGCATCATTTATGCGAGAGAAAACTGCTTTAGTTCCGTTTTCAGAGATAATGAATTTATCCTACAACAAAGAAGGAAATTAGATACAAGTAACAAATTAAAGGACACTAGTAACAAAATGAGAAAAAACTCCTTTTGATCTTACAGTAACAAATTCCCATATACGGTCTTGGTTAGCATTCTTCAAAGCTTTGAAATTAGTGAAAACTAAAGGACACAAGTTTGAATTCCTCGCGACAGTGCCAAGGAAACAACTCAAATCTGACACGGTTCGATCATTGGGTCCAATAGGCTCTCCATCATCGTCTAATACCACCTCTTCACGATCCTCGCTCTTTCTAGCATGGATTTTCAAACATTGTGTTGGTCCACGTGTCCTTTTCTTACTTGTCCCTGTGTTAGATAAACTATTAAAATGGGATATAAATTTGAATGAAATAATAATTAAGAATAATGCATGCCACAAACAAATTTTACTACCATAAGTTTTTTCACTTTCAATTTGCTCGGTGTTTTCTTCTTCACCCATTATATTTTCTTCTTCCTCAAAGTTTTCACCTTCATCTTCGTCTTCACCATTTTCCCCATTTTCTTCGAGGAATTTTTCAACTGAAGTCGATTTACACATTGGTATTCTTTTTGTCTTCTTCAAGGCACTTTCTTGCTCTGTCCTTGAATTTCCATTATCTTCCATCACTGCCCTTTTCATAGGATTCTTCTTTGACCTTGAATCAGCAGTGTCAACCACCTGTTTCTCCTTAAGTTGATGGTTTGCACTTGAAGGTTGTTGCTTCGCACTTGAAGGTTGCTGCTTTGCACTTGAAGGTTGTTGGTTTGCACTTGAAGGTTGCTGCTTTGCACTTGAAGGTTGTTGCTTTGCACTTGAAGGTTGTTTTTTTGACTTTGAATCAGCAACTTCAGCCCCTATTTTTGTGGAAGCTTGCTGCCTGGTCCTTGAATCAGCAACTTCAGCCCTTGTTTTTCTGGAAGCTTGCTGCCTGGTCCTTGAATCAGCAACTTCAGCCCCTGTTTTTCTTGGTGTCGTTGTCCTCTTTTTGGTTGGATATAACACATTGTTTGAACTATCAATTGCTTGACCAGTAGTTTCAAGGTTAGATAGCTTGATTAGTTCCCCAGATGCAGGCACAAATGGAGGCCGGATGCCTACTTTTCTCGTGAGTTGGTTGTTACTATTTACCATCTCACATTTTATATCATACTTCTTAGCCAATTCAACACTAGATCTAAATAAAGGCAACCGGAAATTGGCTGTAACTTGTTCACCCTTTCGTGCTGCATTCGTCTTCTTTTGTAAGTTTGATACCTTCTTCGTTTTCTGTTAACATTGAAAAAAAACATAACATTAGGAATAATTTAATCAAAATAAAAAAGTAGCATTTTAACCGATAGTATGCAACAAATACGAAAGTAACACTATACATCAGTCCATGAAATCAAATAGAGTATCATCATAATCAGAATCCTCTCCATCACTTTCAGCTTCTTTCATTTCGTGAGAAGGTGTTTCAATTACTGTTGCAGGTATGTCTTCCCTAACCCAATTTAGTTCACCATCACCATCACTATTTTCTCCATGAGAAGGTGTTTCAGCTTGTAAGTTTGAAGGGACACCAATGTTAAAGAAATCTCGTGGAACTGTTTGCAGAGCATAATGCCTATTTGGATCAAAAGGGTCTTGGACATAGTAACATTGATGAACTTGAGAAGGTAGCACAAACTGATCATTCTGATAAATTCTCTTATTGAAACGCACACAAGTAAGTCCGTATTTGTCTTTTTCAACCTCAAACCAATCGCATTTAAACAACACAAAGTTGAAGTTGCCATAGTAATATAACTCAATTATATCAACAATTGCTCCATAATAAGTGATGGGTTCTGTCCTAGGATTTCCATCCTTGGAGCTAGCAAAACTTGAAGTTAGTGAAACTAAAGTTACACCAGAATTTTGAGTTTTGCGGCTTGTATCTCGTTTCATAGTATGGAACCTATATCCATTAATGATGTAACCTGGATACCTCTTTGCAACAAAATTTGGACCTTTAGAAAGTTTTTCAAGTTGTAATGGCACATCATCTTTCTGGGCACGAGTTTTAAACCATTCACCAAAATTTTTACTTTGACTTTTGGCCTTGGTCCACTTCCGCTTATTAGTGTTTGAATTAACAGTCTGATCATGCTCACTACAAAAGTCAACAATTTATATGTTAACATAACCTAAAACTATGATTAGTAGATAAATACATAGGTGGACACATAGTTATTACAGTACCTGATGTAAATTTGAACTTCATTGCAATTGAATAAGATATATCGATGGGCATCATCCTTTGATTTCACATCAAGATGAAAGGGTTCACCTGCCCCCCCTAAAGGACGACCCGCCGTTGTAAAGTAATCATCTGAATCTACTTCAAGTGAATCACTATCATCATAATTCCGACTCTTCCTATTCAACCTTGTATCTACATTGCTATGCAAATACCTTGAGCAAAATGTTATAGCTTCTTCAGCCAAATACCCCTCGGCAATAGAACCTTCAGGATAAGCTCTATTGCGGACATAGTTCTTAAGTTTATATAAGTATCTTTTGGTGGGATACATCCATCGAAATTGAACAGGACCACCCAATCTAACTTCATTTACCAGGTGAATAGGCAAGTGAACCATTATGTCAAATAAACTTGGAGGAAATATCATCTCCAACTGACAAAGTATCTCTGCAATCTCCACTTCAAAGTAATCTAAATCTTCCACTTGTATAACTTTCTGACATAGAGAGCGAAAAAAAGAGCCAAGACGAATTAGTGGGGTCGCCATCTCCTTGGGCAGTGTGCTTCTTACTGCAATTTGCAACAAATAGTGTAACATGAAATGTGCATCATGACTCATGTAACCGGATATTTTTTTGTCAGCAACTTGTACGCATTTTGAAATATTTGATGCAGTCCCATCTGGTAACTTGGCAGCCTTTATAACTCCACAAAAAATTGACTTCTCGTGCGGAGTCATTGAGAACATGCTTTTGCAAACTCTGAACGTCCTCCACCAATCTCCCTTGGATGAAGTCTTTCTCTAATTCCCAAATCTTGCAAATTATAGCGGACTTTAATATGATCTTTTGTCTTCCCCAGGATGTCCAAAAGAGTTCCAATAATACTATCAAATATGTTTTTTTCAATGTGCATTACATCTAGATTATGGCGCAATGTATTTTGAGCCCAGTAAGGCAACTCAAAAAATATTGACATCTAGCATGCAATCGTTTGGGCATGCATGGATCTTTTTATAATCAAGGCCTAAACCACTTATCATGGCTTTTGTCTTGTAAAATGATACAGGAATGTTTAAATCAGGCATTGCTTCTTTCAACAATTCTAAGAGGGCAGTGAATGAGGTATTGCTTCAGCCGTGAAGACATTTCAACAAGTAGAGTCGAATCACGAATGATAGAGTAGAGAAGTCTTTGCATCCAGGGTACAGTTCTTGTTCTGCCTCTTTAATCAAATTGTAAAACTTTCTAGCATCGTCATTGGGACCTTCATGAACTCCTTATGCTTTTTCCCTATCTAAATATATGTCATGCAATAAGCCAGGAATGTCGTCATGTGATTCCTCTTGATCTTCCATCTCATCACCAATTTCCATAGACCTTTGTAGTTGCTCCCCATGGTGCAACCATACGTCATAACCTTTTAGAAAACCTTTGGCTATTAAGTGATCCTTATTATTATCTCTTGTTTTCCAATGCAAATTTTTACACTTGGCACAAGGGCATAAAAGCTCATCTCCTTGAGGTCTTCCATTAGTGTACGCAAAGTCTAAAAATTGAGTAACACCGTTGATGTACTCTTGACTAAACCTTGGAAATTTAGTCCACTCTTTGTCCATCACTTTATAATCTAACTATTTGAAACACACAACACAGAACAGATTCAAAACTGCATGCATACATAACACATACATGGACATATACAAAACAAATATCTTTGGAGTTGTACTAACAGGACCAATGCGATTACTTAATATTTGCAGTACAATTATTAATGTGTATCACCTAGCATCTATATCTGAAACACTAACACATCCTAAAATTTGCTCATGAATGGCTAAAAATACAATTTAACATTAACATAAACTAGAGCTACGTACCTCTAAAGCTTTGGTCAATTGTGGAACAACTGTTTCCTTCAATGTTCCTCTGCCTTTAAACACATGAAAATAAACAATTAGTTTAGTTTCAACAAGAGTAATTACATTGTAAAGTCTAGGTGAAGAACTAGTTGCACAACCATTTAAAAATAACAGTCATGAATGGCTAAAAATACATTGACGGAAACAGAAAAACAATTTAACATTAACAATACTAACAGTCAATTAACAAGACTAACACTCTAACAATTTAACGGAAATTACTGACATAGTTTAACAGAAAAATTAACAAGAAAAACTAACAGTTAACATCACTAACACCAACATAACATAGTACTGCTGCTATAATTGCAGAACTAGTATTTGAGAAGACAAAGGGAAAGTATACCTACTGATTACTATAAAGATGCACTATGGCTTTACACAATTATCATTGGTATATTTCTGATTCATGTAATATATAACACAAAAGATTGTACAATTTGGAACTACTTTACTATTTTTTGTAGCAACTAATCGAAAGTCAAAACCCATGTATTGAAGAAATCACAAGGTGTTTGTGCACATCAGAGAAGAATAAAACCTCAGTCAACCTAACCTAGACCTTAAATCCTCCAACCTAGCCTCAAATCCATATCAGTTTCAACCCTAGTTACTCACCCTAAAAAAACTCAGTGTCACTCTCATTGTCAAGACCTTCAACCCTAGTTACTCACCTCAATCCACTGAGTTTCAAATCACCATAACAAAATCTAACCTTAATAAACACAACAGTGATAACAAAACGGGTAAAAATGAAACCATAACAAAAGTAATAATGAAACCCTACCTTCGGTATTAGCAGACGAAACTCCAACGGAAATCGGCAAGGGGAAGCTTGTGTATCAGAATTGCAAAACAAAAATATAGATTAGGTCAAAACAAAAACTACATGCATAAAAAATATAGATATAAACAGTGAGAATGAGGAACAGGGGAACGAGGAACAGGAGAAACGGAGTAGAAGAGGAGAAGAGGAGAACATCAGAAGATGAGAAGACGGAGGAGACGCGAGGAGAACGGAGGAGACACGATCGATGAGAAGACGGAGGAGTATTTGGTTTTGAACAGTGAGTGAGTGAGTGAGAGTATTAGAGAGGAGTATTGACTTTTTCAATTTTTTTCCTTTAATTTGTTTAATCTATAAAAAATTAGAAAACAAAATAATTTACGAGAGGGAAACGAGGGAATTTCTGGCGGGGCATTTTTTTTGGGCTTGGGCCACAGTTTTTAGTGAAAATTATAATTCCGCGGTTTTTCTTTGTGGCTTAAAATATCTACAGTTTTATGACCGTGGCTTAAATATAAGTGTGATTTTGTAACCGTGGCAATTAAAGAAAAGGCCACAGTTTCACACTCCGGATTCAATATTTTTAAACATATGTCTACGATTTTAAAACCCTGGCCAAAGCATGTATGTGGCCACAGTTTTTGAGTTGTGGAAAAATTTAGCGTGGCCGTAGGCCATTTTTCTTGTAGTGACCTAAGGGATATGTACACTAAGTTTGCTCGCCAAGACGTCGCATCTTGTGCCTACGTATCTGACTAAAGAATCAGAGCAACTGTAGTTCACCTAACTAAGGGTGAAAGAGGAATCATTGACTGTGGCCAAGGTTCCAAGGGGAAATGAGTATAAGCTCATTTTAGAGTTGATCACGATAACTCTCTAAGTCTAAGTTATATGGGAAAGTGAGCACTCATGATGATGAGAGTCACATAGAGTTCACGATAACTCTATAAGTCTAAGTAAAGGGAATGAGTTCTCATGATGATGAGAATCACATAGAGTTCACGATAACTCTATCCTATTACTAAACTAATAGGAAAATGGCTCTTATGAGGCCAGGGTGAAAGGTGGGGTATTTATTGACTTAGGAGTCAACTTTAGAGCTTTCCTTTGGAAGGGAAAAATAAACGAGATATAGACATGAATAATGTGAACAAGATATAAGCATGGATAATATGAACAAAATAAAATCAAGATAATATGAATAAGAATAATAATCAAGATAATATTTGACAGAAAATAAATCAAGATGTATTGACTGAAAGTAAATTTAGTGGTTAGTGATTAATTTATTGGATCGATGAATCGGGTCCAATGTAGTGCTAAACCGTCGTAGCACGGTCTATGAGGAAGACCATACTATAGGAGGATGCACAATTCGATCTTTGTGCTAAGACACGATGGAGAAATGATATTGAGGATCATTCTCCAAAGAAATCGTGTCGCACGAAAAGAAAAGGTGGAGATCTCGTCTTAATCACAAACTTTCGTTAATTATTCGAAGGTAACCTATCACGATCCCAAAGTATAGAAAGAGATCTCTATGATCACTCACTACAAATTTGAAATAATGAAGGTTGATCGCTTCGATAGACAACATTCATGAATAGAAAGACTTCATCGATCGAAAATGAAAATGAAGATAAAAGAAAAATGCGAAAAGAAGATAAAGTTGGTCTCGTCTTAATCGAGGTTTGACTCGATAAATTGATAACCTTGATGTTTGACTTTCATTGACCAACAAACTAAAAAATAGAATGGCCTCATATTTATCAAGACTTTAGTGATTTTGAATAAATTAACCAAGTCATGATTTTTGTGATATCATCGGCCCAAAATAAAGGAAAATAGAATCGAAATGGAGGTGGTCTCGTCTTAATCAAGATTTAAATCGGTAAATCGATAATCTCGATATTTAACTTTCATTGACCAACCAAAAGAAAAATATGGCCTCATATAATCAAAATTATGATGTTTTTATGTCATTGACCTCAAAATAAAAATGAAAATTGAAAATAAAATAAAAAGTAAAAAAAACAAATGAAACAAGTAACATGGGGCGCATGAATCCTGTGTGTGTGAGATAGAATCATCAAAACATTAAAAAGCCCAAACGAACCGAGCCCATTAACTGACTAGAAATTGCCTTGGTCAGACTTTCAACAACCACCAAAACTGGGTTTTATATCAAACCAAAAAACGTTCTGCAACGTTTCTGAAACAAACCATGCCCTATTCCAAGTGCTTTTTTTTAAAGGAAAATTATAAACACAGGGTTCAAAACCACAATAACAAGAGCTAGTAAAAAACAACGACGGTGTCTATGTTCCAAGATTTGGAAGAAATCAAAGACAACATAGCTTCATCCCAACCTTCATGAGCTAGATCAATTCGCTCTCTCTTTTGCTTTCGGTTCAGATTTGAAAAAGTTGATTATGGATTGTTCAGGTTCGATTCGCAACTTGGGTCTCTTTTGTTTCAATTTGTTCCTCTTCTTCTTCTATTTCTGTGGATCGATTTGTTTCTGGTTTGGATGATTTGGTTGATGTGGGTTTGAGAAGTGTTATTGTTATGAGGTTTTAGAGCCTGGGATTCAAAGATGGGTTTGAGGTTTTTATGGTTGGAGGCGGAGGTTTTGTTTGAAGAGAGATTGAAGCGTGGAGGTTGGGTCCGTTGAAGGTTTTTTTGGTTCTGAAGATGAGAATGATGAGAGGTTTAAATGGATTTGCAAAGGATTGTTCTTGGAGAAAGTGGAAGAAGAAGCGGTCGGTTTAAGGTGTTGTGTTTCAGGGCCTGTGGGGGTTTGATGAAGATTGCAGGCGGAAGGAAGGGGTTGAAGAAGATGTTTTAGGAGATGGGGTTGAAGGTTTTGTTGGGATGATGAAGGATGGGTTTCTGTGTTGTTTGCAGGTTGAAAGGTGATTGAAGATTGAAAGAGGTTTATTGTTGTGTTTGAGTTATTGGGGATGATATGAGGTTGATGACGTTGGGAGGTGGTTTTCGGTTGGAGAAGATCGGCAAAAGGGTGTCGCAGGTTTCGTATGAACATCCTAGTTACAGGTTGTGGTTTATTGGCTTTTAGGCAGATGGATGTTCATGAAGGAGAAGAATATGGTTCTTCTTATCAGAAGTTTGAAAACAGAGTCTTTTTTTTCTCAAGGTTTCCTCTTGTTCTCTCTTTTAAATCCAAAAACAAAAACTAAAAACTTGCTTGTTAAGTTTTACAGTACAGAGTTCTTGTCTGATAGTGTTGACATGTTATTTTCAATGGTACAGTTTTGCTGCAGAAATGTTTTGGAGTGGTGTGTTGGTACGAGTCGATGCTATGGACAGGTTGCTTTTGCAAATGGCTTTGAGTGGTATGGATATGGCGGGATCTATTCTTGTGCAACTGTGGCAGTGTAGGTAGATGGCCTGTTGGTGCAGTTTTCATGGTTTAGGATGGTCCTTGTGATGTGTATTGATGCTGGATTTTGGTCAAAGATGGGATTGTAACTTGGACTCTATATTTTTAAATAATAACAATAATAATGAATAACGTAAATATTACAAAGAAGAGGTAAGTTTAGAACTAATTAAGATAAAACTATAATTATGATTAACTAAATTATAAATTAACTAAATTAAAACGAAAACTAAAATTAGACCAAACTGTTAAAATTAAACTAATTAATATTAAATTAAGTTAAAATTAAATTAAGTTTAAAATAATACTAAAATTAAAAATAAACCGTATTAAGCATACACTAAATTAATTACCTAAATAAAATGATGACAATAAAAAAGCATAGAATAAGAAAACCAACTAAAAATGCATGATCAAAGACTAATGAGATATTTAACCAAAAATACGAGAAAAGAGACCAATTTAAAATGATATGCAAATTATCAGAATATCTAAGGGTAAAATTTGGGGTACAACAGTAGGATACTAAGTTCTGAGTGTAGAACTTGACACTCACATATTGTCTAAGAGGTATTTATCCTAGAATATGGGAGAATGATGGGTAAAGGATTGTCTTGGAAGTCTGATGTGAATGGGACATGCTAGAAGTGGATCAGTTTAGTGCTTGTGGAGCAAATGGGCTGAAGATTTCTGGAGCATGTGTTTGATGTTCTTCAAGTGTGAGGAATATCTGTGTGAGCTAGCAAACTAAGGGGCCCTGTGTGTCTCTTTGAGGAATGTGAAGCATTCTGATTCAATTGGGTTGTATCTCAGAGAACAAGGAGATTCATACATGAGAATTCAGGAGGAGTTCGTGTAGTGTATGGATAGTTTCTGGATGAGAGAGATCAATGGAGCTTTGATCTCAATCCAAGAGTTTGTTGTTTGTGGTACACTGATGTGTTCTTGGTATTCACATACTATATGATCATGAAGTGGTCATGGGATATCATATGATGATTTTGGGTGGTTCTTGCTGAAGAAGCATCTTTTGAGAAAGATAGGGGGGTAACTTCTGTCTGATTAATGTACTGGTATGGTACATGGTTTGCTTGAGGGTCAAGCATTGGGTGAATGCGTTCAGCAGGTGTGTTGAACAGAGGGTGCGCTCTTGAAGACATGAAGATGCGTCCTATGTTTTCCATTTATTTAGGGTGTTCTTCTTGCAAAGGAGTGCTGGTTATCTATGACAGGGGGAGTACTGTAACCTGCCAGATTGTACAAGCTTCTGAGTTGGATGTGTTATGCTACTGACTTGCTTGCTTTTGGTTGATTGCCCTTAAATGCATAATTGCTTGGTTTGGCATATTATGGCTAAAAAGGGGGAGAAGTAAGTAGTAATAGTGTTATTTGGTTGTTTCCATAAGGGGGGCTGGATGTGTTATCCAAAGGTTGTTTTAGCCAAAATTTGCCAAAGGGGGAGACTGTTAGGTCTTTGATTGGCTACATTTTGGCTAAAACAAGTTTACAGTAAGATGTCGGGTAAGATGTCCTGACATGGTTGATCAGACATCATTACAGATGTGGTTATAATACTTGGCAAGATGTTGTGTAAGATGTTGAAGCATCTTCATCAACTGTCATGACAGTATTACTGTCATGACAAATGTCATGACATCTTGGTCTGGTATCTTAGTCTGGTACATCAAGTGTTGCTGTTATGCTGTCATGTGACTTTTAATCAAGATGTCGAAGGAGATGTCACGACATCTTTGTCTGGTACAGTAGGTGCTGCTGTTGTATATCTCTTGACAAATTTGTTTTGTTTTGATGAGAATATTTTGGATATGTCTCATTATTATACGCAGGTCAATGAGATTTATTAGGAACAAAGTGCAGATTTAATTGGATTTCATAAAAAGGATCTTGGAGACTTTTTAGGAAACTATTTGGAGATTTGTTCCTATTTTTGTGGAGAAGATCTTGCGGCTGAATTAAAACGTGAAGATTGGACCTGATTGAAGAGTCCAAGTCCATACTACAAGAGTCTATAAATAAGGACTTGTTAGTCCTAAAATAGTAAGCACACGGAGCAACAAGTCGTCAGTGCAACATAAGGGTTTAGGGCTTTGAGAGTCTCTTGTGTAGTTTGTAAGTCACCCATGTATCTTTTGATACTATGTGGTCGACATAGGTTGTTGTAAATTGTTCTCACTAGAAGCTTTGAAGCAAGAGTTGAGTATTGTTCTTGGTTGAAGCTTTTAAGCAAAACCGAGTATTGTTGTTAGTCAAGAGTCTTGGCTAAATATTGAACAGATTGATGCAGTTGCTGGAGATTGTAACTGTTAGATATCACTGAGGTGATTTAGGAATTGAGATGGGTTTCTCTTATCTAGATGGTGATTTATAGATAGAATTGTATTGGGTAGGGATTAAGTGAGGAGTTGTAAATTGGGGAGTTTAGCTCTAAATTAATACTACTAATAGTGAATTCATTCCTGGCTTGGTAGCCCCCAGACGTAGGTGATTTGCACCGAACCGGGTCATCATATTCTATGTTGTTTATCATTCTGTAATTTATAGTTCAGTTTTTGATTAACATGTTGGATCAGATGTCGTAACATCTGTGTTGTTGCAGTTCTGATATTCACTGTATCAGTCTGCTGTTTCTGTTCCTTGTTTAAATGTTATGCAGAACAATGTCTTGACATGTGTTAGGACATCTGCTGTCTGCAATGCCAGAATTTCATGACTCTTGCATACTTATCTACGAGAGAGTGTTGCTCCTATTATAAACCTTTGCGTGTTAGCAAGAAAGTTATTCCACAAAGGATGTCAGTAAGGTTCTTAGTACCGTTTTGGGTGGTGGGTACCCTGGAAGATAAATGTGATTTTCAATGCAGATTGTTAGCTAACCAGTAGTGCATATGAATCCCAAGTGTTCCACTAATGAAATCAGAGTAGAGCAGTGGATGGTGATAGATGTAAGACCTCAATCATGTTATGGGGATCATAGAGATAGTTACTTGTAAGAATGGAATTAAGATAATCTCGTGCTAAATGTACTATCTGGTTGGAATAGTACGAGAGGAGTGAAGCATCAGGCATAAATGCTTGCAGTATATAGTATCAGATTAAGTGAAGTTGATAAGGATATCAATTGATGAATTATAATATTTATCTTAATTGCTGAAGGATTTATGAGAGAAGAGTAGTCAATATTGCGTGTAGTCAAGGAGTCGATAAGTTATCCCATGAAGATTTAATAAGTATTGACTATCTAATTAGAAGAAGGTGTCATGGTTATGTTTCGGGTAACTTAGTACAAGGAAAGGAAGTCGTGGTTTCTAGAGAGAGTTGTGATCAGGTGATTCAAAGTGATACGACAGATGAACTGAGTAGGAGAAATTATAGAAGTTAATCAAATATTGGATTAAGAATATGGTTAAAACCAGGAAGTTTTGAGAATTTGCGAAAGATGGAAATTAGTCAGTGAAGACAAGTTGGAAATTTGAGTATGTCAGAAGTTTTAACTGAAGCAAAGTCAAGCTTTGACCTGGGACAGTGGTGCAAGAAGTGGTTATTTGTTGAGTAGAGGAAATTCGGGGGCAAATTTTAATTTTAGGGGGGGGGAGGGCGGAGAATGTAATATCCCATATTCCCTTAAATGCTTAATTGAGCGTCACTTGAGATCAATTGAGTTCCTATGTACTATATCTTTTGTCACTTAGAACAATTAGAGCTCCTGAGTGCTCTAAATGTTGTCAATTGGGACCAATAGAGTAACAAGTGAACTTTGAAGAGATTAATTATTAATAAAAGAGACATAACAATATTAATACGTACAAGAAGGGACATTTTGGTAACATTGATAATTGGTTAATTGGTATTGGATGACAAAATATCAATTGAGATGTTTTGCATCATTATATAATGTTATGTTAATATATATTATATATATGTATGTGTGGAGGAGAAGAAAATAAAGAAAGATAGAAGGGAAAAGAGAAGAAGAAAAAAGAAGACGAGAGGAAGAGAGAAAGAGGAAGAGGAAAGCTTGGATCATCATCATCATCATCATCTTTATTCCATCTCAATTTCTTCACCACATTCATCTCCAAGGTGAGTTCCATAGTTAGACTTAGCTCTGGGAGGGAAGAAAATGCATGATTGGGAATTTAGGTTTTGTGTGAAAAACATGTATAAGTGTGATTTAGATGTTGATACATGATGATTTTGATGAATTGCATGCTTAATTATGTTATAACATGTTAAATTGAGTTATTAGATGCAATATGGTAATGTGGGTTGGGTTTAGAGCTATTTTTGTCTTCCTGGTGTGTTTCTGGAAATTCTGAATTTTATCTGCTTTGCCGGGCGATCTCGGGGCGAGCATGATGACTTTTCGCCACTGACTTACCTCGCTTTCACTTTGCCAGGCGACCTCGTTTTTCAGTTCGCCAGGCGACCTCGCTTTCAATTTTCCAGGCAACCTCGCCTTCAGTTCCCTGGGCGACCATGACAACATGCAGAAAAATATTTTAGTTTCTTGTTTTCCCCATAACTTGCAATCCGTAACTCGGAATGAGGCATGATCAAAAGCGTTGGAAAACTATTTCAATGCTCTTTTTGATAGTGAAATATAAACATGTATTTATGCCATTGATGGATAAGATGCTTGGTAGAGGATAGTAATGACTTATATGCCTTAATGTGTATGTGAACTACTATAGTTGATTGGGTTGACCTGTTGTGCATAACCACTTGTGTAGCTTAAGAATTATTGTGATATGTTATACTGTTATGTATGTCTCATGTATGATATTGTGAAATATATATTGGTTGGATGTTTGATTATGGGATAACATGCTTAAAAGCATATAAAGATGAGTGGGGAAACTTAGAATATAATTAGGTAAATGAATTATAAAGATAATTAAGGTATGATGATTGACTTAGAAGGCGATGCTTGAACGCAAGGGTACCTCGGTGTGTGTCGTGGACAAGTAGTTGCTAGAAATATAGTTTAGTCATGAAATAATATGCTTTGTATGGAACATGTGGAATAATAGGTGATGAATGGTTATGATCACCTAGTATTTGATGAATAACTTTAACTCTGTTAAGTGTATTCCACGCAGTGGAGGTCTGAACTCCGTTGACAATATCTATTGGATGATGAGATTTATATAGTAGAAGTCTGGCATCCATTGACCATATCTGGTGGACAGGGCTTAGTGCATTCCATTCAGTTGATGCTAGGAGTACTGGTGGCCATATTCGATAGATAGTGTATTCTACATGGTGGAGGATGGGCAGTGCCTTTGGCCATATCTGATGGTCTGCATTCCGTGCAATGGAGGCTAGAAGTATCATTGACCATATTTAATGGATAGTATGGTCCATTTAGTGGAGGCTATGACTACCGTTGGCCATATCTGACGGATAGATCTCTGTGATCGGTTTTGGGCTAATCACCCTTGTGCTACAGTTGCATTTTTTTTTGCGATTAGTGATTGTTTGAGTTGATGAACTCAAGAGACATGTTTTCATACATTGCGAATACCCATTAGACACTTAAGTCTTAGTTACTTTGTGTGATGACACACAAGTAATGAGATACCAAGACTTGAGTTAGGATTTGATTAGATACTTGTAGAGCCAAGTGAACCCATAAGATAGGGGAATTCACTGAGATTATAATCTCACCCCAATATTGTTGTTATTTTTCAAGTTTTGTCTGCAGGTTTAGTATACAAGAGGAGTTGTGCATTGATGTTTCAAGGGATGTATTTTATTATGATCTTCCGCTGTTTTTCTTATGCAATGATAAGTATTGTACTTAGATCTTAGATTTTTATTTTTGGCATTTTCCATATATTGTACCATATGTTGTATTTTATTTTGTATGATTGGTCAAGTATGTAAATGATGCCAATAGACACTTATGATTGTGTCAGTACCAAATGATAACACTTGTATGATATTATTCTAGATATATATTATACGTGTTTCCATACCAAGCATAAGGATCCACGTTCAATTGGTGACATGTTACTATGGGATCTATCCCAGGAAGAGGATAAATGGCGAAAAAGTCAACATTAGCTTTTAAATAGTTAACTAACCCTTCTCTGACTACACTGGTAGGTCGGACCCTATCATCACAGTTCTCAAAAGATTGTCATCCAGTTGTATGACCTCGAAGTGGCCAGCCCAGGTTGGTCTTAGGTTTTTCGTTTTGGCTTCGGTGGTCGGTTCTAATTCCCCGTACTTGGGACGATCTTCATCACACACATCGATGTGGCTACACTTGTTGTCAGATTGCTTTCTTCAAGGTCTTTCATCCGGACGATGGAGGCTGCAACATACCTTTTCTTGCTTGCTTCAAGTACCTATCAAGCTCTCAAGAGGTCTGCTTTGACTACGACAATTATGCGAGATTCGTCATAGTACTTCAACTTCAAATGCATGGGAGATACGACCGCATCTAGCTTGGCTAAAAACGAGAGTTCGAGGACGCTGTTGTACAAAATCTCACCCAAAATCACGAAGAAACACATATCGAGCATCCTTCTTTCGTTCTGCTCCCCTAAGGTGATAGGAAAGTAGACTTGTCCGCAAGGATGAGTTGTGTAGTCAATAAATGCAAGTAGGATTTGATTTTTGCAAGATCTTAAGTCTTATGATCTTAAACCAAGTTTAATAAGGGTTTCTAAATAGATCAAGTTACAGGAACTTCCGTTGTCCACAAGAATTTTGGAGATAAAATAATTTACGATGACAATGATGATGACCAGAGGAAAATCTGCATTAGGAATTTCGTCTACTTTTTTCTTTGTCCAGAAACCCTGGGATCGATCTCCTATCTCTTCGTTATTTATCAGCAAGTGCGTCTCCTCATGAAGTCAATAAGAGATATTTGATTCAATTAAATGGATTTCCCCCAATGATATCGATAGGGAGTATCAGGATGTAACTTAGTCCAAGTACTTCTGAAATCGTCTCCATTCGATGTAATTGTTGAATCTTATGGAGATATGAAACGAGGAGGCTTGGTAGTGAGATTTAACAAGAATCAACTTTAGATTCGCACAAAAGACGCCACCATTCTGCTGTGGAACAATAATGAGTGAGGTAAATCTTGATGTTGACGACGCCACTTGCAACTCTCGTACGAAGGAGGATGTGAACCTGTAAGGTTAATACTGAACGTCCAAATTAGCTATGGAAAAACTTAAAGTGAAGTGAAATCTTAGAAAATGAAAATCATATATGCTTTGACGAGAAAGAGGAGGTATTTATAAGGTGGAAAAAATTAAACCTTCTCAATTTTCTTATTGGGCCTTGATTCTGCCCTAAATAGTACCATCAAATCTAATTTTATTTAGACTACTAGCTTTACTAAATTAACATTAAAAATATAATTATTTTTAATGTTACTGAAAATAAAAACGAGAGATTAAAATATGTTTGACTTTTACAGTTACCGTAAGTAAATTATACATATTTTAAAAAACTTTTTCAAGTGTAGTGTGGATATCAATTAATCTTGACGTTCAAGTTAGACTAGACTGATTTTAGATTGTTGATATCAATCCGGATAGTTTTGGTTTGACATAGACAAGAGGCAATCCAGTTTGGTATATAAGTAAACTCGTCCCCATCGAAAATCAAGTTGAGGTTTACATCACTGAATCCCACCTCTCAGTCACGCAGTACACAAACATAACTAAACTCAATTTCTCTCTTACGTAACCTCTTCAAAATAAAATCAAACAAAACGAAACGAGAAACCCTTGTGCAGTTCACTTCATTTCAGGTACTCTATCTTTCTTCCCCCAATTCAAAAAAACACTCTTTACTCTTTTTTTTCCATCTTCAACTTCCCAATCGAAATTCCAGAACCTTCTCCAATGACTGACCCTTCCGAAGAAGCTGCTTACATCGAGAAGCTCTATGAATACGGCGAGCAACTCAACAGTGCCAAAGATAAATCTCAGGTCACTCTCTTCTCACCTCTATATAAATCTTCCATTCTCACTTTTTATTTAGGGTTTTACATTTTCTTTTTCAATTAGGGTTTTTGTTTGATTTTCGTGTTTCTTTCGCAGAACGTCAAGGATTACCAGGGAATCATAGATGCAGCTAAGACTAGTGTTAAGGCGAAGCAGCTCGCTGCACAGCTCATTCCGAAGTTCTTTAAGTTCTTCCCTGAACTATCTGGTCCAGCACTCGATGCTCATCTTGATTTGGTTGAGGCTGAAGAACTTGGGGTATGTTATGTGTGATCCACAGATAGTTCGTAATTATGAGTATGAACATATTGGAAAATTGTTCTAGCATATATTGGTTGTTTTGCATTCTCTGTAGTTTATGTGTATATTTACAATTTTTTTCTGTTGCTGTCCAGGTTCGGGTGCAAGCGATTAGAGGACTGCCTCTTTTCTGCAAGGATACACCTGAGAATATTGGAAAAATGGTTGATATTCTTGTACAAATTCTTGGGTCTGGTAAGTTGTGGTTTCTTAAGATGTTGTATTCTTGAGAGTATGGACTTGATTCTGATGTCTTTCTTTTTGATTGAATCATTTAGAGGAATTTGTGGAGCGTGATGCTGTGCATAAGGCTCTTATGTCTCTGCTAAGGCAGGATGTGAAAGGTAATTTGATTTTTTTTTTATAATGTCAAGTTTAGAGGACTGTGGTTGTTAGATGCTAAATAATGTAAAAGGATCTTTAATCCGTAAATGTTTCTTATTTTGTCGTCAGCCATTATGATAAATTCTGAGTTGTGTATTGTATATGGTTGGGTAAGAAAATTAAACCAGTACACCTTAAACTTTAGCTACATATTGATGTCTCAGTCTTCTTGATTGTTTAGTCTTTTTCTTAAGATCAGAGGAAAAGCTTGGAACTTGCATAGGATTAGGAATGTCACAACCGGACTGCCCCCTCAAACATTTTAAAATTATGTACCTATCATGGCTTCTTGCTCCCCAAAGCCAAAGCCCCCCTAAGAAGCTACCTTTTCAGTCTTCTGATAATTTATACAGTCTTTGCTTCTAGTTTTTATGTATAGATTTATATGCAATATTCATGAAACCAAAGAGCTGATAGTGTTAGCATATTTGTGTGTACATAATTTATGAAATATCTTTGCAAAAATTTGGCTTAAGAAAAATAATGATTGATTTCCTGTTGATGAGTGTTAAACTTAATTATAAAAAGTACAAGTGTTTAGAACTTTCGATTAAATTTCAATAAATTATTGATTTATTTGTTTTACTTAATCTGGCTCCCCCAAATTTTTAGTTCAAGCTATGCCACTGCTTAAGATTATAGTTCATGTCATTTACTCATTCTACAACTTTATCCCTTGCAGTGGCAAATATACTGGCCAACCCATCTTAGATCCGTAATAAAATAGATAAAAGAGAGGGTCAATCTAACAATGATCTTACTTATCTTGCACCTGTTTAATGTGCATTGCGTTTTCATTTAACAAATAGTTTTCTTTTTTTGTTGAAGATATTGGTTTTGCAATGGGCTGAGCCTTCTTGATATATCTAGCATTGAATAGTTTGCTATATAATAAATTACTTATATATTTGAGGTTGAGGTGGTTTTCATCATTCCAGTATAGATGATCTCCTGCAGCTTGTTAATATGGTGACTGCTGAGGAGCCTTTAGGCTGTAGTTACACTTGTGGAAGTCCAACAATTTTGTAACTGATTCTTGCCAAACTGATGCCTGCTTAGTTAAGGCTTATAGCCTAAAAGCCTTTTTTTTTGCTGTCACTTGTCACAAAACATATTTTCAAGATTCTGGACATTCATAATTACTGTAGCATTTTGGGTTTTTCTTTATAATAGTATAATTGTGAATGCAGCTTCTTTGACAGCTTTGTTTAAGCACATTCGTGGCAGTGATGAAGAGCCAAATACGGATGATGTTATTCGTGAAAAGGTTATAAACTTTGTTAGAGATAAGGTGAGAAACCATGTGTTTTGTTATAATTATTAATTATCATGGTCCCTTTTTATTGTATCTTTAATATAGAAATGATTACTGAATTCTAAATATCTTCAATGTAGGTCTTCCCTATTAAAGCTGAATTGATGAAGCCGCAAGAGGAAATGGAAAGACACATAACCGATCTAATAAAAAATGTATTCCCAATTTCTTTAATTTGTTTTTTACAAGTTCATTTGTTGATTTATCAGTGTCTAATTTTTTGCAACATAATTAAGATTGATGTATGTTGTGGTTGCATTTCATTTCAGAGTTTAGAAGATGTAACCGGTATAGAATTTCGAATGTTTATGGACTTCTTGAAGAGTTTGAGCCTATTTGGAGAAAAGGCTCCAGCTGAGCGGATGAAAGAGCTGATTGAAATCATTGAAGGACAAGCTGATTTAGGTTCACCGTTCAATGTGATTACTCAATTTCTTTCTTTCTTTCTTTCTTTGTTTTTGTTTTATATGCGAAAAGAGTCTGTTCTATATTAGTGAAGGATTCACATGATTTTAGACTTCTATTCTGGAAAATAAAAGTCAAAGCTGTGCAAATAAATTGAGGGTATCATGTTATTTACTTACTTTTTATTTAACTGGTGATATGTAGGTTGCTGATGCAGGTCATACAGATCATATTGATAGATTGATATCATGCCTTCACATGGCACTTCCAATTGTCATGGTAAGAACTGTTAATACTGTTTATCTTTTCTCATATTCATTGCTATTTGATTTTTGTTCAACTAACTCAATTTTTTCGTGCAGAGGGGTGCATCTAGCAGCAAATTTATTAACTTCATAAACAGTTATATAATTCCTGTTTTTGACCAGGTAATTAGATCATTTAGTTCGAATCGTTGGTTTTTGCTTGAATATTTGAGTTTTCTTGTTTGTTTGAGTTTACAAAATGTTGGTTTCCTTCATGCATAATTGATTAAAGTTTTTATTGCTATATTTGTATATCTGCTCAACTTTGGGCGGCTTGACCATTAAACATAAAGGTTAATATTTTTTGAGGATTAAGGGTGGCCTAGTGGGCAGTATGAAGCTTCTAATACTGTGGGGTGGGGTTTATGAAGTATCAGATGTATATGTTGAATCTTTACCCAATAAGCAGAGAAACTGTTTTTGCTGGTGATGTATAGATACATTGAGTACTTGATACTTTATTTATCCAATACAAGAATATGACTGTTCTTGGAAAACTTAGGATATGATACATCTAAGACACATAGGTATAGACATGCATAAACATATCATAAAACATCATAATTATATAATTGCAATTCCAAAAATTCAAACTAAGATACTCCATAGACATTTTTTTATATAATAAAACAAGTATATGGTCCTACTAGGATGCAAACTCTTTACTGAAATGCTGATAGTTACGAAACCAACGGCCCATGTATTCCATCAGAAACTGTTTTTATTTATTTTTTTAATTTTTTTTTTTTTTTTAATTTCATTTCTAATTATCTTATTGAAAGAGTGAAAGTCATTTTAAAATTTCTTAAGCTGCATCCTTAATTGTCACAAATGTATCAGAGCTAGAATAGATTAGATTCTTTCACATTTTTTTGATCTGGATACATCATAGGCATCATTTAAGTATCCAGAACCATTGATATTATATATGTATCCAAATTAAAACAATTGATATATGAAGAATACTAACATGGTACTCCCTACGGAATGGACTAAAGCGAAAATTGATCAAATTACACATATTAAGAAAGATAGTTGATCACATTTAATCTATGCAATCCCATTAAAAACATAAAATTTTGTCTAATTTACCTTTCATGACTAATAAATTGGGTCATTAGAAATTTAACAAGGTAAATTAAACGAGGGGGTATTTTAGAAATACCATCATATTATAAAAAACGAGAGATACTATCATTAATTAGGAGAGAAGTTGTTAATATTTGCTTATGTTTTCATTTCATAAAAACAAAAAATATGACAATTTTGCTTATTTCATTCCGGATGGAGTATATCCTTTTTGAACTTCAAAATAACTCAAGAAGTTCAAGTGTTCAGCCCTTCAAAAAATCATAGTTGAACTACACTTTGTGCTCATTCATCATCCATAAGCAGTGTTTTTAAAACTCATAGATGGTTCGGTCCACTTATTCGATCGGTCCATCTATTTGAACTTCAAAATAACTCAAGAAGTCATTAATCAAAATGGCAGAAGTGGCTGGTTAGACCAAGTTCAAGTGTTCAGCCCTTCAAAAAATCATAATCGAACTACACTTCGGGCTCATTCATCATCCCTAAGCAGTGTTTTTAAAACCCATAGATAGTTCGGTCCACTTATTCGATCAGATGTGCATTTGACTCAGATCCGATGTCATTAAAATGACCTAAATAGGTCAGAAGTCAGAACCAGTAGGCTCGGTGACCTAGTGTTAATCTTCTACTACCTTATTGCAGTGTGCAACAGTTCCCAAACATTCTGCAGTGTCCCACAATCCACATACAAATAGAATTGCGCTCCTTCCCAAAATAACACATCCACCTGCACTTGAAATTAAATTGCAGTCAAAAGTTTCCAATGCAACACACACACACACACACACTTTGTACTTCAAAATATGTGAATTTGATATGTGCATCAGCGGGGATTGAACCAAGAAATGATGATTACAAAATGATACATCAGAGGAATATTTGTGAAGTCTTTAAGTGTGGTCTTTTTGTTTAAAAGCTTAGTATAATGATTTAATTTCTGTCAGCTTCCTGGAGAACGAAAAGTAGATTTGCTCAGAAACCTCGCAGAGTTCTCACCTTTCACAATACCACAAGATTCACGGCAAATGCTTCCTTCTATTGTTCAGTTGCTGAAGGTAAAAATTTCTTAAAAGAATGGCAGGATTGGCTGCCATCAATGTCTTGTATATAGCAGTTCTGCTATAACAATATCAATTTATTGTTTATTTGTTCTTGTTTTTGCTGTTATCTGGATGTTCAGAGAACATTGCTAACTATCCTTAGTGGAATTTTGATGTGGATAGCTTGGTTTAGTCTTGGCTTCATTTTTTTTAATAAAAATTAAACGGATGCTATTAAGGCGTGCGGGTCTATCTTGTATGTTTTAAGTCATACTTTATTCATCAAATTTGGCTCTGTTCCTGCTCATCATCTGCAGCATTATATTGTTGAGTTGAACAATGTTCAATCCCCAAAATATTTGATTTACATTGATTTAGTCCTTCAAATTCATTTGAATCAATTGATCACATAAATACCCAAATTTGATTATTTAAGTCCAGTTATGTATTAAATTGTTATTGTTATGAACCAAAGTTTTGAAGGCAATATTCCAAATTAATTGAGTTGAATTTATAGTGATATAATTAGCTGTTAATAGTCATTGAAGGGTTACTTTCAAATTTAAGCACAATATCTCAGAGATCAATACATCAATTTTTTTTTTTTACTTCCTATAAACTTTGTGCTTTTCTCTTTTCAGAAATACATGACTTGGAAGAAGACCGGAGAAGAGATGAATTTTACATATGTTGAGTGCTTGTTGTACACATTTCATCACCTTGCTCACAAGGTAAATCCTTTGTCAAAGCAGTAAGAAAACATCAAGCTGTTGTGAGTCACTTATATGCACAACATAATTGAACTTGTTTGTTATATAGGTTCCTAATGCCACCAATAGTTTATGTGGTTACAAAATTGTTACTGGTCAGCCATCTGATAGGCTTGGAGAAGACTTTTCAGAGCATTATTCTGATTTTACTGAGAGGTATTGACTTTCTTTTGGTATATATAAAATAAATAATTTATCTACTCTTTGGTTTGTACTTTTTAGATAATCTTGTTTGTAGTACGTGTGTGCTCGTGCATGCACATGTCATTTAGGATACAAAATGTTTAGGGGCAGGTGTTTCAGTTCCAATGCAGAAGCCTTTGTGAAGCCTCACTGTTGTTCTAATTCAGACCTTACTAATGAAGGACCACCGTCAAGAATCCAACACCTCCGAGTTTAGGGTAAAATAAGGCTAATTTATGAAGCCAAGCAAATTTAACAAAGTATGTTGTCATAGGGTAAAAGGACAGTAATGGCTTCTTTTAGATTCACCTTCAGAACCTCTTTGTAGTCTTGGGGCATAACTGAATTAAAATTTCTGCAATAAATTGAACATATAAACTGCAATAGATTTAAACTTGAACTTCTAACAAGGTTTGAGCGTAGCAGCGGCTAGTACAAAGTGTTGTCCAATAGCAGCTTTAGGCACTGTAACGTAGCAGCATTTTATCAAGCCTCTGCTTTCTGCAATCCGTGATTGACAATGCTGCGGAAAATAGGCCTTCTGATTCATGATTCAAATCTCTATTTGGTAACCTTTGTATGGTCTGGTTTACAGTTATGGTTAAGAGTATTTATGCATGATATTAGTGTAAGCTAACTTATATTGCAAATATATATACAAGAAACTAATAGGCTTGGGCCTAATATTTAAAGTATTCTAACACTCCCCCCTCAAGCTGGAGCATATAGATTATATGCACCAAGCTTGTTACAATTACAAATTCACTCAATTCGGGAACCCCCAAGAAATTTAGTAAAAATATAACCAGACAAAAGTTTCTATTCAATGAAAGGTCAGGTCATTCCACTTCAATATGTTTGATATGTTTGGTTCTCTTATGAAAAATGGAATTGGAAGTAATATGAAGAGTGTCCTGATTATCACAAAACAACTTCATGAATTAACTGCTCGTTCCAAATAAGCTTACATGTCCCAAAAGGTTTGAAGAAGCTCTGGCGGTGATGAAGTAGCAGTGCACACAATCAATGGCAATGAAAGACAGTACAGACCCTGTGACTTACGTCCTGCGCCAATCACCTGTCTGGTACAGAGATCCTGAATAAAAACAAAGTTATGAGAAAATGTGGCATTGCAGTTAAGATACGAGTCAGCTAACTAACAGAAACAAGATTGAATGGACATTGAAGAGCATGTAACGCAGTGTTCAAAGAAATAAAAGGTAAGAGTTGTGCACTACCTACTGCAGTAGCATTCCGAGAAGAGCCATTAGCTAAGTTAACAAACGGTAGAGAACTGGAGTAATTAATATGAGAAAGTAAGGGTTGTGCACTACCTACTGCAGTAGCATTCTGATAAGAGCCATTAGCTAAGTTAATAGATGGTAGAGAACTGGAGTAACTAATTCGAGAAAGAAAGAAGGAATTGCCACAAATATGATCAGAGGCGCCATAATCAAGAACCCATGGTTCCATAGAAGATTGGGACATGCAGGCAAAGGAATTACCAGAACAGGCAACACATGAAGATGATTTTTGCGATGCTTGATACCTCTGTTAATCATCATAACTAGTCCTAGTAAGTGTGACAGATTGCTTGGTTGGATGGTCCCTTGATTGCACAGGTGGATTGAGGAGGACCGTGCAACTTGTAACATTTCACCAGTGGATTGAGGAGGACTGTGTAACTTGTGACATTTCACCAGTGTGCCCCTATACGTGACATTAAGTACATTTAGAACGAGATGCCCTATTGCTTTCGATGATGACCACTATGCTCCCCCTTAGGATCACGCCGTGTCATAATAATATCAATGTTACTTGTTACCTCTCCACTTGTCTAGTAAGAGTACAATAGTTTGGGATGGTGAAAGTTCTTGATTTGGTTGCAATTATTCCATTATTAATAAACTTTTCATTTTTTGTCACTGTTGCCTCTTTTGTATCCATCTTCCCTTTGGGATTTGTTAGTACACTTTGGGGGTGTTAGGTTACATTTTTTGGTTCATTTTCTTTTTCCAGATTGAAAAACGTTGAGGAGTTCACCCGGGCTACAATCAAGAAATTAACTCAAGGAATGGCTGAAAACAACAAATCTATGGCAAATGCTAAAACTGATGAAGAAAAGGAAAAAATTGTGAGTCTTATCTTAGTTTGTTGGTTTTGTGTCATGTTTTTTATCTTATTATGGGTGAGAAAATTGTGAGTCTTATCAAACTTACATTTTACACAATGTTGCAGAAAACTAAAAAACAGAACGCTACAACTGGGTTGCGTACCTGCAATAATATTTTGACGATGACAAAGGTAAGAAAGATACACCTGTTTTTTATTTTTATTTTTAATTTAAGCTAACGAGATATTGTGTATATGAGCTTGATTTTCAGTTGTCTTTGTCCTCCCTTATCTTTTAATTATTGAAATTGTTCAATTTGTATGGTCAGTCATTGCACGCCAAAGCACCTTCTTTTATCGGAGATAAGAGAATCAACCTTTCATGGAAAGAAGCACCCAAATCCGCATCAACTACCGGACAAGCTGTTGGGTATTATATCTTTGTCTTTTGCTTTTGAAGATATTTTATTCTTTTTCTCTTGAGAGTAATACCTTGTATCACTCTGTTTTTTTGTCTATCGCTCTAATTATCAATTTAATACGAAGTTCAATGTCTTAAAGATCTCTTGTTTATATGGACAACAAAAATATTTAAAAGTGGAGTGATAACTTAAAACTTTTTACTTCTGCAGAGCAAAACGGCCTGCTACCACAGGCAATGGATCCAACAATATTGCATTGAAGAAGGGCCGAGGTTCTGGTGGCGTACAAAACCAACTTGTCAATAGAGCGATAGGCGGATTATCTGGTGGAGGAAGAGGCATATTATCTGGTGGAGGGAGAGGCAGAGTATCTGGTGGAGGGAGGGGTGGAACTAGGGGCCGAGGCTGGGGTGGTCGCGGGAGAGGAAGTGGAAGAGGTAGAGGTAGAGGGTATTGGTGATTCTGTGGCAGTTCTGATATAGATAACATTAAATTTCACGGAGATTACCAGATTTCCAGATTACGAGTAGGACTTGTTAATGTACTAAAATTCTTTGGCGGAGGAAGTTTTGATTATAGAGGGTGATGACATTTTTCGTTAAGTTGTACTTTCTCCAAAGCTTGTTTCTGTAAAATGCGAGTTATTGATCATTTTCCTATCCTTTTGATGCTAGAGGGAGTCGGTTGACTGGACATTTTACGCCCCCTGGTTATGTATGCATGTAATTTAGTGACAAGTGGATTTATATATGAAGCCCATTTCTGATTTGTAGCATTTTTTTTTTCATTATGAGAGGATTGTTGAATGTGTTACCCCAGAATCAGAAGCGGGATAATAATTAAAAATAATAAATACTATTTATATACATGTCTTCTTTCTCAGTTTACTTCCTAGATCTAATATTGAATGCAAAAGGTTATCTTTCCTAGTTGATCAGTTACTGTGTTGGTGGGGAAGAGACTGTTATGATTTCTGGTAATTGAAGAGCCATTCCCTGCTGCTCAGGGGTACTAGAAGGACAATCATTAACATCCTCCTTCACCATGCTTGCTTTATTAACCTTTCTGCTATAAATCTTACTACTAGTTAATTTAACCACCTTTTTCCATCTGTTCACATAACTTCTGGAGCCATTAATTTCTTCTGAGTCATCACTTGGTGATTGACTAGATTTTAGAGAATGGATGGCAGAAACTATAAAACAAATAGTAGAAGTGGCACCAGAAATCACATAGAGAATCCATAGATTTCCCAGCTTCAAACTTTCTGTACTCTCTGAGTTCAAACTTTTGGAGCACGCGTCTTTGGGATTCAACCATATATCTTCTAACTTCTTCAATTCTCCCTTCTCTAAGAGCTGCAAAATAGCTTTAGAGACATCTCTGGCCAAGGGGGAGCCTTTCTGGAACATCTGTATCATGAGAATGAAAAGAAAAATTAAGTTTTTTTTAGAGATTTTCCTTTGTAACTAGAGTTTCAGGTTTTAGAATTCTATTGCCACTTACAAATCCAAGTCCTCCAAATCTAGTGGTAGGTGTAGAAGCCGAATACCCCTTGCAGTATTTACTCATGTATACTTTCTCGTAAGGGAGTTCGAGAAATGCAGCAGCAATCGAGTAGTTTTTGAATTCAGTGTCATAATAGTTTTCATTACTAATATGTATGATGTTCTCTGGCTTGAATTTTTCTACTTGCTCTAGGTAAGTCCTAACAAACGAATCTCCATCACAACCAATTTTCATGTCGTTCTTCTTCAGCCACTCGATGTCTGTGACATTTGTTTGCAGTTGTTGAACTGTGAGCATTGAAGAAAGACTCGCAGTGTAGCTCGAATTAAGAATCAAAACTAGAAACAGCCACGATACCATCACTACGCGAGATAAATTGCTATGCATTTTCTCCCCTGCAATAAGAAATCACTGGCATAATCAGTTGAGTTTGTTACACATTTGCAAATCATAAAGTTGAAATACGAGATGGATACTCACTATGAGCAAAGAATAGTGAGGAGAAAGTAAACAAAAAAGAAGTGCTGATTTGGCTTTTCCAAGTGCCTTGAAACTCTTGATTGTGATCCTTCTCCAGGTACCACACAACTGACATTGTGTAAATCAAGATGGCACCAGTTGCCACCCATAGTTGCCATGTGAAGGGCTTCATAAACATCCATGTTGATTCTCGGGAGTTTTCCGTAACTATCATCGACAGTCCCGATTCTGCATACGGTACGGTAAAATCTACATATTGCAATCTCTCTGCCAGTATGGTCATGTCACCAACGACCCCGTCATAAGTCTGCATGATTATCAAATAATTATCATAGTTAGTAAGCAAAAGAGAAAGAGAAAAGAAGGTTAATTTATGGTTTCAGACCGGATTGTTTACCTTGTTATAAACAAGTTGAACCAGATCAGGATAGGTTCCATTGATAGGATAGTATTCATGTGGAAGATCATAATCCAAAAGCTCCAGAACCTTATCAAAAATGTCAATGCAAAATCCACTGCATTTTGGATTTCCTTGCTCATCAATGTCATCATAATCAACCTTGACGAATTTCGAAAATGAAGTTCTACCAGGGACTGCAATTCTCATTGGTTTTTGTTTAGTAGGAAGGTTCCATCCCTTTGGAACTCTATGCAACTTTCCAGGCCAAATTACTACACCACTCAAACTTTCTGAGTTTCTAGAACCGCCGATTTTACCTATTTCTGTGGAAATGTTTGTGAAGAATCCATTTTCTAATGTCCAATAGTCTAATTCTCTGTAACTCTTCCCATCAACATTTACAATCCTCAAAGTAGGATTCTGCAAAAGCTGTTCTGATTCAATTTGAATTTTTCCGCTTAAACCAAGAAAATCGGCCGAGACTATTTCTTGCAGCAAAGTCCTTTTGTGGTTACCATTGCCACTGGCCATTCTGTCTATTGCATGTCCAACCATTTGAATGCTATCATATGCTTGCAAAGCGTAATACCCCGGGTCGCGGTTATCTTCGTCCGGATTCTCGTCCCGAAAAGCTCGCCTAAACCGAGGTTCGAAATCTTTATACTCATTGCTGTTTTCTGAGTAGTAGTTCTTGATTCCTAAAGCTCCTTGCATATAAGAAATACCAGACTTATTGACAGAATCCAGCAAATTCGTTACGCTCTCCGAAATTATCCAAACCGAATCTCCACCCACTAGTCCCATTTGCGAAGCTTCCTTAAACAAATGAATCGCCATTTCTAACGATGATTGCAATACAATGAATACTCGAGACTGCGTGTTTTCAGTTATCTTAAACAGCTCGTCGTGAATAAACGTTCCTGGATCACGCAGATAACTAAGCGATGGCAAAGCTAAACGATATTCAATCGTCGAATCAATCTCTTGGAAGGCCTCGGATAGAAGTGCTAGCATCCCGGAATCACTACCATATGCATCATCTTCATAGATGGCTACTACACTATGCCAGTTATAAACATGCACCAAATCTGCTATGCATTTTACATATGCTGTTCTATTGTTAGCTAGTCTCACCAAAGAGGGCCATCGAATCGACATCAACGGTGGACTAACTGTAGGTGCTACAAAGGATATGATAGGAACTTCAGCTTGAGCTTCATGTACTAATTCAGCGACCGAAGCTACTTCTGTCCATGTTTGCATCCCTACAATCACTTCCACCTTGTTTTTGATCATATCTTCAGCTTCGGCTCTGAAGGAATTCTTGGTAGGTTCTTGAAAATGGAGAGCAAGCTTGTAGGTATTTGAAGTGTTATTATAATTTTGCGCCGCAATATCCATGGCTATTCTTTGTTCTTTCCCAACTCGAGAATTAACATCGATTATTGCACCGATACGTCTAACTTTGTTGTCTCCACTCGTAATCTCAGCTTGGTAGCCATTGATGAAAACCAAGGAGATGAATAAATAGGAGAGACAAGCTCTTGACAGTGCTTGAGGAGTAATGAAAGAGAAATGCATTTGTTGGAAATTTTGTGTATAAAAAAAAGCTTTTTATGGTAAAGTTTCAAGTTTCATGGAATGCAGGCAATATGTTATTTAAAGTTTAGAGGAAGAGAAAATATATATAGTGATGAATCTGAAGGATTCTGTGGGGTAGGGTTGATTGTTGATCCAGTCAATTATGCAGGTTTGAGTATTGACTTGTCTAGAAAGATATTGTTATTGCAATGTAGTGTTTGAATAGAAGGATGTGGAGAAGTTTTTGTGACCACAACTTCTTCAAGTACAAAATTGGCAAATAAATAAATAAATGAATATAATAGTAGCAAGTTTGAATCAAAACCAAATCATGAAAATAATGGTGAGAATAGAGCACATGACAACAAACAACTTGCAAAGTTTGCTCTGAAAATTTGGATTTTTTGAAACTGTAAATTGCTGAGAACTATCATAGATGGAGACTTTGAATGCTAAGTTGTGGAGAGAGGTTATGAGATGTATGGATTAAACATTGAAAAATTTGTGATAGACCTGTTCAAAGTTACATCATACAAGTAAAAAGTACTAGAAAAGCTTTAAAGTATATATTCAGTATTATAGTACTCCATTTATTCAAGAATATAATTTTTAATTGTTTTTTTTTTTCTGTTATGTAGGAACATTCTTTTGTCTATGAATAGTACGCGGTTATGTAGTTGGAAAAACGATTTTGAAGCTGATAGTTTTTGGCAGAATAATATGATATACAAAAAAGTGAGGTAATTAAAAATGGACCACTTTATTCTTAGCATCAAGGCTGTTGCACTATCCAAGCACAAGTTGAATTGACAAAATGTAAGAAGTGAGTAACAAGAAACCCACTTAAGTTACATATATAAATTTCATGCCTAAGATGTTGGAGACAGAATAAATATAATTGGCGGTATCATTTTAACTATAAATGAATTAAATATGGTATGTTATTTTGGCAGGCCAAAAGACTCACAAATACCAATCTAATTTATAAATTTAATTTAATTAAGATAAGCTATCTTGGAGGAATAAGTAGTCTGCATTCACGGGCACTGAACAATTAGGTTTGCATTCACGGACACCTTGCATTTGAATTACACACATTCTATCATCAGCGTTGATCTGTATCCAATAGTTTTTCACGTTTTACGTCGGGCAATTTGAAGAAATTTATAATCGTTCATACTATATACTTGTCACTTTGAGTCACATCAGATATCCTTTCACTCATACTTATAAAGTTCCACCTCATTTATATACTGACTTGATTATTAAAGTGCTAATCTCTTTGCAAGTATCCTTTCCAAACACTAAAGAACTATCACAACCACGTCGAAAGCCTTTTCACGGAGGTCATCATTAACCTTTCACCAATTTTTTTTGTTTCAGTATAGAATAGTGGCGCCGTATGTGAAAATCTTTTTTTGATTCTTTCAAATATTTTTAAAATCTCTTATTTTTTTTAGCTGTGATACCGTAACCTTTTTTTTTGTTACGACTATGAGCAACCACAACCTTTTTCCTAACTATTTTTTGCTACTCCTTTGATGGTCGTATCGAAAGCACTTTGCACTCGAAACAATAACAATGACCTCATATAAGTTGTTCACATTCTCCAGAATGAGGCTTCACTAGTTCTTTCTCCTATAGACGAAGGATAACAATAACAAGATTCCCATGCTTTTACTATAGTTCATCAATTGATAACTTTAGAGGCTTGTCCACTTCCTCAACCGTCAGTTTAGAAAACTCGTCTAGTTCATCAGCCTCACATTCAAATTCCTCTACTACACAATCAAATTCCTCCACCCCGCTTTTCACTTACTCCACTACAATTTCACTGTCCTCCTCCCCACGCTTTAGTTCGTCCCTGTTACATGATCTCAAACAATTCCAAGCTTCGCTCGGTGCACCAAACGCAAACAAACTTCCGCTAAACATTTTCAATATGACGTAACATCATAACATGAAGCTCCTTCACATTGAAGAAAATAATGAAAAGATTCCTACTAAGATAGAAACATAGATAAAGGTGTTAAAATGTGGCCACTCTAAAGCTAACTCATAGGATGCTATCGTCGATGTTGGGTCACAATCATGGAGCCCTTATGAGCTTCCACGGAGCACCACCCTCTTCACTATGGAAATGATTTACCTCCATATGATTGGTGGCGGAGACAACCATCATACACCACTTAAAGACTGTCCGTGGATCTATGAGCTTGCAGGTAAAACATCTGATGATGCTAGAATCTATTGCAAGATCATGATGGTTTTGATGTTTAGTGGAAACCTATTGTTTGATCCTCTGCTTGATCTCGACGTTACTAGATGTTATCTTTCTATCTATCTCTTATGATTATGCTTATCTTGAAGTTATCTCAAGCCTCATCAGGGAGAAGAATCAAGGTTCCAATGAATTCCTAAAGTCAAAGAAAATGTAGCAAAGAACTTGAAGCTTCAAAGTTGTGAAAGAGAGGAAGTGTGAAAGCCCTCATGGTTGCTCGTGCACTTAGCACACTGTCGGAGTGACCAAAGTATTATAGAAGTGTTAGAGCAACTCATAAGTTACTAAGGAAACTCTCACACACTCACACAATGTTTTTGAATACCTTCAATTTTTTATAAAATCACCGTAAAATGTTTTTCGCATATAAGTAGTTGGTTACAAGCTTAAATAATCCCCTTCGAGTAAAAATTATATTGGATAATTAATTATCACTCAGGGATATTCAACTATCCCTTTTTTAATGCCTCATAATCGATTATTAGGGCTTATATTCGATTAATAATGGCATAATTTATAAACCTCCCATTTTTACACTACATAATTGATTATACCTATGGCGTGATCAGTTATGAGCTTTAAAAATCTCATGGATCATTTTTCTTTTTGAGCTACATTTTCTCTTATATAAGGAGGGTGCATCCTCACTATTTCTCACACCAGAATTTGATATTTAACCATTTTCTCTCAATTTAACCCTCTCTTTCTCTCTCTCTCTCTATCTCTCTCTCTCTCTCTCTCTCTCTCTCTCTCTCTCTTATTCTTTCTTTCACTAAATGTTTCCTTAGTGCATTTGTAAATGAAATACATTTGTGATGTTTTTTATTGTAGCGGTGTTCAGCTATTTTATCAAGAAGGTGATTCTCTTAAAGTTTCTTTTGTTTGATTGTTGATGTTATCCTAGTAAAGCCTCTGTTTTATTTCTGAAATCAGCGGTCAAAATATCATTCTTGATTCATGATCTTAGCCTATGAAAAGTTCCACTTGGTTTGAGGGACCATCCTGTTAGATTTGATAAGTACTATCTTCTCTAGGATTTAGACACCCAATAAGGATCTTGAACAAAATTTTGTAAGGAGTCTTCATGTTCTTCACCTTTCCAAAATCATCAGAATACTTAAACAACCTAGTTTTGATGACCTCGACTTCTGGACTACTTTCCTTGGTGTGTAGAGTGTACCTTCCTATAGTTGGCACACCAAGAAATTTGGCAATCATTTTCTAAGTGATGGTGACATCAACTCCCATCACAACAAATCTTATTTCAACTTCCTCGAACTCTTTCAATCCCATCTCCTTTCTACTCTTCCCTTTTAAAGAACTGTCTTCAGCAACCTTCTGATTTACTTCAAGAGAAGCAACAAACTCATCACACACCTCAGCTGTAACCCATAAATCCTTGACCAGATGAGGATAGGTTGGAACATTCAACATCTCAAATTTAAGCTCATTCTTGCGCTTTAAAGAAATTCCAGAGGGGGTATCCATTCAAACTGAAGGATTCAAAATCAATAATCTGCTCCACAATGAGTTTCAGATCCTTCTTGCTAATATCCATGGTTCTTGGTTTGATATGAAGACTTTTACCAGATTCAACAACCATGGGTACTTGTTGAGAAGTAGATGATGAAGCCATTGCAGAAGGGGGTTTTAGGGTTTCTTTAAAATAGGTAGTTTTTTTAGGGAAGGCTTGAGAACTAAAGTGGGGGAAGTGAGAGAGAAGTGTGTGAGTATGGTCTGATAACATGTTTTGAGTGAAAAACAATTTTTGATAAAAACAAAACTTAAAGACTCAGGAGGCGGGATGCATATCTTTTAAGGCAAATCATCATTATCTGAAGGTTTTTACCCAACAGTTACAAACCACGTGTCAGAAGGCGTTTCAGATTTATGACACATAAGTGGACAGGTGCCAGAGGCAGTTGAAAAGGTTTTCCACTTATGTATTTATCAGAGGAAATTAGCCTTATTCTAAGCTTCAGATGTTGTGATGCTTTAGAGGCTACTATTCACCAGAAGTTACTTTAGTGCTTCTGATCACAGTAGCTTCTGATCATCACCAGACTCTGATTTTACATTTAGATGCAAGCACAAAATTTTAAAATGTTTTCAAAGTGCTTGATTTTGAGATCGAATATGATTCTTTGACACTAAGATAGAAGTAGTATCATCACAGTGAAGTGTAATTCTACTTTCCTAGTTTTGATATTCTTCTGATCAGATATTGAAATATCAGGTTTAGAAACTGTTAAATAAAAATAGAGAAGTTGCCATACTTTTGTGCAACTTTTGATCTGTTTTCTTTTGCTACTAAGATTGTTCTTGAGGAGCTGCTTTGTTCCAACAATTCTCTTTTGATAACCATTATGAGCCTTTTCATAGGACATATCAAATAGATGAGCTTCAGAGATTGGCTAAGTATTTAAAGCACTAGCTTCTGATCAATCAGCTTCAGTCATCCCAGTACCAGTGATCTTTCCTTACTGGTGTCTTACATATTCCACATTTTCTTTCTCCTTCAGAGTTAGGATTTGGAACATAGGCTTTTATTTTGTTATATGTTGTAAGCAACCATTATCTTGGAATTGAAACTGTTGCTTTGTTCTTCCCTTTTAGCATAGATCTGCAGCAAAGATAATCTTACTTTTTGGTACCCATGATCTTATGGGTCCTTTGAGGTTAGTTTTAATAGGCTTCGTCTTATTTTTAGCCTTAGCTTTGTACTTTGGATCATTCAAAACTTTAGATTTAAGGGTTTGTTGTCTTGAATGAATTCTAGCCTTAGGTTTCAGAACCTTGTTACTTGATGTTTTAGGTTCTAGTTCTTCAGAACCTTTGACTTTGAGGTCTCAGGTTCTGATTCTTTTACAACCTTTGACTTAAGAATCATTGGTTTTGATTTCTTCAGAACCTCTAATTCTACAATTATAGGTTCTGATTGGTTTAAAACCTTTGTTTTAACAGCAAGTACAAAATGAAAGTACAACCTTTTTTTAGCATGTCTTAAAGAAGAAGATTCTATAGATTTATTCAAGATTTCAGAGTAACCAAGACCTTTTCCTTTGCTTATACTTACACCATAGATAATGGATGAAAGTTTGGTTTTATTGAAGTCAGTTATGACAAACTCTTGAAGAGCCATTTCATACTCAGCAAAGGGTTTGTCAGACATATCCTTTACTAAAGCAATCTGATCTCTTTCTAATTTCAATCTATTTTTAGAGAAATTTAATTCATATTTCGTAAGACCATATTGCTTTTGTATAAATTTCATGCGTTTGTACTTCTCCTAACATCGACCCATAAAGTCTTGACAGAAGGTAATTAAACCAGATCTAGAGAGTTTAGAGAATACTCATCTTAATCCTCTGAATCTGAGTTATAATCAGCTTATGATCCTGTGTCTGAGAATGTTGAAGCTATCAAAGCTAGATTGGATTTTTCTTAATTCTTTTCACCTTCTTCTTTATCATTAAGTCCATCCCATGTTGCCATGATACTTTTCTTGAGCTTGCTTCTGAAGTTGTTATGGAAGCTTCCCTTTTTGGATTTATCCTTTTGATGCTCTGGACAATCAGCTATAAAGTGACCAGACTTCTGGCAGTTGAAGCATCCTTTATGATCATCTTTGTTGAACCAGGAGCTTGATTCTCTGAAGCCAGATCTTCTACCAGAGGACCTTCTATTTTTGCTAGCAAGATATTGAAATCTCTTTATGATGAAAGCCATTTTATCATCATCTGAATCTTCTTCAGAAGCTGCAACATGAGTGTTTTCTTTATGCTCTCAATCTGTTTTCTTTATGCTCCCAACAGATTTCAACGCCATAAACTTTGATTTCTTGAATGGCTCTTCATCTCCATTCCATTCTAGCTCATGGCTTTGGAGATTACTGATCAAAATTTAAAGACTGATATTATTCAGATCTTTAGCTTCCTGAATAGCTGTTACTTTTGGTCTGTATCTGACAAGAAGACTCCTAAGAATCTTTTACACATGATCAGAGGTGGTATAGATTTGTTCAAGACTTGAAGTCCAGACAAAAGAACTTGAAACCTTGAGAACATTGTTTCAATATTTTCATCCTCTTTCATTTTGAACAACTCATATTGGTGAACCAGAAGATTAGATTTGGCTTATTTAACTTGCTGGTTTCCTTCATAAGTAGCACATAAAGACTCAAAAATAGTTTTGGCAGTAAACTTGTCAATGATCTTTATGTACTCAGAGTGAGGCAAAGAGTTTACCAAAATGCCTCTCACTCTGTGGTGTTTTATATAAGTCTTCTTCTGAGCTAAGGTGAGAATTTTTCTGTTAGCTACCATTCCTACTCCATTCACAGGAATATCAATGCCATCTTCAAGAATGTCCCATAAATCATCATCAAGACCTATGATATGTGTGTACACTTTGCTTTTCCACGATTCAAATTCAGTAGAGTCTCCACTGAATGTTGAAGGTCTAGCAACATAGTTATTATTTTCAGATGTACTATAATCAATATTAACAACACCAAGAGAAGTAGGTTGAATTATAGGAGAACCATCACCATAAGTAGATGTTCCAGAATCACTCATGATTTAGAAAGTGTTTTCTCAGGATTTTTCTGTACCACTATGAAGTGTTTAGCACAGACTTTGCTTTGATGCCAACTGAAGGTGAGAAAAACACAAGAAGGAGGGGTAAAATTGTGTTGGATTTTCTCCTCCAATATTTTTCTTTTTCTGTTTATGATTGATCTCAATAAGATTCTAAACACTTAGTTTAAAGTCTGAATCAGAATCACTAAGTTAGCTTTTGAAAGTTCTTAATAGATTTTGAACCAGAATCTAACTAAGAGTTGCAAAGTTGATAGCAGCGGCATAATAAGATCAGAAAATAGGAAAGTAAAAGCAAAGAAACACAATAGTTATCCTGGTTCCTCTCACAACACAGGAGTAGTCCAGTCCCCTTGTACTTCCAAGAGACTTTCACTATAACCAACAAGATTAAAAATGCTCAAGCACGAAGAAAAAGACTTCTAATGCTCAAACAATCAAGTAAGAGACTTCTATGCTTAAGCATACAAGCAAGAGACTTCAAATGCAGAAATCCTCAAGTAAGAGACTTCTATGCTCAAGCACACAAGTAAGAGACTTCAAATGCTCAAACCCTCAAGTAAGAGACTTTTATGCTCAAACACACAAGCAAGAGACTTCAAATGCTCAAAACCTCAAGTAAGAAACCTATATGCTTAAGCACATAAGCAAGAAACTTCAAATGCTCAAACACTAAAGCAAGTGACTTCTGACTCTATAACAAACAGTTAAGTGATTCTGGGTAAAACTATACTTGATATGCAATTAGAGGTGTATATAGAATACAACTTGTTAAGAATCTTCAGAATTTAAGAACTTCTATAATATACACAGTTGTTAAGATGTTATAAGTCTAGATAATTTGACAGAGTGACTTCTATTTTGAATGTCAAGGATCAGAGTCTTGTATTGAAGTGTATTGGTCTTCATCTTCAAGTCTTTTAGCTCCTTATATAGAGATAAGGAAAAGATACGTTGGAAGACTTTCACCAAAAAGTTGGAAAAGCTTCGTACTTGATTGGACACATCAAGAAAGCACCTTTCTGCAAGAGTAATTATCCGTTGAAGCTTAGAAAAAAATGAAGAAATTTTTCCTTAAGCCTTCACGTGAACAAAAGATCTTTGAATCTGTTAGAGTTGCCTCGATTGAAGCGTTTATCCAACAGAGGTTGACTTTCTTCAGACTTCACTCTTTAGAGGCTGATCTCTTTAGAGTCTACTTCTTGGCTTCTGATGCTTTAAAATCTGGATCACCAGAGGCTTACTTTCTTCAGATGTTGACTTCTTTAGAGTCTAGATCTTCCATTAGAGCCATAGTCTTTAGAAGTGATCTTCAGAGCAAGACTCCGAACTTCAGATTCAGAATCTTCAAGCTTTTCTTCATTTTTTCTTAGTATTATAATCTTAAATACTTGAATAGATGTTACAATGCCCAATTGTTCTTTAAATACTTTGTTATCATTAAAACCCAAGGGATATGGTATCAACCAATTTTGTTCCAACATAGAGAAGTAATTTGCTAAGTGCAAAAGGTGACTTTGGAGATTAAATCCATCTTCTCCTCTTCAGGAATATTTTGAAAATAGTCAAGTTACTCTTCATACATCACAAAAAGGTCTCCTAAGAAGTGTGGGGAATTTGAGAAGGAAAAATAGTTGAACACTAGAGGAGAGAAGTGGACGAACCAGGAGAGGCACCCCTAAATAGGGGTTCATTTAGCTAAATCTTCCTCTTAAAGAGGACTTTGATCTTGGTCTCGATCCATGTTAGTATTAGTAAGAGGGAACTAGGCCCGACCCTTAGCAATTAAAACAAAAACACCAAAAGAAAGAAGGCCAGGGCTAGGAGAGACTTGGGAAATCCCGATAGTGGCGGGTATGCTAGAACCGACGAGAGGAGGAGTGACAACCCGAGTTGAAGGAACGAATTTAATACCTTGAGATCCCTGCTCTTTAGCAATAACATATACCTTCTTCAAGGAATTCATTGTAGAATCCATTTTATTTGCAAATATTAAACACCCACGGCTCTATGCTCACCAAAAATCTCCTTCCACTCTAGTCTACTTGTGGCACTCATGGTATGGCATGTATCAATGGAATGTTTCCTTTATAGAGAATGCTTCACCTCAGTAGGACCAAACCCCTCCTCATAGCCGATATTCCAATAAAAGGTGTCCAGATCTTTCTTCATTATAATCTCGTCAGGAGTGAGAGAATTGAGATAGACAAAATACGCATTAGGTTTGCATTTCAAATGGACCCAAATTCAATATTTTTGAAACCTGTCAGTGCACAAACGAGAAGATCTAGTAGGAACTTGACCAAATGAGGACAGGGCTTCCAGAGTACAATCCATCACCAGCACGAAGCACCCTTGGAAATTATCCCAGCTGTCGGAGAAATGGCTAAATTGGGGAACTTCTTGACGTAGAACGATGAGCCATTAATCCCGAATATTATGCCTAGAGGTATGTATCACAACAAAAAGATGGAAGAATAGCAAGCATGATGGTTTCCAAGACCGATACTCGGCCCAAAATTGGAACGCCCTTATAAAAGCCCAAGAACTAAGATGGAGTTGTGAGGGGGCATCCTTCAAAAACCTTAACACCTCCACTTCAAACTCGGATAAAGGCAACCACAAGTTTATTCGGGTGAACATACATTCGTAGAAAGGAATGGAACACTCCTCAAAGTGTCTACATACCTTTTTTTTCTGATTCCACAAGAAGAATCGACCACCCAGACGAACAACCAACTTTAATGTTAATTGCACTCACGATTGTAGGATCACTTAGAGTAAAAAGGGTTCCCAATATCTCAAAGTCCTCCCAACTATACTTTTTTGCATTAACTGGTTCCACTAGCGTGATACACCTCAGAGGTTTTTCATCAGCCTGAAAGATCTCGAAGGGTTTGAGCTAGTTAACACCCTCAGAATGAGTTCCACATGCCAAATGATCCTTAATCTTGGCATCACTTGGATCCCAATCATAAATAATATGGTAAGTCTTGATGAAATTCCACGCCTCTTCCTCGTTCAAAACAGTGACCTCCATCTCGGGGGTAATCAAAGTGGAGGAGGCTAAATCTCTTACAACGACAGATGGAGTAGGAGCAGAACTAACTACAAAATCACCATAGATGGATGTCACTGCTTTATACAAGGAAGAGCCCCAAAAATTCATCAAGAAAGTTACAATTCAATGTCCACGAGGCGTTGGAGTGCTAACCTTGCAGATCCACCCCACACCACCGTGTTAAAGAACAACATCATCGCTTCAAGGGTCCTTCATCATCAATCAATATCAATTCTAGATACAGTACAAAACAAATTTATTGGTTGTTAGTAAGTATACTTGAGTTTAAAGGGATATAATACTGGACTATACAAGGGTGACACAAATTATGTCTTGTGTTCAATATAAATATAAGAGCAAAAGAGTAATTACACACATAATCATTATCACTGAAAGGTTAAGTTAAATCACATGACATTCTTGTCACATAAGTAGCAGTGATTGAAGGTGAGAAAAATACACAAGAAGGGGGGTTGAGTTGTGTTTTCCATTTCTTTACTTTGCATATGATTAGAGCTCAAAATATAAATTGATGTTCAAATCCTGATTAATACGTTGCAGCGGAATGTTAACAGAAGCAAATAAAAAGATAAGGAACACACATATTTATCTTGGTTCCTCCTAAACTAAGAGTATTCCAGTCCCCTTGTAGCGCAAGAGATTTTCCACTATAATCAAATCATGATTAAAATTGCTTATGCACTTACATAAGACTTTTCTTTGCTCACACCATCATCCCGAGATTTCCTGCTTAGACCACAACCTAAGACTTTCCTGCTCAGATTCCACAAATCTAAGACTTCCTTGCTCAAGCCCCTCAGGCTTAAGACTTTCTTTCTCAAACCATCAAGTCCAAGACTTTCCTGCTCAGATTCCACGAACCCAAAACTTCTTGCTTAAGCCCCTCGGGCTCAAGACTTCCTTGCTTAGACCGTAACCTAAGACTTCCTTGCTCAGGTTCTACGAACCCAAGACTTCTGCTCATACCCTTAAGTACAAGACTTCTTCTCATACCTACAGTCTAAGACTTCCTAACTTAATCAACAACTGATCAAGACTTTCAATGCTCTAGCACATAGAAGTAGACTTACTTGGTTCAAGCTTCTCAGTAAGAGACTTTTATGCTCAAGCATATAGCAAGAGACTTTATCTAAACTACTAAACATCCTGTTTAGCAGAATAGAGAACAATGTGTACTTGATACAAAATCAGAGGTACATGATAATCACCATAACAAGCACTTAAGATTTCTAAGATATTCAATGTTTAAGAAATCTTAAGGCTTTTTACAATTTACAACATATAATAGAGTTTCTACATACTCGATTGTGTTGCTTATTGTTGATCTTGTTATTCCTTCATCCAGATAGAAGTGTAAAACACTCATATCCTTCTTAGCTTTCCTTCTCTATTTTTTTTATCCTTGTTCCTTGTTGAAAATTCAGATTGAATCTTCAGCTACTTATATAGCAGTTGTAGAAGACAAGTCGTTGGAAGAGATAACTTGTACAAGTATCTTTGTTTCTTCATAGTACAGGAGATGTTGAAGATAGATACACTAAAAGATCTTAATCCATTGTGTAACTTGTTTAACCATTGCGTCTTTCATGTAATCTTGTACTATAGATATGTTGAGAGTAGATATCTGTAAAGCATGTCAACTCTTCTTGAGCCTTGTGAACATAAACTCTAGCTGACAAACAGATTTGACAATGCAACTTGCTTTCTACAGTGCGAATAACTTTAGATTTATTACTAACTCTGAGTGTTCATCAGAAGCTGATACATTACTAAATGTAGGGAAAATATGTTGCTCTTCTGATGCTGAGGCCTTCAGCTTCAAAGTCTATGCCAAACATCACTTAGAGAGTGTTCTTCAGATTCTGAAGCACCAGAGGCTAGTAACTCAGCTTGTCTCAAATGCATCCTTATATCAGTTTTTGAATGTATTTTCTTTAAGCTTTAGAACCTGCATACTTGGAACACACATTAGATAACATTATTGTTCTTTCAATACTTTGTTATCATCAAAACCCAAAGGATATATGTCCTGAACAAATCTTGTTCTAACAGAGATGTGCTGTTTGACACAGCTCACTGTTTATAATATAAATAAATTAGTTAATATTATTTCCAATGTTACGAGAGCCTACATGGTCATACACATAAGGAAAAATAAACAAGTGATTAAGTAAGCTGAATAAGATTAGCTTAGAATTTGATGTTTCCTTCTTATGATGAACCAATGCTAATAAGAAGAACATTGTACACCATGAATTTTGAAAACCCTAGTTGCACTAGGATTTCAAGTTCTTATTTTGTCTAAGACTTAAGTTTGTTCACAAATAGCACTATAGACGGAGAAATCACTCGTTGTAGATTATGTTTGTGTGGAATGTGTATAATAATTATTGTTAATGTTGTGCTCGTGAATAATTCATTTTAAGGATAAAAGGTTCCGCACGATGTAACACCTCAAAATTTGCCCTTTTGTTTATATACTAATTGGCTTATGTTTCTTTTCATTTCTTGCATTTGCATTGTGCATAGCATTGGTTCTTAGCATGGGATCAAGGTACTTGGTCCATATTCTCAAGTCTCAAGCTTCAAGGTGTCTCATGGGGTCCATCATATCTTCATAAGGTCAAGCATGGCAAAAGATCACAAGTGAATCTTTCCCTCCTAACCAGAGGGACCAATTAGGGTTTGTGAATCAAAGGGACTTCTTGGAGGGCTTTGGGGATTCAAGCATGTTCTTATGGTATTCCATATGCTCTCAAGTGTTCAAGGATAGAGACTTGGCTAGTGGTTCATTGTGGAGAATGTTCAGTGGATCAGTTACTTGTGAAGTAAGCAAAAGTCAACAGTTCAAGAGGAAAGTCAACCATGGGTTTTCAAGGGTTCAAATCATGATTCCCAAGTCCGCATACCTTTATTTGGTCAAGGAATAGCATGGATGACATCATTCTTCAAGAATCAAGAGTTTGTACAAAAGTTACTAAATTTGGAAAATGACCTATAATGAGAACTTTCCATTTTTGGCAGTTTTTTTTCACTACATTCAACTTGACTTTTCATCATTAAGGAAGATTCAAATGAATTTTTCTCCAACATGAAAGTTGAATATCTTTCTCTCTCATTTCCAAAAAGTACTAGAACATCTCCATATCATTTGTGGAACTCTAGTTATGGCCAAAACAATGCAAGGTGCATTTTGATGGTTTTCCATGTACCACTTTTTTCCACCTTTTGCATTTTTGTGCAAATTAACTTGTAATGGCTTCTAATGGTTCATGTCACATTACAACATCAAAGTACACCTCATTTGGATCAGATTTGGCTTTTGAATCAATTCATTTCATGCCATATTTCTCACTTATTCAACAAAGTGCAAAATTGCAAGATGGATTAAATCTCACAAACTAATCAACCACAAGGCCCAAATTCAATTCAAATGTGATCAGTAAGTAAAATGGAGGTGAATCATGCTTGTTTCATGGACAAGGCACGTGTGGATTAGTGGTTATTTCACAAAAATGCATTTTGGCAAAATCACTCCAATCTCATTAACCAAGGGATTAATCAATTGCTAATCATAATCAGGGGAATAACCAAGTGTATATAAGCTAACTCATGCGTCCAAAATTAGGTCATGCACTCATTTGGGTTCAGAATTCCATTTTTCATCTCTCACCTTTCTCTCTTCGAATCTCTCATTCCTTGAGGGATTTTGAAAATCTCTTGGCATATTCTTGATCAGTGAGTTGAAAGGAGTGTGAATCCACCATTGTTTCAAGCTTTAAGCAAGGATTTCATCAAGTGCATCTCAAGAGGGATCAAGTTCAAAGTATTAGATCTAGCCAGATTCAAGCCTCTATTTGCATTTATTTTGCAAATAGAGCTCAAAAGAGGAAGATCTGCAGCTTTTGGAAGGCGTTCTTGTGGTATTTCAAGCTCTACAGATCTCAGGTAAGCTCACTTTTCATGGTCGTGTAATTGGAATTTTAAGTGTGCATGATGATCTATGAAGTTCACTGAGCATGATGATCTATTTTGTTTTGAATTTGGACGTGTATCATGGATGAATTTTGAGATTTAAGTTTTGGATCTAAACTTTCTTTTGTTCGATTTGCTTTATGTGGTGATCTTTTGGTGAAATGACTTTGGTATTCTTAATCCTTGTTAATTTCTGGTTCGAATGGTATACTCATATGTGATTTCTGGAGATTTTGTGGTTGGTGTTCACCGGATAAGGTGACCGGAGCTAGGGCTCCGACACCTGGTTTGGATTCAGTCCGACGAAGGTTTTAGAGGTAGGAGATGCAATCCTACCGTTGATTTGTTTGATCCAATGGTCTTCATGTTGCCACATTTTATTAATTATGATTTATTTTATTGGTTGTGTGTTTGTTACTCCATGATAGCTACCATGTGCCACTCAATCTAAGCCACGCATCTTGCTTACTATTTAATTTGTTGACTGATTTGTATGCGTAGGATTAATCATGTGGTTTAAATTTTGCCAGCACATTAAAATGGCATGTGCTTGTCACGTGGTTTTATTTTAATTCTTGAGTGATTCGGTGTGCGCATGTGTTCATTGGTTATGGTGTGCCTTGTGATCTGAGCCTAGATCTTGATTACCTTGTGATTGTGTTGACTGATGGTGTGCGTTGGATTAATTGTATGGTCATTTGAGTCTGATGGTTGACTGAAATCCATATGTTCCATGTTTGACTGCGCTTTTGGACCTTTGCCTTGGGTTTGATTTCTGAACCCCCTCTCTGAGCCCATTCCCATTTTCAATGTGTTTTGTTTTGCTGATTACACCCCCTGCTTGCTTTTGTTTTTTTCATTTTATTTTATTTAATTTCTTTGTTTGCATTTTAATTTTTTTTAAATAGTTTTATGCATCCAAAAATCACCAAAAAAATCATGGATCATCTTTGGCATTTTATAAATTTTTTCCAAATTTTATTTTCCATTTTTATTTTATTTTGTGCCTCTGAATTAATTGTTGTGTTAATTTCTTTTGAATTTGTTTCAATTATGCACACTTTAACTTGCTAATTTTGTTTCTCATCATCTACAAAACATTTTGAGTTCATTCTTTTTGAATTATTTCACCAACACATTGAAGTGCATAAAAAAATTTTTGTTTCATTTTTAAAACTTTTTCATATTGCATTTTAGTCCCTCTCTCTTGCATATTAGTTCATAATTCCTATGTGACTTTGCATGTTTGATTGAAGGCCTTATCTTGTGAATTTTTGTATGAGTTTTTAATATGATGTTTAATTATGGTTGAGGTGTTCTGAGAATTAATTTGGTAATTTCTGAGATGTTTTTCTAATTGTTTGATTGCTCTTTGTTTGAAGTCTCTTTTATGCACATCTTTGGATCATGTTTGGTTACTTGTTTGAGAAGGCACTTGTGCCATTGTTTGGGATTGTTTCTTTGACTTCATAAACCATGTTTGAATCATTATAAGTCATTTGATTACAATTATAGGTCATTGGTATGAGGTTGTTGCATATTTTGTGCACATGGTTCAATGTTTGATTTACATGCCTCTTTTAACTTATCTTTTCACTTCTTCTCACCTATGCCTCTTCTTGGTTTGTGTATGCCATGCCATATCACTTCTTTGCATCTCATTTGATGTATGTTTCTGACCTTGGAGCTTTGTATTCATCCCATGAGTTATTCATGTTTCATCTTGCATCCTTTAACATGTTTCATTTACATGCTTCCTTCTCCTTCTTCTAATGGTTCTTAATGCTTGGATACTTGCTTGTGTGCCTTGAGTGACACTTGTATAACATGTTTAGGCACATGTTTAGGTCATCCACATTCTGACTTGGATTTTATTTGAAGCATTCTTGCATGATCACCTTGCATATCCACTCATTCTTCTTCTACTCCTTCTTTGATGACTTTCTTGGATGTTTTGCCACTTGTTTGCATTCTCTTTGCTTGAGTTTGTTTGGTAAACATTATGGGTCACCCTTAAGGTGTATATTCTGACTTGGATGAGTTTCTCTTGGTTTGTAGTCATTTCTCTTTGGGTTGTGACTTGTTTGGGTTTCATTTGTTGCTTATGTTTGTTTTGCTAACCATGTAGGGGCTAATGGTAAGTGAATGGGATGTGGATAGTCATCCACATTCTAACTTCTCCTTTCTCCTTTAAGCTTTCATACTTGTGTTTGCTTTAGCATTTAAGTTGCTTCTCTTTTCTCTTTCACTCTTTCTCATCCCATGAATCTCAAGACTTGATTAAGTCTTGGATTCTTTTCCCTTTAGAGCTACCTAGTCCAACTTAATTTTTGATTAAGCTTGGAGTAGGATTAGCATTAGGTTTTAGGTAGTCGTCCCTCCTAAGCCTCACTAACCATAGGTCATCCATGCATGATAACATTAGGACTCTTAGTTTCCCTTTAGAGTTTCCTTTGTGTCTTCTCTCTTCTCATCTCAAAACTTCTTGAAAACACTTAATAAAATATAACGTATATTGTGCTCAAGCCTTAAGTGTAGGAAATGAAGAACGAGGGGTCTCCCCTCCTCTTTTAGAGTGTTTAGCATACGTCCCATTTTGGGGCGACCATGAGATTCACTCGTTCCCGCATGGTAGACTTTGGTGCAATGTAAGTTACGAACTAACTTAAAAAAACACTTCTGTCTAAAAAACACAAAAACAAAATCAAATCTTTTTATCCTTCGAGATTGTTTGGTTCCAGACCATTTTCAGAAAAGAACACGTTACCTTTCGTCTGAGTCGCAAACAAGCATCGACCCTAACTGCCGGACGCGAATCTAGCGTCACTCATAAAAAACACTCACCCATTCGTAGTCGTACCCACGAACTACATTAGCTCTGATTCCTCTCTCTCGTCTGATTGAGGATATGTAGGCACAAGACAACGATTGTCTTGGCGAGCAAACTTCCCCCACAGTTCCCGTCCAAACTACGTTGACTCTGACTTTCCCATTGCTGTAACGCCCCAGTTTTGCCAGTTTTGTTTTATTGAGTCTTTTTGGATTATTTTATTATTATTTTATTTTATTTTCGACTTTTATGTGAAAATATGTTATTTTTCGTCGTGATTATATTTTATCGCGTTTTGGGAACATTTGAGAGATATTTGAGTGTGGGGGTATTTTGGACATTTCATAGATATTTTTACTAAGTTAGTAAGATAGAAAGAAAAAGAAAATAGAAAGAAAAAGAGAAAGAAGAAAAGAGGAGAAGAGAGAAAAGAGAGAAATTGAAGAAAAGAGTGGAAAAATCATCAAGAGCAAGTTGTAGAGTCAATTAAATCAGGTAAGGGTGCGAAACTCGATTATTCTATGATTGTATACGATTATGTATGTGTTTTATTTTTGTTTTTGGATTGATTTGGAGAATATTAGTAAAACCTAGATTGTGTAAAAATTGATTAGAAATGAATTTGATTGTGGTAAAAATCTTGTTGAATGCATTATTGATTGTTCATACATGTTTGTGGTATGTTATTACACTTCAAATTGCTGTTTTTCTGAGATTTGGATGATGAATTGGAGGTTTTTGGGTGGAAAATCGTGGAGCAAATTATGCAGGAATTTTTCTGGTTTTTTTTTCCAGGTCATACGCGTATGGGGCATGTTCATACGCGTATGAACCTTGGCGTTACGTGTATGGTGGGCGAGCCATGAGGGCAATACGCGTATGGGCTGCTGGTTTTCTCGGCCATCTGCCCATTTGCGTATGATACGCGTAGCATTTCCGGGCAATACGCGTACGAGAGAGGGCATTACGCGTATGGGTTTTTACACGTGATCTTTGGGAAAATGAGTCTCTGCTCATACGCGTATGGCTCATGGTGGTACGCGTACGGGCAGAGCTTTTGCAAAATGTGACTTTTCAAAATATCATTTTTCGTTTTCGTCCGTAACTTTGGTTCCGATTATCCGATTTTTGAATTCTTGGTGTCGTTGGAAAGGTATCGCGTCGTACTTTATGATTATGAGGTTTTGAGAATTGTTAGTCGATTAAATTTTGTCGGGAAATGTAAATAGTGTCGAATCTCGACTTTTGTTGTTTTAAATGGTGCGTATTTGACGGGTATTATGTTATAAGTTGGTGAATTAGATGTGTATGCCTTATGTGCTGTTGTGGGGATGAATTGTGGCCGAAAGGCAAGAAAATGCTAAGTGATGTATTTGATAATATATGCATGATTATGAATATGTGCATGGATGCAATGTGAGTGTCATGAGTCATTGTATGCCAAGCATCATAATGTGCATTGTGGAAACGTCCTGAGTGACGGTTTGGTTCCCGAGGGGAAAATGCTATAACATCGTGTGCCTCGAAAATATGAGGCGCTGCCTGAGGACCTAAAGCGGTGGTTATAGACGATTGTGGGCTCCTTTGGAGACTTAAAGCAATCCTTAACGTCGTGTGCCTAAAAAATATGAGGCGATGCCTGAGGACCTAAAGCGACGGGTGAACATCGTAGGCCCGACGGGGAGTTACTTGAGATTATCAGTAACGAGCGATGGTTCCAATAGTTCCTGAGTGAACTGATGATGAGACATGAGACATTGGAAGCCAGTACCGCATGGCATGTGCATAGAGTCGTTGTGTCGGTCTATGTGCATTGCATAAATCATGAATTAATTGTGTGTGAATTTGTGAATGCGATTGATGATTGTATGGTATATGCGTGGTGTGTAAATGGTATTTGATGCTTGAGAATTGTGCGGTATTATGTTATATGTGGTCGTGGTGAGAATGTGTTACTTGTACATTTTTGTGTTTATATATATAATTTTATGCAATTATATTATGGTTGTTTTTCTCACCCTTCTGCTGTTTTATAACGCTCTATGAGGCGTTGCAGATTAGAGTTGCTGGAGGTATTCTTTTTGTGAAGCTTTGCGTCTTCATTCTTTTGTCGGTCGGCTCTGATATGTGACTCCGGGTAGCTAGGGTGGCTGTTTGCGATTATTTTGTATATCTGATGATATATTTTGGTTGTACATATGCTACCTGATGTATGACAAACTGTTTACATGTGTATATGTATATATGTTAAATCAGATTTTAGATTTTTCGCTTTAATTCTAATTTCTGAAAAGTGGGTGTAAGGAACTAAGTTTCCTCTGTTGATTGCTACCCCACAGTTGCATATCTTTATGGGCAGGTGTTGCATGTTATGCTATGTTTTGTTACAATTGATGTGATTCCTCCCTTTCTATGCCGGAATTTCAAATGTACTCTGACGAAATTTCGAATTTTCTTTTAGTGCTTTAATTGCCTGTTTTTTGGGGGTATAGATTGGGGGCGTCACATTAAGTGGTATCAGAGCCAGTTCGTGTCAGTTGTGTCTGTTGTGTCTGTTGTGTCTGGCATATTGGGCGAGTTGTGTTGGACAGTTGTTGTTTAACCATAGTTTCTGTATTTGGACGAACAGAATATGGCTGGTCGTAATGATGCTGCTTTGGCTGCTGCGATGGAAGCGATGGCACGAGCTGTGCAGGGTGCACCGAATGCTGCAGGAAATGATGAGTTTAGAAAGAATAAGCTGCCGGTCTTTAAAGGGAAACATGATCCGGATGGTGCGCAGTTGTGGTTGAAAGAGATTGAGAGGATTTTCAGGGTGATGGATTGTGATGACGATGATGATAAGGTGAGGCTGGGCACTCATATGTTACATGAAGAGGCTGATGACTGGTGGGTCAGTACCCGTCAGGTGTTGGAGGCTGAGGAGGAGGAAGAAGAGATTACTTGGGAGGTGTTTAGCCGAGAGTTTCTAAGGAAGTATTTTCCCGAGGATGTCCGAGGAAAGAAGGAGATTGAGTTTTTAGAGCTAAAACAAGGTAATATGTCGGTTATTGACTATACTGCTAAGTTTGTGGAACTTGTGCAGTTTTATCCTCATTATGTGGAAGCGACAGCCGAATTTTCAAAGTGTGTGAAGTATGAAAGTGGCTTGCGTCCTGAGATAAAGCAGGCTATTGGTTATCAGAGGATCCGAAGGTTTGCTGATTTGGTGGAATGCTGTAGGATTTATGATAAAGATAGTAAGGCTCGTTCTGCTCACTATAAAAGTGTAAGTGACAGAAAAGGGAAACAACAGTTCCGTGGTGGTCCATATGTGTCACCGGCTGATAAAGGTAAACAAAGGGGTAATTTTGATCGAAGGTCAAGTGGAGGAGGTATGTCTAATGCTCCTAGGTGTTTTAAATGTGGTGAATTGGGTCATCGCCAGATGGAATGTAGGAAGAAAGTGGATAAGTGTTCTAATTGTGGTGGTATCGGACATGTTTCTGCTGATTGTAAAAGGAAGAATGTAGTGAAGTGTTATAACTGTGGGGAACCTGGTCACATTAGCTCGAAGTGTCCGAATCAGAAGAAAGCTCCGACTAGTGGGAAAGTGTTTTCATTGGCGGGAACTCAGACCTCAAGTGCAGATCGTCTGATAAGAGGTACTTGCTTTATTAATAATACGCCTTTAATTGCTATTATTGATACTGGAGCGACTCATTCGTTTATTTCGTCTGAGTGCGCGGAACGTTTGAATCTTGGGTTGTCTTCGATGGATGGTGAGATGGTTATTGATACTCCAGCGATGGGGTCAGTAACTACTTCTTTGGTGAGTTTGAGTTGTCCTTTGACCATATATGGTAAAGACTTTGCGATGGATTTGGTGTGTTTACCATTGGAAGGTTTAGATGTGGTGTTGGGAATGAATTGGTTGCAATTCAATCGGGTGCACATTAATTGTTATCATAAGCTTGTAAGGTTTCCTTCTCTTGAGGAAGACGAAGGCTTGAGTTTCTTGTCTACTAAAGAGTTGAAGAAACTTTTAGCGGACGAAGCTCAATTGTTTGGTTTGTTTGCATCTTTGACTGTGGATAGTCAAGTTTCATTGGAGGTGTTTCCTGTTGTGTGCGAATTTCCTGAGGTGTTTCCTGATGATATTTCAGATGTACCGCCAGAGAGAGAAGTTGAATTTTCTATAGATCTAGTTCCTGGTACTAGACCTGTTTCTATGGCACCTTATAGAATGTCGGCATCTGGATTGGTGGAGTTGAAAAAGCAGTTAAGTGACTTATTGGAGAAGAGGTTCGTGAGACCAAGTGTTTCTCCTTGGGGTGCTCCAGTTTTGTTAGTGAAAAAGAAAGATGGGAGTATGCGATTATGTATTGATTATCGCCAGTTGAACAAAGTGACGATTAAGAATAAGTATCCGCTTCCAAGGATTGATGATCTGATGGATCAGTTGGTTGGTGCTTGTGTATTTAGTAAGATCGATTTGAGATCGGGTTATCATCAAATAAGAGTGAAAGAAGAGGATATTCAGAAAACGGCCTTTAGAACACGGTACGGTCATTATGAATATTCAGTGATGCCGTTCGGGGTTTCTAATGCGCCTGGTGTGTTTATGGAATACATGAATCAGATTTTCCACGAGCATTTGGATCGTTTTGTGGTGGTGTTTATTGATGATATTTTAATCTACTCTAAGTCTCGTGAGGAACATGCAGAGCATTTGCGTATTGTTTTGCAGGTTTTGAAGGAAAGGAAGCTTTTTACCAAATTGTCCAAGTGTGAATTCTGGTTGTCTGAGGTGAGTTTTCTTGGGCACGTAATTTCAGGTAATGGTATTGCTGTGGATCCATCTAAAGTAGAAGCAGTTCTACAATGGGAGGCTCCTAGATCCGTTACTGAAATTCGAAGCTTTTTGGGTTTGGCTGGTTATTACCGGAGGTTCATTGAAGGTTTTTCTAAGCTAGCTCTTCCTTTGACGCAGTTGACTTGTAAGGGCAAAGCATTCATTTGGGATATTCAATGTGAAGAAAGTTTTTGTGAGCTGAAGAGAAGATTGACGACAGCTCCGATTCTTATTTTACCTGATCCTAATGAACCGTTTGTTGTGTACTGCGATGCTTCTTTAATTGGTTTGGGTGGTGTTCTGATGCAGGAAGGTAAAGTTGTAGCTTATGCTTCAAGACAGTTAAGAGTTCATGAGAAAAACTATCCTACTCATGATCTTGAGTTAGCGGCTGTAGTTTTGTGTTGAAGATATGGAGGCACTATCTCTATGGTGCAAGGTTCGAGGTCTTTAGTGATCATAAAAGCTTGAAATATTTATTTGATCAGAAAGAGTTGAACACGAGGAGCGGAGATGGTTGGAATTCTTGGAAGACTACGACTTTGGCTTGAATTACCATCCTGGTAAAGCTAATGTGGTAGCTGATGCATTGAGCCGGAAATCGTTGCATATGTCCGCATTGATGGTGAAAGAGTTGGAACTTTTGGAGTCGTTTAGAGACTTGAGTTTGGTATGTGAAGTGACATCGGTTAGTGTAAGGCTTGGAATGTTGAAAGTTACTAATGAATTTTTGTTGTCGGTAAGTGAGAAACAAAAGCTGGATTTGAAATTCGTTGATTTGATGAGGAATGAGAATGTGGATTTCAAGGTGGATAATTTTGGTGTTTTGAGGTTTCGTGGTCGTATTTGTATTCCTGATGATGCAGAGTTGAAAAGAATGATTTTGGAGGAAGGACACCGGAGTAATTTAAGTATTCATCCGGGTGCGAATAAGATGTACCAAGATTTGAAGAAGATTTTCTGGTGGTCTGGTTTGAAAAGAGATGTGGCTCAGTTTGTGTATGCTTGTTTGACTTGTCAGAAATCGAAAGTGGAACATTTGAGGCCTAGTGGTTTGTTGCAATCGTTGGATATTCCTGAGTGGAAGTGGGATAGCATTTCGATGGATTTTGTGACGGGATTACCGAACACTCAGCGTGGGCATAATGCTATTTGGGTGATTGTTGACAGGCTGACTAAATCGGCGCATTTTATTCCGATTGACATCAGTTTTTCTTTGGAGAGGTTAGCTGAGATCTATATCAGTGTGGTTGTGAAATTGCATGGGATTCCATTGAGTATTGTTTCGGATCAAGATCCTAGGTTTACATCGAGATTTTGGGAAAGTTTACAGAAGGCTTTGGGTTCTAGATTGAGGTTGAGTTCGGCTTATCATCCGCAGACAGATGGTCAGACCGAAAGAACGATTCAGTCTTTGGAGGATTTGTTGAGAGCGTGTGTTTTGGAACAAGGTGGTGCGTGGGACGGTTATCTTGCTTTGGTTGAGTTCACGTATAATAATAGTTTCCATTCTAGTATTGGAATGGCACCTTTTGAGGCCTTATATGGACGAAGATGTCGAACGCCGTTGTGTTGGCACGAAACAGGTGAAAGTTCGGTGGTTGGACCGGATTTGATGCAACAAAGGACGGAAAAGGTAAAGTTTATTCGTGAGAAAATGAAGGCTTCTCAGGATAGACAAAAGAGTTATCATGATCGGAGACGGAAGGATCTTGAGTTTCAAGAGGGAGATCACGTATTTCTGAGAGTTACGCCGGTAACGGGCGTTGGTCGTGCTTTGAAATCTAAGAAGCTTACTTCTCGATTTATTGGTCCTTACCAGATATCTGCGAGAGTTAGTGTTGTGGCGTATCGTGTGGCGTTGCCGCCGAATCTGTCAAATTTGCATGATGTGTTTCATGTTTCACAGCTTCGGAAGTATGTTCCGGACCCTTCACATGTTATTCCAATGGACGAGGTTGAGGTAAGGGATAACCTTACGGTCGAGACTTTACCAGTTAGTATTTTGGATCGCGAGGTGAAGCGGTTGAGGGGTAAAGAGATTGCACTTGTGAAAGTGGCGTGGGGAGGCGCTGCTGAGGGTAATCTGACGTGGGAGTTGGAAAGTAGGATGCGGGAGTCGTATCCAGAGTTGTTTGTATCAGGTAAGATTTTCGAGGACGAAAATTTCTAAGTGGGGGAGAATTGTAACGCCCCAGTTTTGCCAGTTTTGTTTTATTGAGTCTTTTTGGATTATTTTATTATTATTTTATTTTATTTTCGACTTTTATGTGAAAATATGTTATTTTTCGTCGTGATTATATTTTATCGCGTTTTGGGAACATTTGAGAGATATTTGAGTGTGGGGGTATTTTGGACATTTCATAGATATTTTTACTAAGTTAGTAAGATAGAAAGAAAAAGAAAATAGAAAGAAAAAGAGAAAGAAGAAAAGAGGAGAAGAGAGAAAAGAGAGAAATTGAAGAAAAGAGTGGAAAAATCATCAAGAGCAAGTTGTAGAGTCGATTAAATCGGGTAAGGCTCATGGTGGTACGCGTACGGGCAGAGCTTTTGCAAAATGTGACTTTTCAAAATATCATTTTTCGTTTTCGTCCGTAACTTTGGTTCCGATTATCCGATTTTTGAATTCTTGGTGTCGTTGGAAAGGTATCGCGTCGTACTTTATGATTATGAGGTTTTGAGAATTGTTAGCCGATTAAATTTTGTCGGGAAATGTGAATAGTGTCGAATCTCGACTTTTGTTGTTTTAAATGGTGCGTATTTGACGGGTATTATGTTATAAGTTGGTGAATTGGATGTGTATGCCTTATGTGCTGTTGTGGGGATGAATTGTGGCCGAAAGGCAAGAAAATGCTAAGTGATGTATTTGATAATATATGCATGATTATGAATATATGCATGGATGCAATGTGAGTGTCATGAGTCATTGTATGCCAAGCATCATAATGTGCATTGTGGAAACGTCCTGAGTGACGGTTTGGTTCCCGAGGGGAAAATGCTATAACATCGTGTGCCTCGAAAATATGAGGCGCTGCTTGAGGACCTAAAGCGGTGGTTATAGACGATTGTGGGCTCCTTTGGAGACTTAAAGCAATCCTTAACGTCGTGTGCCTAAAAAATATGAGGCGATGCCTGAGGACCTAAAGCGACGGGTGAACATCGTAGGCCCGACGGGGAGTTACTTGAGATTCTCAGTAACGAGCGATGGTTCCAATAGTTCCTGAGTGAACTGATGATGAGACATGAGACATTGGAAGCTGGTACCGCATGGCATGTGCATAGAGTCGTTGTGTCGGTCTATGTGCATTGCATAAATCATGAATTAATTGTGTGTGAATTTGTGAATGCGATTGATGATTGTATGGTATATGTGTGGTGTGTAAATGGTATTTGATGCTTGAGAATTGTGCGGTATTATGTTATATGTGGTCGTGGTGAGAATGTGTTACTTGTACATTTTTGTGTTTATATATATATAATTTTATGCAATTATATTATGGTTGTTTTTCTCACCCTTCTGCTGTTTTATAACGCTCTATGTGGCGTTTCAGATTAGAGTTGCTGGAGGTATTCTTTTTGTGAAGCTTTGCGTCTTCATTCTTTTGTCGGTCGGCTCTGATATGTGACTTCGGGTAGCTAGGGTGGCCGTTTGCGATTATTTTGTATATCTGATGATATATTTTGGTTGTACATATGCTACCTGATGTATGACAAACTGTTTACATGTGTATATGTATATATGTTAAATCAGATTTTAGATTTTCCGCTTTAATTCTAATTTCTGAAAAGTGGGTGTAAGGAACTAAGTTTCCTCTGTTGATTGCTACCCCACAGTTGCATATCTTTATGGGCAGGTGTTGCATGTTATGCTATGTTTTGTTACAATTGATGTGATTCCTCCCTTTCTATGCCGGAATTTCAAATGTACTCTGACGAAATTTCGAATTTTCTTTTAGTGCTTTAATTGCCTGTTATTTGGGGGTATAGATTGGGGGCGTCACAATTGTACTGAGGTAGTACGTAGGCCTAGGACAACGATACCGTCCTATCGAGTCACTTCTTTTTCTTTTCTTCTTCGTTTCTCCATTCTTTCCATTCTCGTTTCTTCTCCGGTCCAGTAGCTGTGGAGCTTCAGACGACGACACCCTTTGATGCAGACAACAAGCGTGGATCCCATCGAGTACGATGGACGTGTTGGGTGCTAACACCTTCCCTTCGCGTAACCGACTCCCGTACCCGTTTCTCTTGGTCGTGAGACCATGTTCTTTCCCTCCTTCAGGTTTATGCAGTGTTTCCTTTCCCTCTCTTTGGATAATTACACATTGCTGGTGACTCTGTGTTTTTCCGCGCCACTCTCGTGTTTATACCGTTGGATGCGAATCTTTCGGGAGCGACACACGACTAGAGGTAATCAATTAATCCTTGAATCATGTAACACCCTATTTTCCACGCGTAATTATAAATAAAATCAGAGTAACTTCAAACCAACAACAGTTAGGATGCTGCTTTAACATAGTTCAGCTCACAAGATATGATATGTAACACATACAATTTTTAAAAATTAATAATAATAATAATAATAATAATAGCAAAATCAACATGTCTGAACTTTAATATTTATTTAGCAGCGGAAAGGCATCAAGAACAATTTATTTTGATATTTCAAAACATAATCAAAACTCATAGTAATTATAAGAATAACAGACTTCAGAAATAACATAGCAATCTTCACCATAAAATAAAATAAACATAAAAGTGTTACGTTCCCCCTGTGTTACATATTAGAGCAGACGGCGACTCAACAAAAGGAATAAGAAGAGCAATCTCTTTCACTCACATCCAAGCCCCTACTGCAGATTATCTACACAGTGCCCATGTAAAGACATCATTCAATTAGAAGGGCTAAAAAGTCACAATCATATAAAGAAATGAATAATAGTATGTAAGCACCCCATCAACATATGCATAATCACCCAATCCACAGTTCAAACCACACACAATCCACACATAATAATGCAACATGTATGCAAATGCAAAGAGACTCAACTCACGACTTAATGCATGTGGTACCAATAGCGAACTCTCAGGTTCACTCGCTCTGATCCCCACCATAGGAACAAAGCCTACAAAAAATTGTCACAATCACCATAGGCAACACCTCACTAATTACATCATCATAGGAATTAGCTATCCACATCCAATCAATCACAATGGGATTGAGGCTCACCAAGAATATTGTTACCATCACCATAGGTAATGCTTCACTAATTCCATCACCATAGGAATTAGCTACTAACACCCAATTCCCACCATGGGATTGAGGCTCACCCAAAAACGGACCATCGTCCAGACACCATGATGCATGATTCATACAAGACATGCAACAACAAAACAACAATACAACATACAATGGTATTCACCATAACCACTGCACCACACCAATGTTGTCCAACATACACCATACGCATGCTATAAGCATTCAGCAATAGCAATATAATAATATAGCAAGCAACAACATCATATTCATGCATGTTCCACACTACGACACGCGAACCACACATCATCCAACACCATCACGCAACATTTAAATCAATTCCAGGTACTGGAACTATTTTTAAAATAAAGTTCATTACATTAGCTTCTCAACGCTTCAAACGGCACTTCAATCGAACACCTGAAACTCAAGTTATGAATTTTCAAAGTTTTCTAAATTTTTCCTCCCAGTGTAACCGGTTACACCAAAATAGGTAACTGGTTACACCCCCCCACCCCCCCCCCCCCCCAAAAAAAAATCCAGTTTTCACGTTTGTAAGTTGTCTCAGGTGTAACCGGTTACACCAAAAGTGGTAACCGACTACCACTGTGATAGAAACAGTTTTCTGCTATATTTTTACATGAAAACCAGTCTCCAAAGCATCCCAAAATTTTCATACCAATTCATAACTCGGGTTCCGACTCTGATTCCAAACATCACACAATAACACAAATAACTCATCATCAAAACATTCAACCAACACAGAATCCAAATAGTATCTACACATAATCACATCATTGTACATTAAATTGCCCACAACATAGAGAAGAGAATAACAATCCTAGAGAGATTAGGACACTCACCCACATGTTATCATGCAAAACCCTATACGAAAGGAAATCCCACCGTTACTTTGGTATTCCTAGCAAAATATTTAAAATGGAACTTCCCTCTCCTTCCTTGATCACATTCCTCTTCTTGCCCTAGCACTCTTTCTCCTTCTCTTCTCTTTTTCACGTTCTGTCAGTTTCTGATCCGCACTCCCCCTTTTGCCTTATTTTATTATATTATTATTTTTAAATAACTATTATTCAAACTAAATAAATATTAATCCACTAAATATTTATTTAATATAACACCATAATAATAATAATAATAATAATAATAAATATTTAATTATTACTATTACTATTATTTTATTTATATAATTCCAATTTAAATAATAATAATAATAATAATAATAATAATAATAATAATAATAATAACACTTTCTCACCCTCACCCCCAAGTACACTTTTATTCACACACCCCCAACGCCTTAAGTTCTAATCTCTAAGGCCATTATCCTACACCAAAGGGTTCCCTTAACACACCAAACATCAATTAACACATACATTTCACACAATATTATTTAAAATAAATAAATAAATAAACCGGGGTGTTACAACTCTCCCCCACTTAGAACATTTTCGCCCTAAAAATTTACCTTATGCGAACAACTCCAGATACGACTCTCGCATCCCACTCTCCAATTCCCAAGTCATGTTCCCTTCGGTAGCGCCTCCCCACACTACTTTCACGAGAGCAATCTTTTTGCCTTTCAACTGTTTCAATTCACGGTCTTTGATCCTTACAGGTAAAACTTCAACTGTAAGATTATCCCTTACTTGCACAACGTCCATCGGAATCACATGAGACAGATCTGGAACATACTTCTGAAACTATGAGACATGGAATATGTAACGCCCGTTTATTTAATTAAGTATTTAATTAAATATAATTGTAGTATGTTGTGTTGATTCGCGTTGATTTGAGTATTTGTGTCGATTTAAGTTGATTTCAGAATATCGGAATATTATGTTGATGTTTCTAAGTTGGTTCGAGTTGAATTGATTTAAGTTGTGGAAATAATATTGGATATTTTCCGTCTATGGTTAAATATGTTGATTTGGTGGTTTGGACGATTTATTTGATAGTCGGTAATTAGTCGATTTAGTCGAGAGAAATAATATTAGAATTAATATTATGGAATATAAGCGTATTTTATTTAAGTGGGCTTATTTTATGGTTGTGTGTAGTAAGATGGGGGTGAAGATAGTAGGCCCAATAAGAATAATAAAATAATAGTATTATTATTATTAGTATTATTATTATTAGTATTATTATTAATTGGGTTGGTTGAGAAAAAAAAGGGGAATTAGGTTTTGATTAGTGGAGAAAAATAAGGGTTGAGAGAAGGAGTAAAACATGTTGTACGTGAAAAGTTGCAAGAGGAAGTTTTGGAGAAATTGATCGTGGAAGTTACAGAGGAAAAAGTCTTAGAGAAGAATAAGGGTTTTAGAGGAGAGAAAATAGCTTGGAAGCAAAGAAGGAGAAAGAAGAACTCATGATCATATCTCTATTTTCGCACTTATGGTACAGCCTCCACTAAACAGGTGATAACTTTTTACTTGTAATTCCGATTAAAGCGATTCTTGAATTTCTGGAAAGCTTACGAAATTCCCTTCAATTTGATATATGATTTCGTGTCAATAAGTTCGGTATTAAAGGAGAAAAAAGCATTTGAAGTTTGGGAGTTCATGCTGGAAATGGGTCAAATAGTAGTTACGGGATTAATGATGATGGAGGCTGAATTTTAGTCAAGATAGGAACTCAATGGCAACATGTTCATATTTCTAATCTCCATGGATGCAAGAGGAGAGGAAAAGAGGCAGAGCGAAGAGAGAAGCAGTTAGGCTTGGAGTTTTGCAGAGGGGATACGGGAGAATTGCCGTCGGAGCCAAGTCGGAAAAGTCGATCGGAAATTCGAGCGGCCATCAATCTAAGGTAAGGGTGGGGTTCGAATTTTATAACCGGGTATATGATAATTGATACGTGGGATTGGGATTTATATAATTTTCTACTGGATGTGTTGAAGTGTATTGATGAATTGGTTTTGTTTTTGTGGAATTTGATGTTTGCTAGATTGTTTGGTTATTGTTCTATAGTGTTAAACTTAGGATGAAATTTAGTTAAATCGATAGAAACCGATGTTTTCACGGACGAAAGTCAGAATAGATTTCATAGTTGTGTCGAGAAATGTTAGGCCGTGATCGAGTATGCTTGTTTCATCGAATTTGGTTGATTTTGTAAGTTTTTGCATTTTTGGAGATTTGGGGGTTTAAGATTCGGATTGAAATCGAAAGTCGTAGAATTCACGTTTGATGGTTCCAAATCACTACTATATGTTTAGTATGAATGAGTAGGTGTTTGTTTTGAAGAAAATAATTGAATCGGTCAGATTTTCGGACGAAAATACAAAATCCCGTAGGGCTGTTATGCAGAAAAATTCTGGTTTCGGAAAGTTTGGAAAATTCATATCTTTTGATCCGTAAGTCAGTTTTGACCCCCGTTCGAAGCGTTGGAAAGCTAATGAGATGTTCTTTCTAGGAAAAATGATTTTGAGGTTTGTATCTAGTTCAATTATAGCAGAAAATTGAAACCGTATCGTTGTGTTGATTTTTACCGTCGTGAATGTGTGCGATTGAGGTGTTATCGTGCAATATGCCTCAACAATGTTAACCGATTAATAATGTAGGGGAATAGCAATAATGTGGAGATTTAGAAATAACAGTAGCAGGTTTTGTATCAGAGTTGAATTTAATGACAGTAACATGATTTAGTAGCATTCGAGATTTGATATCAGGGAATCAAATAAATAGAAACAGTGAAAATTAGTAGCAATAATGGAGGTTGATGAAAATAGTACCGAATAGTGATATTAGTAGTTTTAACCGATATAATTGTTTAACCGAAATTAGTTGAAATTTTGCATAAGTAATTCGTAAGTGGTTGTAGTTATTTTTGGTTGGTTGATGTATGGAGTTAGTCGAATAAGTGGAATTAAGCGGAAAATTAGTTGTCCGGAATTTAATGAAAATTGGCGGGATAACTAATATAAATTAGTAGGTATTCTTGGTTGGTTTGTTTTGTGGTAATTATGTCGATTAAGTTGATTTGCAGGTACAGTTGAATAGGTTGAATTGTCCCGGTTTATGGGCACTGTTAAGTTATAGGTCTTATGACCAATGTTTTATGTTGATGTTGAATACGTTGTTGATGTGGTGATGTCGGTGATGTGATGTTGAATATGTTGTTGATTAAGTTGTAGGTCGAACGACCAATGTTGGATTAAGTTGATGCAAGTGGTGCATGTTTAAGTTGTTGTTCTCGTTGTTGTTATTGTGTTGTTGTTGTTGTGACGTGTGGTTATTGTTGCATGCATACATTTGCATTGATTAAGTTGGCCTTGATGGCACCTGTTTAAGTTGGCCTTGATGGCATCCGATTAAGTTGAAAATGCCTCGATAACCTGACATATGTTTAAGTTGGGAGTTTACTCCAAATGGTACCACATGCATTTGCATAGTTGAGTCGCATTTGAGTTGCATGTTGAAGTTGTTAATATTATTACGTTGTTGTTGATTATTGGTGTTGTTGATATAAGTTGTTATTGTTGTGAGTTATTGTTGTTATAAATTGTTATTGCTGTAAGTTGTCGCTTGATACAGGTTGTTGTTATAAGTTGTTGTTTGTTAAAAGTTGTGGTTGCTCTTAAGTTGTTTACTAATAGTTGTTGTATGACTGTTGTATGAAGCGGTGAAATTTGTGTGATTCTAATCTAATATATTAATTATCATGCCTTTGATTATATTTTTCGATATCTCATCCCTTCTGTAATGATGTTACCTATTATGGGTAACTGAGCAGGTACTCAAGAATAGCTGTGAAGGTTTGAAGTCTTAGTCGCTGTTAGTTCAAGTTGGTGTCATGCTCTGATACGTAGCACTCGGGGGGAAATGTTTTGTTTATGTTGTTGTTCCTAATTGTTGTTATTACAATAATTCTTGAATAATTATAAATTGAAGTTTTGATCTAGTTGAATAAAGTGAATATGATTTATAAGTTGTGAAGGCCGAATGCTATGTATCTATTTTAAAAAGAAATACAGGTTTATGTTATTGGTTTTGTTGTTCAAGTTGAAAATGTGACATCTCATTTGTTTTATGTTGAAAATTTTGCACTCTGATTTTTAATAAACGTTGGGTAGAAAATGGGGTGTTACACTAGTGGTATCAGAGCAGGTCGGTCTGTCCGGCCAAGTTGTCTAATGTTGTTTATCCCTTAGTACGCGACAAGTGTGTGGAACACTGTCGGTACTTGTTTGTTTTCCTAATCGATGGTATGCAGGAGTTGGTTTGAAACAAGTGGAGGAGAAGTTTACTTCTCAGAGATGTTTGTAGTATGTGAAGTTGAATCAAGGTGATATTGATCGCAGGAGTGCAAGTGTTGTCAGAACTGTGTTGTTGCGAATCGACGAGAGTATAGACTCATGATTTTATCTGTTGGTCCAGTTGAGACATTTGAAGGAGGACAAGTCAGTATGATCGATGTTTGCTTCTCGGAGAAGAGAGGGCAACGTGACGAATAGTGATATGCAAGTGGAGTATAGCTGGAGTAAAGTCGGATGATTTTCAGAGTTGAGTGAAAAACAAGGATTGTTGGAAGAGTTTGGAAGCAAGAGAAAGAGGTAGAGCTCATGTTCACCAATTTCGGTTTTTATTTTCACATTTATGGAACAACCTTCAGTATAAGAGGCATAACTTTCTACTCGTAACTCTGATGAAAGCGATTCTGGACTTTTCGGAAAGTTTACGAAATTCCCTACAGTTTGCATATACGATTGGTCTTCAGGAAGTTTGTGAAGAGGGAGAAAAGTGCGTTTTAATATTTGGGTCTGATGCTAATTTTTGGAAAATTCTGCATATGGAAATTCTGAACCAGTCCCGTTGTAAGGATGATAACTTTTTACTCGTAACTCGGATTCAAGCGATTCTTGAAGTTCTGGAATCTTTACGAAATTCTCTTCATTTTAGAATATGATTTTGTGATTGAGAGGTCTGTATTGAAAGAGATATCTGTGGTTGAAGTTGAGCGACTACTGCTGAAAAATTTGGAAAGATGAAGCCTAGTGTGAAATTTTGATAAGAATAATATGTTGGTAATTATAAGGATGTGACGGTATCTGAGAATGCATCGAGATGCAATTTATGTTGAATAAGGAGAAATAAGTGATGATGTCATGTGATAGTAATGTTGAGAAAAAGACGGATGGTTGATTTGCAACGTTAAAAATTTTAACTTGGATAAGAGTTGTAATTGGAGCGAGCCGAGTTGGATAGTACTTGAAGTAGTAGCGATTCCGGTATTGGGAAGATATTTAATAATTGTGTTGTGCTACGAGCATGTATAAGAGATTGTGTATTGGATTTTGGACGTTTTGGTATAATTGACGAAGTTGAAATTAAGGAAACTAAGAAGACGTTGATAAGCCTCAGAGAGTTGGCGGCGCATTGTGCTTACGGACTTTGGGCACAAGTTGTAGTACGCTATTGTGTTGGGTAATGATGATTTATGCCACTGTTATGGTTGCCGGCTGTCTATTGACAAATTGAGGAACTGATCACCCTTAATCTCTTGTTGATAGTAGACGGAATCATAATTGATGGATAGATGTGTCGTGCCAATTAGTATAGTACGTATTTGAATTGGTTGAAGTCAAGCCAAGTGCTTGTGGATTATTTATTTTGTCGATGTAGATTCATATATGACCATATTAGTTGAATTTAAGGATGATGGCATGAGGTTGCGATTTAATTGATGAGTAGTATGGAAATTCGCAGTTGAGTTCTGGGTAATTTGAGAATTGAGTTGCAAGTAGAAAAAGAAGTGAAGTTATAAGTTGAATTGTAAAAGTGGAACTTTTGGTTGGTGAAGATGAGTTACTTGGTTGTGTTAAGTCGGATAAGAATTTATGAAGAATTGTGTCAGTATAAGTAAAAGTCGATAATTTGTTTTGTTGGATTAGTTGGAAAGGAAAAGATGATTTATCTGGTTGAAGTTAATTGTACACAGGTACCCTATGTTGTTGTAATGATGTTGCGTGTTTAAGATGATTTTCGAGGAACGTGTAAATAGGAGATGGTAAAGTTGTAGTTATGTTTTATGATAATTGGGAAGTAGTCGCCGTTGTAATTATGTTGAACGTTCAGATGTGTTGTCTTATGGATCTAAGTTCGAAGTATTCGGTAACTACAAAAATCTAGAATACCTGTTGGGATGGAATTTCCAAAGAGTTAAGTCGAAAGTCTTTTGTTATGTCGGTTTTGGCGATTGAGAAGTTGGGAATAAAATGGGTAGACTTGATACTTTGCAAGTAATCAGAGTGCGTAGCGAACGCGTGTTGTTGTACAGTTGTTCATGCATGAGCAACAACGATGTTGGTAGTTTAGTTGTATTGATGTCATGTTTAAGTTGTGTGATCGTATGTTGTTGCGTTCTAGTTCTTAAACCGGCGAATTCTTAAGTTGGTTACTCTTTATGTTATGATGTTAAGTTGTCAAGTGTGTCGCATGAGTAGTATTCGGGTTGTTTTCGCCGTCGATGTTATGAATTGTTTGTATTATACGTAGGTTGCCTTCGGAGATGAGAGTTGATTAGTCGGATGGAATCACATAGTTGGAGTAGTTGTATCGGATGAATTTTCGAGGACGAAAATGTTCTAAGTGGGGGAGAGTTGTAACGCCCGTTTATTTAATTAAGTATTTAATTAAATATAATTGTAGTATGTTGTGTTGATTCGCGTTGATTTGAGTATTTGTGTCGATTTAAGTTGATTTCGGAATATCGGAATATTATGTTGATGTTTCTAAGTTGGTTCGAGTTGAATTGATTTAAGTTGTGAAAATAATATTGGATATTTTCCGTCTATGGTTAAATATGTTGATTTGGTGGTTTGGACGATTTATTTGATAGTCGGTAATTAGTCGATTTAGTCGAGAGAAATAATATTAGAATTAATATTATGGAATATAAGCGTATTTTATTTAAGTGAGCTTATTTTATGGTTGTATGTAGTAAGATGGGGGGTGAAGATAGTAAGCCCAATAAGAATAATAAAATAATAGTATTATTATTATTAGTATTATTATTAATTGGGTTGGTTGAGAAAAAAAAGGGGAATTAGGTTTTGATTAGTGGAGAAAAATAAGGGTTGAGAGAAGGAGTAAAACATGTTGAACGTGAAAAGTTGCAAGAGGAAGTTTTGGAGAAATTGATCGTGGAAGTTACAGAGGAAAAAGTCTTAGAGAAGAATAAGGGTTTTAGAGGAGAGAAAATAGCTTGGAAGCAAAGAAGGAGAAAGAAGAACTCATGATCATATATCTATTTTCGCACTTATGGTACAACCTCCACTAAACAGGTGATAACTTTTTACTTGTAATTCCGATTAAAGCGATTCTTGAATTTCTGGAAAGCTTACGAAATTCCCTTCAATTTGATATATGATTTCGTGTCAATAAGTTCGGTATTAAAGGAGAAAAAAACATTTGAAGTTTGGAAGTTCATGCTGGAAATGAGTCAAATAGTAGTTACGGGATTGATGATGATGGAGGCTGAATTTTAGTCAAGATAGGAACTCAATGGCAGCATGTTCATATTTCTAATCTCCATGGATGCAAGAGGAGAGGAAAAGAGGCAGAGTGAAGAGAGAAGCAATTAGGCTTGGAGTTTTGCAGAGGAGATACGGGAGAATTGCCGTCGGAGCCAAGTCGGAAAAGTCGATCGGAAATTCGAGCGGCCATCAATCTAAGGTAAGGGTGGTGTTCAAATTTTATAACCGGGTATATGATAATTGATACGTGGGATTGAGATTTATATAATTTTTTACTGAATGTGTTGAAGTGTATTGATGAATTGGTTTTGTTTTTGTGGAATTTGATGTATGCTAGATTGTTTGGTTATTGTTCTATAGTGTTAAACTTAGGATGAAATTTGGTTAAATCGATAGAAACCGATGTTTTCGCGGACGAAAGTCAGAATAGATTGCGTAGTTGTGTCGAGAAATGTTAGGCCGTGATCGAGTATGCTTGTTTCATCGAATTTGGTTGATTTTGTAAGTTTTTGCATTTTTTGAGATTTGGGGGTTTAAGATTCGGATTGAAATCGAAAGTCGTAGAATTCACGTTTGATGGTTCCAAATCACTACTATATGGTTGGTATGAATGAGTAGGTGTTTGTTTCGAAGAAAATAATTGAATCGGTCAGATTTTCGGACGAAAATGCAAAATCCGTAGGGCTGTTATGCAGAAAAATTTTGGTTTCGGAAAATTTGGAAAATTCATATCATTTGATCTGTAAGTCAGTTTTGACCCCCGTTCGAAGCGTTGGAAAGCTAACGAGATGTTCTTTCTAGGAAAAATGATATTGAGGTATGTATCTAGTTCAATTATAGCAGAAAATTGAAACCGTATCATTGTGTTGATTTTTACCGTCGTGAATGTGTGCGATTGAGGTGTTATCGTGCAATATGCCTCAACAATGTTAACCGATTAATAATGCAGGGGAATAGCAATAATGTGGGGACTTAGAAATAACAGTAGCAGGTTTTGTATCAGAGTTGAATTTAATGACAGTAACATGATTTAGTAGCATTCGAGATTTGATATCAGGGAATCAAATAAATAGAAACAGTGGAAATTAGTAGCAATAATGGAGGTTGATGAAAATAGTACCGAATAGTGATATTAGTAGTTTTAACCGATATAATTGTTTAACCAAAATTAGTTGAAATTTTGCAGAAGTAATTCATATGCGGTTGTAGTTATTTTTGGTTGGTTGATGTATGGAGTTAGTCGAATAAGTGGAATTAAGCGGAAAATTAGTTGTCCGGAATTTAATGAAAATTGGCGGGATAACTAATATAAATTAGTAGGTATTCTTGGTTGGTTTGTTTTGTGGTAATTATGTCGATTAAGTTGATTTGCAGGTACAGTTGAATAGGTTGAATTGTCCCGGTTTATGGGCACTGTTAAGTTATAGGTCTTATGACCAATGTTTTATGTTGATGTTGAATACGTTGTTGATGTGGTGATGTCGGTGATGTGATGTTGAATATGTTGTTGATTAAGTTGTAGGTCGAACGACCAATGTTGGATTAAGTTGATGCAAGTGGTGCATGTTTAAGTTGTTGTTCTCGTTGTTGTTATTGCGTTGTTGTTGTTGTGACGTTGTGGTTATTGTTGCATGCATACATTTGCATTGATTAAGTTGGCCTTGATGGCACCTGTTTAAGTTGGCCTTAATGGCATCCGATTAAGTTGAAAATGCCTCGATAACCTGGCATATGTTTAAGTTGGGAGTTTACTCCAAATGGTACCACATGCATTTGCATAGTTGAGTCGCATTTGAGTTGCATGTTGAAGTTGTTAATATTATTACGTTGTTGTTGATTATTGGTGTTGTTGATATAAGTTGTTATTGTTGTGAGTTATTGTTGTTATAAATTGTTATTGTTGTAAGTTGTCGCTTGATACAGGCTGTTGTTATAAGTTGTGGTTGCTCTTAAGTTGTTTACTAATAGTTGTTGTATGACTGTTGTATGAAGCGGTGAAATTTGTGTGATTCTAATCTAATATATTAATTATCAAGCCTTTGATTATATTTTTCGATATCTCACCCCTTCTGTAATGATGTTACCTATTATGGGTAACTGAACAAGTACTCAAGAATAACTGTGAAGGTTTGAAGTCTTAGTCGCTGTTAGTTCAAGTTGGTGTCATGCTCTGATACGTAGCACTCGAGGGGAAATGTTTTGTTTATGTTGTTGTTCCTAATTGTTGTTATTACAATAATTCTTGAATAATTATAAATTGAAGTTTTGATCTAGTTGAATAAAGTGAATATGATTTATAAGTTGTGAAGGCCGAATGCTATGTATCTATTTTAAAAAGAAATACAGGTTTATGTTATTGGTTTTGTTGTTCAAGTTGAAAATGTGACATCTCATTTGTTTTATGTTGAAAATTTTGCACTCTGATTTTTAATAAACGTTGGGTAGAAAATGGGGTGTTACAGAATACATCATGAAAGTTTGAAAGATTCGGTGGCAACGCCACTCTATAAGCGACCACCCAATCCTCTCGGAAATCTGATGCGAACCAATAAATCGGTGAGTAAGCTTTCTCGATTTCAAAGCACGTCCGACACCGGTCACCAGAGTAACTCTTAAGAATACATGGTCTCCTTCTTGAAACTCAATATCCTTCCTCCTCTTATCATGATAACTCTTCTGCCTACTCTGCAGAGTTTTCATCTTCTCTTGGATTAACTTTACCTTCTCAGTAGTCTGCTGGATGATCTTAGGCCCAAGCACTACATTTTCACCAGATTCATGCCAATACAAAGGTATCCTACACCTCCTACCATACAGTTCCTCAAAAGGATCCATTCCAATTCTAGAACGGAAACTATTATTATAAGTGAACTCTATCAGCGGTAAATGACTATCCAAGCACCTCCTTGCTCAAGAATACAAGCTTTTAACTAATCCTCAAAGGACTGGATATTTCTCTCTGTCTGACAATCTGTCTGTGGATGAAAGGAAAGACTCACCCTCAGCTTAGAACCCAAAGCTTCTTACAAAATCTCCAAAAATCTGGATGTAAACATCAGATCTCTATCAGAAACAATACTCAACGGAACTCCATGCAGCTTCACAATTACACGAATGTATATCTCCTCCAACTACTGCAAGAAAAACTGATGTTAATCGGAATAAAATGTGCCAATTTTGTCAGTCTATCGACTACTACCCAAATCGTATCATGCCCACTAGGAGTATTCTGTAATCCAGTCACAAAATCCATAAAATGTTATCCCATTTCCACTCTAGAATGTCTAACGGTTGCATCAATCCTACGGGCTTCTGGTGCTTAACCTTTGACTTCTGACAAGTCAAACACGCATACACAAACTGTGCCACATCACGCTTCAGTCCATGCCACCAAAATATATTTTTCAGATCCTGATACATCTTATTAGCTCATGGGTGGATACTCAAGCTACTCCTATAGATTTCTTCTAAAATCATCTTCTTCAACTCAGAATTATCAGGAATACAAATCCTATATCGAAACCTCAACACACCCTACTCATTCACTTTAAAATCACTCTCTTCGGTTTGATTATTCCCAACCATCAAATCCACCAACTTCACATCCCACTTCCGACTCTCTTTATTAGTATTAAGAAAACCATTGTGTATCTTCAACATACCCAACATCACACTTTGCGGTGTTAGCTCACAGACCAAACTCATATCTCTGAACTGTTCAATAAGTTCCAACTTCCTAACCATCAAAGCAGACATATGCAACGACTTCTGACTCAAAGCATCAGCCACGACATTAGCCTTACCGGGGGTGATAATTCATGCCAATGTCACAATCCTTTAGGAATTCCAACTATCTTCATTGCCTCATATCCAGTTCCTTCTGATCAAACATATACTTCAAACTCTTGTGATCACTGAATACCTCAAATCTGGAACCATAAAGATAATGCCTCCAAATATTCAACAAAAACACCATTACAACCAACTCTAAATTATGAGTAGGATAGTTTCTCTCATGAACCCTCAGTTGTCGTGAAGCATAAGCACAACCTTGTCATCTTGCATCAGCACACCACCTAAACCCATCATCGGCGCATCATAATACACCACAAACGGCTCATTAGGTTCAAGAAAAATCAGAACTAGAGCCGTAGTCAATCTCTTCTTCAACTCTATGAAACTTCTCTCACAATGGATACCCCACACAAACGTTTTACCTTTACAAGTCAGTTGGGTCAATGGAAGTGCTAACTTAGAAAAGTCTTCAATAAATCTGCGATAGTAACCAGGCAAGGCCCAAAAAGCTTCTAATTTCAGTAACCGACTTAGGAGTCTCCCATTGTAGTATTGCATCTTTTTTGGATGGATCCACAGGTATACCATCACTTGAAATAACATGTCCAAGAAAACTAACATTTCACAACCAGAATCCACACTTTGACAACTTTGCATATAACTTCCTATATTTCAACACTTGCAACACAATTCGCAAATGCTCAGCATGCTTTTCTTCCCTCTTGGAACAAATTAGAATATCATCAATGAAAATCACTACGAACTGACCCAGATAAGTATGAAATACGATTCATATATTCCATAAACACTCCAGGTGCATTAGAAATGCCAAACGATATCACCAAATATTCATAATGTCCATACCGAGTCCTAAAAGTCGTCTCCTGAATATCTTCATCCTTCATCTGAATCTGATGGTAACCCGACCTTAAGTCAACTTTACTGAAAACACGCGCACCTATCATTTGGTCCATCAAATCATCTATTCTCGAAAGTGGGTATTTGTTCTTGATCGTAACTTTATTCAACTGTCGATAATCAACACACAATCTCATATTACCATCTTTCTTCTTTACTAGCAACACCAGAGCTCCCCAAGGTGACACACTTGGTCTCACAATTTTCTTTTCCAGCAAATCTTTTAATTGCTTTTTCAACTCTGCAAACTCCGACGCTGATATCCTGTATGGTGCCTTAGAAACAAATCAGATACCAGGGGCAATATCAATAAAAAAATCCACCTATCTCTCTAGAGGAACATCTGAAATATCATCTGGAAACGTATTTGGAAAATCACGCACTATCAGAAATTCAACCATTGCAACTTTATTGTCGACTTGCAAGGATGAAAACATTGCGAACTCACAAGCCTCACCTTCCAAGAATCCTTCTACTTGCGTAGCGGATGGAAAAACTCTACCATCATTGAACTCGACTTCAAGCTCGGAAGGCAAGTCGCATATATATTTCAAGAAAAATATCAGGGATCACACACCACTGGTATAACACTACTCGTCATATTCGAGAAGCCAACATCAACAATACCTGATCGTTCTCCCTAAAGACATCCCAACTTGGCCGGCAGACAGGAATCTCGAATCTACAATGTCTTTAGTGTCAGGGACAACATAGCTTCGACATCGCCTGAGCTCTTGCAATAAGTGGCACACTGCGCCAACTTATCAAAACAATTGGTAAACACTTGGTTTAAGTCCAACCAATTCGTTCCAAGAATAACATCAACTTGTTCCAACTAAAGACAAACTGGCCCCATCCTTAGGAACACGTCAGGATACTTAGCACACCATTGGCTCATCTCTATCCAAAACATCGCCTTCCCCCTCACAAGGAAGCGAACAGTGAGAACACCTGACCGTCTTCCCTCAAGGATCACACCATTTTGCTGACTGACACCATCCTCGAATATGACCTCTCTTCGGGTTTAGGAAAAACACAACATTCTCAAAACAGTTGAACTTGCCAACACTGCACTCTCGCATGCAACAACATGATATCTAATCTCTCTATAATTGGAACATAAAAGAGAAGCAGACGTTTCCCCCACTTGTTTCATTCCCAACCTGCAAATGGAAAACAAAATAAGCATCGACAGTATTTTCACACACATTTCGCATACTAGGAAACAAACATAAATAAACACCTGGCCGGACGGACCGACCTGCTCTGATACTACTATGTAACACCCTAATTTTACCCGCGTAATTATAAATAAAATTAAAGTAATTTCAAACCAACAACAATTAGGATGTTACTTTAACACCAATCAGCTCACAAAATATGATATGTAACACATACAACTTTTAAACATTAATAATAATAATAGTAATAATAATAATAATAATAATAATAATAATAATAATAATAATAATAATACTAGTGGCAAAATCAACAAGTCTGAACTTCAGTATTTATTTAGCAGCAGAAAGGCATCAAGAACAATTTATTTTGATATTTCAAAACATAATCAAAACTCATAGTAATTATAAGAATAATAGACTTTGGAAATAACATAGTAATCTCCACCATAAAAATAAAATAAACATTAAAGCGTTACATCCCCCCAGTGTTACATATCAGAGCAGACGCCGACTCAACAAAAGCAATAAGAAGAGCAATCTCTTCCACTCACATCCAAGCCCCTACTGCGAATTATCTGCACGGTGCCCATGTAAAGGCATCATTCAAACAGAAGGGGTGAGAAATCACAGTCATATAAAGAAATGCATAATAATATGTAAGCACCCCATCAACATATGCATAATCACCCAATCCACACTTCACACCCCACACAATCCACACATAATAATGCAACATGTATGCAAATGCAAAGAGACTCAACTCACGACTCAATGCATGTGGTACCAATAGAGAACTCTCAGGTTCACTTGCTCCGATCCCCACCATAGGTTTAGAGCCCGCCAAAAATCGTCACCATCACCATAGACAACGTTTCAATGATTCCATCACCATAGAAATTAGCTACTCGCACCCGATTCATCACAATAGAATCGAGGCTCACCAAGAATATCGTTACCATTGCCATAGGTAACACTTCACTAATTCCGTCACAATAGAAATTAGCTACTCGCACCTAATCCCCACCACAAGATTGAGGCTCACCCAAAAACGGACCACCGTCATGACACCATGATGCATGATTCATACAAGACATGCAAAAACAACAACAACAATGCATGTTAAAATGATATTCACCATAACCACTACACCACACCAATGCTGGCCACCATAAACCATACACATGCTATAGACATTCAGCAACATCAATATAATAATATAGCAAGCAACAACATCATATTCATGTATGTTCCACACTACGACACACAAACTACACATCATGCAACACTATTATGCAACATTTAAGTCAATTCCAGGTACTAGAACTATTTTTAAAAGAAAGTTCATCGCATTAGCTTCCCAACGCTTCAAACGACACCTCAATCGAACACCCAGAACTCAAGTTATGAATTTTTAAAGTTTTCTGAATTTTTCCTCTCAGTGTAACCGGTTACACCCCCCCAACACAAATCCAGTTTTCACGTTTGTAAGCTATATCAGGTGTAACTGGTTGCACCAAAAGTGATAACCGGATACCACCGCGATAGAAGCAATTTTATGCTATATTTTTACATGAAAATTAGTTTCCAAAGCATCCCCAAACCCCAAAATTGTCATACCAATTCATAACTCGAGTTTCGACTTTGATTCCAAACATCGCATAACAACACAAACAATTCATCATCACAACATTCAACCAACATACAATCCAAACAACATCAACACACAATTTCAATAGCATCAACACACAATCACATTATTATACACCAAATTGCTCACAACATAGAGAAGAGAATAACAATCCTAGTGAGATTAGGACATCCACCCACATGTTATACGAAAGGAAATCACACCCTTACTTTGGTATTCCTAGCAAAATTTATGAATTGGAACTTCCCTCTCCTTCCTTGGTGACCTTCCTCTTCTTGCCCTAACACTCTTTCTCCTTCTCTTCTCTTTTTCATGTTCTGTCAGTTTCTGATCCTCACTCCCTCTTTTTTCTTAGTATTTTATTATATTATTATTATTTCTAAATAACGATTATTCCAACTAAATAAACATTAATCCGCTAAATATTTATTTAATATAACACCATAATAATAATTAAAATAAATATTTAATTATTACTATTACTATTATTTTATTTTTATAATTCCAATTTAAATCATAATAATAACACTCTCCCACCACCCCCAAGTCTCTACATTTTTACTCACATATCTCCAACGCCTTAAGTTCTACTCTCTAAGGCCACTACCCTACACCAAAGAGCTCCCTTAACACACCAAACATCAATTAACGCATACATTTCACACAATATTATTTAAGATAAATAAATAAATAAACCGGGGTGTTACAAATCATGCACGTTCTTCAGGATATATAACAAGGAATTTTATTTTATTCGTTGCGTCTATAGTGATTTCCCTTCATAAACTACCTTCACACATCTCCATTTCATATTCCTCCATTCCTTCATTTGGAAGAAGTGTTTTTAGCCTCAGTATCATCATCTGTATTAGTGTCAATTAGATTGTCAAATCTATTCTTGAGCAATAAGTTATCTGCCACAAGATCCACTATTAAATTTTCACCGTCTTTTCTTGTGTCCACTATATTGTCTTGAATTACATCTTGCATTTAGGAATATATTGTTGCATTTTCTTTTTATTACTATTGTCTGATTTATGTAACTTCCAATAATGCTCAACCGAAAGGTCAATGCAAACACAATGGTTACATAATCTAGGAAAATTTCATAGTCCAGGTTAACAAAGAAAGCATAACCATCTCTTTCCACTAGAATTATGTCATGTATGGGCTGTGACAAGTTAAGATCAATTAATACTCGAGCAAAGTGTCCCAACAATAGAGGTCTTATAACCCTAAATGCTACAAAAAGTAGTCGGTATCAAATATTCCTAAGGAAATCTAAGCATACGAAGCCAGGCTTGCACATTTGTTATCTTCAAGGCTTTTAGATTAAAATCTGGTGTCCATGTTGATATTCTCAACGGAGAATGTCGCATCCTCCATGTGCCATTGCTCCAAACTCTGTTCATGTCCTCTCTATTTTAAAACGAGAACTCATAAAATCCACGGCCTAGGGAAGTAATCTCCCATTTATTCACCGGATACCAAGATTTCAAGAGTTTCTCTTCCAAATCCATTACCAAAAGAGGACGTTATCCTTTACTTGGGATGGGTCTTACATGAAGATTATTGTTACATCTTCCAACCCTGCCTTGTAGGATTCTTCAAGTATCTTGACGAACTATCTACTACCTTTTAAGCAAGGTTTGGCAAAATTTGTAGCAAGAATGTCACATGCATGTGATAAAGCTTTGGCAAATAATTTAACCCGAAGAATGGACGAAGTTACGACGATGGGAGAGGTGAGGAATGCTAAGGAACGATAAAGGGAGGTCTTTCTCCCGATGGTGGTAGGTCACTCCGACCATATAATAAGGGTTCACATCAAACCATAACTGAGCGTTCAAAAATCAATTATTTATGTATTGTTTATATAATAATGTTTTTTTAATTATTATAACATCATATATTAAATTTGAAGAATTTATTTAAACCTTTCAAAATACTCTTTCAATACAATCTTTAAAAAAAAATCAAAACGGAAAATAAAACATTATATTGAATAAGTATTTTAAAAGAGAATTGAAATAAATTCTTAAAATTCCAATCTATATTATTATAATATTTTTACAATTTACAAATTTGTTAATAATAAATATTTATTTATTATTTTATACAAAAACAGATTTTTTTAAAATATAAAAATTTATTATTTCATCTTCTACTCAACTTCCTCTAAATTTTTTTCCTTTCATTATTGATCAGAGAGGACCAGAAGGAGATCGTCGCGGCCTTCGTGTAGGACAAATGCTGATGCTCGTAGGAGAGGAGAAAAGGGGTGGAGGTACCTGCAAGGTACTCCGATGCCAAAGTAAGTATTTGGTCAAAAGAAAGGGGAGAGCACGTAAGAGAAGTCAAGTATATGAATTGTGATACCTGCCCTTCTCAAGCGAGGGGGTTTTTATAGATGGATTGTTGACGAACAAAGCGTCTGATCATCCAATGAGGAGCTGCCAAATGGAGGGTGAAGCACGTGGACTTCCTAACTGTATCCGCAAAATCCAGGGAGGTAGTTGGTCGCGTGAACCATTCTGCGCGTGGAGGAGACGTGCCCAACGGCTATATTGTGCCCAACGGCTATATTGTGTCCAATGGCTATCTTGTGCCTGTTGGGCCTGTTCGGCAGATATGATGGATTGGGCCTGACCCTTAAGGGCAGGTAGCCTTGCCCGGTCCAGAACAGGAGCCCCCAAAGTCATTGCTCTGTTGGAGATTAATGACTTTTAGGCAGCTGCGAATTCGACCATACTGTCGGGGAGGTGGATGCCCGCTTGGAATGTTCCTTTTGTGCCCCGACCAGACGTGGTCGCTAGCCGTTAACGCGAAACATCGAGCAGGGTTTGCAGCGTCCTCGAAGAAATGGGAGTTTTTTTGGCGAGCATCTTCTGCCCGAATGTGTTCACTTTGCCGAGGAGGCTTGCTCTTATGGGCCGGGTGTTATTGTATTTTCTGCGCTGAACCAGGCGAAGAGTTTTTGTGACACGTGGTGTGCATTTATGGCCTTTGTCAGTCCTAGGGGCGTATAGGCTATGATGACCTTCACGATTCCCCATGATCAAATGGTTATAAAAAGGTGGGGGAAGGTTTCATTTTTCATAATTTCACAAGTTTTTCCCTCTTTGCTCTCGTTTGCTCTGCAGTTAGTCTTCGTCGGAGCTTCTCTTCGCCACCGTCAACTTCTTCTTCTACTTGTAAGTTCTCTCTTCCTTTCTGCATATTTTTATAAGTTTTCCGGTAGAAGTTCATGTTTTCCGGTTGAACTTCATGTGTTCTTTGATGAACGCATGAATTCCAGGAAATTTTTTGAAGAACATGATGAACTTTATGAATTTCTAGAATTTTGTAGAAATTGTTAGCGTAGATCTTTGTAGAATCTGGTTAGGTGTATAGTTTAGTTTGTAGTCGGGCACTAGGCCTGTTCGGGATCTTAGTGAGCGCGGGACGGACATACGTCCTCGCATGTGCCTCTATGAGTCCTGGTCGCGGGGACCTCTCTTGGCTATTAGTAGATAATTGATGCGAGCACGTGGTTGTCCCCGGATTTGTTAACGCCCTTTCACTTGATTAGTGGTGGAAGGGTGGATTTGATCATGGACGTCGAATTCACTTCTCTTCCTCTGCTTTTCAGGTGAAAATGGCTGAACCCCGCGACGAAGTTATGCCCGACGCACAGGAAGCACAAGAAGGGCCCAGCGTGTCCGCCGATTATTCGAACATCAAGGTCGCGGGAGGGGACCTTGACTGGCTTGGACATGAGCCTTTGTCCTTTCGATCAACCTTCTCCGAGGAGGAGATACGGGACTTCGACTTGCTGGAGAGACGCGACGAGGGTGCTCCACGGGCATGGAAAGCTTTTCGTCCCGGGGAGAATGATAGAATTTGTTCCTCGTACCCGGGACTTCACTTTCCTATGTACGAATTTGCGTTTACGGAGGCCAAAATGCGTCTCCCCTTCACTGACTTCCAATCCTCCCTGTTCACTCATCTGGCGCTGTGCCCATCCCAGCTTCACCCGAACGCCTTGGCTTTTATAAGGGCTTTTGAGTTGGTGTGTCGTTATCTCAACATCGGGGCGACCACGAATCTCTTCTTCTGCCTCTTTCAGATTCAGCGGAGCACGGCGGGGTCGAAATAGAGTTGGGTATCGTTTAAGCAACAGAATAGGCTGTTCTGGCCGTATTCTGATTCGATACGCAATTTTAAGGACAGGTTTCTGGTCGTGAGGCCTATGACCGAAGAGGCGAAGAGGAGCATCTCGACTATTGAGAGGGTTATGGTGGATGGTCGGGAGAGGGATAGCGTGGTCTCCATTTTTCCTTTAGAATGGGTCTACACCCATTTTAAACGCCGAACATATCAGTTCCTGGTGAAGCATGAGCAGCTTTGCCCGGCGGATAAGGAGTCGTACAGGATCCTCCACGCTTACGTGGAGAGTTTTAGTCCGGCCTTCGTCGTCGATCGGGATGGGAATCAGTTGGTCGGGGAGGATGGGGCCGTCCGAGTAGCTAGATATATTAATGTCAAAGCTCTCCTTGAGTGTGATAACGATGACGACGCTATGAATTTGCTTGGTATGCTCCACAGTTTGGTTTTGTTTCTTTAAATTCTTTTGATTCTGACTTGATGCGTGTGTTCGCAGGTATGATGGCTGACATGCGAGAGCGTTTGATGAGGTCGCAGGCCGCGAAGGTTCACAAGAAGGCGACCACCGGTACCAAGGCCGGGGCGCCCAAGCAGACAGTGATGGAGAGTTTTGCTGCTGGGTCTACCCCCTTCCCGGAGAGAGCCTCGACCCCGCTGACCCCGGAGGGTTCTCTTAAGAGGAAGAGAGATGCTGCGGGGACTCCTGTGGCCGCTGGTCCTGGGGGGTCCGGGGCTGGTCCTTTCGTCCTGCCCGCCTGCTACACGCGCTGAGACTTGTTCGTTGAAGGGAATTCGATAGAAGTCTCTGATTCTGAAGCCACGACTATTTTGAATGCCAAGTCCCAGGTGAGGAGAAAACAGTTGTGCCAGGATGCGGCGGGCAAGTTCAGGGTCCTTGAAGCTGCCCTTGTCCTCGCCGACGATGAAGCCGCTACCCGGGCGAGTCTCGTGACTTACCAGAATAGAATAGCCGAGCTGGAGGCAGAAAACAACAAGCTGTTCAACGATTTAAAACAGTTCGAAGGTCACGAGGAGGCCAAGGTGCTGCTCCAAACGGAGGTGACTCAGCTGAAGTTAGCTGCGCTCAAGGCTGACGAGGAGAGGAAGAGACTGCAGGAGAGGATTGTTGAGTTGGACGGCTTGACTTCAGCTGCCCCAGATGAAAATGATGATGAGCAATCTCTAAAATCTCGGACTGACTTGATCGGAAGGATCAGGATTCTTGGCGAAGACAACCTGAAGGCGGCTGAGTTCGGCTTCAATGTGGCTAAAGAACAGATGGTGGCTCTTAATCCCGGCGTGCAGCTCCAGATGGATGGAATGGGTTTGTTCAACAGAGTGGTGGACGGCCACGTGGTCCCTGCCAAAGAGGAAAGCGAAGTCGTAGGATAGGACTTGTTTTTATCATGTTTTGTGGGCCTGCGTGCCCTTATTAATTTGCATTTCAGTGTATGGGTGCTGCCCCTTTTTCTTGTATTTATGACATTGTCAGGACATGGTCGGTACTTTTAATATACTTGGATTGTGAATGTTTTATCATGGACTTTGCTCTTTTTATGTGTGTGTACGTGTGTCCACGGCTAGGCGCAAGGCCTAACGAGGAGGGCGAAGTAGTTCCACCCACGATGAGGTTAGGACTTTGTTTGAGGTACTAATCTCATAGGCTTGGACTGTTCCCATCGCGAGCTGGGTGTCCTACCTGAATGGTGTGGCAACGGCGGAGCTCGATTGAGGTATCCCCGTTGTGCACAGGATCTGCTCGTCCAATGAGCAGAAGCTGGTCGGCGTTGTAATGCGTGTCGCGCTTCACCAGGGCACGATACGATGGTCGCGCAGATCTCCCCGTTTTGGGGTGACTGTGTTGGCGACTTGTATGTCCTCGTGGTTAAGGACTTAGCATAGTACTGCTTGAGCTTTTCAGCATTCCATGGTCGAGCAAGTTGTTTTTCGTCCAGTGTTTCCAAGTAATACGCTCTCGTGCCCGTTTTGGACTTGACCCTATAGGGTCCTTCCCAGTTCGCCGCCAGTTTCCCTTCGCGAGAATCCTTATGGTTTCTGCGTAGGACCAGACTGCCTATGGGGAAGTCGCGTTTTATGACCCTGGCGTTATGTCGCATTGTTATTTGTTGCTTCAATGTGGCTTCGCGGAGGGCAGCCCCTGATCTTATTTCTTCGACCAGATCGAGTTCCTCGCGTAGAGCCTCATCGTTAATCTCTTCGTCGAGGGGAGCTTCAGTCCTTCTGGAGGGCTCCCTTATCTCCACCGGTATTACCGCCTCTGTTCCATATGCTAGTCGGAAAGGGGTTTCCCCGGTGGTGGAGTGAGGTGTTGTCCTGTACGCCCAGAGGATGCTGTGGAGTTCCTCGACCCATCTTTTCTTGGCTTCGCCTAGTCTTTGCTTTAATCCGCGTAAGATCACTCTGTTCGCGGCTTCCACTTTCCCGTTGGTTTGTGGATGCTCGACGGAGGTAAAGTGTTGTTTCGTTCCTAATTTGGCGACAAAGTCTTGAAATTTCCTGTCCGTGAACTGGGTTCCGTTGTCGGTCACCAGGGCCTGGGGTACCCCGAATCTGGCGAGGACGTTTCTTTTGTAGAAGCGCAGTATGCTGAAGGCTGTGATCTTGGCGAGCGCTTCAGCTTTAATCCATTTTGTGAAATAGTCGACGGCCACAATTAGGAATTTATTTTGGTAAGATCCCATTGTAAAGGGACCTAGAATGTCCATCCCCCACCAGGCGAAGGGCCACGGCGAGGAGAGGGCCTTCAATTCATTGGGTGGCGCTAGATGCATGTCCCCGTGGCGCTGGCAACGGTCACATTTCTGTACATGTTCTTTGGCGTCCTGCTGCATGGTCGGCCAGTAATATCCTGCGCGCAAAGCTTTTCGAGCCAGGGATCTTCCCCTAGGTGTTGTACGTTGATGCCCTCATGGATTTCTTGCAATATTTCGGGGACCTGAGCTTCGTCGACACATTTTAACAGGGGAATGGAGAATCCTCGTCGATATAATTTGTCTTCTACCAGTACGTACGAGCAGGCTCGTCGCTTAGTCACACTGGCCTCCTTACCATCTTCGGGAAGTTCCCCTTTGGTGAGGTAATTGTATACTGGGGTCATCCAACAATGGGGCTCACCGATGACGTTAACATCTGGTAGGTCGGGCTTTGTAATGCTCGGGCTAACCAGTATCTCTTGTATGATGGATTTGTTTCCACCCTTTTTCCTGGTGCTGGCTAGTTTAGAGAGGATGTCTGCTCGGATATTCTTTTCGCGCGGGACGTGCTGAACTTCCCATGCTTCAAACTCCGTCATTTTGTCTTTCACCACGACCAAGTACTCGGCAAGCTGGTTGTTCTTTGCTTGAAATTCTCCTCGCACTTGGGACGCCACGAGTTGGGAATCAGTATAGATTTTGATTTTCTTCGCGCCGACGTCTTTGGCGAGTCGTAATCCTGCGAGGAAGGCTTCATACTCGGCTTGATTGTTGGATGTTTTGAAAGAAAGGATCAGGGATACTTCGATCAGGGTCCCCTCCATGTTTTCGAGGATGATTCCTGCTCCGCTGCCCGAGGGGCTCGATGCGCCATCCACGTAAATGACCCATTCTTGCGTCTGTCCCGGAGAGGACGAATCCGGAGTCATTTCTGCCACGAAGTTGGCCAGGACCTGTGCCTTGAGGGCTTTCCTCCCTTCGTAGTGAATGTCGAATTCGACCAGTTCAAGGGACCACCTTAGCATCCTACCCGCCATATCTGGTCTACTTAGTAGCTGCCTGATTGGCTGGTTGGTCCTGACGACGATAGTGTGTGCCAGGAAATAATATCTGAGTCTTCTCGCGGCGATTATGAGAGCAAGGGCCACTCGTTCTATTTGCGTGTACCTGACCTCGGGTCCTTGTAAGGCTTTGCGGGTGAAATAGATGGGTTTCTGCCCGTCAGCAGTCTCGCGAATAAGTGTTGCACTTACTGCTTCGTTGGCCACGGAGAGGTACAGGTATATGGTTTCTCCGCGGTCTGGTCGAGACAACACTGGTGGCTCGGACAGAGCTCGTTTGAAATGGGCAAGGTCCTGCTCGCATTCATCTGTCCACTCGAAATTTGCCTCCTTTCTGAGTAATTTCAAAAAGGGCAGAGCGTGCTGGGCGGACTTACTTATGAAACGAGCAAGGGACGTGAGCATCCCATTGAGGGATTGTATTGCCTTCTTCGACTGTGGCGTGGGGAATTCCACGAGTGCCCGAAATTTGTCTGGGTTTGCTTCTATTCCTCTTTCGGTGAGGTAAAACCCGAGGAATTTTCTTGCTCGCACCCCGAAGTTGCATTTTTCTGGATTAAAACGCATTCTGCATTTTCGAGCTTATTCGAACACCTTGCGCAAGTGGGCGGTATGGTCGGATTCCTCTTGGGATTTCACGATCATATCATCCATATATACTTCGAGCATGTCACCGATTTCTGATCGGAAGACCTTGTTCATCATGCGTTGGTACGTGGCCCCGACATTCTTTAGTCCAAAGGGCATCACGTTATAGTAATAATTCCCCGAGGAGGTCATGAATGCCGTGTATCTCTTGTCCTCGTCGGCCATTGGGATCTGGTTGTATCCCGAATAAGCGTCCATGAAGGACAAGAGCTTAAAACCTGTGGAATTATCTACGAGTTTATCTATGCTCGGCAATGGGTAAGCGTCTTTCAGGCAAGCCCGATTGAGATCGGTGTAGTCAATGCACATGCGCCACTTTCCATTATTTTTCTTTACAAGTACAATATTTGAGAGCCAAGTCGTATACCTGGCCTCGGAAATAAATTTTGCCTCTAAGAGGTCTTGTACAAGCTTTTCGGCAGCCTGTGCCTTCTCTTCAGATTGTTTCCTTCTTTATTGGGCAACGGCGCGGGTAGTTGGATTAATTGTGAGGTGATGACAGGCGGTTTCTGGATCAAGGCCGGGCATGTCTTCTGCACTCCATGCGAACAGGTTGGCGTTGTCGTCGAGGCATTTCTTCAAATCCTTCTTTATCTCTTCGGGAAGACCAACGCCTATCCTTACTCCCCTGCTGGGGTTGTTGCTGAAAGTGATGATCTCGAATTCCCCGTCTGGAACTGGTCGTAGCAGTGTAGGAGACAGGGAGCTCATCACCCTCACCTTTCTATCTTCGTCCCGGTCTTCGTTTCCTTCTTTAGCAAGCCTGCTGTCGAGGTCAATGGCGTGTACGAGAAGCGTGGGCTTTTTCTCTGGCTGGGTGTCTTCGGCTGGGACCTCGCCTTCTCTGGTGCGTTTTGCCGATTTTGCTGTTGTCGCGATCTGGTTCTGCCCCTTTATCGCGGCTTTGAAGCATCTGCGAGCAGCCTCAATGTCACCGTGCAGAGTCGCGACGTGTCCCTTTTCAGTATAGTACTTGAGCTTGAGGTGGATCGTCGAGGGGACATCAACGAGCTCGACAAGAGCTGGTCTGCCGAGGATGCACTGATAGAGCGACGGGCAATCGATGACTAAGAACTGTGTCTTGATAGTCTGTGATGCCTCTTCTTCGCCGAACGTGACCGGTATCTCCACGTAACCCCAAGGTCGGGCTGTTGCTCCGTTGAATCCTTGGAGATCAGATCCTACGTATGGGGAGAGATTAGATTTATTCAGCTTTAGCGCGCGGAACAGGCTGGAGTACATGATGTCTACGGAGCTGCCCTGGTCGACCAGGATTCTCCGCACGTTGGTAGATGATAGTTTGGCCCAGATTAGCAGAGGAATGTGGGAGTTTGGCGATCCTCCGGGGAGTTCTTCTCTGTAGAATGTGATGGGCTGTGACTGCCCTTTTCCCTTGCCGACCGTGAACAACTGGTCGGGGCTGCTGTCGATTAGTTGTTTAAACTTTCGTTTGATGGATCCTATCGTGAGCTCATGGTACCCCCCACATGAGATAACCATGGTCGTAGGGAAGGCTTCCCAGGTGCTGTGTAGGAATGCCTGGGAAGTCGGTTCGAAGTGGTCCAGAACGAGGAAGTCCTCTGGTCGGCTGATGGACATCGCGACCACGGGGGAGGACTGGAGGGGGTTAATTCTGCTTCTTTTTTAGTATCAGACGTGTCTCGTCGGGAGGACTCTCCCTTCTTCACGTATTGCTTCAGGTGACCCTCTTTGATGAGGATCTCTATGGCGTCTTTGAGGTGCACGCAATCTTCCGTTACGTGCCCGTGACTACGGTGGAAACGACAGTATTTGCTTTTGTCGATGTTTCCTTTGGACGCGGTCGGTTTAGGGAACCGGACACCTCCTTGTTTGAATTCGGTGTTGATACAGTCGGTGAGAATACGCTCACGCGAGGTAGTGAGCACAGTGTATTCGTTGAATCGGCCAGAGGGCCCTTTGCCTTCACGGGGACGCTCCTCCCGTCGCTTTTCCTTGCCTTTACGGGATGGTTCTGACTCCTCCTTTTTGGGTGCTTGGGGTGCTTCCCGATCTCTGGTGTCCCGGGCACGATATGCGGCTTCTTTCTCCTCGTAGCAGATGTAATCTTTGGCCATGTGGAGAAGCTCTGTCAGCGTTCGAGGAGCTTCTATCCCGACATCTTTGCGGAAGTCGCTCTTCGGTCGGAGTCCTTTCTCGATGAGGTATTTCTTCATGTGGTCGGAAGTTCGGACTTCCACTGCCTCCTTATTAAATCTCTCGATGTACTCCCGCAGAGGCTCTTCTCGGCCTTGTATGATAGCTTCTAAGGTTGCCTCCGTCTTTGGATGTCGTCGGGAGGCTGTGAAGTGACGGGTGAACTGGCCTTTGAGGTCGCGCCAGGAGGAGATGGACCCTCGAGGGAGTCTTTTGAACCATGTCATCGCACCTTTCCTCAAGGTGATGGGAAATATTTTGCACCGGATGGCTCCGGAGACACCATGGTACTGGAGCATCGCCTCGATGTTCTCTAGGTGCTCGTGAGGATCTGACGTGCCGTCGTACGTCGCCAGCGTGGGAGGTTTCTCTAACCCACGGGGAATCCGGGTGTCCACGATGTTTCTCGTGAACGGGCCTTGAGCTTCGTCGTCACTGCTAGAGCTGTGAGAGAATGATGGAGAAAGGCTGTGGTCGCGGCTTTGACTGCGGCGAGGAGAGTGTCCGCGGGTATGCCTGCGCTCGTACTTGTCCGAGTGTCGATGTCTTTTGGAAACAGGGGAGTGCCTAGTTGTCCTAGGAGAACGACGATGCCGGCGAGCACGGTTGGGTGTTGGACTCCCTGATCTTGAGCGTTCCTTGACCGGGGAGGGACTATCACGTCTCCGCTTTGAGTGAACTCGCGGAGGCGGGGAGAGGTTCAGCGTCTCCGAAGTGTGATGCTCTTGAAGGGCGTGCTCGAGGGCGCTGATCTTTTCTCCCTGCTGGATGATGAAACGGTTGGAATTGTTCAAAGAGGCGATGAGCGCCGCGGTGGTTGGATCAGCGCCTTGAGGAACCGGAATGGGTTCGAAGGAAGGTTCCACGGCTTGTGCCCGTGGCCTTTGTTCGTCGGGCTTCGGGGAAGCTGGTCCATCGTTGCGCTGGATGTTTTCGGATGGGATGTTCCCGACGAAAGCATTCTTGTCGACATTGGCGACGGCGGCCACAGGTTCTTGGTGGGTATCACTCTTAACGAAAGCCATGATGATCTGGGGTTTTGGAGAGAGATGAAAGCTTTGGTCTTTTGGGTGAAAAGATGAGGGATCTTGATTCAAAAAGACGGGGGAGCGAAGTTTCCCACAGACGGCGCCACTGATCAGAGAGGACCAGAAGGAGATCGTCGCGGCCTTCGTGTAGGATAAATGCTGATGCTCGTAGGAGAGGAGAAAAGGGGTGGAGGTACCTGCAAGGTACTCCGATGCCAAAGTAAGTATTTGGTCAAAAGAAATGGGAGAGCAAGTAAGAGAAGTCAAGTATATGAATTGTGATACCTGCCCCTCTCAAGCGAGGGGGTTTTTATAGATGGATTATTGACGAACAAAGCGTCTGATCGTCCAATGAGGAGCTGCCAGATGGAGGGTGAAGCACGTGGACTTCCTAACTGTATCCGCGAAATCCGGGGAGGTAGTTGGTCGCGTGAACCATTCTGCGCGTGGAGGAGACGTGCCCAACGGCTATATTGTGCCCAACGGCTATCTTGTGTCTGTTGGGCCTGTTCGCCAGATATGATGAATTGGGCCTGACCCTTAAAGGCAGGTAGCCTTGCCCGGTCCAGAACAATTATCCTCGTAACTTATAAATAGAATCTAAATAATAATGTTGAAAATACTCTTAGTAATAAATAAAAAATAGCTCTACAAGAAAAAGTTAACTTGCCTTCATTTTTAACTTTTTTTTTGTCAAATGTGAATAAGTGGAATTAATTAATTCAAAGGAAGATACATTATTGCCATATTATCACTCAGTCAAAGAAATATTGCCGTATTATAAAAGTTTCTAAGCAGGGGACTTTCATCAACAATAATAATAATAATAATAATAATTACTGCATATCATATAGTCGGTGTTATTGTGTTGACCAATCTAATTTCAAAACTTTTGCCGCAAGATAATATATTACACTTTCGAGTCACTATTATAAGTAAATTTAATCTTTTGTGGTATATTTGACTATTAATATATCTAGTCCACATAAAGATTAGATATATTAGTAGTCAAATGTACCACAAACAGTTAAATTTGCTTATAATAGTGACCAGATGGTGTATATATTAATACACTCTTGATTCTGCGGTGGAAAATTAGCGACTCTTTTAGCGTTAAAAGTGACAAGCTAACACAGATCTATTGATTTTGGGCAAGTTTGTTTCAGTTTTAAAAAATTAAATTTTTTTAATATATTTTTAAAAATAGATTTTATAAAACATTAAAATATTACAAATTTTTTAATTTTGTTTTTTATAAATTAAAAAACTAATTTTGATATTTTAAAAGATTAATATACATTATTGAAGACCAAAATATAGTCAAAATCACAATTTTTTTAAAAAAATTGTATTTCAAAAATTATTTTCAGGAAAAGCTATTTGAAATAGCTTCAAAATTAAGTGATTTTTTAAAATTTTGATATCCAAAAAAATTTCAATAAAATAATGAAATGCCTAAAATAATATTTTAAAAATAACTATTCAAATCAAATTTTCATTTGAAACTTTTATAAAAAGTTTCTTTGTAAATTTTTTTCTACAAAATTATATTACACTATAAAAATCATTTTTAAAAATAACCAAAACAAACGGGCCCTTTGTGATGCTGAAACAATCACCAAGTATATAGATTTGATTATATTGTGATAAAAATTATTTTTTAATTAAAATAATTTTATATTAAAAAGTTGTTAAATAAAAATGAACTAAATAATAAATTAAGTAAAAATGAACTTAATAATAAATTTGAATATAAAATTATATTTAGAGACGAAATCTAGATTTTTTTATTTAAAATAATCTATTTATTCAATTTAAATACTAAAATAACATTGTTTTAAACTTTTTTTTAACCAAAATAATGTACTTTCAAATACGAACAACAAGCTGACGCCATTTGAATTGGAATATATGTAGAAAATAAGGGTCATGCGCCATTTGATTTGGACGATACATGTAGGTGTAGCCAAATTAAATGGCGCCTCTAATTTGGAGTGCATGTGGCATATCAAATGGTGCATCCTTCTTTTTCATTAGGTAAATTAATTTAAAATAGGTTAAAAATTTAGAAAAAATAAAAACAAATAAAAATATTATTAAAATACATACATTAAAGGTTACAACAATTGAATAAGGGGAAATTGGCCTGCATATGAAGGGGAAACTGTCTGGCACAATAAAATTATGCGAAGAAAGAAAAAGGGTCTCCCTAATAGTACACGTATTCGAACAGAGATTGATACGACAAACAAAATGGTAAGATTATGTAGTTTGTGGCGTCAGTCCGTGTAACACCCCAAATTTGTAAGAATATTTATTTAATTTATTTAAATATAATATTTGTGAATTTTCGGTGAATTTTGGTGGTTTGTGTTGACGTTGGCATTTTCGTAGAGTTTCGATTATTTAATTAAATAATAGTATATAATATGAATATATTAGTATTATTATTAATTTAAATAATATTAGAGGAATTAAGGGTAAGATGGACTTTTGAGGAGGATTAGTGAGGGTATTATGGGGAAAGCCCATTTTGAAAGCCCAAGGGTTTAACAAAAATGAATTGGGAAGAATAAGATTCATTTTGTTAGATTGTGAAAATAAGAAGAAAGTGCAGAGCTCTGAGGAAAAAGGAAAAGGCGAGGATTCGAGAAGGTTTCTAAGGGCTCAATAGAGAAAAGCTCCGGATCGACAATCTAAAGTATGAGGAGTATTGCCTTTCATTGTTTTCAATATAGGAAGCGATGTGTTTAAAGTGGATTTTGGGGTTTTTGGGGTTTTTGAAGGGTTTATGAGTTATTGATGATTTAGAGGTATTTCTGAGGATCGATGATGGATTATTAAGGGTTGAATTGATTCGGATAAAAATAAGCCTTCGAGGCAAATCCTTCTTTGATGATATGTGGGATCTTGTATGAGAAAGGGATTTATGGGGTTTATGGGAATCTTGAGAATTTGTGAAGGTTTAGGTATTTCGAGTTAGAATAGTGAAATTAACCGACCTAATAGTCGTAGGTTTTATGCCTTTGATTGCATTGATGTTTCAGGATTGTTTTAGGAGTGTTTTAGGGGAGAATTGATGGAATGAGATGTAGAAATTGTTGATAATATGATGGTTGTATCCCTAAAATAAGTGTCATATGTTGTTATAAATGTTATACAGTCGTAGGATTTTGAATTACGAAATCGAGACTTTTTACAGGATCGAAATCGGAGGTCCGGAAGGCCTCCAATGACGAAAAATGCAAAATTTGCATTCTGTAGGTAAACGGCGAGCGCCATAAGGCTTACGGCGGTCGCCATGCAGTTCCGTCACAGCCAGGCAGCTTTGGGTCCAGATATGGTTTTGATCATAACTTTTGATCTGTAAGTCCGATTGAGGTCCCGTTCGAAGCCTTGAAAAGCTAACGCGATGAACTATTTTTTAGTGAAACCAAAAGAGCACTATGGAGTATTTTTCCATTGTCTAAACTATGAGAAATTAAGGTTAATTGTGATGATATACGTATGATAGATGTTGTTGTTGAATTAGTGGTGTTATGAAGTTGTGATTGCTGAACCCTAATGTTGTTGATGATCATATGACGATGATTTCGTGATGTTTGATGATTAATTGATGATATGAATTACCGCAATGTATATTGATGATTATGAGCTGTTATATATGATGTTTGATGATTTAAGTGATGATATGAATTACCACGAGTGTATTGATGATTTTGAGCTGTTTATATCGATGTTTGATGATTAAATACTGATGTGAATTAGCATAAGCTATGTTGATGATGATAAGATGATGATGCATGATGTTTTGATGAATAAATGACGATATGAAGAATATGAGATTTTGATGAATGATGATGCATGTGATGACTTTATTGATGAGGATGATTATGACGTTGTGCATCATGCATTCATAACATATTTTGATGATGATGTTAGGACTTCGGTCCAGTGACGATGAGGTTAGACTTCGGTCTATTGTGGTTTCCATCCCATTGTGTCGAACAATTCCTATTGATGGGGATCTTTTGAGGGTGATAGCCTAAGTGTCAATCGATTGTGACGATTGGTACCACATGCATGAGTCTTGTTATGCATTGCATTTATGTGGCATATTGTTGTGATTTATGATGTCGTGCTTTGATGTTTGCCTGTGATGACTCTGATGATGCTGTATATGATGATGACGCCATTTTTATGCATATCCTATTTTATATTGATTATAATGAATTGTATTACTCACCCTGCCTGTTTGAATTTTGCCTCCACATGGGTAATGTGAAGGTGATTAGATTAGTCGTGGATGCTTCGAGGAACTTTTGAAGTATTATTTGCTTTTGGTCGATGTAGGGGGTCTTGCTCTGATAGTGTAACATCGGGTTGGGGTCGTTGAGTCGAACCATGTTGAGTTTTATTTGCCTGTTATTTTATTGATTATTTGATGACCATGGTTTATTTTAATAAACCCTTTTGTGGTATTTTTGTGGTTATGGTGGTTCTGTTGCCCTTTGAAGTCATTTTGAGTTATTTTGAGGAAAACCCGTTGTGTACGGAGCAATTTTGTTGATTTGAATTTATTGAGAAATGTGCACCCTTTTGAGGTGATTCTGATTTTACTATGATTTTATGTTTAATCCGCTGCGATAATTGTGGGGTAGAAAAGAGTGTTACAGTCCGGGCTAGGGATGGCAAAAAAACTCGTACCCGCGGATGAAATCCGTCACGGGTACGGGTAAGATGGCTTAACGGGTATCCACGGGTAATATAAACGGATATTTAATTACCCGTTTCATTATGGGCATGGATACGGATTTAATGGTACCCGTACCCGCGGGTATCTGTATCCGTTTATACTTAATATAATTAATTAAATATCCTTTAAAATTAATATATACTAATTACTTACCCTTTGGAAAAATTAATCACATATTATAGAATAGATTCTACTAAATCACATGTGTAATTTATGTGCAATTTATGGTATTTGTACTAAATCACATATGTAATATATTGTTATATGTTTGATGTTTCTATAAATTAATATGCATTATGTGATCATTTTTTTCACATTCTCAAAGCATAGTTTCAATATATATTTGTTTCAAGTTCGTTGAATCATGACTTTCATGAAAAATTATAGATAGATTTTCTATTTACACATAATCTTCTAATTACAAAAAAGTTAAAATTTCTATTTAACAAAAGAAAAATTAGTAAATTACAATTAAAAAAAATATTCATGGATATCCGTTAATACCCGCGGGTATCTCAAAATCCACGGGTACCCGTCTGCCAGATACCCGCACGGATATGGGGCGGATACGGTATCATATTTACTAAACGGGGCGGGTAGCGGGGGACTAGTACCCGTCCCCACAGGTACCCATTGCCATCCCTAGTCCGGGCACAATCGTACAAAATGTCTCAATGTTGCATCAAGCACAACATCATAATTTTAAATGTAACCTTGTCTCTTATATCAACAACAACTTTCATTCCATTAATATCATACCATTCAATAGCAATAATTTAAAAACAACAATTAACAATAATTTAAACAATTAACAAAACAAAACAAATAAGTATACCGACTGAACAACATAACTAAGCGATTACAACCATCAATACAATTTCCTGAGAACTATACATCAACGTATGAACATCATTATCGGTTGTAACATTCTCTCAGAAACGAACTTCTCCATTTTGGTTGAACGTGGTAACAAGTCTTTCAATTTTTCTGATCTTTTCACCCTCTGGAATGTCTCCATCTAACCAGCGGTCCAGACTCCTGTTAAGATAGTCTAACGTCAGTGTATTCCAGAGGTGAATCTCCATTGGAGATTTGACTGACGAGAAAATTAAATCGGCATTTCTCTTATGAATATATGGAACCTTATAGAGATATGAGGAAGAAGAAGAAGAAGCCATTTTGAAAGAAAAATAGAAGAAATGAGAAATATGAAGAGAAGTTGGTGCAGAGAAAAATGAAGAGAAGGCAGTGCAGTATTTATAGAGGGGATTATGTAGTAATAGTCACTTGAAATAGCGTATACACACATGATTTAAAAAAAATAAAATAAAATGAGCACGCACCATTTCATATGGCGTATGAGTATAAATTGAAAATGGAGGCGCCATATGAAATGGCCTAGTGGACATGAAGAAGCCATACAAATGGCGCATGAGAACACATTTAAATGGTTGCGCCATTTTATTTGGCGTAACCTTGTTGTTGCCCTTTGAAACTACTTTACTTTGGTAAATTATTTGAAAACATGGTTAATTTCGTATTTAATTTGAAAAAATAGGTTATTCTAAAAAATTCCGAAATCTATGCTTCTAACCTTTTAGTTTTGGGGAATTGCTCATTCCATCTTTAGTGATGCTTTCCACATTCTTGAAAATTCAAAGTTACATTTTATGTGTTCGGATATACATTTTCGGACGCACCAAAACCACACCAAAATGTGATATTCTGATATTCACCTCATTTTGATCAAAATATGGTTCGAAGATGAATCTTCGTATACTATTTGAGTGTATCCGGAGATGCATTTTCGAAATGTCCATGAAATTCTTTTACAGGTAATGAAAGTGTGGTAATTGCAAGGGGAATTATTTTGGAGATGCATCTCCGAAAACCCCATTGAATGGTTTCAGAACAACATCATTGTCCCAACATTATAATTTCTTAAGGTCAAGGTATATTGACGTAAAATCAAAGTAAAATTGCAATAAAATCAAGTTTAATTAAAGGTAAATGAAAGTAAAAAAGTCATACATTAATTCAAAAATGAAACACCATGCATAATATTTGTTCGAAAATACAAAAAAAACATTGAAACATAAACTACCGCGTATGTCGAACCCTCTGCCTTCTCCTCCTCCGACTGTACTGCACGATATTTCGTAACTCGACAATCATGTTCTCCATGAGGGCCAACTAGGGACTGTCATCCTCAAAGAGTCTTAACTTTATGCCAGCTCTACCCATCTCCACAACACACCGACATACCACTGCCACACTCATGGTCTGAACATCATGGGCCTTAAGTACCTCCTGCTTAGCTGGCCTAGGTGGTCTTCCAAGAGAGTCTGGTATCATGATAGGGTGTGACACTTTATAGAACTAGGTCATGTAACTGTTTCCAACAACCCAATGTATAGGAGCTGGCACCCTGTGATACTCCTCTGGTACCCAACAACCCAATGTATAGGAGTTGGCACCCTGTGATACTCCTCTAGTACCAAGTGACTCTTGAAATCATCCAATATCGCACCAAGATCCCCCCGGCAGATGCCAGAAGCAGCAAACTCATAGGGAGGTCTCAGAAAAATGTACAAGTAGTCAAACTAGCGCATCACTTGCTCTGGAAAATAAGGATACATAAGAAATGACCCACATTACAGCTCGAAGTATAAGTAGACATGACATCGGGGCGGGTCAGGGACGATTTTTACCTTCCCCAAACCCAAACCTGGATCCCCAAACAATCCTCGTTCCCCGCCCCAAACCCAAACGAGGATGGAGAATTAAAACCCAAACCCGTCCCAAAAGGGTCCGGATATCCCCGTCCCGCCACTATCCATTTAATAAAATCAATTTTTTGAATAGAAATATTTATTTTTTCCAAAATCAAATTATATTACAAATAATAAAATAAAAATTTCTTACATAAATTTGAAATATTTTAAATAAATAATACAAATCAAAATATCGAAACATTGACCACATATTTGATATTTCAAAATAATAAAATTAAATAATAATGTACATAATGAAACAAAAGTGGTAGGTAGGTGTAACTTCCCAACCGATGATGCGAGGGAAGTGGGAGATGATTCATCCCTGAAAATGGTTCAGATACAATCTTTATAACAAGTGTAACAAGTGAATTATGAAAATATTAGTAACAAGAAACTACCGTAAGTAGCATGCAGCTCACTGTCATCTGTTTTATCTTCCAAAGAAAATATCGGTGTTGCTAGAAGAAGAATCAAAGGCAAAGGAAAACTGGTTATTCTATGTTTTCCTTGTCTTAATGATGTGTTGTTGGTAGAAAAATTAACTACTAACTTGATCAGCATAAGTCAACTATGTTATCAAGGTCTGAATGTTAGCTACAACAAGTCTAATTGTATTGTCTCTAGCAAAGATCAAGAGGTAATAATGATGGGTTCAAGATTTAAAGACAACTATTATATATGGATCTCTCAGGACTCATCTAAGGTTAATAACATGGAGGAAATCAAATCTGAAGATGTTGTCAAGGGATTTCCAAATATCATGATTTAAGAAGGCAAAATCTATGGAGAGTGCCTAATTTGAAAGCAAACCAAGATGTCATACAAGATGTTTTAACATCTTACTCATGTTTCTAAATTACCACTTATGGACTTTATGAGATTCAGCAAGGAGTTGCCATTGAAGGGAAGGTTGACTGTTAGGCTGGAGGTCCTCCCAACATTGATCAACTAACATTGGTTAAGAAGAAGAATCTAAATAAGATTAGTGATTATGGCATAATTATTACTATTAGGGTCCCTTCTCTTAATTATGGGATTTTCACTATTCAAAATCAATGTATAGTAATTGGTGAATTTGAAATGGATGTTCCTCTTGGTGGGTTGAATCTTAGGTATAAGTTATATGTCAGGAAATATGTCCTGGACATTGTTCCCCACAATATTCCACATTTTGATGATGTGACACCTGAGAATAATTCTGTGATTGATGATGATCATGTCCATGAAGAGGTTGAGGTTGATTTTTTTTGTATTCCATGTTGATGTTATTAATAACAATAATAAGAAAAGGCATGAGTTTTTTATTAAAAAGAAGGTTCAACTTGTAGCACAAGGCTATGCTGAAGACTCTACTCCTATTGCTCATTTTGAACCCATCAGAATGTTGATAGGTTTGTATTGTAGTAGTATGTTTACTCTTTATCATATGGATGTGAAAAGTGTCTCCCTTAATAGGTACTTAAATGTAGAAGTCAACCAGGATGTGCCAGACAATCTGTATGACATGTTGGTGACTGAGATTCCAACTCAGAGGAAGGATGGGTAAGTTGCCCTTGTTAATTGTGAAGTGAATGATGTGGTGAATAATGTGAGTGACACCATTAATGATGTTGTGAATGATTATGTCAGTGCTTATGAGGGTTCAATCCAAAAGAACAATGGAGTTCTTGTTGGATATACTCCTTTCAGTGAAGATATTACTAAATATGTTGGTATTAGTAAAAGGTATGACAAGAAGTCAAAGAAAAAACTGAAAAATAGAAAGGTTTTGCTGAAGAATAAAATGACTCCTTACAATATGATCCTTACTCCTACAAAGGCAAAGAAGACTCATATGAAGAAGAAGAAATATATGGTTGATAGTAAGAAAATATCTAGGAAGAAAAGGAATGTTGCTCATCATAATAAAGTGGCTCTTGAAGAGGAACATTATGTTCAAGCACTAAAATATTATGAAATTATGGAGCTCCTTAGTAATGCTCAGTATTTGAAGATAATGTTGAATGATGGTATTTCTATTGGGTTGCTGAATTTGAGTCACACTCTAAGTGTTTGGAAATATGTCTCAAACATTGTGTCCAAAATCTATGCACCTGTTGATGAAACAAATCTGATTTTTGATGGAGAAATGTTGGAGATTTTTCACCTCAACTTGTTGTTGCTGCTACTACATGTTTGTGATATGTGCTATTGGGTTCTTGTTATCTAGTACTTGTGGCCATACTGGGTTGCTCTTTTACCCCTTTCCCATTTTGAGAAAATTAGGGGCAGATGATGATATGATGATACTCAAGAAAGGATGTTTCTCGTAAGTGATTGTGTGTTGTTGTTATTTGAAGAATGATTGGGAGCATGTGCATAATATCATGTCTATCTACAGGATCTACTGTTGATTTGTTTGATTGATGGTGGTCCTATGTCATTTGTCTCTTTTTAGATAAATAATGGGAGAAAAAGGAAAATGGCTCACTTCTTTGACGATGTTTTGTGATAATCTTTGTCTATTGTGCACTAGCTTGGTGCAATCTTGAAGAAGTGTTAAATTTGTGTTTTTCCTAAAAAATAGCCAAAGAGGAATGTTATTTCTTTGATTGTATAGGAAAAATAGATAGCAAGATATCTGAAAAATATGGCCATATAAGGCCCTTTTGCTATAGATTGTATGGATATCCTAGGTTTTATTAGTCAGCCAAGGTGCAATATAAAGAAAGGGAAGAAAACTAGAGCTGTCGAAATGGACAACCCGACCCTAAACGGGCCGACCCTGGCAGGCCTCGTGCTTTTTCGGGCTGGGCCCAAAAATACCATATTGAATATGGGCTCCAATTTTGCTACCTAAGCCATCCATGTCCGGGTTTCGGGCTACCCGACTCTAAATGAGTCCGGATCTAAACGAGCCCATTTCCAAAAAAAATTGAATAATTCTCCTTATTTTGTAAGTAACAACTTATAGCATACTATCCTTATTTTGTAAGTATCAACCTGTAGCATATTATCTTTATTTTGTAAGTAACCTATAACAATATGTATTAAACATAAAACTTATCCAACATAACAAAAAATTAAATAACTTGTTTCAGGATTATCTGACCTGTAACTTCCAATAAATTACACATAAAGTACATATTCAAAGGTACATGATAACACAAAATATCCAACATGTAACTCTCAACACAATATTCAACGTAGTTTTAAGCTACAATGTAACACAAAATAAGATACATGATAACATAATATCCAACTTGTAACTTCCACAAAATAACAAGTTGAGTTATCAAACTAAACACAAAATCAAATAGTCCTAACTCGACTCACAACGTTACTTGAGTTTTCTTCAACGGCATTCACATGTTCAAATGTGTTGGATGCTTGTCCACTTAAACCATCTTGATTAGTATTAATGTCATTATCAAATTCTACAAAACAAGAAAAGTAGTACTTAAAAAAATACATTATTTATAACATGAGTGAATAACATGCAACATTATGAATCTATGATACACTTGAAAAAAGTTAAGTTTACCTTAAAACTCATATAACCAACTTCATGTGCACATGAGAGCTTGAACTGATTTCTCTTTCATTGAACTTCTATACTTGTTTAAAACTTGAGAGCCAATGCTAAAAGTAGATTCAAATGCCACCGTGGTTACTGGAATACTCTATATATCACAAGTCATTCTTGCAAGATTGGGACATCTACGACTTTTTTCTTCCAATAAGCCAGGATATCAAAACCAACCGATGGAGGCAACCATTGCTCATCTAAATAAGAATAAGTTCAGATTTTCCAGTATTGTTACTTGCTTGACTTTCATGCTCTTCAAATTCCTACAAAGTATACATACAAACAATGATAAAAATGTATATTTTAAAATTAAAGAAGTAAAAAGAATTAACAATAAATTGCATTTGTAAGAGAAAAAAAGAATAGTTTGCACTTACTTCACAAATATATAATGAGAATGACAAAGATTCCTTTCCTCCTCTAAAAAAAGGTTGCACTTGTGAAAAGTTAGGATTAGAAGAAATCTCATGTTTAACATATTCCACATAAAGCTCATACAAATCACCCTTAATCTTTTTGAAGTTATCTTCACTTGTTGTATCGTCAATTTTTTAAATGCAAAATTAAAAAAGTTTAATTTTTTTGTTGGATCAAGAATAGCACCAAAGGCCAAGATAACATTATACTCACCCCAATACTTGTAAGAAATTTCCCTCATTTTCTTAGTCATGTCTTGAATCAAAGAATCTTCACTTGTCAAATAAGAATTCAAAAGACATTCTATCTTCCATATTTCCCCAAAGTACAAATTAGAAGTAGGTTAAGAAGATCTGAAGATCAAGTTTGTAATGTTGTAGAATGGCTTCAAGAGTTCACACATTATTTCGGATCTTACCCAATCTTCACTTGATGAACAACACTTAAAATTTGAATCTAGCAAACTCAAGATATAAAAGGCATGACGATAATTAATCGCACTCTTAAGCATTATAAAAGTGGATTTACATATAGTAAAACAATCATATCTTAATCCAATTGTTGTATCAATCTCACCAACATTAATAACACATTCATTAAATTGTAGTGTTCTACTTTCGGTTACCTTTACATAAGCCACACTGTCAAATTTTATGCAATGCATCACCAACTACCTTCAATCCATCTTGAACAATGAGTTTCAAACTGTGCATGCAACAACGAATATGAAAGAACTTTCCCTTAAATAACAAGCTATTTGATAATCCTAAGTGTTCTTTCAAGAATCTTTGCATGCTATTATTTGCAAAGGCATTGTCCAAAGTGATGGAAAAAAATGTTCTTCTCTATACCCCAATCACTTAACATTTCATATACCTTTAATGCTAATTCTCACCCAATGTGTGGGGGCTTCATGTGAGCAAAAGCTAAAATCTTATTTTGCAACTTCCAATTCACATGAATATAATGAGCAGTTAAAGAAATATAACCTTCGTTAGTGCATGAAGTCCAATAATCAGAAGTCAAACAAACTTTCCCCCTAATTTGAGTCAACTATGACTTAAGCTTTAGTTTCTCATCCTCATAAGATTTGATAACATCACTGGAAGAAGTATTTCTAGTAACAATGGTACACTCATCATTCAATTTTTTTTGATATTTCCTAAAAACCTATATTCAACAAAGTTAAACGATACATCGTGTGTAATAATCATTTCAGCCAATATCTCACGGTTAGCCTTGGGATCAAAAATTTTCTTTTTCAATCTTCCTTCGGCATCAAGTATCATGTCACTAACATCGTGAAATTTTGGGATAAGCTTACAAATATTTCCATGACGATTTAAATGAGAAGTTTCATTAGTTGCAGCATAACTCATTAATTTTCCACAACCCTTACATTTATATTTCTCTTTACCATCTACAACACCAACCTTTAAAAAATGTTTCCACACTTCAGATGTAAGGGACTTTTGTTTTTTGGTAGTTGGTCCAGAAGACTCTTCTTGGTTAATTTCAGTGTCATCAAGATCAATTACATTAGACAGAGCAAATAATGGCACATGTGGAGTTGCCCTAACTTGCCTATCATTAACCTCACTATCACTATTAATTTCCATAATTATAGTAGACACAAATTACAATCCCTACATGTAAATCAACACAATACCAACAACAAGCATCAAATTCATTATTAAAACATCAATGAAAAATTTGAACACGTTTAAGTTAATTTGAACAGCAGCAATGAAAAACACAATCAAGAAAAATAAAACAAATTTTGGTTTGAAAACATTTCAAACAATAATGTGACAAATCATTTGTGCATACATTCCAAAAATAATAAAAGTTTTATTTTTTAATAGAACTCGCGTGACTAATTAGACTCAATTATTTGGTCATAAGTTCCAAAAACATTTCAAACAATACTACTGTAACAAAAGATTTGTGCATAAATTCCAAAAACAATACAGTAACAAATCATTTGTGCATAAGTGAAGCCATGTGACTAATTAGACTCAAACTTAAATTGATAATTATTTATAAATGACAATACTGTAACAAACCATTTGTGCATAAGTGAAGTTGTGTGAATAATGTGACTAATTTGAAAAGAGAGAATCGATGTTAAAAACTTGCATCTATAATATGCTAGTAAAATCTTATAACAACAGTAATGATAAAGTTCTAATCATCACCCAAAAAATCATTAACTCAATAGTAGATAACAACAATAGATCAAATCTTATAACAACAGTATTGATAAAGTTCAAATCTTCAGTAATAACAGCAGTAGATCTAATCACAATAGAAACCCAAAACATCATTAACAGATGAACATATTCACTATAAACACTTACCGAAAATTTTGTTGAATCGGTGCAGGGAAACTTGAATGAATCGAACAGTTGCTATACTCATGAACGACTGAAAATCGATGAGCGAAACTTGAATGAATCGCTACCTACAGCAACACAGACGCACGAATAAGTAACAACACAACACAATAACAACTAGGTCATACTCTCGTTGAAACTTGAATGTGGACTGAACAGTGTCACAAACTTTCTTTATGTTTACGGCAGCTAGGTCATACTTTATTTGGGCCAAATCTTTCTTTACGTTTACAGTATCACAAACTTACAAAATTTGTATCCAATTCCAATTCTTTCTTTGGGCCAAATTTATTATGGCCCAAGTAATTCATTCAAGTATTTATGGGTCAAGTAATTAAATTAATTCTTTTAAAGTTTTTTCCGGGCTGACCCATTTTTAGGGCTTTTTCAGGTTGGACTAAAAAAGGTCCGGAATAATATGAGCTTAAAAAATAAGGCCCAAGCCTTAACTTTTTTGGGCTTAGTGGGTCGGCCCATGGGCTTCGACCCATTTTGACGACTCTAATATAAGTTATTATAAATTAGGTATAATTAGTCACCAAGTCCTTTAACTTAATTTAATGTTTCGCTTCAGTCTCTTAACCAAAAATTGTTACACTTTAGTCCCTTAAAAAAATTTTGTTAGTCGATTTAGTCCTTTTTGTCAAATTTTTAAGTTTGTTGATGTTACTTTACAACAAGGCTCAAGGTACAAATCTGACTTACCATATATATTAAAAATATGATTTAAACTGCGGGGTTTTTGTTTTCGGAGGTTAAAAATTCTCGCAAATTATTAATAATGTGTAAAAAAGTGTAACTATTCATAATCAATTATGTGATAAAAGAAAGTGAAATAAGATTGCGGAGTCACTAGAAAAGTAATTAAAACAAAAGTTATAACTTAATTTAAAACACGTATGCTGCTTTCTTGTGTGAGGATGCAGCAAAACTTATAACTTAAGTTTAAAGTTATACTAAAAAAGAAATTATCTCAAAAGATAAAGAATATACAAGTTTGTTACGATTGACCACCAACTTGAGACTGTGCAATTGACTTCAGTTGTTAAAAGCTTGAATGTAATGTTTTTATTGAGTCACAAGCTTCTCAAACTGTGATTGTCATTCTTGGATTACATTCAAAAGCCGCTTGTTCATAACTGCAACTTTTCTTGTATATTCAAACTTCATAAGCTCACCTTGTGGTCAACAATAACAACATTGTTACTGTGGTATTTTGGATTGAACTCTAGTGTCTACAAGGGTAACTTCATGGTTCGACATAAGGTTTAGTATGAAGTCGAAGTCTGTTCACATACTGATCTTGTATGCTGTAGTCGAAGTATGCTCGAGCATGCAGTAGTCGAAATGCTAGGATTGTTAACATGTTGAATTGGACCTTGCTTGTAAGCCTAATTGTTAAGTTAACTTATAATCTAAGTTAACTTAGTAGTCTATAAATAGAATAATTCTCTCAGGTTGTTGGGAGAGGTTAATTGTTGGTATTCACTTGTAATCTTTGAACCCTTATTGAGAAAGTGAATAGTGAAACATATTTAACCAATTCTCTATTCTTCTTCCTTCTTCTCTTTTCCTTTGTGAAACCTAATAGGGTTTCTCGTGTTTGTTCAAGAAACTCAATCTTTTTCTCATAACTTTGTTCTGTTATTGACGACATGAATTCACAACAGTTACAAATAGCAATAAAAATTATGCAATATGAACGAAAGTATAAATGATAAAATTGGAAGATGACAACTATGTGCTTTGACATCTTCGTAGAGTTTCTTTTCCCAGGCTACCAACTTGTCTAAAATTGTGGTAGGTGTTTCATACTCTTCCTAATCAAAATCATCTTTAGCACAATCCCTATTCGACACAGCCTTGAAGGACCTATTTCATGTTATTACTTTCATGACTCTAGTAGAATGATCAATGTGGCCTGCTCATATCATTGTAAATTAGCCTCAACCAACGTGTCCATTCCAACTAACAACAACTAACTAAAATCCTATCAAAACACATATTGTCGGCATATACAAGCTAAATCCAGATGGGGGAATATTGTATACATATCAAAGGTGGGAATATTTTTTTCAGCTCCTCTACGTGGAACAAAAAATCCACCTTTAAGATAAACATATTAAAACAAATACCGAACTCCAAAACAACATATTTCTTTTTAAGTGTCATTTTGTTTACTTTTTACACGTACCAAAATAACTAACCATTATTGTTACTTTTTAAACAATGATTTTTTTTTGTTTATAATACCTTTAACTTTGGGATAAATATACGACACCCCCTGCCAAAGTAGCGAGATTTGCTTTTGCCCCCTTGAAGTTTTTTTTATTCCCCCCTCAACAAATCAAGATTCCCTTTCCCCACACCCCTCATGCTGTCTGGTCTATGGAATCATCCTATGTGGCGTTTGGTCCATGGTTGAGTTTGAAAATATTAATGCCATGTCATGTACTTCATGTGTATTAGTTTGTGATACCCCCTTGAAAAATTAGGGTTCAGAATTTGGGAAAATCCATGGCGCAAACGAAGCGAAACGAGAAGAGGAAGTCATCTGAGAAGAGGAAGGCGTCGGAGAAGATGAAGAAAATGGTGGATAGCGGCCAAGACGGAATGGATTCATCACCGGTAAGTATGGTTTCTCTTCGTTTTTACTCTAATCATGTAGGACCTCTATTGATTTTGGGTTTTTTTTATTCTCAGAACAAACAACTGTTCAATGTCGTCTTTAATCATGATGGAGAGTTTGTGAGGTTGTCTGATGGTGATGTTATCTATAGGGGTGGGGTTTCTACTCTAGTTTCTGCATTGCATTTTGATAATTGGTGTTTGGGTACAGCGCGTGAGTTAGTTGCAGGTTGGGGTTACGAAGAAGGGATTTATCGTATTTGGACCAAAATACTTGATATTGATGAAGACCTTTTCCAAATAAGAAACGATGATGTTGCGTATGACTTAGCTCACTATTGTTGTGCCATGGAAGTAGATGGTGAATTGTTTGTGGAACATGACTGTGATGACCTCTCAGTTAGGTACCCTAAGTGTGTGAATGAAAAGTTTGAGTCAGATGGAAGTGAGGTAGAGGAAGTAGAAGCATTGAATGATAGTGAAGATGAAAGAGCAACTGCTAATTTAGATGGATTTAAAGGGATTGAAGTGACTATTCCCATAAGACAAGAACCAATGGTGGCTGGTTTGTTAACCGGATCAAGCAAGACAAAATTGGAAGATGATAACTATGTTAGTGAAGAACTAGATAGTTCTGATCCAGATGCCTCTGAAAATGAGAAAGAGACTAAGTTTGAGAAGTATAGGAAAGAGGATCTTAATAAGAAATTTAAGTTTAAGTGGGGTATGAAATTCAATTCTCTAGATGACTTTAGAGAGGAAATTCGTGAGTGGTCAGTTTTGAATGGTAGGGAAATTATGTTTGTGTAAAATGAGAGCTATAGAGTGAGGGTGGAGTGTAGGGCTAAATGTGGTTTTTTGATGTTATGCTCAAAGGTGGGCCATAAGCACACATTTGTCATTAAGACTATAAAAGACAAACATACATGTGCTAGGGTTTTGGATAACATATTGGCTAATTCAAGGTGGGTTTCCAAACTAGTTGTGAAGAAGATACAAACTTATGACACAGTTAAGCTTAGTGACATCATTCAAGACCTGAGGCAAAATTATTCTGTGGGTATTATTGTTGCTCGTGCGTGGAAAGCAAAGTTGATGGCAAAGAAGATCATTGAAGGAGATGCAGACAAGCAATATTCCTTAATGTGGAGGTATGCTGCTGAGTTACGTAGGGTAAGTATTGGGAATACAGTAAAAATCAACATTGATATACCAACACCATCAATTCAACCAAGGTTTGGGTCTTTTTACTTTTGTTTTGAGGGGTGCAAAAAAGGGTTCATAAATGGATGCAGGCCTTTTGTGGGTGTTGATGGGTGCCATCTAAAGACCAAGTATGGTGGTCAACTGTTAATAGCTGTGGGTAGGGACCCAAATGACCAGTATTTCCCTTTGGCATTTGGTGTGGTAGAAACAGAAACTAAAGAAAGTTGGAGGTGGTTTATACAACTATTAATGGAAGATGTTGGACTTGACAAAAGATTTGTGTTCATATCAAATCAACAAAAGGTGAGTTGTTTTATCTATGTTGTTATGATTTGTTCATTTTTTCCATAGTGTATCTATTTTTAATTGAGGATGCCCAATGTTGTTATCATGTGTTAATGTCCATTGTAAGGATTGGCTGCTGTTTTTGAAGAGATTGAACAAAGAATTGAGCATAGGCTTTGTTTGAGGCATTTGTATGCCAACTTCAAAAAAAAGTTTGGTGGTGGTTCATTGATGAGAGACCTCATGATGGGAGCAGCCAAAGCCACTTACTGTCAAGGTTGGATGCTGAAAATGAATGAGTCGAAGCAAGTGGATCAGAAGGCTTGGGAATGGCTTATGGGAGTCCCTACAAAATCATGGTGTAAGCATGCTTTCAGCTTTTACCCTAAATGTGATGTTCTAATGAACAACATAGCTGAGTCTTTTAATGCTACCATTCTAGTTGCTAGGGACAAACCTATTTTAACCATGTGTGAATGTATTAGAAAATACTTGATGAATAGGTGCAGTAACTCTACTTTGAAGCTTGAAAATGGCCACACAAAGTTATGTCAATCCCTAGAAAGAGATTAGACACTGAGGTATTTATGAGTGGACATTGGTTGCCAACATGGGCTATGGAAGAGAAGTTTCAGGTTACTCATTCCTATAACAAACAATAATTTATAGTAGATATTGCAAAAAGGTCATGCACTTGTAATTTTTAGGTCATGGAAGAGAAGTTTCAGGTTACTCATAAAGAAAGCAAAACAGGAGTAGAACACTTTGTTATAATGTTTATGTAGGGTTTTTATGCACACTTTTGGTGCTCCTTTTGTAATGAATCTAATGCACACTGTATGTGCTCATTTTGTGTTAACTGATATGCACAATGTTTGTATTGACAGAAATCAACTCTTTAAGCATGATGCTCTTTTGTATTGGCAGAAATGCACACTTTTGGTGCACAGTAATGACAAAAATGATTTCAAGTCATATTTTGTGTTTTTAGACATATAATTATACTTCAATGCACACTTTTGGTACACTATTGTAATAACAGAAGTGAATACAAGTCATATTTTGTGTTTTAAAGCATATAATTATACTTCAACATATACTTCAAAGCACACTTTTGGTGCACTATTGTAATGGCAGAAATGAATTCAATTCACACTTTCATTGATATAATTCAAACATTTCATTGATAACATTCAAACTACAACAACATTACATCAACTTCAACCCAACCTAACATTTCATTGAACAACATTACAGTAAAAAATCAACCCAGCCTAACAGCTAATACCCTTGAACAACATTACAGCAACAAATCAACCCAACCTAACATCATATACCCTTGAACAACATTACAATAATAACCCAAGATAAAACAAGTGCCATCTTCAACTTCAAATTGATCTTTCTTTGGCCTTCAACATTCATCTTCACTCTATCTAACTTCTGCAATGTAGTCTCTAATTTCACTTCACGTATCTCACACTTTTGACAATATGTTGCACTCTTAAAATTCCCCTTCAAAGAATCTCCTATTTCATCATCCCACAAAAATAGGTCACACCCTGTTCCATTCTACATCAACATTGACAATGTAAAACCCGGTTAACATAGACAACAACATTAGGTCAATTTAACCCAACATATACCAAACCAAAATTCTTACCCATGCGTTTCTACATCTCCAGAACTTCCTATTGCGATTTTGAGCTGTGTTAGAGACCCCATCTTCATCGCACGATTGTATCCACATCTGGGTATCCCATTAAAATCGATTGCACTTGTGTTGCTGCTTGAACTGGATTTGGTTCCAAACATGGTGAAGAAAGAAAAGATGAAGATGTCGCAGGCTTGTTGAAGAAGGAGAAGAAGGAAATCTGAACCCTAATTTTTCAAGGGGGTATCACAAACTAATATACATGAAGTGCATGACATGACATTAATATTTTCAAAGTCAACCATGGGCCAAACGCACATAGGAAGATTCCATGGACCAGTCAGTATGAGAGGTGTGGGGAAAGAGAATCTTGATTTGTTGAGGGGGGAATAAAAAAAAATCTTCAAGGGGGCAAAAGCAAATCTCACTACTTTGGCAGGGGGTATCGTATATTTATCCCTTTAACTTTTTAGTAATTTATTTAACCATTTTCTTTTTTCATAATAAATGATTAGAGTAATTTTAAAAAACTAATTAATATTACTTTAAACTTTGAAATGTCATTTAAAAAAAATAGTTTTTTTTATAAAAGTAACACTTAAAAGTAAGAGAAAAATGATGGTGCACTGACAGTGTAATTTTTACACTGTCAACCAATGACAACCATGTATTCCGCCAAGTCAGCCTGTAAATCTTAAATTATTTAAATGATTTGACACTTTAAAATATTTTGATTGGATGTATGTGTAATATTTTTTTTACATTGACAATGCACTACCATTAAACCCTAAAAGTAATTGAGGGAATAGTTTTTTTAAGAAAATGATCTTATACTATTAGTAGTTCATTTATTTATTTTTTCCTTACTCCATCTAAAACCTGTATGAATATCCATCTACCATATAAGAAAATCTTATACCACTAAAATGACTCTTTTAACCTTTGAGACACGTGTCAACATTTGAAGCACACTCTTTCACCAACTTTATTTCATTTCAAACAATTCGTAATCTATTCTTCTTCTCTTTCTCTTTATCCCTTCTTCTTCTCTCTCTCCCTCCCTTCTTCTTCTTCTTTTCTCTCTCCCTCTCTCTCTCTCTCTCTCTCTCTCTCCAATTTTCTCTGTTTACTCCCACAAACCCTAATCCCGCCGCCCTCTCTCTCCCTTTTTCCCTCATCTCTCTTTTCTTCTCTCTTCCATGAAACCCTACATCGCTTCCGTCTACAATCACCATCACCTCAAATATGAATAAAGCTTAGATCGGGTGAGATGATGGCTATGATGGTAGATCTGTTCGTTAAGGCTTAGGGTTTGATTTCTTATCATTACATGTTTTCATTTATACTAATTTCTTCTTTCACTCTCTTATTCATAGTTTTCATTTTTCTGTGTAACAGGCTTAAAATGCTTTCGATCTATGTCGTTATGCAAATAACTCGATTGAAATCTTCGCGGATTATTGTTTCGCGTTGTGGTGATATGTGATCGGAAACTTTCTCTCACTGTAGTTGAACAAATTAATTTATATGTTGTTGTTTTAGATCTGATAATGATTTCTTTTCATTATGTGATTTTGTTTTGAATTTTTGTTTTTTGTTTCTACTGTTTTAATTGATGATTCTGGATTTTAGATATTGGATTTTATTTTCATTATGTGATTTTTATGGTGTTGCCGGTAAAACATGGTTAGATTGGTTATGCACAGGATCCACGGCAGACAGAAGAATGTCTGGATACAACATTAGACGGTTTTGCTGCTTGTCCTCATATTATAACCAACTCAGAGGAAGACAGGTACTGGAAAGTTTTTTTCTTTTTTACTTTCAGATCAATTTTTCATGATTACATTTAAAAGGGTTTGTGTTTTTTTTTTCTTGGATTTTTTATTTGGTTTTAGGAAATTTATGTGCTTTTGATTCAAAATTTAAAAGTTTTGTTGTTAGTTGTATAACCTTAATTCTGAGGCATTTAAGTAACACATTTTTTTGATTTGTTAACATATATCAAGTTCAAATCTCAGACAATGATTCTTGAATTCAAGATTGGGATTTCAGATAGGGGAGATCTTTGATTGAAGAAGTTTTATCAGAATACCCAAAGAGAAGAGAATAGAGTCGTGAAGTGTTTATCTTGATAGGTACACATTTTTCCATCATAGTTACTTGGTTTTTCTTTTGCACAAATGATTATAATGATATTGCTTTCCTGTCAGAAACATCAGAAGCTTGGACCTTTTCTGCAAGTGGTATCAAAGTTCTCTGGCCATTTCTCATTTTCATTTCCTTTAAAATTTATTGTTATAGTTTGTGTTTCATGCACTAAATTCATCTATTTATTATTCGAGAGATTTAAATGCAGGGAACAACTCACATGTAGCTTATGGAGTGTGATGTGATCTTTTGCTATATAGCGGAAGCGATTCCTATAGGTTAAGGTTAAGAAGTTCCAGAAATCAATAGTATTTCTTTTGGTGTTTCATGGTGTTGGATGAAATGCCACAGATAGATTCTCAAATTTTATGCTCTTAATCAATGGTTAGTTTCATTGCATTTTATTCCTATTGATGTAATCTTGAAAAGATTAGGCTATAATTTTGTTCCTTTTTATGTATTTAGAATCTAATTGTGCTATAATTTTAGGGTTTGCCTCTGCCAAATGTGACAAGTGCTCTCCATACAGTTCAGTTTTTCTGTTTCAAGCATGTAATGTCAATGTGATATATTACTTGCAAGATAAAATGATCTGTCGGCGAAGAATGTCTGGATACAATGTTTTGTGGGTTCATGGATCAAAATTTTCTGCAGTACGAGGAGTTGAAGTGGTGGAGGGTTATCATCAACAACATAGTTCTTTCTTTTTGGAGTTTGTCTACTGCTGCTGTTGTCTTATTTGAACAAAAAACCAATAGAATTGACACAATTGGTATTGTATATTTTTTATAGGAGGAAGCGGCAATAACATGGTATATCTTGGGCTGTAATTTTTTGTTTTTGTTTTTTATTAAATCTCAAAGTTAGAGAGCAGATTTTTGAGTTGTGACCATCGTGTTTATGATGACAAATGCAGGTTTTAATTTATTTAGTTGAGTGATATTATGATATGGGTAGAGTTGGTGGAACTGGAAAATTGCGATGAAAATTATTAGTCCCTATTCAGTTATTGTTTTATTATTTATGAGATAGTGATGAAGAACGAATTCAATTTGTGAAGAGAAAGACAATGGAATAAGTTGAGACGCGACTGCTAAGTTGTGACCAGCTCCTTTTCCCATTTTCTCATTTATGAGATCACTTTTTATTCTAAAAAATATCTTTTTTTGTAAGATAATAAATTTCTAAAGAGTAAAATTGATAGATATTTATTTCACATTTTTTATCATCATACATCTAAATCAATTGAATATTAAATATAAAAATCAACCCATTAATATATTTTAAAATACTTTATTAAGGAGTTAATTGACTAATTAATTCAATTAAAATTTTTTCAATATATTAATTGATCCATTAAAATTCAATTAAACTTAAATAATGAAAATAAACTATAAGTATTTATAAAATCCATTTTTCATGAACATTTAAAATAAATAAAGTAAATATATATTACAATAACTTATCTATACGGGAAAAAGTACAAAATCTTACCTAAATAATGATCAAAATATCTAAATAAGGAAAAAAATAGAAGGTGGTGTTTATTATTGATCTAAATATGAAGAAAAAAAAGTTACTTTATTTTTAATATGTCAATGAACAAAAATTTGGATAAATTTGGATAGTTTATATTTTTTTATGAAGATCAATATATCAATTAGGTTAATCTATTTTATTTATCGTCATTCAATTACTTATTATGAAATATCATAATATTCATCTTATTTAATGGGGTAATAAATTATTATAATTTTTTTTGTAAGATGACAAACATGACAATTTACAAAGATAGCCAACATTTTGGTTTTACTAATTGTTTTTATGTTATAATCACTATAAATAATAATTGATTTGCAGTTAAGATATTTTTTGATTTTTTTTAAAATTACATCACAAATACGTACAATCGGTAACGAAGAAAAATAATATCAATTTAAATACTAATAGAACGAAACATAAGTAATGTATCTTAATATTTTTTTTACATTATAATTTTATTTAATAAAGACATTGACTACAATTTTATTTGATTTTTGCGAACACGGGTGCTGATTTCAGACCAATTGTTTTGTATTATAAATTGTCAATATTATTAGGTCAATTATTTAATTAAAAAATATTGATTCTAATAATGATATATGATAAATATTTATTGATTTTTGAGTAGATTAAACAAAAGATTGATACTATAAATATTTTATTAAAAATTTTAGTATCTATTTTTTAAAATAAAAATTCACATTCCATATTTTACGTTGTTCTTTCTATCCGTGAAAGGTAAAGAACGTGTGAAAATTTGGGTCTCTTTACTGTGTTTTCGGATAAATTATTGGATTAATTATTTAATTAATTAATATTGAATATTAATAAATTACTATTAATATAATTAATGATATTATAATTTAAATTTATCATAAATTAATGAAATTATTTTATACTATTTTTATTTATAGTAGTTTTAATAAATTTTTCATCTCATTTATAAGTTTTTAAACAAATTAATATGTTTGCTTGTGATCATTATTAAAATTTATTTTTAATTAAAACAGAAATTCTGTTCATTTTAAATGTTTGTTAACTTATGTTTAAGTTAGTATTTAATTTTTTTTAAATACTGTGAACCTATACAAATAATTGAATTTTTAGAACGGAAACATGAAATTACTAATTAAAATATTAAATATTAACGGGAATTTGAATTTACTCATAGACAATTTGAATATTAACGGGAACATGAAGTTACTGATCAAAATATTACTGATCACAATGTAATATTATTCGGTGTAATATTTTACGGGGTATTACAAGGAACGTGAACTTTCTGATCAAAATTCTTAGTTGTGAAAAATGAACATAAAGTTGCTAATCAAAATTTTGAACACGATTGTTTTTTTATTCGGTGTTATGATTTTAATTGTTTTTTATTTACAACAAAGTTTTTATATGTTTAATTTTTTTAATATATTTCATAACATATATAACTGATGACAGTATCTGCGGTCCACGCCGGAACCCGTGCGGATGCACGGGTTTCTCAATAGGAGTTATTATAAGATACCAATATCATATTTTCAATTAATCACTTTTATGTGCATATTTTCAATGAATCACCTTTATGTGCATTTAAAATATTAAGGGAGTTATTATGCTAATAAAATATATTGTTTTTGTTAAAAGTTGATTTATTAATATATGTAGATTGATTTGACTAAAAGTTGAAAAATTGATTTGTAAAGATTTGTTGTTGTTACTATTATTATTAATATTTCCATTTTGTTCTGGACTGGGCCAAGGCTGCCCAACAGTCGAGCAGGCCCAACCCATATAGCATGGGGAGGCCCAATAAGACCCCTCTGCGGGGCACTTGACTGCTGCAAGCATACCAACGTTTCCCCCGAGCACTTCAGTGTCGGGCACTTGGCCAACAGGGCAGGATGACCTCGCACCCCGGGGAGAGGTACTTCCCCGACATACCAGCTTCTCCCCGCGAGAATCCCACACGTCACTCCTCGACAGACATGACTCCTCCCCGCAAGGCCATGTCCGTCGTACGGCTTGATAGGTCCTCGACACAGAAGGCTCCTCCCCCGTGAGGAGTGTCTAACGGTCCGTACCACGTGAACACGTTCCAAGTAACCTCCCACTCCCGAAGGATTCGGTCTGCCCTAATCCCAGAAATCTAGGAGCGGTTACCCCAGGGCGAAGACCAGCTTCGCCACGTGCTGGTCTTCACTACGCCACGTAAGCCAGTTATTTGGATTGGGCCTGACAATCCAGCCCAATGCAAGTAATCGTTGGCCCCGCGCTGGGGGTTCTCTATAAATACCCTCTCACTTGAGAGGGTCAGGTTAAGTCATTTTTCTCACTCTTCTTGTATTTGCTGTTACTCTGTGCACTCCCTAACTTGAGCGTCGGATTACCTTGCAGGTACACCCCCCCCCGGCCGTCCTTCAACCTCACCGGAGCCGGAGCTCAACGGACGTCGTTGACCACCAGTAACTGTCTGATCCAGGTACGATCACATTTATTATTATTTCCTTTTATATTTAAATTAATATTACTATTATTATCCTATTATTATTATTATTATTACTATTATTATTATTATTATTATTATTAAAATTTCTGTTTCCAATATTTTTATATACGGGAACAACTTTACTATTAATTCAAATATTTTTATAAAATAATATCACAACAAAAATATTATCTATATATACACTGTTGATTAAAACATTTTATATACAGAAAAAAAATACTATTGTTATAAACGAGATCAACTTTACTACTTATCCAAATATTGAACAATAGAATTTTATCGACCATTTTTTTAAAATATGTGAAAACAATTTAGGGAATCTATTAAAAAATATTGACTTCATATTTTAAAATTGTATTCTCTCTTATAAAATTATTGTCTTATTTTAAAATCATATTATTTTTGATATTTTGGTTTACATTTCAACTTCTGCATTTATTACTATTTCAACTTAAATTTAATATTATTCTTAAAAACTATTTTTATAAACGGCAAAATTTTTACTGTTGATTCAAATATATTTATAAATAATGTCAAAACAAAAATAATATTTTGATTTAAATATTGTAATAAATGGAAACAACTTTACCATTGATTCAAATATATTTATAAATAGTGTCAAAACAAAAATAATATTTATATACGGAAAAAAATACATCGTTTATTGGGTGGATCATTTTAATTCTTTTTTAATTTAGAATTACATTTTTTTAATTTTTGATTTTATTTTCTTCATAATCTAACTGGTGACGTATGCGCAGTCCACACTAGAACCCGTACGGACGCACGGGTTCCGCACGGGTTTCCTACTAGTTTTGGCATGATGTTTTGTATACTATTTAGATCACTTGCTCATTAAAATTAACTTTTACTTTAAAAATCTCCAAAAAAAAATCAAATAGTTTTAAAACAACATACTTTTTCAATCCGTCACAACCACTTTTTTACAGATTCAGCAAAAATCATTTGCATTTTCTTACAATAACCTAACAGATCTTTCATCATCAACTTCCGAAAGAAAAAAAATTTTAAAATTAAGAAACATTAATTCATAGATGGTAGGTGAGAATTATAGTACTATTAATTTCGAGAATCATCATTACACATGAATTCCATTTTGAGAACAGTAACAACATCGTTAATACCAAGAACAGTTTCCGTCTCAAAATTCATGGATTCTTCTTCCAACGCCACCATTGGAGGATCTCAGAGGCTTCTAGCTTTGGCACAGCACCTTCGCCTCTACAAGCCACCACCGTTCCCTGAAGATATTTTCGAACAGAGCATTGAAGATAGTGGTAGCAGCAAAGTTGTATCTCAATTGGGTTTTCCTGAATCCGCCACCACAATCCAACACCCGGAGAAATTCAAACCTAAAAAAGCTGCTGTTTTGATTTGTCTCTTTGAAGGTGATCATGGGGATCTAAGGGTTATTCTCACTAAACGCTCTTCCAAGCTTTCTTCTCATTCGGGTTAGTTAAGTTAAGGGTTTTGAATGTGGAGCATTGTTTTGGATCATCTTTTAATTTTCAGTTTTTGAATTCAATTGTGTTTTGTTTGTAGGTGAAGTGTCTTTGCCGGGTGGGAAGGCGGATGAAGGCGATAAGGATGATGCGGATACTGCGAAAAGAGAAGCAAAGGAGGAAATTGGGTTGGATCCTGAACTTGTTAATGTTGTTACTGTTCTTGAACCATTCTTGTCTAAGGTATATATGTTCTGGTTTGCTTGTTGTTTAATGTTGTTTAATGTGTAATTGAGTATTCTCCAGTTTTGTCATATTAGGTTTTTTATTGTTGCAAATATTGCACCTTTATGAAAATTATGTCTGCGATTGATGTTTGGTTCATGAAATACTTCTGTGATGGAAATGTTGATTTTTTCGAATGTGTCTTTAAGTCGAGATTTGCTTTATTATATTTCGCTTGTGAAGGAGATTCCATGCCGTGAGACTGAGAGGAATAAGTTTTTAGTAGGCAATTTGTGGTCTGAGTCTGAGATGATCATTTCAGAAGTTGGGCTGCTGTCACTAGTTATAAATTTGTATTAATCTCAATTATGTTTACATTTGCTGTTATTAGATAGTTTGCGCACTTTTTGTTAGTCTATTTTTCATTTGTTTCGGTTTGAAAGGGTTCGGCGGGGAAATTTTACCAGTGCTTCTCACCTATCATTGTTTCTTTTACAGCACCTTCTAAGAGTGATTCCTGTCATCGGCATACTTCATGATAAAAAAGCGTTCAGACCTGTTCTGAATCCTGCAGAAGTGGAATCGGTATTCGACGCGCCTTTAGAAATGTTTCTCATGGTACCATGCTTAATTTTAATTTTAAGTTTTAACTCATGTCATCTTCCTTTTTGCGTATATTCATCTTCGAGTTGTTTAATGTCATAATTGGTTTAAGCAGGATGAAAACCGGAGTCAGGAGGAGAGAGAGTGGATGGGAGAGAAGTATTTGATACATTTTTTTGATTATGACGACATTGAGCATAAAAAATATCTCATATGGGGATTGACCGCCGGGATTTTGATTAGGGCTGCATCAGTTGTGTACCAACGACCACCTGCTTTCGTCGAGCAGAATCCAAAATTCAAGCTTCCACAGGTTGTAAGCAAGGACAGTTCAATGACTTGAGTTCAATAATCATTTGTATCATATGTTCTTTTCTTCATCCTACAAGAATATATATTCATTGCAAATATAACTTATATTTTCTGAAAGAAAGGAAGAGGATAATGTCCATTACTTGGAACTCGCCTTGTGTTCGGATATCTAATGACTGGCAGAATCAATTAAATAGAAAAGGATGGGAAAAAATCCAGATGATTTTGGTGTCTGGTATAATAAAATGTTGTAAAGGCTCTATTCTATTATTTGGAAATGGATGAAATGGTAAGGAGATGAGGCAAAATGAACTTGGATTGTTTATATCATTTTGAATCTATAGATGTGATGGCAATTTGCTATTTAAAATATTGACATCTTTCTTTGATTTTAAGAAAATTTATATTTTATTTTATTAAGTTTATGTATCTAATTTTTTATTTAAGAGCTTCTAGTATCTAGTGGTTTGCGGCTACATATCCATTATTGCCTTAGTGCTTTGTTGGAAATTCATGATTTATGGGACATTTGCCATCCTAATACTGGACAGTACTGCTACCACGTTAGTGTTGGAATGTGTAGATTTGTCTCTGCTACACAAGTTATCTTCTATGACACTGTTGGCAAGTTTTAGTAAGGATAAATTTGGACGGTTCTTTGTCAAAGAAACTTAAGACAGTCCTACAGCTGTTGGTGCTGCTTTCCCCTCAAAAAACAAATCACTTGTTAATAAATAAATATTACAGGCATTGTAATCTAACAGAAAAACAACTTAAACACTACAAAAGTTTTGTCCTCGTTGTAAATGACTACTAATACAAGGACACTAATACTAACGAGCACATTATTCTTAAAAATGGCTAATGTGGCGGCTCCCTACGTCGGCAGCATTCCGAATCCAACCGCATTCTTGCAGTCTTTGTAGCCGAGTTACCCATTTGTGACAGAACGGCACGGTCTGATGAGGTTTTTTTGATTTTGATGTTCCTGACCGAGATAACTGTTGGAACGGCCGAGTTTGATAACATAGATATCTATATCAATGTTTGTTTGTTGATATGCCCCATCGTTAATTTTACTATTGTTAGGCCTAACCACACGTATACGACACTACTTGGTGAAAGTTATGTGACAGATGACAGTACTTGGGGAAAGTTAGAATGGCATGGGCAGAGGAATGTAAGCATATGCATGAATAACTTGTCAGATAATTATTTGAGGTGTGAATCATATATTGAAAAGGCAAAAATATGTGTAAAAACCATTTCATTCAAAATACGTACATATCAACATTTCAACAAAATACAAACTGCCTTTACAAAGCTAATGAAGGAACCAAGTTTATAATAAGCTGTTCATTGTTGATTAATCTACATTTTGAGGCCTCTCAAGCTCAATGTTTTTCCCCATTAATCTTCATTTTGGTTGAAATCATCTATCTTACACTGGCAGACTAAACATACGGAAGAAACTAGAGACAGAACCAGGCTAGGAACTTCATAATCTTGCTCACTTTCAAGGCTAGAGAAGACTGGTCATGTCGAACCATGTTCATCTGAATACCTCATAAAATTTCTCAATGACAAGTAAACCCGAGTCTATGGACTCCAACGGATCCTTTCGAAGACGGTGTCTCAAGCAGTTAGGAATGACAATAGCGATATCTTCTGCACTTACTCTGTCTCTTCCCTTGAGTGCAGAAAGAGCTTTTGCCGCTCTATTTGTTACAATATCTCCTCTTAATCCATCCACGTTCAAATCTGCACAAACCTGAGAGATTTTCACCTTGAGTTCATGGTCTATTTGAACCGAAGCAAGAAAACTCCTTGCTGACGTAATTTGTTGCTGGAGCTTTTCCTGCTCAGCTTCATAAGAATCTCGAAACTCCTTCGGATTTTTGTCAAAACGACCTCTCTCCTCCACAATCTTCACCCTTAGCTCAGCCTCCCTCACAGTCCCCACTTGAGCATGCATTCCGAATCTATCCAACAGCTGTGGCCTGAGCTCCCCTTCTTCCGGATTTCCCGATCCAATTAAGATGAACCGAGCAGGATGCGCGATTGAAATACCTTCTCTCTCCACCGTGTTCCAACCTGATGCAGCAGAATCCAATAAAACATCAACTAAGTGATCATCCAAGAGATTAACTTCATCCACATAAAGAATTCCCCTATTAGCTTTCGCCAGTAAACCAGGCTCAAACGCCTTCACAGCCTCGGTCAGTGCTTTTTCAATATCAATTGTTCCACAAACTCGGTCTTCTGTAGCTCCCAACGGTAAATCCACCATGTTAATTTTGGAAAACACAACTTCAGGCTGCTCTCCTTTCAACACACGCTCTCTTACTTCAATACTCATGAATTCTGGATCTTCTGGATCTGAATTATATGGATCGCCCGCAACAACCTTGATTTCAGGAAGCAAATCGACTAACGACCTAACAGTTGTAGATTTCCCGGTTCCCCTATCGCCCATGATCATTACACCTCCAATCTTTGGATCAATCACATTGAGAAGAAGGCAAAGCTTCATCTCATCCTGTCCAACTATGGCAGAAAACGGGTACACCGGCCTTTGGTTTTCTTTAGAAACAATCCTCTGAATCTGAATATGCTAAGTTTACACAGTTAAGATGCCACCAAAACAGATAAAAAAAAAATACAGAATCTGCAAATTAAGAGTAAGAATGAGAGAAGCAAAAATGAAAAATCTCTTACCTACCTGTTGAGGAGAGTTAATATCAGTGGAAACACTCAAAACTGAAAACTGAGACTTTCCTTTAACTCCATGAAATCCAATTCCGCTCCAAAACTTACTCGCAGATACTTGCCCTGCAAAGCCGAACTCAGCAAGATCAAAAAAAAGTTCATAGCTTTGACCCAAATAAATAGAAAATGGGTTTGCTGCACGGCTCACACGAAAATTATGGTGAAGTTTCTAAGACAATTTACCTTTGGTTAGGGAGAGAGAATGAGAGGAAGGGGAAGAGTGATGTCGTGAAGACAAGACTGCAATTGAAGAAGTTCGCAGCGTGGATGCCATAACTTTTATGCAGTAGCTGCAGCTTCTTCCTTGTGTTGTTGTGTTTCTATTTACATTCACAGTCACTCACATAAGAAAACATGTTTTAGTATTTCAGTCTTATACAAATAACTTATTTTAAATATAATCGTTTTTTTTTTAAAATAGAAAATGATGGAAAATGTGCGAAAAGAGGATCATTTAAGTTGCTAATAATTCAATATAGATTTTCTACCTTTTGACTTTGGTGAAGGGGCGAGTGTTTAGAATGAAAGAAAATAATGAGAGAATACGCAGCAAATATGGAGAGAAAAGAGGAAGTCAGAGAATCTGTTTAAAAAAAGATGAGTATGACTAACGAAATAACTTGTATGTTTGAGATGGTAAAGTGATCATCCAACTCTTCTGGATATTTTAAAAGGAGAATAATTAAGATTTCATTCCATATTTGAAAGTTTTTGGACGGGACAAAACAAAATTTTCGGTAAGTTATATAGCACCGACACTTCTAAAAGAATGTGTCTATGTCTCAAACTGACACCAACATTTGTGATTACGTTTATAATTTATTTTTTTAAAATTATCATCGATGTCAGGATTGATATTGTGTTTCTAGTGTCCCTATTTTATAAGTGATAAGTGATGAAATGAAATTAAATTTATATCAATCTATTCCAATTCTACTCTATCTGATTTTAAATAATCAAAACAATAGAATACCACTTCATTTCATTCCATACTGCCCGGCTCCATCCAATTCGATCAATCCAAACAAAACGCTCCATCCGATTCGATCAATCCAAACAAAACATAAGTGATTGTTACATGTCAAATATTATATAGCAGTATTAATCAAAATGTGTGGCATGCTGTTTTCTTCAACCTTGGTTTCACATCAAAAAGCTTGTCAGATCCCCTGAAATTTATCAACTTTCTTTGGTGTCTCAATTTGGTACATTTGGAAATATAGGAAGACACTTGTGTCCTTTGACCGCTTTTGCCACGGGCTTTGCTTTCACCCTTGTTGTTCACATTACTGAAAGTGAACTCAATCTTGCTAGAGACCTTTCTTTGTTATCGTGTTATTTTTAAAGTTGTTCAATGCTTTTCACAAGGGGCATATCTCAATTGCCCCTCTTCACAACTTCAGCTGAATCAAAATCGATTTAATCAGAAATGGATATCAAAATCGATTAATCATCAATATTTGCCAACAGGCTTATAATTTATAAACAGATAATACAGAATCTTCCTGCAAAACTCAAAAGGCAAACTATGAACATTCTAGCTGTCAAACCGTGTCCTCAATAATTTGGTTTTTGAACCACAACATCATTCGAGTTTTCACCAAACTGAGACATAAATGTGTTGTTATCATTTTATCTTTTTATGTTGTTATGAGAAGATATACTAGGCCTTTCAGGTATTCAACAATCTCTGATCCACCAAGCTTTGAACTTCCATATACTCTATCAACAAACGTGATTGGTACCTGTACACATGGGAAACTAAGGTAAGCTACAAAGTCAATAATGAAAAGGGTGATGAGGAAAAAGTTATATGTCAAAAAAAGAAAACTACACTAGATATATCAAGATGTGTATAAATGGTAAGCACATGCAGCAATGATCAATGCTAATTACACATGTAGTTCATGAGCTATGAAGAATTGAAGACACATAACAACAACTAGGTTAATATAAAGAATAACCATCACAAGTTAAGTGATTGCACCTCTTCGATATGGTACCCTTTTCTGGATGCTCTTACTATCATCTCCATTTGAAAGACGTATCCTTTGCTAACGCAACAACTAATGATATCTTCGAGCACTGATTTCTTATAAAGTCTAAAAAAAAACAGTATATCAATCTCAAAACCAGTCAACACGGGAGAAATGAGCAACACTCTCCAAACTGTTTAATATCCGTTATCAAGCTCTATACCTAAAAGACCCTGTCAAATCTGAGACACCAGGCCATAAAAGTGTTTGTGCAAGAACATTTGCTCCCCTGCTTGTTAGTTTGCGCATAAGATTCCATCCATGCACACCACCGTCTTTAACATATCGAGTCCCTGTAACTATATCAGCACCCGTTTCCAACTGCTTTCTGAAAAACAAAAAGGGCAGAGTTAAGTTGTGGCAAATAAGAAGAAAACAAGTAAAACACGATTGAAAGCTTTCCTTACCTAAGGAAGCCGGGTAAATATTTTGGCTGCAGAAGAACTAAACAGATTAGAAAAATAATAATTAACAATACAATGCCGCAACAAACAAATTCTCCAAACTAAACTAAAACAAAGTTTATCCAAGTCTTCTTAATTATTCTCTTCAAAACTGCAACCTATTGTCTACATATTAACAGAATAACTTACATGGTGTGATAGATCGGCATCCATAATGACAACAAAATTTCCAGATGCATGCTTCATGCCATGAATATAGGCCGTTCCTGCAAATTAATAACATCAATATCCAATTTATCAAGATCATTCAGTAAAAATAAAAGCATCAGGAACATACCTAAACCCATCTTCCTAGGTCTCGCTCGTAACAGCTGCAACCACAAGAATAAACAGGGTTACTCTAAATGATACAAAGGGGATCCGAGTGATCCCAAAAAATATAACAGATCACAAATTACTAGTCATTTATTTATCTATGTAAAGGTCACACTGCTTACAATCCGATCTTCTCCGTAAACCTGCTGTAGTTGTTTTACAATATCCTGAGTACCATCAGGACTCCCATCGTCAACAACAATAACTTCAAAATCAACATCCCTAAAATTGAGCAATAGAAATAAGTATTCATACATATGATTGATCATTATATAAAAGGAACAAATTGAATAGATAATATGCAGAAGCAAGAGATGAAGAAATTACTGAAGGTGCTTGAATATAAGGTAAATAATGAGGCTTATGTTGAGTCGCTCATTATATGTAGGAACAATTATACTGTACTTGTTTTTCTGCTTCTGCGCATCCATTCTTATCTAAACATGAGACAAATCCACTCAATGAAAGAGAATTTGATGAACTTTAACATATATGATATGATTATCTAAACATGAAACAAATCAACTCAATCAAAACCAGAAAGTGATTATTGAAATCCTTATACTATACATGAAATGAGAGACATGATTATCAATTTCATATAATCAAATCCAAATTTGTATAACCTATAGTTATACAATAAGATCTGTGAATCATATGAATCAACTTGCACCGGGTGAAAACAGAAACGGTGCTGTCACAGAAAATTAAAGAGAGAGGGATAGAGATTAACGAACCTTAGGACGGAGAAAGTGAGATCACGAAGAACAAACGCACACTTCACTCACCGTAGCAGCTGTTTCAGCCGTCGATTGCTTGAAGTGGAAACTAGAAGGCGAAACCAATGTCTGCACCCAAAATAATTTTTTATTTTATTTTTACCCCATGGTTTTTAAACAGTGACATTATTTGCTAGTTATATTTTTATTTACTCAAAATAATTTGTTTATTGTTTGGTACAAGAATTTGTTTTATTAATTATAGTATTATAATACTAATAGGGTTTAATGAATAATGATGATGCATGTAAAAATTCATTCAATATAAATATATCATTCTACTATGTCGTTTAATATATTAAAGCTGCAAAATATGATGAAAATTGCAAGATTCTTATTGATGACTTAATAAGGATTTCTTAATCAACTACATCAAGCTTCAATGATGGAAAAGTGAAAATACATTAAGGAAAAGATAGATATATCCACTAAGGATCCAAGGAGAGAGAATCAGAAATATCACATTCCACACCCCCACTAATTTCTCCTCCTCTATTTCAAGTATTTTGGATTTGGTTTCTTCACTATGATGTTTTTTCTCGCCTCCACTAATCCTTTATTTTTTGCAGCCCTTTTGTCTTCTAGTGCATGTGTGACCTCATTTATTTCGTCCTCTAGTGCATGAGATTGGTTTGTTATAATTGGACCTATGATTGGGCCTTTAGCTGCATCTCTTACAATACCCTCCCATCAACAACAACCTTGACCTCAAGGTTGAAATTTGGATAAGTTGATTGCATGATTGTCTTGTCTTCCCATGTAGTGAGAGAGGTATCAAGATCCTGCCACTTGACCAGGATTTAAGGAACAGACTACTATCTTTTTAGAATAGTCTGTGCCTGTAGCACCTGCTCTGATTGTAGAATATGACCCATATCAGTGGTAATCGCCGGAAGAGGATAATACAGATCGCTCACAATGCCTTTGAACTTCTTCAATTGGGACACATGGAAAATAGGGTGGATTTTAGCAGTGGGAGATAATTGCACCTTGTAAGCTACAGATCCAATACGAGCAATGATGGGGAACGATCCAAAATATTTCAAACTCAACTTGTTGTTACCTCAATGTTCCACAGTCATCTGGCGATATAGTTGTAGTTTGACTAAGACTGTATCACTCACTTCGAAGGAGACATCAGAGCATTTCTTGTCAGCTTGTACTTTCATGACTTGTTGAGCTTTATGCAAGTTCCTCTATAGTTGTTCCAGAATTCTCTCTCTACGCTGGATATGCAGTGAAGTCGGGGAGTCACCCATGTCAGGGGTTGCATGAACTCGGGTGAGAGAAGGAGGATAATGTCCATATAATGCCTTAAATGGAGTCATTGCAGGACTTGTATAGAAAGTTGTATTATACCAATATTGTGCCAAGTGAAGCATCTTGGACCACACATTGGGATTGGAGAATGTAAGACACCGGAGGTACATTTCGAGGCATATATTCAGGGCTTCGGTTTGGCCATCACTCTGAGGGTGGTAAGCGGAGCTCGTGGCGAGGGTGGTGGCTTGAAGCCGAAATAAGTGTTGCCAAAACTTGCTTGTGAACACCTTGTCTCTGTCTGAAACAATCGATTTAGGCATGCCATACAACTTGACAATATTGTGCATCACAATATCTGCCACCTTGTGGCTGTTATAATCTTTCTTCATAGGAAAGAAATGACCAAATTTAGTCAATTTATCTACTACTACTTGACCGTGAAAACATAAGAATTCGGTAAGGCCGTAATTAAATCCAGTGTAATATCCTCCCACATATTAACACGAATGAGGAGAGGATTGAGGAGTCCATGAGGAAGTGCAGTGGTGTGTTTGGCTTGTTGACAAATGGTGCAATTCTGAACATATTGAATGATTTTGTGTCGCATACCAGGCCAAAAAAACTGAATTGCACTTCGAGCCAAAGTTCTTGTAATTCCGGCATGTCCACAAATGAGGGAGTTGTGGAATTCAGTAAGGATTTGTGAAATATGATTGCTTGATGGTGGAATAGCTAACCTCTCTTTCCAGTACAGTAGCCCATCTCTAACTGTGAAATGTGGATTTGGTGGATTGTCGGCAACACATTGTTGGTAGATAGGAGCAAAATGTGCACACTGCAAAATATCTCTTCGAAGTTCTACCAAGAATTTGCTTTGCGGTTCAGACCAAGCTAAGGAGAACATACGAGATAAGGCATCAGCAACTTTATTATCTTTGCCCGGCCTGTACTCGATGGTGAAATCAAAGCCAATAAATTTATGTAGCCAAGCCTGCTGTTCAGGGGTTTGTAGTTTTTGTTCCAACAATGACTTAATGCTTTATTGGTCTATTTTGATTATAAATTTGTGGCCCAATAAGTAGTGTCTAAACTTGGCTAATGCTTCTGTAATGACGCGAAGTTCTCTGATATATGCAGACTGCCTCTGTGCCTGAGGTCCCAATTTTTTTTGAAAAATATGCAATGGGGGTGTCCCTGCTAACTGAGAACCGCTCATATGCATATACTCGAGGCATCTATTTCCAACACAAAAGGTTGAGCAAAATCAGGTAGGACAAGAACAAGAGTTGAGGTCATTGCGAGTTTGAGTGTTGTAAAGGCCTTGGCAGTAACTTCGGACCACGAAAAATTACCTTTCTTCAAGAGTTCTGTAAGAGGTGCAACAAGCGTAGCATATGACTTAATGACGCGTCTTTAATACCCTGTTAATCTGAGAAATCCTCTGAGTTATTTAAGATTGGTGGGCATCGGCCAATCGAGGATAGCTTTCACGTTAGACTTACCCATGGTCACCCCTAAACCCGACACAGTGTGGCCAAGGTAATCTACTTCATTCATGCCGAAAGAGCATTTGGAAAGTTTGACAAAAAATTTGTGTGGTGCCAACAGGTGGAGTACCTTTTCCAAATGATCTAGGTGGCTACTCCAAGTAGGACTATAGACTAGTATAACATCAAAGAACATTAGGACAAAATTCCTTAAGACTTCTTGAAACACTTGGTTCATTAGGCATTGAAATGATGCAGGTGCATTAGACAAACCGAATGGCATCACCAACCATTCGTAGTGGCCATGATGTGTTCGAAAAGTTGTCTTATGCCGATCTTTGAGATTCATGAGGATTTGATGGTATCCGGATCGCAAGTCAATTTTGGAAAAGAATTGAGCACCATAAAGTTCATCAAGGAGTTCATCTACAGTAGGAAGCGGAAAACTGTCTTTACGGTGATAGCGTTAAGGGCTCGATAGTCAGTACAAAAACGCCATGTTCAATCTTTATTTTTCACTAAAATGATGGGAGGGGAGAAATTAAAGGACTTGTGCTAGGTTGGATGATGCCTTGTTTCAACATTTATTCCACCATAAATTCAATTTGAGCCTTTTGACTGTGAGGATAACGATAGGGTCGCACTTTGACAATTTTGATTTCATCAATAAGCAGAATAGAGTGATCTTGAAGCCTAGGCGGAGGTAATGTGGTCGGGTTTTGAAACAACTATTGGTACTATGTTAATAGTGTGGATAAGTCTGGATCATAAGTTTGTGAGATGGGAGAATCGAGTTTGCTGTCATCTATCACTTGTAAGCAATACAATGTGAACACTTCAGAAATAACATTCGTATGCGACAATCGAGATAAGTGGTGCAACTGTGCTTGCCCATGTTGTTGAGGAGATTCACCTTGTAGTGTGATCCATTTATTTCCATGGAAAAACTTCAAGATTAATGCATTATAATCCGCTACGTGAGGGCCCAAAGTTGCAAGCCATGAAGGGCCAAGGATCAGTTCTGCAACAACGAATGGTAGGATAAAGCAGGTTATAGTAATAGGATGCCCCTGAATGGTCACCGTCATATCGGAAATCTTACCTTCAGCCACCATCTTATGACCATTTCCAGCTAAAACATTGAAATGTTGAATAAGTTCAATTGGAAGTTTAAAAAACTTGGCCAATCGTGGTTGGAAAAAATTATTCGTGCTACCACCATCGACAAACACCTGTACCTCTAGACCATTCATACACCCTGTAAACCGCATCGTACCTACTGATGAAAATCCATTCATCGTATTAAGGGACAAATGGTGATCACTAACTTCATGCGATGCATCAATTGAAGAATGGAATGGTTCATCACTGGTTTGGTCTCCTGATTCAGTGTCAGTATTATCCAATTGTAACAACATAATATATTTATTGGGACATCTATGTTGAGGACTAAACTTATCATCACAATAGTAACATAGGCCTTTCTCTCTACGTAATTGTATTTCTGCAGGGATGATGTTTTTGATGGTTTTGGGTTTAACAAGGGTGGTAAAGGTTTTAATGTTTGGCGTCGGTAGTAATGGCGGTTTCTTTTGTGATTGTTGCAGGAAATTTGGTTTAGTGGAATAGTTCGAACGTGGGTGAGATTGTGAATTAGCTTTTGCAGTAGGGCAAAATTTATCCTCAAATAAACGTGCAATAGCCACAACTTGAACCATGGTAAGGGGTGTTTGAGAGATTACGTCACGTTGCAGATCCTTCTGTAACCCACTGATGAAATAATCGAGTAATGCATCCGACTTTAAACCAGTGGAACGATTTGCAAGCGCTGTGAATTCTAAATAATAATGATCCAAAAATTTAGTATGAGCTAGTTTGAACAACGTGACTCGAGGACGATCGAACGCCGAAGGGCCAAATTCTAATTCGATTGCTCGAGACAACTCATGCCATGAAAGGAAAGGATGCGCTCGTTGAAGCATTTGAAACCATGGAATCACCGTTTGATCGAAATGCACTGCAGCGATGGTCAAACGTTCAGGGTCAGCTGTGTTATAGTATCCAAGAATTGATTCGCGCGAAAAATTCATTCGAGAGCATGCGAACCATCGAATAAGGGAAATTCGAGTTTTATGTTGCGAGTCTGGAAAGGTTGAGCAACACGTGTTGGACCATGGGTGATGACGTTGGCGGCTAATGATTGAAGCAATGATTCCATTCGTTGCAGAAGTATGAGATGTTACAATCTCGGTGAGCTGTGAAATCTGTGCTTGCACCTGCGTGTTAATGGTGTTTGATAATTGTGTCAGCTGGTTTTCAATCATTTAGAAACGTGTGCCATCGAGCATGGTGTTAGTGAAAACACCAGTTGTAATATACTAAAGCTGTAAAATATGATGAAAATGGTGTCGAGTAAGGGACCGACTCCTTGTGTCGAGAATCTTCCTAACACGGTGGTCTGGCGGCGTGTTTTATTGAAGTGCCCATGATAAGATAATGGTGTCTCTTAATGGTGGTACAAACATGTGAATGAAAGAGTTTCCGTTTGAGGGAGAGTATAATGAATGAACTTACACTTGAGAGGGAGATTGTTGAGAAACAAGTGTGAGTTGTGTTGAGAAACAAGTGTGAGTTCTAAGTCCCACATTGCATAGAAAAGTGGAGGTTGAGCACTTTATAAGTGAGAGGACCCATACACCTATCACCTTAAGGTTTTGCGTGAATATGTGGTCTCTCTCACTTGTTTGAGTGAATCTTTAACCTTTAGGTGAGTGTTTGACCCAATGTGGATACTTCCCCTCATGATAACCCATCAGAAAAATATATTTTTCTTCTCTTAATCACTTGACGTTTAAGTAGGAGTGACAAAATGGATGGATTAGATGGATATGAATTGAATTGTTAATGGATGGATCAAAACAATCCATTAATCCATTAAGGATCCACTAAAATTTCTTCTAAAAAATCAAATCCAATCCATCAATTAATAATAAAATCCATCAAATCCACTCATTAATATAATTCTAATGGATGGATATCCATCCATCCGTAAAACAAAATTAAATATATATATTTTTTTTTAAATTTTAAAAGTCTAATCTTGTAAGAAAAAAAATTAACAAATTTGGTGTTTCAAGAATTTTACATTTATGAAAAAAATTTCATTACCGCTAATTTACATGAACATTACCACCACTCCTATTTTAATAATAATTCTAATATATATGACATTTAGTATAATGTTAGAGAGTTTTAAAAAATAGTTAACTTTTGTTTTCATTTTTACAAAATATTTATTATTATTTGATTTTGAAAATAATCCATTAAAGTTTATAGAAATAGTTAAACAATTCATTGGATTTTTTTAAATTGGTTGGATGGATTGTATCCATCCATAACATTAAATGGATGGATTGGATTCAATCCATTAACTAATAATTTTTGTAATGGATGAATTGGATGAATTTTAGCCTAATGGATTTTAGGGCATTTCTTAATACACCACCCAAATTTCTTAGGCACCACGTGAAATTTTATTTTTGCCCCCTGATTTCGGATGTGCATATCTGGACGCACCAATTTTTTAAAAAACGTTGATGTGTTCCGGATATGCATATCCGGAAATATTTCGGATCTGCAGATCCGGAACAATTTCTTATTAATTCGCGCCAGACCTTCTTCCTCCCCCTCATTCTTCACATTTTTATTTTCCAAACACCAAACTCTCTCAAACTCTCAAATTCTCAATCACACAAATTTCAACTTTTTTCACTCGAGTTCGGCCCAGAGCAACTTCTACAACGATCAAGACACTCAAAATCTTCCGTATCTCAATTTAATCGGTAAGTTTTCGAATTTTAGAGTTTCAGAGTTATTTTCGAGTAATCGATTTAGAGTAGATATTTAGGTGTAGAAATTATTAGGTAGTATGAATAACATAGGTTAGAGACAATGTAGGTATTGTTTGCTGCGTCAAACGGACGACCAGGGCATTAAAATGCCCTTTTCCATGGTACAACAGCCATGGCTGCAATATTTGAACTTGAAAATACGTACCGGATGTGCAGATCCGGAAGGATTTTAACGTTAAATATTCTGAGTGCTTCCGGATGTGCATATCCGGAAAAACCCAACGTTAAATATTCTGAGTACTTCCGGATGTGAAAATCCGGAAGGTCTCTATTTTTTTGTTGTTTTTTTTAATTATTTTAAAAAAATTCTAATTTATTTATTATGCTTTGCAGATTACATGGCTGACAGAGACGATCGTATCATACATGGACGGACAGCTCAGCACGCATCTGTCCGACGTGAGCGGATGCAGTCTACAACCGAGGCTTCCGGCGCAGAGGGAGTTCGGGTAGCCCCTACAGCTGAGGGACATCCTACACCATATCCTACACCACAGCCATCCACATCACAGGTTCAGGCCACTTCCACATCACAGGTTCAGGCCACTCCCCCGTCAGCTGCCGATTTTACATCTCGGAGGTGTCGGGCTTCTACTGCTGGTTCATCAGGTTCCCAGCCCCCACGGAGGCGTCGTCGGGAGACTCCAGTTCCATCAGCTGCTCCTATTTCATCCCTTGTTCCTGTTCATGTTCCTGAGGGTGATCACCCAACACATGAGGGTGGTGACGCCGATGACGATTTCGATGAGCTGGACGGTTACCCCGGGGGACCGTCTAATATGTCCCTACTCGTGGGGTACTCTGAGCATACTGTCAGATATGTCTGGCTAGGAGAGGTAACCTTTCTCGGTTTATTTATAGAATTGTTTTCATTGAAAATATGTTCATTTGTAACATTATTTTATTTGGAAATTTTCAGGAGAAGGATTCACAGAAGTTTTATAACCATGGGGGCAAGGTTATGGACATGCTTGCGGCGCTGCCAGGGGATGAGTGGTTCAAGTTTGCACTTGCTACCTCTGGTATTGGAGGCCTGTCTAGGATTGGGTATCCCCAGATCATGTACGGTATGCTGATGGCCTTTGTTGAGAGATAGCACCCTGAGACATCCTCATTCCATCTATCGTACGACGAGATCACAATCACACTCGACGACATCTCGTGCCTTTTACATCTACCGATCACGGGTACCCTTCTCCGTCACGGTAGGATGTCGAAGGGGAACGCGATAGAGATGCTGATTGAGGAGCTTGGGGCTAGCTCAGAGGATGCACTTGCAGAGGTGACCCAGTTGAGAGGCACACACGTCCGGTTCTCCTTTCTGACACACTGATTTGGTGAGGAGCTTGTAGAGGCAGGACGGGCAACAGGTGATCCAGCTGAGGTGGAGATCCACAGGCAGCGTGCCCTGAGATGCTACTACCTGTTTTTGCTCGGCACGCAGCTGTTTGTGGACACTAGCGTCTATTATGTTGATGTCGTTTACCTAAGGTACCTTTTGGATCCCACAGAGATCCATGGGTACAACTGGGGGGCGGCTACGTTGGCATACACCTATGCTAGGCTCTCAGATGGTTGTCTCTGGGCAGCCAAGACGGTGGCAGGCAACTGTACGCTATACGTGGTAACAATCTAATATTCTAAGTCATTTTTTCATTTCTTTTCTTTCTATATTCATTATAATGTTTGACACCGATGTTATGTTTTCCATTTCAGGCGTGGATATTACAGCACTTTCCCAAGATTACTGGTTGGGGGAGTGTCGACGGGTACACTAAGGATATGCCACGTGCTGCTGCATTTCTCCTGCTCAGAGGGAACCAGGCGCCCGACCCCTACAGAGTGTATCTTGATCGGATGGCTGCTGAGGATGTTTTTTATCACCCCTATGCCGATCACTGTGTGACGCCCCCGTTCGATGAGGTTTCACTGTTTTCAGGATGGTTGACATGCAGTTCGACCATTACTGCTCGATACCTGCCGGAGCGCGTCTTGCGCCAGTTCGGTTACACGCAGACGATCCCGAGGATGCCTCATGAGTCTGCTCCTCTAGGATTGACCCGCATGCAGATAGATGAGATATATGCTGACTTCCAGTCCCACTTGGTACTGGAAGAGACTCGGGCGACCAGAGCGCCGAGAGATTGGAGCGTTGCTGCCGGGTACATCATGTGGTTCTACACCGTCTCACACCCATGCATGGTGCCCACTGCTGAGGGATCGCCACCCAGACCTGCTCATCAGGAGATATTAGAGGAGCGACAGTCTCAACTGGACCATACTCAGGATGTCCTACCTCGTTGTTGTGAGATAAAGCAGATAACGCGAGCGGCCATTGCAGACGGTCACCTCCCTGAGGGCTCTGGTAGCAGACATGTCGTGGATAGGATTATTGAGATTGCTCGGGGGGCGCTTCAGTACCGCAGACATCGAGTCAGGACGGCGAGTCGGGGCAGAGAAGCAGGGGAGCTAGGAGAGATCCTTTGCCATACACAGTAGTTTTTTTTGATGTATTTTATTTTTATTACATGTATGTACTGTATTTTGACAGAGATTTATTATGTATATATATCATTTTATTTTATACATGGATGTTGTCGAATGTATATTAAGTTGCGACGATATATTAACATATGCGACTAACCAACAAAACCGATTTAAAAAAAAATTAAAGTTCTGATTTTTTCCGGATCTGCAGATCCGGAATTTTTTCGAATGTGCATATCCGGAACACATCAACGTTTTTTAAAAAATTGGTGCGTCCGAATGTGCACATCCGAAATCTGGGGACAAAAATAAAATTTCACATGATGCCTAAAAAACTTGGATGATGTATTAAGAAATGCCCGGATTTTAATGCCGCCCCTAGTTTTAAGGACTGTGATCCACTGCAGTCAAAAAAGGGTGCAGTCACTGCAGTCAAATTTATACTAACCATTGGATCAGATTTTTATCCATTCTCTACCATTAGATGGTTTTATTATAAAAAATATTTAAAAAGTACTGGTGGAGAGAGATAGACACATGTGACTGCAGGCGATTAATTTCCTAGTTTTAAGGGATATACAATTTTCGATTTTGACTTTAAATTAATGATGATACCAATTTACCCACTAACCATTTAGTTGTTCTTTACCATATTAAAATCACTATTCAACAATCTTGATTAAGTTCAAACCAATTTGATTGTATTTGAGCATCATCCGGCTCAAAATATTTACTTCTTTTGGGTGCTAAAATGGTATTAGATCATTAGATGTTTCGTTATAGAATAATTGCTGTGTAGTTTTCTCTTTTGGCCATGGTAATCCCACAATGCTTTTGCCTCCACTTCTCGTCTGTTACCCGCCTTTACGAAGTACGGACTTAGAAGCCGTTAGTATTTAAAGCTAATTTGAGAGCACAATGCTTACTTCCATATTTTCCTCCTCTTCAAGCTCTGAGTTTTCCCGTTCATTTTCGTCTGAGCCAAACGGTGAATTTTCTCGCGCCTCTCTCTCTTCTCACCTCAACCGCTCAAAACCCTATCGCCGTCGATCGTCACTACCACTCAGTTGCTGAAGTTGCAAATCGCTTTCATCTCCTCAATCTCCAGAGCATACGATATCCGATTCCGCCGATTCCACTACGTTTCTTGAATCTGTAACTCACGCATTTCTTTTTACTTCTCACTATATCTTTTTTTCGAATCTCAACACTTCATGTGTGTGTTTTGTGTTTCTGCGTTTCATTTGCTGTATCAATTTAGTTAAATTTGCTATATATGGAGTTTAACTGTTTCCAATTGCTGCAACAATCATACATGCATACATGCTTGCTTTATGGTAAATTTCTGTTTCCTTTTAACGAACTACGAGTTTGTGCGATGTGTTTGACAATTGACTATTAGTTTTCTCTCTCACTGAATCTCTCGTGTTGCTGATTCCGGATTTATGCGATTCAATTTAGTTGCAATTGGTCTTCCGAATCTGATATTTTCACGGATCGCCACTGTTAGATTCTGTGTGTGGCATCATAATGTGATTTTTCTGCAATATGTTTTGATCTACTTAACGTTCCTGATTATATGTAGCATCTCACAGTAGGAAACATTACGTTTCCATTTTTCTCATTATACATAATTAGGTTAGTCTTTTTCTTTCTACTATTACTCTAGGTGGTTATATTGTTTATACTTTGTTTTCTTGTACGGCTATGATACTTTGAAGCATGTAAAAGCATTTTGGAACTTTTCTTTTAACTTGTATACTTGCACTTGTTACATTTTACCGTCTAAATTGCAATTTAAGATTTATAGGTGAACACATTTCTGATTTTGGCTGATTGACCAAAAGAGTGGCTTATAACATCACTGTTAGTTCATATGCAAATTTCTTTGGCGATCCTTTGGTTTAAGTATTCTATGTTTGAAATATGATCATTATGATATTGTATATTACTAGTCCACCGATGTTGGGAATATGATTGTTAGGATACCGTATATTACAATCCTACATATTCTATTATTCAAATTAGTTATTAGTGGTTCATATTTTCTTGTCTTATTTCAGTAGATATTTGACACAATTCTTTATCATTAGAGTGCCTTAGAGACTTGTCTTGTTGTTTGACATTTGCACCTGGATAAATTTTCTTTTCATTTCGTAACCTCTTGAAACATCTATAATTCTTAATAATCAGTATATAGTTTTTGCTGGTTGCTGGATTTACAGGTAGAAAATTCTATTCCCTATTTTTTATTTGGAATATTACAGCTTTATCATACCTGGTGCGTGAATCAGGAAATTTTTCAACCTCAAGGAATGGCAGAACAGCAGAAGGAATCCTCGCCTAAAGATTTGAAGAAGAAAAATTCATTGCTAGGTTTTTCTCCATATTGATTTTTTGCTTTTATTTTGTAGTGAGTGTCACTTGTAGGTTCTTCCATTTTTCCTTTAACTTGCCAAAGTTTGTGACACGAGATTCTTAGATATCTCTCAACTTGTTAGTTTGTGAGATTGCATTCTCATCTACACTCGGAAAAAGTAAACACACACGCAAACACACACACACACACACACACAATTTCATTTTCCGGTGGTTATCCTTAAACAATAACACTGATGTCACATAAGTATTAATTTTGTTTTTCCTTTGGATTTTTTTATAATTCAAGCAGATGATGATTTCGGGACAGAATTTCTTGGCTCCTGGAAACCCATGTCAATGGCAGATGATGATGCCATGGATTTTAGCTTTAACACAGTTTCTAAAAGCAAGAAAAAGATATTCGACTTTGAAAAAATGTAAGCACACCTAATGTTAGTTTCAATTTGTCAAAATAAAATATTCGACTTTAAAAATGTTTTAGGTTGATATATTCCATGGTCAGTCTTGCAGATGAATTAAGTGTGCAGTAGTTTGGTTATTATGCAGATTTACAATGGTTATGATTGTTTATGTAAAAGAATATTTCAGTTAAGGAATATATTATCCGGATTTACATATATGCTTATACAATGCATTTGCAAGTTTGTAGTTCCTTACCAATTGTTACAAATTATCATTGGTAGGGACATGAATTTCGATCTGGATACTGCTTTTGGCAAAATATCATCATTTAACGTGGACATGTCAGATCTTGATTTTACAAGCCCACCCAAAAAGCCTTCTCAGTCTACAGACAAAAAGGGAGAAGCTTCTTGTGCAAAAGGAGGGAAACAAGATGGATTTAATTTCAGCTTTGATTTTAATGAGTAAGTGGGGTAATTATTCAAGGCAACTTAATGCACAAATATGTTTTTTTGAGTTATGCAACATCAATTTGAGTGATTAAAGGTATGCACACATTCTCATATTATCTTGCCTTTTACTGGTGTAGGTTGGATAGCTTCAATCTCAATTCAAACGTACTAAAAGTAGATACTAGTAATGAGGACAGTTACCCGAGAAAGAAAGGAGTTACTGCAGAAGGAAATAATACAGAAAATGCTAAAAAACCTAACATCAATGATGATGACAGAGGCGTTCCTTCATCTAGTGATAATAAGACAACGAAACCTCGAGCATCAGAGAGGCTGGAAACTTTGAACACTGAGACTTCAGTTGGTAACCTAGGGAATCTAGTTTCCAGACAGGATGTTTCTGTTTCTAAATTTTCTTCCTCTGAGAACCTTGACACGGAAGTTAAGAATCAGACTTCTGATACTAGTAAGATAACAATTATGAAAGAAATAGATCAAGAAAAAGACTTGTCTGAGGAGACAAAGTCAACCAAATCAAAATCTGAGCAGGTTATCGACAAGGTACCTTCCCAGTCTGTAAGTCAAAGTGATTCAGAGCAAGACACTATCTCAGAAAAACATACAAAGGTTTCTTTATCTGGAACAAGAGGAATTAATGTTACAGCTGATAAACAAATGGTTAATGGTAAGGCAACATTTGTAGATTCTGATGTTGTAGACTTACAGTTAGAGCATTCATCCCTACCTCTTATCACTGAATCAGATGGCATTGTTAGAGAAACAATTAATCTAGGTAGCAGTGCTGAAGAAGTTTCTAATGACACTCAACCAGAAAATAGTTATTCAAGTTCCGGAAATATTACTAAAGTTGATTCCTTGAAGAAGAACTCATGTGACAATAGCATAAGAGAAAATAAAAGAACAGCTTTGAAGTGTCACTTGGTTACAGCAAGCAGGTTGGACTGTTTCTTTTCTTTTTATGATCATGTCTTTGTAAGTTTTTTTATTTTTTTTTTAATTTTAATTTTAATTTTAATTTTTTTTTAAATTTAAATTTAAATTTAAATTAATTTTTTTTTTTTAATATTATTAGCTGACTTGCTGAAATTCCTTTTCTGCAAGGTAGCAAGGGCATAATGAATTTTGTTTTTAGAAGTATTTACTGTTTTTCACAACTTTCACTCATTTAATGCAGTAACCCCATAGTTGATAAAGTCACGCAGATGAAAGATAAAGATCTCCAAGTGAAGAAGTCAAATATAGTCAGTATGCTAGAGAACAAAAGGTCTTTAAAAAATCCTTCATCAACATCTGGAACAAAGAGTGTAGTCTCCTTCGACTGTAAAAAAAATGCTGACATACACCTGAGATCCATAGCCCAAGAAAGATGTGTTATGCTTACCTCAATAAGTGTGTTTACTGGCCTTTCAATTGTAGAATGTCTTATATATATATTTTCCTCAACAGGAACAACTTCAAATCCAATGAGACAAAGTTTGGGAGCAAAATGGCAAGCGATTCACTCCTAGGTTCTAGCAAAGTAATTAGGGATACACCAGCATTTCTTGGCAGCAAAGATGATCCTAAAAGTTGTAATGCCAGGTAATATATATGCTCCTGGATTTCAGTTATATGGGAAGCTTCTTATTTTATAAACACAAACTTTGGCACTGCAAAGATGATATCTTTGTGAAAGTTAGGTTGTTACTTCACAAGTAATGAATGTAACTGTTACTTCCGACCATGATCAGGAAGGGCGTTGTTTTTGATGGTACACCAAGTGCAGGAAAGTTGGCTGGAAATATGAAATCATTTCATGAAGATGTAAATAAAAGAAAGACCATGTTTCTAGAAACGGGCACGTCAACAAAAAATGTTAATATTTTGAGGTAAGGCTTCTGCTGTTGAACGCTGACTTTTGTTAGGCAATTTGGTGGCCGAACTAAAAATCATGCCAGAATCCAGATACTAATTTGTGGATATGAATATGAATTTGTGTTGGTTGGTTTTGCTAACAGGCAACATTATAAAATCATAGTGGCGGTACTTGCCAATGCTTTTATTCAACTAGATGTAAACCCATGTGTCTGATGAGTTAGAAAATAAATTTGGTTTGAACTTTGTTTAATTACAAAACATGTTCTAAGTTCTAACATTTACACAGTACACATTATGGTCTTAAACTTTACAAAATGCTTACATGTTTTAAACTTTGTTTAAATAATATTTTTATCATTTAACATTATTAAGTAAAAAAATGATACAATATTAAGTAAAAAAATGCTAATGTAAAAATCCCACTGACTGTGTTCTTTAATCATCTATATAACCTACTGAAAATATGATAGGCTGTACATCATTACCATAATGTCTAGAAGCATAAGACGTGCACCTCATTGTTTGCATCATATCCTATCCTTTCAAGTATGAAGTATCTCCTGCAAAACACTGCAGTTCCATTATACCACCATGATTGTAATTCATTTTCAGTACTGATATGATTTGATAGATGCTTAATGAAGTTGATTTAATCTTCCAAATAAGTTGACAATTGCGGCCAAGTTGCTTTTATGGCAAAACAGTAGACATTCAAGTTGTTGAAATGACTCTTCATAGCTAGGAGTTCAGTATGTCACAACAGATGTAGCCAAAGAAATATAAGTTTCTTTTGAAGGGTTTTTGACGGTTCAGAGATTTCAAATGTTTGATGTCATGGATTGAGATAAATTAATTTAACGGTAAAGTTAAAATGTAGAATCAGTTCATTGAATAATTTGAAAAATGAGATTTATAATTTGGATCAGTATTTTTGATATTTTATAATTTGAGATTTTTGATATTTATACTTTGAATCAGTTCATTAAATTAATTTGGATCTCATTCCTGTAGTCTCTTGTTTATGAGATTTGTAATTTCAATATTTAGGATTTTTTTCGCCAATACGATAAAAATGTGTTTATTTGATTTTGTAAACTTCGTCTCTCACACACACACACACACACACATGATCTCTGATTCATTTTCTTTGTGAAAATTTTCAGTTCTCAGGTTAATCCTTGCAGCTTAACAGAGAAGACAGCTAAACTTACTACTCAGATATCTCTAAGTTCTCAACCTGAAGCTTCGAGCAAGGAGTCCTTTCAGAAATCAAAGATCACCAACATAGAAGGAAATAAACTTTCTTCTTTTAAAGCTTGCAAGATCACACCTGCTTTTTCTAGTGTAAAAACTTCAAGGTCTGTACCAAGTTAGTTGCTTTAGTAAAACTCTTGTAAAGATTTTGATTGATGTTTTTTCTATCTCAGGAATATTGGGGATAACTCAGTTTTAGCAATGTCTTTACACCAAAATGAGGCAAACTCATTGGCAAGTTCTGAACAAAGAAAAGAGACACAGGCTGTTTTAGCATCAAACGGTGATCATCTGACTAACAGTGGTGATAATCAAAAGGCTTCAGCCCGGTTCTTGAAGAGGAAAAGTATTGAGGTTTGATATGACTTTTTTACTTTTGAGCAATTGATGGAAGAAATTATCACCAAATATTTTGATGGCCATAGCCTATGCCTTTTCTCTTTTTTCCTCCTTTAGTGTCATAGCTGCAACTTTCTTCATTTAATGTCTCCTACTGTATAAATATTCACCTTGGCCCACACTCAACTGCATAATAGTTTCTTTTTTCCATGGAAGAAAAAATAATGACAAAAGTATGAACATTGTAGAACTTCACTACTATATTACTCTAATAGGAGTATTAGTATTTAGTACCTTCCAATGAAGGAAAGAATCATCCTAAAGTATTTATTATAACACCTTTAACTATAAGACTCAAATTTGCAGAATTCTGAAGAAGATTTAACATCCTTGAGGCCCCTAAAGCGCCTACCTCAGTCTCCAATCAAAAGCAGGTCCGGCAGAACAAATTGATTGTATTACTTTTTGTTGGTAGCATAGATTTTGTAATTTATTTTTTTTGGTTTTTCTGAATAACATTGTTCTTAACAACTCCAGAAATGAATCTAAAGAATCTTCAGGAAAAGTTGAACAGGTAAACTAACAGATGTTGGCATTATTTTATCTGTTATGATGTCTTATATTTACATATAAATGCTAGGAAACTTAGGGATATTTAAGTGTGATACTTGTTAGTACTAGTTTTATTTCTTCTTTGTCATATCTATACATATATGTTAGTCTAATTCACTTATATTTGAAAATCAGGTAGAGAGAAAGCCCAAAGGCTTAGCCTACTACGATTCAACCTCTGGACCGAAAAGTCCATCAGAGATTAAAGTAACAGAAGTTGAAATACCTGATTCTGTATTCATGGAAGACAACGGTAATGTTGAAAAGGCTGAAGCATATATGAAGGAACTTGAAAATGTGAGTGATCTAAATCTACAGACAATATCATAAATTTCACTAATATAAATTATTCAATTTACTGGATTATCAAACTCTAGTGAAAACAACAAGGATATGTTTGGTGGCTAAGATAAGGAATAAGATATGTGGAATTATTTTACCGTATTATAACTTACTGTTTGCTGAGACAGTATACCTGTTACCTAGAATTGGAAGAAGTAATTTGTTAAATTAAAAAAGAATAATGACACTTATTTTGGGACATTTTAATATTCTAAAATTAATTTGGGGATGGAAGGAGTACTTAATAATCTATTATTTGGAGCATATTAAATATTAGTTATGATAATATCTTATTAGGCTCATATGATATTTCATTCTATCCAACTCTGTATACTATCTTTCCTTATCGTGCCTTCATTACCAAATAAGCCCCAATTATGTTTAAGCACTAGAACTGCTATTGAAAAATGAAAAAAAAAAAAGATATGCTGCTGGTTACTAAGAAAGAGATTTTATTGCAGTGTAATAGGTTCCTTTAACCATAAGTTCAGACATACGAAAAACAGTTTGGTAGAATTCAACAATTTATATGAGCTGATTGTTAAAGATAAATTTTATTTGGCAAACACTGTCTACCCACCGTGGTTGCCGTTTAATAATTAGTGTATCCCCTGTTTTCATTGTCAGTTCCACCAAAATAACTCAATGCTCAAAATTTTAGTTACTATGAAAACATTTATTTTAATCACTATCAATATATATATGACATTTTGAAATCAAATTTACTGTACCAAAATAAAAAACAAAATTTCAAGAGTATCATAAAGTTCGAACCAGTGTGTAGAAATTTAGAATTGGCTTTTGTTTCTCCTCAATAATATAACATGTATCTCACACGTTTTAAAATTTAAGAGGAAGCATGTTATTTAGACAAATGACTGTGTTGGCCTGAGGCTGATTAAGAAGCATGCAAGGAAGTACACTTCTATCTTCTTTTATAGTACAATTTCTAGTTCCTTAATTGACAGTGCTTGTCTTTATATTTAACTGTTTGAGTAAAAAATAGTTTAACTGTTTGTACAAGCAAACCAATTAATTTTATCACTTAATGATATGGTAGTTTTATGCACTTGCATTGATTTACATTTTAAGTTTTCTTTAATAGAACTGGATGGTGATGAATTGTCTTTTCCATCCATGTATCTGTTATGATAAACAGAAAAATAAAACTGCACCTCGGGGATTTCTTTTTAAATGTGATTATTTGCAGATTTGTAACATGCTGAAAAAAAGGCACGAGGAAGCAAAAGAGTTATTAGTGCGAGCTGTTGTCAACGACAATAACCTGCTGATGCTTAATCATCCCATTTATGAAGAAAAAATATCCTTTCATTCTTCTTTCCAGTCATATCCTCCTACACTGTCTATTTGTAGATATTAAAGCTGGTTATTTCCTTAGCATTTTTTAACATTCAGAAGGTTCAGAAATTTGCTTCTCAATTGATGTCAAAGGAGATTCAAACTTGATCAGCAATAAATTGTTGCATTCGAAGGTATGTAGCCTATTCTGCACTATACCATTTATTGGGTTTTGAATCACCATTTAAATTTAAGGACAGAGTACATTCATATAAAATTTGTATGCTTGTTCCTTCAGTGATGTCTGGACTGAAACATTTTCCATTTTTCTAAGATGAAAAACTGTAAAAAAATGGACATCTTTTTGGTTCATGAAGGTTTCAAGTATGTACGAAGTCTATTCTATATTGTGATGCATGCCACAAGTCCATTTTGATGTTGTCATATTTAGGCGTTGATATAATTAAATACTCCCTCCGGTCCTTTTTATAAGGAACACTTCACTTTTTTAGATTAATTAAATAATTAATGTACATGATCTGCATTATAGACCAGATACATTAATTATTTAATGAATCTAGAAAAGTGAAGTGTTCCTTATAAAAAACACCGGAGGAAGTAAATATTTAGCAACGTAAATTCCCTCTTAGTGCTACTTTTAAAAAAAAAAGGTTTCACAATTGATTTTGCATGTCTTGGAAGGTTCCAGTGTCAGACATTTGGTCTTGAACATCAATGGTGAGGTAGAAATGATGGTTTATGGCAGAGCTAAAATGCGAACTCTATGGCACAATGGGTAGCAAAATTAGAAGAAAAACAGCCAAGGTCAATCTAATTACGGGAGAGGGAGCAAGAATCTCAAAATTTCTTTGTTAAAAATAATTGTTACAATTTGTTGATTATGAAATAATTTGATATAGAAAATATCCAAACTACAAAGTGCCTGTATTTTCCACGAATCGTCAAACCATCCATATACGTTTTTTCCTAAGCAACAATTTTGAGCTTCTTATTTTCAGGTTAAATCAACCACTAGACGCATGTCTGCTTTGTTCAACCTCAACCAAACAAACATAAAATCCGGAGAAACAGAGCTAGGCTCTTGTTTAGCTGTTCCTATACGACTATATCCATCATATTCAAGTTGTGAGTAAATAGCATGTAAATCTGTGATACTATTACTGTGATAACAATTTCAATAACGATTCCTTCTGTTGTCTATGTTTCTTGCTTAGCTAAACAACATCATGTCGTTTTGCAATTCAAAAAAAAAAAATATACATGTTGGATTTGCATCCATTCAAAATCAGCTGCTTCTTCTAGTCACACCAAGTCTCTTTTTTCTGATGTCTTTGTTCCTCAGTCATATTACAAACTACATACTGACCTACAAAGCATGGGTTATCAGACAAAATTAATTTCATCAGAAACTTGAAAATATATCAGTCATTTAGAAAGCATTTTGGATGCTTGAATAGTGTTTCGTGCTATCTTTTGTCAAGCGAGTGGAAGTTATCTTTATAGGAAACTAAGGCTAGTTTTTTATAGCAAAATTTAATATAATCAGCTGCATTGTAAGAGTAAGAAAATGCACGTTTATGGCCAAGAAAGCCAATCAAATGTGAAAAGAATATATAATGGGACATGATACAATTTAGCACGTATAAGCTCAGCCACCGTTTATCCATCAATTATTTCGTTTTTTGCATAATGAAAAATTAAGATGCTTAGCGTGATCTGCTCCTTCAACTTTTTCTTTTAGATTATTGGTATAGAATGTATGCATCCCGTAAATTCTCTTTGAAGATTACACAGAAATGGAAGGTTATCGGACAACAAGCTGCACCATTATGAAAATTATGTGATTTTTTTTTTGTTTAGATTTCTTTAAAACAAGTTTGAGCAATTGTGAGTAACAGAGTAAACATGAATTAGTTTCACAATCTGATCTTGTCTCGGAGTAAGTTCTGAGCCCCAACTAATTCAAGCAACCTTTTGGGTTATTGCTTATGTTAAAAAAAACAAACTTTTGTAAATCTAGTGTACTTATTAAAAATTGTATTCCATCATCCTTTTCTGGTTTATATTCTAGGAAAAGAAAAATGAATCACCGAGTAAAATGGCAAGTATGCAGGTTAGTTAGCTCCACACAAACATCACAAAAAATATTAAAATACCTTATCGGAACGGTCAAGTAAGCAACTATGCATATTAGTGAACTAAAAAAAAGTTTCAATTGGTCATCATTGATGTGACTCTTCAAAGGTTGAAGGCAAACACGACTGAGAAATGGGGCTACTCGCCTCAGTCAGATTAGCCTTTTTTTATTAGTATATTTTTTCACATACGACATAGCAACACACTCACCAGGCAACATATTAGCACTAGGGTGGTGAATGATGTGGTTGAGGATGGAATACAACAAATTTGGCTTTGCATATAAATCCAAGATGTATCTTTTTAACATATGTCCAAACAAATATTTATTTTTAACGTATATTAAGGATAGTAAAAGCTTTTGGCAATTAGTTGGAAGTGCTCATTAAGATACAAAAACGAATTGCGCGACATACTCAGACAAATGTTTTCATGTGCTTGGATTTCCACTTAGATTACTAAAACAAATAACTATGACTAACCATGATGCTTATATATACACTGCCTTTCTTGCTTGAATATAGCAAAGTGTCCAGCATTCGTCAAATTCTTAAGTGGCAAATTAAAATGGCAAGACTGAGTTTCTGTCTCTTTACTTTGCTCTTGTTACTTTCATTCTCCATATCCGAGACTCGGCCGCTGAGGAATGGTGATCCATTTTCTTTCCATTTCCATGCTAGCTCCGACATCTTCTTTGGTACAGTCAAGCACTACCTTTATCCAGGATCAAAAGATAGAAGCCTGTCAAAGATAGATAAATTGAACAGGAGTACTAAGGTTTCATTCAGCATTGGCTTCAGAAAGAGCAATGCAACAAGAAACCACTACTTTAAACCCCTTCGAGTCAGTCCGGGAGGCCCAGATGCACACCATCACTTCAAAGTAACTGGAGGACATGGGAGGAGATAGATAAACTGTGTGCATTCGATATCGTTTTATAATGAAAAGAGTCTTTTCGTAAAATCATTTTATGAGAATGAAAAAAAAAAAACCTTGAGTGGCACATGCCACCCTCAAGGTGGATATTTTGTTAAAACTTTTAAGTTTGTAATGAATCTTTTAATCCCAATAAATAAGACATGTGCCTTTTGTTGATTTTAGAATACAGAGTAAGCAGTAATAATTGCATTTCGTCCTATTAGTAAATAGCTTAATCACTTTGATCATGGAACTTCCTGGTACAAGGGTGTTGCAATTCAAAGTGCAGTACTCTGCTGTAATATTACTTCTGGTTCAATTAATTCACGTTTTCCTTGGAAAAAAGAATAATTTTAAGAGAATTAACTTGTAATAGATTATGAGTATATTATTAGTTTGATCTTCTAGACGAACACAGACAGATATATACTTTTTTACCAGCTGATTTAAATTATTTCTACCACAACTTTTAATTAGAAAAAAGTTAGTAATATACTATATATTAAATATACACTTTTACTAAATGTGTGACATTTACCAAGTGAGTCTTATTAAATTTGAAATAAGTTTCTCATCATTTGCTGATATCCATATCATCTTCACTATAATATTTGAGATCAGAGATGCAAAACTAAAAGAGAGATGAAGAAAGTATGCTGTCCTAATTGTAAGGATAATATTGGTAAATATTATTAGTCTTTCATATTTAAGAACTTTACTAACCCCAACAAATTTGAGACAATTACATATTAAAATGGATTCTAGATGCCAATAACAAGCAATTTAGTCTTTACAATATAAATATAATAAATAATCTTCAAAGTATAAAGGCAAAATATCATTTTTGATCCTTTAATTTTATTTCAGAGTTTATTTTAGTCCCTTAATTTTAAAAAAATGTCAACTTAATCTTTTAATTGTTCAAAAAGCGCCAAAAAAGTAATTTTCGTATAGTTTGCTCAAACAATGTTTCCAACACGAGCAGTATGCGTGGTAGTTGAGTTGACTTTGAAAAGTCATCTTCTTCGTTCCCAATTTGAGCTTCGTCCCTTTCTTTTTAGGTTTTTGCTCAAACCAAATTAGAGTTTATCATTTGGTTGATTATGTACTGAAATTGCTCGTGCAAATCGAAGGAACCATTAACAATGAATTATGGGCGTTGTTCAAACGAATCTAATCAAAAGAGCTCAGAAAGTTTTGATTCCAATGTATACACAAGCTCAAATCTCCAATGGAAACCTACATATCGTTGTGGAAACAAGGTAGTTCTTCGCAGGGCATCAATCATTACGAATTTTAGAAAACAATTTTGGAGATGTTGACATTTTAAGGTAAGAAAGAATTTGAAAATTTTGTTCTCCGCAGTGTCAACTGATATAAGCCATTTGCCTAATTCACACAAGGTTCTACGCAAGCTAGTTGTGGATTTTTTGATTGATTCTATGAAGATGTGGTAGATGAGAATGACCAATTCATGAAGAAGAAAAAAAGTAGGTTGGAGAAGCTAGCAAAAGAAGTTGATGCAGCAAAAATGAAAATCGAAAATCTTATGGCTACAAATGAGGAACAAAAGCAACAGTTGAGGGAACTTCAAATTCAAATGAAGAAGATGGTGAACTGGGAAATTTTTTTGGAAGATTATGTTTTGTATTGTTTTATGTGTGTTGGTATTTCGGATGTTGCAAGAACATATAATTGTTTCTGGATAAGGTAATTGTGTTAGGTTGCATCTGTTTGTAACATTTGAAATATTTAATGTTTGTATCAGTTAATGTAATTGTGTTAGGTTGCATCTGTTAGCATCACTTTGAATGACATAAGTGTATCAATTAATTTGTGGTTATCAGTTTGAACGACATAATTATATCATTGGTTTATTACACATTTTATTAGTTGAGACTAATTGTTTGGTTTTCATCAATTGGCACATAAAACCAATACAATTTGTGGTTTAAACCTAAACACATTATACCAAGACAGAGAAAATAAGGCACAATTGATTTATACCAAAACACATAACTAATATGTGGTGTATACCATTAATATTCTGCTTTACAACATAAGTTCAAAACACATAACTTATTCTGCATAATAACATAAGTTCAAAACACATTACATATCCAAAACACACTGCATAAGGACACATGTTCAAATGTAAACTAAATTATAACATAAACTGAATTCATCAGACAAGAGACAGACAATTCTAACTTAAACTAAATTTTTTTCTTTGGTGTGGTTCTCTTTAGTGGTGTAGTCCTTCTTGTGGTTGGCCCAACTGCACTTTTGGCTACACCAAATCTAGGGTTAGGTTCTGGTGGTATAAATGGTGTTGATGGCCTCCTAATAGATAGCTTCTTTGCCCTTCCATGTGTTGATTGCTGAGATATTTAAGTATCTGGTTGTTGAGATACTTGTTGAGTGGATGTTTGTTGAGATGCTTGTTGAGTAGGTGGTTGTTGAGATGCTTGTTGTTGAGATGGTTGACTAACTGGTGTCACCTTACAAGTAAGTTTGTTGTGACCTAGTTTGTTGCACCTACTGCACATGACAATGAAACTGATTCTTCTCATTTTGCGATTAGAGCCATCAATCTCTCCATGCTCTAGATTCCTTTTCTTCTCTGGTCTTCTAGACACTTTCCTATACTTAGGTGGTTGCACATTAGGATACTCTGTTCTAACCCACAAAATTGATCCATTTACAGGACAAATCACATGTTCGTAGACTGCCATGTATCTTGATTTCCTGTAATACTCAGGGATATAGTCATCAACCTAATGGTTTCTACTCTTCATAGCTGAAAATGCATGAACACAAAGAAGACCTATGAGTTTCCATCTTCTGCAGGAAATGTTCCTTCAAATTGACTGTAAACTTATCTGCTGGATTTCCAAGGTGCCTCACTTCAAAGATATGCTCAGCTAACATCCTACAACAAAAAATTTTAGGTCAACACATGATACTCACATAAAACTTGTATGACACACAAAGTTTTTTCTTGTATAATTACCTGACAAGCCATAAATTTGTGCATGTGCTTGTTTGTTCAATTTCCCTTCTAATATTAGGTAACACATCATCATCTGCCAAGTTTTAAAACCTCATCATATTGGTAACCCATCTTTCCTTCATGTAGGTCCTGATTTTTTCCATCATGACTATCAGTGGCTTGAACCTTGACTTAAGAATGACATTATTAAAAGCTTCTAACAAGTTATTGAGAACAACATCACACTTGTTATGTGTCTTAAAGTATGACCTACTCCAGAATCTTGGTGGAGTGCTCAACATGTGTTTGAAGGCATCTTCATTGACAACTTTCATTACATAACTTGAAAAGCAACCATCAAAACCTATGAAATGTCTATAAAACTTGAAGCTCTTCTTACATGCCGCATAACATATGTATAGCCTTATGAAATAAGGTCTTTGATCATCAATATCTTCTTGAACATGTTGAACATTTATTTTTACTGTTGACCCTGAGTTTGTTCTTAATATGACATGACAATAATCATAAATTCTAGTATAATCCTTTAGGAAAGAACCATCAACCATGTCTCTAGCTGCAAATATAGCTCTTATATCCTTAATCTTTATCCTAGGATTGTTTTTCAAGGAATTTTGAATCCATTTAGTACTCATCATCTTTACATTATACTCTCTATCACAACTATAAATGTCAACTACCTTCCTTAATTGCCAAGAATCCTCATTTGCCAACTTAGCACAATATGCTTCCTACTCACATCCACCTTTACCTTCCTTAGTTGGACATGTCTTTTTGTAACTTGAACATGTGGAACTTCTTTTCCCTAACTCTACTGTTATCATCATTGTTCCTCCTCCGTACACACTAAATTCCTCATCAATGAATTCACCACTGTGATAGATTTTGAGATGTAAATATTCGTCCATTTCAAACTAGACCCTAAAAATAGAATTGCAGAAACAGATAGATTTCAGAAAGATTGCAGAAACCATAAACACCTAAACATAAACCCTAAAACTACAACATTTTAGAATTGCAGAAAGATTTCATGAAACAAGCCTGTAATCAACAATAGTGTCTTCGATTTCACCTTCAAACAAGCTTTTGATTTCGCCTACTCTCCTCCTTTCGAAAATCGCATATGATTCCTCCTTCGCCAATTGCTCTAGTAGGGTTCATACGCCTTGCATGTGTTTTATGCACAAAAGCCTTCAGTTTCTTTTTTAAGGTAGCCTCGTATCCACCTAAACGACACGTATGCGCCACCTGTACTCTAAAATTGACTTTGACTAACGGAGAAAACAGAAATGACTAATGTGACGTTTTTGAACAATTAAATGATTAACTTGACCTCTTTTAAAATTGAGAGATCAAAATTAGGGTGGCAATTGGATCCATTAAGACAAAATCCATCCACAAAAAAATCCATCAAATCCATCCACCATATAAAAAATAAGATAATGGATTGAATTAAATCCATCCATTTATATGCATGGATTGGTTCAATCCATCCAACATATTTTAAGGATCTAATGGATTATTTTTATCTCCGTTAGATTTATTTTTTAAAAAATAATTAAAAAATAATAAAAAAAAAAGAATTTATTTTTTTCTAAAAAAAAACTGAAATTTTTCCAAAAAAAAAAAAAGATTTTTTTTGGAAAAAAAACCGTTTTTTTGAAATAAAAAAACTGATTTTTTTTTCCGAAAAAAAACCGATTTTTTTTCCAAAAGAAAATCAATTTTTTTTCTCGAAAAAAAACTAAATATTTTTTCCCAAAAAAAAAACCGATTTTTTTTTTTGAAAAAAAAACTATTTAAAAAAAAAAATTAAAATATCGATTTTTTGAAAAATATAAAAGAGTCGAATTTTTCCAAAAAAAAAACTGACTTTTTATTCGGAAAAAAAATTAATTTTTTTAAAAAATAAAAAAAAAACGTTTATTTTTTCAAAATAAAAATAAAATTGGATGGATGGATATCCATCAATTAAAAATATGTTAATGGACGAATTTGATGAATTTTATTCTTAACGGATGAATTGGATTGGATAATTTTAAGAAATTTTTAGTGGATTGTTAATGAACTAATGCATTGTTTTGATTCATCCATTAACAATTCAATCCATATCCATCCAATCCATCTATTTTGCCACCCCTAATTAAAATAGATTCCGAATTAAAGTTAAAGGACAAAAAGATATTTTATCGAAAAATTTAATTGGTATGCAATGACAGTGTAAAATTATTTTACACTGTCAACCAATCACCCTCATGTATCCCGCCACTTCAAACTGTAAATTTTAAGTTACTGATATGACATGACAGATTGTTAAATTTTTATTGGATGACAGTATAAAATTATTTTACACTGTCAGTGCATACCAATTAAACTCTTTATCGAATATATAAAATCTGTCAATTAATTTCTCACTATTAAAATATACATTAAAATTAAATGGGTGGATTTCATACTTTTTATAACAAGCAAGGAGCAGTATTTTAAGGATATATATGTAAGCAAATATGAAGTAACCAATTGGGAGGGCAAAAGAAAGGTACAAAATTAGGCAATTTCGTACAAAGGTTCGCTAAGATTTGGGTTTCTAATTCTATAGTGATGTTAAAAGTAGGTCTATAGTGGGTTTGAATGAGAATCAGTGATATATTATTATATGCACGAATTGTGATGTAGAGATAAAAGTGATGCACAGTATATATATTAACCAGCCATGATACCCTAGCAGCATAGGACATCTAAGAAGGAAACAAAAAAATAACAAGTTTAAGTGGAAAATATACTTTATGGATATATACAAAATTGTACCTAAAAAATAGATATATAGAAGTCAATGCCAATAATGTTGAGTGTGTGAGAAAGATAAAAGGCACACTAGTGCCATTTAAGCATGTTAGGATAAGGTAAAGAATATATAATAGGAATGATTTCTTCTTATCAAAGTGGATTTTCTGATATAATCTTCTTGCAATACGAATGATTTCTTCTTATCAAAGTGGATTTTCTCTTGATATAATCTTCTTGCAATAGTATCCTATTGAAAATGATACAGTAGTTAATTGCATGTCTAAAACTACAGATTAGTTGGACCCATCAAGTGAAAAAAATACAGATGCATGCCTCCAAGCCAGTAGTATTAGCTGGTGAGTTGTGTAATAAACTAAACTATACTCATATGTTAAGGACAGGGTCGGTCTCTTATACAATGCCGACCAGCATTAACAAATACTGAAACTGCCATTTGACAACACTAAACTGCTAGCCTATCGATCTATACATCTACACTTATATATATATATATATATATATATATATATATATATATATATATATATATATATATATATATATATATATATGGAGTTTGAGCATGCGGGTAGTAAGCCTAAAATGCCTAGGTATTTGCCTAAAAATATGGATGATAAACCATGTCTTTTTTTTAGACTATTCTACAAGGTGAATTCTTATCTATCCACCTCAAAAAGTTGGTAGAGTTACCCATAGAGTAAATTGCATTGAAAAGCTACAAAATTTAAACTATTAAATATATAATTAAATATAATAAAATGATATGACATTGATTGATGGGTTGAAGATACACTACCCACCTTTTTGTGGTGGGTACTAATAAGAGATATTATGAGTTGGTCTTTTGATCAGATTTAGCGACCGCAAGGGTGTGTATAATAGAGCTCCCATATTCATTGGACAAAATTACGCATATTGGAAAGATTTACATGTACGTGTATCTTATGTCGGTTGATAAATTGCTTCTAGTTGCTGTCGAGGACAATCCTTTTATCCCTAAGAATATCCTTGATGGCATTTAGGTTAAGAAAACTCTCAAGGATTGGAATGATGAAGAAACTAAAAAGACATCTTAGGATCTGAAAGTGAAGAATATATTAATATCCACCTTGAGTGCTAATGTATATTTTTCAATTCATCATTATAAAACATCTAAAACAATGTGAGATGCATTTCAATTTCTCCATGAGAGAACTGAAGATGTTAAACAGTCTAAAATTAACTCTTTAACATAGGAGTATGACCTCTTCCACATGTAGAAAATTTGGGTAAAACTATGTCTAATCAGGATTGTGCTAAGAAAATTCTAAGATCTATGTGCAAGGAGCGACAACCAAAAGTAATTGTCATCAAAGAATCTCAAGATCTAAAGTTACTTGATATGTCAATGCTTTGTAGAAAGTTCACTGAACATGAACATGAGCTGAAAATATTTGAAGCAAGTGAAAGCAATGCAAAACGAAAGGAAAATAAAAGAAGAGGAGAAAAATATTTCTTTGAAGGTCTCCACTCCCAAGACCAAATTAAAGGACGATGAAGATAGTACTAGTGAAAAACTCTTCGAAGGATGAAGATATGAGATTGTTTGTCAGACGTTTCAATCAATATATGAAAAAATAATTTTAATTATTATGACAATAATTTAATGAAGTTAAGAAAGTCTAACCTACCAAAGAAGTGGAAAGATAAAAAAAAGGAAGAAAGAAGGGTAACATGATATGAATGTGACAAACCCAAGCACTACAAGATTGATTGTCCAAGTTTAGTGAAGCACATAGACAAGTAAGCGTTATACAAGACGAAGGGAAAAAATACCAATGGTCATAAAGTGTACATTTATGAGGAAGACAATGGAGATTCCTACTTTTTAGATGATAACTAAGATGAAAATGAGATATCTCATCTATGTCTGATGACACATTACAAAAACAAAGATTCAGAGGTAAGTGATTCTGACTCACATTCCATGCCTTCTTATAATGAGCTATCAAATATTTTTCATGAAATGCATGCTGAGGAAGAAAACAAAGATTTAGAAAATATTTTTGAAACTTGAAAAATAAATTTTAAAACTTAAAGGTGCTTTAGGATCCTTGAAAGAGTACCATGCATCTCTTGTGAATGATAAGTTTTGTTCTCCTCATACTTTATAAGAAAAGGTAGAGTTAGTTGAGTGTGATAATTTTTCTAATTTAAATTTAAAATTAGTAACTTAAAAGGACAAATAACACAATTTTCTGAAACTCCTACTATTGTTTCTATTACTCCAAGTTATGAAGGACAAAGTGTTAACAAACCTTATACGAAAAATGTTTATGTGAGCATAAGTCAAAGTTTTGGAAAATTCAAAGGTAACTAGGTGTTTGCTGACGTGTAAATTATTGAAGTCTCAAGCGGAGGAAAATGGGACTTAGTATTTTCAAGAAAAGGAATGTTTTTGGAAAACATTTCAACGTCAGTATTTTTGACAGTACCAGGCGCGTCAAATTGGCATTTATTTGGGCACGAGGAAATATTTTGTTCAAAATAAATAACTATTTCTTAGTCTCATCCTAAAAGACACGTGGAAGGAATGTAGAAGTAAAGTGCACGCAGGAGTCTACGAGGCGAAAGTTGAAGAAGCGAACATTAGAAATCAGTTATTTCGTACTTGTATAAATAGGGATTCTAGTGTTAGGATTCAGGGTGTTCATTTGATTTCACTATAAAATCTCCCATATACTCGAAGTACCAGCGTTAGAGAAAAGAGTTACACTGAGAGAATGTATGAATCTTGAAACACCATTTTCATTTCAATGCAAAATTTTCATTTCAGTTTATAATTTCTGTCCAGTTGCTTTCATCTTTACCTTAACTGCATTGCTTCGTTACCTTTGTTTTACAAGATTCTTGTCCTCTTAAACATTGTCGAAGTTACATTGTCAAACCCTTTTTTACAATTATTTCAACCAAGTTGAAGTCTTTCTCATTTCTACCAAAACTATAAATTGAAATCTTTATCATTATGTCTCAGGATTCTCTAGTTGATCCTGCAAGTAACCTTTAATAAGAGACTAATGGTTGTTTACCAAATTTCAGTGTAAACTAATTGGCATGTCCTGTGGGACATGTGCTAAATTTTTTATCCTTTATAGATATTCATAGTCTTTCTCTTATAAATTTGTTCTACTTACATGAATTGTACTGGATAGTTTGTATGTTAAAGAAATGAAAATTCTTTACCAAAAAATGACGCATCCTCCTATAGATAACATCAATTCACAGAACAATCATCAAAATATAGTAGAACAACCAGTCAGATTGACGGTTGAAGAGGTAGTTATTTCAACACCTGTTAGGACAGCTGTCGGTGGTGTCATCGACGCCACTCGCACTGGTACCATCACAGGGGAAACACCCCCACCGTAGCCAGAAAATACTCTTTTTAACCTTGAAGTTACAAGACCCTTATCTGGGTTCTCAATGCCAATGAATAATAGAAATTACCCTTATGGAATGCCAACATCGATGATGGCTGACCTTCATACTAATATGTCAACGTTTAGTGACAACACAATGGCCACTGAGCCATCATACAATCCACATAACGCCTCTACTTCGACCATAAACAATATGGTTCAACCTGGAAGGATAAACTACATCCCTCAAATACCGTCATCTTTAAATACTACCTCTATGATGGCTATGAGGCAGCAAATGGATGAGAGTAATTTAAAATTAGTTAATACTCAGACGTAACAAATGGGGGCCATATTCAACCCTTTGATTTCAAACATTAACCAAACCTATGAGTTGTTGGCTAATCAAATGGGTCAAATAGCCGACTTTTTTGGCACGCCTCAGGTTCAGGGACGACCAACCCCTCAGGTTTAAAACATTAGACAAGCCGAGACGCATGAAAACGAGATGGCCTAGGCGAATGCAGGTCAAAACCAAGGTTTTTGACTTCCCGAACCTCCCCCAAATAAGGAAGAGGAAGAATACATAGGTCAACATAATCCTAGACCTTTGGTAATCCAAAGAAACCAAGATGCCGACCTGGTGCTTCGACATGTCCAACAAAACAATTTTGGGGGGCATAACAATATATAAAATATGGTCGAACATATTTTGGCCCAGAACGGCCTTAATGTGGGACTCCACAGGCCTAACATTATATCTCCTTTGTCCGAATACGTTCGACAAACAGAGTTGCCCAGGGGTTGGAAAGTCCCTAAATTTACTAAGTTCATTGGAGACACTAGTGAGTTGACAGTCGAACATGTTTCCAGGTATCAAACCAAGGCTTGAGACATCGCGAATAATGAGAATTTAAAAATGAAGTATTTTCCAAATTCCCTAAGAAAAAATGCATTTACTTGGTTTACAACACTCCCTCCAAACTCTGTTCAAACGTGGAGTCAGTTGGAGAGATTGTTCAATGAATAATTTTACATGGGATAACTGAAAATAAGTTTGAAGGAGTTGGATAGTGTTAGGCGGAAAGTTCCTGAGTTGATTGATGATTACCTAAATAGATTTAGACTTCTCAAGGCAAGGTGATTTTCTCAAGTGCATGAACATGAGTTAGTTAAAATGGAAGCAGGTGACCTTGATTATTTAATTTGGAAGAAGTTAGATACTCAATACCTCAGGGACATGGCGCAATTAGCATATAGGGTTTTCTAGGTCGAACGCTTGAAAGTTGAAAAAGTCAGAACGAATAAGTATCATAAAAAAGAAAAAAGTTGCAAATGTAGAGGCAGACGAATACCTCTCAGACCTAGGTGACAAATGTAAGAACAAGAGTGGTTCTGCATCTAGCCTTAAGTTTTGATGATAACTGCACATGTTATCTTAGAGAACAATTCAGTACTTTATGGTTTCTATCTAGTGTGTAGCTTTTGCTAAACTGGATATGAATCTGGTAGAAAGGCGTGTGACCTCATCAGACTCTGATCTAAACACTCTGGAAGTAAACATATGTTGTGTACAAGTTAAAGTCATTATTCAGGAATGCTTCTTAATGCAACGGTTCTGAAGAACATTTGTACTAAAGCTTCTGAATATGACTTTGTAGTAAATCCTTGAAGGCTTTCTAAGAGATGTACTTCTATCACTACAAGTTCTGAAGACTCTGAAGACAAGGCTCTGTTAAACAATGTTCTGAAGATTCTAAAGACATCATTTCTGAAGTACAAGTTCTGAAGACTCTGAAGACAAGGTTCTGTTGAACGAACTTCTGAAGACTCTGAAGACAAATATGTGTTGAACAAGTCCGAATATTCTAAAGATGAGGTTCTGCTGAACAAGCTCTGAAGTTTCTGAAGACATCACTTCTAAAGACCAAGTGCTAAAGACTCTTAAGATAGTTCTTTTGAACAAAGATTTGAGATTCTGAAGACTTAGGTTCTGAAGTTACAAGTATTGATCTCTCTATACATGCTTCATCAAATATACATCTGAAGCCTCTAAAGGTTAGAAGACAAAAGATCAAGAATGGTTTGCGTGTTTCAATGAATATAAAAGTACAAAGTAGTATGTGACCTCTACCTAGAATAGGTGGCGCAAGGACAACTCTGTTGTATTATGATGTTGACCATTCCCTTAAAGTGAACATTGGGATATTATAGTTGGAATATGTTTCCCATTATACCCTCAAACAGATCTATTCTCAAGCTCTATATATTGAAGATCTGAATGCTTTAAGAAATGCTGTTGTGAGCCGAGCGCAAGTGCTGAATGCCGCAAGAGCCAAAGACATAATCATGAGAGAGTAACAAGAACAAGAAGAGAAAGAGCTGAAGAAAATACGAAAGTATGTGTGCAAGGCGGAAGCAAGCACCAAATTGTAAGCTCAAAAGAAGATGCTTGAAGCTCAACCAAATTAGAGCGCATCTCTTCACGAAAATGAGAGAGGCATTAAAAGAAGCTTTTAAGCTCACAAAACTCATGCTGATACGATGCAAATCTCTAGGAGATTATTCTTAAGATAGTTTTGTAAATTAGTAAGGAGCTGTTGTTCATATCTTGCTAGAAAACACTTTTGTGCTATTGTACTTCAATTTGTGTCATCTGCTTGTTTAGAAGCAATTCTTGTACACACCTTTGTAACACTTTTCAAAGTGTAGATTCTTCAAGTGACTAAGTCATTAGTATGAATACTTGAGAGGGCTAAGTTGTTTTCTAACACTTAGAGGTTGTAATCTTTCTAGATTATTGGATTAAGTCCTTGTCTAAGGCGAAATCACCTTGGTGGGTGGACCGGAGTAACTTTGTTAATAGTGAACCAGGATAAAAATAATCGTGTCTATTTATTTTTATTCTCTCGTTAGCATTGAAATTGAATTTTCGCAAAATATCACATTTGGTGAAACCCAATTCAAACCCCCATTTCTTGTGTTTCTCACCCCTTCAACAAATGTTTCTAAGAAAGTGAGGTCAATGTGGATGAACTTAAGCCATGACCTTCTTATGTATGCAAGTTGCTGAAGCCGTCGAACGGGAAAGATCTTGTCGAGCATAGCAAAAATGACAAGTTCTCCATAAGAACTTATACTTTCGATATAACAAAGTGCGACGAAATATTTTATTTGTTAGTCACAGATGGACAGATTATAGTGCCTCTAGGCCTAAAAACGCCTCCATTAGAATAAAGAAAAAAGAGAAGTTTTTGTAATACCATAATTTCTTGGGTCATAAAACTTATTAATATGCGCTTTTAGAGATTTAGTGCAAACAGATTTGAAAGAAGGCAGACAATAATTTGGCAAGAAGCCAAAGGCATCAATAAAGGTGGATTACGACCTAATGCAAATTGAGGATGCTCACTACGTTGAACCCACTGAGATCTTAATGGTAGAAGCTGCTGAAGGTTTCAACATGGAGGCCGACAATGGTGAACAAATATCTGCAATTACTGATGCTGACATGCAATTGGTGTACCCCCAAGCTGAAGAGGGGTTGATTGACTTTCTTGAATGCTGCATGCTGGGTGATTCCAAAACATTGCTATGCCCAAGGTGTAGCGTTGTCTTCGACGAAGAGGCGACAAAGAAACTCAAAAACACCAGGAGGAACGATCCCAGAAGAAGAAGAGGAGGAAACTTGGTTGCAAGGTTCTCCTCAAACAACATAGGTGGCCCTTGCAGGTATGAGAAATATAAGAGAAAATTCTGACAGCCTTTTTAAATAACTTTTTTCCCACCACCAAATGTACCCAAAGGAAAGTGTGTCAAGCCTTTAAACCAGAGAAGGGAAAATCAGATCAAGTGGAATGCGATCAACCCCAAGGTAGAGATGCCAGATAAGAAGAATCAGAAGGCGTCAAAGGGCTAGTCACACGTCCCTCCGACTTACAAGGGGAATAACTCGATGGCACAGACGCAATGGAGGCGTCACCATAGAAAGAAGAAGGCTGAAAGAGAAGCCTTTGAAACAAAGCGTGAAGCCCCCTGAGGCGAAGCGTACCATGGATGTGTCAAAGGCTCAGAGGATGCCTTAATCAAGGAAACTGAGCGAGGAAGATAAAGAAATAGCCAATCAGAGACTGTCCTTGATGGTCGCTCATCTGGGAAAAAGTTGATCCAGGGCGAGGGCGAAAATGCCTGAATACACTCCTCAATCAGAGGAATAGGTCCCTGAGTACACTCCTCAACCTGAGGAGGAAGCGCCTGAATATATTCCTTAACCTGAGGACAAAGATCCAAAGTATACACCTCTGCCGGACGATGAGATGGTCGAAGACAACTTTGACATAGAATCTGAAGACGACCTGCAAATTAACAGCGGTATAGTCTCTGTGGTCCCTAATGATTATGATAGGGTGTCATAGGTATCTGAGGCTGAGGAAGATTACTTACAGGATGATGCTTCAAATTAAAAGCCTCTTTGTTACTATGTTATGAACAACAAGGTCGTTGAGGAGCACCAGGCCATTTTCAAGAGGCCACACCCTGGGATGATGTACCATCTCAAGCCATTCTTCATCGGGGCTAAAGTGGACGGTATGACCATTAACAAATTATTCGTTCACGGGGGGTGGTGGTCAATCTGATGCCGCATTCACTATTTAGAAAGACGGGGAAGACCAACACTGATCTTCGACCATATAACATGGTCTTGTCGAATTACGAGGACAAGACCAGTCACGTTTTAGGTGTGATTCAAGTTGAAATCTCAGTTGGCTCTACCACAAGGCCAACACAACTCATGATAATTAAGTACAATGCTAACTACAACTTACTTCTTGGGCGTGAATGGATCCATGGGATAAGTGTAGTACCTTCGAATCTGCACCAGAGGGTTGCCATCTGGAGAGAATATGGCATAGTTGAAAATATCGAAGCCAACCAGAGCTATTACATGGATGAGGTCAGTAAGGTCAGCTAGAAGAACTTTGACAGGAACCTGGCAAAGATTCCTCCATGCTACACAGTAAAGGAGGTCTCTATTCCTAAAAAAGATGCTACCTATTTCCTGAACCTACATCCAAACTATGGGTTAATTTGGGATAAAGAGCAGGTGGAGAGTAAAGCTATCAAAGAAGGGAGTTTACCACCCACAGAGTGGATAATAGTTGATGAAAATGGCTGATGAGTCAAATTCATTGGCTCAGATTATGATTTACATGGTCGAAAATAGATAAAATTTGGCCATAGAGGCTGAAGCATTCCAGAATATTGCTCTTGAAGCCAATATCGAAATCTGATAAATTTGGAGTTGGCCTTAATGGTCGGAAAACAACTTCAGAAAGTCGGAGGCTCGATTGTATATATGACAACGAGCCTTTGAGGTTTGAAAAAAATCAACTTGAATCAAATAAGAAAATGCAGGCCCAAGACCCCCTAGAAGAGGTAGATTTGGGTGATCTAGCAGTGAAGAGGCCAACATTTATCAGCGCTAAAATTGAAGAAGAGATAAAAAAATAGGTGGTCGAATTGCTCAAAGAATTCAAATACTGTTCCACCTGGGGCTACAACAAAATTGCAGGGCTAAGTCGAGACATGGTGGAGTTAAAACTACCAATTCGATTAGGCAAGAAGCCGGTGAAAAACCTCCAAGAAGGTTTGCACTAAAGATTACGTCGAAGATAAAAAAGGAGATCGAAAGGCCGCTCAGGAGTAAGTTCATTAGAATGGCCAGGTATGTCAAATGGTTAGCTAATATTGTGTTGGTTATAAAGAAAAATGGAAGTCTTAGAGTTTGTATAGATTTTAGAGATCTAAATAATGCTACACCTAAAGATGAGTACCCAATGCATGTGGCTGAAATGCTAGTAGATTTAGCCGCAGGTTATAAGTATTCAAGTATGCTAGATGGGTATTCTGGCTATAATCAGATTTTTATAGTTGAGGAAGACATACCTAAAAAGGAGTTTCGATGGCCAAGCGCATTGGGAACTTATGAGTGGGTAGTAATGCCCATTGGTTTGAAAAACACTAGGGAGACCTATCAGAGAGCACTATTAATTCTATGTTTCATGACTTCATCAGAACTTTGATGCAAGTCTATATTGATGACATAGTCATAAAATCCTCATATGAAAATGGCCACTTAGGCCATCTTCGATAGTCCTTTCAAAGGATGAGGAAATATGGATTTAAGATGAATCCATTAAAGTGTTCTTTCTGTGTTCATGCATGGGACTTCTTGGGTTTTGTGGTGACCAAAAAAGGCATAGAGATCAATCATAACAAAACGAAAGCAATTGTGGATCTCAAGCCTCTTTCGAAAAAGAAGCAACTTCAGTCTTTGTTGGGGAAAATAATTTTCCTAAGATGATTCATCTCCAACTTAAGTGTCAAGACTCAATCTTTCTTGCCATTGCTTCAACTCAAGAAAGGGACTGACTTCATTTGGGGGAGCGAGCAGCAAGAGGCTTTTGACAACATTAAAGAATATCTGATAAAGCCTCTAATCTTGTTACCTCCAAGTAGAAATAAAAATATGAAGTTGTACATAGCTGCGTCAGATTCGACCATAGGAAGTATGTTAGCTCAATAGGATGAAAATGGCGTAAAAAGAGCCATTAATAAGCTCAGTCGAATCTTGATAGATTCAGAGATTAGGTATAATGCAATTGAAAAATTACATTTGTGCCTATATTTCTCATGTACCAAGCTCAAGCATTATATAAAGGGTAATGCTAACTTGTGCCTTAGGGGCACAAGTTAAAAACTAAATAAAGAAAAATTGTCTTCGAAATTTTGCATTAATTTTAATAAAATTATAAATTAATTGTTTAGTTGTTATTTTCAATACAAAATTACTATAAGTAGATTTCTTAACTTGTGCCCCTAGGGCACAAGTTAGCATTACCCTTATATAAAACCAGTGGATGTTTATGTTTACTCTCATTTCGATGTTATTAAACATATGTTGTCAAAGCCTATATTACCTAGTCAGATAGGAAAGTAAGCCTTGCTGCTTACTGAGTATTCATTGACTTATTGTCCTTTGAAAGCACTAAAAGGAAAAATTGTTGCAGACTTCATTGTTGTCCACTCAGTGGTCTAAGCAATAGAAGGATATGTAGAAACTAGGCCTTATAAATTGTACTTTGATGGTTATAAACATAAGGATGGAACCATAGTAGGAGTATTTATAATCTTGCCAGAGGACATACCAACAAAATTCAAGTTCAGGACCGAAGGTCCATGTTCTAACAATGAGGCTAAATATGAAGCCTTAATAATAAGCCTTCAGATTTTATTAGATTTAGGGGCAAGAGACGTTGAAATAAAAGGAGATTCAAAGTTGGTAGTCAAACAATTAAAAAAGAGTATAAATGCATCAAGGAAAATTTGATGATATACCTTGTCTTGGCCAAATCTTTACATAAACGTTTTGACCATGTTTCGATCGACCCATACCTCGACTAGAAAATCAAGAAGCTAACGACTTAACTTAGATTGCTTTAGGATATAAAATATATAAGGAGAGATTAGAGGATTTGGTTGAGATAAAAGATAAGCTAGTCTCGGTAGAAAGCTCTTGAGAGACATTGTCAATGTCAAAACTTGGGGGGCAAATGGAACTGAGACATCATCAAACTTAGAAAAATCTGATTTTTTTTGAAAAACTTTTGAACTACGAAGTTTTGGCCATTGACTTAATGCCAAATAATGATTGGCGAAAACCCATTATCAACTACTTGGGGAATCCAACAGGAGTGATCGATCAAAAAGTCAAATACAGAGCCCTAAGTTACGTAATTATGGGAAATGAAGAAAACTTCTGAGGGAATTCTTCTTAAGCAAAAGTGAAACATATTTGACAATCTCCGAGGTGCATAGAGGATCCCGTGGCTCTCACCAAGCATGCCACAAGATGAAAGGGTTTTTATTTCTACTAGGGGTTTATTGGCCAACTATTTTGAAAGATTGCATATATTTCGCCAAGGGTTGTAAGGAATTCCAAAAGCACCCAGGTATTCAAGATGTGTTTGCAAGCGAGTTGTACTCAATAGTCAAGCCATGGCCTTTTAGAGGATGAACCTTTGACATAATTGGTGAAATTAAGCCCTCATAGACGAAAAGGCTTAAATACATCTTGGTGGGAATATACTATTTCACTAAGTGGAAAGAAAGAAAATCAAGAAAGTGATGCAAGTCTTGGAAAACACGAAGAAGAAGAAATGCTACTGATAGTCACAATGAAAGATGAAAACATATTCAAAGACCAATGGTACTTGGACTCAGGATGCTCATCACACATGACTGAAATGAAAGATTGGTTTGTCAACATAAGTCCCTGACAAAGGACAAGGTAAAATTTGCAAATGACAATACCCTGACTGCTGAAGGTATTGGTAATGTTCTGATTATGAGGAAATATGAAAAGGTCAATAATTTCTAATGTACTATACATACCAGGAATGAAAAGCACTTTTCTTAGCATAGGGCAACTGACTGAGAAGAATTACAAAGTGTTGATCAAAGATAAGATGATGAGAGCTCTCGACTCAGATGGTAGGTTAATCTCGAAGGCGCCCATGTCTCAGTACAAAACCTTCAAGATCAAACTAAATATGATGGAGCACAAGTGTCTGGAAATTTCAGCTAGCAAAGATGAATGGCTATGGCACTATATACTTCGCCATCTCAACTTCAAAGACATTAGAAATTTGAAGAGAAGAAACATGGTTTCAGGATTACCAGAAATTGACATTCCAAATGAAGTGTGGTAAAATGTGTTCAAGCAAATCAACACAATAATAGCTTCAACAAAGATGCAGGAAGCAAGTTGAAGGCAATTCTTGAAGTCATATATTCAAATGTGTGTGGTCCTATCCAGGTAGATTCGATTGGAGGTAACAAATACTTTGTCACATTCATAGATGATTTTAGTCGAAAACTGTGGACATATCTAATAAAGAAGAAAAGTGATGTGATTAAGGTGTTCACAAAGTTTAAATATATGGTGGAGAGACAAAGTGGTTGAAAGCTTAAAACTCTGAGGACTGATGGTGGTAGAGAATATGTGTCCAAAAAATTTGATGCATTATGTGAGAAAGAGGGGATTATGCATGAGGTGATGCCACCATACACTCCACAAAAAAATAAAACTACAAAGAGGAAGATTATAACCACCATGAACATGGTGAGGAGTATGCTAAGAGGCAAGCATCTACCAAATGAGTTATGAGGTGGGGTTGTGTCGACTACATCATACATCCAGAACAGATAGTCTGACTAAGAAGCTAGAAGGAATCACACCAAAAGATTGTTAGTCTGGTTGCAAGCCTAGCTTAGGTCATTTGAAGGTGTTTGGATCTATGACACATCGACATGTGCCTGGTCAATTGAGAAGGAAAATTGATAATAATTCAAGCCAAATGATATTGATAGGATATCATTCGACTGGTAGATACAAACTATTTGATCCCTTGAACAAGTAAGGACTCAGTGAGAATTTTATGTGATGAACCAGCTAGTAAGGCTGATAGAGAAGTTTGACAAGGAGAAGTCGGAGGTTAAGCAGGCACAAGCAGACCTCAAAGAACGAGAAACATGCCTGCAACGTTGCAGGAGTGTATGATTACATCAGATAACGTGGTTTTTGGTGAAGGTGAACTTATTCATTATGATTTCTATACAGATACTGAGCCATTCTATGTAACTGAGGGATTGAGGACTCGAAATAGATGCAAGCAATGAATGAACAACTAAAGTCTATAGAAGTTAACAATACCCTATCACTAGTTGAATTGCAACAAGGTAAGAAGGAAATTAATGTGAAATGGGAATACAAAGTGAAACTGAATCCAAAAGGAGAAGTAACTAGACACAAAATGAGACTAGTAGCCAAAGGCTTTCTTCAGAGAGAAGAAATCGACTTTGATGAAGTCTTTGCGCCAGTTGCTAGGATCGAAATAATCAGGTAGGTTATTGGTCTAGCAAACATGAATAACTGGTATATGTGTCATATGGATGTGAAATGTGAATTCCTGAATGGCCCTCTAGATGAAAAGGTTTATGTAGCACAACCATTTGGGTTTGTGAAGCAAGGCCAAGAAAGCAAGGTATACAGGTTGCATAAGCCCTGTATGGACTCAAACAAGCTCCAAGAGCTTGGAATAAGAAGACATGTGACTTTCTAAGAGAGAATAAATTTGTGAAGTGCACAACTCAGCATGTAGTATATGTCAAAAGAAGCAAAAGTGAACTGATTATAATATGTCTTTATGTCGACGACCTATTGATAACATGTAGCTGCAAGAAGGAGATCAAAGACTTCAAAGTTGATATGAGCAAGAAGTTTGGAATATCTGACTTGGGCAACATTTCATACTTCTTTGGTATCGAATTATTTAGGAGTAGTAGAGGCCTAATGATTCACCAAAGAAGATATGCAAGTGAAATACTTAAAAGATTTGAGATGGAAGACTGCAATGCAACTTCAACACCTACTGAACCAAGACTGCAACTATTGAAGGACTCACATGAAGATGATGTTGATCCAACTCAGTACAGAAGGCTCATTGGATCACTAAGATATATTTGTCACACAAGGTCTCATATTGCATACAGTGTAGGTATGATGATCAAATGCAAAAGCAAAAGACATCACACTTTGCAGCCCCAAAGAGGATACTAAGGTATCTCCACTACTACGGAAAACCCATTTAACAACGGTTGGGAAAGGTATGTAATCACGCGTGCACATGCGTTGTTATTTAGAGTTTCGTTGTATATATGGTACTTACAATCGCGGACCTGTAACCGTTGTATTAAACTGGAAAGAGCGCTACCTATCACAACGGTTTATACAAACAACCATTGTGATAAAGTAATTGTCCTAGGTTCGATTCCCAGCTGTGCTGTTTTGATATTTATTTTTTTCAGGACATCGCGCGAGATATTATAACGGTTGTGTAATATAACCGTTGTTAAAGCACAAGATATTATTACGGTTATGATATATTACCGTTCTTACATATTCTGCATAATTAATAAAAAGATTACTGATTTTATAATTAATCTCATTTTTTAACCTGTATTATTGTTCACCATATCACAGTAGAAAATACAACTAACATTTGTATTAAAGTAATCATAATAATATTAATTGTATCATATTCATAATATCACATAATTGTATCATATTCAATTGTAACAAATATCTTACAATTTATCAGAATAAACAACCTACAGTTTACACATTACAAAACATCACATAATTGTATCTTATTCAATTGTAACAAATATCTTACAATTTATCAGAACAAATAACCTACAGTGTACACATTACATAACATCACATAATTGTAACTTGGTGTTTTGGTTTCTTGTCTCTTGGTGTCTTGACTCTAAAGACCTATGATTTCAAATAATTATACTTGTTAGTAAAAATATTTAGAAACTATAACATACAATTAATATATTATGAATAAAGACTAAATTACGTACTTGTTAATTTTACCACATGCCTTCTTCATGATCTATTCGAATAGCGTGCACGACATCTCCATCAACTTCATCATATGAGGTAGGGACTTGTGTTGTGTAAGAAGGTGTGGAAGGAATATCAAGACTTCCATCACTAAGAGGAATGTGTTTTCCTTGGAGAACGATTGATCGTTTCCCCGATATGTCTGATGGGTCGGTACATAGAAAACTTGTTTTGCTTGAGAAGCCATGATGAATAGTTCGGTCATAAAAGATGCCTTGCCAAGGTCGACCCGTGTGAATCCGAAGTCATCAATGTGTACCCCATTACTATTATTGGGAACCCATTTACATTTAAATAAAGCCACTTTATAAATAACATAATCAATCTCCCAAATCTCATCAATGACACCATAAAACGCAGTAGTTGTCATTACAGGATTCTTATATTTCGAACTAGAGAAATACATCGATCCGACTTCAACCATAACTCCACTATTTTGCATTGTACTACGATCATCTTTTGATTTTGTATAAAAGGTATAATGACCAATGCCGTATGCAGTCCAAGTAATGACACAAAATTTTGGCTCGTACGACAACCATTTAAGTATCTCGGATGCACTACGATCATTAGATACACTTTTATTAAACCAATCTATGAATCTCTTATTATGCTCTATCAACAACATCTTGTCACTCATTCGGGAATATTTTTTTTCTCAAAAGTCCTTTGTGAGTATCTATGAAAGGTTGAACTTCATCTATATTATTCAATATATAGAAATGTACTTGAATAACTACATCTCGAGCCATTGAATTAACATTTAGACCTTGAATACCTCTTCCGTCTGTGTCAGCATGACGAGCCTTTGGAATTCCTATAGAATCTGTGTCCGACAAATAGTTTGTACAAAACTCAACAGCTTCTTCTGTGATGTATCTTTCAACAATCGAAGCTTCCGGTCGGTGATGATTCTTCGTATATCCTTTAAAGATTTTCATATATCGCTCTATTGGATACATCCACCTTAAATAAACTGGACCAAAAATTCTGATTTCTCTGACTAGATGAACAAGTAAGTGAACCATAATGTCAAAAAATGATGGAGGAAAATACATCTCCAATTGACACAAGATTATGGCAGCCTCATCTTTTAATTCATCTAATTTTTTGAAATCAAGAACTTTATTACATATGGCATTGAAGAATAAACACAATCTCGTTATAGTTACTCTCACATTTTTTGGTAGGATCCCACAGATAGCCACTGGTAGAAGTTGTTGCATCAATACATGACAATCATGAGATTTTAAACCAATTAACTTGAGATTTTTCATTTATACAAGTTTCTTAATGTTTGATGAGTAACCTTGCGGAAATTTAATACCTTGCAAACACTCGCAGAATATTTTTTTCCTTTTTAGAAAGAGTGTGACATGCTGGAGGCAGATAAGTTCTTTTTCCTTTCTCTATTAGAGCCAACTGTTTTCGTATACCCATCTTCTCCATATCAAGATGGGAAGTCTTACTATCTTTAGTCTTGCCTGGATTTTTTAGAAGTGTGCCAATCAAACTATCACACACATTTTTCTCCACGTGCATCACATCAAGACAATGTCTAACATCAAGACTTGACCAATACAGAAGATCAAAGAAGATGAACCTCTTTTTCCAAATATTTTTTGCAATTGCCCCTTTTTATTTTATTTTTCTCTTCCCAAAGACAACATTAATGTGTTCCTACCGTTGATAAACTTCTTCCTCGGTTAAAGGTTCAGGTGCCTCATCAAACTCTTGCTCCCCATTAAAAGCCTTCCGCAATCTACGATAAGGATGATCGGGTTTTAGAAATTTTCGATGCCCAAGGTAAACAGTCTTTTTTCCAAACTCAAGTTGGTGATAACAAGTATCATCTTCACATATAGGACACGCTTTATGTCCTTTGACACTATATCCAGCCAAGTTACCGTAAGCAGGAAAGTCATTGATTGTGCAAAATAACATTGCACACATCTTAAACTTTTCCCCAGAATATGCATCATCAACTTCAACTCCTTCATCCCAAAAGAGTTGTAAATCATCAATTAATGGACTTAGATAAACATCTAAGTCGTTACCAAGTTGTCGTGGTCCAGAAATCATCATACTTAACAGTATATACTTACGCTTCATACACAACCAAGGAGATAGGTTGTAAATAGTGAGAAGAACAGGCCACGAAGTATGATTAGTGCTGAGATTACCAAAGGGGTTCATTCCATCGGTGGAAAGTCCAAGCCTAAGGTTTCTTGGCTCAACTCCAAAATCCGGAAACAACAAATCAATTTTCTTCCATTGCAACGAATCAACAACATGGCGAATGTTTCCATCACGAGTCTTTTCATTTGCATGACATCTAAGATTCTTTACGTCATTCAAATTAGTAAAGAGTATCTTAAATCGTGAAATTATTGGCAAGTACCATAACACTTTAGCAGGAGGATGCTTCCTACTAACATTGTCATAGTCATTATCATCATAACTATTGGCCTTCAGCTTGTAACAGGACACACCATATTTCGGACATTGATACAAGTATTCATACTCTTTCCAGTATAATATGCAATCATTAGGGCAAGCATGTATTTTGATATACTCCAGACCCATTGGACACAATATCTTCTTGGCCTCATAACAACGATCCGACAATTTGTTATCTTTTGGTAACATTTCCTTTAGCAATTCAAGTAATTCCGTGAAACTTCTATCAGACCATCCATTTTTTGCCTTCAGATTAAACAACTTTAACACCGCCGACAATCATGTAAAATCTGTGCATCCCTTATATAAAAGGGTGTCTTTATCACTACATAAAATATCATAAATATGAGAATTTTTAAAAGAAGATTCCCCAATATCACGGAACATATCCTCTAGTTGATCTTCTATATATTAATCTTCATCCACATTTTGACTTTGTGACGCACGACTTTCCTCTTTATCCACCTCACCATGCCACGTCCATATTATATAATTTTGACAGATACCTTCATAACACAGGTGATGGAATATTTCATCCTTTCTACACTTTTGGATATTCGTGCAAAGAACACAAGGACAATAAAAGATATCATTATTGTCTGGAAGATGTTTATCAACGTATTCAAGAAATTCAAGAATTCCTTTCTCATAAACCGGACCTAATCTATCGGCTTTCATCAAACTACGATCCATAATAACTTCTGAAATTTATACACATATAATAATGTGAATGACACACCAAAATGTAATCCAAAATCTTAATGCATATGCAAATCTAAACCTAAAGCATATAAAACATTTACTCTAATACTGACTTGAGAATAAACAACATAAACATACTGACATGAGCATATACAACATAAATAAAGAAAAAAGGAAATAAGATGTTGAAGAATACCGTACTTCAAAGTTGAAGAATCAAATGAACAAAGATGGTGAAGATTTGAGCTACAAATGAACGGATACGAAGATGGTAAAGATTACGCCGCCACTGTCGTCTCTGGCTCGCTTGTTTGCCTAGGGTGACTTTTGAAAGAAATAATACATAATAAGTTTTGTTTCAATTTACCAGTGAACCCTTTAATTACGGCTGGAAAACACAACCGTAGTGGAATTGAAGTCCTCTTACAACGGTTGTTTTACTTCACCGTTGTAAACTCTTTTACAATTTATTTTTAAAATAATGGAGAAGTCCTATAACAACGGTTGGTTTAATAAAACTTTGTAAAATCATTTACAATTTATTTTATAAATAATGGACTTAAGTGACAAACACTTAATGTACTCTAAAAAATGGAAAAAGTGTAACTGCTGGGAATCGAAGCTTGCTACACAATATTTATTACTACGGTCTTTTAAAACAACCGTCATTATATTTCTTCTTATACATACGGCTACTTACTGGGCGCAAAATTTTTAACCTATTACAACGGTTTATATGAATCTGTTATAAACTTGGCGTTGTTGTTTGTGCATTTTGTAGTAGTGCTCAAAGGAACTCTCGACTATGACATTTTATTTCCTGCAAAAAATGAAGGAAAAGAATTCAAACTAGTGGGATACATTGACTTGAGTTGGTGTGGTGATGGTGAGGATAGAAAATCCACAGCTGGGTAGGTGTTTATGCTAGGTGGTGCACCAATTTCTCAAAGTTCAAGAAAGGACCTAGTAGTAGCGTTGTCATTATGTGAGGCTGAGTACATATTTTCCTCTTTCTGTGCATGTTGAGCAACATGGAAGGTGAACCTGATCGAGGAGATTTCAGGAGAATACCATGGAGAAATAACCATAAACATCGCCAACATGTTTGCTATAAACCTAGCTATAGCATGCAATTTTTGCCGGTGACACGACCACCTTACCGCAATGGTTGGAATTGAGTGCTACTTTCTGATGTCTTATTTACCCTATGAAGCTGGAAAGGAAAGGGAAGCTATCTAAAACTAACCTTGCACGCAAATGTTTTCTTTAACAAATGCTAAGAGATTGGGGGGGGGGGGTCCGGGGTCGGTTATACAATGGGGAGTTGTAAATTACCCATCCTATATATGGTTATCCATAGATCGTTTAGAAAATTCTACTGTTATCTACTTACTGGTGTTTATCTGTCATAAATGGGAAAGTTTCTCCTTTGGGAATGTTTGAGAGAGTATTTTTGTTGTTTTTGGGTTTTTCGATGTTTTTGGTAAGGTACTGGACCTAAGGTTTTTGATTAGTGTGCTCGCTAAGATTTCGCAATCTTATGCCTACGTATTCCCGTTAAAGAAAACAGGGAAATCAGAGCAATCGTAGTTCCTCCTATTTCTATGGGAGGAAAATGTTTGGTGTCTTGTTTAAAGCCCAGGATTGAAGCTACAGGGTATTTGTGTCTTGTTCAAAGCCCAAGATTGAAGCTAAAGGTTTGACTGAGAGAGAATTTGTCATCTCTAAGGGAGATATCTCATCTGTTTATCACAGTTGTTGGATAACTTATTATAAAGGAGAATTACTTTAACTTGAATGTATGGAATCCAGCAATGCCATAATTTCCTTTATAAGGGATTTGTCCTGAAGGAGAAAACTTTAACTCAGTGTAGAGCAATGCCATTTTTCCTTAGGAGTCTTTCATGCTAAGAGAGGGACATTGTTGGATGTAAATAATCCAGAGGCTTGCCACTTATAGCTGTGAGATAAAAGAGGAGGTTTACCAGGATAAGAGATGGACTACAACTTGGATTTTTGAATTAACAAGTGTGCCACTTACAACAGTTATCTGGAATTAAGGTTTGTTTGATTGTCTGTTTTGATGTGTGATGTATAAAGAAATGTCTTCCTACAGAGAAATCTTGATTTCCTCTGAAGGGATGTTGATTTTTGTGTGCCTTGATTAAAGCCCAAGGTTGACGCTAAAAGGTTGACTCTACTAGGGAGTTTTATATATGTCTTGTACAAAGCCCAAGATTGAGGCTGAAAAGAGATTGACTCTGCTTAGGGAGATCATTATACAAAGCCTAAGAGGAGGCTAGAAGGAATTGACTCTTTCGGGGAATATTTTGTCTGTCTTGTACAAAGCCCAAGATTGAGGCTAAAAGGGATTGACTCTACTGGTGAGAGAATTGACTCCAATGGGGAGGTTCCATATGTGTCTTGTACAAAGCCCAAGATTGAGGCTAAAAGGGTTAACTGACTCAACTGGAGAATGTTTTATCTGTCTTGTACAAAGCCCAAGATTGAGGCTAAAACTGCTGAGGGATGATCTTTATACAAAGCCTAAGAGGAGGCTGGTTGGGGAATTTCTTATATGAATCCTAAGAGGAGGCTAACTTTTGCTGAGGATTAATAAGATCCAGAGACAGGTCCAAATTGGGGAATCAACTCTTGTTGGGGAATGAAGAATAGTTGAAATATCAGATGCCTTGAGGTTCTGATTTTTCTGAGGGTTTATTGATAATGATTTGACCCTAGCTGGGGAAATTTGAAGTGAGAGTTTAAAGATTGAGTTTTGAAACCTATGGAGGTTTTAACTCTGTTGGAGATTGATGAAGTGATCAGGGTTTATCCTGTGCTTTTAGGAAACTTGAGGGTTTCTTTGAGATCCAAGAGGAGATGAGACTGTCCGAGTATACTGGTATGAAAAGGTTTATCTTTGTATGATGCCCAAGAGGAGGCTGCTGTTTTAAGGGATGAAAATCAACCCTAAACTGATATGATGTTTTAAGATTCTGACTCTCGGGAGGGTTGAACTATCAAAGGATGACTAAATTCTGTCCTATACCTGTTGGAGGTCTTTGGGTCCTTGTACTAAGCCCAAGAGGAGGCATGAGAACTTCTAAGAAGCCGGAGGGTCCTTGTACAAAGCCCAAGAGGAGGATGGGCATGCTTTTAGGCAGCCTGTGGGTCCAAACCTAAGAAAAGTTCAAGAAAGGTTTCACCGGGAATAATCCTTTCTTTAGTGAACAATTCTAGGGTTTGAAGAAATTCAAGAGAGGTTTCACCGGGAATTAATCCTCTCTGGGGAAATGAATTTCTTGACAAATTTCTAATAGTGACAGTCTTGAGAAAAGTTTCACCGGGAATAATGCCTTTCTCTGTTCCATATTGTATAAGCCCAAGAGGAGGCAAGACTGTATCTGGAATTTTCTATGGGAAACTAGTTTTGACTGTGTTGAAAGAGTAACCACTGGTTTGATCTAATCCTAGACCTAGTTGCTGGGGAAAACTCTAAGCAAGTATATAAGCATATATATACAGATGAAATATATAAGCAGGTATGTAAAAAAAAACTGGTAGAACTTACAGGCGAGCAAGCTTCCAGTGTTATAAATACATCAGTATGGTTAGTTATTGAAGAAATTGAAGAAAATTTTGATAACAACTATGAATTTGAATCTAAATCAAAAGGAAAGTTGTTTTAAAGGAAGCTTGGGGCTTATACTCAAGGAGAGGCCCAGATACAAAACAGTGATCGCACCGTTATTTTGAAAACTATACTGGGACTTATACAATGACTGAGGCCCAAATTTATTGTATTTAAAAAAGAGACGGGTCTTACACTCTATTATAGGCCCAAGAGTTATTTTTATACATGAGATGGGGCTTACAACCCAAGGTGAGGCCCAATGAAAGACAGAGATTGCACCGTCGTTTTGGAAATCGTGTCGGAACTTATACAATGACTGAGGCCCAAAAAGTTTGTATTTACAAAGTGGTCGGGTCTTACACTCTATTAGAGGCCCAAAAGTATTTTAAAAAGAAGAGAAATGGGACTTACAACCAAAGGGAGGCCCAGATGATTTTGCTTAAAAGGCGACGATCGCGCTGCGGTTTTAGAAAATGCAGTGGGACTTATACAATGACTGAAGCCCAAAATTTATTTATGTGACAAGGGATGAGTCTTACAATCTATTAGAGGCCCAAAAGTGTTTATGTGAAGTTTGAAAAATCAAAATTTTAGAGAAAACCCTAATTTTGAATTTAAAAGATATAATTTTCAAAGGAAATTAAATAAAAAATGATATAAAATATCAAATATATTTAAAAACAAGTTGTCAACTTTGAAAAATATTTTGAAAAATCATGTTTTAATCACATGAAAGATTGAAATTCATTTAGAATGAAAAGATCAAAGTGGGAATTTCATTTTAAAATGTTTAAAACAAATAAAAATGAAATTAATTACAAAATTCTAACTATATTAAATAAATAATATAAATTGGATTTTTTTGTAAAGTAAAATAATTTAACATTTTTGTGACTTTTAAAAAAAAGAACCAATAAAAAATGATAAAAAATGAGAGAGAAATTAATTTTGGAAGTTATTAAAAAAATGGTGAAGAAAAGTGAAAGAAAACAAGTGGTAAAAAAATAGGATGGCCCTCCCAAGGTTTGAACCCACGCCCTTGAGGTGGAGGGTTTAAAAGTTTACCAACTGAGCCAAGTGCGTTGGCTGATAGAGTGTGGCAAGGATGAATAATATGTGAAACTCTCTTTGGAAAATAGTTCAAAAAAAAAATACCAAAAGGTCTGGGGCGAGGGGGATTCGAACCCCATACCTCTCGCTCGCTACACACACACACACAAATACTAGTGTTTCCACTAGGGCGCAGTGACAATTCAAACATATAATGACAATTGTATAATATATACTATGTTTAGTTCTAAAAACCTGAAAATGGCGCCATGGCCATCTTCTTCCTTGGGCAATCATCAGACTTGCGTGAAGCAAGCTATCTCCCTCGTTTCTCAACCATTTTACAAGATGTAAAAATGAAATTTATGCGTTTTTTAACAAGGAACATGGTGGTTCTTTTCAATTTTGTTTAAATTAAGTGTAACAAAAGATATCACGTTGTAACCAGATGAACCCTAAAAAATGCAAGAACTAAATGAAATCCCACACACATGAGATAAATAGCAATTGATTAAGGGAAAATGATCTATGAACATCCAGAAATACAATGGTAACTTAAAAACATGTTTATGATGCATGATTCATTGAGTTTGAAAGTTTAAGGCTTACCTCTGCAAGAAGGAATCAATTTCAGCGGTAGAGGTGTTACAGAAGTGAAACAAGGACCTGGATAGCTTCCTTAGGCTTCAAGGATTGTGTTGCAACCTTCAGGATGTTTTGAAACTCTTTGGATAGGCTGGATCAACTCTGACTGCAATTGATCCAAGTGAGAAATGGAGATGATGATCCTGATGTTTCAGAAGTGTGAGGAGTGTTTGATCAGCTCATATATGATGTATGGAAGGTGTTAGAATAATTGGTTGTGATGGAATGGCTCTCTAATGAAAAATTCGATAGTGACTTGTAAACGAAGGAATTTTTGGAGTGAAAGAGAGATTTTGAGTAACGCATCAGTTTGGGTGTTTGGTGTACTCAAACTGATCACAATTGATGTCTATTTATAGTGCAACAAGTTTGTTTTGGCATCAATAGTGAATGGAGGCTTGGACAGTCCCTTGGCCAATGTTGATCAAAAGGAATCTCAAGTCTCCTCTAGCCATTGACTTGAGGTTTGGGCACAGGTTATGAGTCCTTTGGTTCAGAGATAAGGCTTGACTCAATTCATTTAGCAATGTCTTGATGCTTGCCACCTTGTGAATCCATTGAATGCATTGAAACAAAATTGGAGTCTTTGAGATTTCTAGTATTTTTAGGTGACACATAGCTACATGTAGATGCTTGGACTTGGGAGGCTTGTGGATCAGATCTTCTCCCTCTGATGTTATTCTTTGAGGTGTCCAAATGGATGACAAGGCTTACAATTGCCTAACTTAACCAATTCGAGCAAAAATGCACAAATCTGTCTTGTACAAGACAGTTGGAAAGTGCCATCTTGGGAGGATCATATCTCCTTGCTCAAATGGAGTTAAGGAATGCTCATGTACTTTTTAAAAAGCCATTATATGGTACAATTCATGTGTGGTTATAGTTTGTTTTGAAACTATCTGGACTTAGTTGAAAAATCCCCATGAACATTGACGTTCAAGGCTGAAAATTAGACAGTTTTGTACTAAGTGTTAAATCTTTGATTTTTCACCACTTTGATCCATCCATAACCAAAAATCCATGAAGAATTAGAGTTTCATGTAGTTAAAGCTTTTGTAGAATGTAGGAAGACCTACAAATCAGGCTTTAGATCACTCAAAATGGCTGCTTGGATCCAAAGTTATGGCCCTTGGAAGTTGGCACCAAAACTATCCAAACTTAGTAACTTAGAAATTTTTTCAATTTTTCAAGATTACCCCTTTTACAAGTTATCATGATTTCTTGATCAATTCTTGTTCAAATGACATTATAAATCATATATTATGAAAATACGAGTCATAAGGATCATTTTTGCCAAAAAAGTCATGTTTTGACTTTTGGCTCCAGAGCGGTTCGGTGCGGAGAAACCCTAATTCCCGACTTTTGAGGAATGCATTCTCTGAGGGTGTTTTAACTTTGCAAATGGACCCCTAGGGTTATTTTGAGCACATTGAGTCATATTTTGAAGCCTTGTCTCAATCTCCTATGAAAACTTCACTCTGGAGGCCTCAGTCGATCAAAACTCTAATTTGGTGTCACTGGGTATTTCGAGGCTCATTCCACTTGGAATGTTGCAACTTTGTGCTTGATTCTTGATGTGGGAGACCTATTGATCCTTCATGGATGTTTGAGAGGTTAGACAAGTTGAAGATCATGTCATTTCTTGATTGATCCTTTGTCTAAATGCTCAGAGAGGGCTCAAAACCCTAATTCTTGATTGTAGTGAATGCTCAACTATCTTTGAGGAGATTGGTGAGGCATGAAGGTACATCCATATTGTGTTGATGATTTGAACAATGATGGGAAATCTTGTGGTTAAAATTTGGGGTATGGCAGATGTCCCTATTTAATCTTCTTGGACCCGAAGGTGTGAATGGCGAAGATATTCGGACATTCAGGGTGCAAGAGGATTAAATATCGGAATACCCAAAATTTTGACAGTGGTTATGAATGGAAGTTTGCTCATCCATCTTCTTTTGCTAAGCAATGTTACTTAGAAAAGGGTAAAACTTCCCCTCGATCCTAGTCTTCAGCCATGGAACTGGTCTCAATTTCTTTTTGAAATAAACTTTCTCTCGACTCGATCCTGGTCTTCAGCCACGGAACTGGTCTAAGTTTTTTTTTTGAAATAAACTTCCCCTCGATCCTGGTCTTCAGCCACGGAACTGGTCTCAGTTTCTTCTTGAAACAAACTTCCCCTCGATCCTGGTCTTCAGCCACAGAACTGGTCTCAGCTTCTTTTTGAAATAAACTTCCCCTCGATCCTGGTCTTCAGCCACGGAACTGGTCTCAATTTCTTCTTGTCGTGTTCCTTCTTTGATAAGGAACGCTATTTGTAGCGACCTTCATCAAACTTCTCGCCGAGCTATACTGGGGAGACGCCATTTGATAGAAAAAGTTTGAGGTCAGACTTACTGGGGACTCTCATTGTCTGAGCTGTAGAGGTGTGCAAACTTCTCTGTTGGAGATGCCATTTGTTGACTCTACTGGGGAAAAACGAGTCTCTTGAAAGACTGCTTTTCGCTTGGGGATATTACATCATACTTTTCTTCGAGATCTTTTCGGAGAAATGCCATGTGATGTGATCCAATTTTGAGGTGCTGATGACCTTATTAACATCGAATTTCTTGGGAGAAACCGATGTATTGTTGAGAGTCTTCGGTTGAGAGGCTTTCTCTGGGGATTTTCCTTAATCCGGGAAAGCGAGAAATATCACCTTCAATGGTGAAGAGTGATGTTTCAAAGGTGTCTGTCGAATGTCTTTTTGCCTTTCAGAGGTTCAAGTTATCAAAGTGGTCGAGGACTGTCTCTAATCCAGAAATAAACTGGGGGAGAGATTTCTCAGATGATACATTTCTTGATGAGGAAAGCACTCAAACCGGGATTTTGTCTTATCCGACGCGGAAATGACAACTCACAACTTGATTGACAATAGGATTTTATCACTTGGAAATGAGCATGACCAGAGCGATAGTAATGCAATATGATTATGAATGTGAAGCAATTATACATGATGTATGTATGTTTATGCTGACAAAACTGACGCGATATACAGACTAGTGGACGAACACGACTGGATACTCGGCCACTGCGGGGGATGAAAAGTACCACCGGTTCAAGATAGAAATCCTGCATTGCTTTGGAGAGGTAGACCCTGTGGGGGAGAAAGAATCGTCAATCGGTCTTAAGAGGTAAGAACTCTGCCGAAAATGTCAGATGGGACATTACATCTGAAACAGTTGATCCCTCATTCAGGTGCACTGGTTTAGAAGGAGTACTTTGATTCTGCACTTTGAGGTTTAATCACCTTCGGAGAAGCTATCGATGTTCTTTTTGATGTTCAAAGTCAAAAGGAATTGCCATCTTTATTTTAAAAGTAGAAAATTTTTTGACAAGCAAATTCATTTTTGTTTTATTTCAAGAATCGTTGATCATGTTAAAAGATGTCATTCTATAAAGCAAAAATAAATGAGAGTTGCAAACAAAAGCACTAAGGCTCAAATTTTATTGATAGAATGGAAATCAGCCAAGCGCGTGATACCATTGAGCATTACAAAGTTTAGAAAATGGTAATTTAAAAGGGAAAAGGGCTACATTGAAACATAACGACCATTATCCTTCTACCAACTTTAAATTCTGGACATTCTAGGCTTCTGTTGAAGGTGACCTTGACTGAAGTTTTCCTGATGGATGGCATTACCGCTGGGAATTTAACCTTGTCAGACATAATTACTTGCCATGAATCCCTAACTTTTGCCTGGATTGTCTCTTTTGAGGTTTCCAATCCATCGGGATGATTTTTGCTTGTGTCTCTAATTTTTGCCTGGACCGCCCTTTCGGGTTTTCAATCCACCGAGACGTTTTTTTTATTTAGGCGAAGTATTTCTTAACTTCATCAATATTTGTGGGGTAGACAAACTCCTCTCCATCCATGGTTGCGAGTCTTAAGGCGCCGCCTGAGAAGGCTTTCTTGACCACATAGGGGCCATCGTAATTCGGAGTCCATTTGTCCCGGGAATCAGTGAGGAATGATTGTATCTTTTTGAGCACAAGGTCTCCTTTCCTGAAGACACGGGGTCAGACCTTCTTGTCGAACACTTTCTTCATTCTTTGCTGATATAACTGACCATGACACAGAGCCGTTATTCGTTTTTCTTTGATCAAATTCAGTTCATCGTGTCGAATTCGACACCATTCAGCTTCTGTTAGCTTAGCTTCCATCAATACCCTAATTGATGGTATCCCTACTTCTATGGGGAGCACTGCTTCCATGCTATATACTAGAGAGAAAGGGGTTGCCCCTGTTGAAGTGCGTACAGATGTACGATAACCGTGAAGAGTAAAGGGTAGCATCTCGTGCCAATCTTTATAGGTTACAACCATCTTTTGAACAATCTTCTTGATGTTCTTGTTAGCCGCTTCTACCGCTCCGTTCATCTTGGGTCGGTAGGGAGATGAGTTATGATGTTCGATCTTGAACTCAGCACATAACTCTTTCATCATCTTGTTGTTCAAGTTAGATCCATTATCTGTAATGATCTGGCTTGGAACACCATAGCGGCAGATGAGATTATTTTTGATGAATCAGACCACCACTTGTCGGGTTACATTGGTGTATGATGTTGCTTCGACCCACTTGGTGAAGTAGTCAATGACTACCAGGATGAACCGATGTCCGTTCGAAGCTTTGGGTTCAATCATACCAATCATGTCGATTACCCATATAGAAAAAGGCCATGGAGAAGAAATAACTTTGAGATATGTTGGCGGTACATAGATTTTGTCAGCGTATATTTGACACTTGTGACACTTTCTCATGTACTCGTAGCACTCAGATTCCATTGTTAGCCAATAGTATCCTGCCCTCAGAATTTTTCTGGCCATTGTGTGTCCGTTGGCATGAGTGCTAAAGGATCCTTCTTGAATCTCTTTCATCATCATGTTTGCTTCATGGCTGTCTACGCACCAGAGCAAAACCATGTCGAAGTTTCTCTTATAGAGTGTATCGCCGTTCAGGAAGAAGTTGCCTGCCAGTCTTCTGAGAGTCTAACTATCTTTTGTTGATGCCCCAGGCGGGTACTCTTGTCTTTGAAGGAAGCACTTGATATCATGATACTAGGGTCTATCATCGATGACTGCTTTAATTATGAAGATGTAAGCGGGCTTTTCAAGGCGCATTATGTCAATCTTATGTACGTCGTTCCATTGACCTACACTAATCATGGAAGAGAGAGTGGCTAGTGCATCAACCATGTGATTTTCTTCACGAGGAATGTGATGAAACTCAATTCTATTGAAGAATGGTAACAACCTTCTCGCGTAATATTTGTAAGGAATCAATCCTGATTGGTATGTATTCAGCTCTCCTTTAATCTGATTGATAACTAGGGCTAAGTCTCCATACATATCCAAGTTCTTAATCGTCAAGTCAATAGCTTCTTCGAGACCCATGATACAAGCTTCGTATTCAGCCTCGTTGTTTGTGCACTTGAATGTTAATCTGGCAGTGAAAGGAATATGGGTACCCTGAGGTGTTATGATGATTGCCCCAATTCCGTTTCCATAAGTGTTGGCGGCTCCGTCAAATATTAATCCCCATTGGGATCCTGGTTCCAGTCCTTCATTGGGTAGCGGTTCATCGCAATCTTTCATTTTTAAGTACATGACATCTTCGTCTGGGAAGTTAAATCCGTATGATTCCTGATCGTCAATCGGTTGATGAGCAAAATGATCGGCTAAAATATTTCCTTTGATAGCTTTCTGAGTGTGGTACTCAATGTCATATTCTGATAACAACATATGCCAACGGGCGATCCTTCCCGTGAGAGCAGGATTTTCAAAGACGTGCTTGATTGGATCCATTTCTGAGATTAACCACGTAGTGTGACAAATTATGTACTGGAGAAGACGTTTGGCTGCCCAAGCCAGAGCGCAACAAGTTTTCTCGAGCATAGTGTACCGAGTTTCACAGTCTGTAAATTTCTTGCTTTAGTAGTAAATGGCAGACTCTTTTCTTTTTGTTTCGTCTTGATGGCCAAGTACACAACCCATGGAGTCTTCCAAGACTGTTAGGTAGATGATTAGTGGTATTCCTTCCACTGGAGGTGACAGGATTGGTGGATTCAACAAATATTCTTTGATACTGTCGAACGCTTTTTGGCAATCTTCTGTCCATACACAGCTTTGATTCTTTCTGAGTAGTTTGAAGATTGGAGCGCATGTCGCGTTCATGAGGGATATGAACCTTGAGATGTAATTCAGGCATCCCAGAAATCCTCTGACTTGTTTTTCAGTCTTTGGTGAAGGCATTTCTTGAATGGCCTTGACCTTGTTAGGATCAACCTCAATTCTTTTCGGGCTGACGATGAACCCTAAAAGTTTTTCTGAGCGGACACCGAACGTCCATTTATTGGGATTCAAGCAGAGTTTATATTTTCTCAGACGCTCGAATAACTTTGACAGGTAGGTCACATGCTCTTCTTCTGTTTTAGATTTGGCAACCATGTCATCAACATACACTTCGATTTCTTTGTGCATCATGTCGTGAAACAGAGTTGTCATAGCCCTTTGATAGGTTGCCCCGACGTTCTTCAAACCGAACGACATTACCTTGAAACAAAAGGTTCCCCATGGGGCAATGAATGAAGTTTTTTCTATATCTTCCGGCGCCATTTTGATTTAATTATATCCCGAGAATCCATCCATGAAGGAAAAAACTTTGAACTTTGCTGTACTGTCTACCAGCATGTCTATGTGTGGTAAGGGGAAATCATCCTTTGGACTTACTTTGTTCAAATCCCTGTAGTCTACACACATTCTGACTTTTCCGTCCTTTTTCGGAACTGGCACTATGTTAGCTAGCCATTGAGGATATTCTGAGGTGGCAAGGAAACCTGCGTCGATCTGTTTCTGCACTTCCTCCTTGATTTTGATAGCCATATCTGGGTGAGTTCTTCTCAGCCTTTGTTTTACCGGTGGACATTCTGTCTTTAGCGGTAAATGATGTTCCACGATGCTGGTATCCAACCCTGGCATGTCCTGATAGGACCAAGCAAATACACCTGGAAATTCTTTGAGAAGTCTTATCAAGTCTTCTCTGACAGTTGGATTGAGCAGTGCCCCAATCTTAAATTCTTTCTTTTCTTTCTCTGAACCCAAATTGACTGTTTCTAACGACTCTTTGTGAGGCTCAATAGACCTTTCCTCTTGTCTGAGTAATCGGGAGATCTCCTCTGGAATTTCTGCGTCCTCTTCTTCTTCAGCTTCAAATACCGGGAATTCAAAGTTGGGAGAAGGCATTGGATCGTATGTTTCAATGGGGTTTAAAATAGGCAATCTGCATAACGTGATGATTCGTTTTTAGAAGAGATAGAGAGAATGCAAGAGTGTGTGCAGTGTAATTTTTGAGAAATGTTTGTTTTTATTTTTGGGTTGTTTTAGGATTACCATTTTCTGAAAAAACGAAAAGTGAAAACAACAATAAATGCGGGAATGACAGAATGACATTATTTATTTATGATTTTGTCGACTCTTGAAATACATCCCTATAAAACAAAACTCTGTCGCTCCGGGCAAAGCGAAGAGGGACATTTACAAAAAATTGAGCCCTATAAAAACATCTGTTTCACCTGGGCAAGGTGAAAGGTTATAACAAAGATGGTAATTACTTAGACTTATGGACGACTTTTGGGACATCGACAGCAACCCATTGGCGACGAACTCCTCGGTGTATCACAAAGTCTGGTACCTTCTTTCTTGGTTTGTCTTCAGAAATGACGCTTATTTCTGGCGAAGTAGGATCGTTGGAGTCTTCCTCCCAGGCAGAGTTGTCATAGGAGAACTCTTCTGTTGTATCTTCCTTAGTGTTTTCACTCTCAAGAGGATCTCTCCATCCAGTTGGCTGGATGTCCTCGTATCTGATGCGAGAGTTTTCAGGAGCGGTGTACTTGACTAAGAAGTCGTACTTGCCACTCGGCTGTCCTAAAGTGTCCTATACTTATATGGGGATGGACGAGTCATCTTTGTAACGCCCCAGTTTTTGTCAGTTTTATTTAATCGAGTCTATTTGATTATTTGATTATTATATTATTTTATTCTTGACTTTTATTTGGCAATATATTATTTTTCATCGTTGTTTATGTCTTATCGCATTTTGAGAGCGTTTGGGAGATATTTGAGCTGAGGGGTATTTTGGTCTTTTGCTTGGGTAAGTTTTATGTTTTTATATAAATAGAAATAGAAAGAGAAAAATAGTAAGAGAAAAGAAAAAGAGAAAGAGAAGAGAAAAAGAGAAAGAAGGAGAAGAAAGAAAGAGAGAAGAGGAGAAAGAGGAAAAATCAGGAATTCATCAGTTTAAAGCGCGAATAATCGGGTAAGGGTGAGAAGTTTCAATTATATCTTGCTTGTATATGTACATGTGTGTGATTGTGTGAATGTTTTCTTGTTTTTCCATATTTTTCCAATTCTAGGTTGAAATGAGAAAAACGATTAGAAATCGATGTTTTTACGGATGAAAGTCGGAATAAATCGCGTAGTAGAGTCGTGTGATGTTGGGTCTTGATTTAACGTGATCGTTTGATTGAATCGAGTTGAATTTGTAACTTTTGAGTTTTTGATATATATTGATGTTTTTGTGCAAATTGATGTTGTGATCGAGTAAAAGTGTTTGGATATGTCTGGTAACATTGGTATAGGTAGATATTTAATCGGGTAAGGATATGAATTAATCGGGAATGGTTATTTGTGTGTTTTCGAGTGGTTTTGAGCGAGTTTGGAGTCGGGATAAACTGATAAAATTGTGTTTCAAAATATTTCAAAAATGGAAAATGTGTTGGATGGATTTTTAGTGGTGAAAATATTGTAGTATTTCCAATTCTGAGATCGCAGCTTTTTACGGAATCGAAATCGGAGGTCCGGAAGTCATTTAACGATCGAAAACTGGTTTTTCAGCAAAATCTGCACATCGTGCGCTAACCCCCTGCAACTGTGCGTCGACTCATGATTTCATGCGCTGACCCGGGCGAAATTCCCAGGTTTATGCGCTGAACCCTAAGCTTCATGCGTCGGCGCATGATCACAGATTTTCCAAAATGTCCGATTTTGTTTTCTTCATAACTTTTGAACCGTAAGTCCGTTTTGACCCCCGTTTGAAGCGTTGGAAAGCTAATGAAATATTATTTCTATTAAAAATGGTTTGGAGGGTAAACGATGATTTAATTAATTCGTGTTTTTGAAAAATAGTCGGGTTGTCGGGTTTTTATCGCGTTAATTGCGTGCGATTGATGTGTTATCATGCTATATGCCTTTGATATGTAATGGGTAGCTTGTGTGCTGTTATATGATGTGAATATACATGATGGAATGTTGTGATGATGGGCTGTGTCCTTATGGAAAATATGTGCATTGTTTTGGATTAGACTTCGATGCGTGATTAATGATGTTGTGTGGTAAAATACATTGTTTGATTGAATATCAATGTATGTTGTTATGATGTGTTGTGGGTAGCCTTTGTGGTGTGAATCCCTTGTGGAAGTAATTGTGATTGTATGATTGTTGTGGTTTGTGGTGAAATGCATTGTTTATGCGAAATTCAAGGTATGTTGTGTGGTGGCCTTTATGGTTTGAAATGCATTGTTTGAATTGATTTGCAATGCATGAATGTGATGAGGTTGATTAATTCATATGGTTGAATTGTGAATGTATGGAATCGATGAGTTGAAATATATGCATGATTGTGGTTGCATATATGTATGAAGATGCATGTGATGTCATGAGTCATTGTATGCCAAGCATCATGATATGCATTCTTGTGATGTCCTGAGGGACGGATTGATTCCTGAGGGAATCTGCTATAACATCGTGAGCCTTAAAAATAAGAGGACTAAAAGCGATCTGATTGGATCGTGAGCCTTAAAAATAAGAGGACTGAAAACGATGATTATAGACGATCGTGAGCCTTATACAAAGAAGACTGCAAGCGATCGGATCGTGAGCCTTATACAAAGAGGACTGCAAGCGATCCATAAACGTCGTGAGCCTTATACAAAGAGGACTGCAAGCGACGGGTGAACATCGTTGGCCCGACGGGGTGTTACTTCTAGTAACAAGCGATGGTTCCAGCAGAGTTCCTGAGTGAACTGTGATGAGATATATTGGAAGTCGGTACCGCATGACATTTGCATAGAGTCGTTGTGTCGGTCTTTGTGCATTTGCATAAATCATGGATGCATTATGTGTGGAAAATCATGGATTGATTATGTGTGAGAATTGTGAATGGATGCATTATGTGTGGAAAATCATGATTTGATTGATTATGTGTGGAAATTGTGCATTGAATTTGTGATGTGTTGAGATTGTGATAACATTGGTAATTTGATGTGCATACGTGATAAATGCATTGGTTGTGGGCAATATGTTTATACGTAGACATATGTTATGTGATTCTTTATGTCATAACTTTGATGTGCATTATGTGTGAATATGTGATTACGTCGGTATAATTGATATATGCTATATTTTGTGGTGATGTGGTGGTGTGGTTCCATATGTCATAATTGTGGTTGGATTATGTGTGATATGTTTTGTATTTGTGGCATGCTATATGTGTTAGTATGTGATGGTATGGGTGAGATGATTTATACATGTGTTTGAATGTGTGTTTGCATATTATTATGCAATCTTGATTTAGTTGTTATTTCTCACCCTTCTGCTGTTTTATAATGCTCTATGAGGCATTGCAGATTAGAGTTGTTGGAGGTCTTTTTGTGAAGATTAGCCCTCCGTTCTGTTGTCGGTCTTGGTGTCTGCTCTGATACGTAGCACGGGAGTCGGGGAACGATTATATATATATGTATACATTAGTTGAATGTATTTTGTAGTACTTTTGCGTATATAGGTGATGTTCTAAAATGGTTTATTTTGTAAAACAAGTCGGTTATGGATCTTTCCGCTTTATTCCATAATTGACCCTTCCTTTTATATGGAAAAGTTTCCCCTTTGAGGGTATTCTATTTTATGCTATGTATCAAGTTTATGAGCAGGGATGATGTTTTGTTTATTTAAATGTGACATCCTTGTTTCTGTCGAAAAAATAAATTCTTAGTTACTCTGATTTTATTTATGTATTATTTATTCGCGATGGGAATTGGGGTGTTACAATCTTTCTCAATGACGTTGACCTCAGGGAAAGCATAGTTGATGAACTCTTGTCCTGCAATCCTTGAAGATTCATCATTGTGTTGGATATCTTCAGAATGTCCTGAGTAATGATCCCATGGCTTGGTGGGGACGTGGGTGTTCTTTTCAATATTAATCAGCTGATAGGCATCGTTCGGCTGACTCTTTTGCCCCAAGTTTTCTATGTACGCCTTCCAGATAGGCAAGTCATCCAGGGGATCATAATAGTCTTGATCGAAGTTGTCCTTCATTAGATCATCTTCTAATGAGTTAGGTGGAGCACGACATCCTTCAGGATTGCACTATCCATAGATCATTCGGACGTCTGATCTTGGTATATATCTCGGGCTCTGCTTGGGAAAACAGAATGGCGTGAGGGCCTCTCCCTGAGATATATAACTGTCCTTGTTGAGATAAGACTTCCACTCCTCATCCATATCGGAGGAGTCACTCTCATTGATGGTGTGCACTTCTTGAGACACTGGGTGGAGGAAGCCTCCACTGTGGAAGAAGTCCTGAATGGGATGAAAACTTTCATCTTTAGTAGTCTGGGTACAGGCTGAGGAGAAACCAAGACCTTTCTTTGTCTTGTTATCCGTAGGAATTACAAGTTGTCCCCATCCCTTTACGTTATTACTCTCGATCACTTTGAGAGCGTCTTTGTATGAGGAGATCAATGTCCCTCTTTCTGATCGATTCTCATTGCTCAACGATAGTGCTTGAAACTGGGTTCCAACAACCTCCTCGGGTTCTACGTAGGAGAATGATGATAAGTTGCTCACTATTAAAGCTTGTTCTCCGCATACTGTGACTAACTTGTCATTCTTGACGAACTTTAGCTTCTAGTGAAGTGTCAAAGTGACTGCCCCAGCCTCGTGTATCCAAGGTCTTCCTAATAAATAGCTGTATGCTGCCCAGATGTCCATGACCTGGAAAGTGACTTGGAAAGTGTGAGGACCGATGGTTAAGGGAAGATCAACTTTGCCGATAACTATTTTTCTAGATCCGTCAAAGGCTTTGACGATGACCTCACTGCCTCTCATCGGTGATCCTTGAAATGATAGTCGTATCAGAGTTGATTTTGGCATAACATTCAAAGACGATCCTGTGTCTACCAGTACGCTGGCTAAACCATCGTCCTGGTGGTTGACTGTAATGTTAGGCGCCATATTATGATTCTTGCCTTCTTCCGACAGTTCTTCATCACTGAATCCGAAGTTGTTGCAGGAAGTGATGTTGGAAATGATGCGGTCAAATTGTCCTACTGTCACATCTTATTCCACAAAGGCTTGCTCTAAGACCTTCTGCAGAGCCTCTCTGTGAGCTTCAGAACTAAGTAGGAGAGTAGCATAGAGATTCTAGATGGAGTTTGCAACAGTTGGTCCACAATGTTGTACTCGCTTTTCTGGATGAGCTTCAGCATCTCATCGTTGTTTTTTATAAGTTCTGGATTACCGGATTAACCGACTTGTTGATTGGGAATTTCTGTTTGAGGTTCCTTCTCTTTGGTAGGTTCTCCAACTCCTCCATTGAAGATCCGGCTGCTCTGTGTGACTCAACTGATGTCGGCAATGTTTACGACGGAGGGTAATGGAGTTTCTTTTCCATTTTCGATGGTTGTTGTACCGTACTTGTAAGGGATAGCCTTCTCTAATTTGTACGGTATTGGACCTGGCAGGTAGATAACCACATGAGCTTTTTGATTTCTCTGACCGTTATAGGCAACCTTAACCAGTTCCTGGTTGGGAACTTTTCCACTATCAAGAGGGATTCTTGATTCATCGAGTAGAGGGATTATGGCGCAAACATCTTTGGTGTTCCCATGATCGGAGATTATGACAACGTTTTTGTTTTGATCAGGGAGATAGTCTTATATCACGTTGATCGACCCAGAACTTGAACATGGTCGAACCTCTTTCCGGTCTAACTGATTTTGAAGAGCCGCTCGCACGAGATAGCATCCTTGGTTATTCTCTGAGCAAACTCTACAACGCTCATAGTTGTGGGGTGGCACCCGGCCACGCCCGCTTTGTATGCAATGCATCTTTACTAGATCTGTTTCCATCGAGCGGTCATCTTGACTTTGATGCCTACCAGGATTCCCATCAGTCATACTAATCCGTTGTGTAGCTTCATTCAAGTAGATTGGAAGCCACCAGTGGTCCAACAAGTGTTGAAGTGTTCTTTGGACAAGCGCACACCCTTGGTCGTCTTCACGGCATTCTTCAAAGTCTTGATAATCTTGTGAAGCCAGAAAGCCGAGCCTGACTTGCTTAGCATGTAATTCTATTAGACTGGTATTCATCAAGCGTATGTCAAAGATCTGAACCATATTGACTTGATGGTTATTTCTCTCACGGTAGTCTTGGATCCATCCGAGATCCATATGACGTTGAAGGGCCTCTTGTACAAAAGAGCATCCCTGATTGCTTGTTGAGCACATCAGACAAGTGTTGTAATCGTGCCGTGGCAGATTATGATATTGACTTTTCCTTGAGTGCATTGCCACCAAATTGACGTTCATCGCAAGAATGTTGCGGTTCTGAACAATGTTGGGATGCGCATGGGCCATGTTGACTTCACGGATCCAGTGATCCTAAATCCAACCCAGATCCATCTGTTCTTGTAGAGCTGATTGCACTACGAAACACCCCTGATTATTCTTTGAGCAGATATCACACTAGTGATAATTTTGAGGTGGCACATGACCGTACCCTCTCTGTCTGCAATGCATTCTGACCAGATTAGTTCCTAATAGGAGCACATCGTGAATTTGATAACTGCAGCTAAATTCTTCCTCTATTAAATTTACTGCAGTCTTTTCATGTTGCGGCAATGGGTTCGTCTGAACATTCGAATTAGTATCTTTGAAAGATAGGATCCTGTTCCTGACAAGCTTCTTTACATCAGATTTGAAGCTGAGACAGTTCTCAATGTTGTGCCCCGATCCTCCTTGATGGTAAGGGCAAGTTTGATCCGATTTGAACCAAAAAGGCGGATTTTCCGGTACTGTAAGAGGAGGCCTAGTTTGGACGTGCCCCTTGGCTAGTAAGAGTGGAAATAGTTCTGCGTACAACATCGGTATAAGGTCGAATCCTGATGGTCGTGTCGCACGATTGTTGCTGTTGTACTGTGGACGAGCCTCCTGAAGAGGCTGTTGCATCCTTTGCTGATATTGTTGTTGACTTGGTTGGCTCTGAGCAACCTGAGGTAGATAAGTCGAAGCCGGCGCGGGGCTGATAGCGGGAGTTATTGCCGCTATTGGTTGATACCTTCGCCTTTGCTTTCCCAGAGAGATATTACTGATCTCCTGCTCTTTCTTCTTTTGGAAAACACTACCGTATCTCTTGGTACTGCTAGATGGCTCTGCATCTTTGACCAATCGTCCTTCTCGGACTGCTTCTTTAAGGCGTACTCCCATGTTCACCATTTCAGTGAAGTCACTGGGCACACTGGCGACCATTCAGTCGTAATAGAACGAGCTTAATGTTTTCAGGAAAATCTTGGTCATTTTCGTTTCCTCAAGAGGGGGGCAGATCTGGGCGGCAATTTCACGCCATCTCTAAGCATATTCTTTAAAAGTTTCTTTGTCCTTTTGTGACATTGCTCTGTGTTGATCCCTATCTTGTGCCATGTCCAAATTGTATTTATACTGCTAAACGAAGGCTGCGCTGAGATCTCTGAAAGTACTGATCTTGGTGCGGTTTAAACCCATGTACCATTTGAGTGCGGCACCGATTAAACTGTCTTGGAAGTAATGGATTAGTAGCTATTGGTTTTTTGTCTGAGTTGACATTTTTCGAGCGTACATCACCAAATGACTTTGAGGGCAAGAGTTGCCTTTGTATTTTTCAAAGTCAGGCACCTTGAATTTGTGCGGGATCTTTACATTAGGGACCAAACAGAGGTCTGCGGCGTCCTTTCCGAATAAGTCTTGACCGCGAATGGCATGCAGTTCCTTTTTCATTTCAAAGAATTATTCCTGGAACTCATTTATCCTTTCGTACATGTCTTCGTTTCCACCAGAAATTGCTTGTGGAATTTGTCCTTCTGGGATAGTATGTACCACTGATTGTGGTATAGACATTATAGCGATGACTCTTGGCGCTTCAGTGCCTTGAAGTTTGTAACCTCCAGAAGTTGCTGTTGTAACCCTTGCATCTTCACTTTCCCGAAGTTTGTAACCATCAGGTCCAGTGGCTCCTGCCATGGTTTCTGGGTCTTTAGTGACCGGTGGGATATATCCTTTAGGTATAAAGTTGAGAGGCATGCCCCAGGGGCGACCTTTAGGCATGTTGTACCGAGGATGATTCTCATGTGTCTCCATCATGGGCGTAGATGTAATCTCTGAGATTACAGTCTTTTGATGCCGTTGCTCCTGAGCTGCTGCCAGGGATTGCATGTCATTGTGAATTTTTTCTAAACTTTCCTTTAGAGCGTCGATTTCTTCTCTCAGCTCTCTGTTCTCTTCCTCGAGATCGTCCATTTTCTTTTGTCGATTGGCCCGAGTATTGTATGAGTGAGACAGTTTGACTCTAGAATCGCGACACATACGTGAGACTCAAAGATAAGAAAAAATGCGTTATGTGAGAATGGTGAATGATATTCAATGACATATTTTTTAGTTTTTGTTTTAATCAAAAAGAAACTTCAACAGTTAGATTACAAATATCACACAGTGGGGGGTAGAGACCCCTTTTATTGAATTCGAAAGATTGCGGTATTTTACAAGGAAAAGTACAGTATTTTACAAAGTGCTATAAGGAAAATGGCTAAGCTCATGATTCCTGAGTCTTCTCTAAAGAGAGCTCAGATGCTGGTTCCGGTAGTTTCCTCTTCTTCTACCAGGGCTCTTCAGCCGTTGTCGGGTTGTTAGTCCTTTGCCAAGTAAAAAGAGCGAGCAAATTTCTTCGATCTTCTTGACTCTCTACAACATGCTGTTCTAATATCTTAATCAGAGCATCCTTTTCTTTTAACAGTTCCTGAATCTTGGTATATTCCACATTGAGGATTCGGTACTTGTTTTTCCAAGAGCTCTTCTCACGTTGAACTTTGTTGAGAGCCACCTGGAGTTTTTCCGCATCAGACATGAAATAAAGGACAGATTTCTTTAATGGAAAAACTTCTTGACGAGGGTAAGGCATCCTCAGCTTGAGGGCTCTAGTTTGCACCCAATGGAGATAAGACTCCATGGAGATACAATTTGGTCTTCCTAGAGACTCTCTTCCTTTCGTGTGAATATGTTTCTAGGCATGCACTATTTCTTTCTTTAGTGCCCTGTCATTTTCCCCTTCCTTGAAGAAAAGACCTTCCAGATGAACATTATGTGGGATATTCTTCATCGGGTATCCGAGTTGACGGCGAGTTAAAATTGGATGATAGTTGATTCCTCCTTTAGTTCCAATGAGGGGTACGTTAGGGAAATTTCCACATCTGTCTATGATCTCTATCCCTTCATAAATCCTATTGTACCAATCTATGTCAGAGTTGGTAAGGGACATAATTCTCTGTGACCATCGTAGAGTATTCTTGTGATCCCAAAAAGCAGTAGACTTGGGTAAATGGGAAATAAACCATTTGTAGAGTAAGGGTACACAACATGTGATCATTCCTCCGCTGTACAAGTTCCTTAAGTGTACAGAATGATAAGCATCTGCGAGCAAGGTTGGTACGGGGTTCCCAATCAGAAATATCTTAACGGCGTTGGTATCTACGAAGTTGTCAACGTTGAAAAAGGAATAACCCATATGTGAGCAGTACAAAGTCGTCTTCGAAAGCAGTTACATTTCCTATACTAGCAAAGTACAGAGCATTCTCTATCAGGAATTTAGCTGGTAAACCCTGGATTCCTCCTTTGGTGGTCATGTGAGTCCTAACTTCTGACTCGTCCAACGAGATTGCTCTTGCAATGGTTTGTTCCTTTGGAATTTCTTCCAGTCCAGAAAATGGAGCTCGATCAGTGATAGGTAAATCAATTAGATGGGAGTACTCTTCCAATGTTGGTGCCAGTTGGTAATCCGGAAATGTGAAGCAATGATAAACCGGATCGTAGAACTGAATCAATGTAGACAGGATTCCTTCAACTACGTGGACCCTTAATAGAGACAACATCCCTCCGTGTTTAGCTCTGAAAGCCTCAGGGTTGGTGACCATCCTTGCTAACCTTCTTAAGTCTTCTAGTTTTGGAGCCTTGAAGGTGTACTTGTGCGTCTTTCTTCTACCAAAATCCATAACGCAATCTCTGATATTTGCAATTATTGTTTAGTTTATTTTGAAAAAAAAAGATTTTTTTTTGTTTTTAAAAAAAAAAATAGTTTTTTAGATGAATGCAGCACACAAAAATATTGAAAAAACATGGGTTCAAGGGTTCAACGTCACGAGCATGGAGTCATGGCTCTACCCATCCCCAAAGGTTGTACTATTTTGGTCAATTTTTGTACCTGTAGAACGGGTTCTAAGGTTCCCAAAATCATTGACCCCCTAGGGATATCAACAGCAAGCTGATTCACTCGAGCGAGCTGTAATATCCGAGGGTAAATCTCATTTGAGTGTAGTATTGCGTATCGACTATCCCCGATAGTCACCGCACTACCAAATGGTTATATGGTTAATGTCTACTAAATCCTCAGGGTCATGGGTACCGCACTGGGATAAACGATTCTTTCATGACAATCGGTCGTTTAACATCAATATTTCCACACGGGTACCTCGACTGATTTGGTGGGCTACCAGGATAGCTTGTTCGAGATTCACTCCTTACAAGCGTTACCTGTCTATGCCACCCTTATCTTAATGTTTTCTCAAACTTTCCACATGCGTATCAATCGCATTCCCATTTGACAGAAAAATAAACACGGATATCAAGTAGGAATAACAGTAAATATATATAGTATATAGTATAGAAAAAGCTAAACAACCTAGACCTCTTAGGAATTCTAATCCTAGTCTGGCATCCCCAGTAGAGTCGCCTTTTTTCTGTAGCGTGCGATTTTTTTCGGTGACGAGACCACCTTACTGCAATGGTTTGAATTGGGTGCTACTTTCTGATTTCTTATTTATCCTATGAAGCTGGAAAGGAAAGGGAAGTTATCTAAAACTAACCTTGCACGCAAATGTTTTCTTTAACAAATGCTAAGAGATTGGGGGGTCCGGGGTCAGGTTATACAATGAGGAGTTATCAATTACCCATCCTATATATGGTTATCCATAGTTCGTTTAGCAAATTCTACTATTATCTACTTATTGGTGTTTATCTGTCATAAATGGGAAAGTTTCTCCTTTGGGAATGTTTGAGAGAGTATTTTTGTTGTTTTCGGGTTTTTCGATGTTTTTGGAAAGGTACTGGACCTAAGGTTTTTGATTAGTGTGCTCGTTAAGATTTCGCAATCTTATGCCTACGTATTCCCGTTAAAGAAAACAGAGAAATCAGAGCAATCGTAGTTCCTCCTATTTCTACGGGAGGAAAATGTTTGGTGTCTTGTTTAAAGCCCAAGATTGAAGCCAAAGGGTATTTGTGTCTTGTTCAAAGCCCAAGATTGAAGCTAAAGGTTTGACTGAGAGAGAATTTGTCATCTCTAAGGGAGACATCTCATCTGTTTATCACAGTTGTTGGATAACTGATTATAAAGGAGAATTACTTTAATTGGAATGTATGGAATCCAGCAATGCCATAATTTCCTTTATAAGGGATTTGTCCTGAAGGAGAAAACTTTAACTCAGTGTAGAGCAATGCCATTTTTCCTTAGGAGTCTTTCATGCTAAGAGAGGGACATTGGCTTGGATGTAAATAATCTAGAGGCTTGCCACTTACAGCTGTTAGATGAAAGAGGAGGTTTAACAAGATAAGAGATGAACTACATCTTGGATTTTTAAATTAATAAGTGTGCCACTTATAGCAGTTATCTGGAATTAAGGTTTGTTAGATTGTCTGTTTTGATGTGTGATATACAGAGAAATGTCTTCCTATAGAGAAATCTTGATTTCCTCTTAGGGGATGTTGATTTTTGTGTGCCTTGATTAAAGCCCAAGGTTGAAGCTAAAAGGTTGACTCCACTAAGGAGTTTTATATCTGTCTTGTACAAAGCCCAAGATTGAGGCTGAAAAAAGATTGACTCTGCTTAGGGAGATCATTATACAAAGCCTAAGAGGAGGCTAGAAGGAATTGACTCTTTCGGGGAATATTTTGTCTGTATTGTACAAAGCTCAAGATTGAGGCTAAAAGGGATTGACTCTACTAGTGTGAGGTTTTATCTGTCTCGTACAAAGCCCAAGATTGAGGCTAAAAGAGAATTGACTCCACTGGGGAGGTTCCATATGTGTCTTGTACAAAGCCCAAGATTGAGGCTAAAAGGGTTAACTGACTCAGCTGGAGAATGTTTTATCTGTCTTGTACAAAGCCCAAGCTTGAGGCTAAAACTGCTGAGGGATGATCTTTATACAAAGCCTAAGAGGAGGCTGGTTGGGGAATTTCTTATATGAAGCCTAAGAGGAGGCTAACTTCTATTGAGGATTAATGAGATCCAGAGACAGGTCCAAATTGGGGAATCAACTCTTGCTGGGGAATGAAGAAGAGTTGAAATATCAGATGCCTTGAGGTTTTGATTTTTCTGAGGGTTTATTGATAATGATTTGACCCTAGCTGGGGAAATTTAAAGTGAGAGTTTAAAGATTGAGTTTTGAAACCTATGGAGGTTTTAACTCTGTTGGAGATTGATGAAGTGATCAGGGTTTATCCTCTGCTTTTAGGAAACTTGAGGGTTTCTTTAAGATCTAAGAGGAGATGAGACTGTCCGAGTCTACTGGTATGAAAAGGTTTATCTTTGTATGATGCCCAAGAGGAGGCTGATGTTTTAAGGGATGAGAATCAACCCTAAACTGATCTGATGTTTTGAGATTCTAACTCTCGGGAGGGTTGAACTATCAAAGGATGACTAAGTTCTGTCCTATACCTATAGGAGGTCTTTGGGTCCTTGTACTAAGCCCAAGAGGAGGCATGAGAACTTTTAAGAAGCCGGAGGGTCCTTATTCTAAGCCCAAGAGGAGGCTGGGGATGGCTTTAGGAAGCCTGTGGGTCCAAACCTAAGAAAAGTTCAAGAAAGGTTTCACCGGGAATAATCCTTTCTTTAGTGAACAATTCTAGAGTTTGGAGAAATTCAAGAGAGGTTTCACCGGGAATTAATCCTCTCTGGGGAAATGAATTTCTTGACAAATTTCTAATAGTAACAGTCTTGAGAAAAGTTTCACCGGGAATAATGCCTTTCTCTGTTCCATATTGTATAAGCCCAAAAGGATGCAAGACTGTATCTGAAATTTCCTATGGGGAACTAGTTTTGACTGTGTTGAAAGAGTAACCACTGGTTTGATCTAATCCTACACCTAGTTGCTGAGGAAAACTCTAAGCAAGTATATAAGCATATATATATATAGATGAAATATATAAGCAGGTATGTAAAAGAAAACTGGTAGAACTTACAGGCGAGCACGCTTCCAGTGTTATAAATACAACTGTATGGTTAGTTATTCAAGAAATTGAAGAAAGTTTTGATAACAACTATGAATTTGAATCTAAATCAAAAGGAAAGTTGTTTTAAAAGAAGCTTGGGGCTTATACCCAATGAGAGGCCCAGATACAAAACAATGATCGCACCGTTATTTTGAAAATTGTACTGGGACTTATACAATGACTGAGGCCCAAATTTATTGTATTTACAAAAGAGATGGGTCTTACACTCTATTAGAGGCCCAAGAGTTATTTTTATACAAGAGATGGGGCTTACAACCCAAGGAGAGGCCCAATGGAAGACAGTGATTGCACCGTCGTTTTGGAAATCGTGTCGGGACTTATACAATGACTGAGGCCCAAAAAGTTTGTATTTACAAAGGGGTTGGGTCTTACACTCTATTAGAGGCCCAAAAGTATTTTAAAAAGAAGAGAAATGGGACTTACAACCAAAGGGAGGCCCAGATGATTTTGCTTAAAAGGCGACGATCGCGCCACGGTTTTAGAAAACGCAGTGTGGCTTATACAATTACTGAAGCCCAAAATTTATTTATGTGACAAGGGATGGGTCTTACACTCTATTAGAGGCCCAAAAGTGTTTATGTGAAGTTTGAAAAATCAAAATTTTAGAGAAAACCCTAATTTTGAATTTAAAAGATATAATTTTCAAAGGAAATTAAATAAAAAATGATATAAAATATCAAATATATTTAAAAACAAGTTGTCAACTTTGAAAAATATTTTGAAAAATCATGTTTTAATCACTTGAAAGATTGAAATTCATTTGGAATGAAAAGATCAAAGTGGGAATATTATTTTAAAATGTTTAAAACAAATAAATATTGAAATTAATTACAAAATTCTAACTATATTAAATAAATAATATAAATTGGATTTTTTTGTAAAATAAAATAATTTAACATTTTTGTGACTTTTTTTAAAAAAGAACCAATAAAAAATGATAAAAAAATGAGAGAGAAATTAATTTTGGAAGTTATTAAAAAAATGGTGAAGAAAAGTGAAAGAAAACAAGTGGTAAAAAAATAGGATGACCCTCCCAAGGTTTGAACCCACGCCCTTGAGGTGGAGGGTTTAAAACTTTACCAACTGAGCCAAGTGCGTTGGCTGATAGAGTGTGGCAAGGGTAAATAATATGTGAAACTCCCTTTGGAAAATAGTTCCAAAAAATACCAAAAGGTCTGGGGCGAGGGGGATTCGAACCCTAGATCTCTCGCTCGCTACACACACACAAATACTAGTGTTTTCACTAGGGCGCAATGCCAATTCAAACATATAATGGCAAGTGCATAATATATACTATGTTTGGTTCTACAAACTTGAAAATGGCGACATGACAATCTTCTTCCTTGGGCAATCATCAGACTTGCGTGAAGCAAGTTATCTCCCTCATTTCTCAAACATTTTACAAGATGTAAAAATGAAACTTATGCGCTTTTTAACAAGGAACATGATGGTTTTTTTCAATTTTGTTTAAATTAAGTGTAACAAAAGATATCACGTTGTAACCAGATGAACCCTAAAAAATGCAAGAACTAAATGAAATCCCATACACATGAGATAAATAGCAATTGATTGAGGGAAAATGATCTATGAACATCCAGAAATACAATGGTAACTTGAAAACATGTTTATGATGCATGATTCATTGAGTTTGAAATTTTAAGGCTTACCTCGACAAGAAGGAATCGATTTCAGTGGTAGAGGTGTTACAGAAGCGAAACAAGGACCTGGATAGATTCCTTAGGCCTCAAGGATTGTGTTGCAACCTTCAGGATGTTTTGAAACTCTTTTGATAGGCTGGCTCAACTCTGACTGCAATTGATCCAAGTGAGAAATGGAGATGATGATCCTGATGTTTTAGAAGTGTGAGGAGTGTTTGATCAGCTCATATATGATGTATGGAAGGTGTTAGAACAATTGGTGGTGATGTAATGGCTTTCTAATGAAAAATTCGATAGTGACTTGCAAATGAAGGCATTTTTGGAGTGAAAGAGAGATTTTGAGTAAAGCATCAGTTTGGGTGCTTTGGTGTACTCAAACTGATCACAATTGATGTCTATTTATAGTGCAACAAGTTTGTTTTGGCATCAATAGTGAATGGAGGCTTGGACAATCCCTTGGCCAATGTTGATCAAAAGGAATCTCAAGTCTCCTCTAGCCATTGACTTGAGGTTAGGGCACAGGCTATGAGTCCCTTGGCTCAGAGATAAGGCTTGACTCAATTCAGTTAGCAATGTCTTTATGCTTGCCACCTTGTGAATCCATTGAATGCATTGAAACAAAATTGGAGTCTTTGAAATTTCTAGCCTTTTTATGTGACACATAGCTACATGTAGATCCTTGGACTTGGGAGGCTTGTGGATCAGATATTCTCCCTCTGATGTTATCCTCTGAGGTGTCCAAATGGATGACAAGGCTTGCAATTTCCTAACTTAACCAATTCGAGCAAAAATGCACAAATTTGTCTTATACAAGACAGTTAGAAAGTGCCATCTTGGGAGAATCATATCTCCTTGCTCAAATGGAGTTATGGAATGCTCATGTACTTTTTATAAAGCCCTTATATGGTACAATTCATGTGTGGTCATAGTTTGTTTTGAATCTATCTGGACTTAGTTGAAAAATCCCCATGAACATTGATGTTCAAGGCTTAAACTTAGACAGTTTTGTACTAAGTGTTAAATCTTTGATTTTTCACCACTTTGATCCATCCATAACCAAAAATCCATGAAAAATTAGAGTTTCATGTAGTTGAAGCTTTTGTAGAATGTAGGAAGACCTACAAATCAGGCTTTGGATCACTCAAAATGGCTGCTTGTATCAAAAGTTATGGCCCTTGGAAGTTGGCACCAAAACCATCCAAACTTAGTAACTTAGAAAATTTTTCAAATTTTCAAGATTACCCCTTTTACAAGTTATCATGATTTCTTGATCAATTCTTGTTCAAATGACATTATAAATCATATCTTATGAAAATATGAGTCATAAGGATCATTTTTGCCAAAAAAGTCATGTTTTAACTTTTGGCTCAGGAGCGGTTCGGTGCAGAGAAACCCTAATTCCCGACTTTTGAGGAATGCATTCTCTGAGGGTGTTTTAACTTTGCAAATGGACCCTTAGGGTTATTTTGAGCACATTGAGTCATATTTTGAAGCCTTGGCTCAATCTCCTATGAAAACTTCACTCTGGAGGCCTCAGTCGACCAAAACCCTAGTTTGGTGACACTGGGTATTTCGAGGCTCATTCCACTTAGAATGTCGCAACTTTGTGCTTGATTCTTGATGTGGGAGACCTCTTGATCCTTCATGGATGTTTGAGAGGTTAGACAAGTTGTAGATCATGTCATTTCTTGATTGATCCTTTGTCCAAATGCTCAGAGAGGGCTCAAAACCCTAATTCTTGATTGTAGTGAATGCTCAACTATCTTTGAGGAGATTGGTGAGGCTTGAAGGTACATCCATATTGTGGTGATGATTTGCATAATGATGGGAAATCTTGTGGTCAAAATTTGGTGTATGACACTAGCCAAGAATCTGATAGCACATGGAAGAAGCAAACATATCGAGATGAGGTTCCATTATCTTCAAGAGCAAGTAGTGAATGGGAAGATGAACTTGGAACACTACAAAATTGAGAATTAGATTGTAGACATCACGATGAAGGTTGTGCAGGTTAAATTGTTCAAGAGATTAAAAACAATGTTGAATGTATATATAACTTAGACACAATGAATTAGGGGGTGTGTTAAATATGTAATTCCTTGTGTTAAGCATGATGTAAGATTCAACAGAGTCGAAGTCAGTTGTATTTGGTAGTAGTCAAAGTAGATAGTTGTCGAAGGAGTTAACCTCGTCAGAGTTAAACTTAACATTTATCTTGTTCTGTTAGTTAGTTAGTTAGAGATTACTTGGTGTGCAAGTAATATCATTTATAAATAGGGAGTTACCTTATCATTGCAAGAGTAGAAAAAGGAGAAATTAAGTGAGAATAAACACAGAGAGAAACTCTGCAGAATTTGACTCATCTTCTTCCCATTTCTTCCAAAACCCTAATTTATCTTTTCTTCCCCAATTCACTTTTTCAAATCATTGTGTGGCGGAATTATCTTGCAATAAAGGTGATTGAATAACTCAAGTGACAAGTGAGGAATGATCAATCAGAAAGACTGATTCTTGTTCATCAAGATTAATCCAGATTATCTCCAAAATTGGGGCTAATTCCAACACCATCGTCATCACAATAATTGAACCCTTAAGAAATCTAATATCTGATTTCAAAAAATGGTCCATTTTTTTTGTTTTTTTTTCACCACCAGTATCCGGGCCACTGGACCGACTAACTTGGTTTGAGGGATAGTTATGACATCAAGTGGTTTCAGTCCCCTCAGAATCGTAGTTGCGGGGATCAAACATTGGTCTTTCCTACCAAATCCAACGCCAATCACCACTAGACAAACTAATGATTGGTTAGAGTGGTCCATTTTAGCTCAACGATAATGAATTAATATCATATACAATTAATTTTTGTTATATTCTATTTTATGAATTTTTTAAACTTTTATTGCAATAAAAAAATAGATTACTTCAACGTGAATAAAAAAGTACATTATTTCAAATTTTTGAAATACTAAATTTGTCCATGCCAAAAGAAATAGAAAAAACTGGAATATTTGATTTTTTTCAAAATAGGCTCAAACAATCAAATTTTTTGATGTGTTTTCATCATCTTCATTATAGAGCTAATCCTCTTTTCTGGGCCTCTAGTGGTTATCCTCTTCAGCTTCTTTGCCACCACTGTTGCCGCTGGATGTATTAATTTATTTGGATTGAGTTTGAAGTTTGGGTAAGTTTTATTGGATTACACGGTGGACGAATTTTACTTATGCAATACAATAAAGATATTGACTCTGCTCGCATGTGTGATTGCAAAAGGGTGTGTGTACTTTGATTATATGGAATTAGTGAATGATCTCTCCAATCCTAGAGATTGGGATATTGATAGTGAAGACTGTGAAACACTTCAAGAGAAGGAAACAATCTTTCCTTGACTTCTCAGCGACATTGTGGCAGTAGGGGAGGTGAGGAAGCAGTTTCCTCCTTAATTAGAAAACAGTTTTTATTAGCAGTCTTGATCAAAATTGACCTTTTCAATGACACATAACTTGTCACGTACCCAAGTGCTTGGCTTGTGATGTACATTAGCTTATATCAGATGACCCATACTCCAGTTTGATGACCTGTGGCCCACCTTATTGCAGTTACTCATTCCCTCTTCTGGCTCTTTCATAACACTTTTGGACTTATTGAGTCATAACCTATCCCTTTTAATGCCTAATAGGAAGTTTCAAAATCCAAATATGTAACTTTATTTTTTATACTTTTTAGTTAATTAGGTTTCTAACAAAACTAGACCTAAAAAGCTTACTCTAACATCTGACGACTTAAGCTTGACCATAAGCTTTTGCCAAAAATATCACACGCAATTAAAAATTTGGAAGAGGTGATTAACTTCTCTTTAAAAAATCTACTTGCTACCTGTCTTAGAACATTAACTTAACCTACATCCATAAGCATCAAAACACTCATGAATACAATAAATAAATCACATAAGCTAATCTTTAGGGATGGAAAGCGGGCATTTCTGCTACATTTAGCATGATCCGCAAAAGTCCCAAAAAAAGATCGAATACATTTGAGATTGCGGGACCTAAATCCTTGTTTCTCCTTGCAAAAAATGAGGGTGTGACAAATATGCAAGCCATACATTCATAAATGTAAAAAGTTGCAAAAGTTTTTGTTAATACATAACTCCGCAAAAACTCCAAAAACAGAGCAAAACAATGCAATCATATTAGAGGACGCGAGAATAAAACCTTAATATGTCCTTCGTAAAAATTATTGGAACAAAAAATCACAAGTTCGGTTAAACAATTGTGGAGAAATTTTGGATGTGGAGAGTGAAATAGAAGAATTGAGAGAGAGAGAGAGAGAGGGGGGGAGAGAGAGAGAGAGAGAGAATTGAGGATGACAAGTTATGATTGGATTGACTTAGATGAGTGTGAATCCTAAACACTTATATATGAGTTACAAAATAATTGGGAACTAAATTGACCAAGTATAATAACTTAAAACACAAAAAATTGTGTCTGCAACCGGTTACACCAAAGTGGTTAACCGGTTACACCTGAGACTCAATTAAATGGATAAATTAAATCAGCTTCAGTGGTAACCGGTTAGACATAAATGGTTAACTGGTTACACCTGTAAAAACTCAACTTTTCTGATACTAGAATGCATCTCAGGTCTTGTTGTAACTGGTTACACACTCGTGGTAACCGGTTATACACCCATGGTAACCGGTTACACACTCATGGTAACATGTTACAACACTTGAATTACTTGAAAAACTTCAGCACACCACCTTAGTTCAAGTGCTGCAAGTCTACCATGCTCATGCTCATCTTCAACCTCTTGAACACATCATTTGTGACTCCCTTAGTCAACAAATCAGTAACTTGGTTCTCACTTATGCAATATCCCCATCGTAACCTTCCTTCACTAACAAGTTCCCTCAAATAGTGAAACCTCATCTCAATGTGCTTGCTCCTCATATGTGTAGTTGGGTTCTTAGCAAGATTAATCGCGGAAACATTGTCAACTAGGAGTGTGACAGCCTTACCCTCACCACTGCCCAGCTCCTCTAATAGATTCATTAGCCACACGACTTGGCATGCACATAACAAAGCAACAATGTACTCGGCCTCACAAGATGAGAGTTCAACTACCGATCCCTTCTTCTAACACCATGAGATTGGTGTTCCACTAAACATAAAGATGTATCCAGTTGTAGACTTTCTATCATCTTTATCTCTGCACCAATTGTAATCGGTAAAACCGAGCAAATTGCACTTTCTGTCGGTATCTGCTACATGAAAGAGAATTTTGTAGCCAACAGAACCTTTGACATAGCGTAGGATCCTCTTGACTGCTACCAAGTGAGACACCTTCGGTCTCCCCATTAATCTACTCACAATATCGACATTAAACGCCAAGTTCGGCTGCATATTGCACAAATAACACAAGGATCCAATCAACTTCCTATATTGAGTTGGATTAGCATCTTGCTTATCCTCATTCTTAGACAACTGCAGCCTTGGTTCAGCTAAAGAAATAGAAGCATTGCAATGCTTCATTTCAAAATTTTTCAATATCTCAAGAGCATATCTTCTTTGGTGGGTGGGCAGTCCCATTTTGGACTTGTGGAACTCAATACCAAGGAAGTATGTCATGAGATCAAGGTCGGTCATCTTAAACTCTTCACATACACTCCATGCTTGGATACACATTTCTTGAAGCCAACATCCTTTAGGAAACCATCAATTTTTTTATTCCAAGCTCTTGGAGCTTATTTCAAACCATATAATGCTTTCTTCAACTTGTAGAACTTTAGCTCTTGGTCTTCCACAACAAAACCAGGGGGATGTTCTACATATACCTCCTCTTTAAGCGGTCCGTTCAAAAACACAGATTTGACATCCATTTGGTAGATAGATTAATTATGGTTATTTTCAATACCAATAATAAGCTTAATGGTTTCAATCCAAGCAACCGGTGCAAATACCTCTTCAAAGTCTATGCCTTCCCTTTGAAAAAATCCCTTAGCCACCAATCAAGCCTTATGCTTGATTATCTCACTATTGGGATTTGCCTTCACTTTGAACACCCATTTCCCACCAATTGACTTCTTTCCTTTTGGCAGATTAACTAACTCCCAAGTACTATTTTTCTCAATGGATTCCAACTCCTCCTTCATAGGACAAATCCACTTTGGATCACTTAAGGTCTCTTCTATATTAACGGGTTCGGATTCTGTCATAAGTGCAAAATGGACGAAATTATCATCATCATTGACTTTGTTGTCTCGGTACAGCTCGCAATCTTGGAGTCTCTGAGGCAAACCCTTTTGCCTTGTTAACCTCCTGAAATTTTCTTCATTTCGGGTTTCGACGTCATGCTGTTCTGGTCTTCCACTTTCCTCAGAATTGGGAATTTCGAACATGTTACTGGTTATAGCTTTCTGGTAACCGATTATCGCCTGCATGTAACCAATTACAGTCTGCTAGTAACTGGTTACACCCTGCTGCACCTGCTTCAATTCATCGATCACTACGTCCTGACTAATCATTATCCTCCTATTTACATCATCAAACAGTTTGTAACCACAGATAGAGTGATATCCAACAAGTATCATCACTTCTCCATTGTCATCCAACTTCTTTCTAAGTTTACCCGAAACATGTCAGCATGCAACATAACCAAAGAATCTCAAATGATTCAGATTCGGCTTGAATCCAGACCATGCTTCCTCTGGTGTTATATTTTTTAGCTTATTTGTACTACACCTATTCAACAAATAGGCAGCTGTGGATATCGCTTCTCCCTATAACTCTTTCAATAAGTTCTTCACCTTTAACATTCTTCTCACCATGTTCATGATCGATCGATTTTTCCTTTTGGCTACACCATTTTGTTGTGGTGTATAGGGTGGTACTACATCATGTAAAATCCCTTCTTGATCACAAAACCTCCCAAAGTTATTTGAGACATATTCGCCTCCACCACCCGTTTTGAGAACTTCGATATTGTGACCACTTTGCATCTCAACCATGGACTTGAACTTCTTGAACACTTAAAATACCTCATCCTTTCTATTGATTAGGTATGTCCATAACTTTCTACAATGATCATCTATAAATGTGACAAAACACCTATTGCCACCAATAAAAGCTACTTGCACTGGCCCACACACATTTGAATACACCACCTCAAGGTGATTCTTGGTTCTCCGGTCTGCATCATCTCTGAATTAGCCCTTATCTTGCTTTACTTGCACACATTTTTTGCAAATTTCAACTGGTATGTTGATCGATGGCAACCCCGTTACCATTCCGTTCTTTTGCAAGTCTTTGAGATCTCTAAAATTGAGATGCCCAAGACGTTAGTGCCACATCCACTCTTCATAACTTACTGCAATAGCTAGACATCTATGCTCTATAACCTTCAACTCAACCTTGAAGGTTTTAGGGTTAAATATGTTTTTAGTCCCTATAAAGTTTGAAATTTCATTTTTAGTCCCTCCTGGGTTTTGGCAACGGTTTTAGCTGGTTTTGGCAACGGTTTTTTTGTAAAAATCGTTGCCAAAAGGTAGGGAAGGACTAAAAATGAAATTTCAAACTTTATAGGGACTAAAAACATATTTAACCCAAGGTTTTATTAGTAGCCATAGGCGCTTTAAAGACCAAAACTCTCTTTGCATCCATAACGTGGAGCCCCTTGTTTTTCATATGAATCTTGTAACCCTTCTCAAGTAATTGGCCAATACTTTGAAGGTTACATTTGATTCCCGGAGTATACAAGACATATTTGATCAAGGAATGTTCATCATCCCTCCTCATGATCAAAACATCACCAATCCCATCGACCATTAGAGTGATGTCATCCGCGAACATTACTTTGTTCTTCATGGCACGATTGATTTTCACAAACCAATCCTTTTTTCTTGTCATATGATTTAAACAAATTGAGTCCAAATACCACTCCTCACTGCATTGATCTCCCTTCATACTCATCGTGGCGTCTTCCTTTTCATGCAACCGGTCAATCGTATCATTCAACCGACCACAACTCAATTTTTCAGCATTCTTTGAGCTATTGTAATTGCTGTGCTGCAGTTGTTTGTTGCTACAATTCGCTTCTGTGATCATGAACAAAAGTGTACTCTCTTCATCAAACTCTTATCTTTCAACCTTGGCTTCATCCCTTTGAGATTCCTTCTTGTTCGCATTGCATTCTTTTGCAAAATGACTGAACCATTGACACTTATAGCATTGTTCCTTGCTCTTGTCAAATATCTTTTTATCGCCTATAAAGTTTCCTTGACCACCATGTTTGTTGTAGCTGCTTTCACCCTTTTAACAAGTCGAATTCTTTGAACTTTAGGACTCTTTTCCACCAAAATTTGGAAAATTCCCTTTGTTCTTCATGGGCCATTTTCCTTCCGATTTCATGTCCTTCTCATTGAACCGAATTTTAAAAATAATCACCGCCTTTGACTTATCATTATTCCTCTTTTCCATCCTTTGCTCATGAGCCTCAAGAGAACTTTGCAGCTCCTATTTGTTCATCGTTGCAAGATCCTTCGACTCCTCAATCACCACAACTATGTTGTCAAATCTTGGTGTTAAAAAATGCAAGATTTTAGCAACAACATACTGCTCTGTAACAGTTTCTCCACATGTCTTCACTTGATTCACCAACCGAGTGATTCTTGTTGTGAAATCGTTGATTGTCTCCTTTTCCTCCATTTGAATCAATTCGAACTGACGTTTGTGAGTTTGTAGCCTTACCACCTTTGCCTTGTCATCCCTTGCATAAGATTTCTCTAAGATCTCCCACGCTTGCATCGAAGATTTTCAATCACCAGCTTTCTTAAAATTGTCGCTATTAACACATTGATGGATCAAGAACAACACTTTAAAATCTGTCTTCTTTTCTTCCTTATGCGATGCTTGTTGCGCCTCTGTTGCATTAGCTTGAAGAGGAGTAACCCCATTCTTGATCACCTCAAAAACATATTTGATCGTGAAGGCTGGATCAGATCCTGTAGAAGTGGGCCACCAAGTACGCCTGGGATGTTGGTCGTATGGAGAGGAGGATGGGGGTGTACCTGCAAGGCACTCCGACGCTCAAGTAAGAAAGGGTCAGAGAGAAAGGGGCAAGTACAAAGTATGAGTTCTTAGGGAATATTTGATACCTGACCCTCTCAAGCGAGAGGGTCTATATAGAGCCCCCAGCGCATGACCAACGGTCCTATTTTCGGGGCGAAATAGCCGTTTTTCCGAAGAATAGGTAACTACCCAAACTAGCCGTTATGTCAGGCAGGGTGCCCAAAACTAGCCGTTATGTTGGGCATATGCACAGTTTCGGGCACCTGCCCATAGCTGTTCGGGGAGTGGACGAGCTGTGCGTTACGGGCATTGTTTCCGGGGAGGAGCGGTGCAGTCCCTGCCCGGTTGGAGGGGCAGAAAGGTAACTTTTGCCCCTTTGTGGATTGGACTTAGGCAATTTGGGCCACTATGGAGCAGAAGTGGATTGGGCTATGTCTAGCCATTGGTCCAGTCCAGAACAGGAGCCCCCCAAGTCGTTGCTCCCGAGCATGGGAGTGATGACTTAAAGACAGCTCGTTGCTCCGGGGAGCTAGCGTGAAGTCGTCGTTTGATGACGAGGAATGCCGCATCGGGGCGCCCGCGACTAGTGGTGTTTGTGACCCCTGGTGTCCGTGGTATTCATGACCGTGACCGTGTTTCCCATCGTCTGGGGAGACTAACGGTTAGTTAGAATTGGAAACGTTGGGGCGCCACATGTGCCTAGAGCTCCGTGTAGCAGTTACTAGGCAATGATGGCTAGTTAATAGCCATCATGACCTACAAGCACGTCCACTGCACGTGCCCCTATGTATAAAAGGGGAAAATCCGTCTCATTTTGGACTTTTCACTCTCGCTTTCCTTCGTCTTCTTCAGAGCGTTTGCCCTTTACCATCTTCTGCTACTCCGACCACCGCACCAAGCTTCGAGCAACCACTTTTTGTCTTCTTAAATCAAGTTTCCGATTTTGTGCTTGTTTTAACTCTTTTTGTTGGTCAATGGTAGATTGCATGTGGTTAGGGCTAGGTTTAGAGGACGAAATAGGCTAGTTTCTGGTGATTTTTGGTGGTGGACGGTGGTCGTGCCATTTTTCCACATCTAACATGTCGCCGGATGTGTTAGTATATTTTGGTAAGGAGGGCAGTTCACAGCGTCGTTGCGACGGCGATGCATGTGTAACCATCGTGATTGTTCATCTTCTGAGTGGGTGATGAATTTTCCAGTCGAATATTCCCAGAGTCCGGTGAAGCTTTGCGGTTTCCTTCGAAGCTTCAAACGGAATCTGGGTATGAGTGCGGGGAAGCTCCTCGCTTGGGGATGATCTGTTACGAGTGTCTCCTCGGGGGGAGGTTTCAGTTTTTCTTCTGATGTTAGGGCATAGGCGGGGGACGTTGTCCTCAGCCCTCTGCGCGCCCTTTCACTTGACTAGCGGTGGAAGGGTGGATTTGATTTATTGTCAAATTCACTTTTTTCTCTGCTTTTCAGGTGATCGATATGGCGACGGGGCCAGATGGAGAGATTATCTTAGATCCGTCCAAGGAAGAAACAAGTTCTTCGGATAGTAGTAGTTCGACGGCTTCGAGTACCCCCATTGAGGTCGGGGAGGAAGAGGAGTTGGAAGATATGGACGAGGACGTCGTCGAGGGTTCCGTGGAGGAATGGGAGGTGGCTGAACCTGCTGAACATGTGTCTACTTTTGCAAAGTACTTCGGGGACGTCTTTACGGAGGTCGGGGCAGAGGGGAGTGAAAGGTGCACTTTCCCTCTGAGGATGACCGGGTCTGCACGAATTACGGGGATCGCTTTGCGATGTATGAATACGCCTTTAAGGAGCTGGGTCTGAGGTTACCGTTCACCGATTTTCAGCAGTCAGTGTTCATGCACTTGAAGTTGGCCCCCACGCAACTGCACCCTAACTCGTTTGCCTTAATCCGGGCGTTCGAGCTAGTGTGCGAGTACCTCACCATAGGGGCAACTCTTCCTCTATTTTTCACCGTCTTCCATCTTCAAAGGCAGCTGTCGGGGAGGTAGTATGGTTGGGTCTCTTTGAAGCAGCCTCGCAAATTGTTTAAACCATTTTCGGAGTCGATACGGATGTTTAAGGAGCGGTACTATGTTATCGAGCCCGTGTCCGAAGCTACCCAGGATAATACATATGTATGGGAGATCGAGGTTGATGAGGATGGAAATGACCTGCGCGAAGAGACAAGGAAATTTATTGGGCAGAGAATCTACAAGTTCCCCATCCATTGGGCACCTGACCATTTCGCCAAGAGGCACGGTGACTACGTTCTCCAACCGCACGAGCTACACGGGCAGGATGTCGTGGCGTACGAGGAGTTGGTGAAGTACGTTAACTCCTTCCGGCTTGGGGAATGCTGGACGAACAAGGGTAACCCGGTCTTCGAGGAGGACGATAGTCAGAGGGTTGAGTACCGGTTTATTAACACCAAGGCACTCCTGGAGTGCAAGACTCCTGCGGAAGTCGAGAAGCTGCTTGGTAGTATTAGTTATTTTAGATTTGCCCGCATTATTTCTTTTCCTCGTAACTAACGTGTTCGATTTTTGTTTGTGCAGGTGAGATGCCTCAGGCCCATGAACGGGTTGTGAAGAATGCTCTTGCGAGAAACAAGGCCGGAGCAGTTCCTCTGAGGTCTTGATTCGTTGGTACGCGTGCTTCCACTCCGGTTCAGTCTGCTGCGGGGCCCTCTTCTCCTACTCCTGCTCCCCGGGGATCTCCTCTGCCTTTGATCGGACGATCCAAGTGGCCAAGGGTTACTGACGCTATGGATCTCACCCGAGTACTGGAGAAAGGGAAGTTCGAGCTTCTTCCTTGTATCCTTGACGGGAGATTCTTTAAGGGGAACTCTTTGGTCGTGCCTCGGGCGGAATCTCTTCGTTTGGAAAGCATGGACCTCCTGAGCAAGAGGGTGTTGGTGGCTCAAGATGCTTTAGCTTTGGTTAGGATGCTGGAGATGGCAGCCGTTTATGCTGAAGAGGACTCTGCAACTGAGTCCGAACTTAATACTGCCCGGGCTACCATGGCGTCCCTCAAAGAAGAGGTCAAGGGCGCAGATGATGCTCGGAAGAAGGCTGAAGAGGAGGTGGCCAGGCTGAAGAAAGAGAATTCTACGCTGGCTGAGGAGAAGAAGGTGGCCGAGGAGCTGGTCCAGCAGCTGAGGGCGGTCAACGCTCCGGGTGAAGATGAGCCTGAAGATGTGAAGGAATTAAGAACAAGGTCCGAGCTGGTCGCCCATATGCTGATGGCTGAGGATGACAGTATTGCCGTCGTGGACGAATCCTTCAGAAATGTCGTGGGTCAATTGCGGGTGGTGAACCCCGAGCTTGACTTCTCTGTCGAGGGTACCCATTATCCGGCGCATGTTGAGGATGGCTGGATTGTTATGCCCGACGTCCTTCTTGAAGGAAATGCTGAGGATTAGCCCACGGAGAGCCAAAGGCCTCAGCCCGAGCCTGCCGATCAGATGGACGCGTGAGGGGTTTGTCTTTTTGTTGTTGTAATTTGTCCGGCCTGCGTGCCGCGTAGTTGTTGTAATCTATTTGGGGGGCATGGCCCCCGTTTTATGTAATCCAGCACAACCATGGTCCTAGTGGCCACTTATTATGTTTAAATTATATGCCCGGTCTTGGTGGCCGGTTCTGTTATTTGCATGATTTTACTTGCTTTTATTTTCTACTAAGTGTTGCACTCATGCTTGTTGTGAATGTATGTTTGCCCGTGATAGGGAGTATTTGACTTATGTGAAGTTTTAGGGGATTGCTCATTGTAGAAGCGTTCGGCAGCGAGGGGTACTGGTCGAACGGCCGAGGAATGTCCTGGCGGGGATGCGGAGCTCAGGTCGCGTTTAAGGCCTGAGTTTGCAGTGTGAACGTCCCATCGCGAGCTGGGATTCTTCTAGTCATGGTACTTTGACGACGACGATGCTCGACCGAGGACCGCCGTCGAGTAGTTACTCAGCTCGTTACTGAGTGGTGTTCTGCTTTGTTGGTATGCGACGCTTGTACCTAGGCGTGCATAGTGGTCGGTAGCTGACGTTCGTCATCGTGACGGGTCGAACCGAGAATTAGGCCTTAGCTATAGTATCGTTTTAGCTTTTCGGCGTTCCATGGTCGAGCAAGTTCTTCCCCGTTGAGATGTTCTAGGTAATAGGCCCCATTCTCTGTTTTTTCCCGGACACAATAGGGTCCTTCCCACTTGGCGGCTAGTTTGCCCTCGCGAGAGTCTTTGTGGTTTCTTCTTAGAACAAGGCTTCCCACGTTGAACTCTCGTCGTATCACCTTGGCATTGTGCCTGATGGTAATTTTTTGTTTTAGTGAGGCTTCGCGGAGGGCTGCCCTGGTTCGGATTTCCTCGACGAGGTCGAGTTCTTCTCTTACAGCCTCGGTCCCGTATGCTAGACGGAAAGGTGTTTCCCCGGTTGTAGAGTGTGGAGTTGTGCGGTATGCGCACAATACGCTGTGCAGTTCCTCGACCCAAGCCTTCTTTGTTTCATCCAGCCTTCGTTTGAGGCCTCGGAGGATGACTCGGTTAGCTACTTCAGCCTGCCCGTTTGTTTGGGCGTGCTCGACGGATGCGAAGTGCTGCTTCGTGCCCAGTTGGGCGACGAAGTCCTAAAACTTCGTGTCCGTGAATTGCGTCCCATTGTCTGTCACTATCGCTTGGGGAATTCCGAAACGTGCTAGGATGTTTCATTTGTAGAAATGCAGTATGTTGAGAGCAGATATTTTGGCTAGAGCCTCCGCTTCTATCCATTTCGTGAAGTAGTCTACGCCCAATATTAGGTATTTGTTCTGATTCGATCCTACTACGAAGGGTCCTAGGATGTCTAGGCCCCACCAGGAAAATGGCCACGGGGAGGACATTGCCTTGAGCTCGTTAGGTGGAGCCAGGTGCATGTCCCCGTGCCGTTGGCATTTATCGCATTTCTTCACGTGTTCTTTAGCGTCGTGCTGCATGGTCGGCTAGTAATACCCCGCTCGGAGGGCCTTTCGGGCAAGTGACCTTCCACCCAGGTGTTGGGCGTTGATTCCCTCGTGGATTTCGTGCAGGATGTGTGCAACCGTTTCTTCCTCGAAACACTTGAGCAGTGGAATGGAGAACCCCCGCCTGTAGAGTTTATTTTTGACCAGGACGTAGGAGCAAGCTCTTCGCCTAACTACGCTGGCCTCTTTTGGGTCGGACGGAAGTTCATCTTTAGCGAGATAGTTGCAAACAGGGATCATCCAACAGTTGTTGTCGCCAATCACCTGTACGCTGAGGGTCGGGGATGCCTTCTCGATACTGGGTCGAGGAAGTACTTCCTGTATGACGGATTTGTTTCCGCCTTTCTTCTTTATGCTGGCTAGTTTGGATAGAACATCTGCTCGCACGTTATGTTCGCGGGGAACATGTTTCACTTCTACTGTTGTGAACTTCGCCATTTCCTTTTTGACCAGGGCTAAGTACTCGGTCAGGTTGTCAATTTTGGCTTGATATTCTCCTCGGACCTGAAGGGCCACAAGTTGTGAATCTGTGCAAATAATGACTTCTTCTGTGCCCAGGTCCTCGGCTAGACGTAACCCAGTAAGGAAGGCTTCATACTCAGCCTGGTTGTTAGAGGTTGGGAAGGATAGGGTGAGCGATACTTCAACGATGACTCCTTCGTTGCTTTCCAGTATGATGCTCGCACCGCTTCTTGCCGAGCTGGAGGCGCCGTCCACGAAAATGGTCCATTTGCGTGTTTCTCTCGCGGGGAAGTCTGCGAACGTCATTTCTGCGACGAAGTCGGCCAGAGCTTGGGCCTTGAGGGCTTTCCTACTTTCATATTGGATGTCAAATTCGGATAGTTTAAGCGACCATTTGAGCATTCGACCGACCATGTCTGGTCGTCCCAGCAGCTGCTTTATGGGTTGATCTGTTCGAACCACGATCGCGTGAGCCAGGAAGTAGTGTCTTAATCTTCTGGCTGCGTTGATGAGGGCCAGAGCCACTTTCTCTATTTGTTGGTATCTTAACTCTAGCCCTTGTAGTGCTTTGCTCTTGAAATATATGGGCTTCTGTCCGTCAGGAGTCTCGCGGATGAGAGCGGCGCTCACTGCTTTAGTCGCTACGGCGAGGTATAGGTACAAAGTTCCGCCATTGTCCGGGAGAGAGAGGACTGGTGGTTCTGAGAGCGCCTGTTTCAGATGGAGAAGAGCCTTGTCACATTCCTCGGTCCATTCGAACGCTGCCTCCTTGCAGAGGAGTTTGAAGAATGGTAGGGCGTGCTGGGAAGATTTGGCCACGAACGAGATAGTGACGTGAGCATCCCCTTGAGGGACTGGATGAATTTCTTTGACTTGGGCATTGGAAACTCGTAGAATGCTCGACATTTATCGGGATTGGCCTCGATTCCCCATTCTGTTAGGTAGAAGCCGAGGAACTTTCTTGCCCGGACACCGAACGTGCACTTCTCCGGGTTGAAACGCATTTTGTATTTTCTAGCCTGTTCGAAGACCTTCCTTAAATGGGCAGTGTGATCGGTTTCCTCATGGGATTTTACGATCATGTCGTCCATGTAGACTTCGAGCATGTCGCCTATCTCTCCCCGGAAGACCTTGTTCACCATTCTTTGATAGGCCGCTCCAGCGTTCTTCAGGTCAAAGGGCATTACGTTATAGTAATAGTTGCCCGATTCGGTCATGAAGGCTGTGTATTTTTTGTCGGCCATCACCATTGGAATTTGATTATAGCCTGAGTAGGCGTCCATGAACGATAAAAGTTTAAAACCGGCAGGATTATCAACAAGTTTATCAATATTGGGGAGGGGGTAGGCATCCTTCGGGCATGCCTTATTGAGATCGGTGTAATCAATGCACATTCGCCATTTTCCATTAGATTTTTTCACGAGTACAACATTGGACAGCCAAGTGGTGTACTTGGCCTCCGAAATAAATTTGGCCTCGAGGAGGTCCTTTACAGCTTTTTTTGCAGCCTCCGTTTTCTCCAGAGACTGCTTTCTTCTACGCTGTGCTACGGCCTTGACGGCCGGGTCAATTGTCAGCTGGTAGCAGGCGACGGATGAGTCCAAGCCAGGCATCTCGGCGGCGCTCCAGGCGAAGAGGTCGGCATTCTCACGGAGGCATGCTTTGAGCTGCTTTCTCGCGATGTCAGGCAGATCTGCTCCAATCTTCACTCCCCGCTGAGGGTCGTCGCCGAATAGAACGATCTCGAAGTTGCCATCTGGGATTGGGCGCATCGGATGGGAGCTGGTGCTGGACGGCGTAGACGAGTTGGCTGAAGCTGCTCGTTCCTCCTGTTGGTCTTCTTCGGGGAAGCGGCTGTCGAGGTCGATGGCGTCGACCTGGGGTAGAGGCTTGGCTTCCTCGGAGCTACTTGGCAATGCTGGCTTGCTCGATGTTTTTGGCTTGGACACAATGGCGTTGAGCCCCTTTGTGGCTGCTTCGAAACACCGTCGCGCAGCCTCGATATCGCCGTGGAGGGTGGCGACCATTCCATTTGAAGTGTAATACTTCATCTTGAGGTGGACTGTTGAGGGCACTACTACCAACTCGGCCAGGGTTGGTCTTCCGAATATGCACTGGTAAAACGACGGGCAATCGATTACCAGAAATTATAGCTTGACGGATCAGGCAGTCTCAGCTGATCTGAAGGTTGCGACCAGTTCGACGTATCCCCATGGCCTGGTCACTGATCTGTTGAACCCCTGCAAATCGGACCCCACATAGGAGGTGAGGTTTGATTCGTCCAGCTGAGGTGTTAAAAACAGCTGGGAGTACATGATGTCGACCGAGGTGTCCTGGTCGACAAGGATTCTGTGAACGTCGAAGTTCGCCATTCGGGCTCTGACGAGCAAAGGTATGCTCGAGTTTGGAGACCCCCCGAGGAGCTCTTCCTAGTAGAAGGAGATGGGGATAGAGCCCTTCTGGGCCTGATCGAGCGTGGTCACCTTATTGGAGCTTGTGTTGATCAGATGCTCAAATTTTCGTTTCACGGAGCCCACCGTGACTTTGTTGAAGCCTCCGCCGGAGATAACCATGGCGGAGGTAAACGTCTCCCACGGGGTGTGGGCCGCGAAATAAGCAGGGGCGTTGAGCCCGTCCGGGACGTAGAAGTCCTCTGGTTGCGATATGGACATAACGACCTGGATGTTAGTTTCTTCCGAGGAGGGTACTTCTTCCTCTATCTTCTTGGACTCCTGGGCGTCCTGCCGAGTGTCATACCCCAAATTTTGACCACTAAGATTTCCCATTATTGTGCAAATCATCATCACAATATGGATGAACCATTATGCCTCATCAAATGCCTCAAGGGTTGTTGAGCATTCACTACAATCAAAACTAGGGTTTTAAGCCCTCTCAGAGCCTTAGACAAAGGATCAATCAAGGAATGACTTGATCTTTAACTTGTCTAGCCTCTAGAATATCCACAATGGATCAAAAGGACTCCCACTTCAAGGATTAAGCACAAGGCTGCTCCCTTTTAGGTGGATCAAGTCTCAAGATCGACAGTGTCACCGAATTAGGGTTTTGGTCGACCAGGGCCTCCAGATGGAAATTTTTCATCTGGGCACAAGCCAATGATCCAAAACATAACCTAATATACTTCATGGGACCTCATGGACCCAATCATCAAGTCAATTTTTCCTCAGGGGATGCATTCATCAAAAATCAGGAATTAGGGTTTCTTGACCTAATTCACCCCTAAGTTGACTTTTGGGACAAATCATGAACCAAGGCCTCAAGAGAGGGTTTGAGGGTCTCTAATGAACTATATTGATCCATTTGGAACAATGGATTAATCCAAGAAGCTTGAGCAACAAGTTTCAATTTCATCTGCACCACAATTAGGGTTTCGCGAGGAAAGTCAACTGTAACTTTGACTTTTGACCAGGACATGCTCCCAAGCCCTAAGACGTGATTCAATATACCCTATGACACCCATGGAACATGTCCATCAAGTTTGATTTAGGTCAAGGACATGATTTCATGAAGAATTGCACAGTTTGAAATTCATCTGATAAAAAGTCAACTGTGCACAAAAGTCAACTTTGACTTTTTGAAATTTTTCACCAAAATGGATTTTTAACCCTAAAATGATGTTAATGTATGATTTGAATCATCATTCATCAAGAAAAATCAAAGAAAGTGGGATAACTTGTAAAAGGGGTAACCATAAAAACTTAGAAAAATTTCTAAGTTATGGAAAAAGTGACACTAATGTGCCAACTTTGGAGGATCATAACTCCTAAACCACAAGGCCATTGTTCCCTATTCAAAGCTTGATTTGTAGATCTCATTTCCCTCTATAAAAGCTTCATACAGACCTATGTCCAAATTCCTCATGGATTTTGAGTTATGGAGTGATCAAAATCAAGAAAAGTCACTTTGTTCCAACACTTAGTGAAAATTTCACTAAGTCAGATTTTACCCTACTTTTTGCCAAATGTAGGGGGGTTTTTCACTTGGATTCAAAAGAGATCAAAACCAAACATGTTCAAACAGTTGTTGTATCATGTAAGGGCTTTCCAAAATGACCAAGAACATTACCAAATTCAATTCGAGTCATGAGATATGACATTGGCAAGTTGCCTTGTTGAAATCTGTCAAGGCAAGGCAGATTTTACATTTTTGCTCGATTTGCCAAAATCATCCAAATCCAAATGATCCTATCCACTTGGACACCTTAGAGGATTGAATCTAAAGTGGACAATCACTGAGCCAAGCCTCCAAAGTCTTTGGAACAAGAAATAACATGTTGAACCTAGAATTGCCAAAATACGGACAAGACTCAAATTTTGGATTGGAGCATTCAATGGAAGCATCAAGGTGGCATGGACTGAGCCATTCTCAATTGAATTCAGTCAAGACTTATCCAAGACCAAGGGAACCAGCAGCCTGTGCCTTAACCTCTAGTCAATGACTAGAGGAGACTTGGATTTTCATTTGCCAACATTGGCCAAACCTACTCAGCAGTTGCCATTCACTATTCCTTGCAAAACAAACTTGCTCTACTATAAATAGAGCTCAATTGTGATCAGTTTGAGTACACCAAAGACATCAAACAGATGCTTTCCTCAAAATCTCTTCTTTCACTCCAATTTTGCCTTCTAAGGCAAGTCACTATCGGGTTTTGAGTTTGAGAGCTTTTCCAATCAAACCAATCACTCACACACCTCACATACATCATATAGAAGTGATCCAAACACTCACATAACATCTGGAACACAGATTTCACAAAATCACCAGCCAATTGCTCAAGTTCTTGACAGTTTTGCAGTTGAGGTACCATCTTCAGCTCCAAACCATTTCAATCCATTCCAAGCATTCATACACACTCCATGGCACCTAGGGAAGCTATCCAGATCATTGGAACCTAGCTGTAACACCTCCAACACAAAACACAATCATCAGCTGCAAGTGGTAAGCATGAGCTCTTCTAACTCTATGATCCATGCAATTTTTGCTGTACAATAATTTGGCCATATGTTCATAATCATGCATGGAATGTGTCGCGGCCGGCAAAAATTTCGAGTCGCCACCATATTTTTTAAAGGAAAATAATGATAAACCTAAATATCCTAATCCTAAGGTAGAGATTCCTACGGTTCGGGAGTCGGTAAAGTGAAGGGAAGGTGTTAGGCACCCCTCACTTCCATTGTACTCAATGGGATCCACCTTTGAATTTAGGGTATGTTTGTTTGTCTAAAATATGAGAAAACCTAAGTTTTTTATTAATTATACTCGCTAGGGTTGGTTTGCAACCCTATGCCTACGTACCCTCAATTTGAAGGATCAGAGTAACCGTAGTTCACCTCCCCTATTCTTACCCCCTAATCCTATTCCTAAATCCCAAAACCTAACCCTAAACCCCAATCCACTATTTATACTCTTGGATAAAGAGTTCTATCCCTTAAGTCTAGTGTTTATACTCCTAGATGAGGAGTTTTATCCCTTAAATCCCTTAAATCCCTATCCATTATTTAGACTCTCGGAGGAAGAGTTTTATCCCTTAATCCTTTTATTTATACTCTCGGATATCAAGAGTGTTATCCCTTATCCCATCCTTTATTTAGGCTCTCGGACCAAGAGCTTTATCCCAAGTCTTAATTCCTTAAAAAACCTTTTATATCCCTTAAGTTCTTAATAATATCCCTTAAATCCCTTAAACCCCTAAATAAAGTTCCTAAATAAAGTTTAATTCCTATTTTCTTTAAAAGAATAAACCAAGTATGTAAAATATAAATTTAAACCCAACCCAACAATTAACCCAAAAATTCCTAAATAAAATTAAATCCCTATTTTCTTTAAAAGAATAAACCAAACATATAAAATATAAATTTAAACCCATCCCACAATTAACCCAAAAAATTCCTAAAGAAAAATTCCTAAATAAAATTAAATCCCTATTTTTTTTATTAATATCATTATTATATTAAACCCTAAATAAATTAGATTAGTTTTAAGTTATAACCCTAATTATTGTAAAAATATTAACCCTAATTATCCTTATTTAACCCTAACTAATTATATATTTTTGTATTATTATTATTATGAATTGTGAACCCTAATTATCATAATAAATGATTAGTTCCTAATTTCCCTAATAATCCATGATTTGTCCTAATATGGTCCTAATATAAAATATCAATTATTTATTTGTCTCTTTCGGATTTTCATCTCATATAAGATATAATAAATTATTTAATTACACCCTAATTGAATAATTGGTCCCTAAATCAGTAATGATTCTTAAATTATCAGATCATCATCCTAATTACTCATAAATTATAAAATAAATGCTAATTACTTATTTACTTTTTTGGATTTTTTTATATTAAATATAAAAGAAGGGTTGAGAATTTATTTACAGATGGTACTAAAGTCTTGAACTTAATCGGAAGAACCATAAATTATACATGTTAATTATAAAGACTTATTTTTTTATGTTTTTTATTTTACAGGAGGGTATGAAAAAAGAAAGGTCTAAGCTGAGAATGTCTAATTTATTTTGAGAATTATATTATATAAGTATATCTTATACTCTTTAAAAACTTATCATAAAAAAAATCTCACGTTTTATTTTGCTATATTCATGACACAAATAACATGCTTTTTTTTAATTAGATAGAGCAAATAAAAAATAGATGAATTATTTAAACTTGTCTAAAAAATAAAAAGCACAGAAGAAAGTTTAGTTGTGTCAGGATGGTTTGCAAAGAATATCATAAGGTGCAAGCTTATTACATTATAGTCATTAGAATGACACGTCACAATTTCACTATATTACTCCACCTCTAAATATAATATTGCAAATTTAATTATTTAAAATTTGTTTGGATTAACTGCAATCAAATGAAAATAAATCATATACATGTTATCACCCTGAAGAGTTGAGATGCCACACACATGAACAGTCGACAAAGTCGAAAATCAAAAGAAGAAAACAAATTACACACAACATGAATATTAAGGAGCATGCACACACAACATAAAAATACAATATCAAACCATTTTCATAAACAAGATAGTAAAGGGATACTAACTTGGAGTGCCGTGACCCACGTAAGCTGCTCCTTTCTCCCTTCTTTTCTTTGCGTTCCTAGCGTATCTCTTTTTCTTTTGTAATTTCCTTTACGTTCCTCGTATATCCCTTTTCTCTTTGGTATTTCTTGATCCACTGATGATGAAGTCTAGGGTTTAGTTGTTGTTGTTCTTCAGTGTGAAGAACAACAACTTTTAGGAAGTGATTTGTAGATTGTGGGTGAGTAAAATATGAGAAAAAGAGGTTCTATTTATAGATAAAAAATTAGGTTAGAAATTGAATGTGATTATCTAAATTAGGAATGATTTAATCTGACCTGATTTTATTAATTCCTTAGAGCCTAAGCCAATGAATCTGGATGAATTCATGTCTTGGTGAATTTTAAATAAAGAATATATTTTAAATAAAAATAAAAACCTAATAATGATGATAAAAAAAGATTTTATTTTATTTTATTTTTGTGATTTTTTGAGATTTTTTTCCATAAAATAATGTTTTTAATGAAAAAATCATATTTTTAAAAATGCATTAAATATTAATACGAAAATTAAAAATTAAATAATAAAAAATAATTTTTTAATGATTTTTTTATTAAAAATAAAAATAGAAAAAGTTAGTAGTAAAGAAAAAATAAATAAAACATTAAAAAGTGGGGAAGGTGGGATTCGAACCCGAGACCTTGTGCTTGTAAGCCTTACACATGCTCTTTTACCAATTGTGTCATTTTATTTATTCGAAATAAAGTGGCATTAGAAAACATATGGAAGGTGGTCAAATTTTAGGGTACGACAACTGCCCCTATTTAATCGACTTCGAATCGGACGGATGATGTCGACGAGCCTTCTTCCTTCCGAGGAGGAGACGATTAAATATAAAAGGACCCCAAATTTTGATGAAAACAACCCACTGCCTCCAAAGCAGATCAAACCCAGATGCTTCGATTATTCCCTTATCTTATTTTATTTACATAAAACCCCGGTAGAACCCCTTGTGACAATTCCAGACTGAACTGATTTGATAAAAAACCCGATGGAACCCCTGATGATAATTCCTGACTGAATGGCTTGATAAAACCCCAATGGAACCCATTGATGTCAACTTTTGACTGAATACAATCCTGATGGAACATCTGGAATCAACTATTAACTGAATACAAACCTGATGGAACCCCTTATCAATCCCTAACCAAATTATTTGGTAAAAACCCTGGTAGAACCCCTTGACGAAAATTCCAGACGGAAATATTTAATAAAACCCCGATGGAACCCCTTGTTCACTTTTGACTGGATATAAACCCGATGGAACCCCTTATTAATATTTTATAGAACCCATTATCAATCCCTGATAGAACCCCTTATCCCTTTCAACCCCTCTGGGTGAACATTGCCTATGATTTCTATGATCCTCCGATCATGTTACTGGAATAGGATAGGAATTTAGTGATACCTTAATCACTCTGGATACAAACCCTTGAATAGAATCCCTTAACCCCCGATTAGAACCCCCATATTCAACCCATTGGATGAAACATCCGATAGAACCCCTTTTGTAGAACCCCATAAATCCATTGGATAGAAATCCGGTAGAACCCCTTTTTGTAGAATCCCGTATAACCCCTCAAATAAAAATCCGATAAAATTTCCTTTAAATCTGTTGATAAAGCCCTGATATAACCCCTTTGAATAGACATACGGTAGAACCCCTTTTGATGAAAATCCCTTGATAGCACCTCTTGGTGAAATCCCTTTGGTAAATCCCTTGGTAAAACCTCTTTTGATATATCCCTTTGATAAATTCCGTTGATGGAATACAATGCAATCCCTTGAGAAAATTCCAACAGAACCCTTGTTGATGAAATCCCTTAAAATCTTTTGACGAAACTTGACAAACCCTGGATAAGTCTTTGATAAAACCCGTGATGAAGACCCTTTTAGTAAATCCCTTGTTGAATACCATATTGAATCCTTTTGACAGTTTTCGTTGGTCGAATCCGGTGTAACCCCTAAATAACATCCTTAGATAATGATCCCTTAATATAATTCCGGTAAAAGCTCCCAGATAACATCCTATGTACATTTGATAATATCCTTGTGAATAGAACCCTTTTATAACCCAGTTGGTTGATGACAACCTTTGGCAACCCTGTATTGAATTGATTTCCAAACCCTTATGCATGAATGCATGTTCGTGTTTATGAATGCATGTATGCGTATGTGATGCATTAATTATGTATGATGCATAGTTTAGGCTAACGCCTCTTTTTATGTTATGTAATGTATATCCCAGTTTTAATAAGCTTTCGTAAAATGCAAATTCATTAATATCCCTATTTATTAAACCCCGTTATAATCCCTATGTCTTCAAGATCACGAAACTTCGTTACTGAAGATGACAGCTGGAATGATCACTCCCTTCTGAATTCTTGTTACGGGTGACTTGAGTGCTTTCAGTCATATGCCTTTTGGATATCCCTAATTTTTGCCTAGACCGCTCTTTGAGAGTCTTAGTCCACCGGGATGATATACCCTTTTTTGCATAAGCCGCCCTTCCGGGTTTTTCGACTTATCAGGTTTTATTTTTTCATAAGTCCCTAATTTTTGCCTGGATTGCTCTTTAGAGTTTTCAATCCACTGAGACGCCCTAATTTTTGCCCGAGTCGCCCTTTAGGGTTTTCGACTTAGCAGGCTTTTATCCTTGTTTTCTAGGCATAATATTTTTTGACTGAATCGGAGTTCACCGGTCGTGGTAAATCCGCTCCATCCATAGTTGTTAATATTAGTGCTCCGCCAAAGAAGGCACTCTTCACAACATATGGCCCTTCATAGTTTGGGGTCCATTTTCCTCGTGGATCTTTATGGATGGGTAATATTTTCCTTAACACCAAGTCTCCCTCTTTGAATAGGTGTAGACGAACTTCCTTGTTGAATGCCCTTTTAGCCCCCCTTTGATACAGTTGGTCGTGACATATGGTAGCCATGCGCTTATCTTTTATGAGGTTCAGCTGGTCATATCTGGTTTGAACCCATTATGCTTTATCTAGTTTCGCTCCCATTATAACCCTTAGTGACGGAATTTCCACTTCAATCGGGAGTATTGTTTCCGTGCCATATCCTTGTAAGTTTTTAACCATTTTCTGGACGATTTTCTTGATATTTTTATTAACAGCTTCCATGGCGCCGTTCCTCTTTGATTGATAGGGTGAAGAGTTATGGTGCTCAATCTTGAAGCTTCTACATAGCTCATCCATTACTTTGTTTAGATTAAGCCCCTTATCCCTGATAATTTTCTTAGAAACCCCATAGCGACAAATTATTTCCCTTTTTGAGGAATCAGGCTATTACTTGCCCTGTCACATTCTTGTAGGAGGCCGCTTCCACCCATTTGGTGAAGTAGTCAATAATAATCCAAATGAAACGATGTCCATTAGATGCCCTTGGTTCAATCATCCCGATGATATCTATCCCCCACATAAAGAAAGGCCCCGGAGCAGTTATGATGTTCACATGAGTTGGTGGCACATGAACTTTGTCTGCATATATTTGGCACTTGTGGTACTTCTTGACAGATTTGAAACAGTCTGATTTCATGGTCAACCAACAATATCCCGCTCTGAGAATTTCCTTAGCCCTTGTATACCCATTGGCTTCATATCCTTCTAGACACTTGAATAATACCATATCCCGATTTCTTTTGTAAAGTGCATCCCCATTGAGAAAGAATCGGATGACCAATCTTCTGAGAGTCTTTTTTATCCCTGTTTGAAGCATTTGTAGGGTATTCTTGGTTCAGGAAGAATTGTTTGAATACATATGTATACCCTTGTAATACCTTGATTAATTTATCTTTTATATCCCTGTCCAAAGAAGTCCCAATTTTGATCTTCAGTCCCCAGATTGATCACATCCACTGGTTCCTGGTGAGGTTGTATTTCTTTTACCCTTTTGCCTTAACAGTCTGGCTAATTCCTCTGAAAGATCACAATCTTCCCCATCACCCTCCTTCTCTTGGTAAATCGATAATTCGAAGTCATAAGGGATTATACCGGCGTTATTTTCAATAGGTTTATTTTTAAATCCGCATGCAGAAATATTTTGATTATTCCCGATTTAGAATAGGTAGTATTTGAAATGAAACTATTGAAAAAAAAGTCTTGCCATTTTTTGAAATAATTGCAAATGAAAGAAATAAGATCTTGATTGAAAACAAAATGCAATTTTATCGTTAAAATAACCCAAAGAAACAAAGGGTAGCCCTTGCTTGAAAAAGAAAATTACTTTGAAATAGAAATCATCTCAGGAATCTCAATAGTTTTCCAATTGTCAAGGATCATGTCTGATGAGCAATGACACACCAAGTTGGATATCCCTTTATCATCCTCTTCTATTGCAGCCATTTGACTTTCGACCCCAGCACTATGGAAAGTTTCGTTGATAGGAGGAAACTTCCTTTGCTTGTGAACCCTCTGAATCCCTTGATTGGCCGGTTTGTAACCCAGCCCGAACAAATCCTTCATCCCACAAATTTCCCCAGTCTGTCATGTCTCCCCTCTTGATTAGGAAATTATATTCTATCCCTTCAATGGCATTGACAATTGCCCCAGCGTGCCCCGGTAACGAGTTATTTCCCATATTATACTGGTATTGGAGATCTCAATCATCCTGGTTGGCCTGAGGACCATAAGTGTAAGGAGGTCTAGGTGTCCCACTATGAACAGGTGGTGGGATTACTCCTTCAGTATGTAGATCATTAACCCTTTGTTTACCCGCCTGAGCTTCTTCATTCTCCAAGTTATAACTACATAGTGGGTTATCATCCTCATGAGGAGGGGGAGGATTATCCCTTCATCGACTATCCTCAGTTTCCCTAGCTATCAAGTTATGAATAGCAAGAGTTAGTTGATCGATCTTTCCCTTCATATCATTTTCTTTGATAGTGTCCACATCTCCCTTAAGGACTGCTTGATTCTTCTTCAATTGATCCATGGCTTACTTCTGGTAAGCTCGAGTGCGAGGTCGATCTTGTCCTTCATTTCCTCCACATTTCCCTTGACAGCATCCACATCTCCTCTTAAAGTAGCGTGATTCAGTTCCATTTGCTCCATGGCTTTCTTTTGGTGAGCGCAGGTGTTAGGTCGAGAAGTCAGGTTGTTGCGATGATTCTGAGAGAAGAGATATATAAAAAAATTGATTTTCGTTTGATGTTTTTTTTTTGTTATGCATGCATGAATGTATGAGTATGCAAAAATTATTTTTATTTCAGGAATCTTAAACTTTTCATTTATTAAGATTAAAGCCAAGGATAATGGAAAGCAAATACTTTTATTAATGGAAAGAAAGTACTAGGGTCGAAGCCCCATTTATTACATAAGGAAAACCAAACTAGGGATAAACCCTTAAATTATTCGTAACAAAAAGCAAATGTAAGGAGTCATTACATGGAAAAGCTAAATCCTCCTCCTAATCCTAGCCCTAAAATCCTCTACCATCTCACGACAAAGTGTAAGGAAATCACTAATCTCTTTGACCGACTTGAAGATATCAGCCATGTACTCAGCCTCCTTTAAACTTCGAGGGATCTCCTGGATGAGATCGTTGGATAATAAGACCAACTTCAGATGCCTTTCTCTATAATATGCCTCATCCCTTTGTAACTTTACCATAATCTCCAAGTCCTCTTCAGCAGTTTGCTCCAGTTGTTGATTACGTGCCTTGACGTAAGTGCCCCACTCCATAAGTTCTTTGTAGGAATATTGAAGCTCCCTGTATAGCCTTCTAAGCTCATGGTTCTCTTCTTGAGTTTCTAACCAACCCTCTGGTCGTATGGCAAGAAGTTCCTCGGCAGATCTCAATCGTACAGTTGCATATAAGGTTTGTCTTTTAGAACTGAGAAGAGCGTTAGCCAAACTTTGAACTTCGACTTCTAAGTGGTGGATACGCCTATCATATTCCTCTTTGACCCTCTTTATGTTGATGACATCCAAAGGTCCCTCCATTCATCCCTTTGGCGCCAAGCCCTATCTAAGTCATCCTTATGAGTCTTGAGACTTGAGGTCATAGCTTGAAGGTCGGCATAAGCTTGCTCCTTCTTCTCCTCTTCCATTTGGGCTATCCCTTGGTTGATACTTGATTGTTCCATAACCTTAGTGAGACTTCTTTTTAGTTGACTACTTTCACTAGTGGCTTGGTAAAATTTACCTTCCCACTCTTCTTTCTCTTTTTTCAATTGTAAGATAGTCTCTTTGAGTCATTCGCTTTCTTCAAAGGAGATCACCGTAGGTAGAGAAACCCTTAGATTAACAGGACGATCTAGAGTAAAAGGAAACTTTATTATGCTCACCCTTTCTTTCATCCATTGCCCATATGGTACCCTAGATTCTCCCCTTGGTCTTTTAAGACTTGTCTTCCCTTTAATGCTTTGCCTCCAAGCTTGAGCAATATTTAGAACATCGGGATGATTCCTGTTTATGTATTGTAGGATGAAACCTTCTAACAATCTATCCTTGGGCTTGTAGGCCAAAGGATGCCCCAATTGCCTCATTGCCAAAATAGGGTTATAACTTATGCACCCTCTTGAACCAATCAAGGGTACATTTGGAAAATCTTCACAACTTAAGATCACATCATCTCTTTGGAGTATTTGAGGGAACCATAGGATGTCATTACCAACATGGGATACCAGATATTGGGATCAATCATTAGCTATCATTTGTCTCATATCCTCTATGTCCCTCACTAGATGGGAGCATAACCACTTGTACAGTAATTGAGGGCAACATAGCATAGCCCCTCCCTTCTTCTCAAATTTGCAATGAAGAGTAAAGTATATATCCGCAAGGAGAGCTGTTGAAGAGTCTTCTTCTCCAAGAGTCACAGCCAGAAATAGATTGATAGCGGCGATATCTACGAAGTTCTTAGCACTTGGGAATAGAACTAACCCAAAGATAAGTAGTACCATGATGGTGTCCATGGCTACCCAATTTTTGCAAGCCGCGAAGTGACTAGCTTTATTTTCTAGGAACCATTTAGGAAACCCATGGAAGTCTTCTTTAGTCTTCAAATTATCTCGTAGGTTTTCTTCACGAATATAAAGACAGCTTGCCATTTCTTTAAATGAAGGACTATACCCCAATGCCTTGAATGAACCTTTATTACTTTTAGGGAGATCAAGTATCCTACGAACTTCTTCCAGAGTGGGAGCCATTTGGAAGTCTCTAAATTGAAAGCACCTTAACTCAGGATCATAAAATTGGGCCAAGGCAGCTAGGCCCTCCTCTTGCATAGGAATAAGAACAAGGTCCAGTATATCTCCATACCTACGTATGATAGGCTTCCTCCTTTCCTTAGGTAACTCTGCAGCATAAGTCTTTAGGCCATTTATGTCAGATGTCCTTACTTTAATTGGGAAAGTTTTCCTTTTTCCGGGTTCCATTGCCTTTGATTTAATCCCTTTTTTTTTAATAAGTTTAAGATTCCTGTTACATGGTAATGCAAAAAAAATTTATGAGGATGATGAATGCAAATGATATCTTGATTAGGGTAAAGGTAAAGTGTAAGCATGCCCCTAGTAAGGTGGGCTTCCCTAGAACAGGCTGGGTCTAAGTTAAGACTACCCAATCCCCTCACAGGTAGGTTACCTAAATTTGGCCAGCATAACGACCCCAAAATGTTTAGACTATACCCTTGTTTTACCATGAGAAGGAGCAAGCCTTCCTACAGTAATCCTTCGGGATAAGTCTCATTTGGGATAGGACCCTAGTAATAACCCTTGAGGATTGAATACATAAGGTCCATGATTGGTGTGGGGTATGTTAAGGTTCTCAGAGTCACGGACCATATCCAAATCATTCCACTACGAGAGGGGATAGCCCTTTCGTAAGGACGACTTTGTAAGGATCTACTCTGAGTGTGGCATCAATACATTTTAGGGGACGTTGCGTCCCCCGCAAAAACATTTCTGTTCCACTTTAGGTTCTAGGGTTATCCTCTAAGCTTTGGGTTTTAGCTTCACTCCTTTTTTTTTAATGTCCCAATCCCTTGCATGATAATACAAAAAACAAAATGTTAAATAAATAAATATATGAAATAAAAATAAATAAATAACAATAAAAAAAATAAAAAACCAAAATAACATCCAAGACAAACAAATCCCTAAATCCTAAGGCTAGGATTGACTCTCGCAAGAAAGGAGTCCCCAACAGAGACGCCAGCTGGCACGGGCGGCAAAAATTTCAAGTCGCCACCATATTTTTTAAAGGAAAATAATGATAAACCTAAATATCCTAATCCTAAGGTAGAGATTCCTACGGTTCGGGAGTCAGTTAAGTGAAGGGAAGGTGTTAGGCACCCCTCACTTCCATTGTACTTAATGGGATCCACCTTTGAATTTAGGGTATGTTTGTTTGTCTAAAATATGAGAAAACCTAAGTTTTTTATTAATTATACTCGCTAGGGCTGGTTTGCAACCCTATGCCTACGTACCCTCAATTTGAAGGATCAGAGTAACCGTAGTTCACCTCCCCTATTCTTACCCCCTAATCCTATTCCTAAATCCCAAAACCTAACCCTAAACCCCAATCCACTATTTATACTCTTGGATAAAGAGTTCTATCCCTTAAATCTAGTATTTATACTCCTAGATGAGGAGTTCTATCCCTTAAATCCCTTAAATCCCTATCCATTATTTAGACTCTCGGAGGAAGAGTTTTATCCCTTAATCCTTTTATTTATACTCTCGGATATCAAGAGTGCTATCCCTTATCCCATCCTTTATTTAGGCTCTCAGACCAAGAGCTTTATCCCAAGTCTTAATTCCTTAAAAAACCTTTTATATCCCTTAAGTTCTTAATAATATCCCTTAAATCCCTTAAACCCCTAAATAAAGTTCCTAAATAAAGTTTAATTCCTATTTTCTTTAAAAGAATAAACCAAGTATGTAAAATATAAATTTAAACCCAACCCAACAATTAACCCAAATATTCCTAAATAAAAATTCCTAAATAAAATTAAATCCCTATTTTCTTTAAAAGAATAAACCAAACATATAAAATATAAATTTAAACCCATCCCACAATTAACCCAAAAAATTCCTAAAGAAAAATTCCTAAATAAAATTAAATCCCTATTTTTTTTATTAATATCATTATTATATTAAACCCTAAATAAATTAGATTAGTTTTAAGTTATAACCCTAATTATTGTAAAAATATTAACCCTAATTATCCTTATTTAACCCTAACTAATTATATATTTTTGTATTATTATTATTATTATGAATTGTGAACCCTAATTATCATAATAAATGATTAGTTCCTAATTTCCCTAATAATCCATGATTTGTCCTAATATGGTCCTAATATAAAATATCAATTATTTATTTGTCTCTTTCGGATTTTCATCTCATATAAGATATAATAAATTATTTAATTACACCCTAATTGAATAATTGGTCCCTAAATCAGTAATGATTCTTAAATTATCAGATCATCATCCTAATTACTCATAAATTATAAAATAAATGCTAATTACTTATTTACTTTTTTGGATTTTTAATATTAAATATAAAAGAAGGGTTGAGAATTTATTTACAGATGGTACTAAAGTCTTGAACTTAATCGGAAGAATCATAAATTATACATGTTAATTATAAAGACTTATTTTTTATGTTTTTGATTTTACAGGAGGGTATGAAAAAAGAAAGGTCTAAGCTGAGAATGTCTAATTTATTTTGAGTATTATATTATATAAGTATATCTTATACTCTTTAAAAACTTATCATAAAAAAAATCTCACGTTTTATTTTGCTATATTCATGACACAAATAACATGTTTTTTTTTTTAATTAGATAAAGCAAATAAAAAATAGATGAATTATTTAAACTTGTCTAAAAAATAAAAAGCACAGAAGAAAGTTTAGTTGTGTCAGGATGGTTTGCAAAGAATATCATAAGGTGCAAGCTTATTACATTATAGTCATTAGAATGACATGTCACAATTTCACTATATTACTCCACCTCTAAATATAATATTGCAAATTTAATTATTTAAAATTTGTTTAGATTAACTGTAATCAAATGAAAATAAATCATATACATGTTATCACCCTGAAGAGTTGAGATACCACACACATGAACAGTCGACAAAGTCGAAAATCAAAAGAAGAAAACAAATTACACACAACATGAATATTAAGGAGCATGCACACACAACATAAAAATACAATATCAAACCATTTTCATAAACAAGATAGTAAAGGGATACTAACTTGGAGTGTCGTGACCCACGTAAGCTGCTCCTTTCTCCCTTCTTTTCTTTGCGTTCCTAGCGTATCCCTTTTTCTTTTGTAATTTCCTTTACGTTCCTCGTATATCCCTTTTCTCTTTGGTATTTCTTGATCCACTGATGATGAAGTCTAGGGTTTAGTTGTTGTTGTTCTTCAGTGTGAAGAACAACAACTTTTAGGGAGTGATTTGTAGATTGTGGGTGAGTAAAATATGAGAAAAAGAGGTTCTATTTATAGATAAAAAATTAGGTTAGAAATTGAATGTGATTATCTAAATTAGGAATGATTTAATCTGACCTGATTTTATTCATTCCTTAGAGCCTAAGCCAATGAATCTGGATGAATTCGTGTCTTGGTGAATTTTAAATAAAGAATATATTTTAAATAAAAATAAAAACCTAATAATGATGATAAAAAAAAGATTTTATTTTATTTTATTTTTGTGATTTTTTTGAGATTTTTTCCATGAAATAATGATTTTAATGAAAAAATCATATTTTTAAAAATGCATTAAATATAAATACGAAAATTAAAAATTAAAAATTAAATAATAAAAAATGATTATTTTATGATTTTTTTATTAAAAATAAAATTAGAAAAAGTTAGTAGTAAAGAAAAAATAAATAAAACATTAAAAAGTGAGGAAGGTGAGATTCGAACCCGAGACCTTGTGCTTGTAAGCCTTACACATGCTCTTTTACCAATTGTGCCATTTTATTTATTCGAAATAAAGTGGCATTAGAAAACATATGGAAGGTGGTCAAAATTTAGGGTACGACAGAATGTTTCCCCTCAATTAATTGCATTGTTTGAATCGTGTATCAAAAATCCTAGCCTTCATGCAGAAATTAGGGTTCTTGAGGATTTTTCATGATTTCTTGTTATATGTTTAATTTAAATGAAATTAATTGTCATAAACATGATCGTGAGGTTGAGACGAGCATATTGATATGTGGATTGCATGATATAATGAAGTATTCAGTGAGATTGGGTAGAAAATGCAAATCATCCAAACCTAGAACACGCGCGTGTTCTTCAGCTGTTCTTGGCGCCATTTCTTTCAAATTCAAATATTTGAATTTTGTGATTTTATTTAATTGATTCAAAAATTAATTTCTCTCTGAGTTTTAATGAATTTGAGTTGGTTCTTTTTTTAATAATTCACAAAAATGTTAAAATATTTTATTTTCCCAAAAAATCCCAAAAATATTATTTATTTTGTATAATTGATATTTTTGCAAAGAATTAATGTTTTAATTGTTTTTGACATTTAAAATATTTTTCCACCTTGATTTTGCAACTTTTAATGCCTTCTAATTATTTTGTAGGTCAATACTTAATTTTTGAAGCATTAATCCAAGATCACAATTTGTTTTCCATATGTAAAACAATTTTGATCATTTTAATTGAATTTTTATTCAATTAAAACACATTTTTGAAAACAAATTAGGGTTTTTGGATTAATTCAACCCTCATAAATCATTTTCAAAACACTTTGGGCCTCTAATAGAGTGTAAGACCCAATCCTTTTTTGACCAAATCATTTTTGGGCCTCAGTGTATTGTATAAGTCCCGATACCGTCAAAAAACAAACGGCGCGATCGTCGCCTTTTGAAAAAAACCATCTGGGCCTCTCCTTGAGCTATAAGACCCATTCAAAACTTTTGGGCATCTATTAGAGTGTAAGACCCAACCACCTTTTAACCAAAAACATTTTGGGCCTCACTTATTGTATAAGTCCCTCTGCGTTAAAAGAAAACCTCGGCGCGATCGCCATTTTAAACGGAAAAATCAATTGGGCCTACCCTCGTGTTATAAGCCCCACTCTTTTTCTTTAAACCTTTTGGGCCTCTTGAGAGAGTGTAAGACCCATCCCTTTGTACACAAAACCTTTTTGGGCCTCAGTCACTTGTATAAGTCCCTCTGTACAAATTCAAACAGTGCGCTCACTGATAAAACCATGGGCCTCTCCTTGAGCTGTAAGCCCCGAATCTTTCTTTTTCAAAGCACTTTCTCCTTTGATTTTGAATATACTGTTGTTTTCAATCTTTCTTTGTTGAACAACTAACCAAACAGCATGGAAGCTCTACAACCGAGTAAGTGTTTATCCGCTTTCATTTACCGCTTTCATATACATATAACTGTATTGTGGGGCTGTTTCGCTGTAAGTCTTCTTTCATAAACTCATATCAACTGTGTAATAATAGTATAGATATTTAGAGTTTCCCCGGCAACTACGTCTAGAACTAGGTGACGCCGTTTCGTTTATTCGTAGAAATAGACAACTAGATCCCCAATAGGATCACCAGATACAGTCTTCTCTTCGGCTGTCCTCATTAGGAATTGTCAAGAAACTCTACTCCCAGAGATGAATGTATTCTCCGTGAATGGCATCTTTGAGTTTCTTCCAAATTCTCAAACTTTCCTGGCTTGATCTATTCCTCGTGAATAGCCTGTCTTGAATTTCTCGGGGTTTGGGGACCCACAGGCTTCTTAAAAGCATCGGCCTCCTCTTGGGCATCGTACAAGGACTCACAGGCTTCCTAAAAGCAACCCCGCCTCCTCTTGGGCTTCGTACAAGGACCCATCGGCTTCTTAAAAGTTTCCAGCCTCCTCTTGGGCTTCGTACAAATTGTCTCGACGACCTCCTAGAGGTATAGGAACAGAACTTAGTCATCTGCATAGAACAATCATTTCAAAGAGCCTACTACTGTTTCTCAAAGCATAATACAAAAGATAAAACTCTAGACACGGACAGTCTAATCTCCTTGAGTTTTCCAGACATTCTCAAGTGACCCCTTCGTTAAATAGGAAGAAAACTCGTAGACTCGAACAGTCTCAGTGCCCTTCGGATTTCCCACTTCCTTAAAGAATAAGAATAGCCCGGATCCTCGAATCAAATCCTTGAGTACAGTGTTGCTCATATAAGAACTGATTTTCTCTTTCAAAATCAGCATACTGGACGTGTCACTCAACTGAAACAGTAACCATAGCCTCCTCTTAGGCTTTGTATAATGATCCTTCTCCAGTGCAGTTAGCCTTCTCTTGGGCTTTGTACAATGATTCTTCCCAGCGGAGTCAAACAACGTTTAGCCTCTCTCTTGGGCTTTGTACGAGACACATAAGAGACTCCCTCGTTGAGTCAATCACCTCTTTCGCCTCCATCTCGGGCTTTATACGAGATACAAAAAGGTTCTTATTGAGCCAAACAAATTTCAGCCTCCATCTCGGGCTTTGTACGAGATACAAAAACACTATCTTGTTAAGTATAAATCACTCTCCTGTAGAGTCAACCTTTTTAGCCTCTCTCTCGGGCTTTGTACGAGACACATAATAGCCTCCTCTTAGGCTTGGTATAAGAAAACCACTGGTTGATCCAATCAACCTTTTAGCATCAAAGTTGTGCCTTGTTCACAACATACAAACATCAACAACTCCTTCCCCTTCATCTAATCGCTGTAAGCGGCAAGCCTTTGGATCATCTACATCCATGCCAATGTCCCTCTTTTAGTATGAGAAATTCTTAAGGAAAGATGGCATTGCTCTAAACTGAGTTAAAGTCTTCTCCTTCAGGTTAAAATCCCATATAAAGGAAATTATGGCATTGCTAGGATCCGCGTATCCCGGTTAAAGTAATCCTCCTTTACAGTCAGTCACCCAACAGTTGTGACAAACAGACCCCTTTAGAGATGACAAATTCTCTCTAAGGTCAACACTTTTAGCTTCACATCTTAGGCTTTGAACAAGATACAAACTACCTTTCGCTTCACGTCTTGGGCTTTGAATAAGACACCAAAACAACCATTTCCTCCCATAGAGTAGGAGGAACTACGATCGCTCTGATTTCCCTGTTTCGGTAAACGGGAATACGTAGGCATAAGATTGAAAGAAAAATCTTAGCGAGCACAGTAAACAAAAACCCAAAATCCCATACTCTCATACATTCGTCCTAACATCCTAACCGATAGCCTAAAGCACCCCTCGTCAACAAAATAACCTAGGAGAAACCCCGAATCTTTGTAGCATCTGTAAACCAACAGTTTTGACTGTTTAATCTCAGTATGCAAGCAGGGTTAATTGGAGACATCTATTTCCCTTCCTTCATCAGCTTTAATAGGATAAAAAATGAATCGAGCTGTAGTACCAGAGCGATCGTGCTTCGCAACCACATCCCAAAATCACTCGCTACACCGAGGAGTGTCCTTCTTTTTTGCAAACTGTTTCAGGTGGACGTCCCTGATCAGTATCTCAATAGCATCCTTCAGATGGATACAGTCTTCAGTAGTGTGGCTGTGACTCTTGTGGAAACGGCAATACTTTGATTTGTCCGCGTTGGGTCTGGCCGACATTTGTTTGGGGAAGCGGACCCCTGCCTGCTTGAATTCTGAGTTCGCACACTTGAACAGTATCTTCTCCCTGGAGACGGTTAGGGGGTGTAGTCGTGGAATCGCCCGGAGGGCCCATTGTTGTCGCGGGAGTCCCGAGGACGGTCCTTGCGCCTCCGTTCGCCTCGACGAGATGTTCAGGCTTCCTCGCCTCTGGAGGCCCGAGCGTTCTCCTGATGGCGTGATGCTCGGATGTTGCTGGCCGCAACCTTCTCTTCGTACTGAATGTGCGATTGGGCTTTGAGGAGGAGGGCGTCGAGGTTCCTCGGTGGTGCGAGGCCGACGGCTTTAGAAAACTCAGAGCCCTGGCGGAGTCCTTGCTCGAGCAGAAACATTTTCATCTCGTCCGTTGTAGGGACCTGTACTGCTTCCTTGTTGAACCTCTCGATATATGCGCGAAGAGGTTCGTCTTTTGCTTGGATTATGTCTCCCAGGGAGGCCTCAGTCTTGGAGTGACGGCGAGATGCTGTGAAATGCCGCGAGAACATTCTGCCCAGTTGCCTCCATGAGGTAATGGACTATTCGGGCAGCTGCTTGTACCATGTCATTGCCCTTTTTCGGAGCGTGATCGGAAATAGCCGGCACTTGATGGCGCCCCGTACGCCACAGTCGTCCAAAAGCGCATCGATGTTCTTGATGTGTTCGTCAGGGTCAGTAGTCCCGTCGTACGTGCCCAGTGACGGGGGCTTCTCCAGGCCCTTAGGGAGACGGGTAGCCAAGATTTCCTGGGACAATGGGCCGCGAGGCTCATCGTCGCTGCTAGAACTGGTGAATGACGGGGACCGAAGGGCACGCTCGCAGCGGCGGTTCCTTCAGGGAGAAGGTGAGCGGTTCCTTCGAGGAGAAGGCGAGCGGTTCCTTCGAGGAGAAGGTGAGCGGTTCCTTCGGGGAGAAGGTGAATGGGCCCGACCTTTAGACTTGACCGGGGGAGACTGCTCATTACTTCGAGTCCTCTTATGGTCAGGAGAGTGCTGGTCACGCGAGGAAACCTGGTCATGCTTCAGGGCGGCGCGAGGGTCAGGCTCTTGGCGCAGTCTCCGGTCAATATCTCTCCGGGGCTGCGAGCTCCTAGATCGTCGCTGGTTCCTCCTCGGATGAGGGGATCTTGGACGACTTGATTCTTCTAACGCCCTGATTCTTTCGTTTTACTGCAGGATCAGGGTGTTAGTTTTGTTGATCGCCTCCAGGAGGGCTGCCCGACTGGGTCGGCGTTGGGCGGAACAGGAATGGGCTGGACGTCCAACGAAGGCTGATCGTTGTTGCGGTAAGCAAGGGTGGGAGAAGGAGAAACCGTGGCTCCGTCCCTCAGAAAACGGACATCTCGGAAAAGAGATGATGGGCCGTCAACATCAGTCTTGTTGACGGGGAGGACAACGGTTTGGACCTTTGGCGTGATCTTGGGAGGCCATGATGATGATCTTGAAATTTGCTTTGATCTTCGATTTCCGGGGAAAGAAAGATGGGGAAAACAATGATTCCCATAGACGGCGCCACTGATCGTGAAGGCTGGATCAGATCCTGTAGAAGTGGACCACTAAGTACGCCTGGGATGCTGGTCGTATGGAGAGGAGGAGGGGGTGTACCTGCAAGGCACTCCGACGCTCAAGTAAGAAAGGGTCAGAGAGAAAGGGGCAAGTACAAAGTATGAGTTCTTAGGGTGAATATTTGATATCTGGCCCTCTCAAGCGATAGGGTTTATATAGAGCCCCCAGCACGTGGCCAACGGTCCTATTTTCGGGGCGAAATAGTCGTTTTCTCGAAGAATAGGTAACTACCCAAATTAGCCGTTATGTCGGGCAGGGTGCCCAAAACTAGCCGTTATGTCGGGCATAGGCACAGTTTCGGGCACCTGCCCATAGTTGTTCGGGGAGTGGACGAGCCGTGCGTAACGGGCATTATTTTCGGGGATGAGCGGTGCAGTCCCTGCCCGGTTGGAGGGGCAAAAAGGTAACTTTTGCCCCTTTGTGGATTGGACTTAGACAATTTGAGCCGCTCTGGAGCAGAAGTGGATTGGGTTATGTCTAACCATTGGTCCAGTCCAGAATAATATTGGTAGTCGAACAACACATTTATTTGCTTGCACCATTTATCATAATTCTTTACATCAAGGATGAGTAAATTTGCAAGAATTCTTTCATTGGATACAAAATTCATGTTGCACACTAATGGAATTCTTTATCACTATTTGCAGCTAATTGGTTGCGCACATAGGATAACTTCCAAATCACTTTACGTCATAATAAGTAGATTAAACTAACATATATTTATTTGCAAGCAGATGAATTTTCTTTATACTACAATAATAATGTTTTATTACAGTAACACATTTTGATACTTTTTATATACTTTTATCATTTATTAAAATTTATAGTTATCTCATCGATTCTACGTGGCCGAGTTTAAGATAACATCGCTTACTAAAATACTGAGGCGATCAGATCTCAATGATGACATTGTGGACAGCTAGATAGAGATAACAAGGAAACGCGAACTTGAAGAAAGTAGTGTAAGATCTCAAAAATATCTTAAGTTTCGCTCAAGAAAGAAATATATCCAATCAAGGTGCATGATTGAATGAAGGCTCTACAAAAAGAGAAAGGTTGTGGATTCCTTGAAAACTCTAGAATCTACCTATTAAAAGAGGGTAAACTTCATAATCAAAGCATAGTTTTAAAAACTGGACCGGATCGGCCGGTCGGACCGGTTGGACCGGGAACCGGCCGGGTTTGCTTGCTGGATCGGCCATGTCGTTGAACCGGTGAGAACCGGAAAAACCGGAAAAACCGAGAAAACCAGCGAACCGGCGGTTCAACTTCTTATTTAAAAAAAAAATTATTTTTTTTATTTTTTTTTAATTTTTTTTAATTTTTTTTAAATTTTTTTTATTCAAATACATAGGAACTTTTCTTCAAGAATAATAGTAATCACTCATTTAATTTAAGTGATACACAAATTAAGTTTTGTAATATCCACAAAACTATTTTTACTATTTTGTATTTATATTGATTGAAAAACTATCATACAAATATTTGTATAGAAATTTAAGAACACAAATTAAGAAACTAAATATAATATAATTTTAGACTTAACTGATTTCCATTATATATATATATATATATAGACTTGGAAAATTTATTATTTAAAATAATGTTAATATTTGTATTGTTTTAATTATTAACATTAAAACTTTTTTTTATTAACATTAAAACTATGAATTTAAATTAGACTCTGTTTAATTTAGACTCTGTTTAAAATTTACAATTAGACTCTTTTAAAATTTGAATTTAAATTATGAACCTGTGAATTTATGATATGATCTTTTCAAAAAATTTAAGTGCTAGTTATAGTTTTTAGAGACTGAATCATCCGGTTCGACCGGTTTTACCGGTTTTATACCTATTATAATGACAGGTTTATTCAACCGAGTTATCCGGTTTAATCCGGTTTAATCCGGTTTGGTCATGCGGTTCGACCGATGACCCAGTGGTTCGACCGATAAACCAGTGAACCAGTACCCTCACCGGTTTGATGACCGGTCCGGTTTTTAAAACACTGAATCAAAGGATACATTCTAAAAAAACTAAAAATCGTTCTTCTTTGTCTTATTCAGTCACTGATTTATGTCGTACTACCTCCATTTTATAATGAGTGACCCATTTAGAATAAAAAAATATCTTAAAATAAATAATTTATTTTAATTTTCAATACATTTTTTTTCAATTTTACCCTTTAATTAATATTAATTTCATTATTTCCAATACATAATAAGGATATTTTAATAAAAATGTCATTCTCTCTATTTCATTTATTCTTTTTTTTTTATCTGTGTCAAAAGTCAATTGGATCACTCATTATGAGACAATATAATATTTGTAGCTACCATAACCTCGGACATCAAAGAAAACATTAATGAAAAAATACTATTGAAATCTATCAACTCATCGAAGTTAAATATATTATCAAAATTTATTAGGTTTAGATCAGATCAGTCACTAAATAATTAAAATTTAATAGTATAATTGTGTTAAATTTCATTTTAAAATAAAAATTATCTTAAAATATAGTACATGCAAGTATTCTTTAATACTGATATATATCTAAGTTATATATTCTATTCTTATTTTCAATTTTCAAAAAAGGTTTTTTCATTTTAGGATCAAATGGACGACATCGAATTAAAGAATTGTTTAACAAAAATAATGATAAAAATTAATATAAAAAATTTGAGGTAAGATTGACATATATACTAAAGAAAATAGTATTAGTAAGGTTTATGGTATTGTTGAAAAATATTTCGGAGGGTGTTTTATCGTATCCACATGAATTGTATGTATATTGCCGTCGTTCTATAGTCGTAATTATTTTAAACTTAGAGTAACAAAGATTTTGGTGGTTTTGTAACGGATCGTTTGCATAAGAGTTTAGTAGTAACGGTAAATAAATTGGTTTTAAAGATTTGGTAAAAGCATGTCAAGATTAGGGTCCGATAATCCGTTTTATACGTATTTACTCAATAAAGGATGTGAACTTGTTAACGATGAATATAATCACATATCCTCTCAACAAGTTTATCTCTAACACTTGTTGTGGAATTTACCATATTGATCCTTAGATGATCTCTCACTCCAACTATCAATATGATAACAATCAAGATCAATATTTATGAACATCAACTTTCAAAACTATCTCTAGCCTCATGATTGTTGATGGATTGAAACTTAGGTCAAGTTTTAGAACATATTTCTCAATCATGAACTAAAACAAAATATAAACCAAACAAACAAAGTTTTTCACCTATATTTATCATCGACAAAGTTCACACACTACAATCAAGATTAATACATACAAAATAAGTGATTACCTACCACTAATCTTGACACAAGATGTGTTTAGCTACACATATTCATGGTAGCTTGTTTCATAAGTTTCGGGAGGAAATGAAAAAGCATCTGCGTCGAATAATCGAGATCGGATGCAAATCCAGCTTCTCAATGTGAAAGATCTCTCTTAGATGAAGAAAATATCATAAACTTAGGATTTGGTGTGATAAAATGAGGTTATGATCCCAAGAAATTACATAAAGTGATTTTATAGTACATTTGAAATCAGACCAGTTCGCACTGCGAACTTTTTGTTCGCCTAGTGAACTACTAAATTGGCACCTGAGGTGCCTCTGATAAGCTAAACCGCCTCAAAAGTTCTGCATAAGTTCGCAATGCGAACTTTTATTCGCAAAGCGAACTATTCGCCTACAAGTTCGCATAGCGAACTTAGGCCCCTTTAGCTACTGCCTCATCCAAGGTGTCCTTCGCCAGGTCTTCGCAAAGCGATGAATCAGCGAACATTCGCTAGAAAGTTCGCAAAGCAAACTTTAGTCCCTTTTCTTACTGCCCAAAGTCTGGGACTATTCGCTGGAGCTTCGCTAGATGTTCGGAAAGTGAACATTCGCTGGCAAGTTCGCTTTGCTTTGCGAACTTGCTGATGTTTTCTTCCTTTCTTTGGCAACTTGGATCCTTTCTTTGTGTCTTACTTCTTTGATAAATTAGTGCCTTTTCCTGCACAATAACACACATATTACAAGCACCAAAGGTATTTTCACAATGTTTGAAGAATAACAACAATTCAAGATTAAAATCCACAATTACACATAAAAGAGTTGAAAAATGTCAAGTATCAAATAGAAATATAAGTCATGTTTGACATCTAACAAACTCTCCCCAACTAACTCTTTGCTTGTCCTCAAGCAAAGTATGCCTCTCATTGAAAACAAGAGGATTTGCTCAAGCATTTGACTCAACCAAGAAAAGATAAACGGCTCAAATAAACAACAATTGTAAACAAGCAACGATTACAATTTCCTAGAATCGAACAATGCAAAAGAACTCGATTCTTAAACAAATATCCGACAATGTTTCAAGTAACAACTAAACTATCATGCTCATATCACTCTAACACTCCTCTTCGAAAAAGAATTGAAGAAAAAATGCGCTTACTAATGCGGGGCAATTTCGCTCATCTGACAAATGATGCAAATACAAACCAATTCATACAATATCTAAACGATCAATAAAGAAATCATGGAAGCAAAAGGATCACCAAAGGCTTTTAAGGTTGTAGCTTGGTCGGGTTAACAATAAAGGGACATTTCTAAAGGCCATTGAATCGAAATTTCTGATGCAAAAGAACATTCACTATACAAGGTATTCACACACATCTCAACTTCATTCACCAATTTCATTCCTTTATCACAAACCTTCTCAAACTTCCTTATGCACAATTATTGGACTCTATTTTTCTCTTTCAAGCAAGCATTCTTTTTCTATTTTTTTTTCACATTCATATTCACATTTTCTTTTTCTTTTCATGCTTGCTTGAAATTTTTCAAAAGTTTGAGCAATTTACCAATCTTCTTTTTCATTCTCCCCAACTTATTTTCAACTAAACCTTAAGTGAATGCTCCTTGCTTTTTAAGGCAAGAAAATAAATAAAAACAAAGTTCCAAGGTTAAACAAGAAATTTTTTTTAGAAACTCTCAAAAATTCAATGATGAACTTGATTTTCAATTTATGTACAACACAAAGTTCATCACTAAAATGAGATCTAAACTGTTTAGGCTCAAAGGGCTAATGAATACTCACTACTCACGGGTAAATCACTGTTTGGAAATGGTTGTGCTCATTATCAACAAATGCCTTGATAATTTCTAATGCTTCTGTTAATTCTTGTAGTTGGCTAGAATTTTGGTAAAACAATGTTGATGTCATGGATGATGTTTCAACATGAGTTTTTAACAACCTTGTTATGTTGAGTTAACATTCTGGTTATGTTAAGTTTTTAAGGGTTGCAGTTTTGTGCTGATGTCAAACCCGATGTCATAACATCAGATGACAGAACATCAGAAAACCATCTGTGTGGTTTGTGGATTGCAGAATGTTAAGGTGTTGAAGAGTTATAGTGCTGAAGAGTGATGTCACATGCGATGTCTTGACATCACTATACCAGAGCATCAGTCTGCTGTGTTTTTAGGACTGCGCGTGTTTCTGTTATTGGAGAGATATTCTACTGAAGAGAGTGAGAGATTGTAGGTGAATATCTTGGTAAAGATATATTCTGGTGCAATCATAAGTGGAGAAGATCTTGCAGCTGAATAGTGAAGATTTAAAAGATACATAATATCCTGGAAATATTATGTGGAGCTGAATTTAATGCATAAAGATATGGAGAATATTTAGAGTTAATGATTGAAGATTTAATTGAAGATTTAATTGAAGATTTGATTGAGGATTTAATTGAAGATCTATTTAGTAGCAGAATCTTTTGGAGATTTGGAACAGAAGATTTGATATGATTTGAAGGCCCAAATCCAGTTGGGAAATAGGTTATAAATAGAAGCATTGTAACCTAGTTTTGGTAAGCCAGCCATCATGTAGATTTTAAGGGCTGTGTTGGTTGATGAACCACCCGGTTTGTGGGATGGTCATTGTGTTTATCTCGAAGCCTGTAGGTAAGAGATGTATTATTCTTGGAGGATGCTTTGAAGCAACTCCAAAGGGGTGTCATGGAAGTGTGTCTTCCAAGGTCTATGTGATAGAAAAGTTTAAGGAATCAAGCTGTTGATGCAGTGACGGTGTAGTTGACTGCTAGACATCATCGAGATGATTGGAAGTGAGATGAAGTCTCTTACCTAGGGAGGACTTAGGTAGAAGGGTCATTGGGTAGGGATTAAATTAGGTAGATTGTCAACTGGTCTATTGAGTCTGTAATTTGATACTACTAATAGTGGACTTCCTTCCTGGCTTGGTATGCCCCCAGATGTAGGTTGGTTGAACCGAACTGGGTGAACAATTGATTGTGTTCATTTACTGCTTTCTTTTATTGCCTTGTTCATGCAACAGAGTTTGATGTTGTGACATTGTGCAAAGACATCACATGTCTGTACCAGAATTTCAATTGGTATCAGAGCGGGCATCCTGTCTGTTTCTGGATGAGATCTAGGGAAGATACTTTCTGGTTCATGAGCAAGGAAGATAGTTGCTGAAGTTGTGGACTTGGCCAGAGATCCCTTGAAGCGGAGAATGAAGTTATCTGGCTTGTAGCTTTGGTGGTGAGCTGCTTTATGGTTTGACGTATTTTCAAACCTATGTTGGCCGAGTGCACATGGAGTGTCGTGTTTGTGCAAGGGTTATTATGTTGTGCCTGAAGGTTGTAGAGGAGTTTTCTGGTATGGTTTCCGCTGCATATATATATATATATATCTGATGGAAAATTCCTGGTGGTTGTGTGTTAAGGCTGTAACATTCTGTTCTCCTCTGACGATGTATCACATGGTGTGGTGATACTTGAGGATATCTTCACTAGCTTGATAGAGTTGCCAAAGATACTTGTGGTTCATCCCAAGTCCACTCATAAAGGAAATCTTATATGAGCTTGTTGAAAAGAGATCTGGAGATAGTTAGAAGCCATTTATTCTTGCCTTCAACCCTTCATGGTCAATCTCTGGGTTGTGTTAAAGGATCTCTTGGTGTGCTTCAGTGAAGAAAACTTATGTCCTACCAGATGTTGGAACATAAAACCAGTAGATTGTGCAGAATCATGTCGGCATAACAGATGCTTGGGGGCTAAACATATGTATTGATCACATCTGTTTGGAACCTACTCCTGGCTTGGTAGAGGAGGCATCTGGGTTGAGTGTCTAAGAAGTTTCCTTCACGAAACATGTCTTAGATATGTATATTGGTCAAGAGATGATCGATATTGTGTCACTCATTGGATAAGTGAGTAGGTGTTTAAAGACTGTATGATATGGAAGGCCTTGGAGACCAATCTGAACATCAATTCCTTCTTTATCAAGGTTCTTGATGGTGAAAGAAGAGGGTGGAGCCAAAGCAAAAGAGTATCACTGTCAAATCTTTCATGCGGGAGTGAAGATCTTGATAAGGTATCTCTTAAGCTGAGTTGTGGTGACCTATTCATGAGGGTCTTTCTGGTTATGTTATCAGTTTCATCAAGAAAGAAGCTAAGCTTGATATGTCAATCCTAATGTCTTGACATCGCGCTACACATCAGCAGTTTAAAGGTAAATGCTGAGTCAAAGACCTGTTAGACTGTAGCTGTTTTGAAGGATCTCTGAAGCTGTGAAGTTGAACAATTTGTGAGATGCTGTTCATATAAAAGGGAAAGTGCATCCTAGAGTTTGTGTTCAATAGCAGTGTAAATCAGCCTGGGGTCAATTGGTGTCTGCATTAGTCGTATGGAGTGAACTCTTCCAGCTTTGAGGCTTAAAGGATTGGAAGTTGCAGAGTGTCTATGGTATGGCTTTAGATGCAGAAGGATGGTAGTTATCACTCTTAAGTTGACAAAGGTCTGAACCTTGTGCTTATAAGAAGAAGATTTTGGAAGAGTGTGGTATGCAAGTTACTGCAGTTTTGTTGGTCTAATCTTGGAAGTTGATCAGATGTTGATATGTTCTCATGTGTCCCCTACATGAGATATGTGTGGATTAATATGGTCGGAGTCTCCAAATCCATTGTAGAAGTGTCAGAACTGATGTTGACACATCATTTCAGCCAAAGAAAGATAGTGATCAGTGATGTGGATTAGCAGAAGAGGGATCAGCTAGGGCCTCAAGTTTCAGACCAGATCAAATGTTGAGTTTTTGTCTGTCTTCAACTAATGACAATATACATTGACGGGAGACTATGTATATGTATGAGGTACAAGTGCAGGACTGCAGAAGTATTGAGAATTTATTTTTCTCTATGTGGCTGGTTATTTCTCTTTGTGGTGTGAGAATGTATCATCTGGTGGGGTTGATTGGTGACTGTGTGCTTGGAGCATCATCTAAATTATCTGGGATAAGGTTGAATTAGAAGAGGCAGAGTGTTGAGGAATGTTGACAAGCTGATGTGGTTAAGGCTAAAAGATATGAAGACATCATAGCCTTGTGGGTTTCAGCTTGGATCAATTTATTTCTGATCTAAGTGGTTTGGAGCAGGGTGGTTGCTCTGGCTGTGAAGGTCTAGGATAAGTGGCAGTTATCTCTGGCTTTCTACTGACGGCTCTACTAAGGGAAGTGGCATTCTTTGGTATAGCTATGGGGTAGTCTTGGACTACTTATTTTCTGAAGATTCAGATGTGGTAGGTTTGAAGTCTTTGGAGTTTCTAAGCAGGATGGAGGTTGTCTACTCAAACTTGATTGTTGAATCAAGTCTATGAGAGCATGGAAATCTGTTTCTGCAAAGGGAGGAGGTTCTTTTGAGTGGCAGAAGGTTGAGCTGAATTCAACAGTTGGATGTTCTGACATCTAACTTAACATCAGGAGTCTCAGCTGGTGATGTGGCACATCAGCTAATGATAGGGTGATCTACAGGAATGAACAATAGGATGCTTCAAAAAGATCGTTCTCATGGCAGTTTGCGGGAGCTGCAGGAAGGAGAAGATGTTACATGACCATGGCTTAGGGAGTCTAAGTGTGTTTGCTTTTGAGCAAGTGGATCATGTGACTTGAAGATCAAGTTTCCTTGGTGGATCAAGATATCTTTGTGAGAGTTCTGACAATCGTGAGGATTCATGAATGAGGTGATCAAACTGTGGCTATTGGTTGATCTCAGAAGTGGATTTGAAGAATCAAGATAATCAGAGTGTGGCAGCTGGTTATCATTGAGGATTGTCTTGGAACAAGTTACTCTTGGGAAGAAGGGTGATGAGTTGAAGACTCAAGGAGATTATTCTTCTTGAAGGTGGATGAGAGTTTAAGTCTCTAGGTCTTTGGATTACTATGCAATAGTAAGTCCAGTTGGTGGAGCATATCAAGAATCATGGTGATGATGTCTTGGTGTGTGGGAGATGTTCTAACTTGGTGTTGGGACATTATCTGGGTTGGATATCCTTGGTGAAGGATGTTTATGCTCTGGTTCAGGAGCTTGGAGCCTACATTATGCCTAAGGAGCGTCTACATAGTCATATAGGAGAATGATGAAGTAGAAGGTCTACCTTGGACGGAGAATGTAGAGAAGACTGTAGTAGATCAGGTATTGATTGATTGGAAGCCTGATGAGAATGGTCATATTTAGGAGATGATTGCTCTAGCATTATTTCAAAAGAGGTGTTTCTGACGTTGTGGATTAGAATGTGGAGATTCTAATCTTGGTTTGTTGTAGTATGTTCTGGCAAAACATGTCTACTATTTTTGAAGACCTCACTAGTGGATGTAATGGCAGAGGAACTATGTCAGATGAGGTGATTGGATCAGAAAATTTTGAAGAGATTGGATCTCAGTAAAGCTTTTAAGTAATCTGAGATTTCGAGCAGTGTCATACCAGTCAGGATAATTGAATGTGTTCTCCAAGAGTGAAAGTACAGTATGTGAAAGTGCTCAGCAAGTGTGCTCAAATGTTCATCTCCATCTAGAGCTGTAGTTAACCATGACAGGGGGAGTAATTGTCTATGGATTCTGCAGCAAAGGTGCATATATTGTGAAGCTTGCATGCTGATCAAGCTTGTGGAGATTGGTTGCCTCTTGTGAGGAGATAATGTCAGATAACATATTATGACATCAGACTGTTGGATGATGTGTTGGTTTGGACATGAATGGTTTTAGCCATGTGGAGCCAATTGTTTGAATCATATGCGCACATGCTTCTGTGGAGGAGTCTGAAGGACGATTTTATTTGTGCAGATGTTGGAATTACTTTGTGAGGGTCTTTGTTGATGGGAGATGTCACACTTGTCTAGGTGTGTGGTTTTAATTCAAAGTAAGAAGACTTGACTTAAAGAGTAGTGGAAGGCAGTGTATTTGTGGATGTATGAAGACTATGATCAAGAAATTCATTCCTGAGAGAAGTTGATCAGCTTGGCAAGATGTGAGTTTTGGAGCATGAGAAGATAACCACTTAAGAGGGAATCTTGTGAGTTTTGGTATTTGGATTGTTTGAGGATGAAACATTAAGTTAATGCGTTCAGCAGGTGTGTTGAACAGAGGGTGCGCTCTTGAAGACATGAAGATAAGTCTTATGTTTTCCATTCATTTAAGGTGTTCTTCTTGCAAATGAGCACTGGTTATCTTAGATAGGGGGAGTTGATCTTTTGTTGAAGTAGGTGTCAGGCAAGATGTTACTGGTGAAGTTCATGGTGTGTCAATGGATTGAATCAGGAGTATACTTTTACCCCAATGTTTGTCAAAAAGGGGGAGAGAATGTACAGTAGTAGCTGCTGAGTCTGGATTTTGTTCTGAGCATATTGGTTGGATGATTCAGAGTTTGATTGTGCTTGCTGCGATGTTCAGAGTTTGTCCAATTATGGCTAAAAAGGGGGAGAGTTAGCCTAGTGGTTGCCAAGGTGTGGTTGTGAAGCCTTTTCTGATATGGTGCAGCAGTTGAGGGGGAAAGTGTTTGAACAGTTGTGATCTGGTTATGCTGATGTGAAAGTGTTCGTTTCTGCTGCAAGTTGTTCTGATGTAGGCTGAAATTGTTTTAGCCAAAATTAGCCAAAGGGGGAGATTGTTAATTCTTGTAGTTGGCTAGAATTTTGGTAAAACAATGTTGATGTCATGGATGATGTTTCAACATGAGTTTTTAACAGCCTTGTTATGTTGAGTTAACATTTTGGTTATGTTAAGTTTTTAAGGGTTGCAGTTTTGTGCTGATGTCAAACCCGATGTCATAACATCAGATGACAGAACATCAGAAAACCATCTGTGTGGTTTGTGGATTGCAGAATGTTAAGGTGTTGAAGAGTTATAGTGCTGAAGAGTGATGTCACATGCGATGTCTTGACATCACTATACCAGAGCATCAGTCTGCTGTGTTTTTAGGACTGCGCGTGTTTCTGTTATTGGAGAGATATTCTACTGAAGAGAGTGAGAGATTGTAGGCGAATATCTTGGTAAAGATATATTCTGGTGCAATCATAAGTGGAGAAGATCTTGCAGCTGAATAGTGAAGATTTAAAAGATACATAATATCCTGGAAATATTATGTGGAGCTGAATTTAATGCATAAAGATATGGAGAATATTTAGAGTTAATGATTGAAGATTTAATTGAAGATTTAATTGAAGATTTGATTGAGGATTTAATTGAAGATCTATTTAGTAGCAGAATCTTTTGGAGATTTGGAACAGAAGATTTGATATGATTTGAAGGCCCAAATCCAGTTGGGAAATAGGTTATAAATAGAAGCATTGTAACCTAGTTTTGGTAAGCCAGCCATCATGTAGATTTTAAGGGATGTGTTGGTTGATGAACCACCCGGTTTGTGGGATGGTCATCGTGTTTATCTCGAAGCCTGTAGGTAAGAGATGTATTGTTCTTGGAGGATGCTTTGAAGCAACTCCAAAGGGGTGTCATGGAAGTGTGTCTTCCAAGGTCTATGTGATAGAAAAGTTTAAGGAATCAAGCTGTTGATGCAGTGACGGTGTAGTTGACTGCTAGACATCATCGAGATGATTGGAAGTGAGATGAAGTCTCTTATCTAGGGAGGACTTAGGTAGAAGGGTCATTGGGTAGGGATTAAATTAGGTAGATTGTCAACTGGTCTGTTGAGTCTGTAATTTGATACTACTAATAGTGGACTTCCTTCCTGGCTTGGTATGCCCCCAGATTTAGGTTGGTTGAACCGAACTGGGTGAACAATTGATTGTGTTCATTTACTGCTTTCTTTTATTGTCTTGTTCATGCAACAGAGTTTGATGTTGTGACATTGTGCAAAGACATCACATGTCTGTACCAGAATTTCAGCTTCCACAAAATCACACAAATCACAAGATAAAACATGAATTAAAAGTATAAAACAAAATTCATCAGCAATCTTATGCATTTAGTAGACCATAGAGGTTTCTCACCATTTTGGTTTTTGGACCTAAGTGACATAAGCAATCAATAAAGTTGTAACAAGAAACAAAATTTCATTTGCACAAAGACAAGAAGTTCTAACACATTCTAAATCCTAGAAATAGGTAACCATGTACCTTGTCAACAATAACATGCTTAAATACTATCATTGCCATCCAAACTTGGAAGAATCTTCTTTGATGAACAACAATCACCAACCTAGAAGTTTTTTTCAAAACCACATCCAAAATTAGAAACAATAAATTCCCACAAGCATACCAACATAACACCACAAAATAAAAAAACTAAAATAAAATGAAAACTGAACAAATTCAACTGAAAAACAAAATACTAATAATAATAGCAATATAATGCTATGGTGTAGAAACACCAACAAAAGTCATCAGTACCTCATAAGGGTACAAAGTACATCAAAATATCCCAAAATAATCCACATAGTGGATAAAGTACAATACTAAAAACTGATACATAAAGCATAATAACAAGAAAACTTCACTTTGAAGATCAAAAGAAGTACAAAATGACATCAACTGAACTAGTCCTCTTCGGACTCAGAACTGGAAACCTCAATCTCCTCCTCCTCAGAACCAGACTTTGATCCAGATACCTCCACAAGCTCATCATCACCATCATCCTCCGCATCAGCATCTTCAGGCTCACCAGCTGCCTCTGCTCCCCCTCCAAAAACTGGCATGGCCTCAGGCCAACCAGCATGAGCTAGGAATTGCTCCCTAGTCATCATAGAGTGATCCATGGAGGGCTCATGAATCTGCAGCTGTAATACCTGCATCGAATCATGTAAATCCATCATGGTGCGCTGAGAAGCCGCCATCCAGTCCCAATTGTACTAGCATATCTCTTGCTGATACAGATAATAACCTTGAGAACCAGAACCACTCGATCAATCACCAGCACCTGTGCCGGCATCAGTAACTGCACCTGAAGACTCACCTCGCAGCCCCTTTGGTTTATAAATTTTTTTCCACATACCGGTCATCAATAGCAGCCGAGATGGTTCCCTGACGGCATGTGGGGTTGGAATCCATAGGGATTGTATGTGTATTGCCGCCGTTCTATAGTCGTAATTGTTTTAAACTTAGAGTAACAAAGATTTTGGTGGTTTTGTAACGGATCATTTGCATAAGAGTTTAGTAGTAACGGTAAAGAAATTGGTTTTAAAGATTTGGTAAAAGCATGTCAAGATTAGGGTCCGATAATCTGTTTTATACGTATTTACTCAATAAAGGATGTGAACTTGTTAACGATGAATATAATCACATATTCTCTCAATAAGTTTATCTCTAACACTTGTTGTGGGATTTACCATATTGATCTTTAGATGATCTCTCACTCCAACTATCAATATGATAACATTCAAGATCAATATTTATGAACATCAACTTTCAAAACTATCTCTAGCCTCATGATTGTTGATGGATTGAAACTTAGGCCAAACTTTAGAACATATTTCTCAATCATGAACTAAAACAAAATATAAACCAAACAAACAAAGTTTTTCACCTATATTTATCATCGACAAAGTTCACACACTACAATCAAGATCAATACATACAAAATGAAGGATTACCTACCACTAATCTTGACACAAGATGTGTTTAGCTACACATATTCATGGTAGCTTATTTCACAAGTTTCGGGAGGAGATGAAAAAGCATCCGCGTCGAATAATCGAGATCGAATGCAAATCCAGCTTCTCAATGTGAAAGATCTCTCTTAGATGAAGAAAATATCAGAAACTTAGGTTTTGGTGTGATAAAATGAGGTTATGATCCCAAGAAATTACATAATGTGCTTTTATAGTACACTTGAAATCAGACCAGTTCGCACTGCGAACTTTTTGTTCGCCTAGTGAACTACTAAATTGGCACCTGAGGTGCCTCTGATAAGCTAAACCGCCTCAGAAGTTCTGCATAAGTTCGCAATGTGAACTTTTATTCAAAAGCGAACTATTCGCCTACAAGTTTGCAAAGCGAGCTTAGGCCTCTTTAGCTACTGCCTCATCCAAGGTGTCCTTCGCCAGGTCTTCGCAAAGCGATGAATCAGCGAACATTCGCTGGGAAGTTCGTAAAGCGAACTTTAGTCCCTTTACTTACTGCCCAAAGTCTGGGACCATTCGCTGGAGCTTCGCCAGATATTCGCAAAGCGGACATTCGCTGGCAAGTTCGCAAAGCGAACTTGCTGATGTTTTCTTCCTTTCTTTGGCAACTTGGATCATTTCTTTGTGTCTTACTTCTTTGATAAATTAATGCCTTTTCCTGCACAATAACACACATATTACAAGCACCAAAGGCATTTTCACAATGTTTAAAGAATAACAACAATTCAAGATTAAAATCCACAATTACACATAAAAGAGTTGAAAAATGTCAAGTATCATATAGAAATATAAGTCATGTTTGACATCTAATAGGTATTGGGGGAGGTTTTTCTTTTATGAAACGTGAAATAAGTTTTAGAATTTAAGTGAAATTTTTATTTATAAATATGTTTGATGATTTATGTTATTGCACTCGAATTGAACATGACATATTAAAAATTTCTCATACTTTAGCGATAATTGCAAAAGGATATAAATACATGATTTTATGTTTTTAGATGGTTCCGCTGTTATTGGTATTGGTATGCATGTTCTCTATGGAGTGAGAAATTAAACATACTAAATTTTTGTGTGGCAAACAACATACAATAAAGTTTGAGAATGATACACATGATTATATTAGATCCTTTGAGTATTTTTATTCAAATATTTAGGATCCAACAAAGTCAGACAACACACATGGGTGAGTTATATTTTCTCACTATGATAAATAATTTTTTTAGAAGACTTTGTGTTCTGATTTTTAAACATAAAATTGGCACATTTGAAAAGTTTAAGGACTGACACACTCTTGTAGGAAGTTAGATGAAAACTATATGAATATTTTAAAAATGGACGATGGTGTATATTTTTCTACAGGATAATGGGTTTTCCAAAAAATAAAGTAGGAAGATACATAGAACCGTAATTGACGTACTCCAAGAAAATGACCTAGTTGAACACATAAATATGACCATTTCAAAATGAGTAAGTTGCATATTGTTGGAAGCTGATTTACCAAGAGTTTTTAAGGTGAAGTTGTTGCTAATGTACATTCGCACGAATATGCATGCTTCAATACACCTATGGAAGTTAGGAGCAAAGATATGACTATGATTATCAAGAAATACAACTTTGATGTCGAAGATGTGAGATGTGATTTCACTGGTTATCTAAAAGATGTAAAAAGATATAAGTTGCGGAAGATGGAATCTGAATGATCAAAGTTTATTATAAGTAGTAATATTTTTTTTATGAGACTCACTTAAGGATTAAGTGACAAAACCTATATGTTAAAGACTTAGAAATTAAGATGGAGAAAACTCATTTTAACATAAAGTTATATATTAGTGAGACTAGATATGAAAGAAATGTTAATGCTTTCATTTTTAGTTATAATAAAGTGAAACCCTAAGTATATTCAAACCTAATCTCGGATATTGAAGCATAAAAAAGTGCTAATGTACATTCTCACCTAACTTTCATGGGTGTATTTAAGCGTAACTAATATAGGTTGAATCTACTATAGGTTGCTTTTACTCAAGAGTTTTTAGGTTTGAATCTACTATATATTGTACTTTTTTTATAACTAGAAATGATATTATTAAAATTTCTCTAAGTCTCACTAGTATATATCTTTATTTAAAAATGAGTTTTATCCATCTTAATTTTTAAGTCTTTAGCATATAGGTCTTTTCACTTAATCCTTAAACGAGTCTCATCAAAAGGAATATCACTATTTATAATAAGCTTTGATCATCCAGATCCCATCTTCCACAACTTATATATTTGTACACCTTTTAGATAACCAATGAAGTCACATCTCACATCTTCGACATTAAATTTGTAATGCTTGATATGCACAAATATAAACTATGGAAAGAAATTGTTCAACCTCAAAGATATGACTATATTTATCTTGTTTGTTATTCCTTAAATGCGGTTAAAGGATTGCAAAACTCATAACCAAATACATTCAAAGAGGTATTTGAAAGCAAAGAGATTCATAAATGATTGAAGGCAATGGAATAAATACATTTATTCAAGAATAACCATATATTTGGAAACTTTAGTTTTCGAAACTACCTAAGAGAAAAAGAGTGTTTTGTTGCAAGTGGAACATAAAAAATAATGAAGGTTTTCTAGGGATAAAAGAACCAAGATAGAAAGAAAGATTTGTAGTGAAGAGTTTTATACAAGTGGAGGGAGTTGATTATATTGAAATCTTTTTACCTTTGGTAAGACGTTGTTCTATAAGAGTACTTATTGTGGAAACTTCTTTTGCAGATTATAAAATATGCTTTTGATGATGACAATTCTTAAAGATAAACATGTCTCTAATAATGACAACATGTCCTTGATGATAACCAAAGAGTGGTTAAAGATGAAACCAAATCATTAGCGTTTGATGGACTTGACTATTTGATGATGAAAACTAAATGGAATATATCTCAAGCCCCATCTCAAACTCAAGCAAGTGTCTACAAAGATAAACATCTAACAAGTCTTGAAGAATATGAAAGTATGAAAGCCTTGCCTCGATTAGTCTGAGTGAATATATTATAGAGCATAATTGAATTATATTAAAAGTGCATGGATAAATCCCACACAAACACACACATAAACTTATTTTTCTCAAGATAAAATTTTAAAAAATACATTGAAGTCGTGCCAGATGAGTTAAGAGCTAACAGAAAAGCTCTAAGCAAATTTTTATCTTTGCTAATCGATTGGGTCAGTTCAAAAATATGCCATAATAAATTAGGACAACATCTTAATGAGGTGTAATGACTAAATATCTTTTATTTCCATTTTTAACCTAGTAGTCAATTAATTTAAAGGTAACCAATCGATTAGAATATGTTTCCAATCCATTGGCAAGTTATAAAAGATCATAAAACTTTTTTTCCCTTTTTTGTACCAACCTGTAACCTATTAATAGACGGCCCTTCCCACTCTTTTCATCATCAAGAAACATGATTTCATTTATCACATATCAATCCCTCTAAAAAAATTCTCTTTGTTTACTTTCTCTCACTAAACATTTAGCCTAAGTGCTTTTTGAGAAAGTCATTTTGCGAGTGAGGAAAGTATGATCCCTGAATGGTAGTTTTGTAAGTTCACCAAGGTAGTTTTGTTTATACCTTATTTGAATATTTTATCCACTTAGGGATTTTTTGTTTAGGTTTGAAGCTAAAACCGTAAAAAGCTTTGGTTTGCGAATTGTGTGATCAAGTCTCCGTTTAGGCTAAAGTTCAGCCCGCGATAAATGCTTGTTTGGGTTCGACATCAGTCTGATGGTAAAATCTCATAGGTTCTTAGTTAGCCCGCGATAAAACCAAGTTTTGATTAAAGCTCAGCCTGCAATGAAAGGTTGTTTCAGTTCGAGATCAGCCAGAGGGTAAAATCTCATAGGTTATTGGTTAGACCGATATAAAACTAAGTTTAGGTTAACAAGCTCAACCCAGTGTTAAAAGCTCCCAAAGTTTGTTTGAAGCTTGAATACTAATCGATCCATTTTTTTTGTGAAAATAGACTAACCGCTTCAATTCATCATTTGCAAGGAAAACTCACCACTTTTCTCCCGTGTTTGATGTATGGTTGAAAGTTAGCCACAAACTTCATTTTCCTTGTATAAGGGGGTTCGAGAATTCAACCTACTAAAAGCTTTTAAGTTTATTGGATACTCTCAAGATCAATTCTTAGGGACATGACTAAGTCATTTTTGACTGAACCTGTATAACTCCTGGTGTTTTTTCTCTTCCCTTAAACTTTTTATATTTCCGCATTTTATTATGCAAGTTTAATTTTTGCTGGATAATTTAATAAATTATAAAAATATTTTCAAACTCTAATTTTAATTATCAAAGTTTTTCAAATACAATTTTTTTTGAAAAACGCAATTCACCCCCCTCTTATGTGTGAAGTCACATGTCCAACAAGTTGTATCAGAGTCTAACTCATGTTTAAGAAGTAATCGTCTCAGGAGGAAGATGACTTCTAACAAGAATTCCTTTCTAAACACACCACCGCCTTTTAATAATAGTAGATTTGATATTTGGCATGCGAGGTTTAGAATTTTTATTCAAAGCATCAATCATGAATTATGGGAAACTATAATCAATGGTCAGTTTATCCCTACTTACCAAGTAAATGAAAACATAGTAGATAAACTTGATTCCCTTTGGACCAAAGAGGAAAAGAGAAAGTTTGATATATATTTCAAAACTAATAGTTTTATAACAATGTCTCTAGATGATAGTAAAATTTTCAATAATCATCATTGCAAAACCGCCAAAGAAATATGGGATACTCTTGAGATGATATATAGAATTTCTCTAAGTATCGAGCAAGAGGAAATGAACACATGAGGAGAAGAAGATGAAGTCACCAATTTTAATTTGTTTTCAAAATTTATAAATATTAAAAATTACATTGGAACGTTTGTCACTAACCAATGTATAAGAGTTAAGAATTGGAAGTTTAATTTAATCCTAAAATCAAAAGATATGAGCCTTCATGAATTATAGAAAAATCAAGAAAGAAGGAAATCATAGAGGAATTGAATGAACTAGTTCAATTTCTCAAAGATGAAGAAACAAATGAAGAATCATCAACTTCATCATACTCTTATAAGACAACTCCGGTGGAATCCTTTGAAAGAACCTACCCTATAGTTGAACGATTTTCGGAAGATTCAACATCAAATTAAGGAACCCCGTGTTCAAGAAGCTGTGAAGAAGAAGTATCTTCAAGTGAAATCTTCGAAATAAGAAAAGGAAGAAAGACATCAACCTCTGGGAGAAACATAAAATAACCTTCTTCCAACAAAGAAGATGAAGTTTTTTTAAAGGCATCATACGAGGTAGACAGTGTTTAGGTAACTAAACCATCTTACAAACAACTGTTTAAAATGAGTGGCTAGTTAGTGAAAGAAAACGATAAACTGAGATAACACAAATTAGGTCTTAAAGAGTCTATAATACTTCTTGAAGAAATTATTAAATCATTCAAGATAGAGATAACTAAAATATGAAACTAAAGAAAAACTTGTGGACTTGTGTCTCCCTAAAAAAGGAAGTCAATAATTTGAATGAAACTCTAGGTATGTTTACCCAAGGGAAAGAAAAATTTGACTTGATCTTATTAAGTCAAAGTCCTTCCTTAAACAAAAATGGACTAGGATTCAAAAACGATAGAAAACCTAGTAAAAGTATAGATCACAAGGAAAATGATTGTCTAATTTATAAATGCACACAATGTAAAAGAGTTGCCAATTTAGAACCTTTTTTGTTTTGATAAATTTAAAATATCTAAAGGTAGCAACCATAGATGTTCTGGAACTACTACACATGGGCCCAAGAAGATGCGGGTACCAAAGGTAAAACCTTAATGTTTTACAAGCATGCTTTGCAGCTCAAAGTTCTAACGATTATCAATGGTGTTGCTCAAAACAAGAGTATACTTCCAAGTATACAATTTGTTTAAAGTATCTGATCCAAGAATATACATTGATGGAAAATATCAATCACAATGATCAAAGAAAGTGTTATTGAGAATGTCTCAAGGTTTATGATCCTTAGTGACCAGTTAAGTGAATATATATGTAATGGTTGACTCATCTAATTGTTTTTACCAACTCTTGCATCCAATAGTGTGTAGAGAAGCACACACCATAATATGTTTGGTATTTCCTTTTAAGAGAAGTTTTTATCAAAGCCTTTTGATAAGAAAGGTAGTACACCACTTTAAGGATGAATAATGATTTAAATTTTTTTTGCTCATTTCAATAAAATATTTCACTTACCAAAAAGATGAATTTCTAAGTGATTTAGAAAAGGGGGTGGGAATAAAGCTAAATAGGGGTGTAGCTCAAAAGACCATAATCAAACATGCTGAAAATGGGTCAACCAATTGATCGACACTATGTTTCAATCGATTGGAGCATCTAAAAAATTAAAAATTTGAACGTTAAAGCACACCATAATAGATAGGTGGATGTGACATAAATGAAATAGCTACTTAAAATGGATAACTCACAAAATTCGAAGCAGCCAATCAATTGTGACATCTTTCTAATCGATTAGACATAAGCTATATATAGATGTAAGTTTCTCATTTTTTTCATCTTATCATATTCTTTCTTGTGCATTGCATTAGAAACACTTTAACTCTCTCAATCATCCATCATCACCTCAAATGTCCTATAAAATAACTCGATCCTCCAAACCCTCGTCATCCGACTTCTCCAAAGATTTCTCCACTCAAGCTCAAGAGAACAACTCCAACATGTACTACATTGATAGAGAATTTATGTCTCCCATTACTTGTATGGAGACTTCTTTAAAGAGTGATACTTCTTGTAAGTTTTCAACTTTTCCGGCCTAAAGGACTTCGTATTTGAAAAGCTTCAAGAAAGGTACCCCGATTTGGTAAGAATTTTTTATGCAAATATCACTTACAAATATGGTATCATAAACTCTGAAATCAAGAAAAATCCTATCACTCTATCCCTTAAAGACTTTGTTCAAGTTTATAAGATACCATTTGTTGAGAAAGATTATGATTATATTGATCTTGAAAGTAATTATTTTAACTTTGACGTTCATGCTCACAGTTTCCTCGTTGATACCTTATATGGAATTCCATATCCTTTCATTGTCGGTCTCATACACCCTGATAGTAGGTTGATTAACTATACAATGAATCATGTACTTTTCCCATGGAAAAGTAACTATATAACCATACAAAAACCATATGTTCATGAAGTATGGGTTTTGGAAAAAAAGATGAGAAAAATAAGGCAGATGTCATACTTTACCACATGCTAGATAGCAAGAAGAAAAACATCACTCTTCCCTATACCGAACTAATCACAAATTTTTTGACCTACATCAGCTATGATTTTGGATAGGAAGAATTAGAACTCATGCATACAAAGATATGGAAAAGGGTTGTAAGTAAAATGTGATATGTCATTCAAGGAAGAGAACTTGTTCCACTACCGTCAAGAAGAGCAAGGCAGTGAAGAAGCAATGACCTTCCTCCATCCTCCTCAAACACCTTCAATGACATATGTGATGAGTAAATGACAATGAATGTAAAGATTAACAAGCTCATCCTAAATGCTTAATGGCTTATGTTTGGATTGAAATTCTGGTACCAGACGTGTGATGTTAAGGTGCGATGTCACAACAACACACTCTGCACAATGGACAACAATAACAGTAAATAAATCAACACAATGATTTGTTCACCCAGTTCGGTCTAACTACCTACGTCTGGGGGCTACCAAGCCAGGGATGAATTTCACTACTTGTAGAATTAAATTACAGACTCAACAACCCAGTTGACAATCTCCTAATCTTAATTCCTACTAGTGACTTTCTACCTAAGAAACCACTTAGATATGAGAACACTACTCAATCCCTAAAACCACTCAAAGAACAACCTCTTTGAGAACCCTTGATTCTGCTTCACAGCTTTGATCAAGTAATACAACTCTCTTTGCTTCACAGCTTTAGAGAGGACAGAATACGACACAACAATTCACCCTAGAATTATGGTTATACACCTTGTACAAAATACTCAAGACACTCAGCCTCTGCTCTTGATCTTCTCCCCGTATTTCTGTACTTTTTCCTTTGGTCTTGTGCGCTTTATATAGCTCCTTGAATTGGGCTTGGACTTGTCACAATATTTGATCAGATTTGTTAATTAAAACTGAATCTTCAAAACAGATTTTATCCCCAAAATCTTTTTAAATCTTCGACCTTTTAATTCTCCAACAGACCTGCAATCAAATCTCCCATGTAACAGAAAATATCTATCCCAAGATATTCTCATCCAATGAGCCTAACCGCTCTCCACAATTCCAGCTAACACGCGTACCCTAATAACAACAAGCCCATGCTGTTATCAGTTCTGCAGATCTAATGTCACAACATCAGACATGTGACATCAGACATCCAACTTCAGCAATTACAAACTTAACACAACCCAATGTTAAACCTCAATGTTGCAACCTCAGTACCTTGACATCAACATTGAATATACTTAGTTTTACCAAAATTCCAGCCAATCCAAGAGCTAATAACCTCCCCCTTTGGCTAATTTTGGCTAAAACACCCTCTGAACCTCAGAGTCTTCAGCAGCGGAAAACCTTCAGTAATTTTGAAATTCACTTCATCAGCAGCAGTTTGACAAACATCATAGTCTTCATTACTTGATCTGCTGCAGCACCATCTTCATTATTGACAACAGCCAATTGGTGCTCCCCCTCAAAAACATGAACCAGCATCACAGCTGTTCAGTAGCTCACAATGTGCAGCACTTCTCCCCCTTGATGTCTGCTTGGCTGCACTCTTCGATTGCTATGATATCTTCACTAGCAGCTCAGTCTGAACTCCCCCTTAATAACCGCATCAACACTTTTCAACTAAACACCTTTAACTATTAGTAGCAACAATAACTCTTCATTGCAATTTTTATCTTTGACTACTTCTCCCCCTTTTTAGCCACAATTAGGCACACCTCAACAAGTAAGTCCCATGACACCCTGTACAAAACCATACTTCTTCTGTCAGCAATATCCACATTTTGAAAATCCAGACATATTCTTCATCCATCCAGTTATGAAGGCTTCACACAATCATCCACAAGATTTGAAGCACACACTCTTCATAATGTATGCACCTTGTAGCAAACACCATAGATAAGTACTCCCCCTGGCAAGGATAACTAATGCTCTAGATGAATATGAACATTTGAGCACACTTGCTGAGCACATGCATTTTGGTACCACTGTCCCTTTCTCTAAAGGCTATCATACTCTTCATCTTCAGACTTCAGTCTTATCTACATTCTCCAACCAAGGCAGACCTTCTACTTCATCATTCTCCCGTATGACTACGTAGATGCTCCTTAGGTATAATGTATGCACAAGGCTTCAGAACCAGAACAAAATCATCCTTTACCAAGGATATCCAACCCAGAAACTGTTCTAACATCTGTTAGGACACTCTTGACACCATGGTACTAGATATGCTCCACCACTGGACTTACTATCAGTATAGTAATCCAAACTCCATAAATTCTCAGCTTACTTAAAAGTTTTACTGAGATCCAGTCTCTACAACACAATTCCTCTACCATTACATCCACCAGTAGTTGTTAAAACTGGTGAAGTCTTCAAAGACAATAGTCATGCTTTGCCAGAACAAAATACTAAACACATGACCATAATTTCCACCTCTTCTGACCAAAAATGATAGAGCATCCAACTCCACATGTCCAATCTTAACCATCTTCCAGATATAACCACCAGCAACCATGATGCTATAACATCTTTTGGGACATCAGATTCTCATCACCATTCAAAGGACTCATTGCACAAAGAAGTCCTTCAAGAAGCTCCCAATAAAACACAGTCAGAGCAACTTATTCATACACACCTGAATCCCATAAGTTCCCACACCCTCTCTGAACCATATCCTAGCAAACTCAACCATATCCAGAGTATCCATACCCAATTATTTTTCCAGAACATACTTCCACCATTTTATGAAAAACACAGGAATGTTATCTAGTATGGCCTTTTGAATTTTCTCAGAAGTTCTAACAACGACTTCCTTCATTTGAGAGATATCCTGGATATTATCATCAGACTTATCTCTGATCTTCCTATTTCTGGAAGAGATGAACACTTTACTCCTGGGTTTAGTACCATCCACATAGATCTTCTGCTTATCAGTTCTCATCTTTGGAGGTGACTCAATAGCTTTCCTCTTCCTTGATTTCAGTCGTTTAGCAACCCCAGGAACCACTTTTGCAATTAGTTCATCATCACTCTTCTTTATTTTAAGGTTAGAAGTACCTTTCTTGACTTGAGATGTTTTAACATCAGCTCTAGCATCTGCATCTTCCAACATAAGGATTGTCAACTTGTGAAATTTTTCTTCTGAACTATAGGAGTCATTAGTCAGGTTGTCATCTTTCTTGGCCTCGCAAGTATTCAGCTCCCAACACTTCTTAAGGTCACAACTTTTGATCCTTCCATCAGCATTATTGACTCCTTCATCTTGCTCACATAACTGACTACTCAAGTTGGCTTTTAACACATCATCCAACTTAGGAGTAACAACACCATAAGTCATTAACCCAGATTGACTTTTCACCATACTTTCACACTTGATGTCACCATCTGATGTTACAACATTAACCTTAACATCACTAGATAAGCTGTCCTCTTGAGGTATCCACTGATAGAAATTATCTTTGGATCTTACTCCCTTCATCACTACCTCATTCTGCTCATCAGCTACCACACATTCATCTTTGGTGTAGCTTACCTTGTAACCTTCATCACAAAGTTGACTTATGCTAATTAAATTAGCACTCAACCCTTGAACAAGGAGCACCTTATAAAGAGTAAGACCATCATGATTCTTCACTCTTCCAACTCCTTCTACTACTCCTTTTTCACCATTGCCAAAAATAACATCATTTGCATGGCAAGGATTGAACTCTACCAAATGCTTCTTGGATCCAGTCATGTGCTTTGAACATCCACTGTCAAAGTACCATGCATCCATAACAAAATGTCCATCTGATGTGTGAGCTAATAGACATGTGACCTGAGCTTTAGGAACCCATTGTTTACTACTTTGGGCCTGTACTCTCTCCATCTGTTTTGAGGCTGAGGGTATCCATGCAGCTTGTAGCATGAGTACTGCATATGTCCAAACCTACCACAATAATAGCATCTCACCCTTTCATCTCTGAATCTTCTGCCATGATGAGATTGCTTAGGCTGCCATCCATAATGTGGTCTCCTCCTACCATAACTGGCCTGCCTTCTATTATGCTGGTATCTTCTTCCATAAGGAGGCTGAGAATGCTGTTTCCTGGATTGTCTCCCATGATGGTGTGGCTTTCTTCTTCCATAGATATGAGGAACAACATTGGTGTAACCATACCCCTGATGTTGCGACACCTGATGAGACATGTGCTGTTTGAACTGAGCAGCTTGCATGCTCTTGTGGTATTGTGGGGGCATATACTGACTGGCTCTTTGTGGCTGTTTTCTCTTCTGATATGGACCAGTTTTCTTCTTAGGTTGTGAAACATCAGCTTTCTTAGGGGTAGTATCCTGCTTCTTTGGCTGATGTTGAGATGAAAGTTGTGACACTTCCTTCTTTGAACCTGAAGTGCTTTCTTCTGAAGTTCTCTTATCCTCAGCCACATAACCTATCCCAGCTTTGTCTCCAGTAGCTTTTTCTGACTGAAGAATCTTGTCAAGTGTGTCTGTACCACAACTCAGCATTCTAACAGATTTAGTCATATGATTAAGATGAGCTTTGACACATAAGACTTCTTTCTCCAATTCAGCTTTGTCATTCTCTAGCTGAGCAATCTGTTTCTTATGTTGATTCCTCTCCTGACATAGTTCAACACTCTTTAAGCACAGCTCTTTGTAGGTTGAAGCTAGCTCATCATAAGTGACTTCTCCATCACTATCATCATCAGATTCAACAATTCCTGTCAAAGCTGTAACATGCTTTGCTGACTCACTTTCACTTTCGCTATCTGAGTTAGACCAGGAGACTGTCATGCTCTTCTTCTGCTTCTTCAAGAATGTGGGACATTCTTTCTTGACATGTCCATACCCTTCACATTCAAAGCACTGAACTCCTTTATCTTAGTCAGTTTCATCCTTCTCCTTTGACTTGCTGATGTCAGAAGATATGTTCTTGACATTAGACCTGGAGTTATTGTTCATCCTCCTGAATACTTTGTTAAATTGCCTTCCCAACATAACTATGGCTTGAGACAGATCCTCCTGAGACTCATCACCTGTAACTTTCTTAGCTTCTGCAGGAGTGGAAACCAAGGTTATACTTTTGGGCTTCTTTTCTGGTTCCTCTTCATTTAAGCCAAGCTCAAAAGTTTAAAGAGATCCGATGAGTTCATCAACTCTCATCTTGCTGATGTCTTGTGATTCTTCAATGGCAGTTACCTTCATCTTGTACTTCTTAGGAAGAGACCTCAGGATTTTCCTTACAAGCTTTTCTTCTGACATCTTTTCTCCAAGGGCACTGGATGCATTAGCCAGCTCAAGCACACTCATATGGAAGTCATGGATAGTCTCCTCTTCCTTCATCTTCAGACTCTCAAACTTCGATGTTAGAAGCTGGAGTCTTGACATCTTAACTCTAGATGTTCCTTCATGAGTGGCCTTCAAAATATCCCATGCTTTCTTAGCAACCTCACAGGTATTAATTAACCTGAAAATATTCTTATCCACTCCATTGAAGATTGCATTTAAAGCTTTGGAATTTCCAAGGGCAAGCTCATCTTCTTCCTTGGTCCATTCTTCTTCCGGCTTCAGCTTTGAGGTGCCCTCTTTATCTTTGCCAGCATCATCTTTTTCAAACACCACAGGAGCTTTCCATTCTTTAATGACAGCCTTCCAAGCTCTGCTGTCCAATGACTTTAAGAAAGTAGTCATTCTAGGCTTCCAATACTCATAGTTTGAGCCATCCAAGATAGGGGGTCTGTTGACAAATCCTCCAACCTCTTTGTCCATCTTCACACCAGAAAGTATCTTCCCCAGATCTCACCCAGAGCCAGACAGGATGCCTGCTCTGATACCAATTGAAATTCTGGTACCAGACGTGTGATGTTAAGGTGCGATGTCACAACAACACACTCTGCACAATGGACAACAATAACAGTAAATAAATCAACACAATGATTTGTTCACCCAGTTCGGTCTAACTACCTACGTCTGGGGGCTACCAAGCCAGGGATGAATTTCACTACTTGTAGAATTAAATTACAAACTCAACAACCCAGTTGACAATCTCCTAATCTTAATTCCTACTAGTGACTTTCTACCTAAGAAACCACTTAGATATGAGAACACTACTCAATCCCTAAAACCACTCAAAGAACAACCTCTTTGAGAACCCTTGATTCTGCTTCACAGCTTTGATCAAGTAATACAACTCTCTTTGCTTCACAGCTTTAGAGAGGACAGAATACGTCATAGCAATTCACCCTAGAATTCTGGTTATACACCTTGTACAAAATACTCAAGACACTTAGCCTCTGCAATTAATCTTCTCCCCGTATTTCTGTACGTTTTCCTTTGGTCTTGTGCGCTGTATATAGCTCCTTGAATTGGGCTTGGACTTGTCACAATATTTGATCAGATTTGTTAATTAAAACTGAATCTTCAAAACAGATTTTATCCCCAAAATCTTTTTAAATCTTCAACCTTTTAATTCTCCAACAAACCTGCAATCAAATCTCCCATGTAACAGAAAATATCTATCCCAAGATATTCTCATCCAATGAGCCTAACCGCTCTCCACAATTCCAGCTAACACGCGTACCCTAATAACAACAAGCCCATGCTGTTATCAGTTCTGCAGATCTAATGTCACAACATCAGACATGTGACATCAGACATCCAGCTTCAGCAATTACAAACTTAACACAGCCCAGTGTTAAACCTCAATGTTGCAACATCAGTACCTTGACATCAACATTGAATATACTTTGTTTTACCAAAATTCCAGCCAATCCAAGAGCTAATAATCTCCCCCTTTGGCTAATTTTGGCTAAAACACCCTCTGAACCTCAGAGTCTTCAGCAGCGGAAAACCTTCAGTAATTTTGAAATTCACTTCATCAGCAGCAGTTTGACAAACATCATAGTCTTCATTACTTGATCTGCTGCAGCACCATCTTCATTATTGACAACAGCCAATTGGTGTTCCCCCTCAAAAACATGAACCAGCATCACAGCTGTTCAGTAGCTCACAATGTGCAACACTTCTCCCCCTTGATGTCTGCTTGGCTGCACTCTTCGATTGCTATGATATCTTCACTAGCAGCTCAGTCTGAACTCCCCCTTAATAACCGCATCAGCACTTTTCAACTAAACACCTTTAACTATTAGTAGCAACAATAACTCTTCATGGCAATTTTTATCTTTGACTACTTCTCCCCCTTTTTAGCCACAATTAGGCACACCTCAACAAGTAAGTCCCATGACACCCTGTACAAAACCATACTTCTTCTGTCAGCAATATCCACATTTTGAAAATCCAGACATATTCTTCATCCATCCAGTTATGAAGGCTTCACACAATCATCCACAAGATTTGAAGCACACACTCTTCATAATATATGCACCTTGTAGCAAACACCATAGATAAGTACTCCCCCTGGCAAGGATAACTAATGCTCTAGATGAATATGAACATTTGAGCACACTTGCTGAGCACATGAATTTTGGTGCCACTGTCCCTTTCTCTAAAGGCTATCATACTCTTCATCTTCAGACTTCAGTCTTATCTACATTCTCCAACCAAGGCAGACCTTCTACTTCATCATTCTCCCGTATGACTACGTAGACGCTCCTTAGGTATAATGTATGCACAAGGCTTCAGAACCAGAACAAAATCATCCTTTACCAAGGATATCCAACCCAGAAACTGTTCTAACATCTGTTAGGACACTCTTGACACCATGGTACTAGATATGCTCCACCACTGGACTTACTATCAGTATAGTAATCCAAACTCCATAAATTCTCAGCTTACTTAAAAGCTTTACTGAGATCCAGTCTCTACAACATAATTCCTCTACCATTACATCCACCAGTAGTTGTTAAAACTGGTGAAGTCTTCAAAGACAGTAGTCATGCTTTGCCAGAACAAAATACTAAACACATGACCATAATCTCCACCTCTTCTGACCAAAAATGATAGAGCATCCAACTCCACATGTCCAATCTTAACCATCTTCCAGATATAACCACCAGCAACCATGATGCTATAACATCTTTTGGGACATCAGCTTCTCATCACCATTCAAAGGACTCATTGCACAAAGAAGTCCTTCAAGAAGCTCCCAATAAAACACAGTCAGAGTAACTTATTCATACACACCTGAATCCCATAAGTTCCCACACCCTCTCTGAACCATATCCTAGCAAACTCAACCATATCCAGAGTATCCATACCCAATTATTTTTCCAGAACATACTTCCACCATTTTATGAAAAACACAGGAATGTTATCTAGTATGGCCTTTTGAATTTTCTCAGAAGTTCTAACAACGACTTCCTTCATTTGAGAGATATCCTGGATATTATCATCAGACTTATCTCTGATCTTCCTATTTTTGGAAGAGATGAACACTTTACTCCTGGGTTTAGTACCATCCACATAGATCTTCTGCTTATCAGTTCTCATCTTTGGAGGTGACTCAATAGCTTTCCTCTTCCTTGATTTCAGTCGTTTAGCAACCCCAGGAACCACTTTTGCAATTAGTTCATCATCACTCTTCTTTATTTTAAGGTTAGAAGTACCTTTCTTGACTTGAGATGTTTTAACATCAGCTCTAGCATCTGCATCTTCCAACATAAGGATTGTCAACTTGTGAAATTTTTCTTCTGAACTATAGGAGTCATTAGTCAGGTTGTCATCTTTCTTGGCCTCGCAAGTATTCAGCTCCCAACACTTCTTAAGGTCACAGCTTTTGATCCTTCCATCAGCATTGTTGACTCCTTCATCTTGCTCACATAACTGACTACTCAAGTTGGCTTTTAACACATCATCCAACTTAGGAGTAACAGCACCATAAGTCATTAACCCAGATTGACTTTTCACCATACTTTCACACTTGATGTCACCATCTGATGTTACAACATTAACCTTAACATCACTAGATAAGCTGTCCTCTTGAGGTATCCACTGATAGCAATTATCTTTGGATCTTACTCCCTTCATCACTACCTCATTCTGCTCATCAGCTACCACACATTCATCTTTGGTGTAGCTTACCTTGTAACCTTCATCACAAAGTTGACTTATGCTAATTAAATTAGCACTCAACCCTTGAACAAGGAGCACCTTATCAAGAGTAAGACCATAATGATTCTTCACTCTTCCAACTCCTTCTACTACTCCTTTTTCACCATTGCCAAAAATAACATCATTTGCATGGCAAGGATTGAACTCTACCAAATGCTTCTTGGATCCAGTCATGTGCTTTGAACATCCACTGTCAAAGTACCATGCATCCATAGCAAAATGTCCATCTGATGTGTGAGCCAATAGACACGTGACCTGAGCTTTAGGAACCCATTGTTTTACTACTTTGGGCCTGTATTCTCTCCATCTGTTTTGAGGCTGAGGGTATCCATGCAGCTTGTAGCACGAGTACTGCATATGTCCAAACCTACCACAATAATAACATCTCACCCTTTCATCTCTGAATCTTCTGCCATGATGAGATTGCTTAGGCTGCCATCCATAATGTGGTCTCCTTCTACCATAACTGGCCTGCCTTCTATTATGCTGGTATCTTCTTCCATAAGGAGGCTGAGAATGTTGTTTCCTGGATTGTCTCCCATGATGGTGTGGCTTTCTTCTTCCATAGATATGAGGAACAACATTGGTGTAACCATACCCCTGATGTTGAGACACCTGATGAGACATGTGCTGTTTAAACTGAGCAGCTTGCATGCTCTTGTGGTATTGTGGGGGCATATACTGACTGGCTCCTTGTGGCTGTTTTCTCTTCTGATATGGACCAGTTTTCTTCTTAGGTTGTGAAACATCAGCTTTCTTAGGGGTAGTATCCTGCTTCTTTGGCTGATGTTGAGATGAAAGTTGTGACACTTCCTTCTTTGAACCTGAAGTGCTTTCTTCTGAAGTTCTCTTATCCTCAGCCACATAACCTATCCCATCTTTGTCTCCAGCAACTTTTTCTGACTGAAGAATCTTGTCAAGTGTGTCTGTACCACAGCTCAGCATTCTAACAGATTTAGTCATATGATTAAGATGACCTTTGACACATAAGACTTCTTTCTCCAATTCAGCTTTGTCATTCTCTAGCTGAGCAATCTGTTTCTTCTGTTGATTCCTCTCCTGACATAGTTCAACACTCTTTAAGCACAACTCTTTGTAGGTTGAAGCTAGCTCATCATAAGTGACTTCTCCATCACTATCATCATCAGATTCAACAATTCCTGTCAAAGCTGTAACATGCTTTGCTGACTCACTTTCACTTTCGCTATCTGAGTCAGACCAGGAGACTGTCATGCTCTTCTTCTGCTTCTTCAAGAATGTGGGACATTTTTTCTTGACATGTCCATACCCTTCACATTCAAAGCACTGAACTCCTTTATCTTGGTCAGTTTCATCCTTCTCCTTTGACTTGCTGATGTCAGAAGATATGTTCTTGACATTAGACCTGAAGTTATTGTTCATCCTCTTGAATACTTTGTTAAATTGCCTTCCCAGCATAACTATGGCTTGAGACAGATCCTCCTGAGACTCATCACCTGTAACTTTCTTAGCTTCTGCAGGAGTGGAAACCAAGGTTATACTTTTGGGCTTCTTTTCTGGTTCCTCTTCATTTAAGCCAAGCTCAAAAGTTTGAAGAGATCCAATGAGTTCATCAACTCTCATCTTGCTGATGTCTTGTGATTCTTCAATGGCAGTTACCTTCATCTTGTACTTCTTAGGAAGAGACCTCAGGATTTTCCTTACAAGCTTTTCTTCTGACATCTTTTCTCCAAAGGCACTGGATGCATTAGCCAGCTCAAGCACACTCATATGGAAGTCATGGATAGTCTCCTCTTCCTTCATCTTCAGACTCTCAAACTTCGATGTTAGAAGCTGGAGTCTTGACATCTTAACTCTAGATGTTCCTTCATGAGTGGCCTTCAAAATATCCCATGCTTTCTTAGCAACCTCACAGGTATTAATTAACCTGAAAATATTCTTATCCACTCCATTGAAGATTGCATTTAAAGCTTTGGAATTTCCAAGGGCAAGCTCATCTTCTTCCTTGGTCCATTCTTCTTCCGGCTTCAGCTTTGAGGTGCCCTCTTTATCTTTGCCAGCATCATCTTTTTCAAACACCACAGGAGCTTTCCATTCTTTAATGACAGCCTTCCAAGCTCTGCTGTCCAATGACTTTAAGAAAGTAGTCATTCTAGGCTTCCAATACTCATAGTTTGAGCCATCCAATATAGGAGGTCTGTTGACAAATCCTCCAACCTCTTTGTCCATCTTCACACCAGAAAGTATCTTCCCCAGATCTCACCCAGAGCCAGACAGGATGCCTGCTCTGATACCAATTGAAATTCTGGTACCAGACGTGTGATGTTAAGGTGCGATGTCACAACAACACACTCTGCACAATGGACAGCAATAACAGTAAATAAATCAACACAATGATTTGTTCACCCAGTTCGGTCTAACTACCTACGTCTGGGGGCTACCAAGCCAGGGATGAATTTCACTACTTGTAGAATTAAATTACAGACTCAACAACCCAGTTGACAATCTCCTAATCTTAATTCCTACTAGTGACTTTCTACCTAAGAAACCACTTAGATATGAGAACACTACTCAATCCCTAAAACCACTCAAAGAACAACCTCTTTGAGAACCCTTGATTCTGCTTCACAACTTTGATCAAGTAATACAACTCTCTTTGCTTCACAGCTTTAGAGAGGACAGAATACGACACAGCAATTCACCCTAGAATTCTGGTTATTTACCTTGTACAAAATACTCAAGACACTCAGCCTCTGCTCTTAATCTTCTCCCAGTATTTCTGTACTTTTTCCTTTGGTCTTGTGCGCTTTATATAGCTCCTTGAATTGGGCTTGGACTTGTCACAATATTTGATCAGATTTGTTAATTAAAACTGAATCTTCAAAACAGATTTTATCCCCAAAATCTTTTTAAATCTTCAACCTTTTAATTCTCCAACAGACCTGCAATCAAATCTCCCATGTAACAGAAAATATCTATCCCAAGATATTCTCATCCAATGAGCCTAACCTCTCTCCACAATTCCAGCTAACACGCGTACCCTAATAACAACAAGCCCATGCTGTTATCAGTTCTGCAGATCTAATGTCACAACATCAGACATCCAGCTTCAGCAATTACAAACTTAACACAGCCCAGTGTTAAACCTCAATGTTGCAACATCAGTACCTTGACATCAACATTGAATATACTTTGTTTTACCAAAATTCCAGCCAATCCAAGAGCTAACATGGATATTTAAATTTACCGCAGTGCATCTTTACGCACATTTTTGATTTCGACAAAGGAGGAGAAGTATACTCTCAGGGGGAGTAAAGTATACTCTATACTTAATTGAGGGGGAGTTTAATTACTCCAAGCAATTATTTCTTATGTCTTTTTCGACCAACCTGAGAGATAAGTTGTCATCATACAAAAAAAGGGGAAAATGTAGAACCTTATTTTGCAGGTTATAGAATATGCTTCTGATAATGACAACTGTTAAATATGAACTTGTCTCCGATAATGACAACAAGTCCTTGATGATAACCAAAGAGCAGCTAAAGCTGAAACAAGATCATTAGGGTTTGATGGACTTGAATATTTGATGATGGCAACTAAATGTAATATACCTCAAGCTCAATAAAGTGTCTACAAAGATAAAGCATCTAAAAAATATTGAAGAATATGAAAGTATAAAAGCCCTGCCTCAATTAGCTTTAGTTAAAAAAATTGTTCCCTAATCGATTAGGAAAGTATCTTAATGACGTGTAATGGATAAATATCTTTTCTTTCCATGTTTAATCTAGTAATAAATTAATTTGAAGGCAACCGATTGATTGGCAAGTCATAAAAGGCCATAAAACTTTTTCTATTTTTGTGCCAACCTCTAGCCTATAAATAGAGGGCCTTTCCCACTCTTTTCATAATCTAGAAAAGTGATTTGATTTCTCATTTCTCACTCTCTCTCTAAAAATTTTATTTGTTTACTTTTTCTCACTAAAAGGTTAGCCGAAGTTCTTTTCGAGAAAGTAATTTTTCGAGTGAGGAAGATGTAATTATAGAAGGGTAGTTTTGTAAGTTCACCAAGGAAGTTTTGTATATACCTCGGTTGAACATTTGATCCATTTAGGGATTGTTTGTTTGACTTCAAAGCTAAACCCGTAAAAAGCTTTGGTTTGAGAATTATGCGATCAAGTCTCCATTTAAGTTAAAGCTCATCCTGCGATAAAAGCATTTTTCGGTTCGAGACCAGCCTGGTAGTAAAATCACATAGGTTCTTGGTTATCCTGCGATAAAACCAAGTTTCAGTTAAAGCTCAACCCGCGATAAAATATTTTTTCGGTTTGATATCAGGCCAATGGTAAAATCTTGCAGGTTAATTGTTAGCTCGGTATAAAACCAAGTGTAGGTTCGCGAGATCAGCCTAGTGTTAAATGCTCCCAAGGTTTTTTGAAGCTTGAAGACTAACCACTCTAAGTTTCTTATGAAAAGGAGACTAACCGCTTCGATCCATCGTTTGGAAGGAAAACTCACCGCTTTTCTCCCGCGTTTGATGTTTGATAAGAAGTTAGCTACAAACTTCATTTTCCTTGTATAAGGGAGATCGAGAATTCGACCTACTAAAAACTGTTAAGTTTATTAGATACTTTTAATATAAATTCTTGGGGACATGACTAATTCATTTTCTACTAAGCCTGTATAACTCCTAGTGCTTTCTCTCATCCCTTAAACTCTTTGTGTTTCTGCATTGTTGTGAAAAACGATGCCTTTGCACAAAGTATTAATGGTTTCTTTATGATCAAGAAACACACAAGGGTTAGGGTTAACGGAGAAACAAGAAGAAAAACAACAAGGATTGGGGAAAATATTTTCTATTTACTATTCACTTTCTCATTTAGGGTTACAAATGAATATCACAATTTGCCACACTCCACAAACTGAGTGTACTAGCCTATTTATAGACTAACTAGATAACTTGCAGCCCAAGCTACCTAAACAATTGGATCCTTAACACAAGGCCCAATTAGACACACATTTCGACAATACATATTAGAACAGACTTCGACTACAATATGTACCCTTCGACTACAGCATGTGACCCAGCTTCGACTTCATGCTTGTCTCCTGTCGAAATACATGAAAGCTTTCCTTCGACACAACATGAGTTTGACCCAATAGTCTCACAAATCTCCACCTTGAATCTAACTCAACAACCAGGGAATCATCAGCTTTATCAACTGAATACAGTGGAAAAACTTGCAACTCGGCAACGTCTTGGTGATCATATCAGCAACATTGTCTTCAGTCGAAACCTTCAACACCTGGACTTCACCACGCTAGATTATCTCTCTGACGAAGTGCATCCTCACATCGATGTGCTTAGTTTTCTCATGATAGGATGAATTCTTTGACAGGTGTATTGCACTTTGACTATCACATTTAACAGTGATACTTTGACCTTGAAGTTTTAGCTCCTTTGCAAAACCTTCAAGCCACAATGCTTCCTTCACAGCTTCAGTAAGGGCAATATATTCATCTTTAGTGGTTGATAAGGCAACAACCTTCTAAAGCGTCGCTTTCCAGCTGATTGCTGTGCCAAACATTGTGAACACATATCCAGAAATAGACTTTCTGGAATCCATACAACCTGCATAATCAGAGTCGACAAATCCTTCGATTTCGACTATGCTATCACCACTACAGGCTCCACCATAAATCAAGACTCTTTTCAGAGACCCATTTATGTACCTGGGAATCGACTTTACAGCTTGCCAGTGTGCCTTTCCAAGATTGGCCATATACCTGCTCACAAGGCTCACCCCATATGCTATGTCTGGCCTCGTACAGACCATATCATACATCAAAGAACCCACTACACTAGCATATGGAATGCTACCCATATAGATTCTTCCAGCTTCAGTACTCGGACTTTGAGTAGTACTAAGCTTAAACTGAGGATTTATAGGTGTCACAACAGGCTTTGAATTCGACATACCAAACTTGTCGAGAAGCTTCCGTAGGTATGTCTCTTGAGATAAGCACAAATTCAACTGGTTTCTATCTCTCCGGATGTCAATCCCAAGAATCCTGGCGGCAGCTCCCAGATCCTTCATTTAGAACTCTTTACTGAGTTCAGCCTTCACCTCCATTACATCCTCAACACTGTTGCTGGCTATGAGGATGTTATCCACATAAAGCAACAACATAACAAGTGAGTTTCCAGGTCGAAATCTGAAGTAAACACAGTGATCGAACTGACTCCTAGTGAAACCAATGTGTGCCATGAACTTGTCGAATCTCCTGTTCCACTGTCAAGGAGATTGTTTCAGGCCATACAAAGACCTATTCAGCTTGCACACATAATCTTCTTTACCCTTTTCTGCATACCCTTCAGGTTAACGCATCAGGATCTTTTCATCTAGGTCACCATACATAAATGCTGTCTTCACATCCATTTGCTCAAGTTCCAAATCGAACTTTGCCACAATGGCCAACATCATTCGAATGGATCTATGCTTTACAACAGGCGAGAACACATCATTGAAGTCGACTCATTCTCTCTGAGTGAACCCCCTAGCAACCAACCTTGCCTTAAAACGCTTCGACATCACTCATTCGATTCCTTCCTTGACCTTGAAAATCCACTTACAACTGACTAACCTTGCTCCTGCAGGTTTTTCAATCAGCTCCCAAGTGTTATTATCATGAACAGATTTCATCTCGTCATCCATGGCTTTTCGCCATTCAGTCTTGTTTCGACTCCTTATAGTTTCCTTGTAATCTCTAGGTTCTTCCTCAAGCACCTCACTTGCAGAGATTAAGTCAAAAGCTATAAGATCTGCATAACCAAGTCTCTAAGGTGTCTTGATGACTCTTCTCGACCTATCTCTTGCCAGTAGGTAGTCATCGACAGTTTCCTCAGCCTCTTTAGCATCTTGCTCTTGGACTTCATCTGGGCTATGCACTTCAGCATCAATATGCTCCAACTCAACAGGCATCTCTACCTGTTCCAGCTCCTCTTCAGAGATTTCTGCACTTCGACCAACATCACCAGTTTTCTTGAACGCCATCTCGACCTCATTGAAAACTACATCATGACTTGTGATACATCTTCTGTGACCTGGTTCTAGGCACCACAGCCTATAACCCTTGACTCCCTCAGGATATCCAAGGAACATGCATCTCCGAGCTCTAGGTTCGACCTTGTCTTGCCTAATGTGAGCATAGGCTAAACAGCCAAATACTCTCAGTTTGTCGAGATTCGGTGGATGACCCGACCAAACTTCTTCAGGTGTCTTCATTCCCAGGGCAGTCGAGGGACATCTATTTATCAGATAAGCTGCTGTCGAAACAGCCTCCGCCCAAAACACCTTCTTCAATCCAGTACTAACCAACATACATCTAACCCTTTCAAGGATTGTTCGATTGAATCTCTCAGCTAAGCCATTTTGTTGAGGAGTACCTGCTACAGTCTTATGCCTTGCAATCCCAGACTCAACACAGTAACTATCAAACGCTTCGTTGCAGAACTCAAGGCCATTGTCGGTTCTCAACCTCTTAACCTTTCTGCCAGTTTGAGTTTCGACCAGAACCTTCCAACTTTTGAAATTATCAAAAGTTTCATCCTTCGTCTTCTGAATAAATACCCATAACTTCATGGAATAGTCATCAGCGATGGATAGAAAATACCTTGCACCTGAGTGTGAAGGATTCCTTGCAGGCCCCCAAAGATCAGCATGAATGTAATCCAGGGATCCATGTGTCCTTTGCTTGCCTTTGTTAAACTTCGCCCTACAGGATTTACCAAATACACAAGATTCACAAAACTCTAACTTTTCGACTTTGTCACCTCCTAGCAGGTTCTGCTTTCCCAATTCGACCAGGCCTATTTCGCTGACATGGCCTAATCTCATGTGCCATAATTCTGTCTTCGACACAGGTTTCGTGGATACAACATTTGTCGAACCACTTACAACCTCAGCCTCAAGGGTATACAAGCCTTGTTTCTTCACGCCTCTCAAGACTTCCTTCGACCGCTTCATGACTTTCAGGATACCTTGCTCTCCTTTGAAGACATATCCTTTCTTTTCGAATTCACCAAGAGAAATTAAATTCCTCTTAAGGTCAGGTACATACCTAACCCCAGTCAATAACCTTATTGACGCATCATGGAGCTTGAATCTAACAGATCCAATACCTGCAATCTTGCAAGATTTATTGTTCCCCAGCAGCACTGATCCACCATCTTGATCACATAATTCTTCAAACACATTCTTGTTTGGAGTCATATGCTAAGTACATCCAGAATCCATAATCCACTCTTCGCAAGAGTTGCTGCTCGAAACTACAAGGACATCAGATGATTCATAACCATCTTGCACAATAGCTGCATTGCCATTGTCCTTACCTCCATGATTCTTCAGGCGCTCAGGGCACACCTTTCTTGTGTGACCCTCCTTCTCACAGTGATAATATTTAATACCAGACATATCACCACTACAAGACTTCTGCCGAGCCTTACCTTTCTTCTTGTCAAACCTACCATCTTTCTTTGACGATCTTCCCTTCACGGACAACCCTTCGCCAACTGATGATGATGATTTCTGCTCCTTTCTTTCATTCAAATCCTTCGAATACAAGGCTGCTTAAACTTCTTTAAAGGTCAGGGACTCTCTTCCATATAAGAGGGTTTCTTTGAAGTGAGCATACATTCTAGGCAAAGCACACAACAGCAACAGTGCTTGATCTTCATCATCGATCTTCACATCAATATTTTCAAGATCAAGAATCAGCTTGTTGAACGTATCCAGCTACTCCGTCAATGCTTTATCTTCATTCATCTTGAATGAATACAAAGACTGCTTCAGGTACAAACGATTTGCCAAAGATTTGGTCATGTACAAGCTTTCCAGCTTCACCCATAACCCCTATGCCGTCGTCTCCTTTGATACCTGTCGCAGAACCTTATCACCAAGGCTCAACAATATTGCGCTGTGTGCTTTCTCTATCATGGTGGTCTTTTCTTTTTCCATTAACGTAAGGTCCATGGCTGTCATTCCCTTTAATGCTTCCAAACAACCCTGCTGTACCAGTAGGGCTTTCATCTTCAAGCGCCACAGATCGAAATCGTTCACTCCGGTGAACTTTTCAATCTCATACTTTGTTGAAGACATCTTCTCCACGCTCACCGCACCAATTTGTTGTGAAAAACGATGCCTTTACACAAAGTATTACCAGTTTCTTTATGATCAAGAAACACACAAGGGTTAGGGCTAACGGAGAAACAAGAAGAGAAACAACAAGGATTGGGGCAAATATTTTCTGTTTACTATTCACTTTCTCATTTAGGGTTACAAATGATTATAAATGAATATCATAATTTGCCACACTCCATAAACTGAGTGTACTAGCCTATTTATAGACTAACTAGATAACTTGCAGCCCAAGCTACCTAAACAATTGGATCCTTAACACAAGGCCCAATTAGACAAACATTTCGACAATACATATTAGAACAGACTTCGACTACAATATGTACCCTTCGACTATAGTATGTGACCCAGCTTCGACTTCATGCTTGTCTCCTGTCGAAATACATGAAAGCTTTCCCTCGACATAGCATGAGTTCGACCCAATAGTCTCACATGCACGTTATTCTGCAAGTTTATTTTCTGCATCATAACTCAAGAACTTTTCAAAAAAATTTCAAACTCTGATTTTAATTCTCAAAGTTTTTCAAATCCAAGTTTTTCTGAAACACATAATTCACCGCCCTCTTATGTGCAAAGTCACACCTCTAACACTTATGACTAATGTGGATTAATATATTCTCGAGTTGAAATGGATATTATAATAGCTTTTTTACATTTAGACCTTGAAGATATAATTTACATGGAGTAACTTGCGGGTTTTATACAAAACAAGTATAAGGCGTGTCTTCTAAAAAATATTTTATATGGGTTATAACAAAACTCTAGGTAATGGTAATGTTGGTTAACGAATTTCTTCTAAAACATCATTTTGAGATAAGTGGCTAAGATATTTGGGTATACATACTGAAGAGGAATAATGATATCATTCTCTCTCATACTTGTATATGTTGGTGATATCTTGATGACAAGCTTTAGCAAGAAAGAGACTGATAAGCTCAAAGAAATATTTAATGGAGAATTTGAAATTAAAGATCTTAGCCAGGCTATTAGGATATTAGGGACAAATATCATGAGAAACTGAGAAAAGGTGAATTGTTTTTATTTTAGTGTAGTTACTTAAAGAAAGTGGTTGAGCGGTTCATAATGTTTGCCACTGAAACTCTCAACACGCTTTGAGTCATCACACAAATTTTTTAATGTGGTATCCAAAACACTAGGATAAAAAGAAGACAATGGAGAGTATTTTCTATGATGTGGGGTTGGAAGCATCATGTATGAGATGATTTGTAGTAGACCATACTTAGAATATCCCATTAGTATAGAAAGTCAATTTTTTTTAAAATACAAGATGAGTTTATTGGAAATATTTGAAGTAGAAGTTGAGATATTTAAGAGGATCCTTAAGGGTGGTTTGAAGTGTACATATTCATATCAAAAGAACGACATTTTAGAGGATTTTGTGAATGCATACTATGTGGAGAATGTGGGCGGAAGAAAATCTAACAAGGATTTTGTGTTTGTGTTATTTGGAATGACTATAAGTTTGAAATATAATAAACAAAAGTTTGGTCTCTTTATCTACAACTAAAATAGAGTATATTGCCCTAGTTGAAGGGGTCATTGAAGATATTTCATTGACATATATGATTGGGGCGTTAGAAAACACATAAGAATATATGAAAATACATTGTGATAGTCAAACTGAAATTCATTTGGCTAATCATCTAGTGTATTATGAGCAGACCAGTCACATATATTTCCACTTCATTAAAAACATGATTGAGTTTAAGGAGATTGTCTATAAGAAGATTTATTCAAAAGACTATTCGACAAATGCATTCACCTAGTCATTACCCAGGTCAAGGTTTAAGCATTGCTTTGACTTGATAAAATTTGTAGAAGTGTGATTCAAGTTAAGAGAGAGTCATTTGAATGCAAGGTGGATAATTGTGGAGTGTCCCTTAAGAAATCATAGTTATTCCATTGTTAAACCACTACCTCTACCGCAAGTTGCCCAATTACTAATAAATGTGGTTGAGCCTAACTCATCACTACAAAATCGATTTATAGGATGAGGATTGCCTCCACTTTTAAGCACATGTTTATATCAAATATTGTTCGATGTGAGACTTTTAACACACTCCTCACGTCCAGAACTGGACATCTGGAGCATGAAAATAAATTGTGGTTGGCTCGATAGCGGAAATCTGATAGCAGATGGTCCCCCAGATTTTAAACTTTGACTCTGATACCATGTTAAGAAATGTGGTTGGGCCTATCTCAAGCCTACAAAACTGGCTTTTAGGGTGAAAATTATCCCACTTATAAACACATGTTCAAACAATATATTGTCGAAATTAGAACTTTTAACACCAAAATGGGTCACGAGGAAGGTGGGGGGATTGGAAAGTGAGGTAATTCATTTCTCTATTAACCACGAGGCAAAGAAAGTGAGGCGCGAGGCGGATGACTCGAATCCTGTAGAATACTTAAGCATTGTTTTTCATTTTTGCAAGGGTTCTAGTTTTCTAAACAAAATAGGATTAGAGAGACTAAGGGAGAAGGCCTTAGAGATTCTTATTCTAAGAGTTTGGTTGATCTTTAGTTGTAATCTAGGATTGAGAAACACTTTCATACATCTAATAATTGAGTGATTCATGCATTGCATCGAGGACAGATTGAGTCAGAAATGAATAGAAATTAACAAGTGTTCTTATGAATTGGTTGACTTGATTTCTTGTAATTTATTTGTAATTTGTTGTTGAGATTCTTAATTATTGTTTTGATGTTATTTAGTAGATTTTCATTATTCTTTCTCTCATAGTACGTCATAATTTTCTGTATATTTGAATCCTTTTATCTCATTTTCACAAAGACACTTTTAAGACAACATCACATCGAGAGAAAGTACTGCTCAGTAGTCACTCACCTAGAGTGTTTATCGTAATTTGGTGGGGTTGTAAAGTAGATATGACACATCTACCTCAACTTTTAACACTGAAGTAGGATCTCTTTTTATCTCATTTTCACAAAGACACTTTTAAGACAACATCACATCGAGAGAAAGTACTGCTCATTAGTCACTCACCTAGAGTGTTTATCGTAATTTGGTGGGGTTGTAAAGTAGATATGACACATCAACCTCAACTTACAATTGGCAGATCTATATATATATATATATATATATATATATATATATATATATATATATATATATATATATATGATGTTGTCTGTTCCAGTGTTATTGTGGATTTTCTTACACTTAATTGCTAGATTAATTAGAATAATTATTGTTTTGATGTTATTTAGTAGATTTTCATTATTCTTTCTCTCATAGTAGACTCTCTGGTCACTATTATAAACAACAAAAAAAATTTTTGGTTCATTACATAATTGATGTATCTGATATATAATAATGACCAGATACATTATTTATTTAATAAATCTTAAAAAAATTTTGTTGCTTATAATAATGACCGGAAAGTACACGTCATAATTTTCTGTATATTTGAATCCTTTTATCTTATTTTCACAAAGACATTTTTAAGACAACATCACATCGAGAGAGAAAGTACTGCTCATTAGTCACTCACCTAGAGTGTTTATCGTAATTTGGTGGGGTTGTAAAGTAGATATGACACATCAACCTCAACTTACAATTGGCAGATCTTTCTTTCCTTGCAATTTGCAGCCGTTTTACTCGTCAGACTGGCATTGGCAGCAAATTGATGAACAGAAGATGATTTCAGCTAAGCTAATTCATTCAGATCAGATACACTCAACCGCACTTCAATTTAGTGATACACTACACATAATAAATAAAATAAAACAAAACGTTTCTAAAACAAGCTATAAATACCATATGCTAGCTACAATCTTTCACGCACAAACGTTAAATTCAGCTAGCATATAGAATGGCCAACCAAACGAGAATTTTGTGTTGCGTTTTGTTAGTGTTGGTTCTAAGTGGTGGAAGTGAGACACGGCCTCTGAACCCAACAATGGTAAATGATCTTCGCAAGTTACAAACTTCTAATTTGAATTGGAATTCCATAGATTCATTTGCAGAAGAAAATGGTGGAAAACGTGAAGAGCAAAGATTGAGTCCTGGTGGACCGGATGGCCGTCATCATTAGTTGCTTTCAAACTCATAAACCTCTGTATATTGTCAATGTTGAAATTAATAATTGGTTTATGATGTTACTATTATGCACAACTAACTATTGAATTGCATGAGGCTTTGGTCATTATATCAGTTTGTTGGTCTTTTGATGAACAGTGAACTGTTGGGTACCACAATAACATAATATTATTATACAACTAAAATTTAGATGAGAAACTTTGACGTATTTTTTCTGTATATTTCTTTTTTCTGTATATTTCTCTCAATGTAGATATCATACACAATAGTTTTTATTTATATAGCAATTGTTACTATTTTATTTAAAAATCAAGAGAAACTTATTCTCATACTTAGAGTTTCTATGATAAAAACTTTACCACCTTTTATTTAGTAAAAAATTTTCTATGGTGCTGACCGTTTCCATCACTTAAATATGACTTTATATCTTCACAATCTCTCACTTAAAGTCAATTTTGTGAACTTTCCATCATGTCGTAGGAGGATCGACACCAAGTAAATTTGTCAGGATTGATTGACTTTGTCATAACATCTGCTAGATTGTCTTTGGTGTGAATTATCTGCATATCAACACTCTCTTGCTCTATTACTTCTCGAACAAAATGGTATTGAACACCTATATGTTTTGTTCTCGAATGAAAGACTAGATTCCTTGCAATGTGCAAAACACTCTAACTATCACAATACACAACAATTTGTTGTTGATTGTGCATGAGTTCTTCCATTAGCCTTTGTATCCAAATAATTTCCTTGCAAGCTTGCATAGCTGCCATATATCTAACTTATGTAGTAGATAGAGCTACGACAGGTTGTAATTTCGACAACCAACTTATTGCTCCTCCTACAAGTGTGAACACATAACCAGTAGTAGATCTTCTTTTATCAAGATCACATGCAAAGTCTGAATCAACATAACCCTTGACAATAAATTCCTATCCTCTGAAACATACGCAACATCCGAGGTTCTGTTTATATATCTCAGGATTCTCTTAACAACATCCCAATGCTTTTTACCAGGATTCGCCATAAATCGACTGACCGCTTCCATTGCTTGTGCAATGTATGACCTTGTACATATCATGACATACATAAGCCTTTCCACCACTGATGCATAGGGTACTCAAGACATTTCCATCCTCTCAACTTCATTGTTAGGATTCATACTTGAGGATAATTTATAATTGATAGGAAGTTGGGTAAATATTGGCTTACAGTCTTACATGTTGAAGCACCGCAAAACTTTTCGTAGATAATTTCTTTAAGAAATCCAATTCTTCCTATCTTTTATATCTCGGGGAATCTGCTTCCCTAAAATCTTGTTTGTTGGCCCCAAGTCCTTCATATCGAACTCTCTAGCTAATTGTGCCTTCAATTCTTGGACTTGATCTTTGTTGGGGCTTACCACCAATATGTCATCCACATACAACAACAAAATAATAAAATCATTATTACCAAACCTATTGTAGTATGTACAATGGTCTGAATTAAGTATGTTGTATCCAAGGTTAACTATGAAAGAATCAAATCTCTTGTACCAACATCTGGGCGCCTGTTTTAGACCGTACAGAGATTTGGTCAACTTGCAAACCAAGTTGTCCTTTCCTTGTTCTTCAAAACCTTCTGGTTGGAGCATATATATTTCTTCTTCAAGCTCTCCATGAAGGAAAACAATTTTTACATCTAATTGTTCAAGATGTAAATTAAATACAACACACATAGCCAAAATTATTCTGATAATAGTGAGTCTAACAACTGGAGAGAATATTTCATTGAAATCAATATCTTCTTTCTGAGCATATCCTTTAACCACCAATCTTGCACGATATCATTCTACTTGATCATTACCATTTCGTTTGATCTTCGATACCCATTTATTCCCGATGGCTTTATAACCCTTTAGAAGTTCAACAAGTTCCCATGTTTTGTGTCTATGCAAGGCTTCCATTTCTTCATGCATTGGTGATATCCACTAAGAAGCATCTGAGCATTTTTCAGCCTCCTGAAAGATTGATGGCTCCCTTTCTTCTGTTAAATGACAATATGCATCATGAGTTGTCATTATATAGTGTGAATGCCAGGCTGGTGTTATAATCTAACGCGATGATCGTCAAACGTATGTATTATTAGACTCATCTGGTGCTTGTTTCACAAGATAAGAAATCTTTCACAAGATGATTCCAGCCCCAGTTCCTTTTCTGCATCTGTTAGAGAGTCAATCAATTGGTTCTCCATCAGAATGTCAAAAATAAGTCTTCCAAAAGGAATATAGTTCTTCACCTTTCTACATCCATTTCTAGAATCCTTCACTGCATCTCTAAAGAACTTAAAGAAAAAGCCAGGAAGATTGAACTTCTTATTAGAATGGATAAAGAAGAGAGCATATTTTTTATCGATGTTAATGTAGTCTGGAAAATTGGTTCCTTTTCTAGGGTTGAAACATCCCAGAATAACCTTTTCCCAAATCTTCATAATAGAATAAAAATCCTTGATTTTCCCAGTAACATTGAAATTCTGGTATGACAGACCCAGATGTCGAATATACATGTCGAGACATCTGGTCTGTTATCAGCAACATATGCAAGATATAGACAGTTAAAGAAGTTGCTAAGTAGTAAAGTGCACACAAGAATTGTTTACCCAGTTCGGTCTAACAACCTACATCTAGGGGCATACCAAGCCAGAAATGAAGTCCACTATTAGCAATATCAATTCATAGACCCTACAGCCAACACACCCGTTGGCGATCTACTCACTTAATAACTACCCAATGACCCTTCTACCTAAGTTCTCCCTAGATAAGAGACTCCATCTCTCTTCCAATCATCGCAATAATGTCTAGCAGTCAACACCTCAGCGACTGCATCAACAGCTTGATTTCCAACAACTCTTCAATCACAGAAAAGTAGAAGACACACTTCAAAGACACACCTTGGTCTTGCTTAAGAGCATCAACCAAGAACAATACACTCGTGCTTAAAAGCTTTGAGTGGACAATTTACAACTCAACTAAACAGTCCAACTCTAAGTACAAAACAGTACCAGAGTGGCTCACAATTTTACACAAACCCTAATGATCTACATCTTGGACCCGTGCTTTTTCTAGGTTACAAGCATTCTATTTATAACTTATTCCCAACTGGATTTGGGCTTCAAATCACCGCATAACAGCTGCTACAAATCAGCAGAAACTTCTGCTACATAATAGGCCTTCAATCAATTCCTTCCTAATTTATCTCCATAATTAGAAAGTCATTATTCTTCATTATTCTTCTTGAAACCTATAAAACAGCACCACACAGGATAACATAATATTCCCAGAAACGTTCCTTACATTGGGCTTGGGCATTAGCAGATCTTAGTTTTAATTAATAATTAAAACTAATTATTCTCCAAATCTTTATGCATGAAAATAGCCAACCCTATTCTTCACAAATAGATTGCTTCCAAATAATATCACTCCAACATAATTTTACTCCCAGAATTACGCAAGCAATCACTCAACACAAACACACAACACAAACACACAAAAGATTGCTAAAAATAAAGCAGCAAAAAAATCCTAAAACCAGAACTGGAAGTTCTGTCAACTGATGTCAGAACACCGTGTTTGACATCATGCACACAATCTGCAATACTAACAAACACCACCAACACTTCACCTGCAGAATGTTAGAGACAGCATGTCAAGACATCAAGTATAACATCTTGATGCAACACATTGTTTTACCAAAATTGCTGCCAATACAGAACCAACAAACTCCCCCTTTGGCAAATTTGGGCTAAAACAACTCCATATCAGAGATCCCTGCAGCAACCCACACAAACACAACTAACATTCTCAGAAAACCAGAAACTCCCCCTCAAGCCAAGGAGCACAGAAAAACAAAGAATAAAACCAGCACCTGCACACTAGAAAACCATCTACAAAACCATCTACACACTACCTTCAAGAAAACCAGCAGCAACACACTACACAACTCTACAAAGCTACTAAAAAACTAGAGGCTACTCCCCCCCTTTTTAGTCATAATTTAGACAAACTCCACTAGGAAACTTCCATAGCAACCAGAACAAATAAGCAACATTCAGAACAACTCCATAGAGAAGAGAGTACATTAATACAAACCAAGCACAAAAGGAAGAAAAACATATCTAACAGCACAATGTCAAGACATTAGGTATGACATCACAAAGAAACACAAGCCACATGAGAACATGTAAGCTCTGTACAACTACAATCTTGCAGTAGCAAAACAGAAAGGTACACCACTCCCCCTATCACACAATATCAGTACTCCCCCTGAAGGAGAAGGTAAAAAACACAAAAAAACTTGAACAATTCAAATTCCCATCAAGTGAAGTAACAATCACAACCACCTCAGCCTTATTCCCCTGGAAGACTACAACCTACTGCAGAGAATAACTTCTCCCAGACACAGTAAGGAGTTCCACATCTTTTTAGCAGCAGCAAACAAGCATGACAGACTATCATGCTCCCCCTAAATAGTTGCACAAGTTCAGCAACAAAAATGTAACTCCTCTTCCTAAGCAGTAGTACACATATGACATAAAGTCATGACATCTGATCTGACATCATAAACAGCAAACAAAACACCACTTTACTCCCCCTGAGGCACACAACAAAAACAAAAACACCAATCCTCAGTTCAAGCACATGAACATCTTCATGCTCATACAGACCCCACAATAACTTCACACCTTCTCAGGAGCCAACAAACATAGGAATTACTATTTGCATAATAATCCATATACCTCCCTTTGCAAGGGACACATGAGAACCACAATAGGTCACAACAGCAACTGATTAGATCATACCCAAGATGTACACATCCACACCCGGACATAGGTCATAAAGATAAAGAAGGAGTAACTACCACAAGATGAAAGAGGTGATGGAGACCTCTTTAAATAGCCACAGTTTTCTTAGGAAATAACGATCTTGGTCAATGAGAACATTATTTGAGGAAGAAATCCAACAACAATGCACCGTCTAAGACAGATTATGACTATCATCATTATTCCAATACATGCACATGCAAAGACAAACATTCCATTTTACACATCCTCCTGACAGCACCGTCCACAATACTTCCTTGTATGGATCAAGGAGAAAACATGTCCCGAAAAATGTCCTGACATCAAATCAGACATTGTCTTCTTTCTCTTGTTTGCACAAAATCTTGACCAACACATCTTCAACCATCCAGTCAGGAGTGCTTCACACAATCATCCACAAGTTCTGAAGCACGAACACAATGCCTTTCACTGAACTCTAAGTAAACTCCTCTTACTTAGAATTAATAACACACACCAAGACAAGTGTGACATCTCCCATCAACAAAGACCCTCACAGAGCTCTTCCAAACTCTGCAGAGAAAAATAAGTTCTCCCAGATACAAACAAAAATGTCCTTCAGACTCCTCCTCAGAAGCACGTGCGCACATGATTCAAACAATTAGATTCACATGGCTAGAACCATATATGTCCTATTAAGAACACACCAAAATGCCATCCAGCATCCTAATGTCATAGCATTATATCCTCATAAGAGGCAACCAATCTCCACAAGCTTGATCAGCATGCAAGCTTCACAATATATGCACCTTTGCAGCAAAATCCATAGACAAGTACTCCCCCTGTCATGGATAACCAATGCTCTTGATGGAGATGAACATTTGAGCACCAAATCTTCACACACTTGCTGAGCACATTCACATACTGTACTCTTACTCCCGGAGAACACATCCAAGTACCCTGATTGGTTTGACACTGCTCACAAACTCCACAAATTCTCAGCTTACTTAAAAACTTTACTGAGATCCAATCCTTTCAAGAGATACTTGCAACAGAAGAAAGAACAACTCTTAAAAAAAACTTTCTGATCAGATCACATCATCTGACATAATTCCTCTGCCATAACATTCACTAGTAGTTGCTGATACTAGTGAAGTCTTCAAAATTGGTAGTCGTGCTTTGCCAGAACATACTACTAAAAACAAGATCAGAATTTCCACATTCTAATCCACATAGTCAGAAGCACCTCTTCTGAAAATAATGCTTGAGCATCCAACTCCACATGCACAATCTCAATCATCTTCCAAATAAAACCATCAACAATCATGATGCTTCCCATCACCATTCAAAGGACTCATTGTGCATAGAAGTCCTTTAAGAAGCTCCCAATAAAACACAGCCAGAGCAGCTTATTCAGGTTAACATAAACACCTGAACACTATAGAGAGAAATAAACTCGCACACCCTCTCTGAAGCAAAGAGATCAGACTGCAGACTTGCATACTCACATCAGACAAATACTTAGCTCCCGTCAAAGTATTTATCATTAGTCAGATAAGACTACCTTCTCACACAAGGTAGGACATTTGGTCTAACATTCTTCTTTCGCACACATCAGACATCTGTTGCTACTTCTTCATGACAGACCATCATGACAACCATTCACACCACAAAATCATTCCAGAGGTAAGTGTCTTGACCTTTCACTCCACCCTGAGCTAAACAAACTTCCTTGGCTGAGGAAGCAAAGAACTGAAATGATGTTTCAACATCAGTTTCGACACCAGTCTAAATCACATGGATTTAAACATTTACTATGGCTTTGGAAACAACAACCATAGTAATCCACACACATCTCTTGCAAGGGACATAAGAGGATCAACCATCAGTAGTTGATCAACCTTTAAAACCAGATCATACACACAAGCAGGAACCTGCATACTCTACATCTCAGGAATCTTCTTCTCAAACTTCTAATGTTCATACCTCTTGTCTTACTTTGAGATGTTGGATGCCATCCTTCTGCACCTAAAGAGGATATTCCCTCTAACAGGTTTCTGAAGCATACTAAAAAAACATTGACTGGTCATCACAAACAGATTGTTCAGAAAAAAGATATGCATCTCCCAACACTTCAACCTATAAGGATGCCCTTCAATCCTTGCAAAAAAATGTTCCATTATGTGAGGACACCACATAACTGAACTCCAGCTTAAGAAGAAACTTCTCATGCAGATACCAGGGAACCATAATCCTTTGGTCCCAAAAAAAACACCAACTCCTCCTTGCTCCAAACACAAACCTGAAATGCTCATCCTAGATGGTTTGGATGACATTCCAACAATGAAGACACCAGTCAACCAGTTAGGTTAATACATCTCCTCTGTGCACAGCCCTTTGAGTTTCTCTTCCACTAAAAAAAGAGTTCCATGCTCTCATAGACTTGACAGTGATACCAAGTTTGAGTAAACAACCTCTATCCTATTTTTGAGAAACACCACCAGACATATTGAGAAAAATAAATTCTCAATACAAAGATGTCAAGACATTATGTCTGACATTTCTTCGAGTTCTTCCAGCATCAGATTAAGGACTCTCCCTTATTAACTGCTAAGAACTCCTAAGGGGATTATTCATTCTCCTATCCAATAGCTGCACATCCTGTGGTTGGTACACACATATAACACTAATCTGCTCCATGGCTGTAGCACCCCAAAATTTACTCTCTTACCTTAGTACTAACTGGCTTATGTTTCATTTCATTTTGCATTATCATGTGTGCATATCATTGGTTCTTAGCATAGGGTCAAGGTGCCTGAGGCAGTTCAAGAGGAGAAGGTGTTCTTCAAAAGGGTCAAGTTTCATACCATTTATCAGGAATCAAGGGTTGGTACAAAGTTACTAAATATGGAAATGACCTATAATTTGAAAGTTTCCATTTTGGGCAAGTTTTTGCACTACATTCAACTTGACTTTTCATCATCAAGGAAGCTTCTAATGAATTTTTCTCAAACATGAAAGTTGAAGATCTTTTTCTCCCCTTTCCAACAAGTACTAGATGGTCTCCATATCATTTGTGAAACTCAAGTTATGATCAAAAGAAGACAAGGTGGTTTTTAGGGTTTTCTCATGGTTCCATCTTCATACCTTTTGAATTTTGGGACATATTGACCTATAATTGGTTCCATTGCTTCAAGTCACATTCTAACATCCAAGTGCACCTCATAAGGATCATTTTTGGCCTTTGAACCAAGAGATTTCATGACATATTCATCACTTATTTCACATTATGCAAAATTGCAAGATGCATCAAAACTCACAAACCAAGACATTTCAAGGCCCAAATCCAATTCAGGTGTGATTAGCAATTGATACATGAGTGATCTATCATAGAATGCTTGGGTGTACACGCATGGAGGGGGGTGTATAATTCAAAATGCAAATTTCCAAAATCACCCAAAACTCATTAATTGAGGAATTAATCAGACCTAAATGATATTCAGTGGAATGACCTAGAGTATTTAAGCTTACTCATGCACTCATTGGAGAGGACACACGTTATTTTGAGGAGAATTCAAGTTTCAACCCTAATCCTTCATTCCTTCGAATCTCATCATCCATAAAACATTTTGAGTCCATTCTTTTTGCATTGTTTTACCAACATATTGAAGTGCGTAAAAAATTTTTTCTCATATTTTTAGGATCATTTCATATTGCATTTTAGTCCCTCTCTTTGGCATATTGAGTCATGTTTCTTACTTGATCTTTGCATGGCTGTTTGGGTGACTTATCTTGGGAATTTTGGCATGAGCTTTTGACATGTTGTTTGCCACTGGTTGAGGTGTTTTGAGTTTTAATCTGGTAATTTTAGAAGATGTTTTGCTAATTGTTTGATTGCTCTTCATTGAGGTATTCTTTTATGCATATCTTTGATCATGTCTGGTTACTTGTTTGAGAAGGCACTTGTGCCATTGTGTGAGGTAGATTCTTTGAATTCATGAACCATGTTTGAATCATTATAGGTCACTTGATTATAATTATAGGTCATTGGTGTGAGGTTGTTGCATATTGTGTGCCCATGTTCAATGTTTAATTTACACGCCTCTTTTTGACTTATTTTCTCACTTCTTCTCATCTGTGTCTCTTCACGATTTATGTTTGGTTTATGTATGCCATGCCATATCATTCATTTGCATTTCATTTGATGTATGTTTCTGAATTTGGAGCTTTGCATCCATATCATATGTCATTCATGTTTCATCTTGCATACTTGAACATGTTTCACTTATATGCTTCCTTCTTCTTCTATTGATGTTTGATGCTTGGATATCTGTTTGCATGTCTCATGTGACATTTGCATAGCATGTTTAGGCACATGTTTAGGTCATCCACATTCTGATTTGGATGAGTTTCATTTGGTTTATAACCACTTCTCTTTGGTTTGTGACTTGCTTGGGTTTCATTTGTCTTATAGTTACTTATGTCTGTTTTGTACTAACCTTTTATGCAGAGGCTGAGGTAAGTTATTTAAGGATGTGGATAGTTATCCATGTTCACCCTTATTCTCTCCTTCTCATTTATTTTCCTTAAGTTTTGGATTTCACTTTGTATGTGATTGAATTGGTTAATGCTTACTTGTGATTGTTCATATGATCCCCTTAGGATTCCTAGCTCCACTTAATTTCTGATTAAGTCAGAGGTAGGAGAGACATTAGGCTTTCAATCCTTTGCATGCTAACATTAGGTGGTATTCCCTCCTAATCCTCCCCTTAGGGTCATCTTTGCATGATAACATTAGGATAGATTTCCCCCGTAGTGTTTTTCTTTTCTTTTGAGTCCCTCTTCTCATCTCATAACATTTCTAAGATACTTAATAAGGTCAACTTGCCTTGCACACAAGCCTTAAACATAGGAAGTGAAGATTGAGGGGTCCCCCTTCTCTCTTCTAGAGTGTTGAGCATACGTCCCATTGGGGACGACCATGCGACGCATTCGTTCCCGTGTCATAGACTTTGGTTCAAGGTGAGTTATGAACTAATTCGAGTCACTTCTGTCTTAAAAAATACAAACAAACTTCAAACCTTTTGTCCTTCAGGATTGTCAAACTAAAGGCTACTTTCAAAAAGGGCACGTTACTTTCCGTCTGAGTCGCAAACAGACATCGCCCCTAACTGCCGGACGCGAACTTAACGTCGCTCGTAAAAAACACAAAAAGAACTTGGTCCGAACTACGTTGACTCTGAATTTCCCATTGCACAAAGGGAGTACGTAGGCCTAGGACGTCGACGTCCTACCGAGTTTGTCTTTGTTTTCCCCTTCCCTGTTTTAGTACAACCATAGATTTTAGGATAACTCACCCTTAGATTAGACAACAAGCGTGGATCCCATCGAGTACGATGGACGCGTGGGGGTGCTAATACCTTCCCCTCGCGTAACCGACTCCTGAACCCATGCTATGGTTGCGATGGCCATTCCTTTACCTCTTCCTCAGGTTTGTGTGGTGTTTCCTTTCCCTCTCTTGGGATATATATACATTGCTGTCGACTCTGTGTTCCGCGCCACTTTCACGTTTGTACCTGGATGAAAATCCTGGGAACGACAGCTGGCGACTCTGCTGGGGAATCTGGTTGACCTATGCTGGTCCATCCCCTTTAGCGAGTCTGTCCTAGCGCTTGTTTGTTTTTGTTCTCTTTGGGTGTTTTTTGTTTTTGTTTTGCTTTATTTGTTGTATTTTATTTTTACCGCATTTACTGCATTGCATATTATTATCATCTGCTGCACTGTTTTTCTGTTTGGCGGGTTGGGAGTTCTGAGAGATAAGCCCAATACCTAGGCTTGAGCGTACACGTAGGATTAGCGTGGAAAGTAGTGTGACTTGTGTGGCATTTGGCCAGACGTAGTATACATGAAAACTCCACATCCAGACGAGGTTTTCTTTGGTAATGTTCTATCCTGCGCGTTGGTGCAGATGATGGAATGTAACTTGGAAAATTGTCGACTCTGGCGACCATTCCCGAGGACTCAGTAATGGCACTCCTCCCGAGATGTGATAATGGTAGACCAGAAATGGCAAACCCATTACACCTGTCGATCCGAGGACCCAATGCTGGGAACTTGCTATAGGGTTTCCTTTTGGAAAAGAATCAGTGGAAGCACTCCTCGATTGGCGATAGTACTGTACCCCGAGGGATGAATGTACTATTGCTTCTCGACCTCAGTGCCGAAACTGAGGACTTACCATATGATGTTTTCTTTTGAGAGGAATCAGTTGAGGCCTCCTCGATTAGTGATGATGCCAAACCAGAAATGGTGAACGTATCATTATTTCTCGACCTGAGAGCCCGTGATACTGAGGATCCTTGGCTTTCTAGTACCCTCATGTGAGAGGGAAGGGTGTTTATAGGTTTGCAGGTAACCTTGACCTTCAATATACCCGGTTTTCTGGTCAGCAGATTTATCAGTGTGGTATTATGGTTATTCTAGTATTCTGGGTATTTGGGCAGATCTTTGAGATGGTTCAGTTTGTTCAGTGCAGCAGTTGTCCAGTCTGTGTGGCATCCTTGATCCCATATGTGCATTTGCATCATCATTTTGCATCCCAACATGTTTATTCATTTGTAGGGTTGCACCCTAACTTTGATTCTGGTTTTTGAAATTAAACTGGAATCAAGGGGTGGATCGCCCTGCGAATTTTTTAAACATGTTCATTTTCATTCGCATATCCATAATCATTTTGCATAACAGGTGTTTATCTCTGGTGTTCTTACTTGGTTCTCCTCCGCAGTACAGGATTGCAGATAAACACATTCACTGGTATTCTACTAGACGAAATCAGAAAAGACTCATGGATCAACTACAAGCTGAGATGACTGAGATGCGGACTCGCATGAACCAATTCATGGATTTAATGCAACGGGTTGCTCAGGGCCAAGAGCAGTTAAGAACTTTTGTCCAACCACTGATTGCAAAGATTGATGAAGAAGGTGTCCTTCATGGAGGAGGTCATACTGGTGTTACTGGTACTAATGTTCAGAATGGCCCTCCGGGCGGAGGTATTCCTGTTTCTGGTACTGTGATCCCTTCGGGCGGGGCTGAAAATGTTGGGGGAGGTGGTATTGGTGTCTGTGCTAGTCATGGCGGTCAGTTTGATGATATTCAAGATGATGCATTCTCTGTGCCAGGTGGGGATGCTGGTTCCCCGATTGACACTGATCAGAGATTTAGGTTGATTGAGGAACAACTGAGGGGTGTTGCCAATCAAGATTCTGTGGGTATGGATTTGGAGGATTTGGGGCTGGTACCAGGCGTCGTTATCCCGCGCAAGTTTCAGACTCCTACCTTCGAAAAGTACAATGGTATGACTTGCCCAAGGACTCACGTCAGGGCATACACGAGTAAAATGGCTGCTCACGCAAAGAACGAAAAGTTGATGATGCATTGCTTTTAGGATAGCCTATCTGGGGCATCCCTGGAATGGTATATGCAGCTAGAGAGGAAAGAAGTTCGTAGTTGGAAAGAGCTGGCAGGGGCTTTTATCAAACACTATCAATACAACACCGACATGGCTCCCAATCGTACACAGCTGCAGAATATGTCTCACAAGAGTAATGAAAGCTTTAGAGAGTACGCCCAGAGGTGGCGTGAATTGGCTTCCCGAGTTCAACCTCCGATGTTGGAAAGAGAGCTCGTTGATATGTTCATGGATACGCTTCAGGGGCATTATTACGAGAAATTGGTTGGATGTTTGTCAGCTGGATTTTCAGGTCTTGTATTGGCAGGAGAAAGAGTTGAAAACGACATCAAAACGGGAAAGATTCGAATTGCTGCTGAAGATGCAAAGAAACCCTATGATGGGTCCTCCAAGGGAAAGGAAAGAGAAGCTAGTGTTGTGCATATTCCTCCTGTTGTCCAACGGCCTGTTCAGTATCAGCGACCTTATGCTCCTCAGCAACAGAGACAACAAAGATCACGAAGGCCAGTGAGAAGGTTCGATCCACTCCTATTCCTCACAGTGATGTTCTTGCCTATCTACTTGAGAGTTCTCTGGTTGAACTAAGGGATGCCAAGCCTGTCCCTGACCCCATTCCTCCTGATTATGATCTGGATGCTAGATGCGAGTATCACTCAGACACACCGGGTCATTCCATTGAAAATTGCAACGTGTTCAAGCACAAGGTGTAAGATTTGGTGGACTCAGAGATCATTGCATTAACTGAAGATGATATGTACATCAATTGAAGCCTCCTGTCTCAAGTGAGCACTCAGTTTGCAAGGACGTCCAGATAGAATCAAGCCTCCTCAGCGATGGCAATCTCCAGCTTCTTTACTGCATTTTCATTTGTAGTTTTTCATTTCTTGTTAAAGCATTGTATGCATAAAAAACTTGTTTGTGTTATGAATGATGTTTTAATGCAATGAATATGTTTTTCTTGAAGTAATTCATTTTTATTCACTCATATAATGTTTCTGTGCATTGCAATACCAACCTTCTTGCTTTAACTCTTGGAGGGAGGATGATGAAGTAAAAACGCAAAATCTTTGGTTGTATGCTTTCAGATAAAACCCTGTTGAGGAGGTACATGCATTATTTCAAATCCCTAAACACTGGAGATATAAGGGAGATAGACCCTCGTTAACCCCTTTGAGCCTTGAAGTAGGAGTTTCTTTCGTACAAAAAAAAACCTCATACTTAACCCAGGGGCAGGGTAGGCATCAGTTAGTTTGACTGAGCATTCAAATTTCAAGGAGAGTGTGCATCTGAGGATCCATTACCTTCTATCCCACCGTCAAGAGGTCAAGAGATGTGAAACCACAATGGTTATCCATCAACAATCAAGGAGTGAGGCAGTCACAACCCTTTCAAGCAAGTAAGACAACCAGTGTCACACGCTTTGTTCAAGAAAGGAAAAAAAAAAAAGAAAAAGCCCGCTAAATCGAAACTTGAAAACAAGCGACTTAGGCAAAAGTTGGGGCATCCCGCTGGACTTCAAAATCGAAAAACTCAAAAGAGTCAGTCCAGGCAAAAATCAGGGGTCAAAAAAAAAAAGCAAACGAAAGAAAAAGCGAAAAACATTACAAAAGAAAATCCTCGATAAGAACAAATTCGTGTGATTACAGGAACAAAAGATAAAAAGGGGCGACTGTCTCTCCAAAACCTCCTTAGGTGTCAAACCATTAGTTGCATGGGTCCCTTAAAGATCGTAAACCTTTTGGGAGATGAGTGATTGTGCCCAATTAACTAAACATAGAACTGGAGAACATCAAGGAGAATGGGTGGGTACAAACAAAATTATGAGCCATAAATCCTTTTTTCTAAAAAAAACCGCAAACCAGGCCACGTTACAACCCTTAAAAGTCCTAATTGAAACAGGGTTTATTCTGAAGGCATACTTCAACGAGAGGGCGTTCCTGACTCCCATGAGTCGTGCTAATAAAATATTTTTGTTGGTATTGCATGTGCGTATTGTTTTCCATTCAAAAATAAACGTTATAACTAGTGACTCATTCACAGGGTTTTGCGACATATTTTCAATAAACTTCAAGGTTAACATATTTGTTGCATTAGAATTATCATTCCCATAAATAACTTGTTCTGCTTGCATACATGTGCCTAAGCATCAATGCAGCTTACACAATGAACATCAGTCGAGAAGCTTGATCCTGCCAAGGTAGGATGCTTGAAAATTCTGAAGGACAGTCATATCAAGGGGCATGTTGCCAAGAGACTCAGTGTAGAGTGGGCTCTCCCCAATAAGTCATGTTAAAGATGTAGCAAATCTGGGGAAGTCACGTCGAGAAATCTCTCCAAAATTCAGTTATTCTGGGGCATTCATTCTAAGATCAGGGGCAAAGTCACTTCAAAGCTCATATTGAGGCAGGCCATCCCTAGAGCATGAGAAGTTATCCTCTCCAGAAGACGGTTAATCAAAAGCACCTCTTCAAGGTTCAAAATACTAAAGCAGAGTATTTTAAGTCATTCTAAGTCCTCTCGAGGAAAATCCCTTCAAAGATCATACAGTCTGGGGCAGTTACGTCGAGATCCGATAAATTTCTCCAAGAGTTTGAAGACCGTGGGGCAGTGTGAACGCCCAGTCCTCTGTGAAATCCTCTTGAGATGAGTTCTCCCATTCGACCCTGTGGTTTGGGGCAAGTCAGGAAGGAACCGTTGTTCGCTCTTGATGATCAGTATGCAGTGATCAGCAGAAATTTGAAGTACTGGGCATCTCCCTCAGCAAAGAGCCAGATGGTATCCTCCCAGCGAGGTGTTGGAAGTGACATTTTTCCCTAAGCAGAGGGTCATCCTCAAATCGAAAAGGGTTCTTTATGAAGATTCCTTATCCCTGCAGTGCAGGTGGATTCCTCATTCTCAGCAGGGTAAGACGATGGAATATGTTCAAGCAAGTTGGAGACAGTGAGAATTCAGAGTATTCTCTTCCTCAAAAGTCAGATTCAGTATTTCCCCGCAAGTCAAAGTCCAATGGTTATTGGCAGTTTCAGCAGTTCAAAGTCCAATCTTCATTGGCATCTCCCCGACAGAGTTTGCAATTCAGCTTGCAGTTCCCCTACAGAGTTTACATCACCAGTGGTTATTGATGGTACAGTTGGTTATCTCCCCACGGGAGATCAGATATTGGTGATCCCTTCCTCAGTGAAGTCTGCTTGTTATACTCTGCGCATTCCCCGGTGGAGTGTCCTCTCATTCTTGCATATAGTAATCATCATTGCGTTGCATCCTCAAAATGCGTAGCATTTCCATTTCGTATGGAGCATTACGCCATAGAAAAAATTCAAACATGCATCGAAGCATAAGCCAGATTTGGTACCTTGTGCGAAAGCCCATATCAACCCTCAATCAAAACAGTGATTCCAATCCTCCAAAGAGAGCTCCAACCTCAGAGTTGACGCCCTTTTTTTTTACAAACCTCAGAGTTGACGCCCTTCCCCAACTTCAAAGTTGTCGTATACCTTTTCTCGACCTCAGAGTTGATGAAATATCCCCTTCCCCAACTTCAAAGTTGTCGTATACCTTTTCTCGACCTCAGAGTTGATGAAATATCCCCTTCCCCAACTTCAAAGTTGTCGTATAACTTTTCTCGACCTCAGAGTTGATGAAATATCCTTTCTTCCCTAACTGCAAGTTTGTAGTATGCCTTTTCTCGACCTCAGAGTTGATGAAATATCCTTTCTTCCCCAACTTCAAAGTTGTCGTATACCTTTTCTCGACCTCAGAGTTGATGAAATATCCTTTCTTCCCCAACTTCAAAGTTGTCGTATACCTTTTCTCGACCTCAGAGTTGATGAAATATCCTTTCTTCCCCAACTTCAAAGTTGTTGTATACCTTTTCTCGACCTCAGAGTTGATGAAATGTCCTTTCTTCCCCAACTTCAAAGTTGTCGTATACCTTTTCTCGACCTCAGAGTTGATGAAATATCCTTTCTTCCCCAACTTCAAAGTTGTCGTATACCTTTTCTCGACCTCAGAGTTGATGAAATATCCTTTCTTCCCCAACTTCAAAGTTGTCGTATACCTTTTCTCGACCTCAGAGTTGATGAAATATCCTTTCTTCCCCAACTTCAAAGTTATCATATACCTTTTCTCGTCCTCAGAGTTGATGAGATATCCTTTCTTCCCCAACTTCAAAGTTGTCTATACCTTTTCTCGACCTCAGAGTTGATGGTCTACCTTCTTATCCCCAGCGGAGTCATCTTTGTAGGTCTGTTGATTCTACAAACCTCCGGTTGTAAGTCCACATTCGGCTGGCAATCACTATGTCATTTCTCTCCCCGCAGTTCGCAAATTTCTGGGTTCTTTTGATATTCAATCTCCATGTACCTTGGATGTCTGAAAGCCGTCGCTATCATACCTTCAGGACCAAGTTAATTGAATAGAGGTAGTTGTAGCACCCCAAAATTTGCTCTCTTACCTTAGTACTAACTGGCTTATGTTTCATTTCATTTTGCATTATCATGTGTGCATATCATTGGTTCTTAGCATGGGGTCAAGGTGCCTGAGGCAGTTCAAGAGGAGAAGGTGTTCTTCAAAAGGGTCAAGTTTCATACCATTTATCAGGAATCAAGGGTTGGTACAAAGTTACTAAATATGGAAATGACCTATAATTTAAAAGTTTCCATTTTGGGCAAGTTTTTGCACTACATTCAACTTGACTTTTCATCATCAAGGAAGCTTCTAATGAATTTTTCTCAAACATGAAAGTTAAAGATCTTTTTCTCCCCTTTCCAACAAGTACTAGATGGTCTCCATATCATTTGTGAAACTCATGTTATGATTAAAAGAAGGCAAGGTGGTTTTTAGGGTTTTCTCATGGTTCCATCTTCATACCTTTTGCATTTTGGGACATATTGACCTATAATTGGTTCCATTGCTTCAAGTCACATTCTAACATCCAAGTGCACCTCATAAGGATCATTGTTGGCCTTTGAACCAAGAGATTTCATGACATATTCATCACTTATTTCACATTATGCAAAATTGCAAGATGCATCAAAACTCACAAACCAAGACATTTCAAGGCCCAAATCCAATTCAGGTGTGATTAGCAATTGATACATGAGTGATCTATCATAGAATGCTTGGGTGTACACGCATGGAGGGGGGTGTATAATTCAAAATGCAAATTTCCAAAATCACCCAAAACTCATTAATTGAGGAATCAATCAGACCTAAACGATATTCAGTGGAATGACCTAGAGTATTTAAGCTTACTCATGCACTCATTGGAGAGGACACACGTTATTTTGAGGAGAATTCAAGTTTCAACCCTAATCCTTCATTCCTTCGAATCTCATCATCCATAAAACATTTTGAGTCCATTCTTTTTGCATTGTTTTACCAACATATTGAAGTGCGTAAAAAAATTTTTCTCATATTTTTAGGATCATTTCATATTGCATTTTAGTCCCTCTCTTTGGCATATTGAGTCATGTTTCTTACTTGATCTTTGCATGGCTGTTTGGGTGACTTATCTTGGGAATTTTGGCATGAGCTTTTGACATGTTGTTTGCCACTGGTTGAGGTGTTTTGAGTTTTAATCTGGTAATTTTAGAAGATGTTTTGCTAATTGTTTGATTGCTCTTCATTGAGGTCTTCTTTTATGCATATCTTTGATCATGTCTGGTTACTTGTTTGAGAAGGCACTTGTGCCATTGTGTGGGGTTAATACTTTAAATTCATGAATCATGTTTGAATCATTATAGGTCACTTGATTATAATTATAGGTCATTGGTGTGAGGTTGTTGCATATTGTGTGCCCATGTTCAATGTTTGATTTACACGCCTCTTTTTGACTTATTTTCTCACTTCTTCTCATCTGTGTCTCTTCACGATTTATGTTTGGTTTATGTATGCCATGCCATATCATTCATTTGCATTTCATTTGATGTATGTTTATGACTTTGGAGCTTTGCATCCATATCATATGTCATTCATGTTTCATCTTGCATACTTGAACATGTTTCACTTATATGCTTCCTTCTTCTTCTATTGATGTTTGATGCTTGGATATCTGTTTGCATGTCTCATGTGACATTTGCATAGCATGTTTAGGCACATGTTTAGGTCATCCAAATTCTGACTTGGATGAGTTTCATTTGGTTTATAACCACTTCTCTTTGGTTTGTGACTTTCTTGGGTTTCATTTGTCTTATAGTTACTTTTGTCTGTTTTGTACTAACCTTTTATGCAGAGGCTGAGGTAAGTTATTTAAGGGTGTGGATAGTTATCCATGTTCACCCTCATTATCTCCTTCTCATTTCTTTCCTTAAGTTTTGGATTTCACTTTGTATATGATTGAATTGGTTAATGCTTACTTGTGCTTGTTCACATGATCCCCTTAGGATTCCTAGCTCCACTTAATTTCTGATTAAGTCGGAGGTAGGAGAGACATTAGGCTTTCAATCCTTTGCATGCTAACATTAGGTAGTTTTCCCTCATAATCCTCCCCTTAGGGCCATCTTTGCATGATAACATTAGGATAGATTTCCCCCGTAGTGTTTTTCTTTTCTTTTGAGTCCCTCTTCTCATCTCATAACATTTCTAAGATACTTAATAAGGTCAAATTGCCTTGCACACAAGCCTTAAACATAGGAAGTGAAGATCGAGGGGTCCCCCTTCTCTCTTCTAGAGTGTTGAGCATACGTCCCATTGGGGACGACCATGCAACGCATTCGTTCCCGTGTCATAGACTTTGGTTCAAGGTGAGTTATGAACTAATTCGAGTCACTTCTGTCTTAAAAAATACAAACAAACTTCAAACCTTTTGTCCTTCGGGATTGTCAAAATAAAGGCTATTTTCAAAAAGGGCACGTTACTTTCCGTCTGAGTCGCAAACAGGCATCGCCCCTAACTGCCGAACGCGAACTTAACGTCGCTCGTAAAAAACACAAAAATAACTTGGTCCGAACTACGTTGACTCTGAATTTCCCATTGCACAAAGGGAGTACTTAGGCCTAGGATGTCGACGTCCTACCGAGTCTGTCTTTGTTTTCCCCTTCCCCGTTTTAGTACAACCATAGATTTTAGGATAACTCACCCTTAGATTAGACAACAAGCGTGGATCCCATCGAGTACGATGGACGCGTGGGGGGTGCTAATACCTTCCCCTCGCGTAACCGACTCCCGAACCCAGGCTATGGTTGTGATGGCCATTCCTTTCCCTCTTCCTCAGGTTTGTGCGGTGTTTCCTTTCCCTCTCTTGGGATAAATATACATTGCTGGAGACTCTGTGTTCCACGCCACTTTCGCGTTTGTACCTGGATGAAAATCCTGGGAGCGACAATGGCCATAAATAAGATTCCATAAATCTAACTCATTTGATTAGAAGGAACTTCCAGATTTCAAAGAGAATGTCCTTGACATTTGAGCTTGACCTCCACAAAAAAACAGCTTTTGTACTCCTAATCACTTGGATCAGAAATACACTAATCCAAGGAATGACAATATGTTTATCATCTCTTGACCAACACACTTATATAAGACATGTTTCTTGATAGAAACTTCTTAGCCACACAACCCAGATGCCTCCTCTTCCAAGCCAGGAGTAGGTTCCAAACATAAGTGATCAATACATATTTGTTTAGCCCCCAAGCATCTGTTATGCCATACCTTTATCCAACAAGATTCTGCACAATATGCTGGTTTTATGTTCCAACATCTGGTAGGACATTAGTTCCCTTCTTAAGAAACACACCAAGAGATCATTTATCAAAGCCCAGAGATTGGCCTTGTAGGGTTGGAAGCAAGAATAAATTGCTTCTAACTTTCTTCATATCTCTTTTCAACAAACTCATATAAAAGTTCCTTTATGAGTGGACTTGGGATGAACCTCAAGTATCTTTGGAAACTCTAACAAGCTAGTTGAAGATATCCTCAAGTATCACCACACCATGTGATACACATTAAGAGGAGAACAGAGTGTTGCAGCCTTAACACACAAAACCCCCAGGAGTTTTCTGGCAGATACATATGCAGCGGAACACAGATAAAGAAAACCCCTCAACAACCTTCAGACAAAACTTAATAACCTTTGCACAAACACCACACTCCAGGTGCAATAGGTCAACGTAGGTTGAAAATAAATCACCCCACAAAGCAGCTCACCACTAAAGCTACACGCCTGACAACTTCAAACAGAGCCAATACACACCCTATCATGAATAGTCCATCCTCCACTTCAAGGGACCATTCAAACAACATATGAACTGACAAAGTCCAAACAACTTTTCAGCATAGCTATCTTCCTTGCACATGAACCAGAAAGTATCTTCCCTAGGATCTCACCCAGAAAAACAAACAGGATGCCTGCTCTGATACCAATTGAAATTCTGGTGTGACAGACCCAGATGTCGAATAAACATGTTGAGGCATCTGGTATGTTATCAGCAACATATACAAGATATAGACAGTTAAAGAAGTTGCTAAGTAGTAAAGTGCACACAAGAATTGTTTACCCAGTTCAGTCTAACAACCTACATCTGGGGGCATACCAAGCCAGGAAGGAAGTCCACTATTAGCAGTATCAATTCATAGACCCTACAGCCAACACACCCGTTGACGATCTACTCACTTAATAACTACCCAATGACCCTTCTACCTAAGTTCTCCCTAGATAAGAGACTCCATCTCTCTTCCAATCATCGCAATGATGTCTAGCAGTCAACACCTCAGCCACTGCATCAACAGCTTGATTTCCAACAACTCTTCAATCACAGAAAAGTAGAAGACACACTTCAAAGACACACCTTGGTCTTACTTAAGAGCATCAACCAAGAACAATACACTCGTGCTTAAAAGCTTTGAGTGGACAATTTACAACTCAATTAAACAGTCCAACTCTAAGTACAAAACAGTACCAGAGTGGCTCACAATTTTACACAAACCCTAATGATCTACATCTTGGACCCGTGCTTTTTCTAGGTTACAAGCATTCTATTTATAACTTATTCCCAACTGGATTTGGGCTTCAAATCACCGCATAACAGCTGCTACAAATCAGCAGAAACTTCTGCTACATAATAGGTCTTCAATCAATTCCTTCCTAATTTATCTCCATAATTAGAAAGTCATTATTCTTCATTATTCTTCATTATTCTTCTTGAAACCTATAAAACAGCACCACACAGGATAACATAATATTCCCAGAAACGTTCCTTACATTGGGCTTGGGCATTAGCAGATCTTAGTTTTAATTAATAATTAAAACTAATTATTCTCCAAATCTTTATGCATGAAAATAGCCAACCCTATTCTTCACAAACAGATTGCTTCCAAATAATATCACTCCAACATAATTTTACTCCCAGAATTACGCAAGCAATCACTCAACACAAACACACAACACAAACACACAAAAGATTGCTAAAAATAAAGCAGCAAAAAAATCCTAAAACCAGAACTGGAAGTTCTGTCAACTGATGTCAGAACATCGTGTTTGACATCATGCACACAATCTCCAATACTAACAAACACCACCGACACTTCACCTGCAGAATGTTAGAGACAGCATGTCAAGACATCAAGTATAACATCTTGATACAACACATTGTTTTACCAAAATTGCTGCCAATACAGAACCAACAAACATCTCTATTAGTGAAGATTGTTTTGCCCATCTCTACAATATCACGTCGTTTTTCTCCCATAAGCTCACACAAGAGACCACTTCTATCATGGCCTATGAGTTTGGCAATGAGTCTTTTCGTAATAATAATTTTTTTGCCAAAGTACTGGGAACACTGGACCATTAAGACGATCAAAGTCTTGGTTCCAACCTTGTGTGCAAACAGTAGGAAGAAGATCGAAACCATGGGCCTTTAAACATACAAAATCAATAATAAGTTCGCAGAGAACTTCCAGGTATTCAACAGGTGGGGAAAGAGTGACCTTAGGAGTGTCATAAGCATCTTCAGTGTATACAAGCATATTGGGATGCACAGTTGATGTTGACTCGTGTAATTTGAGAAGATTTGGAATGAACTCAGGCGATTGATACGCTGCAACTTTGCGAATATCCTTTCAGGGATTTGCTTCATGATTTTATTCAATGGATTTTTATTGTTGAGAAGATGAAAAAGCCATTACAGGGAAAAGTTTTAGGGTTTTGAAACTTGGTTTGAAAATGATAAAGTGTGGGGAGTGAAAGTAGCGTAAGTGTGTGAAGTGAGTGAAGTGGGTTTTAAATAGAAAATGTAGTAATCATGACGATAAAAGGTAATAATGACAATTAATGGCATTTAAAAGCAATTAGCACAATTATCTGATAAAAAGGAGTAAGGTAAAAAGATTTTACCCCGACCCCAAAAATCATGATTATGCCCATGTGTCTTGAAGTTGTTAAAAACCGGCTCAGTTTTCTAAGACAACTGTCTTTAAAACTATTCTGTTTCTCAAGACTGATTGACAGTTATTTAATGAAATGACTGTTCAGTATCCAGAAAAAGATTTTGTTTAATCGAAAAAAATTCCAACTAGATACTTCTGAACTTATGAGACCTTCTAACTTTAGAAGACTCATTCATTCATAATCAAAACTTATCTCAGAGTCTCATTTTTCAATTATGAGAACAAAAATGAATCTATCTTCAGCAAGGGTTTTTTTTAAAGATATCATCCCATTGATGGTCTTGTAGCGAGCGATTTTGGATGCGGTTCTTAAGCACTGTCGCTCTCTGGGGTTGGTTAACTACAGGTCGATTCATTTTTTATCCTATTAAAGCTGATGAAGGAAGGGAAATAGATGTCTCCAATTAACCCTGCTTGCATACTGAGTTTAAACAGCGGTCTGTTAGGTTACGGATGCGATCAATGTGGTGGGGCCTTTCTTGTGCTATTTTGACAGAATGACAGGTTTCTGGCGGGGAACAAGGATTAGGATGTTAGGACTGATGCTTTTTGATGAGAGTATGGGATTTTGGGTTTTTGTTTTGTGTGCTCGCTAAGATCTTTTCTTTCGATCTTATGCCTACGTATTCCCGTTTACCGAAACAGGGAAATCAGAGCGTTCGTAGTTCCTCCTATTCTATGGGAGGAAATGGTTGTTTTGGTGTCTTGTTCAAAGCCCAAGACGTGAAGCGAAAGGTGCTTTGTATCTTGTTCAAAGCCCAAGATATGAAGCTAAAAGGGTTTGTCTTTAGAGAGAATTTGTCATCTCTAAAGAGGGTCTGTTTGTCAAAACTGTTGGGTGACTGGTTATAAAGGAGGATTACTTTAACCGGGATGTGCGAATCCGGCAATGCCATAATTTCCTTTATATGGGTTTTTTAACCTGAAGGAGAAGACTTTAACTCAGTGTAGAGCAATGCTATCTTTCCTTAGGAATTTCTCATGCTAAAAGAGGGACAGTGGCATGGATGTAGATGATCCAGAGGCTTTCCGCTTACAGCAATTAGATGAAGGGGAAGGAGTTGTTGATGTTTGTGTACTGTGAACGAGGCACAACTTTGATGCTAAAAGGTTGATTGGATCAACCAGTGGTTTTCTTATATAAAGCCTAAGAGGAGGCTATTATCTGTCTCGTACAAAGCCCGAGAGAGAGGCTAACAGGTTTTTGACTCGACGATAGAGTCTTTTGGTATCTCGTATAAAGCCCGAGATGGAGGCTATTTGACTCAACAAGAGAATTTTTTGTATCTCGTACAAAGCCCGAGATGGAGGCTAAAAGTTATTTGGCTCAATAAGAACCTTTTTGTATCTCATATAAAGCCCGAGATGGAGGCGAAATGGGTGATTGACTCGAGGAGGGAGTCTCTTATGTGTCTCGTACAAAGCCCGAGAGAGAGGCTAAACGTTGTTTGACTCCGTTGGGGAGAATCATTGTACAAAGCCCAAGAGGAGGCTATTGTAACTGTTTCAGTTGAGTGACAGGTCCAGTATACTGACTTTGAAAGAGAAAATTAGTTCTTATATGAGCAACACTGTACTCAAGGATTTTGATTCGAGGATCAGGGATATTTCCTTTTCTTTAAGGAAGTGGGAAATCCGAAGGGTATTAAGACTGTTCGAGTCTACGGGTTTTCTTCCTATTTAACGAAGGGGTCACTTGAGAATGTCTTGAAGACTCAAGGAGATTAGACTGTCCAAGTCTAGAGTTTTATCTTTTGTACTATGCTTTGAGAAATAGTAGTAGACTCTTTGAAAGGACTGTTCTATGCAGATGACTAAGTTCTGTTACTATACCTCTAGGAGGTCCTCGGGACAATTTGTACGAAGCCCAAGAGGAGGCTGGAAGCTTTTAAGAAGCCGACGGGTCCTTGTAAGAAGTCCAAGTGGAGGATATCATTCCCGGAGGAAGAGATCATTATACGAAGCCTAAGAGGAGACTGTGAATACTTCTAAGAAGCCGAGAGGTCCTTGTACTAAGCCCAAGAGGAGGCGGGGTTGCTTTTAGGAAGCCTGTGGGTCCTTGTACGATGCCCAAGAGGAGGTCGATGCTTTTAAGAAGCCTGTGGGTCCCCAAACCCCGAGAAATTCAAGACAGGCTATTCACAGGGAATAGATCAAGCCAGGAAAGTCCGAGAATTTGGAAGAAACTCAAAGATGCCATTCACGGAGAATACATTCATCTCTGGGAGTAGAATTTCTTGACAATTCCTAATGAGGACAGCCGAAGAGAAGACTGTATCTGGTGATCATATTGGGGATCTAGGTGTCTATTTCTACGCATAAACGAAACGGCTTCACCTAGTACTAGACGTAATTGTCGGGGAAACTCTAAATATCTATACTATTATTACACACTTGATATGAGTTTATAAAAGAAGACTTACAGTGAAACAACCCTACAATACAGTTATATGTATATGAAAGCAGTAAATGAAAGCGTATAAACACTTACTCGGTTGTAGAGCTTCCATGCTGTTTGGTTAGTTGTTCAACAAAGACAGATTGAAAACAACAGTATACTCAAAATCAAAGGAGAAAGTGCTTTGAAAAAGAAAGATTTGGGGCTTACAGCTCAAGGAGAGGCCCAGGGTTTTATCAGTGAGCGCACTGTTGAATTTGTACAGAGGGATTTATACAAGTGACTGAGGTCCAAAAAGGTTTTCTGTACAAAGGGATGGGTCTTACACTCTCTCAAGAGGCCCAAAAAGTTTTAAAGAAAAAGAGTGGGGCTTATAACACGAGGGTAGGCCCAATTGATTTTTCGTTTAAGAATGGTGATCGCGCCGAGATTTTCTTTTAACGCGAAGGGACTTATACAATAAGTGAGGCCCAAAATGTTTTGGTTAAAAGGGGAATGGGTCTTACACTCTATTAGAGGCCCAAAAGTTTTGAATGGGTCTAATAGCTCAAGGAGAGGCCCGGAAGGTTATTTTTCAAAAGGCGACGATCGCGCCGTTTGTTTTTGACGGTATCGGGACTTATACAATACACTGAGGCCCAAAAATGTTTTGGTCAAAAAAAGGATTGGGTCTTACACTCTATTAGAGACCCAAAGTGTTTTGAAAATGATTTATGACGGTTGAATTAATCCAAAAACCCTAATTTGTTTTCAAAATGTGTTTTAATTGAATAAAAATTCAATTAAAATGATCAAAATTGTTTAACATATGAAAAACAAATTGTGATCTTGGATTAATGCTTCAAAAATTAAGTATTGACCTACAAAATAATTAGAAGGCATTAAAAGTTGCAAAATCAAGGTGGAAAAAATATTTTAAATGTCAAAAACAATTAAAACATTAATTCTTTGCAAAAATATCAATTATATAAAATAAATAATATTTTTGGGATTTATTGGGAAAATAAAATATTTTAACATTTTTGTGAATTATTAAAAAAAGAATCAACTCAAAATCATTAAAACTCAGAGAGAAATTAATTTTTGAATCAATTAAATAAAATCACAAAATTCAAATATTTGAATTTTCAAAAAATGGCGCCAAGAACACATCAAGAACACGCACGTGTTTTGGGTTGGCCCAGATTTGCATTTTCTCTTCAATCTCACTGAATACTTGATCATATCATGTAATCCACATACCAATCAACTCGTTTTAACCTCACGATCATGTCTATGGCAATTAATTTCATTTAAATTAAGCATAAAACAAGAAATCACGAAAAATCCTCAAGAACCCTAGATTCTGCATGAAGGCTGGGATTTTTGATACACGATTCAAACAATGCAATTAATTGAGGGGAAACATTCCATGCATGATTATGAACATATGGCCAAATTATTGTGCAGCAAAAATTGCATGGATCATAGAGTTAGAAGAGCTCATGCTTACCTCTTGCAGCTGGTGATCGTGTTTTGTGTTGGAGGTGTTACAGTTAGGTTCCAATGATCTGGATAGCTTCCCTAGGTGCCATGGAGTGTATCTGGATGCTTGAAATGGATTGAAATGGTTTGGAGCTGAAGATGGTACCTCAACTGCCAAACTGTCAAGAACTTGAGCAATTGGCTAGTGATTTTGTGAAATCAGTGTTCCAGATGTTATGTGAGTGTTTGGATCACTTCTATATGATGTATGTGAGGTGTGTGAGTGATTGGTTTGATTGGAAAAGCTCTCAAACTCAAAACCCGATAGTGACTTGCCTTGGAAGGCAAAATTGTAGTGAAAGAAGAGATTTTTAGGAAAGCATCTATTTGATGGCTTTGGTGTACTCAAACTGATCACAATTGAGCTCTATTTATAGTAGAGCAAGTTTGTTTTGCAAGGAATAGTGAATGGCAACTGCTGAGTAGGTTTGGCCAATGTTGGCAAATGAAAATCCAAGTCTCCTCTAGCCATTGACTAGAGGTTAGGGCACGGGCTACTGGTCCCCTTGGTCTTGGATAAGTCTTGACTAAATTCAGTTGCTAAGAACTCATTTCATGCCATCTTGATGCTTCCATTGAATGCTCTAATCCAAAATTGGAGTCTTGTCCCTATTTTGGCAATTCTAGGTTCAACATGCTATTTCTTGTTCCAAAGACTTTGGAGGCTGGGCTCAGTGATTGTCCCCCTTAGATTAAATCCTCAGATGTGTCCATGTGGATAGGAGCATTTGGATTTGGCTGATTTTGGCAAATCGACCAAAAGTGTAAAAATCTTCCTAGCCTTGGCAGATTTCAGCAAGGCAACTTGCCAATGTCATATCTCATAGCTCAAATTGAATTTTGTAATGTTCTTGGCCATTTTGGAAAGCCCTTACATGATACAACAACTGTTTGAACATGTTTGGTTTTGATCTCTTTTGAATCCAAGTGAAAAATCCCCCTACATTTGGAAAAAAGTAAGGCAAATTCGGACTTAGTGAAATTTTCACTAAGTGTTGGAACAAAGTGACTTTTCTTGGTTTTGATCACTCCATAACTCAAAATCCATGAGGAATTTGGACATAGGTCAGTATGAAGCTTTTGTAGAGGGCAATGTGATATACAAATCAAGATTTGAATGGGGAGCAATGACCTTGTGGTTTAGGAGTTATGGTCCTCCAAAGTTGGCACATTAGTGTCACTTTTTCCATAACTTAGAAATTTTTCTAAGTTTTTATGGTTACCCCTTTTACAAGTTATCCCACTTTCTTTGATTTTTCTTGATGAATGATGATTCAAATCATACATTAACATCATTTTAGGGTTAAAAATCCATTTTGGTGAAAAATCTCAAAAAGTCAAAGTTGACTTTTGTGCACAGTTGACTTTTTATCAGATGAATTCCAAACTGTGCAATTCTTCAGGAAATCATGTCCTTGACCTAAATCAAACTTGATAGACATGTTCCATGGGTGTCATAGGGTATATTGAATCATGTTTTAGGGTTTGGGAGCATGTCCTGGTCAAAAGTCAAAGTTACAGTTGACTTTCCTCGCGAAACCCTAATTGTGGTGCAGATGAAATTGAAACTTGTTGCTCAAGCTTCTTGGATCAATCCATTGTCCCAAATGGATTAATATGGTATATTAAAGACCCTCAAATCATGTCTTAAGGTCTTGGCTCATGATTTGTCCCAAAAGTCAACTTAGGGGTGAGTTAGGTCAAGAAACCCTAATTCCTGATTTTTTATGTATGCATCCCCTGAGGTCAAATTGACTTGATGATTGGGTCCATGATGTTCCATGGAGTATATTAGGTTATGTTTTGAAGCATGGCTTGTGTCTAGATGAAAATTTTCCATATGGAGGCCCTGGTTGACCAAAACCCTAATTTGGTGACACTGTCGATCTTGAGACTTAATCCCCCTAGAAGGGAGCAGCCTTGTGCTTAATCCTTGAAGTGGGAGTCCTTTTGATCCATTGTGGATATGTTAGAGGCTAGACAAGTTGAAGATCAAGTCAATCTTTGATTGATCCTTTGTCTAAGGCTCTGAGAGGGCTTAACACCCTAATTTTGATTGTAGTGAATGCTCAACAACCCTTGAGGCATTTGATGAGGCATGATGGTTCATCCATTTTGTGATGATGATTTGCACAATGATGGGAAATCTTAGTGGTCAAAATTTGGGGTATGACAGATGCCCTTATTTAATCTTTTTGGACCCGAAGGTGTGAATGACGAAGGTATTCGGGCATTCGGGGTGCAAGAGGATTAAATATCGGAATACCCGAAATTTTGATGGTGGTTATGAATGGTAGCTTACGCATTCATCTTCTTTAGCTAAGTGATGATGCTTAGAAAAGGTAAACTTCCCCTCGATCCTGGTCTTCAGCTAAGGAGCTGGTCTCAGTTTTCTTTTGAAATAAACCTCCCCTCGATCCTGGTTTCCTACCAAGGAACTGGTCTAAGTTTCTTTTGTCAACTTCCCCTCGATCCTGGTTTCCTACCAAGGAACTGGTCTAAGTTTCTTTTGGAATAAACCTCCCCTCGATCCCGGTTTCCTACCAAGGAACTGGTCTAAGTTGCTATTGTAAGCTTCCCCTCGATCCTGGTTTCCTACCAAGGAACTGGTCTAAGTTTCTTTTGTCAATAAACTTTCTTGACAAGGGACGCTATACGTAGCGATTTTCCTCAAACTTCTCGCCGGATTTTCCTGGGGAGATGCCATTTGATGGGAAAAAGTGTGACGTTAGACTCGCTGGGGAGCCAATCGTCTGAATTGTAGAGGTACACAAACTTCTTAGTTGGAGACGCCACTTGTCGACTCTATCCGGGGAAAATGAGTCTCTTGAGAGACTGCTTTCGCTTGGGGTCTTACTTCATACTTTTCTCGGGATCATCCCGGAGAAATGCCATATGATGGGCTCCAATTTTGAAGTACCGATGACCTTTTCATCAGCGGTTCTTTCAGAGAAAAACTGCCGTATTGCCGAAGTTCCGATTAAGGGGCTTTCTCTAGGGATCTTCCTTAATCCGGGAAAGCAAGGATATCATCTTCAATGGCGAAGAGTGACATTTGTCGAGAGTTCTCTGGTTCTTCAGAGGTTCAAGTTATCAAAGTGGTCGAGGACCGACTCTAATCCAGAGATACACGGGAAGCGAGATTGTTCAAACGCAGCATTTCCTGACGAGGCAAGAACTAACAACTCGATTGATAGGACTGTCATCACTAGGGGACAAGACCGACTAGAGTGATAGTGATGCAATATGAATATGAATGCAAATCAAATGCATGATGTATATATGTTTATGCTGACAAAACTGATGCAACATATAAACTGACAGGTGAACACGACTGGATACTCGGCCATCGCGGGGCGAAGAAGTATCGTTGGTTCAGAATAGTAATTTCACCTTGCTTAGGAGAGATAGTCCCTGTTGGGAGCTATGTTTGGTTGGGATTAGGAGATAATAACTCGGCCGAAAAGGTCAGATGAAATAGTCGCATCCGACACTGTTGATCCTTCATTCAGGTGCACTGGCGTAGAATGAGTACTTTGATTTTGCACTTAGAAGTTCGCCTACTTCTGGAGAAGCGGTTGATGTTCTTTTGATGTTCAACAGTCAAAAGAAATTGCCATTTTTACTTTAAAAGCAGAAAAACTTTTAACAAGTAAATTCATTTTGGTTTCATTTCAAGAATCGCTAATCATGTTAAAACGCCATTTTGTAAAGCTAAAACAAATAAGAATTACAAACAAAAGCACAAGGGCTCAAATTTTATTGATAAGATGGAGATCAGCCAAACGCGTGATTCCAAAGAGTATATACAAAGTTTGAAAATGGTAATTTACAGGGAAAAGGGCTACGTTGAAACATAACGACCGCTATCCTTCTACCAAATTTGAATTCGGGGCATCCTGAGCTTCTGTCGAAGATGACCTTGACTGGAGTTTTCTGACGGATGATGTAACTGCTGCTGCTGAGGGACTTGCCTCTGTTTAACATAGTTACTTGCCATTATCCCTAATTTTTGCTTGGATTGTACTTTGATGTTTCCAATCCACCGGGATGATTATTGATCATGTCTCTAACTTTTTCCTGGACCGCCCTTTCGGGTTTTCAATCCACCGAGACGTTTTTTTTTTTAGGCGAAGTATTTCTTGACTACATCAGCATTCGTGGGGTAGGCAAATTCCTCTTCGTGACCACATAGGGGCCATCATAATTCGGAGTCCATTTGCCTCGAGAATCAATGAGAAATGATTGTATCTTCTTGAGCACAAGGTCTCCTTTCTTGAAGATGCGAGGTCGAACCTTTTTGTCGAACGCCTTCTTCATTCTCTGCTGATACAACTGACCGTGGCATAGTGCCGTGATTCGCTTCTCTTCGATCAGGTTTAATTCATCGTGTCGACTTTGACACCATTCAGCTTCTGAAAGCTTAGCTTCCATCAGTACCTGGATTGATGGGATCTCTACTTCTATGGGGAGAACTGCCTCCATGCCATATACTAGAGAGAAAGGGGTTGCCCCTGTTGAAGTGCGAACAGATGTTCGATAACCATGAAGAGCAAAGGGTAGCATTTCGTGCCAATCTTTGTAGGTTACAACCATCTTCTGAACAATCCTCTTGATGTTCTTGTTAGCCGCTTCTACCGCCTCGTTCATCTTGGGTCGGTAGGGAGATGAGTTATGGTGTTCGATCTTGAACTCAGCGCACAACTCTTTCATCATCTTATTGTTCAAGTTAGATCTATTATTTGTAATGATCTGGCTCGGAACACCATAATGGCAGATGAGATTGTTTTTGATAAAGCGGACCACCACTTGTCGGGTTACATTAGCGTATGACGCTGCTTCGACCCACTTGGTGAAATAGTCAATGGCTACCAGGATGAACCGATGTCCGTTTGAAGCCTTAGATTCGATCAAGCCAATCATGTCGATTCCCCATATGGAAAAAGGCCACGGGGAAGAGAGAACTTTGAGATGCAATGGCGGTACATGAATTTTGTCAGAGTATATCTGACACTTGTGACACCTCCTCATGTACTTGTAGCAGTCGGATTCCATTATCAATAATTAGTACCCTGCTCTCAGAATTTTTCTCGCCATTGTGTGTCTGTTGGCATGAGTTCCAAAGGATCCTTCATGAATTTCTTTCATAAGCATGTCTGCTTCTGGTCTGTCCACGCATCGGAGCAAGACCAAGTCAAAATTCCTCTTATAAAGAGTGTCACCACTCAGGAAGAAGCTGCTTGCTAGTCTTCTGAGGGTTTTCCTGTCTTTTCTGAGTGCCCCAGATGGGTACTCTTGTTTCTGAAGGAAGCATTTGATATCGTGATACCAAGGTTTGTCATCTATGACTGCTTCGATTGTGAAGACGTAGGCGGGCCGTTCAAGGCGCATTATGTCGATCTTAGGTAAGTCGTTCCATTGACCTACACTAATCATGGAAAAGAGAGTGGCTAAAGCGTCAGCCATGTGATTCTCATTACGAGGGACATGATGAAACTTGACTCTGTTAAAGAAGGGTAACAACCTTCTTGCATAGTCTTTGTAAGGAATCAACCCTGATTGGTATGTGTTCCAATCTCCTTTTATCTGATTGATAACCAGGGCTGAGTCACCGTATACGTCCAAGTTTTTTATCCTTAAATCAATCGCTTCTTCGAGACCCATAATACAAGCTTCGTATTCGGCCTCGTTGTTCGTACATTTGAATGTAAGTATGGCAGTGAAAGGAATGTGGGTACCCTGAGGGGTAACAATGATTGCCCCAATTCCATTTCCATAATGATTAACTGCTCCGTCAAAGATAAGTCCCCATTGGGAACCTGGTTCTGGCCCTTCACTGGATAACGGTTCATCGCAATCTTTCATTTTTAGATACATGACATCTTCGTCTGGGAAGTCAAACCCGGTTGATTCTTGATCGTAAATCGGTTGATGAGCCAAATGATCAGCTAAAATACTCCCCTTAACGGATTTCTGAGCGTGGTACTCTATGTCATATTCTGATAACAACATCTGCCAACGGGCAATTCTTCCCGTGAGAGCAGGCTTTTCGAAGACATACTTGATTGGATCCATCTCGGAAACCAACCAAGTAGTATGACGAATCATGTATTGGCGAAGACGTTTGGCTGCCCAAGCCAAAGCGCAACAAGTTTTCTCAAGCATCGTGTACCGAGTCTCACAGTTGGTGAACTTCTTGCTCAGATAGTAGATGGCAGACTCCTTCCTTTTGGTTTTGTCCTGTTGGCCAAGTACACATCCCATTGAGTCTTCCAAGACTGCGAGGTAAATGATCAGTGGTCTTCCTTCCACTAGAGGTGATAGAATCAGCGGATTCAACAGGTATTCCTTAATACTGTCGAAGACGGTTTGGCAATCTTCTGACCAAACGCAATCCTGGTTCTTTTTGAGTAATTTGAAAATCGGCGTACATGTGGCGGTCATGAGGAATATGAATCTGGAGATGTAGTTCAAACGTCCCAAGAATCCTCTGACTTGTTTTTCAGTTTTTGGAGAAGGAATTTCTCGAATGGCCTTGACCTTGTCAGGATTAACCTCAATTCCTTTCTGGCTGACGATGAACCCTAAAAGTTTCCCTGAACGGACACCGAAGGTGCACTTGTTGGGATTCAAGCGGAGTTTGTACTTCCTCAAACGCTCGAATAGTTTCGACAGGTGGGTCACATGCTCCTCTTCTGTCTTAGATTTTGCAATCACATCATCGACATATACCTCGATTTCTTTGTGTATCATGTCATGAAAAAGAGTAGTCATGGCCCTTTGATAGGTTGCCCCGACATTCTTCAAACTGAACGACATTACCTTGTAACAAAAGGTACCCCATGGGGTGATGAATAAAGTTTTCTCCATGTCTTTCAGCGCCATTTTGATCTGGTTATAGCCCGAGAACCCATCCATGAAGGAGAAAACTTTAAACTTTGTTGTGCTGTCTACCAGCATGTCAATGTGTGGTAAAGGAAAGTCGTCCTTTGGACTTGCCTTGTTCAGATCCTTGTAATCGACACACATTCTGACTTTTCCGCCCTTTTTGGGAACGGGTACGATGTTGGCTAACCATTGAGGATATTCAGATGTAGCGAGGAAACCCGCGTCAATCTGTTTTTGTACCTCCTCTTTGATTTTGATGGCCATGTCTGGATGAGTCCGTCTCAACCTTTGTTTTACTGGCGGACATTCTGATCTTAAAGGTAGATGATGTCCTGATAGGACCAAGCAAACACATCGGGAAATTCTCGGAGAAGCTTTGTCAAACCCTCCCTGGCAGTTGGACTGAGCAATGCCCCAATCCTGATTTCTTTTCTCTCTTTTTCCGAACCCACTTTGATCGTTTCCAACGGCTCTTTGTGAGGTTCAATGGACCTTTCCTCTTGTCTGAGTAGTCGAGAGATCTCTTCTAAAATTTCGTTGTCATCTTCTTCTTCAGCCCCAAATATCGGGAACTCAAAGTTGGGAGAAGGCATCGGATCGTATGTTTCAACTAGGTTTAAAATAAGCAATCTCCATGACGTGATGATTCGTGTTTAGAAGAGATAGAGAAAATGCAAAAGTGTGTGCAGTGTATTTTTTTACTGCTTGTTTTTATTTGAATTGTTTTTTAGGATTACCATTTTCTGAAAAACAAAAAGAGAAAACAACAATTAATGCGGAAATTACAGAACGACATTATTTTATTAATGAACAAGTCGATTCTTGAAACTACAACCCTATAAAACAAAACTCAGTCGCTTTGGGCGAAGCGAAGAGGGAAAATTTACAGAAAGCGAGCCCTATCAAAACATCCGTTTCACCTGGGCAGGGTGAAAGGTTAAAGATGGCAATTACTTTGACTGATGAACGATCTTTGGAACCTCGACGGCAACCCATTGGCGGCGAACTCCTCGGTGAATCACAAAGTCTGGCACCTTCCTTGATTTGTCTTCAGAAATAACGCTGATTTCTGGTGGAGCAGGATCATTGGAATCTGTCTCCCAGGCAGAGTTGTCGCAGGAGAATTCCTCAGTTGTATTTTGCATAACATTTGTGCTCTCAACTGTATCTTCCCATCCAGTTGACTGGATATCTTCGAGCCTGATACGAGAGCTTTCGGGAGCGGTGTACTTGACCATATAGTCGTACTTTCCACTCGGTTGTCCCAAGGTGTCCCACACTTCTTTCGAACTGGAGGACTCATCCCTCTCGATGACGTTGACCTCAAGAAAAGCATAGTTGATGAATTCAAGTCCTGCAAACGTTGCAAATTCATCGTCATGTTGCGTAGTTTCTGAATAACCTGAGTGTTGATCCCAAGACATGGTGGGGACACAAGTATTCTGTTTAATGACGGTCACCTGATTTTCATTGTTCGGCTGACTCTCTTGCCCTAAGTCTCCTGGATAAGGTTGCCATATTGGCAGACCATCCATCGGCCCATAGTAATTGTGGTCAAAGTTGTCTTTCATCAGAGTGTCTTCCTCTATTGAATTTGGCGGAGCACGACATCCTTCTGGATCACAATCCCCGTATATCATTTTGATGTCTGACCTGGGTATAAATCTCGGACTCTGTGCGGGATAGCAAAATGGCGTAGGCACCACTTCCTGAGACATATAACCGTCCTCATTAAGATAGGACTTCCATTCTTCATTTGTGTCAGAGGGATCTTCCTCATTGATAGCATGTACTGCTTGAGACACTGGGTGAAGAAAACCTTCACTGTGGAAGAAGTTCTGAATAGGATGGAGACTTCCATCATTAGCAGCTGTCCGGGTACAGGTTGCAGAAAAACCAAGACCCTTCTTTGTTTTATTGTCAATAGGAATGACAAGCTATCCCCATCCGGTTGTATCGGTACTCTCGACCGCTTTGATAGCATCTTTGTATGAGGAAATCGAGGTTCCTCCTTGGGATTGATTGTCCTTGCCCACCGACAGCGCTTGGAAATGAGTTCCAATAACCTCCTTGGGTTCTATACCAGTAGATGATGATAAGCTACTCACGAGCAAGGCCTGTTCTCCACAGACTGTGACAAGTTGATCGCTCTGAATGAACTTTAGCTTTTGGTGGAGGGTTGAAGTAACCGCTCCAGCCTGATGTATCCAAGGTCTTCCTAATAAACAAATGTATGTTGCTCGGATGTCCATGACTTGGAAAGTGACTTGGAAAGCGTGAGGACCGATAGTTATGGGAAGATCAACTTCGCCGATAACTGTTTTTCTGGATCCGTCGAACGCTTTGACGACGACCTTGCTGATTCTCATCGGAGGGCCTTTGAATGATAATTGCATCAAAGTGGACTTCAGCATAACATTCAGGGCTGACCCTGTGTCTACCAGTACGCTAGCTAAAGCATCGTCCTGGCAGTTAACTGGGATATTGAGCGCCATGTTATGACGGCGACCCTCTTCGGGTAATTCCTCATCACTAAATCCCAAATTATTGCAGGAAGTGATGTTAGAGACAATGTTATCGAACTGTCTAATTATTACATCCTGTTCCACAAAGGCTTGTAGAGCCTCCCTGTGGGCTTCTGAACTGAGTAACAGTGATAATACCGAGATCTTTGAAGGAGTCTGTAATAGCTGATCAACAATGTTGTATTCACTCCTTTGGATGAGCTTCAGCATCTCATCATTATTTTTCAAAAGGTCGGGATTACTGGATTGACCGACTGATGGATCGGGAGCTTTTGTCTGAAGTTCCTTTTCCTTGTTAGGTTCTCCAACTCCTCGGTTGAAGATTCGACCGCTCCGTGTTACACGACTGATGTCTGCAATATTCACGATGGAGGGTAATGGAATTTCCTTTCCATTTTCAACTGTCGTTGCACCGTATTTGTAAGGGATAACCTTAGTTGATTTATATGGTAGTGGTCCCGGTAGATAGATGACTATGGGAACCTTCTGATTTTTCTGACCATCATAAGTAATCTCGATCCGTTCCCGGCTGAGAGCTCTAGATTCGTCAAGTAGAGGGATGATGGCAAAAAATCCCTCGTCCTATGATGACCAGAGATTGTGACAACATCCTCGACTTGATTGACAAGGTAGCTCGGCGTCCAGTTGATGGGTTCGGAACCTGGATATGGGCGGATCTCTCCACGATCCACCTGACCCTGAAGAGCTGCTATCACAAGGTAACACCCTTGGTTACTTTCCGAACAGACACTACAACAGTCATAGTTGTGTGGTGGCACCTGACCACGCCCACTTTGAATACAATGTAACCTCACTAGGCTAGCTTCCACAGATTGGACATCCTGACTTTGAAGCCGAGTGGGATTCCTGTTATTAATACTAATCTGCTGAGTATCTTCATCCATATAGATTGGTATCCACCAGTGATTTAACAAGTGTTAAAGTGCCTCCTGGACAAGGGTACAACCACGATCGTTTTCGCAACCTGCTCTACAGCTTTGATAGTCGTGTGACACCAGGAATCCGAGTCGGACCTGTTCAGCATGTAACTCTACCAGGTTGGTATTCATCACGCGAATATCGAAGATCTGAACCATGTTGATCTGATAAGGGTTCCTATCATGGTAGTCCTGGATCCATCCAAGATCCATCTGACGCTGGAGGGCCTTTTGTATGAAAGAGCATCCCTGTTTGTTTACCGAGAAAGTCAGACAGGAACTGTAATCGTGCCGTGACAGATTATGATACTGGCTTTGCCTTAAATGCATTACCACCAAGTTGACATTCATTGCACAGATGTCATGGTTCTGAATGATGTTGGAGTTCGTATAGACCATGTTAACTCCACGAACTCGGTGATCTTGGATCCAGCCGAGATCCATCTGTTCCTATAGAGCTGCTTGCACTACAGAATATCCTTGATTACTTTTAGAGCAGACATCACATTGATGATAATTATGAGGTGGCACATGGCCATATCCACTCTGTCTACAATGCATCTTGACCAGATTGGTCTTTAACAAGAGTACATCGTGCATTTGATAGACATTGTTAAATTCTTTCTTAATTAGGTTGACTGCACCTTTCTCATGTTGAGGCAGCCGGTTTGTGAGAACATTGGGATTCGTATCTTTGAAAGATAAGAGCCCGCTCCTAACAAGCTTTTGCATGTCGGATTTGAAATTGAGACAATTCTCTATGTTATGCCCTGATCCTTCTTGATGATAAGGGCATGTCTGATCCACCTTAAACCAAAAAGGCGGATTTTCCGGTACTGTAAGAGGAGACTTAGTCTGAATGTGCCCCTTAGCCAGTAGTAATGGAAATAGTTCTGCGTACAACATGGGTATAGGATCAAACCCTGATGGTCGTGTTATACGGTTGTTGTTGTATTGAGGACGAGCCTGCTGAAGAGGCTGTTGTGTTCTTTGCTGATTAGGTTGGCTCTGCCCAACCTGAGGTTGATACGTAGGAATAGGCGCAGGGCTGATAGCAGGAGTTATAGCTGCTACCGGTTGGTACCGTCGCCTTTGCTTTCCGAGAGAGATATTCCCAATATCCTACTCTTTTTTCTTAGGGAGAGCACTACCGTATCGTTTTGTACTACTCGATGATCCAGCGTCTTTTGCCAAACGTCCTTCTCGGACGGCTTCCTCGAGACGAACTCCCATACCCACCATCTCGGTGAAATCACTGGGTGCACTGGCAACCATTCTGTCGTAGTAAAATGAGCTTAAGGTCTTTAAGAAGATCTTTGTCATCTCTTTTTGCTCAAGAGGTGGACAAATTTGAGCGGCGATTTCACGCCATCTCTGAGCGTACTCCTTAAAGGTTTCCTTGTCCTTTTGTGACATTGATCTGAGTTGATCTCCGTCCGGTGCCATGTCCAAATTGTATTTGTATTGTTGGACGAAGGCAGTACCAAGATCTCTGAATGTGCTAATCGTAGCACGGTTTAAACCCATGTACCATTTGAGTGCGGCACCGGTTAAACTATCCTGAAAGTAGTGAATTAGCAGGTCCTAATTCTCAGTCTGAGCTGACATTCGCCGAGCGTACATCACAAAGTGACTTTGAGGGCAAGAGTTACCCTTGTATTTTTCAAAGTCGGGCACTTGGAACTTGTGCGGGACTTTCACATTGAGGACCAGACAAAGGTCTGCGGCGTCCTTTCCAAATAGATCCTGACTGCGAATGGCTTATAGTTCCTTCCTCATTTCCAAGAACTGTTCCTGGAATTCATCCATTCGGTCAAACATAGTTTCCTTTTTACTAAAAGGTATCTGTCCTTCCGGGACAGTGTGCACCACAGGGGGTGGTACCGTGACTACGGAAGTGAGTCTTGGCGTTTCTCGAAGTTTGTAACCTTCAGGAGTCTTCAGTATGCCCCTGGCATCTTTGCTTTCCCGAAGTTTGTAACCTTCAGGCCCACCGGCTTCTGTTATGATTCCCTGATCTTCAGTGATCGGCGGAACATATCCTTTCGGGATATAGTTAATAGGCATGCCCCAAGGACGATCTTTTGGCATTTGATACCTAGGATCATACTTCTCCACTATGGGCGTTGAGGTGATCTCTGAGATCACATTCCTTTGTAGCTGAGCTTCTGCCATGGCTTGCATGTCGTTACGAAGCTTTTTCATATCCTCTCTCAGAGCGTTGATCTCTTCTTTCAACTCTCTGTTCTCTTCCTCAAGATCATCCATCTTTTTCTGACGATTAGCCCGAGTATTATACGAATGAGACAGTTTGACTCTAGAACTGAGACACAAACGTGAGATTCGTAGGTAAGAAGAATACGCGATGTGAGAATGATGAATGCAATGATTATATTAATTATTTTTTTGTTTAATCAAAATAAACTTCGACAATTAGATTGCAAATATCAAACAGTGGGGAAACCCCTTTTTATTGAATTCAAAGGATTACAGAAATGGAAATACAGTAGATTACAAGGTGCGGAAACAGAAACCTAAGCTAATGGGTCCCGAGTCCTCTCTGAAGAGAAATCGGGTGCTGACTCTGGTATTTTCCTTTTCTTTGACCGGGGCTCTTGGGCCGTTGTCGGGTTGTCATTCCTTTTCCAGGTGAAAGGAGCGAGCAAATTCCTTTGGTCATCTTGATTATCAACAACATGTTGCTCCAAAATTTTAATTAGAGCGTCCTTATCTTTCAGTAATTGCTGTATTTTGATACACTCTATGTCGAGGGTGCAGTACTTGTTCTTCCAAGACCTCCTCTCCCTTTGAACTTTGTTGAGAGTAACCTGAAGCTTTTCAGTTTCCGTCATGAAGTACATGACAGATTCTCTCGGCGGAAGAATTTCGTGACGCGGATAAGGCATCTTTAGCTTGAGAGCTCTAGTTTGTACCCAGTGGAGATAAGGCTCCACCGAGACACAGTCCGGTTTTCCTAGAGACTCCCGTCCTTTCTTATGAACGTGTTTCCAAGCGTGCACTATTTTCGTCTTTAGTGCTCTATCACTTTCTCCTTCCTTGAAGAAAAGACCTTCCATATGAACACCCCGTGGGATGTGTCTCATCGGGTATCCAAACTGACGACGAACGAGAACTGGATGGTAATTGATTCCTCCCTTAATTCCTATAAGGGGTACATTGGGGAAGTTTCCACAACGGTCAATGATCCTGATTTCGTCATAAATATTATTACACCAATCTATATCAGAGTTGGTGAGAGACATGATCTTCTGCGACCAGCGCAAGGCACTCTTATGATCCCAAAAAGCAGCAGACTTAGGCAAATGAGAGATAAACCATTTATAAAGCAAAGGTACACAACATGTGATCTCCCCTCCGCTGTACAAATTCCCTAAGTGTACAGAATGATACGCATCTACAAGCAAAGTCGGTACAGGGTTTCCAATGAGAAAAACCTTAATAGCGTTGATATCTACAAAGTTATTGATGTTGGGCAACAAAAATAATCCGTAGGTGAGTAAAACAAAGATGCTTTCAAAAGCAGTCTCGTTCCCTATACTAGCGAAGTACAGAGCTTTCTTTGTCAAGAACTGGGTTGGCAAACCTTGTATGCCACCCTTGGCAGTCATGTGAGTCCTGACCCCAGACTCGTCCAAATGAATTGCTCTTGCAATGGTCTGATCCTTTGGAATTTCTTCCAGTCCAGAAAATGGAGCTTGATCAGTGATATGGAAATCAATCAGATGAGAAATACTCCTCCAGCGTTGGTGCTAGCTGGTAATCCGGGAATGTGAAACAGTGATAGACCGGATCGTAGAACTGAACGAGCCCATCCATGATTCTCTCAATCACATGGACTCTTAGCAGAGATAGTAAACCTCCGTACTTGGCTCTGAAAGCCTCTTGGTTTGTGATCATTCTCACCAAACCTTTCAAATTCTCTAGTTTTGGAACCTTGAAGATGTACTTATGAGTTCTCCTTCTACCGAAATCCATTAGCGCAATCCTTTTCTCTGATATTTGCAATCACAGTCTTAGTTTAATTTGAAAAACAGAGAGACTAGAAGAGAAATTTTTTGAATGTTTTAATGTTTTTTAAATGAATGCATGAATGCAGCACACAAAAACATAGAAAAAACATGGGGTCAAAGGGTCGTTGTCATGAAGTCAAGGCTCTACCCATCCCCAAAGGTTTATACTAGGGTGATTTTTGTACCTGTACTTATTATCATCAGCTCCTCCCAGGAAAGCAAAACAACAAGCGGATCGCCAGCGAGTTGTAGAGCAGTCTTAGAGTAAGTTCCATTCACCGAGAATAGATCACCAGCCTCAAATGAGGGTAGTATCGCGAGACAACTATTTTCGATAGTTTCCGCACTACAAAAGGGTTGGCTCCTCAGCTTCTCGGACATCACAATCGGCCCATTGCCTATGAGAGGGAATGGGTTGCATTGGTCAGCCTCCACTGAGGTTGATGGTCGACCTCGTCGCCATCACTTATCTTAAGTGTATACTCAATCTTTCCACATGCGGCATCACACGCATTCCCATTAGCAGAAAAATAAATAGGTATAGAAATTAGGAAAAGCAGTATATATATTTGTCCTAAACATCCTAGACCTTTAAAGCTATGAATCCTAAGTTCCTGACAGAAAAACGGGTTCCCCGGCGGAAGCCCCAATCAGTGGTATTCACACAAGTGAAGATAAAAAAAGGTTAGAGAGGCCCTACGGTGGGCGCCACTTTTCTGTAGCGAGCGATTTTGGACGCGGTTCTTAAGCGCTGTCGCTCTCTGGGGTTGGTTTACTACAGGTCGATTCATTTTTTATCCTATTAAAGCTGATGAAGGAAGGGAAATAGATGTCTCCAATTAACCCTGCTTGCATACTGAGTTTAAACAGCGGCCTGTTAGGTTACGGATGCGATCAATGTGGTGGGGCCGTTCTTGTGCTATTTTGACAGAATGACAGGTTTCTGGCGGGGAACAAGGATTAGGATGTTAGGACTCCTGCTTTTTGATGAGAGTATGGGATTTTGGGTTTTTGTTTTGTGTGCTCGCTAAGATCTTTTCTTTCGATCTTATGCCTACGTATTCTCGTTTACCGAAACAGGGAAATCAGAGCGTTCGTAGTTCCTCCTATTCTATGGGAGGAAATGGTTGTTTTGGTGTCTTGTTCAAAGCCCAAGACGTGAAGCGAAAGGTGGTTTGTATCTTGTTCAAAGCCCAAGATATGAAGCTAAAAGGGTTTGTCATTAAAGAGAATTTGTCATCTCTAAAGAGGGCCTGTTTGTCACAACTGTTGGGTGACTGGTTATAAAGGAGGATTACTTTAACCGGGATGTGTGAATCCGGCAATGCCATAATTTCCTTTATATGGGTTTTTTAACCTGAAGGAGAAGACTTTAACTCAGTGTAGAGCAATGCTATCTTTCCTTAGGAATTTCTCATGCTAAAAGAGGGACAATGGCATGGATGTAGATGATCCAGAGGCTTGCTGCTTACAGCAATTAGATGAAGGGGAAGGAGTTGTTGATGTTTGTGTACTGTGAACGAGGCACAACTTTGATGCTAAAAGGTTGATTGGACCAACTAGTGGTTTTCTTATATAAAGCCTAAGAGGAGGCTATTATGTGTCTCGTACAAAGCCAGAGAGAGAGGCTAAAAGGTTTTTGACTTGACGATAGAGTCTTTTGGTATCTCGTATAAAGCCCGAGATGGAGGCTATTTGACTCAACAAGAGAATTTTTTGTATCTCGTACAAAGCCCGAGATGGAGGCTAAAAGTTGTTTGGCTCAATAAGAACCTTTTTGTATCTCGTATAAAGCCCGAGATGGAGGCGAAAGGGGTGATTGACTCGACGAGGGAGTCTCTTATGTGTCTCGTACAAAGCCCGAGAGAGAGACTAAACGTTGTTTGACTCCGTTGGGGAGAATCATTGTACAAAGCCCAAGAGGAGGCTATTGTAACTGTTTTAGTTGAGTGACAGGTCCAGTATACTGACTTTGAAAGAGAAAATCAGTTCTTATATGAGCAACACTGTACTCAAGGATTTTGATTCGAGGATCAGGGATATTTCCTTTTCTTTAAGGAAGTGGGAAATCCGAAGGGTATTGAGACTGTCCGAGTCTACGGGTTTTCTTCCTATTTAACGAAGGGGTCACTTGAGAATGTCTTGAAGACTCAAGGAGATTAGACTGTCCAAGTCTAGAGTTTTATCTTTTGTACTATGCTTTGAGAAATAGTAGTAGACTCTTTGAAATGACTGTTCTATGCAGATGACTAAGTTCTGTTCCTATACCTCTAGGAGGTCGTCGGGACAATTTGTACGAAGCCCAAGAGGAGGCTGAAAGCTTTTAAGAAGTCGACGGGTCCTTGTACGAAGCCCAAGAGGAGGCTATCATTCCCGGAGGAAGAGATCATTATACGAAGCCTAAGAGGAGGCTGTGAATACTTCTAAGAAGCCAAGAGGTCCTTGTACTAAGCCCAAGAGGAGGCGGGGTTGCTTTTAGGAAGCCTGTGGGTCCTTGTACGATGCCCAAGAGGAGGCCGATGCTTTAAAAAAGCCCGTGGGTCCCCAAACCCCGAGAAATTCACGACAGGCTATTCACAGGGAATATATCAAGCCAGGAAAGTCCGAGAATTTGGAAGAAACTCAAAGATGCTATTCACGGAGAATACATTCATCTCTGGGAGTAGAATTTCTTGACAATTCCTAATGAGGACAGCCGAAGAGAAGACTGTATCTGGTGATCCTATTGGGGATCTAGGTGTTTATTTCTACGCATAAACGAAACGGCTTCACCTAGTACTAGACGTAATTGCCGGGGAAACTCTAAATATCTATACTATTATTACACAGTTGATATGAGTTTATGAAAGAAGACTTACAGTGAAACAGCCCCACAATACAGTTATATGTATATGAAAGCAGTAAATGAAAGCGTATAAACACTTACTCGGTTGTAGAGCTTCCATGCTGTTTGGTTAGTTGTTCAACAAAGACAGATTGAAAACAACAGTATATTCAAAATCAAAGGAGAAAGTGCTTTGAAAAAGAAAGATTTGGGGCTTACAGCTCAAGGAGAGGCCCAGGGTTTTATCAGTGAGCGCACTGTTGAATTTGTACAGAGGGATTTATACAAGTGACTGAGGCCCAAAAAGGTTTTCTGTACAAAGGGATGGGTCTTACACTCTCTCAAGAGGCCTAAAAAGTTATAAAGAAAAAGAGTGGGGCTTATAACACGAGGGTAGGCCCAGTTGATTTTTCGTTTAAGAATGGCAATCGCGCCGAGATTTTCTTTTAACGCGAATGGACTTATACAATAAGTGAGGCCCAAAATGTTTTGGTTAAAAGGGGATTGGGTCTTACACTCTATTAAAGGCCCAAAAGTTTTGAATGGGTCTTATAGCTCGAGGAGAGGCCCGGAAGGTTATTTTTCAAAAGGCGACGATTGCGCCGTTTGTTTTTTACGGTATCGGGACTTATACAATACACCGAGGCCCAAAAATGATTTGGTCAAAAAAAGGATTGGGTCTTACACTCTATTAGAGGCCCAAAGTGTTTTGAAAATGATTTATGAGGGTTGAATTAATCCAAAAACCCTAATTTGTTTTCAAAATGTGTTTTAATTGAATAAAAATTCAATTAAAATGATCAAAATTGTTTAACATATGAAAAATAAATTGTGATCTTGGATTAATGCTTCGAAAATTAAGTATTGACCTACAAAATAATTAGAAGGCATTAAAAGTTGCAAAATCAAGGTGGAAAAAATATTTTAAATGTCAAAAACAATTAAAACATTAATTCTTTACAAAAATATCAATTATATAAAATAAATAATATTTTTGGGATTTTTTGGGAAAATAAAATATTTTAACATTTTTGTGAATTATTAAAAAAAGAATCAACTCAAAATCATTATAACTCAAAGAGAAATTAATTTTTGAATCAATTAAATAAAATCACAAAATTCAAGTATTTGAATTTTCAAAAAATGGCGCCAAGAACACACCAAGAACACGCGCGTGTTCTGGGTTTGCCCAGATTTGCATTTTCTCTTCAATCTCACTGAATACTTGATCATATCATGTGATCCACATACCAATCAACTCGTTTTAACCTCACGATCATGTTTATGGCAATTAATTTCATTTAAATTAAGCATAAAATAAGAAATCACGAAAAATCCTCAAGAACCCTAGATTCTGCATGAAGGCTGGGATTTTTGATACACGATTCAAACAATGCAATTAATTGAGTGGAAACATTCCATGCATGATTATGAACATATGGCCAAATTATTGTGCAACAAAAATTGCATGGATCATAGAGTTAGAAGAGCTCATGCTTACCTCTTGCAGCTGGTGATCGTGTTTTGTGTTGGAGGTGTTACAGCTAGGTTCCAATGATCTGGATAGCTTCCCTAGGTGCCATGGAGTGTATCTGGATGCTTGAAATGGATTGAAATGGTTTGGAGCTGAAGATGGTACCTCAACTGCCAAACTGTCAAGAACTTGAGCAATTGGCTAGTGATTTTGTGAAATCAGTGTTCCAGATGTTATGTGAGTGTTTGGATCACTTCTATATGATGTATGTGAGGTGTGTGAGTGATTGGTTTGATTGGAAAAGCTCTCAAACTCAAAACCCGATAGTGACTTGCCTTGGAAGGCAAAATTGGAGTGAAAGAAGAGATTTTGAGGAAAGCATCTGTTTGATGGCTTTGGTATACTCAAACTGATCACAATTGAGCTCTATTTATAGTAGAGCAAAATTTTTTTGCAAGGAATAGTGAATGGCAACTGCTGAGTAGGTTTGGCCAATGCTGGCAAATGAAAATCCAAGTCTCCTCTAGCCATTGACTAGAGGTTAGGGCACAGGCTGCTGGTCCCCTTGGTCTTGGATAAGTCTTGACTGAATTCAGTTACTAAGAGCTCAGTTCATTCCACCTTGATGCTTCCATTGAATGCTCTAATCCAAAATTGGAGTCTTGTCCCTATTTTGGCAATTCTAGGTTCAACATGCTATTTCTTGTTCCATAGACTTTGGAGGCTTGGCTTAGTGATTATCCCCTTTAGATTCAATCCTCAGATGTGTCCAAGTGGATAGGAGCATTTGGATTTGGCTGATTTTGGAAAATCGACCAATAGTGTAAAAATCTGCCTAGCCTTGGCAGATTTCAGCAAGGCAACTTGCCAATGTCATATCTCATAGCTCAAATTGAATTTGGTAATGTTCTTGGCCATTTTGGAAAGCCCTTACATGATACAACAACTGCTTGAACATGTTTAGTTTTGATCTCTTTTGAATCCAAGTGAAAAATCCCCTACATTTGGAAAAAAGTAAGGCAAATTCTGACTTAGTGAAATTTTCACTGTGTTGGAACAAAGTGACTTTTCTTGATTTTGATCACTCCATAACTCAAAATCCATGAGGAATTTGGACATAGGTCAGTATGAAGCTTTTGTAGAGGGTAATGTGATCTACAAATCAAGCTTTGAATGGGGAGCAATGGCCTTGTGGTTTAGGAGTTATGGTCCTCCAAAGTTGGCACATTAGTGTCACTTTTTCCATAACTTAGAAATTTTTCTAAGTTTTTATGGTTACCCCTTTTACAAGTTATCCCACTTTCTTTGATTATTCTTGATGAATGATGATTCAAATCATACATTAACATCATTTTAGGGTTAAAAATCCATTTTGGTGAAAAATCTCAAAAAGTCAAAGTTGTGCACAGTTGACTTTTTATCAGATGAATTCCAAACTGTGCAATTCTTCAGGAAATCATGTCCTTGACCTAAATCAAACTTGATAGACATGTTCCATGGGTGTCATAGGGTATATTGAATCATGTCTTAGGGTTTGGGAGCATGTCCTGGTCAAAAGTCAAAGTTACAGTTGACTTTCCTCGCGAAACCCTAATTGTGGTGCAGATGAAATTGAAACTTGTTGCTCAAGCTTCTTGGATCAATACATTGTCCCAAATGGATAAATATGGTATATTAAAGACCCTCAAATCATGTCTTGAGGTCTTGGCTCATGATTTGTGCCAAAAGTCAACTTAGGGGTGAATTAGGTCAAGAAACCCTAATTCCTGATTTTTGATGTATGCATCCCCTGAGGTCAAATTGACTTGATGATTGAGTCCATGAGGTTCCATGGAGTATATTAGGTTATGTTTTGAAGCATTGGCTTGTGCCTAGATGAAAAATTTCCATCTGGAGGCCCTGGTCGACCAAAACCCTAATTTGGTGACACTGTCGATCTTGAGACTTAATCCACCTAGAAGGGAGCAACCTTGTGCTTAATCCTTGAAGTGGGAGTCCTTTTGATCCATTGTGGATATGTTAGAGGCTAGACAAGTTAAAGATCAAGTCAATCTTTGATTGATCCTTTGTCTAAGGCTCTGAGAGGGCTTAAAACCCTAATTTTGATTGTAGTGAATGCTCAACAACCCTTGAGGCATTTGATGAGGCATGATGGTTCATCCATATTGTGATGATGATTTACACAATGATGGGAAATCTTAGTGGTCAAAATTTGGGGTATGATAGGTCTGTATCAATAAATTTCAGATCTAAAATACCCTTCTGAACATAGTCACGTATAAAGTGATAATTTATCTCAATATTATTAGCTCTAGAATGTAAAATGGGATTCTTAGATAAATAAATAGAAGAAGTATTATCACAGAGGATAGGAATGTTACTCTCATATATCTAGAAGTCTTCTACCTGACTCTTCATCCAGAGCATTTGAGTGTTGCATCCAGAGGCAGCAATATATTTCAGAAGTGTTTTTCCTTTCGAGTCTATCTCCAGCAAAGTCAGCATTACAGTAGCCTACTAGTTTGTAATGTCTAGATTTTCTATACCATAAACCAAGGTTAATAGTACATTTCAGATACCTCAAGATCGTCTTAATAGTAGTTAAGTGTGATTCTCTAGGATCTGATTGGAAGCGAGCACACAAACAAACACTGAATAATATATTAGGTCTAGAAGCAGTCAGGTATAGAAGAGAGCCAATCATACCTCTATATAGCTTCTGATCTACCTTACCACTCACCTCATCCTTCTCAAGGATACATGTAGGATGCATATGAGTCTTAGCCAACTTGAATTCTGCATGTCAAACTTCTTCAGAATTTCTTTGGTGTACTTACTCTGATGGATGTAGGTTCCTTCTGGACTTTGATTGACTTGAATCCCCAGAAAGAACTTGAGTTCTCCCATCAAACTAATCTCAAAATCTTCCTACGTAGACTTAGAAAATTCTTTGCATAAAGTAGCATTATCAGAACCAAAAATAATATCATCAACATAAATCTGTACAACAAGAATATCATTCTTGAATGTTTTACAAAAGGGGGTTGTATCTACCACTACTACGAAAACCCCATTTAACGACTCCAGGTTTACCACGGTTTCGTATCCCACCGTTGTAACAGGATTAAAAATTTATAACGCCATATTTAACGACGGTTGTATTACATAACCGTTGTAATACAAGCTGTGTAACAAGCTTCGATTCCCAGCTCTATATTTTTTTTCCATATTTTTACATTTTAACACGCTTGTATTAAAAGACCGTTGTACTACATGTATCACGCTTTGATTCACAGCAATGTATTCTTTAGTATTTTTAAGTGCAATAGAGTATATATATAACTTTAAAAATAAAACTGTAAGAGATGAACATATATAGACATAATTTTATTTTAATATTCCATGGAGAGTACATTGATAAACATATTACATATCAAGATCATTGTCAGAGCCCATAGCATAAAATGCATCTTCATAATCTAGACATCTCTCCTCACTCCCCTCATCGGAATCATAATATATAAGCCTCATTTTCTTCTTTATCTTCTTCTTCTTCGGCTTCTTCTTCTTCTTCTTCTTATCCTTCCTTACCCTTAAGGCATCCCTGATGTTGGCAGTTGCTGGTTGGACGACCTCTTGGATTGGCGCCTGACGTTCCTCATTGAGGTTTCTAGGATTCTCATTTGTTGAACTCATTGTTACGAAGAATATATTATTTAGATATGTAAAATTATCTATTTATAGATGAGGTTGAAGATGAAAAGACTGATAGTTTTAATGCTTGTAATAATGATAACTTGTAAACCGTTCATATTCTGGAACTATATTTTCTTGTAAACCGTTCATATGTTGGGAAGTGCAACGGTTAATAATATCACGACGGTTATAAGTAATAACCGTAGCGATATCACTTATAATCCAGGCGTAATTTTAAGAAAATGTTGTTGCCTTGTGTCGAACCTTGTACCATGTATAAGGGGTATCGCTACGGTTATTATAACTAACCGTTGTGATATTATTAAATTAATATATAATCTATCATAACGGTTATTTAAGAAAACCGTTGTGAAACATTTACCTATATAAGGGAATTAACTTTCCCTTTTTGACAGTCGCGCCGTTTCCTTCACAGCGAAACCCTAGCACCCAAACTTCATCTTTTTTTAGAATATGCGAGAAGAAATACAAGAAGTATGAAGCTTTTGATTTAAGCTTCTTCCTCCTTGTAGTTCTTCCTGCAGAATCTAAAACTAGATGAACATGGTGATGATGCTGGCGGTAGCAAGCGTAATGTACATATTCTTTATGGAAAATAAGGTAGTCTTCTACTTCAATCTTTTTGTTAAATAGTTCCCATTATCTCGTTTGCTTCATGTTGTTTTTGTTGATTGTTCTCATTTTGTGCAGATTCGACTTCAATGCTTCACAAGCAAGGTGAACTTTATTGTAATGGTACAGTCCCACTTCTTAGGGTTTTGTTTCAACTTTTGGTTATTTTGTTTTGAATACTAACTAATTTTCTTCATTGCTTCCCACTTCTTAGGGTTTGTTTCACATGGTGATGATGATGGTGGTACATATATATATATGAATTCATTCTGATAAGGTACATATATATGAATTCATTCTTATATTGTATATGAAATTTAGTTTATTATATACTATGTACATTGTTTGTTTTACTATCATTTTATTGAAAATGCAATCAGTTAAATTGATATAGAACATTAGTTTATTATATATATATACTATGTATATTGTATATAGTTAAATTTAATACTAACTAATTTTCATCATTGCTTCCCACTTCTTAGGATTTGTTTCACATGGTGATGATGATGGTGGTACCTATATATGAATTCATTCTGATAAGGTACATATATATGAATTCATTCTGATATTGTATATGAAATTTAGTTTATTATATACTATGTATATCGTTTGTTTCACTATCCTTTTATTCAAAATGCAATTAGTTAAATTGCTATAGAACATTATAATCTGAAAATTAGGATGTATTTGAAAACCAACCTTTATCATGTCAATGTTTTCTGAATTGCATCCATTTCATTCAGCACATTTAATGTTCCTTAACATAAAATTTATGGTCCAATGGTCCATTTCCTTCAATTCATCGATATCCTTTATTATAGTTTACCTCATCGTCGTCACTAATCACCGTGGTTGTTAAGATCATGATCATTGTTATGATGATAAAATCGTGGTGATTTTTGGCGATGATTAGGTAAACTATAACAAAAGATATCGATGGATTAAAGGAAACCGACCATCGAACCATAAATATTATGTTAAGGAACATAAAATGTGCGGAATGAAATGGATGCAATTCGGAAAACAGTGGTGTGTTTAAGTTAGTTTTCAAGAACAGTTTAATTTTTCAGATTATATAGTTCTTTACCAATTTTAATGGTTGTATTTCTTTAATAAGGTGGATGGTAAAACAAGCAATATACATTTGTATTTAATAAACTAAGGATACATTCCACAACGGTTGAGACAAATAACCGTTGTGATAGTTAACATATATGACAATGGTTTATACTAATAACCGTTGTGATAGTTAATATATATTACAACGGTTGAAATACCTAACCATTGCAATATATCGCGCGCTTCCAAAATACAACAACGGTTTCCAGACCATTGTAGAAACGGCGAACTTACAACAACAATCTACATAACAACGCCTTCGCCCGCGTCATTATATGTCATTCCCAACCGTTGTTAAATGGGTTTTTCGTAGTAGTGTACCCTCTCTCTGGTGAAATCATTTTCAAGAAGAAATTTGCTCAGTCTTTCATACCATGCTATGGGTGATTGTTTAAGACAATACAATGATTTCTTAAGCTTGAAAATAAAGTATAGATTTTTAGGGTTTTCAAAGCCAGAGGTTGATGTACATACACTTCTTCAGTAATACAACCATTCAAAAAAGCACTCTTAACATCCATCTAATATAAGATGATGTCATGATTTACAGCAATGGAAATTAAGAGACGAATAGAATCTAACCTGGCAATTGGTGCAAAGGTTTCTGTATAGTCAATCCCTTCTTGCTGACTATAACCTTGTGCTACCAGTCGAGCCTTGTTTCTTACTCCCTCTCATTGTTCGTTGAGATTGTTTCTGAAGACCCACTTAGTTCCAATAACATGAGTTCCTTTGAGTCTTGGAACAAGATCCCACATGTCATTTCTGGAAAATTGATTGAGTTCCTCTTGCATAGCCAGAATCCATTCTGAATCTTGAAGGGTTTCATCAACAGATGTAGGCTCTATCAGAGATACCAAACCCATAAGGGTTTCTTCAGAGGGCTTGAAAGAGGATCTGGTTCTGATAGGTTCAATTTTGTCTCCCATAATCAATTCTTGAGAGTGTGAAAATACTTGTCCGTGCCTTCTCAGAGGTGTAGGATCTTCAACTACTTTTGGTTGAGTAGCTTTAGAGTCTTTGGCCTCAAATTCTTTTCCTTATGGAGTCTTTTCTTTAGAACCTGAATAAGTTATCTCAAAATCTGCAAATTTCTTAACTAACTTTGACTTTTCAGGGTCAAGCTTATCATCGAATCTGACATGGATTGATTCTTTAATAATTTGTGTCTGAATGTTATACACTTTATAGCCTTTTGAGCGTTCAGAGTATCCTAACATGATGCACTTTTGTGCCTTAGAATCAAACTTGCCCAGATCCTCTTTAGTATTCAATATAAAGCAAGCACATCCAAACAGATGAAAATAAGAAATGTTGGGTTTCCTATTCTTCCACAATTCATAGGGAGTCTTACCCATAATAGGTCTTATAGAGATTTTGTTCTAAATGTAATACGTTGTGTTGATTGCCTCTACCCAGAAGTGTTTGGCCACATTAGTCTCGTTGATCATGGTCCTTGCCATTTCTTGCAAAATCCTATTATTCCTTTCTAAAACTCCATTCTATTGTGGAGTTCTAGGGTAGACGAAATCATGGTAAATTCCATTTTCATCAAAGAGTTTCTCAAAATATTAGTTTTCAAATTCACCACCATGGTCACTTCTGAATTTTACAATTCTGAGATCTTTCTCATTTTGCACTTGAGAGTGGAAGGTAGAAAACACAGAATGTGACTCATTCTTGGGTCTGTGAAATTTCACCCATGCCTATCTACTGTAGTCATCAATAATGACTACTCCATACTTTTTTCCATTGACATAGGCAGTTTTCACTGGCCCAAACAAGTCAATATGCAGAAGCTCCAATGGTTTGGAGGTTGATACAACATTCTTAGCATTGAAAGAGGTTTTAGAAAACTTTCCTTTCTGACATCCTTCACAAAGAGCATATGAATCATACTTCAGATTTGACTGGCCTCTAACAAGATTAAGTTTGTTCAATTGAGAAATCCTTCTCATGCTAACAAGACCCAATCGTCTCTGCCATGTCCATTGCTCTTCATTAACAGACATAACACATTTTACATTCTGATTCTTCAAATTAGAAAGTTTAATCTTATAAATGTTGTTCTTACTTTTTCCATTGAAAAGAACAGAGCCATCCTTTTGACTAAAAACTTTACAGGACTTTTGATTAAAATAATGTCATAACCATTGTCACTTAATTGACTTATGGACATGAGGTTATGCATTAATCCTTCAACAAGAAGTATATTAGTAATGGAAGGGAGATTATTGTTACCTACTGTTCCGGAGCCAATGATCTTCCCTTTCTGATTACCTCTGAAACCTATGACGCCTTTAGGCTTAAGTTCCAGGTCTTGGAACATATGCCTTCTTCCTGTCATATGTCGTAAGCATCCAAAGTCCAGGTTCCATGATTGGTGTCTTAACTCCGCTGCTAAGGATATCTGCAACATAGATTATTTTGTCCTTAGATACCTACATCTTTTTGGGTTCTTTAGAGTTAGTTTTCCTAGAGTCTTTTACAACTTTGGGTTTTTGAGCAAGATATCTATACATGAATGCATGATTAGAACGAACATGAGTTTTTGCTTTAGCCTTAGGTTTAGAAACTCCTTTACCTTTGGGACTAGCATCATTTTGTTTCCCATGAGGAACAAAATGAGATTCAAGAGTATTAGGCTTACCATCTTTTTCAGAATCAGATTCTTCATCAGAATCATAGCCAATACCCCTTGTCCCTTTCCTACTGATGCCATAAATCATGGAAGCCATTAAGCTTATATTCAAGATTCTAGCAAGACATTTCTAGAAAGATTTATCATACATCTGCATGATGTCACCAGAACCTGTAGAGGCTTTAGAAATGACTTTCTGTTCAAGTTTAAGACTCTTGCTTGAAGGCATGGTGTTGTTTTTCAAAATCAGATTTTCATCCTTCAAACTTGAGAAATCTTTCTGAAGCTTACAGTAGGCTTCTCATTCAGATACATGAATCTTCTTCAGATCCTTGTATTTGTTCAGAAGGTTCTGATATTTTCCCATAACTTCAGATAGGCTAGATTCAAGTTCAAAACGAGAGAGTTTAGAAAATACATCTTCAGAATCTGACTCAGATTATGATTATCTTCCTTCTCAGGAGCTTTTGTGAATGACATAAGAGCCACATTTTCATGCTCTTCTTCAGAGTCATCTTTAGAAGATTCTAAATTATCTCAGGTAGCCATGAGACCATTCTTCTCCCCTCAGAAGTCTTTCTTCTTGGGTCTGTCATTCTTTAGCTTGGGGCAGTTATTCTTATAGTGACATGGATCCTTGCATTCATAACAGATGGCTTCTTTGTTGGCTCCAGCTTTCTTGAATCTAGAAGTAGACTCAGAACAACCACCCGCCCTTCGTTGTCCTTTGAACTTGCCTTTCCTTTTCTTCCAGAGTTGATTCATGCGTTTAGAGAGAAGAGACAATTCATATTCTTCTTATGATTCTTCTTCAGACTCCTCATCAGTATCAGCATGAAGAGCTTTTGTCTTCTCAAATCTTCCAAAAAATTTTAGAGCAACAAACTTGCTCTTTTCCTTGGGCTCATCATCTTCGAGCTCAATCTTATGACTTCTTAAGGAGCTAACCAGTCCCTCAAGAGAGGTGTTGTTGAGAACCTTTGATAACTTTAGAGCAGTTACCATAGGTCTCCAATGCTTAGGTAAGCTTCTGATGATTTTTTTGACATGATCAGCAGTAGAATACCCTTTGTCCAGAACCTTAAGCTCTGCGACAACTGTTTGAAACCTTGAGAACATATTCTCAACTGTTTCATCGTCCTCCATCTTAAACGCTTCATATTTTTGAATCAAGGCAAGAACCTTGGTTTCTTTCACTTGTGTGTTTCCTTCATGTGGCATTCTCATAGAGTCAAATATAGATTTTGTTGTATCTATGTTGGTGATCTTTTCATACTCAGTGTATGAAATGACATTTAACAAGATGGTTCTCACTTTGTGATGATTTTTGCAATCCTTTTTTATGTTGATCCATCATCACTCTTCTTTCGATCTTGTTGCGAGTTGCATCTATTAGGTGTACGTAGCCATCGACTACCATATCCTATAGATCTACATCGTGGCCTATAAAGAAGCTTTTTATTATGTCATTCCAATAGTCAAATTTATCTCTATAAAAAATTGGAGTTTTAGCATATTAGTGATCTCTATCATTAGTTTAAGCAACTAGAGGTGGAATGGCAGCCATAGTGTTTCACGCTGGATCTTTATCTGACACTGTTAGGTGTTTGATAATCTTATTAATACCAGAACTGAAACTCTGATGTCAATTGAAGGTTACGGGAAACACAAGAACGGGTGGGTTCGGGGGGGGGGGGGGGGGGTGGGGGGGTGAATTAGGTTTCTAAAAAATAAATGTTATTTCAAAACCAATTCAACAAACAAGAACAAGAATAATAAAAACAACAAGTTATTTTTATCCTGGTTCGCTGATAAATAATCTACCTTCAGTCCACCCACTAAGGTGATTTCACCTTCTCAAAAGGATTTAATCCACTATAATAAACCTGATTACAGACACCACAAAGACAATTGTCTTTGTCTTCTTGAGTATACAGACTAAACCCTAGCCACTCAAGGTACTTACTCAAACAAATTTGAGATTTTACAACTGTGTTTACAATTATTGCTTCTACAAAGCTGATTAACACAAAGTTAAAGTACATGTAAAATATTCACACAATATGAACAAAAGTTCTGTGTGTGTATACAGTATTCACAAGAAAAATATTAGAGAGTTTGGCAGCTTGAATAATAGCAGTGAAAAACTTGTGAATTAACAGCTCGTTCCATTCTTCAAGTCTTCATTTTATAGCCAAGGAAAGATCCGTTGGAGGGTAGAATGGTAAACTTCAGATATGAGATGGTGCCTTGAATATCACTCATTAAGGTGGGAGACAAAATCGTACAACATAAATGTCCATATTCTACGAAATCTGCGTAGTGGAAGAAATGTTTTGATCTTGTAAGAGGTACTATTTGTCTCTCATCTAACGGTCTATTTTTGTCATCTTCTAAGTATCAGAGACTTCTGAAAGCAAATAATTGAATCATGGTTAGAAGAGTCAAGGGCCTTGTTGAGAACCTTCAGAACTATAGTCTTCAGAGTCTTGGCATTGTTCCTCAGAACTTGGTCTTCAGAGTCTTCAGCACTTCATTCTTCAGATTCTTCAAGTCTTGAGCATAGAGTCTACCAAACCTTCAGAGGCTAACTAGTTAGAATCTTGATCAGAGGCTTTAGCAAGAACGTTCTTCAGAAGCGTTTTCTAATAGCTTTCTCGATCTTGACGCTGCTTGTTACTCTACAGAGTCAGAGTGTGCTTAATTCAGAATCTGATGACGTCACCCATCAATGCTTCAGAGTCAGAACTTGTAAATTAAAAACTACACACTTGACATAACCATTAGTATACAAAATTGTTCTTTAAGAGTCAATGTAATGTTATCATCAAAACTAAAGGCCAGATGCAGAACCAAATCTTGGTCTAACAAAAAATTGGTTGAAAATGAATGTATTTAAAATGAAATGTTGCCATGAAATGGTTTTGTGAAAAGGTGTTTACGATTCAACATTTTTCAAATTTGACTTAGGTGCAATCGATTGCATAAAAACAACAATCCATTGCATGAAACAATAACACGTGAAAATTCAAAATATGCCTGATGCAATCGATTGCACAGATACTACAATCGATTGCACTGCTTTAAAAATGAAAACTTTTCCTGATACAATCGATTGCACATATACTACAATCGATTACACTGCTTTAAAAATGCTTTTTTCAAACTGGCAGTGGCTAGACCATTTTTTATACAATCGATTGCTGCCATAGTGCAACCGATTGTCATCCTTTAAGGTTTGAAAATTTTCCTATGAATTTGAACCAATCTTATGCAACATTTATATATTCAACCAAGACAATAGATGAACTTTGAAAATCATTTAAATGGTTCAAATACGAAATAGCTTTTTCAATGCATGATTAAAAGACTTTGAGCACTAAAAGAATGTATATGATATGGAAGTTTCATATAACTTAAATGATGTGTTTGTCTTCGTCAAAACTATAACCAAAGATAAGAAGAACTCTTCTTTACATCAACACAACCAATTATTAGAAAAGGACTCCATTCCTTCTAAAATCTTCCTGATGCACGAAGCTTATATATATATATATATATATATATATATATATATATATATATATTGGAATGTGCTAAATGGAGGTAACATTTCAAATTCAATTTTATATTACTGTTTTTCTTCAAATACTGACTTGAGTATTAGAGTGCTAAAATTGTAAGTTTCCAACTCCACCGCACCTGGAAGCCATGATCTGCCATCACCACGGTCCAAGATCATAAAATTTTCAACATCTACTATTTCTAGTTCTCGATCGGAACAAACCCTAAAATTCTCTACTTTATGGACATTAATGGATTGATATATTGCTTAGGTCCATTAGGATTTTGCTAATATTGAATACCATCCGACTAATTTGGGATCTTTTGCTAGAATCAATGTTTCTATTCGTCCCTAACTCCTCAAAAACCCTAGTTCTCGTATCCCATTCCTTTGTTTTGATGTCCTCTCATTCTTCGTTTCAATCTTCTTAGATTTTTCTTTCGTTTTTGGATATATGTTGCAACGGTTTGTTATCAATAATTTAAGAAACTCTATTATTACGCTTTGTATCCATAGTTCCGAAGGTTTCATCTCTATTCTTCATCACCATATCTACTAAAGCTTTACAACCTATAAGAATTTTCACGTTTTTTAACTTCATTTGAATTGTTATGCGAAGAGCATTTTATATAATTTGACCTTCTGTTGCAAGGGCATTGTTATACCCTTTCTACTTCCGAATAAACTTTGACGATATATTAGAATTTGACTTGAATCTAATTCAATTTACAAATCAATTCTATAAGGTGAGAATTGATTGACGTTTTGTCTTATTTAATGATGTACACTCATAACACTAATGACAAAGAATTTAATTGAAATACACTGTCAGTTAATCATAGACGTTGGATCTTAGAAAAAAATTGATTTTTATTTTAACTATAAAAAAAGTAATGCAAATGAATGATGGTAATGAATTGACAATGTAAAATTTTTTTTCCGCATAGTAATTAATCTCAATGAGAAAATGGTGGGTAGGATAGCTCAATTGACAATTGTTAATTGAGTTAGAGGGTTACAAGCTGAGTTGAAAGAAATGTAAACAAGGTTGTTGATGTTTATAAATCAACACCTTTTAAAAAAATCTCAATGGCAAATCACTTGTGAAAAAGACCATTAAAATTATAGAAAGCCAAATAAAAAATATAACTTGTTAAACGAAAAAAAAATATTGTCCTAAAGAGATCATTTCTGTGAACGTTATCTTGGAATATATTGATGGAAAGTTGGTGGAAACCACATTAGCATATCAAAATAAAAGTCAACTATACAAAAGAGAACAATAGAAGAAGATAATGGATTTACATATGTATACATATATAATCTTTAGACCTATTGCATTCATTATTTGATGTCATGAAATGGAACTAGAATTTGTCTGTAGTCACCAATTTGACTCACGTATGGTAATTAGATCGTGATCCAACGGTTTAAATATTATGATGAAGAGCTTAAACATGTGTTACCCTGAAGTACAGTCCAAATAAATCATCATGTAAAGATATAAATCGATGACTAGATACGTGTGGCGTATGCAATGGTTGGTTTTTGAAATTGAATGGGTTAGACGGCTACTACGTTAAATAATTCGAATCGTGTGGCCTACAACACGTGTGAGAAGCATGGAGAATAAGCATAAGACTGCTATTTTGAGATCAGGTATCCTACTTTGACATCACAATTTTGACAACATGCATTTCACTGTATTTATACGTTTTTTTTACAAACTTTTTTAAAATAAAAAAGTTTTATTTATAAAAAAATATTTTTAATTTTTTTTTAACATATATATAAAGTTGTGTGTCATTTAACCAACTTTACCATTACATTAACCATAAAAAGATATATAATATTAACAATTTATTTTGCTTATAATTTATCAAACACTTTCACCACTTTATTAAAAAAATCATAATATTAACCACTTTCTGATATTTAATTATAAAATGTGTAACATTGATTTTATTATTTAAGATGTTTTTATAATTGAAAAATCATTAAGAAAATTATAATATTTATTAACCAATGGTATAAGAAGATCCTAAATCTCACGTCAATTAGAATGAGTTTGTTTCAAGGTTGTAAAAATATTTTTGGGAATATGATCATGGAAATACAACATTCTCATGCTTGATTCAATTTTTAAAAAATTATTTCAAGGCCAAGAATTTTATTTATCCATAATTTTTCTTTTTGTATTGTGAGGTTTAAAGTGTAAAGTGTCGGAATCCAACATTTCATGGCGAGGAACATTTTGAACTATGCCACAATCTCAACCCACCATTCCCTAATTTTTACAGACTTGCTCTTCTTTTGGCTCTTGCATGCCTTGCACCACAACCCCATTCGATCATGGGGAAACTTTCAAAAAATTGTTTATTCATTCTTCATGCTTTTATGAACATTTCTTGTTATGATGGTCATCACGTAACATCCATAATTTACAAACGTTGCAGAGATGTCTAGTTAGAGTTATTTGAGGTGCAACAAAACTTTACACAATCGCCTATACTTCTGCTATACTTTACTAAAAATCATGCAATATAATTAAAAATCTAGCTAAAGGACTATAAAAACAACTAAGAAATACTAGTATGAAAAATTGTCATAAGAACTTCAAACTTGAACAATTACTTATCCTAAAGGAACGTGATTGTAAATTGAAAATCTATAGTAACAAACTTACTCAGGCGATTGATACGCTGCAACTTTGCGAATATCCTTTCAGAGATTTGCTTCATGATTTTCTTCAATGGATTTTTATTGTTGAGAAGATGAAGAAGCCATTATAGAGAAAAGTTTTAGGGTTTTGAAACTTGGTTTGAAAATGATAAAGTGTGGGGAGTGAAAGTAGCGTAAGTGTGTGAAGTGAGTGGAGTGGGTTTTAAATAGAAAATGTAGTAATCATGACGATAAAAGGTAATAATGACAATTATTGGCATTTAAAAGCAATTAGCACAATTATCTGACAAAAAGGAGTAAGGTAAAAAGATTTTACCCCGACCCCAAAAATCATGATTATGCCCATGTGTCTTGAAGTTGTTAAAAATCGGCTCAGTTTTCTAAGACAACTGTCTTTAAAACTATTCTGTTTCTCAAGACTGATTGACAGTTATTTAATGAAACGACTGTTCAGTATCCAGAAAAAGATTTTGTTTAATCGAAAAAAATTCCAACTAGATACTTCTGAACTTATGAGACCTTCTAACTTCGGAAGACTCATTCATTCATAATCAAAACTTATCTCAGAGTCTCATTTTTCAATTCTGAGAACAAAAATGAATCTATCTTCAGCAAGGTTTTTTTTTAAAGATATCATCCCATTGATGGTCTGTATCAATAAATTTCAGATCTAAAATACCCTTCTGAACATAGTCACGTATAAAGTGATAATTTATTTCAATATTATTAGCTCTAGAATGCAAAATGGGATTCTTAGATAAACAAATAGCAGAAGTATTATCACAGAGGATAGGAATGTTACTCTCATATATCTAGAAGTCAGAACCTGACTCTTCAACCAGAGCATTTAAGTGTTGCATCCAGAGGCAGCAATATATTCAGCTTCTGCAGTTGATAGTATTATTATTGATTTCCTCTTGCTAGACCACGAGATCAGATTGTCTCCCAGAAATTGACAGCTTCCAGAAGTGTTTTTCCTTTCGAGTCTATCTCCAGCAAAGTCAGCATTACAGTAGCCTACTAGTTTGTAATGTCTAGATTTTCTATACCACAAACCAAGGTTAATAGTACATTTCAGATACCTCAAGATCCTCTTAACAGTAGTTAAGTGTGATTATCTAGGATCTGATTGGAAGCGAGCACACAAACAAACACTGAATAATATATTAGGTCTAGAAGCAGTCAGGTATAGAAGAGAGCCAATCATACCTCTAGATAGCTTCTGATCTACCTTACCACTCACCTCATCCTTCTCAAGGATACATGTAGGATGCATATGAGTCTTATCGAACTTGCATTCTGCATGTCAAACTTCTTCAGAAGTTCTTTGGTGTACTTACTCTGATGGATGTAGGTTGCTTCTGGACTTTGATTGATTTGAATCCCCAGAAAGAACTTGAGTTCTCCCATCAAACTCATCTCAAAATCTTCCTACATAGACTTAGAAAATTCTTTGCATAAAGTAGCATTATCAGAACCAAAAATAATATCATCAACACAAATCTGTACAACAAGAATATCATTCTTGAATGTTTTACAGAAGGGGGTTGTATCTACCCTCCCTCTGGTGAAATCATTTTCAAGAAGAAATTTGCTCAGTCTTTCATACCATGCTATGGGTGCTTGTTTAAGACAATACAATGATTTCTTAAGCTTGAAAACAAAGTATAGATTTTTAGGGTTTTCAAAGCCAGAGGTTGATGTACATACACTTCTTCAGTAATACATCCATTCAAAAAAGCACTCTTAACATCCATCTAATATAAGATGATGTCATGATTTACAGCAATGGAAATTAAGAGACGAATAGAATCTAACCTGGAAATTGGTGCAAAGGTTTCTGTATAGTCAATCCCTTCTTGCTGACTATAACCTTGTGCTACCAGTCGAGCCTTGTTTCTTACGCCCTCTCATTGTTCGTTGAGTTTGTTTCTAAAGACCCACTTAGTTCCAATAACATGAGTTTCTTTGAGTCTTGGAACAAGATCCCACATGTCATTTCTGGAAAAAAGATTGAGTTCCTCTTGCATAGCCAGAATCCATTCTGAATCTTGAAGGGTTTCATCAACAGATGTAGGCTCTATCAGAGATACCAAACCCATAAGGGTTTCTTCAGAGGGCTTGAAAGAGGATATGGTTCTGATAGGTGATAAGTGCAAATTGTACCTATTTTTGTATATAAGTTTTGTTGCACTTATCCTTACTTTGTGTTAAAATTGGTTGAATAAACCCCACTTTGTGTGTAAATACGTTTACTTTACGTTTTCGGTGTATAGTGCGTTACCGTGTAAATATCATTGAGTTTAATTGATTTTCATTTATTTTTATAGGTGTTCCAGCAATGGGATTTTTCCATATTCATAAAAAGCATTGAATAAGCTTTCCAACGCTTCAAACCGTGCGTCAATCGGAGTTACGGTTCAAGAGTTATGAAGAAAACAAGTTCTGGTTTTCTGTCATGCTCGCTAGGCGAGCCCCCGTAGCGAACACTCGCTAGCTTGTTCGCTAGGCGAACCGGGGCGAACGAAAAGTTCCAGAATCGTGAAAAAACTCAACTTTAAGGCGGTTTACGTTCGCCTAGCGAACGGGGACTCGCTAGGCGAACCTGGAAAGTGAGATTTGCCTATTTCAACCATTTTTCATCATTTTTTATGTTATGTTTTTGGGGGAACTTTCTCCCAACTTCATCAAACATGTTTTAGGATTAGATTAACTTAGAAACAACATTGGATGATGCATCTTGATGATCCGGAGTAGGATTTACTTTAATCGGCTCCGACGAACCGTGAGAAATTTGTTCTTCTCCTTTCTTCTCTTTGTATCCTCTATTTGTTGATGTTTGGTATGTAAATCTCTTGATACCTATTGTATTTCATCTAATCTATGTTTATGAATATGTTTTGATTCTCTATTGATTGTTTGTCTTTGATTGATTATTTGTGGGTCGTGACAAAACCTATATCGAATCGTTAATCTTAGATTTTCATCTGTCAATGAGCAAGCTTTTGACAGGGGTTTGTGAATTGATATTCATTGTATCTTTTGTTGTATTGTGTTGATTAAGTAGCATGGGTAGCATGAGTAGGATCGATACGGTATTGCGAGGACGCGTGACAATAGCGATGAAGAACGACGTTCGTATACAGTTGGTAAATTAGTTGAATGCAGGGTTAATCATATGTTTGTATTCTGATTAGGGCTTTGTATATGAATTACTCATGAGTTTGACATGGATGTTATAGTAATATCTGTTTTGTCTGAACTCTAGAGATAGATTTAGACTTAACACTTGCGTGAGTATCAGTTCTTACTTCTCTGTGTTGTTGAGTTGCGTGAGACATCACCAATGAGACAATACCATTGTTCTCTCGACGTTGCGTTGGACATAACCTCTGTTGTGAGTGATACGTGAGGATATTAGACGAATGAGTGATTTGTGTATGAAATGGTCAGAAGAATGCATGTGTTATTGAGTGATCTCTATTGAGTTTCTCTTCTCCAAAGAATGTGTTATTGTTATTTACTTGCTTTTTGTTCCTTTAATTTTCCGCATTTGCTTTTGGGTTCGCTTTAAACCAGAACTTTTGATTCATGAGCTTAGAAATATAGAAACCTTTGAATGGCATTCTTTCTCTCGCACTGATCCCTGTGGAAACGACAAAACTGGGTTACTTATATATTTTTGCTTGCTGCTCTTCTAGCTTCAACAAATTGGCGCCGTTGCCGGGGATTGGTGTGTCGATATTGAGTTGCATCGCATAGTTTCTATGTTTTTAAGCTTCGTACATAATTGTCTATATTGTATATTTACTTGTATAATGGTGCATAGTTAGTTGGGGAGAGTTTGTTAGATGTCAAACATGTTATATATTTGTATGCAATACTTGGCATTTTTCATTTCTTTCCATGTGTAATGTATTGATTTTAGTGAGGAATGGTGTTGTTGTGCATTCATTGAAATATACTTGTGGTGCTTGTAATTTGTGTGCTAATGTGCAGGAATAGGCATAAAAAGATCAAGATTGTGTTACACAAATGTTGGAGGCAAGTTACCATTAAAGGAAGAAATCAACAACAGAATTCGCTAGGCGAGTGTTGGCGAAGATGCCAGCGAAGGTTCGCCTAGCGAACGTTTGCGAGAGTGCCAGCGAGGGGGTGGCAGAAAGTATGCAAAAACCTCCAGTAGGAAAACTAGGTAAATTCGCTGGGCGAGGGAGCCAGCGAATGCTCGCTGATGTGTTCGCGAGGCGAAGGTGCCAGCGAGGGGGTGGCAGAAACTTTCACTTTTGAAAACACCCAAACTTCGCTGGGCGAAGGTTGTAGCGAATGCTCGCTGATGTGTTCGCGAGGCGAAGGTGCCAGCGAGGGGGTGGCAGAAACTTTCACTTTTGAAAACACCCAAACTTCGCTGGGCGAAGGTTGTAGCGAAGGCTCGCGTCGCGAATGATTTGGTTCGCCTAGCCAACAAAGCTTAACAAGTGTACATACTTGTTAATAGTTGTTTTCCATAAGTGATTGTATATATTTGTTTTCCATCATGTTTATGTGTGTGTACATATTTTTGTTTTTGGTTTACGTTTGCTTAAGTGTTGCAGATTTTATTTGGTATCTACCGGTGAACGAAGCAACATGGAGGAGCTTGTACGTAAATAAGGTGTCGAGCTAACGACGTGAAACTAGCGCTTATTGGGAGGCGACCCAATGATTCTTGAGTTTGTACAGTTTTATGTTTAGTAGTATAGTTAATATAAAGTGACAATGGATGGAGTGAATGAGAGAAAGAACCAATTTTGAAAAACAAAATTTTCCTGCCCGTGCTTAGCGCGCGCAGAGGGCGCTTAGCGTGCCTTGTTTTGCAAAGAAAAATCTTTCATTTTCCATCCACTTTCACAAATTTTGGTTTTTATGTTTATTTAGTTTTAGTTCAATTTTGGGAGGTTGTTAGAATAATTTATGAGTTTGTTCTCAAGTTTTGTTTTTGATTAGCTTGAGGATGCATTGTGTGATTTTTCAATTTTGATTGTTTCAACAAGAAAATGTTATGGTAGTGTGAAAAGTTTAAAGAAAGTTGCATTGCGTTGGTTGGTGTTTATTACTTTTCTAGAACATAACATGTTTATGAACCTTAGGATTTGTACAAATTACATGTCTTTCATTCTCTTGCAATTTTTGTTCATTTATGAATCACCTTAGTTCATAGCCCCATGTGAGGAAACCTCCATTGTTTACTAAATGCTTGGATGACTGATAAGCTTTGTTTAATTCGTTTGATTCATGCTTTATCTTCTGATTATTGTGATTTTGTGGAAGCATTAGAAATGATCAAGGCATTTGTTTATATTGAGCACAACCAGTATCCAAAAGTATCTTACCCGTGAGTAGTGAGAATTTGTTAGCCCCTTTGAGACTAAAACTGTTTAGATCTCATTTTTAGTGATGAACTTGGTTTATGTACATAATTTGCAAGTTTGGTTCATCATTGAATTTAGTGAGTTTCTAATATTTCTTCTTGAACCTTTGAAATTGTATACTTTGATTTCCTTGCCGTAAAAAGCAAGGAGCATTCACTTGAGGTTTGGTTGAATTCAAGTTGGGGAGAATGAAAAAGAAGTGGTAAGTTGCTTGAAACTTTTGAAAAAGTTCAAACAAGCATGAAAAGAAAAAGTGTAAATATGAATGTGAAAAACAAAAGAAAAAGAATGCTTGTTTGAATGAGAAAAATAGAGTGAAATAATTGTGCATAAAGGTAGTTTGAGAAGGTTTGTGGTAAAAGAATGAGAATGGTGAATGAAGTTGTAATGTGTAAATATCATTTACCGGCAATTTCGATTCAATGGCCTGTAGAAATGTCCCTTTATTGTGAACCCGACCTAGCTACAACCCTTAAAGCCCTTAGTGATCTTTTTTCTTCCATATTTTCATTTTTGATTGTTAGATGTTGTATGAATTGAATTGTTATTTGCATTGTTTGTCAGATGAGTGAAATTTCCCCGCGGTTGCAAACGCGCATTAATTTCTTCATTCTTATTTGAAGTGGAGTGATAGGTGTGATTCATTCTTGAACATGTATTGCTTTTGGATGTTGACATTTGTTTTGTGCTTAGACTTTGTTTCATATTCGTGGTGTCGTTGTAGTTTAGTGGTAAGCATTGCTTTGCATGTACTTTTGATATTTGTACCATACGTTTATTCTCCGTTTGTAAAAACTTGTTGAGCATGATTTCTTGATAATTGCTTTTGTTTCTTTGAGTTGATTGACTTTTGTTTGAGGACAAACAAAATAATAAATTGGGGAGAGTTTGATAAGTGCAAATTGTACCTATTTTTGTATATAAGTTTTGTTGCACTTATCCTTACTTTGTGTTAAAATTGGTTGAATAAACCCCACTTTGTGTGTAAATACGTTTACTTTACGTTTTCGGTGTATAGTGCGTTACCGTGTAAATATCATTGAGTTTAATTGATTTTCATTTATTTTTATAGGTGTTCCAGCAATGGGATTTTTCCATATTCATAAAGAACATTGAATAAGCTTTCCAACGCTTCAAACCGTGCGTCAATCGGAGTTACGGTTCAAGAGTTATGAAGAAAACAAGTTCTGGTTTTCTGTCATGCTCGCTAGGCGAGCCCCCGTAGCGAACACTCGCTAGCTTGTTCGCTAGGCAAACCGGGGCGAACGAAAAGTTCCAGAATCGTGAAAAAACTCAACTTTAAGGCGGTTTACGTTCGCCTAGCGAACGGGGACTCGCTAGGCGAACCTGGAAAGTGAGATTTGCATATTTCAACCATTTTTCATCATTTTTTATGTTATGTTTTTGGGGGAACTTTCTCCCAACTTCATCAAACATGTTTTAGGATTAGATTAACTTAGAAACAACATTGGATGATGCATCTTGATGATCCAGAGTAGGATTTACTTTAATCGGCTCCGACGAACCGTGAGAAATTTGTTCTTCTCCTTTCTTCTCTTTGTATCCTCTATTTGTTGATGTTTGGTATGTAAATCTCTTGATACCTATTGTATCATCTAATCTATGTTTATGAATATGTTTTGATTCTCTATTGATTGTTTGTCTTTGATTGATTATTTGTGGGTCGTGACAAAACCTATATCGAATCGTTAATCTTAGATTTTCATCTGTCAATGAGCAAGCTTTTGACAGGGGTTTGTGAATTGATATTCATTGTATCTTTTGTTGTATTGTGTTGATTAAGTAGCATGGGTAGCATGAGTAGGATCGATACGGTATTGCGAGGACCCGTGACAATAGCGATGAAGAACGACGTTCGTATACAGTTGGTAAATTAGTTGAATGCAGGGTTAATCATATGTTTGTATTCTGATTAGGGCTTTGTATATGAATTACTCATGAGTTTGACATGGATGTTATAGTAATATCTGTTTTGTCTGAACTCTAGAGATAGATTTAGACTTAACACTTGCGTGAGTATCAGTTCTTACTTCTCTGTGTTGTTGAGTTGCGTGAGACATCACCAATGAGACAATACCATTGTTCTCTCGACGTTGCGTTAGACATAACCTCTGTTGTGAGTGATACGTGAGGATATTAGACGAATGAGTGATTTGTGTATGAAATGGTCGGAAGAATGCATGTGTTATTGAGTGATCTCTATTGAGTTTCTCTTCTCCAAAGAATGTGTTATTGTTATTTACTTGCTTTTTGTTCCTTTAATTTTCCGCATTTGCTTTTGGGTTCGCTTTAAACCAGAACTTTTGATTCATGAGCTTAGAAATATAGAAACCTTTGAATGGCATTCTTTCCCTCGCACTGATCCCTGTGGAAACGACAAAACTGGGTTACTTATATATTTTTGCTTGCTGCTCTTCTAGCTTCAACAATAGGTTCAATTTTGTCTCCCATAATTAATTCTTGAGAGTGTGAAAATACTTGTCAGTGCCTTCTCAGAGGTGTAGGAGCTTTAACTACTTCTGGTTGAGTAGCTTTAGAGTCTTTGGCCTCAAATTCTTTTCCTTATGGAGTCTTTTCTTTAGAACCTGAATAAGTTATCTCAAAATCTGCAAATTTCTTAACTAACTTTGACTTTTCAGGGTCAAGCTTATCATCGAATCTGACATGGATTGATTCTTTAATAATTTGTGTCTGAATGTTATACACTTTATAGCCTTTTGAGCGTTCAGAGTATCCTAACATGATGCACTTTTGTGCCTTAGAATCAAACTAACCCAGATTCTCTTTAGTATTCAATATAAAACAAGCACATCCAAACAGATGAAAATAAGAAATGTTAGGTTTCCTATTCTTCCACAATTCATAGGGAGTCTTACCCATAATAGGTCTTATAGAGATTTTGTTCTAAATGTAATATGTTGTGTTGATTGCCTCAACCCAGAAGTGTTTGGCCACATTAGTCTCGTTGATCATGGTCCTTGCCATTTCTTGCAAAGTCCTATTATTCCTTTCTAAAACTCCATTCTATTGTGGAGTTCTAGGGTAGATGAAATCATGGTAAATTCCATTTTCATCAAAGAGTTTCTCAAGATATTTGTTTTCAAATTCACCACCATGGTCACTTCTGAATTTTACAATTCTGAGATCTTTCTCATTTTGCACTTGAGAGTGGAAGGTAGAAAACACAGAATGTGACTCATCCTTGGGTCTGTGAAATTTCACCTATGCCCATCTACTGTAGTCATCAATAATGACTACTCCATACTTTTTGCCATTGACATAGGCAGTTTTCACTGGCCCAAACAAGTCAATATACAGAAGCTCCAATGGTATGGAGGTTGATACAACATTCTTAGCATTGAAAGAGGTTTTAGAAAACTTTCCTTTCTGATATCCTTCACAAAGAGCATATGAATCATACTTCAGATTTGACTGGCCTCTGACAAGATTAACTTTGTTCAGCTGAGAAATCCTTCTCATGCTAACATGACCCAATCGTCTCTGCCATGTTCATTGCTCTTCATTAACAGATATAAGACATTTTACATTCTGATTCTTCAAATTAGAAAGTTTAATCTTATAAATGTTGTTCTTAATTTTTCCATTAAAAAGAACAGAGCCATCCTTTTGACTAAAAACTTTACAGGACTTCTGATTAAAAATAATGTCATAACCATTGTCACTTAATTGACTTATGGACATGAGGTTATGCATTAATCCTTCAACAAGAAGTACATTAGTAATGGAAGGGAGATTATTGTTACCTACTGTTCCGGAGCCAATGATCTTCCCTTTCTGATTACCTCTAAAACCTATGACGCCTTTAGGCTTAAGTTCCAGGTCTTGGAACATATGCCTTCTTCCTGTCATATGTCGTAAGCATCCAAAGTCTAGGTACCATGATTGGTGTCTTAACTCCGCTGCTAAGGATATCTGCAATATAGATTATTTTGTCCTTAGATACCTACATCTTTTTGGGTTCTTTAGAGTTAGTTTTCCTAGAGTCTTTTACAACTTTGGGTTTTTGAGCAAGATATCTATACATGAATGCATGATTAGAACGAACATGAGTTTTTGCTTTAGCCTTAGGTTTAGAAACTCCTTTACCTTTGGGACTAGCATCATTTTGTTTCCCATGAGGAACAAAATGAGATTCAAGAGTATTAGGCTTACCATCTTTTTCAGAATCAGATTCTTCATCAGAATCATAGCCAATACCCTTGTCCCTTTCCTACTGATGCCATAAATCATGGAAGCCATTAAGCTTATATTCAAGATTCTAGCAAGACATTTCTGGAAAGATTTATCATACATCTGCATGATGTCACCAGAACCTGTAGAGGCTTTAGAAATGACTTTCTGTTCAAGTTTAAGACTCTTGCTTGAAGGCATGATGTTGTTTTTCAAAATTAGATTTTCATCCTTCAAACTTGAGAAATCTTTCTGAAGCTTACAGTAGGCTTCTCATTCAGATACATGAATCTTCTTCAGATCCTTGTATTTGTTCAGAAGGTTCTGATATTTTCCCAGAACTTCAGATAGGCTGGATTCAAGTTCAAAACGAGAGAGTTTAGAAAATACCTCTTCAGAATCTGACTCAGATTATGATTATCTTGCTTCTCATGAGCTTTTGTGAATGACATAAGAGCCACATTTTCTTGCTCTTCTTCAGAATCATCTTTAGAAGATTCTAAATTATCTCAGGTAGCCATGAGACCATTCTTCTTCCCTCAGAAGTCTTTCTTCTTGGGTCTGTCATTCTTTAGCTTGGGGCAGTTATTCTTATAGTGACATGGATCCTTGCATTCATAACAAATGGCTTCTTTGTTGGCTCCAGCTTTCTTGAATCTAGAAGTAGACTCAGAACAACCACCCGCCCTTCGTTGTCCTTTGAACTTGCCTTTTCTTTTCTTCCAGAGTTGATTCACGCGTCTAGAGAGGAGAGGCAATTCATATTCTTCTTATGGTTCTTCTTCAGACTCCTCATCAATATCAGCATGAAGAGTTTTTGTCTTCTCAGATCTTCCAAAAAATTTTAGAGCAACAAACTTGCTCTTTTCCTTGGGCTCATCATCTTCGAGCTCAATCTTATGACTTCTTAAGGAGCTAACCAGTCCCTCAAGAGAGGTGTTGTTGAGAACCTTTGATAACTTCAGAGCAATTACCATAGGTCTTCAATGCTTAGGTAAGCTTCTGATGATCTTTTTGACATGATAAACAGTAGAATACCCTTTTTCCAGAACCTTAAGCTCTGCGAAAACTGTTTGAAACCTTGAGAACATATTCTCAACTGTTTCATCGTCCTCTATCTTAAACGCTTCATATTTTTGAATCAAGGCAAGAGCCTTGGTTTCTTTCACTTGTGTGTTTCCTTCATGTGTCATTCTCATAGAGTCAAATATAGATTTTGTTGTATCTATGTTGGTGATAGTTTCATACTCAGTGTATGAAATGACATTTAACAAGATGGTTCTCACTTTGTGATGATTTTTGTAATCCTTTTTTATGTTGATCCATCATTACTCTTCTTTCGATCTTGTTGCCACTTGCATCTATTGGGTGTACGTAGCCATCGACTACCATATCCTATAGATCTACATCGTGACCTAGAAAGAAGCTTTTTATTATGTCATTCCAATAGTCAAATTTATCTCTATCAAAAACTGGAGGTTTAGCATATTAGTGATCTCTATCATTAGTTTAAGCAACTAGAGGTGGAATGGCAGCCATAGTGTTTCACGTTGGATCTTTATCTGACACTGTTAGGTGTTTGATAATCTTATTAATACCAGAACTGAAACTCTAATGTCAATTGAAGGTTACGGGAAACACAAGAACGGGTGGGTTGTCGGGGGGGGGGGGGGGGGGATTGAATTAGGTTTCTAAAAAATCAATGTTATTTCAAAACTAATTCAACAAACAAGAACGAGAATAATAAAAATAACAAGTTATTTTTATCCTGGTTCGCTGATAAATAATCTACCTTCAGTCCACCCACCAAGGTGATTTCACCTTCTCAAAAGGATTTAATCCACTATAATCAACCTGATTACAGAGACCACAAAGACAACTGTCTTTGTCTTCTTGAGTATACAGACTAAACCCTAGTCACTCAAGGTACTTACTCAAACAAATTTGAGATTTTACAACTGTGTTTACAAATATTGCTTCTACAAAGATGATTAACACAAAGTTAAAGTACATGTAAAATATTCACACAATATGAACAAAAGTTCTATGTGTGTGTATACAATATTCACAAGAAAAACATTAGAGAGTTTGGCAGCTTGAATAATAGCAGTGAAAAACTTGTGAATTAACAGCTCGTTCCATTCTTCAAGTCTTCCTTTTATAGCCAAGGAAAGATCCATTGGAGGGTAAAATGGTAAACTTCAGATATGAGATGGTGCCTTGAATATCAGTCATTAAGGTGGGAGACAAAATCGTACAACATAAATGTCCATATTCCACTAAACCTGCGTAGTGGAAGAAATGTTTTGATCTTGTAAGAGGTACTATTTGTCTCTCATCTAACAGTCTATTTTTGTCATCATCTAAGTATCAGAGACTTCTAAAAGCAAATAATTGAATCATGGTTAGAAGAGTCAAGGGCCTTGTTGAGAACCTTCAGAACTATAATCTTTAGAGTCTTGGCATTGTTCCTCAGAACTTGGTCTTCAGAGTCTTCAGCACTTCATTCTTCAGAGTCTTCAAGTCTTGAGCACAGAGTCTACCAAACCTTCAGAGGCTGACTAGTTAGAATCTTGATCAGAGGCTTTAGCAAGAACGTTCTTCAGAAGCATTTTCTAACAGCTTTCTCGATCTTGACGCTGCTTGTTACTCTACAGAGTCAGACTGTGCTTAATTCAAAATCTGACGACGTCACCCATCAATGCTTCAGAGTCAGAACCTGTAAATTAAAAACTACACACTTGACATAATCATTAGTATACAAAATTGTTCTTTAAGAGTCAATGTAATGTTATTATCAAAACTAAAGGCCAGATGCAGAACCAAATCTTGGTCTAATAAAAAATTGGTTGAATATGAATGTATTTAAAATGAAATGTTACCATGAAATGGTTTTGTGAAAAGGTGTTTACGATTCAACATTTTTCAAATTTGACTTAGGTGCAATCGATTGCATAAAAACAACAATCCATTGCATGAAACAATAACACGTGAAAATTCGAAATATGCCTGATGCAATCGATTGCACAGATACTACAATCGATTGCACTGCTTTAAAAATGAAAACTTTTCCTGATACAATCGATTGCACATATACTACAATCGATTACACTGCTTTAAAAATGCTTTTTTCAAACTGGCAGTGGCTAGACCATTTTTTATACAATCGATTGCTGCCATAGTGCAACCGATTGTCATCCTTTAAGGTTTGAAAATTTTCCTATGAATTTGAACCAATCTTATGCAACATTTATATATTCAACCAAGACAATAGATGAACTTTGAAAATCATTTAAATGGTTCAAATACGAAATAGCTTTTTCAATGCATGATTAAAAGACTTTGAGCACTAAAAGAATGTATATGATATGGAAGTTTCATATAACTTAAATGATGAATAGAAACTTGATTGCCCTATTCTTCAAGCTTTGACTTCTTTTTATTGATGTGTTTGTCTTCGTCAAAACTATAACCAAAGATAAGAAGAACTCTTCTTTACATCAACACGGCCAATTATTAGAAAGGGACTCCATTCCTTCTAAAATCTTCCTGATGCACGAAGCTTATATATATATATATATATATATATATATATATATATATATATATATATATATATATATATATATATATATATATATATATATATATATATTGGAACGTGCTAAATGGAGGTAACATTTCAAATTCAATTTTATATTACTATTTTTCTTCAAATACTGACTTGAGTATTAGAGTGCTAACATTGTAAGTTTCCAACTCCACCGCACCTGGAAGCCTTGATCTGCCATCACCACGGTCCAAGATCATAAAATTTTCAACATCTACTATTTCTAGTTCTCGAACATAACAAACCCTAAGATTCTCTACTTTATGGACATTAATTGATTGATATATTGCTTAGGTCCATTAGGATTTTGCTAATATTGAATACCATCCGACTAATTTGGGATCTTTTGCTAGAATCGCTGTTTCTATTCATCCCCAACTCCTCAAAAACCCTAGTTCTCGTATCCCATTCCTTTGTTTTGATGTCCTCTCATTCTTCGTTTCAATCTTCTTAGATTTTTCTTTCGTTTTTGGATATATGTTGCAATGGTTTGTTATCAATAATTTAAGAAACTCTATTATTACGCTTTGTATCCATAGTTCTGAAGGTTTCATCTCTATTCTTCATCACCATATCTACTAAAGCTTTACAACCTATAAGAATTTTCACGTTTTTTAACTTCATTTGAATTGTTATGCGAAGAGCATTTTATATAATTTGACCTTCTGTTGCAAGGGCATTGTTATACTCTTTCTGCTTCTGAATAAACTTTGACGATATATTAGAATTTGACTTGAATCTAATTCAATTTACAAATCAATTCTATAAGGTGATAATTGATTGACGTTTTCTCTTATTTAATGATGTACACTCATAACACTAATGACAAAGAATTTAATTGAAATACACTGACAGTGTAAAAGGATTTTACACTGTCAGTTAATCATAGACGTTGGATCTTAGAAAAAAATTGATTTTTATTTTAACTATAAAAAAAGTAATGCAAATGGATGAGGGTAATGAATTGACAATGTAAATTTTTTTTCCGCATAGTAATTAATCTCAATGAGAAAATGGTGGGTAGGATAGCTCAATTGACAATTGTTATTTGAGTTAGAGGGTTACAAGCTGAGTTGAAAGAAATGTAAACAAGGTTGTTGATGTTTATAAATCAACACCTTTTAAAAAAATCTCAATGGCAAATCACTTGTGAAAAAGACCATTAAAATTATAGAAAGCCAAATAAAAAATATAACTTGTTAAACGAAAAAAATATATTGTCCTAAAGAGATCATTTATGTGAATGTTATCTTGGAATATATTGATGGAAAGTTGGTGGAAACCACATTAGCATATCAAAATAAAAGTCAACTATACAAAAGAGAACAATAGAAGAAGATAATGGATTTACATATGTATACATATGTAATCTTTAGACCTATTGCATTCATTATTTGATGTCATGAAATGGAACTAGAATTTGTCTGTAGTCACCAATTTGACTCACGTATGGTAATTAGATCGTGATCCAACGGTTTAAATATTATGATGAAGAGCTTAAACATGTGTTACCCTGAAGTACAGTCCAAATAAATCATCATGTAAAGATATAAATCGATGACTAGATACGTGTGGCGTATGCAATGGTTGGTTTTTGAAATTGAATGGGTTAGACGGCTACTACGTTAAATAATTCGAATCGTGTGGCCTACAACACGTGTGAGAAGCATGGAGAATAAGCATAAGACTGCTATTTTGAGATCAGGTATCCTACTTTGACATCACAATTTTGACAACATGCATTTCACTGTATTTATACGTTTTTTTTTACAAACTTTTTTAAAATAAAAAAGTTTTATTTATAAAAAAATATTTTTAATTTTTTTTTAACATATATATAAAGTTGTGTGTCATTTAACCAACTTTACCATTACATTAACCATAAAAAGATATATAATATTAACAATTTATTTTGCTTATAATTTATCAAACACTTTCACCACTTTATTAAAAAAATCATAATATTAACCACTTTCTGATATTTAATTATAAAATGTGTAACATTGATTTTATTATTTAAGATGTTTTTATAATTGAAAAATCATTAAGAAAATTATAATATTTATTAACCAATAGTATAAGAAGATCCTAAATCTCACGTCAATTAGAATGTGTTTGTTTCAAGGTTGTAAAAATATTTTTGGGAATATGATCATGGGAATACAACATTCTCATGCTTGATTCAATTTTTAAAAAATTATTTCAAGGCCAAGAATTTTATTTATCCATAATTTTTCTTTTTGTATTGTGAGGTTTAAAGTGTAAAGTGTTGGAATCCAACATTTCATGGCGAGGAACATTTTGAACTATGCCACAATCTCAACCCACCATTCCCTAATTTTTACAGACTTGTTCTTCTTTTGGCTCTTGCATGCCGTGCACCACAACCCCATTCGATCATGGGGAAACTTTCAAAAAATTGTTTATTCATTCTTCATGCTTTTATGAACATTTCTTGTTATGATGGTCATCACGTAACATCCATAATTTACAAACGTTGCAGAGATGTCTAGTTAGAGTTATTTGAGGTGCAACAAAACTTTACACAATCGCCTATACTTCTGCTATACTTTACTAAAAATCATGCAATATAATTAAAAATCTAGCTAAAGGACTATAAAAACAACGAAGAAATACTAGTATGAAAAATTGTCATCAGAACTTCAAACTTGAACAATTACTTATCCTAAAGTAACGTGATTGTAAATTGAAAATCTATACTAACAAACTTACTCAATTATTGATAATCTTAAATTTTAATGCTTCTTATCAGCATATTGAAATCATAAGTCTAACTTCAATGATTTTGTTCTAATGTTACTTCAATTTAGACAAATCAAAGTAACTCTTTTCAACTTTCAGTTACACTCAACTTTTCCTCTTTCTTACAAGTTCGCTCAAGTGAAAATCAAGGTGATCACTAAATCCCTACACAATTTCCATTTATCATCGGCTTGAAATTTTTTAAGCAGTTAATAAGACCAATAATGTAGCACACACTTTTGAGGTCTTTAAGAATTGTAATGTGGCTAAGTTAATTGTGAGAAAACTTTAGAAATTGTAGGATTATTACTTTGGAGTTCCACACCTCGTCCTTAAATCACATGATTACATTTTAACCATAAGATTAAATTCAGGAAGTGGTATTAGCATTATAGAGACTTAACTTTTCTTTCTATTCACAAAGTTACCCTAGCTTCTTTTATTTATATTGTCGTTTTTTATGGGTACCTTTTTTATTTTATTTGACAACAATTATATCAAAGTTTCTTTATTTTCATTAATTAAGATCACCATCCAAAAATTAAAAGGTTTCTATTCTATGAGAAAGCCCAAACTTAAAATTATTTTAAGGGTGAGGGTTATGTGGGGGTGAAGGTGTGCTGGAGAGGTAGTTTTTTCTACGTGGTAAACATTTATTCCTCTTGTCTTTTGAGCATGAAGAGGAACCTTTGGAGAGATTTGTTGGAGTTAAAGGCTTCATTCACAGACGGCGAATGGTGCCTTGGGGGAGATTTTAATGCTACGGCGAATGATTGGGAGAGGAAGGGAAGGACGATGGGTAGTAGATCGACCGAATCAAGGGAGTTCACGGATTTTATTATGAAATGCGATTTGTTTGATGTCCCGTGTAAAGGAAAGAAATTCTCTTGGTTTAGTAGTGACGAAGCTTCGATGAGCCGGATAAATCGTTTTTTACTCTCTGAGGATGCGATTGATAAATGGGGGTGGTGGGCCAATATATTGGGAATAGAGATATTTCGGATCATTGCCCCGTTTGGCTTGTTGCGAATGCTTCGAATTGGGGCCCAAACCCATTTCGAGTGAATAATGAGTGGTTCAACAACAAGGATTTCCTTCCGTTTGTGGAAAAGGAGTGGAAAAAGTTGCGAGTTAATGGTAGAGGAGATTATGTTCTTAAGGAGAAGTTTAGGCTTATTAAGGATAGTCTCAAAAGGTGGAATATCGAAAGCTTCGGTAAGTTTGACTTGGATGTAGACAAGTGTGTTAAGGTGATGAATGAAGGAGACGATATGGCGGATGAGGCTAGCGGGGTACATTCGGATGATATTTTAATTGGTAGGAAGAAAGCTTCGAGTCTTTTTTGGTTAAATCTTAGAATAAAGGAGAACATGCTCATCCAAAAGTCTCGGATTAAGTGGCTTAATGATGGTGATAACAATAGTAGGTTTTTCCATAGTGTTATGAAAGAAAGAAGGAGAAGAAATTACATTGGCCATATCAACTCGGATAGAGGGTTGTTATCTACAGTTAAGGAAGTTAAAGAGGAAGTGAAATCGCATTTTGCTTTCAAATATGTGGATTCGGAGACTAATAGGCCTTTGTTGGAAGGGGTGTCTTTCAAGATGCTTAGCGGGATGGAGAGGGATAATCTTGAGCGACCGTTTTCGGAGGATGAAATCAAGGAGGCCGTTTGGAGTTGCAATGGATCTAAAAGTCCGGGGCCCGATGGATTTTCTTTTATTTTCATCAAGAAGTGTTGGTTCTTCCTTAAAGAGGACTTTTGTCGTTTCTTTTTTGATTTTCATGGAGGAGCTATGTTGTCAAAGGCCATTGGTTCGCCTTTTTTTACGTTGATTCCTAAGGGCGTTAATCCTTTGGGGCTTGACGATTTTAGACCGATTTGCTTGGTTGGGTGTTTGTACAAGGCATTTTCTAAGCTTTTGGCGTCTAGACTAAAGTTGGTTTTAAATTCTATTATCTCAACCTCGCAAAGTGCTTTCGTTACGGGAAGGAAAATGTTAGATGGAGTTTTGGTTGCTAACGAACTCGTTGACTATGTGAGTAAGGAGAAGTGAGCATGTACGCTTTTCAAGGTTGATTTCGAGAAAGCATATGATAAAGTGTGTTGGGATTTCCTTAGGTACATGATGAAAAGGATGGGTTTTGGGGAGGTGTGGATGCGGTGGATGGAGGCAACTATTTTTTCTAGCAATATGTCGATTCTAGTCAATGGGAGCCCGACTAAGGAGTTTAAAGTGGAAAGGGGGTTAAGACTAGGAGATCCCCTTTCCCCGTTTCTATTCGTAATGGTGGTGGAGGGCCTTTCGGGTTTGGTTAGGAGGTCGGTTTGCTTGGGCGATTTTTCCGGCATCAATGTGAAAGGCAAGTGTTTCATCGATATTCTTCAATTTGCGGACGATACTCTTTTGATTGGTGATGGTAGTTGGAAGCATTTGTAGGCTATCAAAGCGGTTCTTAGAGCTTTTGAATTGGTGTCAGGTCTTGGTATCAATTTTCACAAAAGCAAAATTATTGGTATTAACGTTACTTCCAACTTCTTAGAAGCGGCCACTTCATTCCTTTCTTGTGCGACGGAGAGAAAATAGTTTTCTTTTCTTGGTATTCCTATTGGTCATAATCCTCGTAAGATTTCTACGTGGATTCCATTGGTTTCGAAATTGAAAAGAAGATTATCTTGTTGGTACGGTCGTTTTTTGAGTTTTGGAGGAAGAATCACCTTGCTCAAATCGGTGCTTAATAGTCTCTCAATTTTCCATCTTTCTTTCTATAAGGTGCTAGTTAAAATTTGTAAAGATATTATCAAGATCCAAAGCGGTTTTTTATGGGGAGGGACGGATGCGTCTAGAAAGATTCATTGGTTAAATTGGGACTCCCTTTGCCTTCCGCTCGACAATGGGGGGTTTAAATTTGAAGAGGTTAGATGATTTTAATGTTGCTCTTCTTAATAAATGGAGATGGAGAATCATGGTAGGGTCAGAGGATTTGTGGTTCAGAATGTTGAAAGCTCGATATGGCGATATCAAGATGTTAATGATGCATCGGGGCAGTGTGACTGTGAAGGGGCTTTCAATGTCGGCTTGGTGGAGGGATTTGATGTCGATCGGTGGCTTTTATTCCGAAGATATTCTGGTTAATAATTGTCGTTTTGATGTAGGAAATGGCTTCGGAATTCCATTTTGGCATGTTAACTGGACTGGGCCGGATAGTTTAAAGAATATTTTTCCGGATGTCTTTTCTCAGTCGCACTTAAAAAATGTTGCAGTGGCTGGAATGGGAGGGTGGGTGGACGATGTGTGGGAGTGGGGGGATTTAGGGATTTCTAACAGTCTGTTTTCTGCAGGTTTTTCGCATGATTTGGAGGACGTTGGAAATGCTATGGATGCTGATTTTCATCATTCTGTTTTGGAAGCAGGTGCAATTAGAAGTTCTGGTTGTAGTGTCACAGATCCCATAATTTCTACTTCTGTTAATAGTGAGAGTTCCAGCACTATTGATGTCGATTGCTGGGATGAGCCAGTAGTCCTTGAAGCGTCGCAGGAGGCAGAAGGTTCTGTGATGTGTGACGGACACAATGGAGTCTGCAGTGACGTTGCTGATCCGATAGCCTAACCTTCTGGTATTGGTCTTGACTGCATCAGTGAGGGGTCCAGATTCGAGGTCCAGGGCGTTATGGTTGGTCCTCATGCAGCTGTTCAGGCGGCGGGTAGCACAACCCTGCCAGTTCGTTTTGCTGGCATTAGCACTGCAGTCGCAGCTACTTCATTGTCGTTGGGTACTTTGTCAGCTGTTGAGGAGTTGGGCCAGTTGCTTTCACAGTTCAGGCCGAAGAGAGGGGAGGATGATAAAGTTCGGTGGCAGTTGGAGATAAATAATCGATTTTCTGTCAGCTCATTTTATCGGAAGGCAGTTACTCATTATATTCCTTATGGGCCGGAGAACAGAAACGACAAAGTTTTTAATTTTGTTTGGAAAATCGTGGCTCCTTTGAAGGTAAAAGCTTATGGATGGAGATGCCTTCTTAACAGATTGCCGACGAAGGATCTCCTTTTCGTTCGCCGAATTCTTCCTCCTTCGAGCGATGCTAAGTGTGTTTTATGCAATACTTCTAACGAATCTCTGGATCATCTTTTGCTTTTTTGTCCAGTGGCAAAAACGGTTTGGATTGAGGTCGCAGAGTGGTTGGGTTACCGGGATTTGACTCGGAATGATATCAAGGAAAGTTTCCTTCTTTGGTATTTTTATTGTAAATCTAAGCATGTGAAGGAGGGGAGAGAGGGAGGCGTGTGGTTGGCGGTATGTTGGAACTTATGGAATCTTCGTAATGAGGTCATTTTTAAGAAAGTGAGATGGAATATTGTGGATATCGTTTGGAAGGGGAAGTTTACGATTTGGAGATGAACTTTCATTGATGATATTACCTATCCCAATTGCAACTTATACGAATTTGATAAAAATCCTTTGTTTTATCTAGCTTAAGTTTCAATTGGTTGGTAATTTTTCCTCATTTAGTGCTTCGCGCTTCTTCCTTTGTAATGTGGTTGAGTACCCATATTACTCTTTTTAATGTCATCTTGATTATTAAAAAAAAATACGAGAATATTCATTTATCGATTACAAAAAAAAAAATTATTTCGAAGATTAGATTGTTTTATTCACTACCTAACTCCAAAGAGATATAGGTGAATAATTCATTTAGAATAATAGCTTGTAATGTGGTTGTGATCGCAAGGAAAGAGATTAGGCTCAAAGTTACTATCAAAGTGATAATATCATAAATGGGTGGCTTAAAAAGACTCATATTGCCAACAAGTATGCCTTAAGACGTATAACAATATGAAAAATCAACCATGCTGAAAAAAGTTGCAAGTTTGAGAAAATAAACAGATGCCTGGATACTCTTTTACACATGAAAATGTGAGAGTGAGTTATTTTAGGTTCAAATCTCACAAGCTTATATTTCTTGTAGTTCAGCAACCAACATTTGGGAATCAATCCGTTTTTTTTAATAATCAATTTTATAAATTTCCAGGCCAACCAGCCTCAAATAAACTGTTTTACAACTTCTGCGATTTAGTAGGAAAAAAAACATGAAGTAAAACTAACTTCTGCAAGTAGCCATACTCCTTTTTCCTCAGACTAGATCCAAGCATGTCTAACAATTACGATATCAGTAGAAGTCAAAAGGCATCTTGTACCAATTGTAAAAAGTACCACAAGAATTCTTTTTGGTATTCAACTCTTTCCAGCTCCAAGTTCTTTGGACAATTTGTTGTGATATTTCCTTAGGATCCACGACTTGGTCTTTGAAAACCACTAAATTCCTATTTCTCCATAAACACCAGCATGAAACAAGCCATATGAATAACGATGGAGTTCCGATCCCTGGGAATTTGGCCCAACAAAGAAATGATTATATACAGTTCAATCCAATTGGGAATTGCACTCCTAACCACGATTCAATTTCCCTCCATACTTGTTTCATTTTAGGGCATGATAAGAAGATATGATATATATCTTCAAGACATTGGCAGCAAAACACACAGGTCATCAGATTAGGATCAAGAATAATACCTCTATTGACGAGATTGTCGCGTGTTGGTAGCCTGTTTAACAATAGTCTCCACCCAAAAATTCTGATCTTTAACGGAATTCCTATCTTCCATATTCTATCCAATGCTTCCTTCGTACCGTTGTCGATCATCACTTCCTCCTCCTTCTGACATAATGCTGAATAGCAAAGTTTCACACTGAATTTGAAGTCTGCTCCTCTTGGCCAAATAACTAAGTCTTCTTCTAATAAGTTCAACATTGTTTCATTCAGTGATTGGATCAACCTTGCAGCAGATCCCCCATCACCAATATGCAGTATCACATTTGTCCCAAAGAGGTCCCATATCCATTTGTTGTTGCTCCAATAACCACAATCCTTGATGAGCACATTCTGACAAGGAGAGGAATCATATAAATTCGTGTATTGAAGTTTGAGTGGCCTTCCTCCTAACCATCTGGCATGCCAAAATAGGGAAGCTCCTCCATTTCCCACTTTCCATGACAACGTGTTAAAGATGCCCTGTTCATTTGTAAGATCTGCCAATTTATTAAGGTCCTTCCACCAACTCGACCAGCTTCTTGGACTGTTGCTTAACTTTTTTAGAAAGCTTGAAAGGTAATTCGTGACATACTTTTCTTTGAGCACGACACCCCAAATAGTGTCCTGATCATTAAGCTCCCTCTAAATCCATTTAGCTATTAAAGCACGGTTGAAAATCGAGACGTCCTTTATGCCCAGGCCACCAAGGTTTCTAGCTTTGCAAACTTGGGACCATTTCACCCAAGAGATACTATTCTTTTCTAAGTCTCCTCCCCACAAGAATTATCTTTGAATTGCTTTGATTTTTCTCAAGATAGTTGTCGGAGCCAAGAAAAAGGAAAGATAGTGAATTGGCATATTTGTAATGATTGAATTAATTAAAGTAACACAACCTCCAAGGGACAACAATCTTCCTCTCTAAGAAGCCAAGCGAGCTTTGATTGATGATATGACAGGTTCCCAATATGCAATTGATTTATGGTTACCACCCACTGATAAGCCCAGGAATCTAAATGGAAAACTTACCACTTTACAAGAGAGGAAATCTGCTGCAGTTTCAATTCTTTCCCTATCTAAAACCATGCCAATTAAGTTACTCTTGCTGAAATTCACCTTCAGTCCTGACAATACTTCCATGCCTCTCAAAATTGATTTGATCGCCCATAAATTAGACCACAAATCATCACAGATAAATAGTGTATCGTCAGCAAATTGTAGTAAACATACTGAAGTTACTTCATCTACCATTATGCCCTGCAGAATGTTAGTGTTTACTGCATTTCTCACCAGTAAAGCCAAACTCTCAGTAACAAGTACAAAGAGAAAGGGAGATAATGGATCTCCCTGTAGGAGGCCCTTATCAATCTTGATGGTGAACCTGTCATTGCTGAACCCAATCTCAGGACAAGGAGATTGATGTTCAACATCAGAAATCGCCATATCATGCCGACAAAGTATGGTAACTTAACATCATTCCCTGCTCATAACTTTGATTTCCATGAATCTCACACTTTTCAAAAATTGGATTCTCTTATTTTTTTTTACTCTAGACCCATATACCCAGACTTAGTTAGAGAATTTTTTGCTAACCTATCCATTGCTACTAGTTGTATTCTCTCATCCAAAGTTAAGAACAAAGACATTATGTTGTCTTTGAACGAATTTGGAAAGTGTTTGAATGTCTTCCATAAAGGTCAACACATTCAGTAAGGGTATGTTCCATAATGGCCAGGATATAGCAAGGTAGACTACTATTTCAGCATTTCTCGTTTGACTCAACAAGAGATTTTAAGTAAGAAAAATTCAACTTCGTCTCGTTTAATTCTGTCTGGAAAGAACTTATCTATTAGTGATAGGATGCTTCACTTTATCATTGCTTACATTTTGATGCCCAAACATTCCAATCACTCACAAATTAGAGATTTTGAAATGCAACTCATTTATGCTATAAAGAACAAGATCAAAGTTAATTGGGCCTATACTATCATGTTTCACATGCAGCACCAACAAGGTTTGAGTGAAGGTTTACCCTACGTTAGGTTGGTTACAAAAATTATGTAATATTGTGAAGTGGACTTCAAAAGGGAACCTAAGAAGAGAATGAATCCAAAAGAATGTGAAATTAATGTAGGGGTTGTTTGAAGAAACATCATAATCATTCAAGACAAGAATGGAAATTTCAAATACAAACAAGATCCTACCGTCAACGCTCCTCCATGCGCACCCGAAGCGGCTATACCCCAGAAACTATCTACAACAAACTTTGCTCCGTGGAGTCATACATGATATCTGGGTTTAGGGATCTCTGTCTTGAGGTTGCATCACTCAAAAACCTTTACCAAAGCCAAAACTAAAAACAAGGCCAAAGTAGTGAGGAGGAGAATGAGAAAGAAGAGGTTGACATGGAGGAAAGTGACTAGGATATCTATGTTTGTGTCTTATGCTATTATATTCTAGTTTATATTTAAGTAAGTCTTAGTTTTTGTTTCTCTAGTATGTTTGGAAACAATCTTATGTAATGTGTCTAAGTATGACTTAAGTTATTTTGGTAACGTTTACGTTATTTTGGTTCAGTTTTAGTATCTGTTGTATGTTATGAAGTGCTATATGATGGTTCTATTTGTTTAAGTCTATGTATGTGTTTCTTGCATTTACATTATATATCTTTGTGTTGTTTTGTATGTGTTTCTTGCATGCTTGAAATTTGTTATGTCCTTTCCCGTCCTTTTTGTTAATGACAAAGAGGGAGAAGATGTTAGTTTGTTTTGTTTGTCTCTCTAACAATTTGCGGTAAGCATAAATTGTCCAAATCTTTCATTCATGAATCAAAGGGTAACACTGATCAGGGGGGAGTTTCATTATTAGGGGGAGCAAATTGTTTCTAACTTTCAACGGGTTGTCATCGTCAAAAAGGGGGAGAATGTGAAGAAAAGCTTATCCAAATGATTATTTTGATGAAGACAACCTATAAGAATGTACGTATGTCAAAAAGAATGGATCAAGATTCATATCATGAGCTAGTGCAACAAAGTCTAATTTTTAAGTTTTAAAGATCAAGCTTTTGAGCTCTTAATGATTGATCATGACATGTTAAGGTCTAAGTTTGCATTCTCTCTATGTTAAATATAAGTGCTTAAAATTTCATAACATATTGCATTACAAAATTTTTCTTTCATCAACTTAGCCAAACCATAATTTTTTCTAAGTTTTTATTCTGCCTATAGCAGCGGTAACCGGTTACCACAATTCATGTAACCAGTTACCTGACTGTAACGTTCACTTATTTGGCCTTTTTTCAAATGGTGTAACTGGTTACCACATATCATGTAACCGGTTACATGTGTTCAAATTTCAATTTTTTTACACCACTTCAGGTGTAACCGATTGTGCTCTTTTTGGTAATCGGTTACTACTGAAGCAGTGGTAGTGTTTCACTCATTTTCTGATGCAAACGATTTTTTGAAATGATTTTTGAACCATGGCATCATTTCATGCATTTTTACACTTTTAGAAGGGTGTCAAGGCACTATATAAACCATACTTTTTATATTTTGAAAGTCACCTCTTTCATTTTACAATTCAAAAACACATATTCTCTCATCTTTCAAATTCAAGTGTTCTTGACACAAATTTTTGTTGAAACTTCTGCACTTAAGATTTCATTGTAATTTCAAATAGTTTCAACTACATAAAATCATTGAGCACTTGTACTACATATTGAGAATTGTTTACTTGAAGGAGAAGATCAATCCAAGTGATTGATATATTGCTACAACTTCAAAATACTTGTAAAATTACAGATTAGTGTTGATTTCCTTGTTGTCCTGGATTGTCGAAAACAAGAGAGTGTTTAAGGGAGGATTTTTCTCTTATTTCACTTTGTAAGATCATAAGGGATTGTCCTTATTGATTGTTAGGATCTTGTGTATAGTGGCCTGGACAGCTTGTACAAAATCCAAACAAGATAGTAGAATCTCTTACTGCGTAAGGGGACTTAAGTACTCTCAGATTGTGAGGGGAACCAGGATATATCGTTGTGTCATTTATCTTTCTGCACTTTACCGCTTTCATAACTTAACTTCTAACCGAAAAAATAATCACATCTAATTCTAAAACCAGAAAATTTTAAAGTACCTAATTCACCCCCCCCCCCTCTTAGATGCATTCCATACTTACATGTTATGTATTTTTTATTTGTCCCTTTCTGTCTCCAAGCAATCTCCTATTTATATGGCTTGGTTCCTTCATTATCCCCCTCTTTGTTATTTCATGATCCTTCATAAATATGGCCTTAGGTAACGTCCGCCACCCCAATAATTACTTGGTAACGTCTCCCCCATTAATAATTGTAACTCTCATGCCATAATGGATCATTCTATAACTACCTCTAGCGACTCTTCAGATGATATCCTAGCACTCACATCAATCTCAACTTATACGAATGAGGTCGGCTCCAATTTGTATGAGTAATATCCGCCCCGATGTGTTTGTTTTAGTATTCCTAACCGGACTCCAACTTATTTGAATGATCATGGCTAGTCAACTTGTTTGTTTCATCAAGCTCAACCTTCTTACTAACTCGTCCTCAAGGAATTTCTGGTATGTGTAATAGACTTCTTTTGATCTTATACCTCGGCTGGTCAAACTAATATTCCTAGATGTACATAAGCCCCCCCCCCCCCCCCCCCCCCCCGAGCATGAGATCTGAAAGGTTTGAAGTGTTCAGACAAAAGAAACCTAAAAATTTCATTTTTCACCTAAGCTTTGGGTTGAGGCTTTCCCCGATCCTCTCACGCCGCGGTACTCGTTTTTAGTGACGTGTCTTAATCATGGCAGACGTGAGAGCGTATCTTTATCAAATTCTCTCTTTCTTCCATAATGATGACTTTTTATGGGGAATTGATCCCCTTCAATGATCCAAAACATTTAATGTTTTTTGAGTCCTTAAGAGGATTTCCTCATGATTAAATTCATCTCTTCATCTTCTAGCTCATCATTCACTAGAGTAATTTATTCCATTTTTCAAAGCAATCTTTAGAGCTTCCACTTGTCCTTCAAGATCGGGTATATTTACTTTTTATTTCTATGTTCTACGTTCTTTTATTCAATGACTATTGTTGATGCATGTGATGATGATATAAATTTTTTAAGAACCTTGAGTACTCGAGAAATAAAAGATCTTTGGGATTTTTATGTGAGAGGACGTATGGATACTCTAAACCAGGCCGACTTTAATTGTATTGTAAATTAGGCATACAACAATATTTCCGCCTCTTTTAGCGATTCTAATTCTGAATCTTCGTCATCAAGTTCATCAGTAGAGGCGTTGATGGAGATTATGGACTTGTTTGGTCAAGAAGTAATGAGTTATGATCACAACTTCATTGACGAGGTGGAGATTGCTAAACTTCGATCTTTGAAGAATGTTTCCTCTATTGGGAACGAAGATGATGTCATTTTGGAACCCTGTATTCCAAGGGAACGTGTTTGTATAGTTCTTCCCAGAGGGATTAAAGATGAAAATTTCCATTTCTATGTCGTGGTATTGAAGGATTTTAAAATCCAACTTCCCTTTACCGACTTCAAAATCGATATTTTAAGATCCTTGAATACTACACCTTCTTAACTTCGCGCTAATAGTTGGGGTTTATCAAGGCTTTCAAAATAGTTTACGAGGCCATAGATATAGAGCCCACCATAGGCTTGTTTTTCTCATTCTTTGAAATCAAGGATGTTGAGAAAGGCGGCTGGGTGACAATTAGTGGCCTACCTGGAAAGAGTTTTCTCCAAGCCTATACCGCCAATTATTAAGGTTCCAAAGACCGATTTCTTTGAGTTAGGTGTGGACCGAGATGTCCCCAAGTAATGTATGCGCTAGATGGATCTCATCGTTTTCCTATTTACTGGACAGGAAATCCACTTTCGATATTCGAGTTTCACTTTGACAAACTAAATGACTAAGAGAATAAATCTTTGGCCATATTAGATTCTTTTCGTATGATGAAGGTCCGAGATCTATTTTCATTACCCGAAGAACAAGTTCTTTCTTTTATGGTCAATACTCATTTATTTTCTTTTTGCATTAATCAGGATATCACCCTACATTCTCCTAACCTCTTTTCTCATTTTTTTTATGTAGGAAAAAAGACCAACTTGTTTATGAAGGAACATAAAAAAACTAATGCTGGAAGCCTGGGCGGCGAGGAGAGTAGCTGGTCAAACTGCTGCTAAATCGGACCTGTCAGTTTAGAAACCCAGATACTGAATAAAAGAAGGATAGCCCTGAGTAAAGAAATCCCATGAGTCTTGGAGCCTCAAACTTTACCCTCTCTCCACTGATCAGTCACCATTTATACTTATTTTCTGTCTATTATTCGGCATGAAACCGCACAATCGGTAACACGTTGTTGAGTATTGTTATTGTTTTTCACCTTATTTTTACTTTTCACCTCGTCTTTCCGTTATTGTTTCTTTTGTTAGTTTTTGCGATTTTGTTGCACTTTATGCGTGTTTTGTCATTTTTGATTATTTCTAGATCATAGGTGGAAGCCCCAGAGGACTTGTGCGAGGAATGGAGATTTCGAGGAGCTTCGAAAGTATTTTTCCAAAGTTGTAGTGGCCTAACACGGGCCCCAGTGTCGCCTGACACGGGCCGTGTCAGGAGAGGAGCTGAAGAAGAGGTTTGGAGCTGGATGCAGGGGGCTGACACGGGTGTCCGTGTCAGCTGACACGGCCCGTGTCAGCAGGTCTGAAGCATCAATTTTTCTTCCCCTGGGTCAGAGAGCCAACACGGCCTGCAGTGTCAACTGACACGACCCGTGTTGGCCTGAGCGAGACAGATTGATATTTTTTTGTGATTTTTAGATTAAGTGATCTGAAGGGGCATTCTAGGTATTCCACATTGTTATGTTTTATTGGGAATTACTTAAGCTAGTATTTGGAAGAGGAGTAGAGACTTTTGTTTTTAAGTACAATTTTTACATTAGAATTTTTCATGCGATCAAGTGATCCGGAGGAGGGAGATTCTTCATGAGTTCTAGCGATTGAAGGTCTAAGTCATCCGATTACCATTGTAATGTCTACTTTTCATATTGTATTTCTTGTTAGTACCATGAATAGCTAAACCCCCCGATGCAAGGGGGTGTCCCTAAATTGCAATGTAATGAACCTATTTTGAATTATTCTATGAGATTATGCTTTTCTCTTTAAGCTTTTATTTTGCAATGTTCTCAATTCTTTTTCGATCGGACCAATTGAAATTGATTCACGGTTAGGGTTAGGTCGGACAAACCACCCTAATGCTTTTGCGAAATAATATTACGGTAGATATCGCTTAGGAATGAGGATACCCCGTAATAACCAATACAATCTTATTAAAACTATTGCTTGATGTTCTTCCGAGACCTCTAAGGAATTAGGGTCAAGGGAGAATATCAAAGGTTTTTCTGTTAAGGAATTAAGGAAAAATACTCTTGAGATTTGGTAAGCTAAGGTTTGAGGCATGTCTATTTGAATAATTATTAGGTTTCTTACAGAGCGATTTATACACTCTTCCTAGCATAGTTTCTCAAATTTGTTTAAGTCATTTTATTCATTATGCTTATTTTATTATTTGTTATTATAATTTCTAAAATAAACAATCCCCAAGGAATTTTTGTTTAATTAAATTAGCATCTGCACTTGTAATAACGCACAGTCCTCGAGAGATCGATTCTGGGGATAACCCATACTATTACTACATCGGTAAAAATAGTACACTTGCTATTTTTCCGATCATCCACCGAAGGGCCTTAGTCCGAGCTCCCCAAAGATGATGAAAACTTTGATGAGTCACGAGGTTTTCAGGGCCGATTGGGAAATTTTGTCGTTGATGCGTGAGACTGGTGGAAGTGACCAAACTAGGCCATCCAATGAATTTAAGTTCTAGAGTAACGACTTTGATGGATTTAAGTTCCTTTACGATCATCTGAATGTTACAGAAGATGTGAACAAGGTGAAGACCATAGGGCATTTGAAACTGACCCAAAACATCAGTTATTATCTGATGAAATATGTTGTCCTAACCCGAGGTTTGTTTGAGGTCGGGATGATTGTGAGTAGAACGAGATCAAACTTAACCAAGAGATCGACCAGTTGAAGGAACAACAAAAGGCGCATGTGGACAAAATATCCAACCTAGAGAAACAATTATCAGAGGCAAAGATGAATAGGGAAAAGTCAGAGGCTTTGATTCAAGAACTAAAGTCAAATATTGACAAGCAATCCGATGATATAAAAATAATTCGAGATTCAAATGACCAATTGCAAAGTTCCTTGTAGAAAGCTCAAATCGACATCCTTGACACGGATGATGTTGCCTTTGATATGGCAAAGGCTCAAGTCTTATGGCTCTATCCTAATCTTTATTTGTCACAAATGGACTTCTTCAAAGTGGTGGTCAATGTCCATCTCTTGGATATGGAAGAAGTCGAGCCCTCTCCCACTGATGATCTGACCAATGAAGACCGTGTTGTTGATGTTAACCCCGAAGTTGTTGGTGAGGATAAGAATGAAGAATAGTTTTTATCCATCTGTTATGTAATGTTTTTAAGAATGACGGTGTTTGTTGTTTTGTATCTGGTTCTTGTTGTGAGCCGTACTATGACAGTTTTATATTTTTCTCCATGTTTACAGGTTGTTTCTATAAGTTATTGTCATACCCTAATTTTTACACCTAAGATCCCACCTCATTTACATCTTTTCAATGCATCAAGATCACAACCTTGGTTGTCCCCTAACCCTCTTATCTTTGGGTTTACCTTTGTAGAGATCACCAAGCACCTCTTAATGTATCTTTCACTTTTTGTACTTATGTGCTTTTTAATTCACTAACTCCTAATCAAAATACAAAAATATATTTCTTGTCCCTTTTGTTTCTTTTGCAAGGTAGGGTTTTGAATCAAGAGCATCAAATGATTCCTTCCTTAGCTAGGGTTTGAATTCCTCAAGTCAAAGTGTGGTCAACTCTTGATTTTCAAAGGCTATTCATCAAAGCATGACATCTTATCTCAAATCACAAAGTCTTAAGCATCATTCAACTTCATTTGATCAAAGATATTTCAAAGTTTGATAGCTTGTCTCTCAAAAAATTTCCAAGGTTCATGTGTTTATTTCCATGCCTTCATCAACAAGTTTCCTCAAGTCATTGCACGTTTCATCAAAGTAAATTCAAGAGCACATCATTTTGAATTCATATGATCATCAATGTACCTTGAAATGCAAGAAAAAGTCCAAGGTTGCAAGTTTGTACAAGGAGTTTCCATTCAAGCTTGGTCACACTTTTTGTGCACATGATTTCACATGAGTTGCAGCTAATTTCTACATGTATCCCATTCATTCATGTCAGTTATAAATAGAGGAAGCATTTGCACTAAATTTCAATCTTAGAAAGCCCCCAGAACCTCTGCTCGAGCTCCCACTTTGCACTAAAAAATTGAGATTTCATTTCCAAATTCTAAGCTCTTTCAACCTTGTTTCTTGATTCCATTAGCTCCATCATTCTTATGTGAAACTTCTGCAACAAGAATCAAGCTCTAAGACTCACTAAATTGTTCTAACCAGATTCAGCTTTCAACGCCTCTGATCACCATTTGGACAAGGTAGTTCTGAGCATATTTTGGACCTAAACAAGTTACCACGTTGTAGCCTATTACTTCCTGATTGTTTCCCTTAACTTACCTTGTATTGATTGTTCATATTAGTCATTTAATTTTTCTTTTCATGTTTTCTTGTTTCACTGAGTTTCTTTGAAATTCTCTCTACTTACTTTCAATCAATGAAAGTGAAGCATACACTTGGATTCGCACTGATGAAACGATTGTAATGGTGGTGGTTTTGTGGCCTAAGCTTACAAAATGCCAAACTCCGGTGAGCAACTCATCGGAGAAGATAACCTGAAGTGTTCCACGGTGGCCTGAAGTTGTTTTGATTTAAAATAGATCACGTGCATTATTTCATTTAAACTCCATCGTGTTTCATTTGATCTGAACCTTTGGATTAATTTTAAATGAGATCTGATAGTTACGCACGTGTTTGATTGTTGGCCTTAGATAAGATCTAATGGTTGTGATATTTTTGCAGCCTTTTATTTCACTTTATTTGTTTTTATTACTCATTTAATTTTGAAAAAAAATGATAAAAAATAGCTCCCTTCGTCTTTTTCACTCCATTTTTTTCATAATTTTATAAAAATATTTTCTATTTTATGAGCATTTTTTCATATTTTTATCTCTTGATTTGATATTTTTCATCATTTTCACATTTTTCATGCATTTTAATTTGTTAAAAAAATACCTTTATGCATTTTTAAATTCTCCAAAAATTATTATGTGATCCTTGACTGGTTTCTGATTTGTCTTATTTTTCTTAATCATTTAATATTTGTTTAGAGACTTCATCTTGATTTTCCCTTTTATTTTCATTTAAAAAATCTTTTCATGCATTTTTAATTACTTTATATTGCATTTTGGCTTGTTTGCTGGTTGTTGCCTTGGATCATAACTTCTTGATAAAAGTTTTCCTCAATTTCAATGAACTTTGGGTGTTGATGAGGTTGGATGAATCTTCAGCAATTTAAATTTATCATTAAATGAAACATTTGATTCATTTTTGGTGCTTTCAGTTGATGATAGGTGTACATGCCAAATATATTTGACACCGAGTTGAGTCGTCGGATAAGGGTGATCATGGACCAGACTATAGTAGCAGGAGATATCATACAATAAAGAGAGCTAGACAAGCCTCATACACAACCCGGGCCGATCAGGGAACCCGACTCCCACCTGGCCGAGTTCTCATTGGGCCGGGCACCACCCCCACCAACCCGACACCGATGCCGGACACAAGCTCGTCGAAGGCCACTTCAACTTTTGTAACGTCGGCGGCGCATCAATATGGACGTTACCAAGATCTTCAAAGCCAACATTCATGGAGGGAGGTTACGACAATGATGGTCACATAACGCCAGAAGGCCAAGAGGCTTCACTTAATGGCTTGAATTAAAGGAAGGCTATATAATGGGGCTCCCACATGAGGGATAAGCAAGACATTCATCTTGAGGTAGTATACATCACCTGTATAGCCCTCAAATCCCCAAATATTCATCTCAACATACTCTGCAGTATAGACAGCGTAACTCTCTTTGTCCAAAGAGAAGGAAAGTTAGCACTTTTTGTGGTCTAACTATTTTTGGCTAGAACAATAAGTTTAGTGCCTTAATCCACCAAGAAAGGTGATTGAAATTGATGATGAATGGATCTTGAGTCTTGATTCAATTTGCTTCATCTCTTCATCCTTCCTTCTCTTTCTTTTTCCTTTTTTGTTCTCTTGATCAATTGGATGATTTGTTGTCCATCTTGTTCATGATGTTTGGATTGATGCTTGATGAACTTTAATTATTTCAAATCTACTATTCAATTGATCAATGATCATTGGAAGTACTTTGGATTGATGCATAATTTTTTCCTAAGTTGTCATGAAGGATGATTGATGTAATAGACCAATCTCCTTGCCTTAGTGCTTGATCCCTCCTTGGCTTTTACTTGTGCTACATGTTTTAGGAGTATGATTTCTATCATATCTCTAACATGTATGGTACATAAATTATTATTGATCGGCCTCCCATAGTATGATCTTCCTTATAGATTGCGCAATGATTGCTTAACATAGTGCTAAAGTTGTCTCGAATTTGATTATTAACTCTAACATTAACACTAACAATATTATTGTGCTAACTTTTATTTTATACCATTTATTTTCTTGCACCTTTACTTTTATGTCATTTAATATTTTGCTCTTTATATTATGCTTTTATTTCATCATTTACATTTCATATTTTTTATGTTTACGCCTTTTTTTCCTTTGTCCACTTGGAATTTTCTTTTTCTTTTAAAGACATTAATAAAGGAAAAACCTCTAAAAGACTTAATTGCTCCCTTGGACTATTGGTTGTTATCCCAAGCTTGTATGTTGGACTTATAGACTTAGATTTAGGTACTTGATCCTTTGCTTTGGAGTTGTGATTTGAAACCTTGGAATTCATGTGGTACCTTTGACCTTGGGTTGACGTTTTGAAGACTTGGCTCTGATACTTTGGTTTTGACCTTTTTGCCTGGGTTCTTCTTTCATCTGATACATTAGTTTGTACTTTGCTTATTTGGCTTGACTTATGTCAATTGACTTGCTTCACTTCTGGTTAGTACACTTGCACTATATTTCTTTTCTTAGGATATTCTCTTCATCTCCTCCCCTTCTTAAAATTTCAAAATCTTCTCCCTTTTTCAAAAAATTCTTGTTTTTAAACTGGAACCACTTTCTCAATAAACCTTGACTTTGTCAAGTAATTTTCAAAATCTATTTTCTTAAATAAATGCTAATTCATCTTAAGCATATCAAGACCATTTAAAAAGACATAAAAATCACGCAACTCATTCAAACTATTTTGTGCCCTTGTGCACTTTTCTCTTTTAAAACTTTTTCTTAAGGATTAGACATGAGTCATTTTCATAGTTGAGATATAATTCTCCTATCCCCATAGTGATGTTTGATGTTGATTCTTTTCCACTTGAGAGAGTTAGTGGCATACATGTTGATTTCTATCCAAGTTAGAGCCCTTCTCAATAGTGATGCAAAGGTCCATTTCATATACTTGTGGGTGATTAGTTGAGTTTTCTCCTTAAAATGACTATTTGTCTTTCCATTTAAAATCAATCACAACAAGCTCTTTTGTTATTTTTACCAAGAACTATGAGGTTTTTATCCTCCATTGCACTTTTTGGGTGCGTAGGCACGAGGCTCAGGAAGTCTTGTCAAACAAAAAAAAACCCTAAAAAATATTTATCTTCTCATGCCTCCAATCTTTTGCAAACAACACCTTTTAATCCAAACAGATTTTCAATAGGTTTCTATAGAGTACTATAGATGTTTTAGGTACTAACACATTTCCATTGCATAACTAACCCCTTACCCTTTGTCTCTCTGTTTTATTAGTTTTGTTTTTAAAACTTCTGTGGGTTTTATTCGTTCTTTTCCCATTCCTTTGAAAATAATAAAGTGTGGTGGCTACTCTTGCTTTTGTGAGTTAAGTTAATGAATAGCTTAATCTCAATTTTTTCCCCGCTGCAGAAAAGTGGCGGCTCTGCTGGGGAGTAGTCCCTAATGAGTTTAGCCTAACTTGTTTATCTGTGTTTTATTATTATTATTTGTTGTTTTCTTTTGTTTTTTATGCTTGGTGGTCTTTGAGTGGTGAGATAAGTCATATACCCGGACTTGAGTTCACTTGAGATAGGATGGTTGTATAGTCATGTTTGGCTTATGTGGAGTTAATCCTTAATAAGCTGACCTGAGATCCCCAACTCAGTGGAGGCCTCCTTGAGGGTAAATATGCTTAACAAGTTGTGAATGCATTTTACTTTTGACCTGAGAAGTTGAGGACTTTAGAATCCTTTAACCCATCTTAGCCTTTTTTAGGACGTAGTGTGAAGACTATTCTGGTGTAGACTTGGATTAGTTGTTACATGATTCTACACTCTGACGAGTTTCTCTTGAGAATATTATTGGCTGACAAGTAGCCATTTAAGCCAATAATATCCAATATATGGAATCACGACTCTGGAATGTTGCAGCCTTGTGCATGATCCTTTATGTGGGAGTCCTCTTGATCCATTGAGGATGTTTAAGAGGCTAGAAAAGTTGAAGATCATGTCATTCCTTGATTGATCCTTTGTCTAAGAGCTCTGAGAGGGCTTGAAACCCTGAATTTGATTGCAGTGGATGCTCACCCATCTTTGGGGAGACTAATGAGGTATGATGGTACATCCATATTGTGATGATGGTTTTCACAATGATGGGGAATCTTAGTGGTCAAAATTTGGGGTATGACACTTTCAAGGCCATTTTTCTCCATGTTCAAGACTTTATCTCATTCATCTTCAAACATGAAAGTTGTAGTACTCATTCCAAGCTTTCCAACCATGTAAAGAATGCTTAATTGGATCAATATTGAGCAAGTTATGGTCTCTTGAAATCCAAGGTTTTCATATTCATGGTAAGCTCAAAACTTAAAATTTTTTCTAAGTTGTTTTGGCAGATTTTGTGGACACAACTTCAAGTCCCTTTTTTACATGTTTCCAAGCATGGTTTCAATTTGTTTTCAACATAGAATTTGTTGTTTGTTCTTCCTACTTTCATTAGGGCTCAAGAGTGCATCAAATGGAGCATGTTTTGCCAAGTTATGGTTATTAGAAAGGGTGGGCACAATTTGAATTTCTCATGGCTCATGATAGCTTTTCTTGCCACATGATCTTTGATACCTCCTATGTACTATTTGTACCATTCTTTTTCTCAAATTACATCACCACAACATTGCCTATTTGAGCCAAACAAATGCCATACACACCATTCACTTTATTTCTATTTTTTGCCAAATTTTTAAAAGAAAGAGAGGTGTAATTTCTGACCTTCATTCACTCCCTCTCACGTGTCAGTTCCTCACACCTCATTCCACTCCCAAAAACTCACACAAAACCACCACTACATTGCCATAACCGTGCACATGCTCTTACTTTTTTTTTTAAATTCCAAACAAAAATTGCATAACAAACTTTTAGGTGATTCACACCCTAGTTCTCACGTGAAAAGTCACATATATAAACCCCTTAAACCCTAAAAACGATCCCAGACTCTTATTTGCTCACTTTCAGATCAGAACAAGCTCTCACCCTCTCAAAATTTCTCAGTTTCGAATCTCAAGATGTCAAGTGATTTCCTCTATTCTCTGGCTCGATCTACACTCTTTGAAGTCTATTGAAGCATTTGGAAGGGATTTCTGAAGCTTTTGCAATTGTTTGAAGAGGCAACATACCGTCTCCGTTGAGTAAGCTTCTTCACCTTTTTTTTTTCCATGATAGTTGTGTTTTGAGCTTATGATTGGTGTTTCTGAAGTCCTTCCATGGTAGAAGCAATGCTTGTGTATGTGTTGTCTTGGTTAATTGAAGTTCCAGTCTGCACATGAAAATTTCGAGCTCAGTTTTCTTGGACTTAGAGGTTGATTTAATCAAAATGGAGTTCGTATTCGTTATCAGCATGAAAATTGCTATAAGAAGATGTCCAGTTTTTTAAGATTTGGTGTGGTTTTGAATTTGCTCCGGTGGAGGTCGCCTGAGAAGACGACCGGAGCCCTAGCTTCGGTGTCTGAGGCGACGTGCTTACGTGTACATGTTGACTCCTTGACTGCTTGCGTGGTGCGTGCATGGATCATATGTGGACGCTGACTCAAAAACGAAACGGTGTGTTTCGTTGTTTTTCCTGAGTTTTATCTGGATGTGGATTGGGCCTGTGATATTTTTTCTTTTCCCACCCCCACTGCTTTAAGCCCAAAGCGCATGTAACTAGTTTGCAGTGTATTTGGATTTTACTTTCACACCCCCATGGCTTGTTTCTTCTTTTATTTTCTATTTTTTTTTCCTTTTCAACTTGACTTTCATTTTAATTGTTAAAACCATTTTAAAAATCAACAAAAATATGTTTCTGATTATTTGGCATGTTGAGATATTTGTCATGATTTTTATTTTATTTTTCCTTTAATTTTCATATTTTATTTTGAATTAATGGTGAAGTGCTTTTACATGTTTACCCTTGAATTAGGGTTTGTGTTTTGAATGACTTTGCCATGCCTTCTTGAGCTGATTTTTTGCCATGTCTTGATACTTGATTGAGGAATGTTTGAGTGTCATATTTCTTCCTTGATGATCAATGTTTTATTGTTTTCCATGTGGTTGTTGATGCTCCTCGATTGTTGCTCGATTAGCTTGATATTTTGTGATGTTTTGATCCATTTGGTGGTGCAATTTTGTGATTCTTGTTGAGATCTTTTGCACATTCATTCTTGAGGGATATAAAATGAGTTTGAGAATTTATTTGGATTTTTATAAGACATGTTTCTATCTTTGGTTGATGCTTACATGTGGCTTGAACTTTGAATGGAATGTTTTGGATACTTGACCTAGTTTGGATCTTTTTGACCACTTGTGTTTAAGTGAAGCTTGAAATGATTACTTTATGTAATCATGTACTGTTTTGGATTGATTTTTGATTTGGATTCATCCTCATTTGATCATTTTCCTATTTGTGGTGGATTTTCCAAGTTGACTATGTTTTGGCCTTACTCCTTGGATGTTGTGAACTAGTTTCTTTGTGATGCCTTCTCATGTGATCTAATGGATGCTTGTGAGATTTTGTTTTCTTTGAATGACATGTGTAAGGTCCTGATCCTCTTGATATGATGTCCATTGAGTTAAATTTTCACTTCTTGCCTCACATGATCTTTTGTTGCTTGTATGAATGACTCAAGTGAATGTTTGCCTAGTTTTGATGCATGTTTTGAAGTGGATTCTTGATGTTTCTTCTTGCCATTCATGAGTTGATGTTTGGATTGATATACATGGCTATGCTACTTCCTTGCTTGAGTTCATTCTTTAATCTCACTTGTTTGCATTTTAAAGTGTGCCTTACATGAGTCTTTTGTTGACAAATGCTTGTTTGTGGTTAAGATGCTTGCTTTGAACTTTCTTGCTCTTCCTTTGATCATTGGAATGAGATAAATGTGACATGACTTTCTTGATGACCCATCTTGTTTCTCATATCATTTGACCTCACTTCACTTTGTTTGATGATTGATAATACATCTTGGTTGGTTTTAAGTCATTGGTGTGTTCATTAGTGCATTGTCTTGCCTAATTGTTTTGACTTCAATTCTTAAAGTTTGCTTTGAAGTGTATACATGTGGTGTTGGTGCTGGTCTTAAATGATTAGAGATGACATTTTCATTGCTCATTACTTGTGGTCATCTCATCTCTTGAGTTACTTAATGTTGCATCTTCTTCTTCATCTCTTACTTCTTTCTTCCCTCCTAAATCTTAAGACTTGTTTAAGTCTTAGATTTTCTTTTGCATGTTCCCTTAGGATTCCCTAGTCCAACTTAATTTTTTATTAAGCTTGGAGTAGGATAGACATTAGGAGCTAATCCATGTATGCTAACATTAGGTAGAATTCCCCTTCTTACCTCAACTATAGGGCCACCATTGCATGATAACTTCTAGGATGGAGTTCCCTTAGTGTTTTTCTTTCAACTTTGAGTCTTCTCTTCTCATCTCAAAAACAAGTCCAAGACACTTAATAAATACAACGAGCATTGTGCGCCACGAGCCTTAAGTACATGGGAAATGAAGAACGAGGGGTCTCCCTTCACGTTTCTAGAGTGTTTAGCATACGTCCCATTGGGGGCGGCCATGCGACGCATTCGCTCCTATGTCATAGACTTTAGTGCAATGTGAGTTTCAAACTAACTTCAATCCACTTCTGTCTAAAAAACACAAACCAAGTTCAAATCTTTTTTATCCTTCGCGATTGTTGGGTTTTAAATCATTTTCAGGAAAAGAGCTCGTCGCTCATAAAAAAACACTCATCGACTTGTATGTCGAACTACGACTGCTCTGACTTCCTCTCTCTCATCTGATTGAGGATACATAGGCACAAAGCGGAGATGTCTTGGCGAGCAACCTTCCCCCTTTAATGTGTATTCCATCAAACTACGTCGACTCTGATTCTTCGTTCGTCCACGAAGATACGTAGGCATAGGATTGCGACGATCCTTGCGAGTCCGTTTTTGTTTTTTCCCTTCTCGTTTTCGTTTAGCAGTAGGTTTTATATAACTCACCCTTTGATTAGACAACAAGTGTGGATCCCATCGAGTACGATGGACGCGTGGGGGTGCTAATACCTTCCCCTCGCGTAACCGACTCCCGAACCCAGACTATGGTTGCGATGACCATGTCTTTCCCTTTTCTTTAGGTTTTCATCGATCGGTTCCTTTCTCTGCGTCGGGATAAATAACGTTCGGTGGAGACTCTTCTGTTTTATTTCTGCCGGTTATTTTTTGCAATTTCAACAACACTAACCCAACCTCAAAGATAAAATCACATTCTATGCCCTGTGACTCCTGAGAGCCTAAATTCGTTTCTTGTACAACTCTGTTAGTAGCATGTTGAAATCTACCATATGAGGAGTTTTCCAAAAGACCAATTCCATAAGGCCCGGGTATCAGAGCAATGACTGGTATGCCAACAAAGTTTGTGTCAGAAGAGGTATTTTTATCTGCTGTTCTTCTTACTTGAGGCTCTCTCACTTCGCTACCATGGTACAGAGGGTAAACCGAACCCATGTTCAACGAGGGCTTAGCTTCCATTGTAAATGTCTGGTGATGACCATATGGAAAACTTTAAGGATAATTACCAGATCAATTCAGCTTTCTATTATGATTGCCATGCTGGTTAGAATATGCTTCAGTATTCTGCGCAAGAGCAGAAGTTGTCACTTTTCCATAGTTTAACAGATTTCCAACAACAGGCTTAGGAGACCCTGAAAGAACCTATTGAGGTCTTGGACCAAGGTATGTCCTAGGGTTATTATGTCGATCACTTCTTGAAGCTCTAACAGGTTTGCAACCCAGATTAAGTGCAACTGATCAACCACAAATAAGGAAGATCAATAATATTAGCAAATAAAAATGTCTGAATAATATACAAATGAAGATGTCTAAATAGTATACAAATGATACAAATAACACATAATACAAAACATATCTAAACAGGCCCACCACGGGCTACGTGTGCAGCCCGAGATAATCCTGTATAAACCCCACCATCTGGGTTTACCAAACCCATGAGGTTATCCAAAATAACTACAATCATATGGAGGCGATGCTGGTCATCAACGTGATCTTCTGGAGGAGACGGCAGTGACACATCATCAACAGGTACCCCCGTCACCAGAAGTCCCATCATCAGCTGCAGGTGGGGTGATGCGAGGGTTTGATACAGTGAGGTACCACTCTAAGTAACCATTCTTGCACTACGAGGGGGTGTTGAACAGTGATTGATCGATATCAAATGGCACGACCATAGCTGATGAAGTTACTTTGAAACCACCAATCAATAACTGAAGATGGTATATTTGGAATTGGTCGTGAGATACTCTGAACATAACCATATTGTCGCAAACACCTCTCAAGCAAGTATCTAGCAACCATGGTCTCCCACCACATATAACCTGAATATAATGACGACTCTTCGAACTCACAGTTGACTCTATGACTAGTGCATGGTGTCCAGATGACATCACGTACCGCCAGCGCATCGAGCCTCCTCCTGTACTCAGCAACACCATTGGGATGTGCTTGTTTGGCCTTCCATCTCTTTGCCCGTGGGTCTCCTGCCTCGCAATACTGGACCTTCTATTATATGTAGCATGTACGTCCTAGCGGAAACCTCATACCTCCAAGAAGCTACAAGCTTATCATATATCTTCTGAAGCCAAGACATACGAAGGTGCGCACCCCTGGTATCACCAAACACCTTCTGAACCTCCACCTCAGACAATCCCAAATCATGTGCCACAACCTGGCATGCAAGGGTCATGCTAAGTACGAGATCCATCTAGAATCTATCGCCGATGGGGAGATGGAACAATACATAAACATCATCCAGAGTGATGGTCATCTCCCCGAACGGAAGATGAAATGATGATGTCTTTTTGTGCCACCTCTCAACAAACGCACTAAGTAATGGAGCATCAAGCATGGTGAGGGAGCAGTTGGCAAAACCAAGAAGCTGGAGTCCTGTATAATCCGAAGGACCTGCTGAGGCATTAGAATCTTCGAGAAGTCCTTCATCTTCGACCCGTGCGATGTCACCTTTAGTGTGGTTCGCTTCTGTGACAAGAAAAAATAAACAAATTAGTTGATGCCTACTGTGAGAAACATATATAAACAAAAATTAAAGTTAAATGTAAAAGACATATACCTCGCCCTATCATAGTCTTAAGGTCACATGCTCAGCATACTCTGTAAGCACCGACTGATTGATGGGTCCTCTAGGGAATCCTTCATCCTTGTGCATAGATGGCTAAGTTGAAGGAGTCGTAACCTCCGTGTTAGCAGTAATTGATGGGACCGACTCAGCAACAATAACATCTGGCTGGACCACCTGAGCAACCTCCTCCTCAGCAAACTCCTGATCATCCGGATCAGGAACGGGATCAGCAACCGGCTCAACAACTGTATCAATAATTGGGTGATCCACATGAGCATCTGGCACCACCTCAATTGTAGGCTGCTCTACTGATCGAACCGGTCAACATCAATTGGAACAAGGTGCCCGGAGATGACCCCGCTCAGCCAACCGCTTCTGGTGTGAACCAGTTGGGGCCACTCGTCTTGCCCGTAGCTAGGAAGACTCAGCATCAGCACCCGTAGTAGTCATACTCTGATATACCGCTCGATCAATAGCTCTCCCTACAATAGTGATGCCTCTGCCTCTGGATTTCACTGCAAAAGAAGAAAAAATCAATATTTAAAAAATGGCAACTACCGAAAATTGCAAAAATTTTGGTATAAAACAAAATTTCTGTACATACCGAAAATTTCAAAATTTCCAGTACAAAAACTGATCGGAGATGACCAGAAGGAGATCGTCGTGGCCTTCGTGTAGGGCAAGTGCAGCTGCTTGTTGGAGAAGAAAAGGGGGTGGAGGTACCTGCAAGGTACTCCGATGCCAAAGTAAGTATTTGGTCAAAGAAAAGGGGAAAGCAAGTAAGAATAGTCAAGTATATGATTCGTGATACCTGCCCCTCTCAAATGAGGGGGTTTTTATAGATAAATGGGTGGCGAGCAAAGCGCGCGGTCTTCTAACTGTTCCCGCAATATCCGGTGAGGAGGCTGGACGTGTGACCTATTCTGCGCGTGAGGGGGACACGCCCAACGGTCATATTGTGCCCAACGGTTATATTGGGCATATTGGGCCTGTTTGCCAGTTATGCTGGATTGGGCCTAGCCCTTAAGGGTAGGAAGCCCTGCCCAGTCCAGAACAGGAGCCCCCCAAGTCATTGCTCTGTTGTAGAGTAATGACTTAGGCAGCTGTTACTCGTACTGTCGGGCAGGTGGTAGATCGCATGGAGTGCTTCAATCGTGCTCCTTGACGTGGTCGTCAGTTTTTAGCGTGAAAACGATGATCAGGACCTGCAACGTCTTCGGAGAGATGGCTGTTTTTTGGCGAACATATCTGCTCGGAAGTGTTTACTTTGATGAGGAGGTTTGCTCGTAGGCCAGGCGTTGTTGCATTTTTGCGCCGACCAGATGTGGTCGTTAGTTTCTAGCGCGCGATGTCGACCAGGAGTTTTGTCCTCCTCGTGGAGATGATGGTTTCTGCTCGTGGATACGTTCGTTATGACGGGGAGACTTGCTCGCGGGAATTCGAGGGTTGATGAATTTTTTGCGTTGAACCAGGCGAAGAGTTTTTGTGACACGTGGTGTGTATCTATGGCCCTTGTCAGTCCTAGGGGCGTATAGGCTATGATGACCCTCACGATTCCCCACGATCTAATGGTTATAAAAAGGTGGGGGACGGTTTCATTTTCATAATTTCCCAAGTTTTTCACTCTTTACTCTCGTTTGCTCTGCAATTTGTCTTCGCCGGAGCTTCTCTTCGCCGCCGTCAACTCCTTCTTCTACTTGTAAGTTCCCTCTTCCCGTTCGTGTATTTTTATGAATTTTCCGGTAGAAGTTCATACTTTCTGGAGGAACTTCATGCGTTTATTGATGAACACATGAATTCCAGGAAATTCCATGAAGAACATGATGAATCTCTAGAATTTTGTAGAAATTGTTAGCGTAGATCTTTGTAGAATCTGGTTAGGTGTAGAATTTAGTTTGTAGCCGGGCACTAGGCCTGTTCGGGACATTGGAGTGATTCCGGGACGACCACGTATCATTGTATGTGCCTCTGTGAGTCTTGGTCGCGGGGACTTTCTATCTAAGTTGATTGTAGACATTTTAGACGAGCATATGGTTGTCCTCGGGTTCGTTAACGCCCTTTCACTTGATCAGTGGTGGAAGGGTGGATTTGATCATGGACGTCGAATTCACTTCTCTTCCTCTGTTTTTCAGGTGGAAATGGTCGAACCCCGTGATGACGTTGTGCCCGACGCCCAGGAGGTGCCCGAGGATCCCGGTGTGTCCGCTGACTATTCGAATATCAAGGTTGCGGGAGGGGACCTTGAATGGCTTGGACACGAGCCTTTGTCTTTTCGATCAACCCTCTCCGAGGAGGAGGTACGGGATTTCGACCTGTTGGAATTGCGCGACGAGGATACTCCACGGGCCTGGAAAGCTTTTCGTCCCAGGGAGCACGATAGAATCTGTTCCGCGTATCCGGGACTTCGCTTTTCCATGTACGAATTTGCGTTTACGGAGGCCAAGATGCGTCTTCCTTTCACTGATTTCCAATCGTCTGTGTTCACAAACTTGGAGTTGTGCCCGTCCCAGCTTCATCTGAACGCTTTGGCTTTTATAAGGGCCTTTGAGTTGGTGTGCCGTTATCTACAAATCGGGGCGACCACGGACCTCTTCTTCTGCCTCTTCCAGATTCAGCGGAGCACGGCGGGGTCGAAGCGGAGTTGGGTATCGTTCAAGCAACAGAGTAGGCTGTTCTGGCCGTATTCTGATTCGATACGTAACTTTAAGGATAGGTTTCTGGTCGTGAGGCCTATGACTGAGGAGGCGAGAAGGAGCATTTCGACCATCGAGAGGGTGATGGTGGATGGTCGGGAAAGGGATAGTGTTGTCTCCATTTTCCCTTTGGAATGGGTCTTTACCCATTTTAGACGCCGAACATATCAGTTCCTGGTGAAGCATGAGCAGCTTTGCCCGGCTGATAAGGAGTCGTATAGGATTCTTCACGCTTACGTGGAGAGCTTCTCTCCGGCCTACGTCGTCGATCGGGACGGGAATCAGCTGGTCGGGGAGGATGGCCCTGTCCGAGCAGCTAGATATATTAATGTCAAAGCTCTCCTCGAGTGTGATAACGATGACGATGCTATGACCCTGCTTGGTATGCTTCACTGTTTTGTTCTATCTCTTTAAGTTTTTCTTATCCTGATTTGTTATGTGTCTTCGCAGGTATGATGGCTGATATGCGAGAACGCTTGATGAAGTCGTAGGCGGCCAAAGTCCATAGGAAAGCGACCGCAAGGGCCAAGACCGGTGCAGCCAAGCAGACGGTGATAGAGAGTTTTACCGCTGGACCTTCCCCTGAGCCGGAGAGAGCCTCAACGCCGCTGACCCCGGAGGGTTCCCATAAACGGAAGAGAGATGCCGCGGGGACTTCTGTAGCGGCTGGTCCGGGCGGGTCTGGTGCCGGACATCTTGTTCTCCCCGCTTGTTATACTCGTCGGGATTTGTTCGCTGAAGAGGATTCGATTGAAGTCCATGAGTCTGAAGGCGTGGCTATCCTGAATGCCAATTCTAAAGCGAGGAGGAAACAGCTGTGCCAGGACGCGGCGGGCATGTTTAGGGTTCTTGAAGCTGCTCTTGTCCTCGCAGATGACGAAGCTGCTACTCGGGCGAGCCTTGTGAAATCTAAGAACAGAGTAGCCGAGCTGGAGGTAGAAAACAACCAGCTGTTTAATGATTTGAAACAGTTCGAAGGTCACCAGGAGGCCAGGGTGCTGCTCCAGGAGGAGGTGACTCAGCTAAAGCTGGCCGCGCTCAAAGCCGACGAGGAGAGGAAGAAGATGCAGGCGAGGATCGCTGAGTTGGAAGGTCTGACTTCAGCCGTTCAGGACGAAAATGATGATGAGCAAGCCTTGAAGTCGCGGGCTGATCTGATCGGGAGGATCAGGATCCTTGGCGAGGACAACCTAAAGGCGGCTGAGTTCGGCTTCAACGCGGCAAAAGAGCAGATGGTGGCCCTCAACTCCGACGTTCAGCTCCTGACAGATGGAATGGGTCTGTTCAACACGGTAGTGGACGGCAAAGTTGTCCCCGCGGAGGAGGAAAGTGAAGTCGTAGGGTAGGACTATTTTTGGCATGTTTTGTGGGCCTGCGTGCCTTTATGAATTTGTATTGATTACTTTGTATGGGCGCTGCCCCCTTTTTTTTTGTATGTGACATTATCTGGCCGTGGCCGGTACGTTAATATATTTGGATTTTATGGACGTTGTATTGTGAATTTGCTCTGTTTATTTATATGTATGTGCGCGCTCGGATAAGCGAGGGACCTACCGAGGAGGGCGACGTGGTTCTGCCCGTGATGAGACTAGGACTTCGTTTGAGGTACTAGTCTCATAGGCTTGGACTGTTCCCATCGCGAGCTAGGTGTCCTGCCTGAACGGTGCGGCAACGGCGGAGCTCGGTTGAGGTATCCTCGTTGTGCGCAGGATCTGCTCGTTCAATGAGCAGAAGCTGGTCGGCGTTGTAATGCGTGTCATGCTTCACCAGGGCATGATACGAAGGTCGCGCACTTCTCCCCGTTTTGGGTTGATTGTGCTGGCGACTTATCTATCCCCGTAGTTAAGGACTTAGCTATAGTATTGCTTGAGTTTTTCAGCATTCCATGGTCGAGCAAATTGTTTTTCGTCCAGTGTTTCCAAGTAATACGCTCCCGTGCCCGTTTTGGACTTGACCCTGTAAGGTCCTTCCCAGTTCGCTACCAGTTTCCCTTCGCGAGAATCCTTCTGGTTTCTGCGCAGGACCAGGCTGCCTACGGGAAAGTCACGTTTTATGACCCTGGCGTCGTGTCGCAACGCTATTTGTTGTATCAACGTGGCCTCGCGGAGGGCAGCCCCTGATCTTACTTCTTCGACCAGATCGAGCTCCTCGCGTAGAGCCTCGTCGTTCATTTCTTCGTCGAGGGGAGCTTCTGTCCTTCTCGAGGGTTCCCTTATCTCCACCGGTATTACCGCCTCTGTTCCGTACGCTAGTCGGAAAGGGGTTTCCCCGGTGGTGGAGTGAGGTGTCGTCCTGTACTCCCAGAGGACGCTGTGGAGCTCCTCGACCCACCTCTTCTTGGCCTCCCCTAGTCTTCGCTTCAATCCGCGTAGGATTACTCTGTTCGCGGCCTCCGCTTTCCCGTTGGTCTGGGGATGCTCGACTGAAGTAAAGTGTTGTTTCGTTCCCAATTTGGCGACGAAGTCTTGGAATTTTCTGTCCGTGAATTGGGTTCCGTTGTCGGTCACGAGGGCCTGCGGTACCCCGAATCTGGCGAGGACGTTTCTTTTGTAGAAACACAGTATGTTAAAGGCTGTGATCTTGGCGAGCGCTTCGGCTTTGATCCATTTTGTGAAGTAGTCGACGGCCACGATTAGGAATTTATTTTGATAAGATCCCATTGTAAAAGGGCCTAGGATGTCCATCCCCCACCAGGCGAAGGGCCATGGCGAGGAAAGGGTCTTCAACTCGTTGGGGGGTGCCAAATGCATGTCCCTGTGACGCTGGCAACGGTCACATTTTTGCACGTGCTCTTTGGCGTCTTGCTGCATGGTCGGCCAGTAATATCCTGCGCGCAAAGCTTTTCGAGCCAAGGATCTTCCCCCTAAGTGTTGTGCGTTGATGCCCTCGTGGATTTCTTGTAGGATTTCGGGGACCTGGGCCTCGTCGACACACTTTAATAGGGGAATGGAGAATCCTCGTCGGTATAACTTGTCCTCGATCAGTACGTACGAGCAGGCTCGTCGTTTAATTACACTGGCTTCCTTACTGTCTTCGGGAAGTTCCCCATTGGTGAGGTAATTGTATACCGGGGTCATCCAGCAATGGGGGTCTCCGATGACGTTAACATCTACCAGGTTGGATTTTGTAATGCTCGGGCTGACCAGTGTTTCTTGTATGACAGATTTGTTTCCGCCTTTTTTCCTGGTGCTGGCTAATTTGGAGAGAATGTCTGCTAGGGTATTCTGTTCGCGCGGGACGTGCTGGACTTCCCATGCTTCAAACTCCGCCATTTTGTCTTTTACCACGGCCAAGTATTCGGTGAGTTGGTCGTTTTTTGCCTGGAATTCTCCTCGCACTTGAGACGCCACGAGTTGGGAATCAGTGCAGATTTTTATTTTCTTCGCGCCGACGTCTTTGGCTAGTCGTAATCCTGCAAAGAATGCCTCATATTCGGCTTGATTGTTGGATGTATTTAATGAGAGGACCAGGGACACTTCGATCAGGGTCCCTTCTTCGCTTTCGAGGATTATTCCTGCTCTACTGCCCGAGGGGCTTGATGCGCCATCCACGTAGATGATCCACCTCTGTGTTCCTCCCGGGGGGACGGTTCTGGGGTCATCTCTGCCACGAAGTCGGCCAGGATCTGTGCCTTGAGGGCTTTCCTCCCTTCGTAGTGGATGTCGAACTCGGCCAGTTCGAGGGACCATTTTAGCATCCTGCCCGCCATATCTGGTCGGGTTAACAGCTGTCTAATAGGCTGGTCGGTCCTGACAACGACAGTGTGTGCCAGGAAGTAATATCTGAGTCTCCTCGCGGCGGTTATGAGGGCAAGGGCTACCCATTCTATCTGCGTGTACCAAACTTCGGGTCCTTGTAGGGCTTTACTGGTGAAGTAGATGGGTTTCTGCCCGGTAGTAGTTTCGCGAATAAGTGCTGCACTTACTGCTTCGTTGGCCACAGAGAGATATAGGTATATGGTTTCCCCGCGGTCTGGTCGTGACAATACTGGTGGGGCAGATAGAGCTTGTTTGAAATGGGCAAGGGCCTGCTCGCATTCGTCCGTCCACTCGAAATTTGCCTCCTTCCTAAGTAATTTAAAGAAGGGCAGGGCGTGCTGGGCGGACTTGCTTACGAAGCGAGCAAGGGACGCGAGCATCCCGCTTAGGGATTGTATCGCCTTCTTCGACCGTGGTGTGGGGAATTCTACGAGTGCCCGGCATTTGTCTGGGTTTGCCTCTATGCCTCTTTCGGTGAGGTAAAATCCGAGGAATTTCCCTGCTCGTACACCGAAGGTGCATTTTTCTGGATTAAAACGCATTTTACACTTTCGAGCTTGGTCGAACACCTTGCGCAAGTGGGTGGTGAGGTCGGATTCCTCTTGGGATTTGACGATCATATCGTCCATGTATACTTCGAGCATGTCTCCGATTTCTGATCGAAAGACTTTGTTCATCATGCGCTGGTACGTGGCCCCGGCGTTTTTTAGTCCAAAGGGCATTACGTTATAGTAATAATTTCCCGAGGGGGTCATGAATGTTGTGTATCTCTTGTCCTCGTCGGCCATTGGGATTTGGTTGTATCCCGAATACGCGTCCATGAAGGACAAGAGCTTGAAACCGGCGGAATTTTCTACGAGCTTATCTATGCTCGGCAGTGGATATGCGTCTTTCGGGCAAGCCCGGTTGAGATCGGTGTAGTCAATGCACATGCGCCACTTTCCATTACTCTTTTTAACAAGTACAATATTTGAGAGCCAGGTCGTATACCTGGCCTCGAAAATAAAATTTGCCTCTAAGAGGTCTTGTACAAGTTTTTCGGCAGCCTGTGCCTTTTCCTCGGACTGTTTCCTTCTTCGCTGGGCGACGGCGCGGGCAGCTGGATCGATTGTCAAGTGGTGACAGGCAGTTTCTGGATCCAAACCGGGCATGTCTGCTGCACTCCAGGCAAACAGGTCGGCGTTGTCGTCGAGGCATGCTTTCAGCTCCCTCTTTACCTCTTCGGGGAGGCCAGCGCCGATCTTCACTCCCCTGCTGGGGTTGTTACTAAAGGTGATGACCTCGAACTCTCCATCTGGGACTGGACGCAGAGGTGCTGGCGAGGGGGGGCGCGCTGCTCCCGAGTTATTATCCTCGCCCCGATCTTCGTGTCCTTCAGCGAGCCTGCTGTCGAGGTCGATGGTGTGTACGTGAAGCGTGGGTTTTTTTCCTGGCTGGCCCTCCTCGGCCAGAACTTCGTCTTCTCTGGTGCGCTTTGCCGACGTCGTTGTTGTCGCTATCTGGTTCTGACCTTTGGTTGCGGCTTCGAAGCACCTGCGAGCAGCTTCAATATCGCTGTGTAGAGTTGCGACGTGTCCCTTCTCCGTGTAGTACTTTAGCTTGAGATGGACTGTCGAGGGGACAGCGACGAGCTCGGCAAGAGCTGGTCTGCCCAGAATGCATTGATAGAGCGATGGACAATCGATGACCAGGAACTGCGTTTTGATTGTCCGCGATGCTTCTTCCTCACCAAGCGTTACTGGAATTTCTACGTAACCCCAGGGTCGGGCAGTTGCTCCATTGAATCCTTGGAGATCAGATCCTACGTACGGAGAGAGATTAGACTTATTTAGCTTCAGCGCGCGGAACAGGCTGGAGTACATGATGTCCACGGAACTGCCCTGGTCGACCAGGATTCTCCGCACATCTGTTGATGATAACTTGGCCCTAATCAGCAGAGGGATGTGGGAATTCGGGGATCCCCCGGGGAGCTCTTCCCGGTAGAACGTGATTGGTTGTGAACGCCCTTTACCTTTGTTGATCGTGTACAACTGGTCGGGGCTGCTGTCGATCAACTGTTTAAACTTTCGTTTGATGGAACCGACCGTGAGCTCATGGTACCCCCCCACATGAGATAACCATGGCTGTAGGAAACGTTTCCCAGGTGCTGTGCATGAATGCCTGGGAAGTCGGGTCGATGTGACTTGGGATGAAAAAGTCCTCTGGTCGGCTGATGGACATTGCGACCTGTGGGGGAGGACTGGAGGGTGTTGACTCTGTTTCTTTCTTTTTATCAGTCGCGTCACGTTGGGAGGATTCCCCCTTCTTCACGTACTGTTTCAGGTGTCCCTCTTTGATGAGGATCTCTATAGCGTCTTTAAGGTGCACGCAGTCTTCTGTTACGTGCCCGTGGCTACGATGGAAACGACAATACTTGCTCTAGTCGACGCTCCCTTTGGCCGAGGTCGGTTTAGGGAACCGGACACCTCCTTGTTTGAACTCGGTGTTGAAACAGTCGGATAGAATACGTTCTCGTGAGGTAGTGAGCACAGTGTATTCATTAAATCGGCCAGCTGGCCCTTTGCCTTCACGAGGACGCTCCTCTCGTCGCTTCTCCTTGCCTTTACGAGATGGCTCCGACTCCTCCTTTTTGGTTGCTCGGGGCGCTTCCCGATCTCTTGCGTCACGGGCACGATATGCAGCTTCCTTCTCCTCGTACCGGATGTAATCTTTGGCCATGTGGAGAAGTTCTCTCAGCGTTCGGGGAACTTCGATCCCGACAGCTTTGCGGAAGTCGCTCTTCGGGCGGAGTCCTTTCTCGAGGAGGTATTTTTTCATATGGTCGGAAGTTCTGACTTCCACTGCTTCCTTATTAAACCTCTCGATGTACTCCCGCAGAGGCTCCTCTCGGCCTTGTATGATGGCTTCTAAGGTTGCCTCCGTCTTTGGATGTCGTCGGGAGGCTGTGAAGTGGCGGGTGAACTGGCCTTTGAGGTCGCGCCAGGAGGAGATGGATCCCCGAGGAAGTCTTTTGAACCATGCCATCGCACCTTTCCTCAAGGTGATGGGAAATATTTTGCACCGGATGGCTCCGGAGACACCATGGTACTGGAGTATAGCTTTGATGTTCTCTAGGTGCTCGTGAGGATCTGATGTGCCATCGTACGTTGCCAGCGTGGGAGGTTTCTCTAACCCGCGGGGAATCCGGGTGTCTACGATGCTCCTCGTGAACGGGCCTTGAACTTCGTCGTCACTGCTAGAGCTGTGAGAGAATGATGGAGAAAGGCTGTGGTCGCGGCTATGACTGCGGCGAGGAGAGTGTCCGCGGATATGCCTGTGCTCGTGCTTGTCCGAGCGTCGTTGTCTTTTGGGAGCATGGGAGTGCCTGGTTGTCCTAGGAGAACGATGATGCCGGCGAGCCCGGTCGGGCGTTGGACTCCTTGATCTTGATCGTTCCTTGACCGGGGAGGGGCTATCACGTCTCCGCTTTGAGTGATCTCGCGGAGGCGGGGAGAGGTCCAGCGTCTCCGAAGCGTGGTGCTCTTGAAGGGCGTGCTCGAGGGCACTGATCTTTTCTCCCTGCTGAATGATGAAACGATTGGAATTATTCAGAGAGGCGATGAGCGCCGCGGTGGTCGGATCAGCGCCTTGAGGAACCGGAATGGGCTCGAAGGAAAGTTCCACGGCTTGCGCTCGTGGTCTTTGTTCGTCGGGCTTTGGGGAAGCCGGTCCACCGTTGCGCTGGACGTTCTCGGATGGGACGTTCCCGACGATAGCGTCGGTACGGGCAGCGGTGGTCAAAGGTTCTTGGACATCACTTTTAACAAAAGCCATGATGATCTGGGATTTTGGAGAGATGAAAGCTTTGGTCTTTTGGATGAAAAGATGAGGGGTCTTGATTCGAAAAGACGGGGGAGCTAATTTCCCACAAACGGCGCCACTGATCGGAGATGACCAGAAGGAGATCGTCGTGGCCTTCGTGTAGGGCAAGTGCAGCTGCTTGTTGGAGAAGAAAAGGGGGTGGAGGTACCTGCAAGGTACTCCGATGCCAAAGTAAGTATTTGGTCAAAGAAAAGGGGAAAGCAAGTAAGAATAGTCAAGTATATGATTCGTGATACCTGCCCCTCTCAAATGAGGGGGTTTTTATAGATAAATGGGTGGCGAGCAAAGCGCGCGGTCTTCTAACTGTTCCCGCAATATCCGGTGAGGAGGCTGGACGTGTGACCTATTCTGCGCGTGAGGGGGACACGCCCAACGGTCATATTGTGCCCAACGGTTATATTGGGCATATTGGGCCTGTTCGCCAGTTATGCTGGATTGGGCCTGGCCCTTAAGGGCAGGAAGCCCTGCCCAGTCCAGAACAAAAACCATGGTGCATACTGGAAATTTCAAAATTTTCGGTACAAAACCAGGTGTTTATAACCACCGGAAATTATGAAATTTCAAGTATAAAAAATGGAATTTGTACCAAAATTTTTGAAATTTTTGGTAGAGAAATACCAAAAATTTTGAAATTTATGGTACGTAATTCAATGTTAATACCATAAATTTTGAAATTTCCGGTACATATTACAATGTAAATACCAGAATTTTCAAAATTTCCGGTACAAAATACTGGAAATTTCAAAATTTCCAGTACAAAATACTATAAATTTTGAAATTTCCGGTGAAAAATTCATTGTTTTCGAAATCTTCGGTATCGCCCCAAGGATTTCAAATTTCCGCCCCAACACTGTAAATTGGAAATTTTTGAAAATAATTTTGGAGGGTCAGTTTTTTCTTTTCATACACTTTAGGAGGGTGCGAGGTATAACTGGGGGGTGTCAGGTTAAATCCTCTCCATTTACTCTCCATGCACACCTAGTTTGTGTGTATTGAGAGTTTTGGGCCATTTTCTTGCTCTGATTTCCTTTTATTCACAACTCCCCAATTCTTTATGCTCCCGCAGGATCTTTTTATTTATTTATTTTTTTAGCTTAGTTAAATCACTTATTTTATTTTATTTATAATTTAATTATTATTAGTAAAAATACAAAAAAAAAACAATAAATATTAAAATGCCAAAAAAATAAAAATAAAGTTTATTAAAAAATACAAAGTTAGGTGTATTTCTTGTAAAAATAAATTCTCCTTTAACATACCTCTAATTAAATAGGAAGGAATGAGTGAATGCACACTCACCTGTTTCTCAAATAATCAGGGGTTTAACGCACGTTTCGTCTAAACGTTCATTTGCCTTACACAAACAATTTTCACAATAAACTTAGGAGGAATTGGTGAATGCACACTCTCCTTTTCTTTAACTATCGAAGTCTTAGCGCACGTTTTGCCCGAATCGGTTATTCATTCTCTGCACCTAAAATAAATCTCAACTCATCAAATTAATTTTTTACCCTTGGGCAACCAAAACAAACTTTTTCATACAAGAATAATGTTGTGTTCATTCTGACGCGAAATACAAACAGACACTTCAGCCTCCATCGTGCGAACATACAAGCAAATGTTTAACCGCTCGAATGCGATCTAAACACTATTCTCTAAAATCAACCAACCAACAAACAAACACTTTCTACAAAGAATTACGTAGCTTTGAGTTCACCATCGCACTGGAGGATACGTAGAAGCGAGATTCAACACCTTGTCAGACCCATTAATAAAAAACAAAATTTTTCCCTCTTTTGTAATTATCTTTTAATAAACAGATAAACTATAAATATTTTATGATGAACACTTTCACCTAACTAATTAGAAGGTTCTCGTTGAGTACAATGGATGTGACTCTGAACAGTGGAGTGGATGTGACTCTGCAAATCTTTTAATGACATTTCCCTTTAAAAATTAAAACTTTGGTGGTGACTCTATAGTTATTTCGAGTGTTAGTACACTCGAACATTTTTTCGCGTAGCGACACTAACTAACAATTATCTGCATGCAATCATTCACATACTTAGTCATGCATAAGACAAACAATTATTAGCTAATAAAAGAAGATGCAAAAATCTACTAACACAAAAGCTCGCATAAGAAGGGCCAGATGTCTTGTCTGATGTTGCAACATATGAGTACCACATTAGCACTCAGTACTAAACAAATACATGTGTTACCTCAGCAACACCATTACTACTCCCCCTTTTGGCCATAATTTTACAAAGGGTTAGTATATCAAATAACACCTAGATATCAATCATGCATAGGTCAGTATATTAGCCCATACACAACTAAAACAAGAGTAGAACAACCAGAACAACATCCAGAGATGCACAATCATTAAATTTGAATAGGTGGCTTCTTCAAGACCTTCATCTTGGTGACAAACTTCTTACCAGCTGTAAATGCTCCAACAGATGATGCACCTTGAGCATTTCCTACATTTGAAGAAGAGGTGGAACCACAACCCTTGTTCTCCCTTTCTTCAGTCTTAATTCCCTTTTCAGAGTATTTCTTCTTTGAAGCTTTAGGCCTTTGACTCATGATGATCAACACACATACTTTGAAGATGCAAGATGAGGATGTGAGAATTTTTCTCTTGCTTGTATCACCATACCAGATAAAGGGAGAGTTTTGAGAGGAATAAATCACCCTGAATATACGTGCATCATAGAAAATATGAGAGAGAGATATTGATTTGGTCTCTTTACATATTTCCTAATCTTTAACTGCTATAGGCCCTCCAATATGCACACTCCAACTGCACTTCTTAATTTTTCAAGCAGACAACATCTAAGGGCTTGGTGAAAATATCTTCCAGTTGTTTGTCAGTTGTTATGTGATTAACCACTTTATCTTCCACAAGATCCCCAATGAAACGATGACGAATTTTAATATGCTTGGTACTGCTGTGTTGAACGGGATTTTTTGAAATATTGATAACACTTAAGGTATCACAGAATAATGTTATGACATCTTGTTCGACATTGTACTTGTCATACCCCGAAATTTGACCTCCTTTTTTTCTTCTTCACATAAGCATGTGCATTCGCATCGCTGGCATACGCATCCACACTTTTTCTTTGTGGTTTTGGTTGCAGGAATATTCAGGTTTTCTAAGCCCGATTAATTGCTTCCTCACAAGGTCATCACATCATCAAAACAAGCACAAAACAAGGGTTTCTATGCCTATTCATCAAACCAAGAGGTTGAGAATTGGAACCGTGGCCACGTCACCATTTTTCAAGCAGATTGAGGCAATTTTGGCCTGGTTAATCGATTAACCATTTGCAGTGCAAATGTGTTAATCGATTAACACAAGCAAAATGGGCAGAATCTGCTGCTTTTTCATGACAACAACTTTTCCTCCTCATTTTTGGATTCTACTTGATTCTAGCAGTGTGTGGAACATTCTAGAAATCACTAGACATTTCAATACCATTCAAGACACCCCACTTACATTTATTCCAATACATCACTCTAAATTAAGTGCACCATTTTCCTTGATTTTCAAGCATGCCAACCTTTGATTGGAAGCTTACATTGGGATTGCTACCGAGTTAACTTCCTAACTAACCGAGTTAACCGCTTGACTTGGTGAGTCAAGTGTAACTAACTTCTAGCCTAGTTCCAAACCACCCAAAGAGAGCTCTTAGCCTAATTCCAAACCTCTCACACTCCAAACCAAAAGTCTATATAAACAAACCTTCAATCATTTTTCAGGGGATAAACCATTTCACACAAATTTCTCACACTTCACTCTCAATTCTCTCGCATTCTCTCTGAATTTTTCTGCAACTTCTTCATCTTCATCTAAATTTTCTTCCCAAACCTCACCATATCTCTTCATCATCTGCAATTATAATTGTATTTCTGGAGTTTTATAAGCTTTTGGGTTCATCTCAAGTATTTGTTTCAAGATCCAACGGTTCGAATTCGTATTTCGGATTTTCGTTGCAATTTGCTCGGTTTCGATATGTTTTGGCTATAATTGAAGATTCCTCTGGTTTTCTTTGATTATCTTCCTCAAGATCTCTTTGCAAAAATCACCAAGCCAATCCTCCGGCTTGTAGGTTTATAGATCTCTTTCATTTTTCTGTTTCGTACGTTTTTGTATCATTCACGATGTAGTTTTGATACTTTTTCGTATGTGAACTGATTATGCCATTGCTTGATCCTTGATCTTGATGATTTAATTGATTCCATTGTTGATTATTTACTGTTGTTAAACTTGATTTTTCGTGCATAATTGTTTTCCCTAGCATTGGAGTGATTGCACAATCAATAAGTGGCCAAAAGCACTTTTGAAAACTGTTTTTTCTGCCCTTGTGCCAGTGTTAATCGATTAACACTTTGCAGTGCAAAAGTGTTAATCGATTGACTAGTGTAAATTTGCTGATTTTCAAGTGTTAATGGATTAACACTTTGTAGTGTAAAAGTGTTAATCAATTAACACTGAACCAGAAGGCCATTTTCATGCTTTTTCAAGTGTGTTTTCCATGCTTTCTTCCTCTAATTTCCATGGATTGATATGCTTGATTTTTATGGATGTTTTAGGTGTCATTTAACTTGTGTTTGAAGCATGCTCGTGAACTTTCGATGCACAGTTTTGATTATTCCATTTCTTCACATTTTTGGCATTATATGAACATGAATATTTTTGCACAATTTATTTCATATGATAGCATGATTTGTAAAGCATATTAAGTGTCATTTGGTACTGTTTTGCACTTTCCTTCATGTTGAATTAAGTTCATTCCTCAAAGGATAAGCTTAATCTTGTACAATCAACAATACACCTTTTACTTTAATAAATTTTCATATATTTGAAAAATTATTAGCATGTGCCCCCCCTTTGGTTAATTAATCGAAAGCTTTCACGCGACACTGAAGTATTGTACAACTTGGAGTTGTTACACTATCCGTTTCAACTTTTGCACTACACCTTGTGTGTTAGAGAAGGAATGAGAAGGGAGAATTCTTACTCTCATTCTAATTACTTCAGGTAGGGGACGAATGACCCTGTACTTGGCTTAGTCACCTCTATCCTCAGGCGGTAGTGTATCTCCTTCCCCAGTCGAGTCGATCCTTGATCACTCCTATCTCTTGCAATCTATTTTGGTCAATCACCGCATCCTTGGCTAAGATCATTGCCCCTGGGTTAGCAAACTCTCGTTGTTTCGATACCCTATTCTTTTCTTGTGGCCAATCATCATATTTTGATTCCCCAGAAGAATCTCAATTCCTTTTTCTTCGGTTAAACACAGTCTTCCTGTTAAGCACTGAAACCCTAGCGGAGTTCGCTACCTTCTCTTAGTTCCTCTCCCTTTGTTTGGTTAACCACAGCTGGTCAGTTAAAACACCAATTTGCACTCCTTCTCAGTTAACCACAGTCTATCTGTTAATATACTGAGTTCCCTCTTGGGTTAATTACCTTCTCTTGGTTAATCACACATTTTTTCTCTTCGGTTAATCACAGTTTCTCTGTTAATACCGAATCCTCAGCAGTTAGCAACCTCTTTCGGTTCTATACCCTTTTTTGTTGGTCAAGTGCTATTTGTTTAGTCAGTACCAATGTCCCCAGTGGGTTACAACCTCAGCTTGGTTCCACACCCTTTTTCTTTGGTTAACCACTGTTTATCAGTTAATATACCAAAACCCCTTCAGAGTCAAACACCTTCCCTTGGTTCAGTACTCTCTCTTCTGGTTGATCACAGTTTATCTGTTAAAACCTTTATCCCCACCAGAGTTCTTATCTCTTTTCCTTCGGTTATCCACTGCCAGTCAGTTAATATACCAAACTTCTTTTCTCTTGGTTTTGACACCATCCCTTTGCTTGTTCCTCAGTAGGGTCGCTTATCCTCTGGTCCCTAGCACATTTCCTTGTCCTCTTACTCCCCAGTGGAGTCTCTTATATTCCTTTTGCTCTTTTATCTTCTTGGTTTCGACGCCATCCTTGCACGTTATTCTCTGTACAGTTGTTGTCTTTTTCTTTTCACTCCTTTCGTGGTTTTGACACAAATTCTTTTGCATCCCCAGCGGATCTTTCCTTCTTTCGCTCTTGGTTTTGACACCACTTTCTTTCTCTTTTTCTGTCTTAGTTCCCCAAACTACGGAAGCTCTGATTCTGCATTCATTCGAACGTATGATACGTAGGCACGAGATCGCAATGATCTTGGAGAGCACCCTTCCATCCTTCTTCCATTCCCCCTTCTTTTCCATTGTTCCATGAACTACAGCGCTCTGATTTCCTCATTTTACTATGAGGGTACGTAGGCACGAGGGCCCTAGTCCTCCGTGGGCACTTTCTTTCTTTCTTCTTCTCTTTTCTCTTCTCTCTCTCTCCTTCCTTTTAGCTAGAAGCCTTTAGATAGATAACTCATCCAAGCCTAGAAGTAAGCGAAATGGTTCCCGTCGAGTACGACGGATGCGTAAGGTGCTAGTACCTTCCTTTTGCATAACCGACCCCCGTTCCCGTTTCTCTTCCCCTTGGGTTTTATCGATATTTTCCCTGTCCTTTGGGACTAAATAAAGTTTGGTGGCGACGCTATGTTATCTTTGAGTGTGCGATTCACTCAGGTATAAACCAGCCATCTTCAGCTGGCGACCCTGCTGGGGAGTCCTTGTGCTTGCAAGTTGGGGTCTTGCCTAGTTTTGTTTTGCTTTCTTGCTTTGTTTGGGTGTTTATCTTTTGCGCTTTACTCTGCTTTATCTTTATGCTTTATTAGTTTATGTTTATTTATTGCATTTTTTTACTGCTTTGAATATTCATATGCTATATATTCTGGATATCTGCTATATTCTACTGTTTTTGGGATGGGTAGATATTATTGGAGAGAAAAGTCCTAACACCGGGCTTGAGCATACACATAGGCTAGAACGTGGATAGTCGTGAGGCTTGTGTTTCGCGTGTTGGTTTACCACGAGAGCCACATCCCATATCATGATTCGCTTAAGAATACTTCCGTCCTGCGAGAATTCGCTACGGAGGGGGGTTTTCATTCTGAGTTCTATGGTTTGGGCGACCTTTCTAGGGACCACCTTGTCGTGTCTAGATCACACCTGTGAGCGCGATATGGGTTTTTCTGCAGGAAACCAAGCCTCTCCATACCTTTGTTCTTTCATGCGCGTCAGATCTTCGCACCTATGCAGAGTTGTATATGTAGATTATCCAGAAGATGTTGCATCTCTAACTTACATTTTTTGCATACTATTATTGCATCATCATGTATGCTGAACTTTTGAACTTGAGTTATGGCATCATTGTATATACCACATTGTTGAGCATGTGCTACTGCATCATCATATGTATACTGAAATTTTGCATCACCTAACCTTTGCACCAATGGGTGTTGCATATCTCATTTCCATTCCGCCTGCATAAACAACATGCGTATACATACATTTGCATTGCATTTAAACCAGAGAAAGCTCACTTTTTCCCTTCATCAGCCAGAAGACAATGACAACCCGACACCAGTACTTCATCAGATCCAACAGATCGAGAATCATGGTTGATTCTGAGAATACCACTTACACGGAGACCTTGACTCAGTTCCAGGGTAGGATGGGTCAATTCCAGGATAACATCGATTCCATCATGGAACTCCTTCATACTCTGAGGGATGACACTGTTACCTCTGCTGCTGTCACAACTGTCACTAATGCAACTGTTGTCACTCCTGTTGTTACTTCTTCTCCTGCTATTGTTGAAGTACCAGTCGAGACTGTTGATCAAACTACTATCAATTTCCCAAGCTCTCATCCTGATCCGAATCAGGTGCTTACTACCTTTCCTTTGGGAATGCCCCTGAATTTCATTCATCAGATTGCCAGTGGTGGTGCCTTTATGCCATATCAATCTTTTGTTGTACCCATGCCCAATGGAAATGCCGCTACTTACCCATGGGGTATTCCTACTCATGTTCCACCTCCTGTGGTGAACCCGGATGATCATGGGTTTCCTCAAACACAGACTCGCCAGACTCCAGTGCCAACTACTATTGAAATTCCTGATGAAGATGAATATGTTCATATTTCAGTTTCGTCTCAATCTGCACAAACTGTTGTTCACAATGATCATTCTGGAATGCCTTACCCTGGGGCATCCTCGACTATTATGGCACCTCTGCCTAGTTATCCATATGGTGTTCAAATGGGCCAGACTGCTGGTCAGACGGTTAATTCTGGGTTGATATATCCATCTCAGTTTACTTCTCCTCAAGTACTTTCAAATCCTCAGATTCTTGTCGGACATGCTGATCAGAATAAATCTGCAGACTACGAGCTGTTAGAAGACAGAATCAGAGCTATTGAAGGATTTTCTGCCTTTAACATGGATGCCAAAGACTTGGGCTTGGTTCCAAATGTTGTGCTACCCCAGAAATTCAAGGCGCCTGATTTGCGTAAGTACAAGGGGTTGAGTTGTCCACGAAGCCACACCACAATGTATTGCAGAAAAATGGCTTCCTACATAGACAATGATGATCTGCTTATCCATTGTTTCCAAGATACCTTATCTGGATCTTCCCTGGATTGGTACATGAATCTTGAGCAAGGTAAGATCAGAACCTGAAAAGATCTATCTGAAGCATTCTTGAAGCAATACAATTACAACTTGGATATGGCTCCCACCAGGTTGCAACTACAAAATCAAACTCAAAAAGCTGATGAATCATTCCAAGAATATGCTCAAAGGTGGCGTGAGATGGCTTCACGAGTCTGGCCTGCTCTATCTAATTCAGAGTTGGTTGACATATTCATGGGCACTCTTCAGGGTTTGTACTATGAGAAGATGGTTGGTAGCTCATCCTCCAATTTTGCTGATGTTGTGACCATTGGGGAATGCATTGAGAATGGGCTCAAAACAGGGAAAATTACTGGAACTGTGAGTCAACAATCCCGGGTTAATAAGCCACAAGGCGGGTTCACTGAAGAAAAGGAAGAGGAAACAAATGTTGTCATGGATGGTGTCCACTTTCAAACGCAAACTCCCATGGCTCCTATGCCATACTATCCGTACCCATACATTGCTACTGCACAGTATCAACAACCACTATATCAACAGCCTCCTCAGGCTCATAATCAGCAAGCCCAAGGCCGAGAGCGCCAGAACCAGCGCAAGCCCCGGAACAACCTAGAATGAAGGAATGCTCCTCTAGATTCGATTCCTGTGACATGCACTCAACTTCTCCCATATCTGGTTCAGAACTCGCTGGTGGTTCCCAAAGCTCTGAAGCCTCCACAAGAGCCATTCCCACCTGGGTATGATCCCAATGTACGATGCGGATATCATGCTGGGTCATCTGGACATTCGACTGAGGATTGCAACGCTTTCAAAGCTAAGGTCCAACAGTTGATTGACAAGAAGCACTTAACTGTTCAAGGTGAGAAACTGTTGGTGAATGGAAATCCCTTGTTCGTGTAGGGGCCAAGATGGCAAAAACATCCTTTGAAATAATTTAATAAGCCTGTGAGCACTTCCTCAACATCGGCAACCATCATGTCATCCCATCTTTTCCATTTGTAATCTTTGTTTGTCAAACACTGTTCATTTGTAAAACTTGTTTATTTTCAGATGATAATAATAATGAAATGAATATGCATGTTTTGAATAAATTCATTCGAGTTCACTCATACTTTTTATCTGTATCACACATTTGATCAAGCAAAATCAAAAAGAGAATGACGAAATCAAAAGACATGAGACCACTGTCTATATGCTTTTGAATAAAACCTTGCTGAGGATGTAAGGTGTAACACCCTAAATTCCCCCCCCCCCCCCCCCTTTTAACCAAAACAACTTTGGGCCTCAGATATTGTATAAGCCCCTTTGCGTTAAAAGAAAATCTCGGCGCGATCGCCATTTTAAACGAAAAATCATCTGGGCCTACCCTCGTGTTATAAGCCCCACTCTTTTTCTGTAAACCTTTTGGGCCTCTTGAGAGAGTGTAAGACCCATCCCTTTGTACATCAAACAATTTTTGGGCCTCAGTCACTCGTATAAGTCCCTCTGTACAAATTCAACAGTGCAATCACTGGTAAAATCCTGGGCCTCTCCTTGAGCTGTAAGCCCCAAATCTTTCTTTTTCAAAGCACTTTCTCCTTTGATTTTGAAATATACTGTTGTTTTCAATCTTTCTTTGTTGAACAACTAACCAAACAGCATGGAAGCTCTACAACCGAGTAAGTGTTTATAAGCTTTCATTTACTGCTTTCATATACATATAACTGTATTGTGGGGTTGTTTCGCTGTAAGTCTTCTTTCATAAACTCATATCAACTGTGTAATAATAGTATAGATATTTAGAGTTTCCCCGACAACTACGTCTAGCACTAGGTAAAGCCGTTTTGATCACTATTAGAAATAGACGAAACTAGATCCCCATAGGATTACCAGACACAGTCTTCCCTCCTCTTGGGGTTAAACAATATAGAGATGTGAAAGGCAGATTCTTTTTGAACCCTTTCTCAGACTGCCACTCGTAGAAGTTTTCAAAGAAACTCTATTCCCCAGAGATGATCTCTTCTCCGTGAATTGCATCTCTTGAGTTTCTCCCAAATTCTCAAACTTTCCTGGCTTGACCTATTCTTTGTGAATAGCCTGTCTTGAATTTCTCGGGGTTTGGGGACCCACAGGCTTCTTAAAAGCACCCTTAGGAATTGTCAAGAAACTCTACTCCCCAGAGATGATCTTTTCTCCGTGAATGGCATCTCTTGAGTTTCTTCCAAATTCTCGAACTTTCCTGGCTTGATCTATTCTTTGTGAATAGCCTGTCTTGAATTTCTCAGGGTTTGGGGACCCACAGGCTTCCTAAAAGCGTCCCCACCTCCTCTTGGGCGTTGTACAAGGACCCTTCGGCTTCTTAGAAGTATTCACAGCCTCCTCTTAGGCTTCGTATAAATGATTTCTTCCTCCGGGAATGATAGCCTCCTCTTGGGCTTAGTACAAATTGTCCCTCGGCTTCTTAAAAGTTTCCAGCCTCCTCTTGGGCTTCGTACAAATTGTCCCGACGACCTCCTAGAGGTATAGGAACAGAAATCAGTCATCTTAATAGAACAGTCTTTCCAAGAGTCTACTACTATTTCTCAAAGCATAGTACAAAAGATGAAACTCTAGACTTGGACAGTCTAATTTCCTTGAATCTCAAAGACATTCTCAAGCACCCTTCAAGAATAGGAAGGAACCCCGTAGACTCGGACAATCTCAATACCCTTTGGATTTCCCATTTCCTCAAAGAAAAGGAAATATCCCTGATCCTCGAATCAAAATCCCTGAGTACAGTGTTACTCATATAAGAACTTATTTTCTCTTTGAACCTATATACTGGTCACTCAACTGAAACAGTACCCTCTTTCGCCTCCATCTCAGGCTTCGTACGAGATACAAAAAAGGGACTCTCTTGTTGAGTCGAACATCTTTCGCCTCCATCTCGGGTTTCGCACGAGATACAAAAAGACTCTCTTGTTGAGTCAAAACTTCCTTTTGCCTCTATCTCGGGCTTCGTACGAGATACAAAAACACTCTCTTGTTGAGTATAAAAGACTCTCTTGTAGAGTCAACCCTCTTCAGCCTCCGTCTTGGGCTTTGTTCAAGACACAAATCACTCCCTTGTTGAGTATAAAACTTTTAGCCTCCATCTCGGGCTTCATACGAGATACCATAAAAGACTCTCTTGTTGAGTCAACTCCCTTTTACCCTCCTCTTAGGCTTTGTATAAGGAAAACCTTTTAGCCTCTTCTTAGGCTTTGTATAAGAAAACCACTGGTTGATCCAATCAACCTTTTAACATCAAAGTTATGCCTCGTTCACAGTACACAAACATCAACAACTCCTTCCCCTTCATCTAATCGCTATAAGCGGCAAGCCTCTGGATCATCTACATCCATGCCACTACCCCTCTTTTAGCATTCCTAAGGAAAGATGGCATTGCTCTACACTGAGTTAAAGTCTTCTCCTTCAGGTTGGAAATCCCCTATAAAGGAAATTATGGCATTGCCGGATTCACACATCCCGGTTAAAGTAATTTTCCTTTATAAACATTTGTGACAAACAAACCCCTCTTTAGAGATGACAAATTCTCTCTAAAGACAACACCTTTTAGCTTCACATCTTGGGCTTCGAACAAGATACAAATAGACCCTTCAGCTTCACATCTTGAGCTTTGAACAAGATACAAACTACCTTTAGCTTCATATCTTGGGCTTTGAACAAGATATAGATCACCTTTAAGCTTCACGTCTTAGGCTTTGAACAAGACACTAAAACACCATTTCCTCCCGTAGAATAGGAGGAACTACGATCGCTCTGATTTCCCTGTTTCGGAAAAACGGGAATACGTAGGCATAAGATTGAAAGAAAAATCTTAGCGAGCACACTAAACAAAAACCCAAAATCCCGTATATCAGTCAAAGCATCCTAGTCCGTATTCCCCGCTAAAAGTCTAAATTCCCTGAAAATAACCTAAGAGAGGCCCCCCCACATTGATAGCATATGTAACCTAACATACCGCTGTTTAAACTCAGTATGCAAGCAGAGTTAATCGGAGACATCTATTTCCCTTCCTTAGTCAGCTCACAATAGGATAAAAAATGAATCGACCTGTAGTAACCCCCAAGGAGCGACAGTGCTTAAGAAACACGTCCAGTTTCGCTCGCTACAAAAAAATGGCGCCCACCGTGGGGCCCAACTATTTTCATACCTTAGGTAGAAGAAAAGGGATTTCACTGGGATAAGACTTTTTGTTGACTTCACTAGGATCTTAGGTCAAAATCCTTTAAGTGGGGAAGGAACCACAGAATAGTGACTCCGCCGGGGAGCCATTTTCTGTCAGGAACATAAGATTCATACCTTTTAAAAAGTCTAGGACATTAGGACAAATATATATACTACTTTTCCTAATTGATATCTGTGTTTATTTTTCTGCTAATGGGAACGCGTGTGATGCCGCATGTGGAAAGATTGAGTATACACTTAAGATAAGTGATGGCGACGAGGTCGACCATCAACCTCGGTGGAGGCTTCCCAATGCAGCCCATTCCCTCTCACATGCAATGGGTCGATTGTGATGTCTGAGAAGCTGAGGAGCCAACCCTTTTGTAGTGCGGAAACTATCGGAAATAGTTGTCACGCGATACTACCCTCATTTGAGGCTGATGATCTATTCTCGGTGAATAGCATTTACTCTAAGATTTCATACAGCTCGCTGGCGATCCGCTTGCTATTTGTTATCCTGGGAGGAGCTGATGATTTTGAGTACAGGTACAAAAAATCACCCTAGTATAAACCTTTGGGATGGGTAGAGCCTTGGCTCCATCACAACGACCCTTTGATCCCATGTTTTTTCTATGTTTTTGTGTGCTGCATTCATGCATTCATTTAAAAAACATTAAAACATTCAAAAAAATTCTCTTCTAGTCTCTCTGTTTTTTCAAAATAAACTAATACTGTGATTGCAAATATTAGAGAAAAGGATTGCGCTAATGGGTTTCGGTAGAAGGAGAACTCATAAGTACACCTTCAGGATTCCAAAACTAGAGGATTTAAGAGGTTTGGCGAGGATGATCACAAACCAAGAGGCTTTCAGAGCCAAGTACGGAGGTTTGCTATCTCTGCTAAGAGTCCAGGTGATTGAGGGAATCATGGATGCGCTCATTCAGTTCTACGATCCGGTCTATCATTGTTTCACATTCCCAGATTACCAGCTAGTACCAACGCTGGAGGAATATTCTCATCTGATTGATCTATACATTACAGATCAAGCTCCATTTTCTGGACTGGAAGAAATTCCAAAGAATCAGATCATCGTAAGAGCAATTCATTTGGACGAGTCTGAGGTCAGGACTCAAATGACCACTAAGGGTGGCATACAAGGTTTTCCAGCCCAGTTCTTGACAAAGAAAGCCCTGTACTTTGCTAGTATTGAGAACGTGACTGCTTTTGAAAGCATCTTTGTTTTACTCACCTACGGGTTATTTCTGTTACCCTACATTAATAACTTCGTCGATATCAACTCCATTAAGGTTTTTCTCATTGGAAACCCTGTGCCAACTTTGCTCGCAGATGCGTATCATTTTGTACACTTGGGAAATTTGTACAGCGGAGGGGAGATCACATGCTGCGTACCTCTGCTTTATAAATGGTTTATCTCGCACTTGCCTAAGTCTGCTGCTTTTTAGGATCACAAGAGTGCCTTACGTTGGTCGCAGAAAATTATGTCACTCACCAACTCTGACATAGATTGGTGTAGTAGGATTTTTGAAGGAATCATGATCATTGACTGTTATGGAAACTTCCCCAACGTACCGCTTATAGGAACTCAGGAAGAAATCAATTACAATCCAGTTCTTGTTCGTCGTCAATTTGGATACCCGAGGAGGCATGTCCCACGGAGTGCTCATCTGGAAGGTCTTTTCTTCAAGGAAGGAGAAAGTGACAGAGCACTAAAGATAGAAATAGTGCAAGCTTGGAAACATGTTCATTAGAAAGGACGAGAGTCTCTAGGAAAACCCGACTGTGTCTCGGTGGAGCCTTATCTCCATTGGGTGCAAACTAGAGCTCTCAAGCTAAAAATGCCTTATCCTCGTCACTGAGTTCTTCCACCGAGGGAGTCTGTCATGTACTTCATGACTGAGACTGAAAAGCTTCAGGTTACTCTCAACAAAGTTCAACGGGAGAAGAGGTATTGGAAGAACAAGTACCGCACCCTCAACGTGGAGTGCATCAAAATACAGCAACTACTGAAAGATAAGGACGCTCTGATTGAAATTTTGGAGCAACATGCTGTAGAGAATCAAGATGACCAAAGGAATTTGCTCACTCCTTTCACCTGGCAACGGAATGACAACCCGACAACGGCCCAAGAGCCCCGGTCAAAGAAAAGGAAAGTACCAGAGTTAGCACCCGATTTCTCTTCAGAGAGGACTCGGGACCCATTAGCTTAGGTTTATATTTCTGCACCTTGTAATCTACTGTATTTCCATTTCTGTAATCCTTTGAATTCAATAAAAACGGGTTTCCCCACTGTTTGATATTTACAATCTAATTGTCGAAGTTTATTTCGATTAAACCAAAAAATAATTAATATAATCATTGCATTCATCATTCTCACATCGCGTATTCTTCTTACCTACGAATCTCACGTTTGTGTCTCGGTTCTAGAGCCAAATTGTCTCATTCATACAATACTCGGGCCAATCGTCAGAAAAAGATGGATGATCTTGAGGAAGAGAACAGAGAGTTGAAAGAAGAGATCGACGCTCTGTGAGAGGATATGAGAAAGCTACGTAACGGCATGCAAGCCATGGCAAAAGCTCAGCTACAAAGGACTGTTATCTCAGAGATCACCTCAACGCCTATAGTGGAGAAGTATGATCCTAGGTATCAAATGCCGAAAGATCGTCCTTGGGGCATGCCTGTTAACTATATCCCGGAAGGATATGTTCCGCCGATCATTGAAGATCAGGGAATCATAACAGAAGCCGCTGGGCCTGAAGGTTACAAACTTTGGGAAAGCGAAGATGCCAAGGGCATACTGAAGACTCCTGAAGGTTACAAACTTCGGGAAACGCCAAGATTCACTGTCGTAGTCACGGTACCACCCCCTGTGGTGCACACTGTCCCGGAAGGACAGGTTCCACCAATACCTTCTGGTAAGAAGGAAACTATGTTCGATAGAATGGATGAATTCCAGGAACAGTTCCTGGAAATGCAGAAGGAACTGCAAGCCATCCGCGGTCAGGATTTATTTGGAAAGGACGGCGCAGACCTTTGTCTAGTCCCCAATGTGAAAGTCCCGCACAAATTTCAAGTGCCCGACTTTGAAAAATACAGGGGTAACTCTTGCCCTCAGAGCCATCTGGTGATGTACGCTCGGCGAATGTCAGATCAGACGGATAATTAGGACCTACTGATTCACTACTTTCAGGATAGTTTAACCGGTGCCGCACTCAAATGGTACATGGGTTTAAACCGTGCTACGATCAGCACTTTCAGAGATCTTGGCACTGCCTTCGTCCAACAATACAAATATAATTTAGACACGACACCAGACAGAGATAAACTCAGATCAATGTCACAAAAGGACAAGGAAACCTTTAAGGAGTACGCTCAGAGATGGCGCGAAATTGTCGCTCAAATTTGTCCACCTCTTGAGGAAAAAGAGATGACAAAGATCTTCTTAAAGACCTTAAGCTCATTTTACTATGATACAATGGTTGCCAGTGCGCCCAGTGATTTCACCGAGATGGTGAGCATAGGAGTTCGTCTTGAGGAAGCCGTCCGAGAAGGATGTTTAGTAAAAGACGCTGGATCATCAAGTAGTACAAAACGATACGGTAGTGCTCTCCCTAAGAAAAAAGAGCAAGATATTGGGAATATCTCTCTCGGAAAGCAAAGGCGACGTTATCAACCGGTAGCAGCTGTAACTCCTGATATCAGCCCTGCGCCTATTCCTACGTATCAACCTCAGGTTACGCAGAGCCAACCTAATCAGTAAAGGACACAACAACCTCTTCAGCAGGCTCATCCTCAATATAACAACAACCGTACAACACGGCCACCAGGGTTTGATCCTATACCCATGTTATACGCGGAACTATTTCTGTTACTACTGGCTAAGGGGCACATCCAGACTAAGGCTCCTCTTACAGTACTGGAAAATCTGCCTTTTTGGTTTAAGGTGGATCAGACATGCCCTTATCATCAAGGAGGACCAGGGCATAACATAGAGAATTGTCTCAATTTCAAATCTGACGTGCAAAAACTTGTTAGGAGCGGGCTCTTATCTTTCAAAGATACGAATCCTACTGTTCTCACGAACCCGCTTCCTCAACATGAGAAAGCTACAGTCAACCTGATTGAGAAAGAATTTAACAATGTCTATCAAATTCACGATGTACTCTTGTTGAGGACCAATCTGGTCAAGATGCATTGTAGACAGAGTGGGTACGACCATGTGCCACCTCATAATTATCACCAATGTAATATATGCTCTAAAAGTAATCAAGGATGTTCTGTGGTGCAAGCAGCTATATAGGAACAGTTGGATCTCGGATGGATCCAAGAGCACTGAGTTCGTGGAGTTAACATGGTTTACACGAATTCCAACGTCATTCAGAACCACGACATCCGTGCGATGAATGCCAAATTGGGGGCAATGCACTCAAGGCAAAGCCAGTATCATAATCTGCCGCGGCACGATTATAGTTCTTGTCTAACTTGCTCGGTAAACAAGCAGGGATGCTCTTTCATACAGGAGGCCCTCCAGCGTCAGATGGATCTTGGATGGATCCAGGACTACCATGATAGGAATCCCTATCAGATCAATATGGTTCAAATCTTCGACATTCGCTTGATGAATACCAACTTGGTAGAGCTGCATGCTGAGCAGGTCCGACTCAGATTCCTGATATCACATAATTATCACAGCTGTAAAGCGGGTTGCGAAAACGATCAGGGATGTGCCCTTGTCCAGGAAGCACTTCAGCACTTGTTAAATCATTGATGGGTGCCAATCTACATGGATGAAGATACTCAACAAATTAGTATCAATAACAAAAATCCCACTCGACGTCAAAGTCAGGATGTCCGATCCGTGGAAGCTAACCTAGTGAGGTTACATTGTATTCAAAGTGGGCGTGGCCAGGTGCCACCACACAATTATGAACGTTGTGGAGTCTGTTTGGAAAGTAACCAAGGGCGCTACCTTGTGCGAGCAGCTCTCTAGGGGCAGGTGGATCGTGGATAGATCTGTCCATATCCAGGTTCCGGACCCATCAATTGGTCGCCGAACTTCCTTGCCAATCAAATTGAGGACGTTGTCGTCATCTCTGATCATCAGAGGACCAGGAATGTTTTTTCCATTATCCCTCTACTTGACGAATCAAGAATTCCCAACCGGAACGGATCGAGATTACGTACGATGGTCTGAAAAACCAGAAGGTTCCCATAGTCATCTATCTGCCGGGACCACTACCATATGAATCAACTAAGGCAATCCCTTACAAATACGGTGCAACGATAATTGAAAATGGAAAGGAAATTCCATTACCCTCCGTCGTGAATATTGCAGACATCAGTCGTGTAAAACGGAGTGGTAGAATCTTCAACAGAGGAGTTGGAGAGTCCAACAAAGAAAAGGAACTTCAGACAAAAGCTCCCGATCCATCAGTCGGTCAATCCAGTAATCTCGACTTTTCGAAGAACAACGATGAGAGGCTGAAGCTCATCCAAAGGAGTGAATACAACATTATTGATCAACTGTTACAAACTCCTTCAAAGATCTCGGTATTATCATTGTTACTCAGTTCAGAAGCGCACAGGGAGGCTCTACAGAAAGTCTTGGAGCAAGCCTTTATGGAACAGGATGTAACAATCAGACAGTTCGATAGTATTGTCTCTAACATCACTTCTTGCATTAATTTGGGATTTAGTGATGAGGAATTACCTGAAGAGGGTCGCCGTCATAACATGGCACTCAATATCACAGTCAACTGCCAGGATGATGCTTTAGCCAGCGTACTGGTAGACACAGGGTCAGCCCTGAATGTTATGCTGAAGTCCACTTTGATGCAATTATCATTCAAGGGCCCTCTAATGAGGACCAGCGAGGTCGTCATCAAAGGGTTCAACGGATCGAGAAAAATGGTTATCGGCGAAGTTGACCTTCCCATAACTATTGGTCCTCACACTTTCCAAGTCACCTTCCAGGTCATGGACATCCGGGCAACGTACAGTTGTTTATTAGGAAGACCTTGGATACATCAGGCTGGAGCGGTTACCTCGACCCTCCACCAAAAGCTAAAGTTTGTCCAGAATGGCCAACTCATCACAGTCTGTAGGGAACATGCCTTGCTCGCCAGCAATTTATCGTCATCCACTTATGTGGAACCAGAAGGGATAATCGGAACCCAGTTCCAAGCGCTTTTGCTACACAAGGACGATCAATCCGGAGGAGGAACTTCGATTTCCTCATACAAAGATGCTATTAAAGCAGTCAAGAGTACCGATACAACAGGATGGGGACAGCTTGTCATTCCTACTAGCAATACAACAAAGAAGGGTCTTGGTTTTTCTGCAACCTGTACCCAGACAGCTACTAACGATGAAAGTCTTCATCCCATTCAGAAATTCTTCCACAATGGAGGTTTCCTTCACCCAGTGTCTCAAATAGTCCATGCTATCAATGAGGAGGATACCTCTGACACAGATGAAGAATGGAAGTCCTATCTTAACGAGGACGGTTATATGTCTCAGGAAGAGGTGCCTACTCCATTTTGCTATCCCGCACAGAGTCCGAGATTTATACCACGGTCAGATGTCGAAATGATATACGGAGGTTGTGATCCGGAAGGATGTCGTGCTCCACCAAGTTCATTAGAGGAGGACACTTTGATGAAAGACAACTTTGACCACAATTACTATGGCCCGATGGACGGTCTGCCAATGTGGCAGCCTTACCCAGGAAACTTGGGGCAAGAAAGTCAGCCGAGTAATGAAACTCAGCTGAGCATCATTGAACAGAATACCTGTGTCCGCACCATGTCATGGGATCAACACTCAGGTCATTCAGAAATTACTCAACATGACGATGAATTTGCAACGTTGGCAGGACTAGAATTCATTAATTATACTTTTCCCGAGGTCAACGTCATCGAGAGGGATGACCCCTCCAGTTCCAAAGAAGTGTGGGACACCTTGGGACAACCGAGTGGAAAATACGACTATATGGTCAAGTACACCGCTCCCGAAAGCTCTCGTATCAGGCTCGAAGATATCCAGCCAACTGGATGGGGAAATCTGCCTGAGAGCACAAATGCTATGCAAAATGGAACAGAGGAATTCTCCTACGACAATTCTGCCTGAGACAGATTGCAATGATCCTGCTCCACCAGAAATCAGCGTTATTTCTGAAGGCAAATCAAGGAAGGTGCTAGACTTTGTGATTCACTGAGGAGTTCGCCGCCAATGGGTTTCTGTCGATGTTTCGAAGATTGTTCATAAGTCAAAGTAATTGTCGTCTTTAACCTTTCACCCTGCCCAAGTGAAACGGATGTTTTGATAGGGCTCGCTTTCTATAAATTTTCCCTCTTCGCTTCGCCCAAAGCGACAGAGTTTTGTTTTATAGGGCTGTAGTTTCAAGAATCGACTTGTTCATTGATAAAATAACGTCGTTCTGTAATTTCCGCATTTATTGTTGTTTTCTCTTTTCGTTTTTCTCAGAAAATGGTAATCCTAAAAAACAATTCAAATAGAAACAAGCAGTAATAAAAAAAATACACTGCACACACTTTTTCATTCTCTCTATCTCTTCTAAACACAAATCATCACGTCATGCAGATTGCTTATTTTAAACCCCGTTGAAACATACGATCCGATGCCTTCTCCCAACTTTGAGTTCCCGGTATTTGGGGCTGAAGAAGAAGTTGACAACGAAATTCTAGAAGAGATCTCCCGATTACTCAGACAAGAGGAAAGGTCTAGTGAACCTCACAAAGAGCCGTTGGAAACAGTAAACTTGAGTTCAGAAAAAGAGAGAAAAGAAATCAGGATTGGGACACTGCTCAGTCCAACTGCCAAAGAGAGTTTGATAAAGCTTCTCAAAGAATTCCCCGATGTATTCGCTTGGTCCTATCAGGATATGCCAGGGTTGGATACCAGCATCGTGGAACATCACTTACCGTTAAGATCGGAATGTCCGCCAGTAAAGCAGAGGTTGAGACGGACTCACACGGACATGGCCATCAAAATCAAAGAGGAGGTATAGAAACAGATTGACGCGGGTTTCCTCGCCACATCAGAATATCCTCAATGGTTAGCCAATATCGTACCCGTTCCGAAAAAGGACGGAAATGTCAAAATGTGTGTCGACTACAGGGATCTAAATAAGGCTAGTCCAAAGGACGAATTTCCTTTACCACATATTGACATGCTGGTTAATAGTACAGCAAAGTTCAAAATTTTCTCCTTCATGGATGGATTCTCGGGCTATAACCAGATCAAAATGGCGCCGAAAGACATGGAGAAAACTTCATTCATCACCCCATGGGGTACCTTTTGTTAGCAGGTAATGCCGTTCGGTTTGAAGAACGCCGGGGCAACCTATCAAAGGGCCATGACTACTCTGTTTCATGACATGATACACAAGGAAATCGAAGTGTATGTCGATGATATGATTGCAAAATATAAGACAGAGGAGGAGCATGTGACCCACCTGTAAAAACTATTCGAGCGGTTGAGAAAGTACAAACTCCGCTTGAATCCCAACAAGTGCACCTTCGGTGTCCGTTCAGGGAAACTCTTAGGGTTCATCATCAGCCAGAAAGGAATTGAGGTTGATCCTGACAAGGTCAAGGCCATTCAAGAAATGCCTTCTCCGAAAACTGAAAAAACAAGTCAGAGGATTCCTGGGACGTTTGAACTACATCTCCAGATTTATATTCCTCATGACTGCCACATGTGCGCCGATTTTCAAATTACTCAAAAAGAACCAGGACTGCGTTTGGACAGAAGATTGCCAAACCGCCTTCGACAGTGTTAAGGAATATCTGTTGAATCCTCCGATTCTATCACCTCCAGTGGAAAAAAGACCACTGATCATCTACCTCACAATCTAGGAAGACTCAATGGGGTGTGTACTTGGCCAGCAAGACGAAACCAAATGGAAAGAGTCTGTCATTTACTATCTAAGCAAGAAGTTCACCGACTGTGAAACTCGGTACACGATGGTCGAGAAAACTTGCTGTGTTTTGGCTTGGGCAGCCAAACGTCTTCGACAGTACATGATTCGTCACACTACTTGGTTGGTCTCCGAGATGGACCCAATCAAGTATGTATTTGAAAAACCTGCTCTCACGGGAAAGATTGTCCGTTGGCAGATGTTGCAATCAGAATATGACATAGAGTACCACACTCAAAAAGCCGTTAAGGGGAGTATTTTAGCCGATTATTTGGCTCATCAACCGATTGACGATCAAGAATCAATCGGGTTCGACTTCCCAGACGAAGATGTCACGTATTTGAAAATGAATGATTGCGATGAATCGCTACCCAGTGAAGGGCCAGAACCAGGTTCCCAATGGGGACTTATCTTTGACGGAGCTGTCAATCATTATGGAAACGGAATTGGGGCAATAATTGTTACCCCTCAGGGTACCCACATTCCTTTCACCGCCAGACTCACATTCAAATGTACGAACAATGAGGCCGAATACGAAGCTTGTATTATGGGTCTCGAAGAAGCGATTGATTTAGGGATCAAAAACTTGGACGTATATGGCGACTCAGCCCTGGTTATCAATCAGATAAAGGGAGATTGGAACACATACCAATCAGGACTGTTTCCTTACAAAGATTATGCAAGAAGGTTGTTACCTTTCTTCAACAGAATCGAGTTTCATCATATCCCTCGTAATGAGAATCACATGGCTGACGCCTTAGCGACTCTCTCTTCCATGATTAGTGTAGGTCAATGGAATGACATACCTAAGATCGACATAATGCGCCTTGAACGGCCCGCTTACATCTTCACGATTGAAGCAGTCATAGACGACAAACCTTGGTATCAAGATATCAAATGCTTCCTTCAGAAACAAGAGTACCCACCTGGGGCACTAGGGAAGGACAGGAAAACCCTCAGAAGGCTGGCAGGCAGTTTCTTCCTGAGCGGTGATACACTCTATAAGAGAAACTTTGACATGGTCTTGCTCCGATGTGTAGACAGACCAGAAGCGGACATGCTAATAAAAGAAATTCACGATGGATCCTTTGGCACTCATGCCAACGGACACACAATGGCGAGAAAAATTCTAAGAGCAGGGTACTATTGGTTGACCATGGAATCCGACTGCTACAAGTACATGAGGAAGTGTCACAAGTGTCAGATATACTCAGACAAAATCCATGTACCGCCAACGCACCTCAAAGTTCTCTCTTCCCCGTGGCCTTTTTCCATATGGGGAATCGACATGATTGGCATGATCGAGCCCAAGGCTTCAAACGGACATCGGTTCATCCTGGCAGCCATTGACTACTTCACCAAGTGGGTCGAAGCAGCGTCATACACCAATGTAACCCGACAAGCGGTGGTCCGATTTATCAAAAATAGTATCATCTGCCATTATGGTGTTCCGAGCCAGATCATTACGGATAATGGGTCTAACTTGAACAATAAGATGATGAAAGAGTTGTGCGCAGAGTTCAAGATCGAACACCATAACTCATCTCCCTACCGACCCAAGATGAACGAAGCGGTAGAAGTGGCTAATAAGAACATCAAGAGGATTGTTCAGAAGATGGTCGTAACCTACAAAGATTGGCACGAGATGCTACCCTTTGCTCTTCACGGTTATCGTACATCTGTCCGCACTTCAACAGGGGCAACCCGTTTCTCTCTAGTATATGGCATGGAGGCAGTGCTTCCCATAGAAGTAGAGATCCCATCAATCCGGGTATTGATGGAAGCTAAGCTAACAGAAGTTGAATGGTGTCAAAGTCGATACGACAAATTAAATCTGATCGAAGAAAAATGAATCACGGCAATATGCCATGGTCAGTTGTATCAACAAAGGATGAAGAAGGCGTTTGACAAAAAGGTTCGACCTCGCGTCTTCAGAAAAGGAGACCTTGTGCTCAAGAAGATACAATCATTTCTCACTGATTCTCGGGGCAAATGGACTCCGAATTACGACGACCCCTATGTGGTCAAGAAAGCTTTCTTAGGCGGTACCCTGAGACTTGCAACCATTAACGGAGAGGAATTTGCCTACCCCACTAACGTTGATGTAGTCAAGAAATACTTCGCCTAAACTAAAAAAAAACGTCTCGGTGGATTGAAAACCCGAAAGGGCGGTCCAGGCAAAAGTTAGAGACAAAATAAATAAATAAATCATCCCGGTGGATTGGAAACATCACATTACAATCCAGGCAAAAGTTAGGGATAATGGCAAGTAACTATGTTCAACAGAGGTAAGTCCCTCAGCAGCAGTTACACCATCCATCGGAGGAAAACTTCAGTCAAGGTCATCTTCGACAAGAAGCTTAGGATGTCCCGAATTCTAAGTTGGTAGAAGGGTAGTGGTCGTTATGTTTCAACGTAGCCCTTTTCCCTGTAAATTACCATTTTCTAACTTTGTAAATACTCTTTGGAATCACGCGTTTGGCTGATCTCCATCTTATCAATAAAATTTGAGCCCTTGTGCTTTGTTTGTAATTCTCATTTGTTTTAGCTTTACAGAACGACATTTTAATATGATCAACGATTCTTGAAATAAAACAAAAATGAATTTACTTGTAAAACTTTTTCTGCTTTTAAAATAAAGATGGCAATTTCTTTTTGCTGTTAAACATCAAAAGAACATCAATCGCTTCTCCAGAAGTAAGGGAACTTCAAAGTGCAGAATCAAAGTATTCCTTCTAACCCAGTACGCCTGAATGAAGGGATCAACTGTGTCAGAGACCTTGTTTCGTCTGACACGCCTCGGCCGAGTTCTTATCTCCTAAGCCCGACCAACATAGTTCCCCGCGAGGACTACTTCTCCTAAGCAAGGTAGAATTGATACTTTTGGACTAACGGTACTTCTTCGCCCCGCGATGGCCGAGTATCCAGTTGTGTTCATCCATTAGTTTGTATGTCGCGTCGGTTTTGTCAGCATATACATACATACATCATGCATTCTATTTGCATTCGCATTCATATTGCATCACTATCACTCTAGTCGATCTTATACCCTGGTGATAAAAAGTCCTCTCAATCGAGTTGTCAAGTTCTTTCCTCGTCAGGAAATGTCGCGTCGGAACGATCTCTCTCCTCCAGTTTATTTCTGGATGGAAGTTGGCTCCTCGACCACTTTGATAACTTGAACCTCTGAAAAACCAGAGAGCCCTTAGTCAACATCACTCTTCGCCATTGAAGATGATATCCTTGCTTTCCCGGATTAAGGAAAATCCCGAGAGAAAGCCTCCTAATCAGAGATTCGGTGGTACAACAGTTTTTCTCTGAAAAAACCACTAATGAAAAGGTCATCGGCACCTCAAATTGGATCCCATCATATGGCATTTCTCCAGGAAGATCCCGAGAAAAGTATGATGTAAGACCCCAAATGAAAGCAGTCTCTCAGGAGACTCGTCTTCCCCAGTAGAAATAAATGGCGTCTCCAACAAAGAAGTTTGTGTACCTCTACAATTCAGACGAATGGGTTCCCCAGCAAGTTTGACATCAAAACTTTTTCCACTCAAATGGCATCTCCCCAGGAGAATTCGGCGAGAAGTTTGAGGAAAACTGCTACGAATAGCGTCCCTTGTCAATAAAGTTTATTGACAAAAGAAACTAAGACCAGTTCCTTGGTAGGAAACCAGGATCGAGGGGAAGTTTATTTCAGAAACTGAGACCAGTTCCTTGGTAGGAAACCAGGATCGAGGGGAAGTTTATTTCAGAAACTGAGACCAGTTCCTTGGTAGGAAACCAGGATCGAGGGGAAGTTTATTCTAGAAACTAAGACCAGTTCCTTGGTAGAAGACCAGGATCGAGAGGAAGTTTACCTTTTCTAAGCATCATTGCTTAGCGAAAGAAGACGAATGCGTGAATTACCATTCATAGACGCTGTCAAAATTTCAGATATTCTGATATTTAATCCTCTTGCACCTCGAATGCCTGAATACCTTCGCCATTCACACCTTCGTGTCCAAGAAGATTAAATAGGGGCATCTGTCATACCCCAAATTTTGACCACTAAGATTTCCCATCATTGTGCAAATCATCATCACAATATGGATGTACCTTTGTGCCTCATCAATCTCCTCAAGGAATTGTTGAGCATTCACCACAATCAAAATTAGGGTTTCAAGCCCTCTCTGAGTGCTTAGACAAAGGATCAATCAAGGAATGACATGATATTCAACTTGTTTAACCTCTAAAACATCCACAATGGATCAAGAGGACTCCCACTTCAAGGATTAAGCACAAGGTTGCTCCCATCCAGGTGGATCAAGCTTCAAGATCGCCAGTGTCACCAAATTAGGGTTTTGGTCGACCAGGGTCTCCAGATGGAAATTTTCATCTGGGCATAAGCCAATGATTCAAAAAATATCCTAATATACTCCATGGAACCTCATGGACCCAATCTTCAAGTCAATTTGGCCTCAAGGGATGCATACATCAAAAATCAGGAATTAGGGTTTCTTGACCTAATTCACCCCTAAGTTGACTTTTGGGACAAATCATGAACCAAGACCTCAAGACATGATTTGAGGGTCTCTAATATACCATATTGATCCATTTGGAACAATGAATTGATCCAAGAAGCTTGAGCAACAAGTTTCAATTTCATCTGAACCACAGTTAGGGTTTTGCAAGAAAAGTCAACTGTAGCTTTGACTTTTGACCAGGACATGCTCCCAAACCTTAGGACATGATTCAATACACCCGAAACACCCATGTAACATGTCCATCAAGTTTGATTTAGGTCAAGGACATGATTTCCAAAAGGATTGCACAGTTTGGAATTCATCTGACAAAAAGTCAACTGTGCACAAAAGTCAACTTTGACTTTTTGAGATTTTTCACAAAAATGAATTTTTAACCCTAAAATGATGTTAATGTATGATTTGAATCATCATTCATCAAGAAAAATCAAAGAAAGTGGGATAACTTGTAAAAGGGGTAACCATAAAAACTTAGAAAATTTTCTAAGTTATGAAATAAAGTGACAAAGGTACCAACTTTGGAGGATCATAACTCCTAAACCACAAAGCCATTCTTCCCCATCCAAAGCTTGATTTATAGATCTAATTGCCCTATACAAAAGCTTCATACTGATCTATGTCCAAATTCCTCATGGATTTTGAGTTATAGAGTGATCAAAATCAAGAAAAGTCACTTTGTTCCAACACTTAGTGAAAATTTCACTAAGTCAGAATCTGCCTTACTTTTTTCCAAATGTAGGGGGATTTTTCACTTGGATCCAAAAGGTATCAAAACCAAATATGATCAGATAGTTGTTGTATCATATAAGGGCTTTCCAAAATGGCCAAGAACATCACCAAATTCAATTTGAGCTTCGAGATATGGTAGTGGCAAGATGCCTTGCTGAAATCTGCCAAGGCAAGGCATATTTTTGCAATTTTGGTCGATTTGCCAAAATCAGCCAATTCCAAGCCTTGTCATCACTTTGGACACGTCTGAGGATTGAATCTAAAGGGGATAATCACTGAGCCAAGCCTCCAAAGTCCTTGGAACAAGAAATAGCATTCCAAACCTAGAATTGCCTAAAATAGGGACAAGACTCCAATTTTGGATTGGAGCATTCAATGGAAGCACCAAGGTGGCATGGAATGAGCTATTAGCAACTGAATTCAGTCAAGACTTATCCAAGACTAAGGGGACCAGCAGCCTGTGCCCTAACCTCTAGTCAATGGCTAGAGGAGACATGGATTTTCATTTGCCAACATTGGCTAACCCTACTCAGCAGTTGCCATTCACTATTCCTTGCAAAACAAACTTGCTCTACTATAAATAGAGCTCAATTGTGATCAGTTTAAGTACACCAAAGGCCTACAACACTTGCCTTTCTCAAAATCCACTTCTCACTCTAAAAAATGTCTTTCTTAGCAAGTCACTATCGAATTTTTCAGTAGAGAGCAATTCCACTCAAACCAATCACACACACACACCTCACATACATCATATGTGAGCTGATCAAACACTTAAACAACACATGGAACACTGATTTCTCAGAATCACCAGTCAATTGCTCAAGGTTTTAACCAAGTTGCAGTTGAGATGCTATGAAGTGATCCAGCCAATTTCCATCAAGTCCAAGCATTCAAACACACTCCATAGGGTGTAGGGAAGCTGTTCAGATCATCACAACTCATCTGTAACACCTCCAACTCAGAAATCACTTTGAACTTGCTGTCACGACCTAGAGGTAAGCCTAAACTTGGTCATCTCTCAATCCATGCATATTTCCTCGCACAATACTTTTGCCAAATGTTCATAATCATGCATGGAATGTTTCCCCTCAATTAATTGCTTTGTTTGAATCGTGTATCAAAATTCTCAGCCTTCATGCAGAAATTAGGGTTTTTGAGGTTTTGTCTTCATTTTTTATTCCATGTTTAATATAAATGAAATTAAATACCATAGACATGATCGTGAGGTTGAGACGAGCAGATTGGTATGTGGATTGCATGATATAATCAAGTATTCAGTGGGATTGGAGAGAAAATGCAAATCTGGGCAAAACCCAGAACACGCGCGTGTTCTTGGCGCCCTTTTTGAAAATTCAAATATTTGAATTTTGTGATTTTATTTAATTGATTAAAAAATTAATTTCTCTCTGAGTTTTAATGATTTTGAGTTGATTCTTTTTTTAATAATTCACAAAAATGTTAAAATATTTTATTTTCCCAAAAAATCCCAAAAATATTATTTATTTCATATAATTGATATTTTTGCAAAGAATTAATGTTTAATTGTTTTTGACATTTAAAATATTTTTTCCTTATTGATTTTGCAATTTTTAATGATTTCTAATCATTTTGTAGGGCAAAACTTGATTTATGAAGCATTAATCCAAGATCACAATTTGTTTTCGACATGTTAAACAATTTTGATCATTTTAATTGAATATTTTATTCAATTAAAACACATTTTGAAAACAAATTAGGGTTTTTGATTAATTCAACCATCATAAATCATTTTCAAAACTTTTGGGCCTCTTAAAAGAGTGTAAGACCCAAACCCCCTTGTACAAACCATTTTGGGTCTCACTTATTGTATAAGTCCTTCTGTACAAGTAAACGGCGCGATCGTCGCCTTTTAAAAAAATCAATTGGGCCTCCCCTCGAGCTATAAGACCCATTCAAAACTTTTGGACCTCTAATAGAGTGTAAGATCCAATCCCCTTTTAACCAAAACAACTTTGGGCCTCAGATATTGTATAAGCCCCTTTGCGTTAAAAGAAAATCTCGGCGCGATCGCCATTTTAAACGAAAAATCATCTGGGCTACCCTCGTGTTATAAGCCCCACTCTTTTTCTTTAAACCTTTTGGGCCTCTTGAGAGAGTGTAAGACCCATCCCTTTGTACAGCAAATAATTTTTGGGCCTCAGTCACTCGTATAAGTCCCTCTGTACAAATTCAACAATGCAATCACTGGTAAAACCCTGGGCCTCTCCTTGAGCTGTAAGCCCCAAATCTTTCTTTTTCAAAGCACTTTATCCTTTGATTTTGAAATATACTGTTGTTTTCAATCTTTCTTTGTTGAACAACTAACCAAACAGCATGGAAGCTCTACAACCGAGTAAGTGTTTATAAGCTTTTATTTACCGCTTTCATATACATATAACTGTATTGTGGGGCTGTTTTGCTGTAAGTCTTCTTTCATAAACTCATATCGACTGTGTAATAATAGTATAGATATTTAGAGTTTCCCCGGCAACTACGTCTAGCACTAGGTAAAGCCGTTTTGATCACTCTTAGACATAGACGAAACTAGATCCCCATAGGATTACCAGACACAGTCTTCCCTCCTCTTGGGGTTAAACAATATGGAGATGTGCAAGGAATATTCTTTTTGAACCCTTTCTCAGACTCTCACTCGTAGAAGTTGTCAAAGAAACTCTATTCCCCAGAGATGATCTCTTCTCTGTGAATTGCATCTCTTGAGTTTCTCCCAAATTCTCAAACTTTCCTCGCTTGATCTATTATTTGTGAGTAGCCTGTCTTGAATTTCTCAGGGTTTAGGGACCGACAGGCTTCTTAAAAGCACCCTTAGGAATTGTCAAGAAACTCTACTCCCCAGAGATGATCTTTTCTCCGTGAATGGCATCTCTTGAGTTTCTTCCAAATTCTCGAACTTTCCTGGCTTGATCTATTCTTTGTGAATAGCCTGTCTTGAATTTCTCGGGGTTTGGGGACCCACAGGCTTCTTAAAAACGTCCCCGCCTCCTCTTGGGCATTGTACAAGGACCCTTCGGCTTCTTTGAAGTATTCACAGCCTCCTCTTAGGCTTCGTATAAATGATTTCTTCCTCCGGGAATGATAGCCTCCTCTTGGGCTTAGTACAAATTGTCCCTCGGCTTCTTAAAAGTTTCCAGCCTCCTCTTGGGCTTCGTACAAATTGTCCCGACGACCTCCTCGAGTTATAGGAACAGAAATCAGTCATCTTAATAGAACAGTCTTTCCAAGAGTCTACTACTATTTCTCAAAGCATAATACAAAAGATGAAACTCTAGACTTGGACAGTCTAATTTCCTTGAGTCTCAAAGACATTCTCAAGCACCCTTCAAGAATAGGAAGGAACCCGTAGACTCGAACAGTCTCAATACCCTTTGGATTTCCCATTTCCTCAAAGAAAAGGAAATATCCCTGATCCTCGAATCAAAATCCCTGAGTATAGTGTTACTCATATAAGAACTGATTTTCTCTTTGAACCCATATATTGGTCACTCAACTGAAACAGTACCCTCTTTTGCCTCCATCTCGGGCTTCGTACGAGATACAAAAAAGGGACTCTCTTGTTGAGTCGAACATATTTTGCCTCCATCTCGGGCTTTGTACGAGTCAACCCTCTTCAGCCTCCATCTTGGGCTTTGTACAAGACACAAATCACTCCCTTGTTGAGTATAAAACTTTTAGCCTCCATCTCGGGCTTCGCACGAGATACCATAAAAGACTCTCTTGTTGAGTCAACTCCCTTTTAGCCTCCTCTTAGGCTTTGTATAAGGAAAACCGTTTAGCCTCCTCTTAGGCTTTGTATAAGAAAACCACTGGTTGATCCAATCAACCTTTTAGCATCAAAGTTGTGCCTCGTTCACAGTACATAAACATCAACAACTCCTTCCCCTTCATCTAATCGCTGTAAGCGGCAAGCCTCTAGATCATCTACATCCATGCCACTGTCCCTCTTTTAGCATTTCTAAGGAAAGATGTCATTGCTCTACACTGAGTTAAAGTCTTCTCCTTCAGGTTGGAAATCCCCTATAAAGGAAATTATGGCATTGCCGGATTCACACATCCCGGTTAAAGTAATTCTCCTTTATAAACAGTTGTGACAAACAAACCCCTCTTTAGAGATGACAAATTCTCTCTAAAGACAACACCTTTTAGCTTCACATCTTGGGCTTCAAACAAGATACAAATAGACCCTTCAGCTTCACATCTTGAGCTTTGAACAAGATACAAACTACCTTTAGCTTCACATCTTGGGCTTTGAACAAGATATAGATCACCTTTAAGCTTCACGTCTTGGGCTTTGAACAAGACACCAAAACACCATTTCCTCCCGTAGAATAGGAGGAACTACGATCGCTCTGATTTCCCTGTTTCGGAAAAACGGGAATACGTAGGCATAAGATTGAAAGAAAAATCTTAGCGAGCACACTAAACAAAAACCTAAAATCCCGTATATCAGTCAAAACATCCTAGTCCGTATTCCCCGCTAAAAGTCTAAATTCCCTGAAAATAACCTAAGAGAGGCCCCCCACATTGATAGCATCTGTAACCTAACAGACCGATGTTTAAACTCAGAATGCAAGTAGGGTTAATTGGAGACATCTATTTCCCTTCCTTAGTCAGCTGACAATAGGATAAAAAATGAATCGACCTGTAGTAACCCCCAAGGAGCGACAATGCTTAAGAAACACGTCCATTTTCGCTCGCTACACTTCGCATCATCAACAGCAACAACATGTCAGCATCAATAAGTAACAACAACTAATCAACAACAAAATAACATTGGCCATAGGCCCACAACTTACCTCTTGCCAATAATTAGAGGCAATGCAACATATTTCACACCTGCAACTTTATAATTCCCAACCACAATATCACAGCAACTATAACATACTCTGTACCGACTAACATATACTACAAGCAATCACGACTTCATAATTAATCAACATTATTCTTCGCAAATAAACAATAATTTCATTCACACACTTATAATTACAAAACTCAAGCATGTATACATTAATCGAAAACGCTTCAAAATCAGCTCAAGGACATGACGAAATAATTATTAAAATACACCTTAATTCATCATTAAATACAAGGAATCACGTTCTGAATTCATTTCACAATCTGGAAAATTTTCAATTTCGAAATCGCGCTAAAACTCAAACTTTCACTTCGCCAAAAATCAGAATTTTAACACTATAATTCCATTTCAGTTATTCCATACAAGATAACTCACCCCTGGGCCATACACTATTATTATAAGATAGCTCGTCTCGTTATCTTTTCAACGCTTCGAGCGGCGTACGAATCGGACTCTCGGAACTCAAGTTACGAATTTTCAAAGTTTCCAAAATTCTGCACTAACATAGCTAAGGTTTGATCACTTTTTGGCCAAAAATCCATCTGAAACTTCGATTTAATTCGCGAGACTCTTATTTTAACTTATTTATACCTATTAGAACTCATTGGTAGCATAAAAACTAATTTTCGCGACGATGAATTTCGCACCAAAATTTCTAGGTTTCACTATTTCTAACCCAAAACAGAATTTCTTCACATTATTCTCATAGAAACACTACATCATAACGATAATATTATAATTCAATCATTGCAAACCCCTAACATCAAATTGGGTTCAAATTCCTAATATCAATATACTAAATTAACACGTATCAATCAATTTCATTCATCTCTAACAACAACAACTATCAATCAATATCTAACTCAATCCCTTTCATGATTATTGAACCCGTATTAGAGAAAGTTAGTCTCACCCTTACCTTAGATTAGATGACCTTTTTGAATCTCTAAACTCTAGTCTCTTGCTGTCTCACGATCGTTCTTCTCTTCTTTCTTCTCACTTCTACGGTTTCCTCAAAAGTTGTATTCACGTTCTATTGTGTAACTTCCTTATTTTCCTCCACAATCCCACTACTAATACTTAGTCTTCCTCATTTCTCTCTCACCCAAATACTAATTAAATCATATTTTAATTAATAATAATATTAGGAATAATAATAATAATAATAATAATAATAATAATAATAATAGTTTCCACCAATTATTTAATTAACTTAATATTTACCTAATATTAAAATTAACTAAATATTAACTAATATCATTTAATTAGTTTTACTCACCACACCACCAATCTCTACGCTTTTGCTCCCACGCCCCTAACACCTCAAAATCTTATTCTTAAGGTCACTACCCTTCACTACGGGTACATAAAACATAACAAATACACAACAAATATACAATCAACTACAACAACTCATTATTATATTCACAAATAATAATTAAATAAAAATGGGGCTTTACAACTCTCCCCCACTTAGAATATTTTCGTCCTCAAAAATTCACCTAATGCGAACTACCCCGGATACGTCCTCATATCCGACTAATCAATTCCCATGCCATGAAAGGCAGCACCGCGGTTAACACAAAACAACAAACAAACTTATTAACGACAACAACAAAAAAATGCAATGCTTACGCAATGCACTCGACGACCAACTCGAGACACAAAGAATAACCAAGTTAAGAACACACAGGTTTGCTATGAACCAGAACACAACACGATCGTTACCATCACCATAGGCAACACTCCCCTAATTCCCCATCATAGGAATTAGTTACTCGCACTCGAACCATCACCATAGATAACGAGGCAACAACAAAGATAAAAACACAAAAGTCTATAACACAACCTCAATGTAACCAAACTACCAACATCTTTGTTACACACGTACGAACAAACTGCACTACACCACGCTTTCGCTGCGCACTCGAATTACTCGCAACTATCAAATCTACCAAGTTCACATCCAACTTCCGACCATCAAAGCAGACATAAGAAACGACTTTCGACTTAACTCATCGGAAATTCCAACCAACAGGCATTCTATACTCTTGTGATTACTGAATACATCGAACTCCAATTTCATAAAAATAATACCTTCGAATATTCAACACAATTACAACTGCAGCCAAATCCAAATCTTGAATAGGATAAATAATTTCATGAATCCCCAATTATCGTAAAACATAAGCTACAACTTTACCATCTTGTATTAACACGTTGTACAAACTCATCATAAACACCTATCAATGCCATAACAGCAACAATACAGCATTCCAACAGCATAAGCTACATGTGTCCAATTAATCTCAATAAGATAAATCATTTCTTTCACTGCCAGACCGCGTTAAGCGGGATCTGTGAATTCTGCAGGAAAACTCTGCTAAAACACATGTCCTGCTGCGACTTAACGCTTTCCATTTACTTCCTCCTTGGTTCATCTCTATAATGCTTCAAGTCTCATGTCAATCGGATTCTCGATTCATCACAAATCAAAACTCAAGTTATCCCGAATACAACTGGGAGTTTCCCTACTACTCACCGATCAACTCGCAACCTCATGCTATCATCCTCGAGTCTGCCTCATCTTCCTATATAGGAATTTGCATTGACTAATCAAAACAATCCTTAAGCACTTGGCTCAACTCCGATCAATTCACTGTACATACAATCTCAGTCGGCAAGACACGTCTATTCCATCCAACATGAATCCGTCTACTATCAACAAGAGATTAAGGGTGATCAGTTCCTTAATTTGTCAATAGACAGCCGGCAACCATAACGGTGGCATAAATCATCATTACCCAACTACAATAGCGTCCTTTACCTTGTGCTCAAAGTTACCTAAGCATAATGCTCCACCATCTCTCTAAGACTTACAAACGTTTTCTTAATTTTCCTATTTTCCACCTCGTCAATGATACAAAAAGTCTAAAATCCAGTACATATTCTCCTATACACGCTCGTAGCACAACACATTTGCTGAATATTCTCCCAATACCGGAACTACTACGACACCAAGTACAATCCAAATCGGTTTGCTCCACTCGAAACCTTTATTCAAGTTAAGAACTTCAACAACATTAACCAATCCTTCGTCATTCCTTTAATATTAGAACCTCTATAATCCATATAGTTTCACACTTGATTCTCATTCAAATCACACTCTCAATAGTACCACCTCATCATCTGGTTGGTGATACAAACTTCCAAAATTTTCCCGACACATGTCGACACCGTATCAACAATAACACACAGTCCACTTTACTATTTAACCTTCCTCAAAGAAATCTATATTCTAATAATTCTCCACTGGCATACGCCGCATCTCTATGTGCTCCTTCGATATCCTTACCTCCTTCCTATTTTCCAAACATTTTTCACTTGATCTTATCTTACTCGTCTCTAGTAATAATCATTCAACTTCTAACACAACTATCTCTTTCAATACAGACCTCCCAAACACAAAATTATATTCCAAAATGAAGGGAATTTCATGTAGATTTCGGAACTTCAAGAATCTCTTAAATCCGAGTTACGAGTAAAAAGTTATCGCCTGTGCAACGGCGGCTGATCCAGAAATCCCGTATACATACTTCCACCAAAATCAGCATCAGACTCAAATATTCAAACGCGTTTTTCTCTCTCTTCAAAAACATTCCGAAGACAAACTTTATATGCAAACTGTAGGGAATTTCGTAAGCTTTCCATAAAATCCAGATTCACTTCCATCGGAGTTACGAGTGAAAAGTTATACCCCTTTTTATGAAGGCTATTCCATAATTGCGAAAATGAAAATTGAAATTGGTGAACATGAGTTCCACATTTTTCTCTTACTCCCAAGATCCTCCAACTATCTTCACTTTTCACCCAACTCTAAAAATCATCCGACTTCAATCCAATTATACTCAAGACATACTAGTCTACCAGTTGATCCATCAAATTATCATTTTCTTTGGAGTGGATCCTTATTCTCAATCGTCTCTTTAATCCGCCGTCGGTAGTCTACGCTCCTCTCAAATAACCGTTATCACCCACATGTGCTCATATAAGCTCCATTCTATAAGAGTTATCTTACTCGCTTAGCAGGTAAAAACATCATCTCCTAACTGTCTTCAAACTCTGATCTACACTCCAGAGGCCAATCGCAATTATCGGCTCGTCCTCCCTCAAAGGCATCTCAAACATGACCGATAAGAATCATGAGTCCATACTCTCGTCGGTTCGCAACACAGTTCCAACAACGTTGACACTCTTGCAATCAATATCACCTTGATCCAACTTCACATACCATTAACATTTTCGGGAAGCAAGCTTCTCCCCCACTTGTTTCAAACCGACTCCTGGAGAGAAACGGTTAGAAAACTAATAAGCAAGTACCGACAGTGTTTCACACACATGCCGCGTACTAAGGAATATACAACATTAGACAACTTGGCCGGACGGACCGACCTGCTCTGATACCAACTTTGTAACACCCTAAATTCCCTCGAATAATTTAATCGAAATATCAGAGTAAAATGAAACAACTCGGAATAAAAGGGTATTACTTTCAACAAGAACTTGCTCACAATAAGACATGTAACATATAATAAATATTAATGCAACTTTAATCCAAAAATCATCTTTATTACACAGCAGAAATTCTTCATTGTGATCAACAAAATATAACGGTTTCAATTAATCAAAATATTTGTTTTCAAAAATCTAAAGGCAACTGTAATTCTTTAACAAAGTAAAATCATGCATAAACCGTTCCCGACTCCCAATGTTACATATCAGAGCAGACTCCAAACTAAAGTGAAGCACCTCGTCTTCACCGACCACGACTTCCACACTACTCCTGATCATCTGCACGTTACCCACGTGGAGGCAACATTCAAACAGAAGGGGTGAGATTTCACATTCAATAATACAAGGCAATAACTTGTATAAAGGAATTAGTAACACATAACATCATATAACTGTGCATCTCATCATTATCAATACTTCGCATAAGTCCAACAACAAATCATCACATAACTTCGCTCAACAATACAACAACACGACTCAACGGATGCAATGCAGTGCAATCATGCATGTGGTACCATTGGAGCAGAACTCCCAACTTAAAATTTGCCAATTAATAGAGGCATCAACAAGGCATAAGCCTTCAACTTTCAACTTTTTGCCAATCCAGGCCAACTTAATAATTTTGCCAATCCAAGCCAACTTGGTATGCTATGTTATGCATGCGACAACAACTACAGCATCAACTTATTCAACAACAACACAGCAACAACACAACTGCAACTTAACAACAATTTCATCTTTGGCCACCGGCCTACAACTTAATATTTGCCAATTAATAGAGGCAATTCAACAACAACAAATATCCTGCAACTTCGCATCATCAATAGCAACAACATATCAGCATCAATAAGTAACAACAACTAATCAACAACAAAACAACATTGGCCATAGGCCCACGACTTACCTCTTGCCAATAATTAGAGGCAATGCAACATATTTCACACCTGCAACTTTATAATTCCCAACCACAATATCACAGCAACTATAACATACTCTGTACCGACTAACATATACTACAATCAATCACGACTTCATAATTAATCAACATTATTCTTCGTAAATAAACAATAATTTCATTCACACACTTATAATTACAAAACTCAAGCATGTATATTTTAATCGAAAACGCTTCAAAAGCAGCTCAAGGACTTGACGAAATAATTATTAAAATACACCTAAATTCATCATTAAATACAAGGAATCACATTCTGAATTCATTTCACAATCTGGAAAATTCTCAATTTCGAAATCGCGCTAAAACTCAAACTTTCACTTCGCCAAAAATCAGAATTTTAACACTATAATTTCATTTCAGTTATTCCACACAAGATAACTCACCCCTGGGCCATACAATATTATTATAAGATAGCTCGTCTCTTTATCTTTCCAACGCTTCGAGTGGCGTACGAATCGGACTCTCGGAACTCAAGTTACGAATTTTCGAAGTTTCCAAAATTCTGCACTAACATAGCTATAGGTTTGATCACTTTTTGCCCAAAAACCCATCCGAAACTTCGATTTAATTTGCGAGACTCTTATTTTAACTTAGTTATACCTATTAGAACTCATTGCTGGCATAAAAACTAATTTTCGGGACGATAAATTTCGCACCAAAATTTCTAGGTTTCACTATTTCTAACCCAAAACAGAATTTCTTCACATTATTCTCATAGAAACACTACATCATAACGATAACATTATAATTCAATCATTGCAAACCCCTAACATCAAATTGGGTTCAAATTCCTAATATCAAGATACTAAATTAACACATATCAATCAATTTCATTCATCTCTAACAACAACAACTATCAACCAATATCTAACTCAATCCCTTTCATGATTATTGAACCCGTATTAGAGAAAGTTGGTCTCACCCTTACCTTAGATTGGATGACCTTTTTGAATCTCTAAACTCTAGTCTCTTGCCTTCTCACGATCGTTCTTCTCTTCTTTCTTCTCACTTCTACGGTTTCCTCAAAAGTTGTATTCACGTTCTATTGTGTAACTTCCTTATTTTCCTCCACAATCCCACTACTAATACTTAGTCTTCCTCATTTCTCTCTCACCCAAATACTAATTAAATCATATTTTAATTAATAATAATATTAGGAATAATAATAATACTAATAATAATAATAATAATAATAATAATAATAATAATATAAATAATAATAATAGTTTCCACCAATTATTTAATTAACTTAATATTTACCTAATATTAAAATTAACTAAATATTAACTAATATCATTTAATTAGTTTTACTCACCACACCACCAATCTCTACGCTTTTGCTCCCACACCCCTAACACGTCAAAATCTTATTCTTAAGGTCACTACCCTTCACTACGCGTACATAAAACATAACAAATACACAACAAACATACAATCAACTACAATAACTCATTATTATATTCACAAATAATAATTAAATAAAAACAGGGCGTTACATAAGGCATTTGTTCAAATCCCCAAACACCGGAGTTATAAGGAAGATAATCCCTAGTCAACCCTATTGGGCCTTGAAGTAGGAGTTTTTTTTTCTGTAAACAAGAAAACCCTCACTCTTAACCAGGGGCAGGGTAGTCTTCAGTTAGTTTGACTATGCGTTCAAATTTCAAAAGAGGAGTACCCCATTTTGAGGATCAACCAGATCCTATCCCTCATACGAGGTTGGAAAATCACAAATCCACATTGGTTGTCCCTCACCGACCAAAGGAACGAGGCATTCACAACTCACCCTTACAAATCAAACAAATAAATGTAACACAATTTTGTTCAAAATAAAAAAAAATCATAAAGCAAAAAAAAAGCCCGCTAAGTCAAAAACTCAAAAACATGACTTAGGCAAAAATTAGGGCATCCCGGTAGACTACAAATTCAAAATAATCAGTCTACGTAAAAATCAGGGAACACAAAAAGAACAAAACAGAGAATCAAAAGAGAAAAATCCTCATTAAGAACAAGTTCGTGTGATCACATTGCGAAAAAAACAATAGGTGAGTGGCTGCCGCTCCAAAACCTTTGTCGGTTCCTATACCATCACATCTACTGTTCAAAACCCTCTTTGAAAGGTAAATGCTTGTGTCAAACTAGTTGAACGTAGGACTGCAGAACATCAAGGAGAATGGGTGCGGTTAAAATAAATTTCAAGCCTTATATCCTTTCTTTCTTAAACCCAAAGTCAGGCCAAGTTACAACCCTCAAAAGACCTAACTGAAGCAGGGTTTATTTCAAAAACATACTACAGTGAGATCATGTCAGAGCTGACTCCTAACGATTTGTTTATCATTTGTGCTGATATTGACATGGCATTCTAAACGGTGACCCTGTCACTATATGTCATAATCTTAGTGAACACACTTAGATTTCAAAGTTGACATATGCATGGAATTAGCACTATCATTTCCAAAACAAACACTTTTTACTTGCGAACAAGCACTTGACATCAATAAAGTTTCCACAATGGAAATTGTGATCATCTCAAGGGGCAAAACGTCTGAAAACTCCATTGAGCAACAGGGCTTAGCCATCTCAAGATTCAGTCAATCTAGGGCAATTATGTCGAGATTCGACAAATCTCTCAAAGATCTGTTGGTCAAGGGCATTCCTCCAAAGATCGATCAGACAAGGGAAAAATCACTTCAGAGCTCACATTGAGACAGACCACTTCATGAGCACAAGAAGTCAACCTTTCCAAGAGACGGTTAATCAAGGGCACACTATTCCAATACACTGGGGCAAGCCGGATCAAGACCAGACGCAACTGTTTCCTACCATGTGACTGGGGCAATCCATGCAGATATCCAACAGACTGGGGCAGAGACATGCTACCAAAGTACAAGTTCTCTTCCTATTTTGAGGAAGGGGCAATGGTGCATCACCATCTGCTGATCCTGAAGTAGGTGTCAGGGAATCACGTCTTTGTGGCTTACACCCAAACCTTAACTCTTTCACCTCCCACAACAAAAATACTAGAACCATTGCATAGACCTTTCTCATGCTTTGATCATGTCGCTTCACTCATCTGACATAGCATGGAGCCTTTTCAAAACCACGATCACTGACATTCTGCATATAGTAATCATCATCGCATAGCATTGCATCCTCGAACGCGTAGCATATTCATCAAATTAAAGCATTACGCCATACAGGTTCAAACAAGCGTCCTAATCAAAACCTAGTTCTCATCTGGTAGTTAGTTCCCGTCTGACTTATCTCTTTAAAACTCAATTCTCGTCTGGTAGTCAGTTCCTGTCTGGCTCATTTTTGCTTAATCCCAGTTCACGTCTGGTAAGCTTAATTCCAGTTCACGTCTGGTAAACTTAATCCCAGTTCTCGTCTGGTAGTCAATTCCCATCTGACCTTGCCCTTCAAATTCCAATTCTCGCCTCGTAGTCAGTTTTCGTCTGACTCGTCTCTTCAAAACCCAGTTCTCGTCTGGTAGTGAATTCTCGTTTGACTTGTATCTTACAAAACCAGTTCTCGTCTGGTAGTCAGTGCCCGTCTGACCTATCCTTACAAATTCAATTCTTGCCTTGTAGTCAATTTTCGTTAGACTTTGTCTCATTAAAATCTAGTTCTCGTCTGGCTTATCTCTTTCAAAGTCCAGTACTCGTCTGGCAAGCTTTTTCAACTTCCAGTCAACGTCCAGTCCTCATCTGACAAACTTTTTCAAAGTCCAGTTCTTGTCTGGTGCACTTTTTCATAGTCCAGTTCTTGTCTGGCAAACTTTCCCAGTTCTCGTCTGGCGCACTTTTTCAAAGTCCAGCCCTTGTCTGGCATACCTTTATCAAAGACCGGTTCTCGTCTGGTACAATTTTCAAGTCCAGTTCGCGTCTGAAAAACTTTTTCAAAGTCTCTTTCTATCCCTAGGTTTATCCAAAGACCTTTCCTTATTCTTTGGTCCGTCCAGAATCTGCCAGCTTACGACCATGTACCTTAACCAACACCGTTGCATAACATGATATCAAGCATCATGTAGAACAACACATACATAGCATACGCATCAAGCATACTCCCTTTCCTTTGACCAGATTCATCTCTCCAGCAGATATTCAGCCAAACTTCAAACACTCTTAAAACTCTTCTTTTGTCGCGTCGGCCAAATTTTCGAGCTACTCTTGTATTTAATCCCCTTCTACCTCGAATCATCGAAAAGCTGGCGCAATTCGAACATTCAGGTCCTAGAGGATTAAATAGGGGCAGCTGTCGTAACCCGAAATTTGACCTCCTTTTTTTCTTCTTCACATAAGCATGTGCATTCGCATCGCTGGCATACGCATCCGCACTTTTTCTTTGTGGTTTTGGTTGCAGGAATATTCAGGTTTTCTAAGCCCGATTAATTGCTTCCTCACAAGGTCATCACATCATCAAAACAAGCACAAAATAAGGGTTTTTATGCATATTCATCAAAGCAAGAGGTTGAAAATTGGAACAGTGGCCACATCACCATTTTTCAAGCAGATTGGGGCAATTTTGGCCTGGTTAATCAATTAACCATTTGCAGTGCAAATGTGTTAATCGATTAACACAAGCAAAATGGGCAGAATCTGCTGCTTTTTCATGACAACAACTTTTCCTCCTCATTTTTGGATTCTACTTTATTCTAGCAGTGTGTGGAACATTCTAGACATCACTAGACATTTCAAGACCATTCAAGACACTCCACTTACATTTATTCCAATACATCACTCTAAATTAAGTGCACCATTTTCCTTGATTTCCAAGCATGCCAACCTTTGATTTGAAGCTTACGTTGGGATTGCTACCGAGTTAACTTTCTAACTAACCGAGTTAACCGCTTGACTCAGTGAGTCAAGTGTAACTAACTCCTAGCCTAGTTCCAAACCACCCAAAGCTAGCTCCTAGCCTAATTCCAAACCTCTCACACTCCAAACCAAAAGTCTATATAAACAAACCTTCAATCATTTTTTAGGGGATCAACCATTTCACACAAATTTCTCACACTTCACTCTCAATTCTCTCACATTCTCTCTGAATTTTTCTGCAACTTCTTCATCTTCATCTACATTTTCTTCCCAAACCTCACCATAGCTCTTCACCATTAAAGGATAATCACTTCTACATTGGAAGTGATTAATTCTTGAGCTCCAACTTCATCATCTTGCAATTATACTTGGATTTCTTGAGTTTTATAAGCTTTTGGGTTCATCTCAAGTATTTGTTTCAAGATCCAACGGTTCGAATTCGTATTTTGGAGTTTCATCGCAATTTGCTCGGTTTTGATACGTTTCGGCTATAATTGAAGATTCCTCTGGTTTTCTTTGATTATCCTCCTCAAGATCTCTTTGCAACAATCACCAAGCCAATCCTCTGGCTTGTAGGTTGGTAGAACTCTTTCATTTTTCTGTTTCGAACGTTTTCGTATCATTCACGATGTAGTTTCGATACTTTTTCGTATGTGAATTGATTATGTCATTGCTTGATCCTTGATCTTGATGATTTAATTGATTCCATTGTTGATTATTTGCTGCTGTTAAACTTGATTTTTCGTGCATAATTGTTTGCCCTAGCATTGGAGTGATTGCATAATCAATAAGTGGCCAAAAGCACTTTTGAAAACTGTTTTTTCTACCCCTGTTCCAATGTTAATCGATTAACACTTTGCAGTGCAAAAGTGTTAATCGATTAACCAGTGTAAATTTGCTGATTTTCAAGTGTTAATCGATTAACACTTTGTAGTGCAAAAGTGTTAATCGATTAACACTGAACCAGAAGGCCATTTTCATGCTTTTTCAAGTGTGTTTGCCATGCTTTCTTCCTCTTACTTCCATGGATTGATATGCCTGATTTTTATAGATGTTTTAGGTGTCATTTAACTTCTGTTTGAAGCATGCTCATAAACTTTTAATGAACGATTTTGATTATTCCATTTGTTCACATTTTTGGCACTATATGAACATGAATATTTTTGCATAATTTATTTCACATGATAGCATGATTTGTGAAGCATATTAAGTATCATTTGGTACTTTTTTGCACTTTCATTCATGTTGAATGAAGTTCATTCCTCAAAGGATAGGTTTAATCTTGTACAATCAACAATACACCTTTTGCTTTAATAATTTTTCATATATTTGAAAAATTATTAGCATGTGCCCCCCCTTTGGTTAATTAATCGAAACTTCGTTTCGATTATTAATCTTCTCTTTGGAGTTTCTCTTTAGGCCTCTTTTAAATATTTCTTTCCCTCTTCCCCATGGAGTCGGATCTTTCACGCGACATTGGAGCACTGTACAACTTGGAGTTGTTACGCTGTCTGTTTCAACTTCTGCACTAGGAATGAGAAGGGAGAATTCCTACTCTCATTCTGACTACTTCAGGTAGGGGAAGAATGACCATGTGCTTGGCTTAGTCACCTCTATCCTCAGGCGGTAGTGTATCTCCTTCCCCAGTCGAGTCGATACTTGATCACTCCTATCTCTTGCAATCTCTTTTGGTCAATCACTGCATCCTTGGTTAAGATCATTGTCCCTGGGTTAGAAAACTCTCTTTGTTTCGATACCCTATTCTTTTCTTGTGGCCAATCATCATCTTTTGATTCCCCAGAAGAATCTCAATTCCTTTTTCTTTGGTTAAACACAGTCTTCCTGTTAAGCACCGAAACCCTAGTGGAGTTCGCTACCTTCTCTTGGTTCCTCTCCCTTTGTTTGGTTAACCACTGCTGGTCAGTTAAAACACCAATTTGCACTTCTTATCAGTTAACCACACTCTATCTGTTAACATACTGAGTTCCCTCTTGGGTTAATTACCTTCTCTTGGTTAATCACTCGTTTTTTCTCTTCAGTTAATCATAGTTTCTCTGTTAATACCGAATCCTCAGCGGTTAGCAACCTCTTTCGGTTCAATACCCTTTTTTGTTGGTCAAGTGCTATTTGTTTAGTTAGTACCAATGTCCCCAGTGGGTTACAACCTCTGCTTGGTTCCACACCCTTTTTCTTTGGTTAACCACTGTTTATCAGTTAATATACCAAAACCCCTTCAGAGTCAAACACCTTCCCTTGGTTTAGTACTCTCTCTTCTGGTTGATCATAGTTTATCTGTTAAAACCTTTATCCCTAACAGAGTTCTTATCTCTTTTCCTTCGGTTAACCACTACTAGTCAGTTAATATACCGAACTTCTTTTCTCTTGGTTTTGACACCATCCCTTTGCTTGTTCCCCAGTAGGGTCGCTTATCCTCTGGTCCCTAGCATAATTCTTTGTCCTCTTACACCCCAGTGGAGTCTCTTCTATTCCTTTTGCTCTTTTATCTTCTTGGTTTCGACACCATCCTTGCACGTTATTCTCTGTACAGTTGTTGTATTTTCCTTTGTACTCCTTTCTTGGTTTTAACACCAATTCTTTTGCATCCCCAGCGATCTTTCCTTCTTTCGCTCTTGGTTTTGACACCACTTTCTTTCTCTTTTTCCGTCTTAGTTCCCCGAACTACAGAAGCTCTGATTCTGCATTCATTCGAACGTATAATACGTAGGCACGAGATCGCGGTGATCTTAGCGAGCACCCTTCCATCCTTCTTCCATTCCCCCTTCTTTTCCCTGGTTCCATGAACTACGGCGCTCTGATTTCCTCATTGAACTATGAGGGTACGTAGGCACGAAGGCCCTAATCCTCTGCGAGCACTTTCTTTCTTTCTTCTTCTCTTTTCTCTTCTCTCTCTCCTTCCTTTTTGCTAGAAGCTTTTTGATATATAACCCATCTAAGCCTAGAAGTAAGCAAAATGGTTCCCGTCGAGTACGACGGATGCGTAAGGTGCTAGTACCTTTCTTTCGCATAACCGACCCCCATTCCCGTTTCTCTTCCCCTTGGGTTTTATCGATATTTTCCCTGTCCTTTGGGACTAAATAAAGTTCGGTGGCGACGTTGTGTTATCTTTGAGTGTGTGATTCACTCAGGTATAAACCAGCCATCTTCAGTACTTCTCCAGCATTTGTTTCATCTAGAGTACTTGTGTACAACTGCTTCCAGCAGAAATGTATTCAACTTTTGCAGTAGATAATGAAACATAATTTTGCTTCTTGCTAAACCAAGAAATTAGATTATTGCCAAGAAAGAAACATCCCTATGATGTACTATTTTTGTCATGAGCATTTCCAGCCCAGTCTGCATCACAATACCCTACAAGTATGGAATTTGTTTCATGAGAGTACAAGAGGCTATAGTCATAGGTCTCACTTATGTACTTCAAGATTCTTTTCACTTGAGTAAGATGACTAGCCTTAGGATTGGCTTGGTACCTAGCCATACACCTACATCAAATGTGATATCAGGCTAAAAATTTCCAAAGAGGAAGATTGTTGTTCCTTTTGATTGGCTACATTATGCAAAACAATATGGAGTGTACCAGATGGTTTGGTGAAGAAAGGACACGTGTGGGACACAATGTTAAAACATGTGTACAAAATCAAGCCCTTATCAGCATGCTAATGTTGTTGCTATTCTGAGAAAAATTTTGGGATGCGTGCAACAAGATTTGTTGTTATCTTTTAACAATGTCTTAATTAGATTTGTTGGCAGATTGAATAAGATCAAATCAAATTAATTGGAGATTTAAATTTGAATCAAGACAAATTAAATCTTTTTGTTGGATTTTTTTAAAAACAAATTAAAACAAAATCGTCTACAAATTTGGATGTAATCTCAAATCAAATGCCCATTGGATAAAAACCCATAAGTTTCAGTGATATTTAAGGAGACTCAAACCTAACATTTGAGGAGTGTGCAAGTATTGAAGATATGTGTGGTAGGGTTTCTATTTTGAGTCTTTTATTTGTATTGTTATTTATGCACCTCTCTAGCATATGCATTCATATACAAAGGCATAGAGTTTTGTTTGATAATTGAGTTGTAATTCAAATAATCATATTATGTTTATTTTATTGATAACTAGGGTTAGTGATTGAGAGAAATTGATATGGGTCTCATATTGTTAGCTCCTAAATTCGACGTCTAATAATAGATTAATAGTTTTCTTTTAAGAAATGGGATTTCTAAAGTTTTAGGAGACTTCGACAGGAATAGTACTCCTAGAAGATTTAGTCGAAGACGTCTTCATGCAAGAGGAAAGTATTTTAGGGACTTAGAAATATTTCTAACAATTTGGAGATGTTCTTCGACAGAAGGTTGATGGGTGTCGTTCGATTCAAGGATTCAAATTTAAATAATGGAGGGAACTTTGTCCTTATCCATTTGAGAGAAAGGACACATGGTGAACATCTAAAGAATGAAGACATGCTGGATGCCATGTGTTTTGCTCTGATTAATAGGCTGTTAGTGGGTAGTTATTTTTTACCATTATAAATAGCAAGTCTTAGCATTAGGATTGGCGTGTTAAAGTTGTACAAATTTTTCAAATCTCTCAAAGTATCCGTGTGTAGCGAGAATCGAGTTGCTGAAGAAATGTATGTGTTATGTACCACCATGTTTTCTTATTCAATGTAATCCAATTAATTTTCACTCAGAAGTTTACTTTCTTTCTTTTATTTTGTTAAGTTACTTTCCAATGCTTTTTTAATTATTTCCTCGTATTACCTTCCTTTTAAGTGTTGTCGAAATGCCTATGTTTCCAAATATGAACACAGTCAAAATGTTCAACATTATTCCCGTATCTTTTTAAATCGTTTTAGAACATGTCCTAGGATCTAGTTTGGTCGATCCTGCAAGTTACTCATTTTTTTATATAAAATTGATAGACCAGAGGTTGTTTACTATTTTTCCCAGTAAACAAATTGGCACGCCCAGTGGGACGAGTGCTAAACGAATTTCTTGTGTTTTCAAAAGAAATTTATAATTTTGTATTTTTGATTATCTCTTCTCTATCGAAAACTGCGTTGTATGCTATTAAGAAGTGGTAAAGTAGCCACCACAAACGAAGATAGACCAAAGAGGAGATATACGAGGAAAATGGCAAGTACTAATCAGCCAAATAGTTCGAATCCTCAAACTACGTTCAGTATCAATGTAGAACCAATCCCAGGGTCTTCGACTGGAGGACCCACAGTTTCTGCGCTCGTATCTTTTTAAATTGTTTTAGCACATGTCCTAGGATCTAGTTTGGTCGATCCTGCAAGTTACTCATTTTTTTATAAAATTGATAGACCAAAGGTTGTTTACTAGTTTGGTCGTATCTGAACCTATACCATCTATGGCAAGTTCGACCCCAACATATTTGATCGCTCATACTCAGCCCATTTTGAGTTACGTTGGATCAAGGGGTCCACCAAGGACTCCCCCACCAGTGGGAAATGCTAACTTCTAACCATTTTCCCCTGTGGATTTTCTATGCCTTTGCCTAGTCGATACCCGCCTTATAGGATGCCAACTTCGATGATGGAGAATTTACAGAATGCTCCTCCAGTATTTGCAGAACCCATAGTGACTTCACCTTTACAAGGGTCAGGGTCCGGGGTTAACATGGGCCAAAATAACCAGTCCTTAGGAATGGGATATTCAACCCAAGTGCCAGGTTTTACAAACACTACTGCAGCATATTTAAGGCAACAAATGGATGAAAGTAACCATCAAATGGTCCAAATGATGTCTCAAACTATGGGAGAAATCTTTCAGCCTCTAGTTCAAAATACCACCCAGACTAATAAGCAAATGGCTGCGAAGATGACGCGCCTTGTAGATTTCTTTGGTGTACCTAACCCCCCTCGACACCCTCAGAGAGAGTATATCACAGGAAACCAATGGGCATTGTTTGAGGAGGATCCTACTATTAACCAGGGCCAACAAAACCTAAGAAATCTACCTCAGGCGAATTTAGCAAACCAGGGAGTAGTCGAACCCCCTAGGAATCAGCCACAAATGCCTGTAGGAGAACAACCAAGGATGGTTTTGGTAAAAAGAAACCAGGACGCTGACAACGTTATACAACAGGTTCGACGTCATGACGTGGCAGTAGAAAATAATTTAGCAGCCATGGTCGAAAGGATTATGGTCCAAAATGGAGTAAACTTTGGCCTTTGAAGGCCAAATTATACATCTCCATTGTCATAATATATTCTCCAGTCGGAGTTACCCCCTAGAATGAAAGTCCCTAAGTTCACTAAGTTTTCTGGGGACACCACTGAGTCCACTATCGAACACGTGGCCAGATATGTGATAGAGGCTGGAGAAATTGCAAATAATGAGAACCTTTGGATAAAATACTTCCCAAGTTCTCTGACGAAGAATGCCTTCACATGGTTCACAACTTTGCCACCAAATTCGATCCACAATTGGAACCAGTTGGAATGACTATTTCATGAGTAATTCGATATGGGACAAATGAAGATCAGTCTGAAGGAGTTGGCTAGTATAAAACAAAAATTCACTGAGCCAATAGATGACTACTTGAACAGATTTCGACTGCTCAAGGCTAGATGCTTTACACAAGTGCCGGAACATGAGTTAGTCGAAATGGTCGTCGGAGGCCTCGATTATTCCATTAAGAAGAAATTGGATACCCAATATTTAAGAGGTATGGCTCAATTGGCTGATAGAGTTCGACAACTAGAATTCCTAAGGGAAGAGAAGGCTAGGGTAAATAAGAATAAAAGGGTAGCCTACGTCGAAGTCAATGACGAAGACGAAAAATATTATGATGACCCAGTAAGTTTCGACTAAGGCGAGATTGATCTTGCTGAGTTGAAACAAGGCACACCTTATTCTTGTAAGTTGTTGCCCCTTCGAATCAGAAAAATACTATGGAACCAGAAATGAATGATAAATTTCCAAAGAAAACTTAAACTTTCGACGTTACTAAGTGTGACAAAATTTTCGATTTGTTAGTTAAGGATGGTCAAATGATAGTGCCTCCTGGTGCTAAAATGCCTCCTTTAGAACAGAGAAAAAAGAGAGGTTTTAGTAAGTATCATAATTTCTTGGGCCATAAGACTTCTCGATGTTTTCTTTTCAGGGATCTTGTCCAGAATGCTATCGAAGAAGGAAGGCTCAAGTTTGGTGAGAAAACTAAAAGCCAAATGAAGATTGATACTGATCCCTTACCGGTGGCTGATGCTCACTACGCAGAGCCAATATAGGTTAACATGATCAAGGTCGTTGAAGGTCTCGACAACAATGTTAACATGGTCGAAGTCGCTGATGACTTCAACAATGGAGCAGTCATGGTCAGGATCACTAAAGGTCTCGACCAAGAATTCATAAAGAGTTTTACTAGCAGGGTTGTCGAAAGTTTCACCAAAGACACTACTGTATCTGTCCTACATAGGGGTTATTGAAGACGTTAATGAAGGAATCACTGAGGATTCCCAGTGGCTGATGGTAACCAAAGAAACCGCTGACGTTTTCATTCAGATGGACAAGGCTGCTGAGAGCCTTCAGATGGAATTGAGTAAGCTTGATATCACTGAGGATGTCAAAATGGAAATTAACATGGTGGAAATTTCGCAAGAGACACCCATGGAGGTCGATGATGGACATCGACAGGAAGAATACAACAAGTTATCCTTCTCAAAAGAGGAGGAGAATCTGATTGACTTTATACATAGGTGTCAAAAGAAGAGGTCAGAAGTCATGTTGTGTCCTAGATATAGCATTGTATTTGACAAGAAGGTAGCACAAAATCTCAAAGAAGTTCGAAAGGCCAAACAAAGGCGCGAGGAGAAAGCCATTCATGGCCAGCTCGACCCAAGGAAGTCTGCTTCGAAGCAAAAACAGCCGAAGACTAGAGTACTGGGGGTAAGGCCCACTACTTTTAAACCATTTGTGGAACTTTCCAACGGCAAGTGGGTAAAACTGAATGAAAATAAGGAAAAGAGACAACAGAAATGGCAGAGTTTTGATGTAGAAAGAGGCACTTCGATGGCCTCAAAGAAACCAGCTTACGTCTCAGAGAACTACAAAGGGAAAAACCCATGTCTAGGTCCCAATGGAGGAGGGAACAAAGATGAAGGAAAGCCCAGAGAGAAGCTGAGGCGAAAGTAGAATCCAGCACCAACATGCCAGTCGACGGGAAAGAGCCAAAATTTGTCGAAAAGGCGCCTGCCGCTACACCAGAACAAGCAGGCGAGCAAGTGCATGATTGAAAGGTTGTTGAGGATGAATTGCTCACTGATAATTTTGATTCAGGATCAGAGCAGTCTCTCAACATTTTGGTCAACGTGGTATCTGTCCTACCGAGGGAGTTCGACCAGGTATGTGAGGTCGAAGATACGGCGAATAACATTGATATAGAAATGGCCACACATAGGCCAGTTTGCTATTATGTGATGAATAACGGGTGTGTCGAAGAGCAAAATGCATTCTTCGAAAGGCCCAGTGAGTCTATGAAAAGCCATCTGAAGCCTTTCTTCATCACTAGGAAGATTGAAGACGTACCAGTTAACAAAATTCTGGTGGATTGTGGCGCTACCGTAAACTTGATGCCGCACTTCATGTTGAGGAAGATAGGAAAGTTCGATGCTGACACCAAACCCCACAACATGGTTTTATCCAACTACGAAGAGAAGGTTAGCAACACGTTGGGGGTAATCTAAGTTGATCTAATGGTAGGGACAATCACAAGGTCAACCATGTTTATGGTTGTAGAGATAAAGGCCAACTACAACATATTATTGGGACGAGAATGGATCCACGGAATAGCAGTCGTGCCATCTTCGATGCACCAGAGAATCACCATTTGGCGAACAGATGGTATTGTTGAGAACATTGAAGCCGATCAAAGCTATTTTTTAGCTTTGGCTAATCATGTCGATAGTCGAAACTTCGACAGGAATTTGGCTAACATCGCTCCATGTAACCCAGCCAATTTTGCGTTCACTCCAGACAACAACACGTACTGTTCATTGTACCTACATCCAACAAATGGGTTTCAGTGGGATCGGGAAGTTGTAGGAGAAGATGACTTCTCTTATGAAGGGACATCCGGAGTTAACCCCACATGCTGGGGAAGCAAATTCGACGATGATGCCTGAGTTTGAGGCGCTCGAAAGGATTTTGGCTTACATAGCCGAGAACAAATTGCAAGCGGCTCTGGAGGCCGAAGTTAAACATATGGTTGTCGAAGCTAACAAAAGAGTAAATCAAGAAGGTCATGGTAAGGACTTCGATCCAGAACCACCTGATAAGGTTCAGGACGGAATGCAAAGCCAGAGGCTCGATGCCATTTATGATGACGAGCCTTTGGGTTTCGAGAAGGATCCGTTGGCAGCCAACATTAAAATGCTAGCGCAGGATCCTTTGGAAGAAATCGACTTGGGAGAAGGAGCAACGAAAAGACCAACATATATCAGTGCAAATATCAGCCCACAACTCAAGGTCGAAGTGATCCAGTTGTTAAAGGAGTTTAAAGATTGCTTTGCATGGGATTACGACGAGATGCCTAGTTTGAGCAAAGAGCTGGTCGAATTGAAGCTGCCAATTAAATCTGGAAAGAAGTCAATCAAGCAAAATCCAAGGCAGTTTGCACCAGTAATTCTCTCGAAGATCAAGGAGGAAGTCGAAAGGCTTCTTCGTTGCAGATTTATTCGAATGGCCAGGTATGTCGAATGGCTAGCAAACATTGTACCTGTTATAAAAAAGAATGGTACTTTGAGGGTTTGCAAAGACTTTAGAGATCTAAATGTTGCGACCCCAAAGTACGAATACTCAATGCCTGTGGCAGAAATGCTAGTCGACTCTGTCGCTGGTCATTAATACCTTAGCATGCTCTACGGGTATTCTGGGTATAACCAAATATTCATTGCTGAAGAAGATGCCCCTAAAACGACGTTTTGGTGCCCTGGCGCCTTAGGCACTTACGAGTGGGTAGTTATGCCCTTTGGCCTAAAAAATGTTGGGGCCACATATCAGAGAGCAATGAATACAATCTTCCATGATTACATAGAGACTTTTATGCAAATTTACATTGACGATATTGTTGTAAAGTCTATTTCAGGGAAGAATCATATTGACCATCTTCGACAATCATTCGAAAGGATGCGAAGGCATGGTCTCAAAATGAATCCTCTCAAATGTGCTTTTTGTGTGCAGGCGGGAGATTTCTTAGGCTTTGTGGTCCATAAGAAGGGAATCGAAATAAATCATAATAAGACCAAGGCCATTATGGCGGCGAAAGCGCCATCAACGAAGAAGGAACTGCAGTCACTGTTGGGAAAGATCAATTTCTTAAGGAGATTTATCTTGAACCTCAGTGGGAGAACTCAAGCCTTCTCACCTCAACTCCGTCTAAATAAGGAAGGATTCGAATGGGGGCAAGCTCAACAGGAAGCTTTCGATAAAATCAAAGAGTATTTGAGTTATCCTCTAATTCTAGCACCACCTTGTCGAAATAAGAGCATGAGACTATACATATCTGCGTCAGACAAAACTTTAGGGAGCATGTTGGCTCAAGAGGATGAAAATGGCATCGAAAGAGCCATTTACTACCTTAGTAGGGTTTTGAACGATCCAGAAACTAGGTATAACATAGTTGAAAAATTAAGTTTATGCTTGTATTTTTCTTGTACAAAGTTAAAGCATTATATAAAACCAGTTGACGTGTATATTTCATCTCATTTTGATATCATTAAACACATTTTGTCTAAGCCAATTTTGCATAGTCGAATTGGTAAATGGACATTGGCTTTAATTGAGTATTCCCTAACGTATATGTCTTTAAAGGCAGTTAAGGGACAAGTCGTAGCTGACTTCATTGTCGACCACTCCATAAGTTAAAACATGTTGAATTATCTTAAACTTGAACCTTGGAAATTTTATTTCGACGGCTCTAGTCATAAAGATGGTACAGGTGTAGGAGTCCTGATCATTTCTCCTAATAGAATTCCAACAAAATTCAAGTATAAATTCGAAGGTATTTGTTCGAATAATGAGGCTGAATATGAGGCCTTAATAGCCGGACTTGAAATATTATTGGAATTGGGGGCAACTCGAGTCGAAATAATGGGAGACTCAGAGTTAGTCATAAAACAAATTACAAGGGAGTACAAATATGTTAAAGAAAATCTCATTATGTACTTCGTAATAGCTAATCGACTACTGAATAAGTTCGAAGTAGTGAATATTCGACACATACCTCGATTGAAAAATCAAGTGGCAAATGACCTGGCTCAGATTTCTTATGGATAAAAGGTGTCGAAGGAAAAATTTGAAGATGCAATCGAAGTTAGAGGAAGAGTTGCATCAGCCAGATTGTCCCCGTCAGATTTGGATACAACGAAGCTTGGATACGTTGATAAAGAAATTTTTGAAATCTTAGCAGTGGACAGCTTAACAGACGAAGATTGGAGAAAACCAATAGTTGAATATCTGCAGAACCTAACGGCGTCCACTGGTCAAAAAATTAGGTATCGAGCTTTAAGTTACGTTCTTTTGGGTAATGAGTTATTTAAAAAGACTCCCGAGGGAGTTTTGCTTAAAGGCCTTAGTGAGTCAAAAGCATATTTAGCCCTTTCGACTGTTCATAGTGGGGCATGTGGGGCACATCAGGTAGGCCACAAGATGAAATGGCTTTTATTTCGATAAGGGATGTATTAGCCTACTATGTTAAAGGATTGCATCGAATTCGCTAAGGGGTGCCAAGAGTGCCAAGTACATGCAGGTGTAAAACATGTCCCTGCAAGCGAACTACACTCCATAGTCAAACCATGGCCCTTTAGAGGTTGGGTTTAGATTTGGTTGGTGAGATTCGACCTGCGTCATCTAAAAATCAAAAGTACATTTTGGTAGGCATTGACTATTTTACAAAATGGATCGAAGGTGTGCCATTACCAAATGTTAACCAAGAAGACGTGATCGAGTTTATTAAATAACACATTATTTATAGGTTTGGAATCCCAGAAACCATTACGACAGATCAGGGATCAGTGTTTACTGGTCGGAAAATGCAAGAATTTGCTAAAGAAATGGGTTTCAAAATCTTAACCTCTACGCCTTATTACGCTCAGGCTAATGTTCAGGTCGAAACAGCAAATAAAGTGGTGACTAGCTTAATTAAGAAGCATGTGGGAAATAAACCTAGAAATTGGCACAAAACTTTGGACCAAGTTCTTTGGGTATGTCGAACCTCCCCCAAAGAGGCGACTTATTCCACGCCTTTTCGATTGACCTTTGGCCATGATGCAGTATTACCAGTTGAAATCTATATTCAGTCGGCAAGAATCCATAGGCATCATGAGATCCCATCTGAGTCATATTGGAATATGATGTTAGACGAATTGGTTGACTTAGATGAAGAAAGGCTTATTGCTTTAGATTTGTTGAAAAGGCAGAAGAAGAGGGCAGAACAGTCTATAATAAGAAAGTTAAAGTTAAGACTTTTTCGCCTGAAGAATTGGTTTGGAAGGTAGTGTTGCCTATGGATCGAAAGGATAAAGCTTTGGGAAAATGGTCTCCTAAGTGGGAAGGTCCTTTTCAAATCATACAAGTTTTTTCAAATGGTGCTTATGAGATCGAAGAATTAGATCAAGGTAAGAGAATCTTGAGGGTAAATGGGAAGTACTTAAGAAGTACAAGCCTGCACTTCGAGAAGTAAAAATAGCTAGAGAATAATCACGCATGCAAAACAATCGAAGCTAATATGGCAAAATAAAACATAGTGCCAAAATGGCTAAATTCGTTACATCAAAAAGTAAAATAAGCATTACAGAATCCAAGGAATAATAATGAAGTTCAAAAAAGAAGAAGTCTTTGGAATTAGAATGGCAGGTTGTCTTTCATATTGGAGTACTTTTCCTTCAACAGTTCTAGCCTCCTCTCACAGAGGGATTGTTTGACCTCATGGTCTCCAGTTCTGCTTCTAGCCTCTGAGCTTTATCAGCAAAATCCAGACCTACGTTAAGCTCTTTCGCCACCTGTGAGTTGTCAAACTTTTCGAGTTCAACGATCTGCTTCTTGGCGTTCGAAATCTTTGTTTGCAGCTCTTTAATCTGTGCCTCCCAGGAGCTAATACTTTGGTTATTGGCTTCGATTTGAGTCTTGTTCTGTTCTTGGGTTTGCTCTAAACTAGTCAGTCGATTGGTGGATTCCGAGGCAGCATCCCATGCAGCCGCGACTGAGCCAGTTTGATTTTCAATATCTTTTGAGATTTGTTTGATTTTGGCAAGATCAGCAGCAATTCGATCGATCATTGAGGCCAGCTCCAAGATGATATTGGCAATTTCTGGAGAAGCAGTTAGAATATCAACCTCCTTGAGAAGATTCTTCAAAGCAATTGGAGAAGTGGGGTCAGACCCAATGAGTCGAAACAAGTCACCCTTGAAAGCCTTTTCTTTGATCTTTGACAATATCTGGATGGAAAGATCAGCAGTGGATTGACCGCCATATATAGAGGGTGAACTGAGGTTTTTGTCAAACGAACTTCCCCTAGAACCAAGTAAAACTTTTAAGTACTCACGGGGGTTGTTCTTTTTCAGAGCCTCTAGTTCTTCTGCAGAAAGGGTCATGGAGGCTTTGCTTAAATCCTTCGCAGTTGACAGGTTAGGGTTAGGAGCTGTTTCAATAATTATCTCTTCATGAATGTCTTCTTTCTCTTCTTTATCTTGGTCATTACCCCCTTCGACGTTTTCATCGTCATCCATAAACTCCTCAATAGGCATTGATTGGTTGGGGAACATAAAATGTTTACCTCCCTCTTCCATAACATCATCTTGGACGACATCTAAGGTTTCGACTCTTGGGAACCTATCTTCAGCTTCGTCTTTGACTTACACCTCAGGGGTTTCCACCTCTATATCAGCCCTAGTTGTTTCAGCCTGTGTGTCTTTGTCTTGATCAACTTCTTGATCGGATTCACTGGTATGAGAAGCTTGAGTGGTAGTCTTGGGTGGAGAAATTTCACGTTGTTTCTCGACTACCTGGTTGATTTCGCTCAGTGAGCTCTTCTCAGAATCCTTTGCTAAAGTAGGGTGATATATTGGTTCACCTTCGCTATTGAGGATTGTTGGGTTAGTTGATTCGGTGGCCGATTGAGTCAAAATTCCTGCGTCATCTTGAAAAGCATAAACGGAGTTAGTGGTCGAACAGAAAGACTAAGGACAATGAGGTGTATATGTGAATCATTTTGGTACCTTAGGAGCTTCTGCCCCAGAGCTTGAGTTGTCACTTTCAGGCTGCTCTACAACCTTTTTCGACATCTCTTCAGGAATTGGCTCCAAGATGGTTAGTTTAGTGGGTTTTTTGATCAAGACATTCACGCCTTTCACCTGAGATTGAGCAATGGCTTCGTTTATCTTTGGTTGCCTTTTCTTCTTCTTCAGGGGTTGTTCAGCAGTTGGAGATAAGTCTTCATCATCAGATTCGACTATCACTAATGTGTCATCCTTGGCCTTCCTTTTCTGGGGAGTCGGGGGTTGCATTCGAGCGCCTTGAAGAGGAAAACGTTAGAAAATAGTAAACATAAAGTGACAAACTTAATAAAGGGTGTGAGAATACCTTTTTTGTTGTTGTTGTTGTTGTCCTGCTCCCTTCCACTTCTTTCACCTCTATAGGTTTTCTAACTAGTGGTTTCTTTGGAGGAATCTTCACGGTTAAAATAAACAGAAAAGAAGTCATGATATGTGAAAATAAATAGACAAGGAAATGTTGGGTCTAAATCCTCCCGTTCCACACCTTCATATATTTCAGATTCGATGCGAACATCTTCGATCCCAATATGAACATGCCCTTTGAAACTGTCTAATGTATGTTTGGTCGGAACCACCTACTGTGCTTTCGGTTTTGATTGCTGGCGAAGGATTTTGATAGAATCCCCACAGACGAACCAGTCTGGAAATGGAGGGGTAAGGGCGAATCCAAAATCAGCGATTGGCAGTCGAGGGAATTTGGGAGGAAACATATTGAAAGTCGTTTCGTATCATTTCTCAGGAGGAACATATGAAGGGATCTTTAAGTTCTCCATTTTCTTTAAAAAAAATCTTTCAGAGTAACAGCTGTGTTGCAGATGGTTCGACCAAGGTCATTTGGTCGATAAACAATTTCAAAGTATTTTTGGAAGGCTTGGATTTCTTTAATGTTCATCGAAGTACCTTTCTTCACTCTTTCCTGCACAGAGAGGAAAACCTTGTTATAGTGGTATGTAAATGCAGCCACGTCGAAAAATTCTTCAGCATAATAAGCCTTCCACCAGTCATCAAATTGTTGAGTACAAAGGAAGCTTGGTTCGAAAGCTACTGGAAGAAACTGCGTTCGACCAGCATATCGTGCAATCTGCTTAATGGCCATTGCTTCACTGTGATTGGCGTTGTAAAGAAGGAGAGCACTTTTCTTGTCATAGATCGGTCTGGGTAAGACTTGAACCAATCCAAACTGTCGAGCGACAAGATTTGGTTGGTAAGTAATTAAGGAGACTTGGCTTTTGGAGAGGTTAAATCTGAGGGTTAAGACCCTAGGAGTTAAGAAGCCTTCCCAAATCGCAATGGATTCTACTGCTTGAGCTTTCGATGGCGCTGGGAATGGCCTGGTGAACCACTCAGGACCACACTTCCTTGCAATAAAATGAGCCATGTTGGGTATAAAATATTAACGTTTGGCGAACATCATGATGAAGTTGGTGAAAACCTGTTAGAAAGGTCGACCATCATCAGTAGGTGTCAATTTCTCCAAACGAGGGCCTTCTACTCTTCGATTCTTCACATCATCAGCATCTTCATTAATCTGATTCTTGTGGGGAAGACAAGCTTCGAACGATGCATTCAACCACAGCTGAAGCAGCCAGAAGGGTTCAGAAAGGAGTAGACTTCCCTTGTCAGCTAGGCTTTTGAGTTGGGTAACTCCTTCACTCATGGACTCATAGAGGCTGGCTAAGATCAATTCACTCAAACATAAGTCATGGCCAGAGTGTAATTGGTTTGCCATGGTCAGAAACTTTCTAGCAACTTGCAGTGACTTTGAGCAGAAGACACAGCGTGACAGCCACAGAGCTAGGAAATCTATATGTTCGACGTCCGACACTTCCTCTCTGCTCTTATCGTGATAGTGAGCTATGTGGGTCGAATAAGCTGCCTTAGAGGTAGTAAAATCTATGCTATCCTCAGCCATAAAGTCAGGATCGTAAGTGTTCCCAGTAGGTTTGAGCCCTGTGATAGCGGCTATGTCGAAAAGAGTGGGTGTCATCATGCCCCATGGGAAATGAAGGGTGTAGTGGGTGCTGTCCCAGAAGTATAAGGACGAAATCAGCATATTCAAGCAGTAATCAGGTCCCACTTTCGACAGTATAATCAGGTTATAAATACCCATTTTCTTCCAAACATCAGATTTTGTTTTTTCCAATTTATTCAACCACCCTAAATAATCAGAGGGATCCTTAAAGGTCAGGCTTGCTCTAAGAACCCTAAAATTGTTCATGTATCTAAGGTCAATAGCCTCTTCAGTCGGAGGATCGTTTGGATTAGCAAGATTTTCAATACTAGCCTTAGGTTTCCTACATTGTCCTACAGGTTTGTATTTATGGTAAGAGGGGAAGTATTCCTTAAGCCTAGCCGGATCTACACTTAACTCAGATAAAGGACCAAATAAAGCCAATGGCTTATCAGAAACGGTTAAAGGAATAAGTACCTGAGAAGCATAAATTCTCCTTTTCTCTTCATCAAGAGGTTCAGGTAGATATTGTCGGTTCCCCACCATGGTAGGTCCAGAAACAGAATTAAACGGAGCAAGTTGAGAAATCTTTTTTGGAGCTCTCGTAGGTTTGCCAGCAACCTTGGTGACCTTGGCAACATCTTTGGTGGAGCGTGTGGAGGAAGCCATTTTTGAAAAATGAAGAAGATTGAGTTTTTAGAATGTAAAGGTTGCTGGGAAATTTGAGAGAAAGAGAATGCAAAAGTGGTAACAATTGTTGGAAAGAGTATTTATAAGTTGGGAAGTGGAAGTGGTTTAAAAAAATTGTGAAATGTTTAGACTGATAGTGGGATACGTGTTTTCCCCACGTTTCTTGATGAAGCGGTGGTAATAAGTGCCTACTCCCCCATGATCTCCTAGACCCTAGGAAAAGGTAATGATGATGGAGATTTTACGTGATTTGAAAAGACATGTCAGAAGTAGCAATAATGGCTATGACGTCATAGGTCTGCTGAAAGGATAGTGAACAGTTGGAGCCACGAGCAAGCGTTGAAGCCATGCAAGGTTTGAAAAGTCATCGAATGACATTCTCAAAAAATGCCTTTTTCTTCAATGATGTCGAAAAATGACATTTTTGGGGGGCAATTTGTTAGCTCCTAAATTCGACGTCTGATAATAGATTAATAGCTTTATTCTAAGAAATGGGATTTCTGAAGTTTTAGGAGACTTCGACAGGAATAGTACTCCTAGAAGATTTAGTCGAAGACGTCTTCATGCAAGAGGAAAGTATTTTAGGGACTTAGAAATATTTCTAACAATTTGGAGATGTTCTTCGACAGAAGCTTGATGGGTGTCATTCGATTCAAGGATTCAAATTAAATAATGGAGGGAACTTTGTCCTTATCCATTTGAGAGAAAGGACACGTGGTGAACATCTAAAGAATGAAGACATGCAGGATGCCATGTGTTTCGTTCTGATTAATAGGCTGTTAGTGGGTAGTTATTTTTTACCATTATAAATAGCAATTCTTAGTATTAGGATTGGCGTGTTAAAGTTGTTCAAATTTCTCAAATCACTCAAAGTTTTCGTGTGTAGCGAGAAACAAGTTGCTGAAGAAATGTACATGTTATGTAACACCATTCTTTATTATTCAGTGCAATCCAATTAATTTTCACTCAGAAGTTTATTTTCTTTCTTTTATTTTGTTAAGTTACTTTCCAATGCATTTTTAATTATTTCCTCGTATTACCTTCCTTTTAAGTATTGTCGAAATGCCTATGTTTCCAAATATGAACACAATCGAAATGTTCAGCATTATTCCCATATCTTTTTAAATCGTTTTAGCACATGTCCTAGGATCTAGTTTGGTCGATCCTGCAGGTTACTCATTTTTTTATAAAGTTGATAGACCAGAGGTTGTTTACTATTTTTCCTAATAAACACATATTTAGTGGGAGTCTTACATAAAAATACACTGGTAGAATTAAGAAGAATGGCATTGAACAATGGTTGTTCATCTAAGACACTTTGTACTAATTCAATTGAGAGTGAATTTCCTTTCTTGGGTTGGAAACCTCCTCAGATGTAGGTGTTGTTGCACTGAACTGGTTTAACAATTCTCTTGTGTTCTTTATTTTCTTTATGATCTTTTATATGTTTTCTATTATTTGTCACTTCTTGTTTAAGATGTTGAACACATTGACTTAGACATCTGGTTTAACATCTATCCCCTTAAGAATATAATTTCACTTTAATCCACATTGGCTCCAGGTTATAAAACTTGAGTATGAAGCTCTTATAACTAATCATACATGTAAATTGACCACTCTCCCACCTCATAGAAAACCAATGGGATACAAGTGGATCTTCAATGTAAAAGATAATCTCAATGGGACTGTGAACAAGTAAAAAGCTCATTTGGTTGCAAAGGAATATAAACAAAAAATTTAGTTTTGAATTCAATGAGACTTTCCGTCCAGTTGTCAAACCAGTTAGCATTCATATCATTCTCATTTTAGCTCTCACTCATAAATATAAGCTTTAACAAATTGATATAAATAATTCCTTTTTGAGTGGTACCTTACATGAGGATATATACATGTCTCAACCTCCTGTCTTATAGAAGGATGATCATTCCCTTGTATGTAAGTTTCAAAAAATGCTATATGGGCTCAAACAAGCCCCTCGAGCATGGTATGAGAAGCTGACTTAAACACTGGTTCATTTTGGTTTTTCTCATAACAAGTGTGATAATTCTCTCTTCATATACTCTCATAAAGGTGTCACCCTCTATGCTTTGGTATATGTTGATGATATTCTCATTATAGGTTCTTCATCCTTATTAATTGACAAACTTATAAACTCTATTCATGATAAGTTTTTACTCAAAATTTTGGGCACTCCTGAATATTTTCTTGGAATTGAGATTAAACATTTGGTATCTTGGAACCTTCTCCTTACTCGGTCTAAATACATTTGTGATCTCCTTGCTAAAGCATGATCAATGAAAATGGCATCACAATGCTTAACACCTGCAAGTTAAGCAAACATGGCTCTTCCACTATTCCAAATTTATACATGTATCGCTCCATGGTTAGTGTGCTTTAGTATGTGACGCTTACTCTCCAAGATATCGCCTTTAGTGTTAACAAATCTTGTCAATACATGGCCTCTCCATTGGATTTTCATTAGGCAGTTGTCAAACGTATCGTGCGATATCTAAACGGTATTTTCAATCATGGCTTTCTGTTATCTCCTGTTGCATCGTCCAACAAAGTATCTCTTCATTCATATAATGAATTTTATTGGGAGAGTGATCTCAATGATAGGCATTCAACGTCTGGCTCGTGCATCTTTCTTTGACTGAATATTGTTTCGTGGAGTTCTACAATGCAGAAGTTGGTGGCTCACTCAAGGAGAAGGCTGAATATCGTGTCTTGGCTCACAAGACTTCCAATTTGATATGGTTAGAGTCTTTCCTTCAGGAGCTCCATATTCCTTTTCTTTCCCTTACACTCTTGCGCAACAATCTAAATGATGTTCTCTTATATCATAATCACATCCTCCATGCATGCACCAAACACATCGAGTTGGACATTCACTTAGTGCGTGAACGTGTCATTTTCAAACCCATGAAGATTTATCATGTCCCAAGCTCCATGCAAGTTGTGGATACTCTCATTAAGCCGTTGGGAACAAGAGCTTTTCAGGAGCTTCAACCAAGCTCAAACTCGTATCCATCTCCTCTCCATGAGCTTGTGGTGGAGTATTAGCAGAGTAACTTAGGTTCCAAGTAACATACATCATATCATTATCATATGCATGGATATATGTGATCTAGAGATACTCACCATGTATGGATGAATGTAATTAACTAATTAATTAAACAACGATACATTCATTTCTATAAATAGATGTGATTATGTCAATTTGTAAAGGTGAAAGAAGTTGAATGAATAATATGAAAATCACTTTCTATCAACAAGACGAAAGAACTCAGTGATTTGTAGGCTTAAATTTTCAAATTGGTAATTTTAACATTTTAAAATAGATAGGAAAATAATTATATTAATGTAATTAAAGTGTTAATAAAACATCTTCTTTCTTCTCCTCTTCTCCCCATCTCTACGTTTGGAATGAAAGCTAAAAGTTAATTTATGAAAGATTTTATTTCCCTCATCTTCTTTTCATTACCTAAAAAAATGGAGCATTTCTTAATACACCACCCAAGTTTCTTAGGCACCACGTGAAATTTATTTTTGCCCCCTGATTCCGGATGTGCACATCCGGACGCACCAATTTTTTTAAAAATGTTGATGTGTTCCGGATATGCATATCCGAAAAAATTCTGGACCTACAGATTTGGAACAATTTCTTATTAATTAGCGCCAGACCTTCTTCCTCTCCCTCATTCTTCACATTTTCATTTTCCAAACACCAAACTCTCTCAAACTCTCAAATTTTCTCAATCACACAAATTTTGACTTTTTTCACTCGAGTTCGGCGCAGAGCAACTTCTACAATGATCAAGACACTCTAAATCCTCCGTATCTCAATTTAATCGATAAGTTTTTGAATTTTAGAGTTTCGGAGTTATTTTCGAGTAATCGATTTAGAGTAGATATTTAGGTGTAGAAATTGTTAGGTAGTATGAATAACATATGTTAGAGACAATGTAGGTATTGTTTGCTGCGTCAAACGGACGATCAGGGCATTAAAATGCCATTTCCCATAGTACAGCAGCCATGGCTGCAATATTTGAACTTGAAAATACGTACCGGATGTGCAGATCCGGAAGGATTTTAACGTTAAATATTCTGAGTGCTTCCGGATGTCCACATCTGGAAAAACCCAATGTTAAATATTCTGAGTAATTCCGGATGTGCAAATCCGGAAGGTCTCTATTTTTTTTAATTATTTTTTAAAAATTCTAATTTATTTATTATGCTTTGCAGATTACATGGCTAGCAGAGACGATCGTATCATACATGGACGACAGCTCAGCACACATCTGTCCGACGTGAGCAGATGCAGTCTACAACCGAGGCTATCGGCGCAGAGGGAGTTGGGGTAACCCTTACAACTGAGGGACATCCTACACCACATCCTACACCACAGCCATTCACATCACAGGTTCAGGCCACTTCCACATCACAGGTTCAGGCCACTCCCCCGTCAGCCGCCGATTCTACATCTCGGAGGCGTCGGGCTTCTACTGCTGGTTCATCAGGTTCCCAGTCCCCACGCAGGCGGCGTCAGGAGACTCCAGTTCCATCAGCTGCTCCTATTTCATTCCTTGTTCCTGTTCCTGAGGGTGATCACCCAGCACATGAGGGTGGTGACGTCGATGACGATTTCGATGAGCTGGACGGTTACCCCGGGGGACCGTCTGATATGTCCCTTACTCGTGGGGTACTCTGAGCATACTGCCAGATATGTCTGGCTAGGAGAGGTAACCTTTCTCGGTTTATTTATAGAATTGTTTTTGTTGAAAATATGTTTATTTGTAACATTGTTTTATTTGGAAATTTTTAGGAGAAGGGTTCACAGAAGTTCTATAACCATGGGGGCAAGGTTATGGACATGCTTGCGGCGTTGCCAGGGGATGAGTGGTTCACGTCTGCACTTGCTACCTCTGGTCTTGGAGGCCTGTCTAGGATTGGGTATCCCCAGATCATGTACGGTATACTGATGGCCTTTGTTGAGAGATGGCACCCTGAGACATCCTCATTCCATCTACCGTACGACGAGATCACAATCACACTCGATGACATCTCGCGCCTTTTACATCTACTGATCACGGGTACCCTTCTCCGTCACGGTAGAATGTCGAAGGGGGACGCGATGGAGATGCTGATTGAGGAGCTTAGGGCTACCCTAGAGGAGGCACTTGCGGAGGTGACCCAGTTGAGAGGCGCCCACGTCTGGTTCTCCTTTCTGACATACAGATTTAGTACGGTGCTTACAGAGGCAGGACGGGCAGCAGGTGATCCAACTGAGGTGGCGATCCACAGGCAGCGGGCCCTGCAATGCTACTACCTGTTTTTGCTTGGCACGTAGGTGTTTGTGGACACCAGCGCCAGTTATGTTGATGTCGTTTACCTCATGTACCTTTTGGATCCCACTGAGATCCATGGGTACAACTGGGGGGTAGTTGCGCTGGCATTCACCTATTCCACGCTCTCAGATGGTTGTCGCTGGGAAGCCAGGACTGTGGCAGGAAGTTGTACGCTATACGTGGTAATAATCTAATAATCTAAGCCATTTTTTCATTTCTTTTCTTTCTATACACATTATAATGTTTGACACCGATGTTATGTTTTCCATTTCAGGCGTGGATATTACAGCACTTTCCCAAGATTACTGGTTGGGGGAGAGTCGACGGGTACACTAAGGATATGCCACGTGCTGCTGTATTTCTCCTGCTCAGAGGGAATCAGGCGCCTGACCCCTACAGAGTGTATCTTGATCGGATGGCTGCTGAGGACATTTTTAATCACCCATATGGCCATCATCGTGTGACGCGCCCGTTTGATGAGGTTTCGCTGTTCTCAGGATGCTTGGCATGCAGTTCGACCATTACTGCTCGATACCTGCCGGAGCGCGTCTTGCGCCAGTTCGATTACACGCAGACGATCCCCAGGATGCCTCATGAGTCTGCTCCTCTAGGCTAGACCTGCGTACAGATATATGAGATATATGATGACTTCTAGTCCCACTTGGTACCAGAAGAGGCTCGGGCGACCAGAGCACCAAGAGATTGGAGAGTTGCTGCCGAGTACATCATGTGGTTCTACACCGTCTCACACCCATGCATGGTGCCCACTGCTGAGGGATCGCCACCCAGACCTGCTTATCAGGAGATATTAGAGGAGCGGTAATCTCAGCTAGACCATACTCAGGATATCCTACCTCGCTGTCGTGAGATAGAGTAGATAGCACGGGTGGCCATTACGGACGGTCACCTCCCAAAGGGCTCTGGTGGCAGACGTGTCGTGGATAGGATTATTGAGATTGCTCAGGGAGCGCTTCAGTACCGTAGACATCGAGCCAAGACGGCGGGTCGGGGCAGAGGAGCAGGGGAGCCAGGAGAGATCCTTCGCCATACGCAGTATTTTTTTATGTATTCTATTTTTATTACATGTATGTACTGTATTTTTGTAGCAAGTGATTTTTGTCGGTGACGCGACCACCTTATTGCTGAAGTTTGGGTTTTCTCCTCAAGGAGAAAGGGTGATACTTTCTGATTTCTTATTTATCCCGTGAAGCTGGAAGGGAAAGGGAAGGTATCTAAAACTAACCTTGCACGCGAATGTTTAACTGAACACACGCTTAAAAGAGATTAGGGGGTCCGGGGTCAGGTTATACAATGGGTAGTTATCAATTACCCATCCTATATGTGGTTATCCACAGGATGTTAGCTTTAGGTTTCGCTTTGTAATTGATAGTGTTTATCTGCTGATGGGTTGGAAAGTTTCTTGTGAAGTATGAGTGAGTGAGTTGATGTTGATGTTCTTGGTAAGGTACTGGACCTAATGTTTTGATGGGTATGAAGGTGTTGGACCTAGAGTTTTTCATTGGTATGTTCGCTAAGATTTCGCAATCTTATGCCTACGTATTCCCGTTTAAACGAAACAGGGAAATCAGAGCAATCGTAGTTCCTCCTATTCTAAGGGAGGAATATGAGGTTTTGGTGTCTTGTTCAAAGCCCAAGATTGAAGCTAAAAGGGTATCTGTGTCTTGTTCAAAGCCCAAGATTGAAGTTAAAAAGTTATATGTGTCTTGTTCAAAGCCCAAGTTTGAAGCTAAAAAGTTATGACTGAGAGAGAATTTGTCATCTCTAAAGAAGGATTGTTGATTTTTGTGTGCCTTGATTAAAGTACAAGGTTGATGCTAAAAGGTTAATTGATTTGGCTAAGGGATTTCTTTATACAAAGCCTAAGAGGAGGCTGGATAAGACCGACTCAACGAGTGAGTGTTTTATCTGTCCTGTACAAAGCCCGAGATTGAGGCTAAAAAGGAGACTGACTCTTTGGGGATATCATTATACAAAGCCTAAGAGGAGGCTAAAAAGGATTTTGACTCCGTCGGGGGAGGTTTATATGTGTCTTGTACAAAGCCCAAGATTGAGGCTGAAATTGGAAATTCAACTGACTCTGGTGAGGATATTTTTTATGTGTCTTGTACAAAGCCCAAGATTGAGGCTAAAAGGATTTAGCTCTACTGGAGAGTATTATATGTCTTGTACAAAGCCCAAGACGGGGGCTGAAAAGAGTTTTGACTCTGCTTGGGAAAATTATTCCTCAAAGCCTAAACAAAGGCTGGGAGGAAATGACTCGGCTGGGGAAGATATTTGTCCCCATTTTAAGAGAGGGAAATTTATGTCTTGTACAAAGCCCAAGATTGAGGCTAAAAGGGTTGACTCAACAAGAGAGTACTGAAAGGTGATTGACTCAACAAGAGAGTCTGAAAGGTGATTGACTCAACAAGAGAGTCTGAAAAGGTGATTGACTCAACAAGAGAGTCTTTCATACTCAACAAGAGAGTGATTTACTGTCTCGTACGAAGCCCGAGAATGAGGCAAAAAGGGTCTTGACTCAACAAGAGAGTCTGGAAAGGTTAGCTCCGCTGGGGGAGAATCATTTGTACAAAGCCCAAGAGGATGCTGCCTTTGCTGAGGAATGATCATTATACAAAGCCTAAGAGGAGGCTATCTTTTGCCGGGGATAATTGAGATCCTCAGGCAGTCCAAGTGGGGAACAACTCTTGCTGAGGGTTACAGAAGAGTTGAGATGTCAGATACCCTGAGGTTCTGATTTGAGATAGTGTTGACCCTGGTCGGGGAACTCTCATGAGAGAGGCTGGGTTTCTGCTGGAGATCGATCCAGAATGCCCGGAGTTTCTTCCTATAGTTGTAAGGAACTTGAGAATGTCTTTGAGACTTAAGGGGATTAGACTGTCCAAGTCTACTGGTGTGGAGGAGTTTTATCTTTTGTATGATGCCTCCAAGAGGAGGCAAAGGCATTAAGGGATGAGAATCAACCCTAAAGTGCCCTGAGGTCTGACACTGGAAAGACTGCTCTAGCAAAAGATGACTAAGTTCTATCTTATACCTTTACAAGAAGCCGAAGGGTCCTTGTACAAAGCCCAAGAGGAGGCGGGGATGCTTTTAGGAAGCCTGTGGGTCCCCAAACCAAGAGAAGTTCAAGAAATGCAATTCACAGAGAAGAGATCATTCCAGGAAAGTTCGAGGGTTTGGAAGAAACTCAAGAGATGCTATTCACAAAGAATAGATCAACTCCGGGGAGTAGAATTTCTTTGACAATTTCTAAAGGTGACAGTCTGAGAAAAGGTTCACCGAGAATACTGCATTTCTCTTTGTTCCATATTGTTTAACCCCAAGAGAAGGGAAGACTGTATCTGGAAATCCTATGGGGATCTAGTTTTGTTTGTATTTAAGAGTGACCAACATGGCTTTACCTAGTTCTAGACCTAGTTGCCCGGGAAAACTCTAAATAACTATACTAGTATATATACTGTTGATATATGACAAGTATTTTTAAAGGTATGAAAGAAGACTAACCATGCGCAGCTTCCCACAATACAGTTATATATATTTGACGTGTATTTAAAAGAATGAAAGAAAACTAACCATGCGCTGCTTCCCACAATACAGTTATATATATATATTAAAGCGAGTAAATGAAAGCGGATAAAACTTACAGGTGAGAAGGCTTCCATGCTGTATTGTTAGTTGTTCAGAGAAATTAAAGAAAGTTTTGATAACAACTATATATTTGAACCTAAATCAAAAGGGATTTATTTGTGAAAAATTGTTGGGGCTTATACTCAAGGAGAGACCCAAGGTTTGAACAGTGGTTGTACTGTTGTTTTGAATATCGTATCGGGACTTATGCAACGACTAAGGCCCAAAAAGTTTCGGTCAAAAGGGGATTGGGTCTTACACTCTATTAGAGGCCCAAAGTTTATTTTTGTACAGGAGATGGGGCCTACAACTCAGGGAGATGCCCGGTTGATTTTGAAAAAGCGACGATTGCGCCGTTGTTTTGAAAATATACAGAGGGACTTATTCAATATGTGAGACCCAAAAATGTTTATTTACAAAAGGGTTTGGGTCTTACACTATATTAGAGGCCCAAAGGTGTGTTTTAAGAAAAGTAATGGGACTTATAGCTCGAGGAGAGGCCCAGATGATTATTTGTTTGAAAATGGCGATCGTGCCGAGGTTTGAAAACACAGTGGGTCTTATAAGATGACCGAGGCCCAAAAAGTTTTGGTTTTCAAAAGGGGTTGGGTCTTACACTCTATTAGAGGCCCAAAGTGTTTGAAAAAGATTGATGAGGGTGGAATCAATCAAAACCCTAATTTTGTCTAAAATGAAATTATATTTGTTTAAAAATTAATAAAAATTATTGAAAACATGTGAAAAATGAGTGGTGATCTTGGATCAATGTTCCAAAAATCATGTTTTTATTCACAAAATGATTGGAAACCATTTAAGTTTGGAAAATCAAGAAGGAAAAAATATTTTAAATGTTAAAAAACAAATACAAATTAATTCTTTGCAAAAATATCAAGTATATGAAATAAATAATATTTTTGGGAAATTTTTGTAAAATAAAATATTTTCACATTTTTGTGAATTATTAAAAAAAGAATCAACTCAAAATCATTAAAATTCAGAGAAATTAATTTTTGAATCAATTAAATAAAATCACAAAATTCAAATATTTGAATATTTGAAAAAGGGCGCCAAGAACACCTTGGTTTTGCCCACGTACTCTGTTTTGCCCAGATTTGCATTTTCTCATCAATCTCACTGAATACTTGATGAAATCACACAATCCACATATCAATCTACTCGTTTTCACCTCACGGTCATGTCTATGGTCTTTAATTTCATGTATTTTAAGCATGGAATAAGAAATCAAAGTGAAACCTCAAGAACCCTAAATTTTGCATGAAGGCTCAGAAATTCCACACACGATTCATACAAAGCAATTAATTGAGGGGAAACATTCCATACATGATTATGAACATATGGCCAAATCATTGTGCGAGGAAATATGCATGAATCATGAGATGACCAAGTTGAGGCTTGCCTCTTGCAGCTGGTGATCGTGTTTTGAGTTAGAGGTGTTACAGCTTGGTTTCAATGACGTGGACAACTTCACTAGGTGCTATGGAGTGTGTCTGAATGCTTGGAGTGGTTGGAAACAAGCTGGAACTTAAAATGGTACCTCAACTGCAAGTCAGCTAAAAGCTTGAGCAGTTGGATGGTGATTTTGTGAAATTGGTGTTCCAGATGTTGTTTAAGTGTTTGGATCACTTTTATATGATGTTTATGAGGTGTGTGTGTGTGTGTGTGATTGGTTTGGTTGAAATTTCTCTCAAGCTCAAAACCCGATAGTGACTTGCTTTGGAAGGTAAAATTGGAGTGAAAGAGGTGATTTTGAGGAAAGTATCAGTTTGGGTGCTTTGGTGTACTTAAACTGAGCACAAATGAGCTCTATTTATATTAGAGAAAGTTTGTTTTGCAAGCAATAGTGTATGGCAACTGGTACAGGTCTATGGCCAATTGGATCATTTTGGAATCTCAAGTCTCCTCTAGCCATTGACTTGAGATTAGAGCACATGCCTATGGTTCTTTGATTCAAGGATAAGGCTTGACTGAAGTGTTCATCTTTGCTCTGATACATGCCACCGCTAAGCATCCATTGAATTCCTCAAAACAAAATTGGAGTCTTGAGGCATCTTTAGCTTTTAGGGGTGCCAAACCTATATGTAGTTTCAAAGACTTGGGAGGCTCATGGATTAGTGTTTGTTCCTCCTTTGTCTCCCCCTGAGGTGTGCAGATGGATAAACTTATTTTTCATTTGCATAAATTAACCAAATCGTGCCCTAATGCACAATCTTCCTTGCCAAGACAGTTTGCTGTAAGGCATGTTGCAGCTGTCATAACTCCTAGCTCAGGTGGAGTTTGATGGAGTTCTTGGGTATTTTAGAAAGCCCTTATGTGACACAGCACATGTGTGATCATAGTTTGTCTTGAAACTTTTTGGATCCAAGTGAAAAATGCCCCTACATTTTGAAAAAAAGCAAGACAGATTCTGACTTAGTGGAAATTTCACTAAGTGTTGGAAAAAGTGACATTTCATTTTTTCAGCCATTTTGATCACTCCATAACTAAAAATCCATGAAGAATTGGAATGAGGTGTAGTTGACACTTTTAAAGTATGCCATAAGAGCTACAAATCCATCTTTGAACCATTCAAAATGGTTGCTTGGATCTCAAGTTATGATCCTTGGAAGTTGGTACCCTAGCCACTTTGTTCCATAACTTAGAAAAATTCTAAGTTTTTATGGTTACCCCTTTTACAAGTTACCCCACTTTCTTTGATTTTTCTTGATGAATGATGATTCCAATGACACATTAACATCATTTTAGGGTCAAAGAACCACAATTGTGAAAAATCTCAAAAAGTCAAATTTGACTTTTGTGCACAGTTGACTTTTTATCAGATGAATTCCAAAATGTGCAGTCCTTTGTGAAATCAAGTCCTTGACCTAAATCAACCTTGATGGATATGTTCCATAGGTATTATAGGGTGTATTGAATCATGTCCCAAGGTTTGGGAGCATGTCTGAGTCAAAAGTCAAAGGTACAGTTGACTTTTCCCTCGAAACCCTAATTGTGGTCCTGATGAAATTGAAGCTTGTGGATCAAGCTTCTTGGATCAATCTATTATTGTAAATGGATCAATGTAGTATGTTAGAGACCCTCAAATCATGTCTTGAGGTCTTGGCTCATGTTTTGTCCCAAAAGTCAACTTAGGGGTGAATTAGGTCAAGAAACTCTAATTCTTGATTTTTGGTAAATGCATCCCCTAAGGTCAAATTGACTTGATGATTGGGTTTATGAGGTCCCTTGGAGTATCTTGAGTTATATTGTGAAGCATTGGCTCATGCCCAGAGGAAAATTTTCATCTGGAGGCCCCAGTCGACCAAAACCCTAATTTGGTTACACTGGCGATCTTGAGGCTTAATCCACTTGGAATGTTGCAACCTTGTGCCTGATTCCTGATGTGGGAGTCCTCTTGATCATTTATGTGCGTTTGAGAGGTTAGACAAGTTAAAGATCATGTCATTCCTTGATTGATCCTTTGTCTAAGCTCTAAGAGGGCTTAAAACCCTAATTCTTAATTGTAGTGAATGCTCAATAATCCTTTAGGAGACTGGTGAGGCATGAAGGTACATCCATATTGTGATGATGATTTGCACGATGATGGGAAATCTTAGTGCTCAAAATTTGAGGTATGACAATTTTGACAGAGGTTTATTTTATATATATATATATATATATATATATATATATATATATATATATCATTTTATTTTATATATGGATGTTGTCGAATGTATATTAAGTTGCGACGATATATTAACATATGCGACCAACCAACAAAACCGATTTTTTAAAAAAAAATTAAAGTTCTACTTTTTTCCGGATCTGCAGATCCGAAATTTTTTCGGATGTTCATATCCGGAACACATCAATGTTTTTTAAAAAATTTGTGCGTCCGAATGTGCACACCCGAAATCAGGGGACAAAAACGAAAATTCACATTGTGCCTAAAAAACATAGATAGTGTATTAAGAAATGCTAAAAAAAATAAATCAAACAATTATACTTAAAATATCTCTTTTCCTTCCCCTCCTCTCCATCTAACTTAACAAAAGAATCACTTAACCAATATTAGAAGAACGATTCCACTTGTTTTTTTTAGGGTTGTGATAGAGTTTATCTTGTTACTTTGTTTTATGTTTATTTTAGTTTTTAGTTAGGTTTTGGTTTTGCATGCTATTTTTTTTAAAAAACTTTTTCTCATCTTTTCTTACTATTATTATTATGGTGGTGAGTTGTTCTTAATTGTTTGGAGGTTGCGTTTTCAATGGATTTTACAATCCCTACAACTAAGTTGCACCTTCCCATGCATGCTTATCTATAAATAAATAAATAAACTATTTTCTAGATCTGTGCCAACTTGGACCTTAAATTTGGTATTAATAGTACACATGATTTTTTTAGTGTAAATGAGGCACACATGTTGATTTAGATAATCATAAATTTTTTTAATACAAATGTAAATATGGTATTAATTATTTAATGACGGCACATACGGCTTTATTTTAGTTGAAACGCTAGTTGGTTGTCGGTTGCTGACTATAAGTAATTTTTCAATTCTCTTATAGGAAAAAATATGCTTATATTTCTTTTTGAAACATCGTTTATATATTGTAATAAGTGTTTATATACATTTATCAATTCATTTAAAATTATAATAAAATGATTTATCAATTTAAAGGAGTACCTTATGAGTTTGTTTGATGTCGTAGGTAACGTCAGAGTTGCTTTCTCAATTTTCTAGTGTCACGTTTCTACATTAACTAAGGCTTTCGATATGTGGTACACAGGGTTCTTGATGGAGTCGGGCTCTAATTAGGACGACATTCACCGCCTTTGCAATTGTTAGTTATAGATATGGTGTTTTTCTTGGGAGCGGTTGAGAGTGAGCATTGACGATGTGGCCACAATTTTCTTCACTAACTCAAACACGTATTCGCAATCAGAAATCCATTCAAATCTCGCCTCCTTCCTCAATAACCGGTAAAAAGATAGTGCATGCTGGGCAAATTTTGAGATGAACCTGTTCAAAACAGTCAACATGCCATTCAACTTTTGGACCTCTTTCTTTGAGGTTGAAATGCTCATTTGGACCCCTGATTCGCACATGCAGGTTTGCTTCGATTCTTCGCTAAGTTAGGTAGAATTCCAAGAACTTGTCGGCTCTTATGCTGATGGTGTACTTCTCTGGATTGAGTCTCATGTTATATTGTCGGACCCTTTTGAATCCCGTTGGAGGTGTTGATCATGGAGTTCCTCTTGACCGAACTTTACAAATAATGTCATCCATGTACACTTACAGCATCTCCCCTATCTCCTTATGAAAGATTTTGTTCATCATCCTCTAATATGTCGCGCCAACATTCTTCAATCCAACATGCATGATGTTGTACTAGTAATTGGTTTGCTCGCTTATGAAAGTTGCCTTTATCCGATCGGGCTCGAACATAAGAATTTGATTATACCTAGAAAAATTGTCCATGAATGATAATAACTTGTACCCGACTAAACTATCTACTAACTTGTCGATGTTCGAGAGTGAGTAAGAGTCCTTCAGACATGCTCTATTTAGATCTATGTAATCAACGCACATCCTCCACTTCCCCGAGACTTTCTTAACTAGAACGACATTCGATAGCCATCATGTATACTTCCCTTTGGAAATGAATCTTTTGTCTAATAGGTCTTTCACCGTGCTCAGGGTAACTTTATCTTTCTCCGAGGACTGTATTCTTCAACATTAGAAGACGTAGTAGGCGTCGGGGTTGACGTTCATCTAATGGCATGCCATTGCACGGTCGATGTCAGGCATCTCGTGTGGTGAGATAGCAAAAAGATATGTGTTTCTTGAAGGCATCTGATTAATGTGGATCTTACTTCCTAGGGAAGCCCGAATCCTATCTTCACTGGTCGTGCGGGATTTTCACCAAGCTGGATGGCCTTGAAATCACTATCTGGGACGAGCCTAACTTCGTCATCGCACTTGTCCCGATCGAACATATTGATATTCCTATGGCCTTCCTCTACTTTCAGCGACGATGCAAGGATGCCCTTTAGGATAATTTCTTCGATCTTCCTTGCTTCCTCAAGGTCGACACTGGCCACAATCGAATTTCCTTTCATATCACGATAGGATATCTTAAGGCGGACTAAGGAAGCCACCACATCTAGCTTTGCCAAGAAATATCTCCTCGGGATACCTCTAAATTCACTTCTACATGGAATTACGAGGAAGTTAATGGTGACCTTTCTCACACACACATTTTCTCCCAACGATGATGTCAACTCTATCATTTTGCAAGGACTACCGAATCATTGAATGTCAACATATCTCAACCATAATACGGATTCACATCTGGTTGTTGGAGGCCTAATTACTCTAATGTGTCAGTGTAAAGGATCTTGCAAGAGCGTCCATCATCTACGAGAATGTCTTAGGCATACCTTCAAGTGGTCAACTTCTTCCTCAATTCAAAAATTGTGATTATAAGATTTACTTTGTCTTGAAGTAAAACATTAATTTTTTTCTATTAGTTTTTCACTGACTATGTAATCTTTTTTCCACTTGAGATATATGAAATTATAAGATTTAGCAAGATCATCATTAGAAAGATCTTCATCACTTGATTCCCCATAATAATGCATAGTGGATTTGGATCTTACACGACCTGTGGAGGCAACCACACTATTGGCTTTTTCACTTTCAGTATCTTCATTTAATTCATCTTCAGAAAATGTAGCAATGTATGCCTTATTTTGTTTCCTAATGATGTTGGTACATCCGTATGAATATGCCCAAAACCTTCACATTCATGACATTAAATTCTATTGTCTCTATTTTTTATCACTTATTTATCTCTGCGTTGAGGATTGAGGCCTTTGGCATTGGGAGGCAAATTGTCTTTGACATTGGTTATGACATTATTCCTTGATCTCCTGTCATGTATTCTTATAACTTTTCCAAAAAAAAATTGCAAAAAGCGCAGTAGATTCATTTAGAATATCATTAATATCCTATTCTACCCGCTGCTTATCATCTTCAACGTCAGCTTTGAATGCTACACTTTTGTTTCTTTTTTCGGATATGTCATTAATTGTAATCTCAAAGATGAATAGAGAGTCAATTAGCTCATCAACTTTTATAGTACGTAGATATTGTGCTTCTTCAATGGTTATGGCTTTCATATCAAACCTCTTAGGAAGATATATGAGAATTTTTTTAGTCAGCTTCTCATCTGATTAGTTTTTACCAAGGGCTAAGGAGTTATTAGCAATGTCGTTGAGATAGACATTAAATCCAATAATGATTTCATTCTCTTTCATCCTCGGATTTTCAAATTTTGTAGTGAGATGTTGAAATCTTGAAATGCGAACCATGGAGATGCCTTCATGTGCAGTTTCAAGAGTTTCCCAAGCTTCCTTGGTGCTGGAACAAGTTTTGATAAGTTTCGAGACATTATTGTACACTCCATTTTAAATGACATTGGGCATGAGAGTTACCACATGTTTCCTTATCTTCTACTTTTGATCAGTCCGTCTTAGGCTTCAAAAATTCAATGGCCTCTTCAACTGTAACTTCTGGAAGTGTCTATCCATTTATGACTGTTTTCTAAGTCTTATTATTCATAGACTTGAGAAAGATAACCATACAAATTTTTTAATAATCATAATTCGTACCATAAAAAATAGATGTCCAATTTACATATTATTATTCTTTAACATTGTTCATTTTGAACATAATATATAGAACTCTTGGAGCTCACCCAACCAAAACAAAATGTTTGTTCAAAATTTCAAACACAGTGCTTGAACAATGTTGAGCTTGAGTATGATTTAAGTTTTTTATTTATTTTTATGAATTTACAATTTTATTTCCTTTGTTTCTAAATATGAAAATATAGTCCGAATTTTCAAACATCATTTTTTTACCACCACTAGCTATGAGTTTTATTTTCGCGGATAAGTTAGATTTAGTAATCAATAAATCACTTGATTAAGTGACAATGCTTACATATATTAAATATAATTATTATATCATTAAAGTATTTTTAAAATTAAAAATCCTAACGAAAAGTATATTCTCTTAAGTATTGTTATTGAATCATTTGTTTGATTATCAACCAATGATTTGTCTTATTCTAAAGAAAAAGAAATGCTTTGTCGTATCATGACACCTTAAAATTTTAAGAAAATTCAATAATGACATCTTTGAATAGTCCACGAGATTGTGCTAGATGCATATTCGAATATCTTTTCATGCATGTATCATTTTCTATAAATAAAATAATGAGTGTTGAAAGAGAGATTAGATGAAAGAAAAAGAAAGAAGGTAATTAAGAGAGAAAAAATATTTATGATAAAAATTATATTATTATTGTAGAGGATTCTTATTTCTCATTTTAACAGAATTTGATTATTTTTTTGTGTTTTGTACCAACCAATAAGTTGTAAAGCAGATGTAAAATTTGTTTTCATTACTAACCCAGGGTGGAAAGTAACAATCAAAGAGTGCTACCATCTTAGTCAAGAATGAGTTAGGTTCGGGGGTTTGGTTTAAAGTTCTAATCTTAGGAATAGGAACCTTCCTACCCTTGGGGTGGATTCATTCTTCTCCTTTCTTCTTGCTAGCATTCATCGTTGTAGTGTTTCAGTTAGGTTTCAACAAGTAGAGTGGGTATATGACCCCACTATAAACATTTTTATCAGCTAAAGTGAGTAAGACGGACAGATAAACGGAGAGTGGGTGGAAGTTAGAAAAAAGAAAGCTCGTGATCAGATTGATAGATGTTTTATGTGGACAGCATCGAGAGGTAAGGGTACGGGGGATAACGAAGAGATATCGTCTTTCTTTTTCACAGAGTTTCTGAAGTCTTTCAGAGCAAAGAAGATGATGGAAGCATTCAAAGAATATGGCATAGTATCAGAGGTTTTCATTCCGACGAGACGTGATAGAAGAGGTAAACGATATGGGTTTGTGAGATTTAGAAAGGTGCTAAATGACATATTAATGGCAAGGAAGTTAGACAGCATTCAGATTCAAGGCAAGATGATTTTCGCAAATATTCCAAGATTTCAACGGAGTAATCTGAATGGCAATGTTGTTAAGGGAGATAATGCAGAATATCAGTCTAAACATACCAATGGTAAGTATGGCAAGGTAACTGAGATGTCAAAAACTAATCATGCTGGTAATAACAATGCGACAACATATGCTCATGCTGGTGTATGGAATTCATCATGTTGGAAATCAAAAACAGATGAAAAACCGATATTTGCTCTTTTACAATTCAATATTGACAAGAAAAGGCTAGTCAGATTTAAAAGGGCTTTCGTGGGCGTTGTGAGGAAAATTGGTAATACATACAACATACAAGAAGCATTTCATTCACAAGGTCACTTTGAGATTAAGGTGACCCCTTTAAGGGCTAATCTGTGCCTTTTAGAAGAGAATGATGAAGGTGATATTCACACAATCATAGATGAAAAGGAAGACTGGATTGCTCAATGGTTTATAGACATTCATCCATGATCACAGGAAGATGTCGACAATGAAAGATTGACGTGGTTAAAATGCTACGGGCTCCCATGCCTTGCATGACGTACTGATGTGTTTAAGTTCATATCTGGAAGGGCTGGGCAATTCATCTACTGTGATGAGGAAACTGAATTGCACAAACATATGGACGTGGCAAGATTCTTAATCAAGACGAAATTCACAATGAATCTAAACAAAAACTTTAATATTGAGATTAACGAGAAGATTTTCTGGATTAAAATCGTAGAAGATTATCAAGGTCCGAAAAGAGTAGTGATCCCAAAAGCTGTGTTGCCAGAAAGTGATACAGAAGTATCAAAAACAGATGAGGAAGATGATAGTCTGCAATCGGTAGAGGGTATGGAGGAAGATAGGTTGAGGGATGGTGATTATCAAGGCGATCAGAACTATAATCATAATAATCCATTCAACAAGAAAGGAGATTTTGATGGGACGGTGGAAAAGGAAATATGAGGGAGTTTCGAGGGGGTATGTGAGATAGGAAGAAAGTTAAATATTGCAATAGATATAACAACTAAGGAAAAGGTGTTTTTTGGAAAAAAAAAGGTGAACAAATTTGGAGCGGATAACATGGCAGGGAAAGACGAGTCATTAAATGCCAGAGAAAAATGAGCTATAGAGATGGGACAGGTGGAAGAGCCTAGGGAACTAACCGTTGTTCCTTTAGACTGTGTAAACAAACAAAAAAACCCTGAACCCGATTAGTGATCTTTCATATCCAATTTTTGGGAGTCCAATACGGCCCATTGGACCTGGAAGTCTCATTAGGCCAAAAAAAAATTATGTTTTCACCGTCGTATTACTCTACTCTATTACATTCAGAAAAATTCTGCAAACCTTTGTACTTAGAGCCAAGTTTATCTCAAACTCTTCCTCAGATAGATCCAATTACAGAGGATACTAGCTCTAAAAATTCAGGGGGCTCTGTTCTGTGTTACAAATCAATTAGCAATACAGACGTCATTCGAGGAAACAGTAGAATTAAAAGGAAAATCGAGGATGTTCCGAAGAAGTTATGGCAAGTTATCAAAGAATTGGGCACTAAAGGTGATGAAGATGATGAGGTATTTGAAGGCATCATTAGAGAAATGGAAAACAAAGATAGAAAGGTGTTCAGGGATAAGAGGGCGAGTGAAGTGAGGATCCCATGAATATAATGACCTTAAATGTTCGTGGGTGTGGGTCGTCAATTAAGAGACGACGAATTGGGCGTTTGCTATCAATTGGAAAGGCGGATTTTTGTTTTCTACAGGAAACCAAGGTACAGGTTATGGAGGAGGCTATGGTGCGTTCAATGTGGGGTAATGAAGATATAGAATGGTTAGTATTAGGGGCGGAAGGACAATCTGGTGGAATTCTTAGCTGCTGGAAGAAAACAGTATTCAATCCCATTTTTAGTTTTAAAGGAAAAGGATATATGGGAATCTATGGCTTATGGAAAAACATTAAATGCAACATAGTCAATGTGTATTCACCATGCAATTTAGCAGAGAAAAAGACTTTATGGTCATCTTTAATTGAATTGAAAAACAAGCATGTGGATGGGGAATGGCCGATATGAGGCGACTTCAACGCGGTCAAAGTAGAAGAGGAAAGAAAAGGGATGAGCAGATCATCTATCACTGATATAAATGATTTTTCACATTTTATTGAAGCTATGGACCTTGTTGACGTACCAGCCATGGGAAGCAAATACACATGGTTCAATTCTAATGGTAAAAGCAAGAGTAGATTGGATCGCTTTCTATTGTCTTAAGTATTGGCCCAGAACTAGGGTGTCACGACTCAATTTGTGGAGGATAGGGTTATATCTGACCATTGACCAGTTTAGATCAAACCTAATAAAGTTGTTTGGGGCCCAAAACCATTCAAGATATTTCAGTGCTGGTTTGATCATCCTAGCTTCCATCAATTTGTAAAAGAATTGTGGAACCTGCCTCAGATTTCGGACAATGTGTGTCATATCACAGTTGGAAAATTCAAGCACTTGAAAGAGAGACTTCGTTGGTGGAACAAAAATGTATATGGTTGGGTTGATTTAAGGATTGAAGAAGAGGTGGATACCATGAATGAAATTGAAATGAAGATGGCTCATTCTGATATTACAGTTACAGATGATGAACTAGAGGCAATGAGTAAAGCGCAACTGGAAATATGGAACAAATTACATTCCAAAGAAAGCATACTGGGGCAGAAATCGAGAATTAAATGGATTCAAGATGGCGATATGGATTCTAGGTATTATCATTCGATGATTAAAAACAGGTTCAGGTCTAACAATATTACATCAGTGAAAGTAGGTTCCAATTGGGTGGATGATGTAGAAGCTGTTAAGAGGAATGTATCAGATTTCTATGTTGAAAGGTTCAGGAGCAATGCAACAAAAAGACCCTCTTTGGATCTGACAAGATTACCTAAACTGTATTGGCTTGAATCTGAGGGATTGCAGGAGTCTATTTCAAGAGAGGAAATTCAGATGGCATTGGATAGCAGTTACGGTAACAAAAGTGCAGGACCTGATGGATTTGGATTGGATTTTCTGAAACAATGTTGGTAGGTGGTAGGAGATGACGTGGTAAGATGCATTCAATAATTTTTCGTGATAGTGGTGTTGCCTAAAGCCACGACTTCTACATTTTTGGTATTGATTTCCAAAACTGTAAATCCTCAAGGGCTGGAGGATTTTCGCCCAATTAGTCTTATTGGATGCATCTATAAAATTGTGTCAAAAATTCTGGCAGCAAGGCTACGTAAAGTCATCGGAAGTTTTGTGTATATTTCCCAAACCGCTTTTTTTCCTGGAAGGCATATTTTAGATGGTATTTTTGTCACAAATAAGCTGATTGATTATGTCAAAAGTAGAAAGAGTAATTTCTTATTATTCAAAGTAGATTTTGAAAAAGCGTATGATTGCGTAGAATAGGATTTTCTTGAGAAGATTATGGTAGCTATGAACTTTGGAGATAAGTGGATTCAGTGGATGAAATATGGAGTGTGTAACAACTTTATATTGGTATTGGTGAATGGTAGCTCAACTCGTTATTTTAAAGTCACAAGGGACCTTAGATAAGGAGACCCCTTGTTTCCTTTCTTATTCACTCTTGTGGTTGAAGTTTTGGCGCATATTATGAGAAGGGCAAATTCATTGAGGATCTTGAAAGGTGTCAATTTACAGGCTGAGAAATCCATAAGTCTTTTTCAATTTGCGGATGACACGATTATTGCGTGTGAAGGTTCGTGGTCTAACTAGTGGGGAATAAAGGCGGTGTTAAGAGGATTTGAAATGATATCCGGCCTTGAAATTAGCTTTTGGAAGAGTTGCATACACGAAGTCGGGGTCGATGAGTCATTCATTTCGGTTTCAGCTCTCTTCCTTTCTTGTAATTCTGGTAAGCTGCCCTATAAATTCTTAGGCATTAACATTGGTGGAAACTATAGGAGAGTTGCATTTTGGAAATCAGTTTTAGCTTGTTTTAAATCGCGGTTTTCGTCTTGGAAAGGGAAAATGTTATCTATTGGTGGAAGGGTCGTTCTTTTAAACTCAGTTTTAACAAACTTACTAGTTCATCATCTTTCATTCTTCATCGCTCCGATTAAGATTATCAAGGATATTATCAGCATTCAAATGAAATTTTTATGGGGGGATCAATGGGTAAGAATAGTATATCGTGGGTGATTTGGAGGTCGGTGTGCCAATCTAGAAAGCACGGCGGTTTGGGAATTAAGGATATCGGTGTGTTTAACAAAGTGTTGGTTTCAAAATGGTTATGGAGATTTCTTCATGAACCAAATGATTTATGGAGAGATATATTAGAGCTTAAATATGGTAAGCTCAAAAATCGAATTATCCACAAGGTCGTTCAAGGAGGAGTGAATATTGAATCTCTTTGGTGGAGAGATCTAATGTTGCTTGTTGATGCTAATGGGGAGTGGAGTTTCTGTAACCAGTTAACTTGGAGATTGGGTGATGGAAGATCTATATCATTTTGGAACTCCATTTTACGAAACTGAAGGTATTGTTCCTAGAACTTTATGAAACTGTGGCTCTGAGAGAGGTGGCAGTAAGTAATATGGGCAACTGGTTTGGCGGCATCTGGCAATGGGGGATTGACGCGGATTCTTGGGAGCTTTCAGAACTTACAGGCAGGGAGTTGGAAGATTTACTACAGATGCTGTATGAAGTTCATCCATGCCTTCATATGGCAGACGCAATTGTTTGATCGAAGGATGTTTCAAATTCGTTTCTGTCAAATCATATTATTCCATCTTGATGCAGGATGTTGCTCTGCAGGTTCTTGCAGCGAATACTTTGTTGTCTTTGGAGATTTTATGGCAATCAAATGTGCCAATTAAAGCGAAGATTTTTGAATGGCGTTTGTTACTTAATGGACTACCTACCCATATGAATTTAGCGAACAAAGGTATTATTACTAATAGCCACGAGAAGGTTTATGTTGGGTGTTTCCGTTTTGAAGAACATAACGACCATATCTTCTTTTCGTGTCCTAGCAGCATGTTGGTGTGGAAGAAGGTTGTTAATTGGATAGGATTGTCTTCTATGGAGCAAATTAATGGTGGAGACCACATGTTGGATTGGTTCTTGGAAGCAAGTTGGAAATGTTCGAAATCGAATGCGTTGATGACTCGATTTTGTATCGTGCTTTTTGATTCATTTTCGCGCATTTTTACTTGTTATTTTATCGAGTCATTATCGTTTTAGTTGTTGATTACTTATGTTTCCTTCTGTTTTCACATGACAGATGTTACATCGGCAATATAGAATAAAAGATCGAAAGATGAGCTAAGCATAGAAGAAAATCAGCAAAAAAATCAAGTTCTGGCCTCCTTAGAGCAATGGCGCTTGCCAAGGTCTGAGGATGGCGCTCGCCATGACGAATTTGGAGGGAATCACGTTTTAAAGAAATGGCGCTCACCATTATGCTTACGGAGGTCGCCGTTCAGCGCGGGAGCAGTTTTTGCATAGCAGTTTGGCAGTTCTACTTGGTTTTGAATTCAAATTCGTCCAGGATTTCTTGGAGCCACTTCTCTTCTATATATATACCCTTGTAGGTCAGCATTTGGATCCAAGAAACCTTACAGAAGCGCTGCAGAAATTTCCCTAGACCTAGCCACTAGATTTACTTTCCAAAGCAGTAATTACTCACACTAAGTGATTACTGCACTGCTGTATTTATATTTCGTTGCCGATTGTACACTTGGATCAGTATTCTCATCAATCAAAGTTATTTTGTTTCAGTTTTATTTCAGGTTATTTAAAATTTTGTTTTTACTTCATTTACTTTATTTACATTCTTTTAATTTAACTTGATTCCAAAATAAAAACATCAATTCCGAACTGTTATAAAATTCCAAATCAGTATGTATGTTTTAGATTGCAGCATGTTTAATATGTTAACTTTAGAAATTAATATGTCCGAGTAATTTTGTCGGAGTCCGTAGATTGAGGACCGTCGTTTCGACGGGACTCTATAGAACCATTGTTGCTTAACTTAATCGTTTTAAATTCTAGTTTAGGTGTCTAATCTGAATTTAGGCAGTCTTGTCATGAGAGCGAGGGGCTGTTTAATAGCGTTTCGTCACGAGAGTGAGAAACCCAACAAGGCGTGTCTGATAGAACGAGAGTTTGAGGTGATTGCCAGATAGTAGGCACCGGCATTGAGCCTAAAATAAAATTGGTTTTTAACAGGATTTGAAAACAACAATGAAGACGAGACCGAAGAATGATTTCCATGCTCCTTGGGGACTCCGTAAAATACGGGTGTTAACAAAGGTTTCGAAGTTGATCTGTAGGAAATACCAGTTTAAAGGATCGATCTCACGCTCTCGCGGTATTAACCAAGCCACGCCTAATGACCGCAAGATTTTTCTCTCGCTCGCTCGGTAATTAAAAGGTGCGCTTTGAAAACTAACACAACCTAAATGAGGCTCTAAAGCGCTCTCACTACATTTAGGCTCAATGCTCGGTGTCTACTATCTGGCGATCACCTCAAACTCTCATTCTATCGGACACGCCTTGTTGCGTTTCTCACTCTCGTGATGAAACACGGTTAAACAGCCCCTCGCTCTCACGACAAGACTGCCTAAATTCAGATTAGACACCTAAACTAGAATTTAAAACGATTAAGTTAAGCACCAATGTGTCATACCCCAAATTTGTCCTACCTGTATATTTTCATCTGTACAATTCATCCACTAACAGTTATTCAGAAAAAATCCAAAAAAAATATGTTGGCTTCAACTTCATCTCTCTTTTATTTCTTATCCTTTTATTTTAGGTCATAGTTACTTTTTAGCCCTTTCCTTTTTATTCAATTATCCATATCCATTTAGAACCAATTATCCATCAAAATCCATTTTATTTAATTATCCTTTTACACTTTTTCTTTTGTCCATTTTTTAAGCCATTTGAAAATCCAAATTAATCCACATCCATTATCCACTTTTCACAAATAAAACTCAATATCCTTTTCATTTCTATAATTCATTTTTAGTTATCCACTTTTAAACCACATGACCAAAATCCATGATTCAATCCAATTTCATGAATATCCAAATTCAATTGCCAAAATCCATATTTTTTTTATCATCATCTTTTAGATACATTAGTTTGTGAGTCCATTATCCATTGTCACAAAATTCTACAAAAACCATAAGCCCATGTCATAAGTCCATTAGAGTTCTTAAAAAAAATGAATGAACAAAAGTAGTAAACAAGGCCCAATTCAATTTCACAATAAAATTGTCAAAAAAAAGAAAGGGACCATCTTGCGCAAGAGACTTCATCCAACGCAACAGATTCACCACACCAGCCTTCAATAAAGCCAACCCTTCGTACAAACCTTTGCCGTGAGGCCTCACCCATAGTTACACAACCAAAACGTACACACCAACCTCATCTCCACAATTTACACGGCCATGGTTTACCATTAGCAAGCCAATAATCCATTCCACTAAACTACAACTCAGTAGCCAAACCTTTGCCAAACCAACAACACCATCACAACACGCCTTCACAAAACGCACCTAAAAAGTTCTCCAAATAAAACGTACCACAATTCCAATAACGCAGCTCACACAAAACCGTACAGCATGAAAATCGTGAAACGCAGCAACAACATATCTGCAGAATATTCCACCCACATTCTTCTTTACCATTCCCCAAAATACCCTCTGAATCACCCTATAAAAGGAGCCCCTCCCAACCTTATTTGAGAAAAAAGAGAAAAAAGCTGGCCGCCATTCCAAAACCCCTCACTGTTCTTCCTCAAACCGGAAATAACCTACAACCCATCCTTCAAACGTTAACAACTCCCTTCAACCCAAACCTTCCAAAAACTTTCAATCAACCCACACACCAAAACTGAGAGACGAAGAGAAGGAGAGAGATTGCACAAATCCGAATCCAATAACACAAACCTGAAACCGAACGCAAACAAGCAAGACGGCTGCACGAGATTTGTAGAAGGTTGAAATCATCTTCCCCTTTCCCTCGGTCGTTCGGTGGTGCGATGATGAAGAGGATCTTGTTCTTCTTCTGAGCAATATGAATTGTTTTGATAAAAGTGATTTTGTTGTTTTCTATATGGCTTTTTATTTCTTTTCTTTTATATATAAAATAGAGTTAGGTTGGAACTTAGAAGTGTGAGCTTTGACCATTGTGATGTTTGAGTTTTCATGAAAAAATACTGATGCCAAAGACTTATTTCAAATTGTGTCATGGTGTTAGAGATGTGGGTCGATGATATCCGCGTGAGGCCCATCTTGAAGGCACCACCATTTCTTTATTCTCAACCGTTTTTTTTTTCTTTTTTCTTTATGGATTGAGGATGGGCTTTTGAGAGCCCAAATGAATCACGCATACATTTCCTTTTGATTTCAGCACCTTTTTTTAATCTTATATTTTTTTAAGGTTTTAAGTTTTTTAAATTTCAATTGCTAAATTTTAAAGTTTTTTTTCTTTTCTGGCCAATGATATAAAAATATTCATGATTTAATCCAGCCAATTAAATTTTGACATATTTGAGGCCTAACTATTCATTTATTTTTGCATACAATTTATTTGTAATTTACTTATATTTTTGGTTATAATGTTATTTATTTTTATTTCAATTTATTCACCATTTTTTACATTTATTTTGGGTCAATGAAAACCATACATCGACGATTTGTCGATTTCTCGACTTAATCTCGATAAAGGTAAGACCTTTACTATTTTTCATGTCATTTTCAATTTTATTTTATGCCCATCATTTTTGGTTCATTTACATTTATTTTAGGTCGATGAAAACCAAATATCGATCGATTTATCGAATTCTCGATTAAATCTCGATAAAGGTGAGACCTTTATGCCTTTATTCATATTTCCGATTTAATTTCTAACTTCTATTTAATTTTCATTTCGTATATTCTTTTATGTTCATTTTGGGTCGATGAAGGTCAAAAATCCGATTATCGATTCGTCGATTAAATCGAGATTAAGACGAGACAAATTTTATTTCTAGTTCGATTTTATACCTTATGTCTTTTATTTAGCCAATGAAAGTCGAAAGTCAACGATTTATCGATTTCTCGATCAAATCCGATTAAGACGAGACCATTTTTATTTTATGTCAACTTTAACCTCTTGTCAATATTATCTTGTTTATTTTCCGTCGAATGTTATCTTGACGATTATTGTTCATATTCTTATTCATACTATCCATATCATATCCATATTCATGTTTATCAAATCATTTTTATTCGTTAAAACACTTAATTTTCGATTAAAATACTTAACACACATATTCAAACCATTTTTCTTAATTAAATCGCGAAAGAATTGAGCTCTTGAGGTCTAGCACTTCTTGGGTTCTTGAGTGACCGCTAATGAGGCGCACGCCTTGGGCGGCGATCACTCGACCTTTTCGCTCTTAAAACACTCGTCTTAACTATTTGGACAAAGGAATGCCATTGGAATCTAGCATTCCACGTGGTACTTTTTTTGTTCATCAAACAATATTTTATAAATCAATCGAATGAAAAAGGTGTCGTTGGATCTGGCATCCCAATAATGCCCCGATTAATTGGTTGCGAGGCTGACGTCTCGTTTATCGAATAATCGTCATTCTCCCTAAAACACTTAACAAATCAAACCATTCTCAAGTCAATTCTTGACTCGTCGTCGAGCCACCCTTCAAAACATTCGCGTAAGTCGAGTGCCTTTTGACTCGTCGTCAAATGCACACTCGCATATCTCGTGGTTTCGTTACTAGGAGCACCCCTAGGGACTAGTATCGATCCTCACCTCTGTTCGTAACCTACCCAACTCGATCATTTTCAAACCATTTTTCTTAATCAACTAGCGAAAGGAGGAGATTCTTGGAATCTAGCATTCCTTGGATTTTCGAACGAATGGCTCTTGAGGCACGCCCTTGGGTTGTTATTCATTCACCCTTTCGTCTTAAAACACTTAATCGTTATCAAACATTTTTGCAATCAACTCACGAAAGAACTGAGTTCTTGGAGTCTAACATTCCTTGAATTCTTGAGTGAATGCTCTCGAGGCACGCCCTTGGGTTGCATGCCATTCAATCTTTCGTCTCCTAAAAATTAAACCCTAACCCTCTTTTCGTGGGCGTACCACGAACTACGACTGCTCTGATTCTTTATTCTCATCCGAGTAAAGATACGTAGGCACAAGATTACCATAATCTTGGCGAGCTACCTTTTTATTTTTCCACCTTTTCCACATACTTTTTCTTTTTCCCCTGTTTGCGTCCACACTTTTTCCTTTTCCCCCGTTTGCGTCTACCTTCCCTCCATCTTCCGTCAAACCCCGTAGTCGAACTACGATTGCTCTGATTCCTCATTCTCGTCCGAATGAGCATACGTAGGCCCGAGGTCGTGATGATCTTGCCGAGCACCCTATCCTAAAACCACCCCATTTCCCTTAGCAATCGAAACCTTTTACTTTACCTTTTCGTCTATACCATTGAGAAGAAAACAAACAAGCTTAGATAACATTCCTCACAATTCGAACTAAGAGGTTCCCGTTGAGTACAACGGACGTAAGGGGGTGCGCGTACCTTCCCCTCACGTAACCGACTCCCAAACCCGGAATGTGGTTGCGACGACCATGTTCTTATCCGTTCCTAAAAGGTTTTCTCGATATTTTCCTTTTCCTCTTTTGGGATAAATAAAGTTCGGCGGCGACTCTGTCGAACCGTTTTCCGCGCCTTTCGCGCGAGGGTCGTATTTTCGATGAATTTTCGAGGTGCGACACAATGGTTCTACAGAGTCCCGTCGAAACGACGGTCCTCAATCTACGGACTCCGACAAAATTACTCAGACATATTAATTTCTAAAGTTAACATATTAAACATGCTGCAATCTAAAACATACATACTGATTTGGAATTTTACAAAAGTTCAGAATTGATGTTTTTCTTTTGGAATCAAGTTAAATTGCAAGAATGTAAATAAAGTAAATGAAGTAAGAACAGAATTTTAAATAACCTGAAATAAAACTGAAACAAAATAACTTTGATTGATGAGAATACTGATCTAAGTGTACAATCGGCAACGAAATATAAATACAGCAGTACAATAATCACTCAGTGTGAGTAATTACTGCTTTGGAAAGTAAATCTAGTGGCTAGGTCTAGGGAAATTTCTGCAGCGCTTCTGCAAGGTATCTTGGATCCAAATTCTGACCTACAAGGGTTTATATATAGAAGATAAGTGGCTCCAAGAAAGCCTAGACGAATTTGAATTCAAAACCAAGCAGAACTGCCAAACTGCTCTGCAAAAACTGCTCCCGCGCTGAACGGCGACCGCCGTAGGCATAATGGCGAGCGCCATTTCTTTAAAACATGATTCCCTCCAAATTGGTCATGGAGAGAGCCATCCTCAGGCCATGGCGAGCGCCATTGCTCTGAGGAGGCCAGAAGTTGACTTTTTTGCTGGTTTTCTTCTATGCTTAGCTCATCTTTCGATCTTTTCTTCTATATTGCCGATGTAACACCTGTCATGTGAAAACAGAAGGAAACATAAGTAATCAACAACTAAAACGATAATGACTCGATAAAACAACAAGTAAAAATGCGCAAAAATGAATCAAAAAGCACGATACAAAATCGAGTCATCAAACTCCCCCACACTAAGATCCTTGCCTGTCCTCAAGCAACCGACCAACATGGTAAAAAGAAAGTAAGCATGGTCTGAGACATAGGCACAACGAGACTCTAATCATACGTGGCTGCTAGGCTAATGTTCGATCTATAGGTACTATAAAGTGAAAACAAGGATATCGTGACGACACATCTCCACATTTGCGGATAAATACTCCCTTCCTATGCAATACCAATTCAAATCATGAAATTATAATTAGACATATATCATTCATCCTATTTCACTACTTTTTCATTCTCGCGCAATGAGATTAAGCCCGTTATCCTTTGTACTTACATGGTAAGCGAACCTGTTAGTGTTTTATGATCTCTTATTCAACACAAAAAAAAATCTTTTTCGCACATTATGCTTTCTTTTGCTTACGAATTTCAAGAGTCCGAACCTTTAGGCTAAATGGTCGGATGAGGACCACCTAACTTAGCGGGAACATGTCTTTCATTCGTTTTTTTCTATAAATATCACATCATTCAAATTTTTGAGATCAACACATGTTTGCATCAGTTCGTTACTTAGTTCGTACACAAGGATGGTGCTGACTGCTAGTATAAACTAATCAAGAGGCTACTTCTAAGAAACTAGGCATAAGGTCTTGGCATAATGTCTATTTAAATCAATATCACATACTTAGGGAATCTAAGGTGTAGGAACGGTACCGATATTAACAAAACTTTCCCAAGTCTATCTAACACAACCTAAACAACCTATATACTTTCAGAGTGTCGTGCCATGAGTCAACGAATTTGTTTTTAAGTTGTGGTCAAAATAGGGGAGTTAACAGACAGTACAAAAATGTAAAGAAATAATTGACTCACACGCGCATATGACTAAAAAAGAAACAAACTAAAACTAGAAAGCAGGAAATAACAGAAAATAAATAAAAGCAATAAACGACTCCTCCCCCAAACTTAAACTAGACATTGTCCTCAATGTCTTAGCCTAAGGTGAAAGAAGGAGTGATAGAACCTGGATATATCAATGATGGCGTGCACGCCCTCCACGAGGGTATCTATCCTGTCTGATGGCTGGGTTGTCTTGTGGGACATGCTGGACACAGTCTGCAACTCGGTTCACCTCTCTGCGCAATCCCGCCATCTCTGAGACAACATCTCTCAAATCCATCTCGGCCTTGGCCATAAACTCGTATTGTCTCCTCTGCATCTCATGCATCTGCACATCATGTTCAGCCTCTCTCTCCTTCTGCTGCCTAAGCTCTGACAGAACTTCATCCAACGATGAAAGAATACCTACGAAATCAGAAAAAAGGTGCGGTGTGTGCTTGGGTGCTAGACCCAGGTATGTCAGTGGTATGGCTACGAGTGCGGGGCTGCTCAGAATGCTTCCTCATAACTTCACGGTATTGCCTCTCATCACTCTCTGCCTCTAAATCACGGGCTCCTAAATCAAATGGCCAATTAGTGCTTTGACGCACATTTATACGCTCAGAATTTGGCAAAGAAAAGCCTCAGAACTCATGTGTACGAACCATAAAGTGATACTTATTACGATATAAACTCTTGACAAGCCGCGCATTACGGCAAAAGTCAATGTCAGAATAGAGACAAGGTATACTCTCTTCATTTTCTAAGTCGGCCTCTAAATCTAAAGAGATAGCTATGGCGGTAATGATACCGCCTATGCAGATGGAACCGCCGGCTCTGTTCGCTACACTAATAAAATGGGCTAGGAGGAACAATGTAGGATTCACACGGGTTTGGAAAAGAACACAGTACATAAAGAATAGATCCTTAGAATTCACGTTCCCTGGGTTTTCTCATCCGAAAAAGGTGGAGGCGAGGATACAGTGAAAGTAACGAATAGCGGGGTTATGGATGGTTGTGGCTTTCAGGCCCTCCTATTTGGTGGTTCTAGAGTTGGTTATTTGATGCCAAAACTGGAAGGCTCCTTCCTCCCAATCACTGTCCAAGGGTGCTTGAGTAACAAGACTCTCACCAGTGGGAAAACCAAAATACTTAGCTATCTGCTCATGAGTTAGCGAATAATCTACGCTAAACATTCTGAAATAAATGGTTTTGGTGGTGCGGTTGGTATCATGGAAATAGCGGACCGAACTAAGAAATTCATACGTAAGTCTAACGAAAAAGGGATTAAACATGGAGCAGAAACGAGTCATACATAAGTTCCTGGGCATCCATGAGACGCTATCGAAAAGACCTAAGGTGTGAAGAGTTTCCGGTTCAGGATATCTTATGGCATAGACTGGTATTTTGGATATTCGGAGAAAGTTTGAACGCATGGAGGCTCCGATCATTCCTTCGGGGAACTCAATGCCCATGTAATCTATCTAGCTTCCATAGTTGATTCTTAGGAGGATGGTGTTTGTGAATATTTTCTGAAATGGGTAGAGAATGGAAAGTGGTTTGAATGAGATGATAAGGAATGTGTGGTTTTAATGTGTTTAAATAGGGATTAAAGGGATGAATATGGATGGTTAGAATTTAATGTGGAATAATGAGAGGTTTATTAGGTGCTTAGGGAGTCTAGGGAACATGCAAGAATGCTTTGAATGGGGAAATGAGGAGGCAAAAACGTGTTTTAGAAGCAAAATAGCGCGTTCTGCCTTTTGAAATGAATGGCGAGCGCCTTATGCATAATGGCGAGCGTCGTTTGCTTCAGACACGAATTTTGTGTCCTGGCTCTTACAGAATGCAGAATTTTGGAATGCTTTTGGGTTTTTCTTATTTTATGGGCAAAACACAAAATGCTAAATATTAAAAACACTTAAAGGAAAAGAAACTTGCATTATATGAAACAGTAGTGCATTACATTTACGCGTTGGCATTCCGACGGTATACAGTGGAATGGAAATTAGCAGTACAAGCGATACAAGAAAGGGAAACACTATACATGTAAACAAACTATCCTAAGAAAAACATGGAAATAGGTGCAGCTAATGGATCATCCATGATGTTTCCTAAGGGAGTAGACAATTTGGAACATATGGTCCAACTCCTCATGTACAACATCCATAAGTCCAATGAAGTCGACTCGGAGAGAGGAAATCTCATCTCTGAAGGAATCCACTTCAGACTGGATGGCATTAATTGCAGCAGCTACATTAATGGGTGGTATATCAGGATCAATCTCAGAACCTTGAGTAGCCGCGACAGACATAATGGTATCTCGGTTTTGGTAAGCTTGAGGAGAGTCAGGTGGAGTCAGAAACTCATTGGTGACCTCCAAGTCATAAAGCCAATTGTTCTTATTGTGCACACTTGTCTTTTCATGGTTGGGTAAGGTGAAAGTATGAACCACAGCATTATCGATAAGCAACTCAAATTCAATCGGGCCAAGATTAGAAATTATGCCTCTGTTGAAACAAAAGCTAATGTCCATTGGGCGAATGCCACCGAAAGCAAAGGAACGGTTCAGATGGTACCTCATTCCAATTGCATCAGCAATCATAGTCACCAGCCCACCTATTAAGATTGGCTCAAAGGAATCACGAGCAATACAACTGAAATTAGCAAGCAAAAACGGGGCAGCATTGACAGGTTTTCCTTGGGATGCACAGAGCATGATATACAGCTCATCCCTCGACACAGATGTAATGTTCTCTTCTTTGCTAAAGAAAGTGTGAGCAAGAACCTTATGGAAATATCTTCATCCAGGATTGTGGATGCTTTCAGAAAATATAGCATCAGGTTCGGCATTACCATTTCCGGCTATGGTCCCCCAGAAATGTTGAAGATCATAGCTAGTAAAGGCATCAACAGGGGTTTTGGTCACAACATCGAGTTCATTAGGAAAACCCAATAATTCAGCAAGCACATGGTGGGTGAATCTGTACTTGTTTCCAAATAACCTGAAAGTAGCCAATCCACGGCCAAATCCAAAACCACGGGTGACATCATAGTAAAGGGAGATAAGGGACTCCAAGGCCAGGTTACGGTAAGTGCTAAATCTCTTCTCTAAAGCAAAGTGAGTCTAGCCTATTTGGCTCAGAAGGAAAACAACATTGTCTCGGATGCTAAGGGTTTGCATAGCCGAGTCGTCAGGGTAGATGGACAGACCAAAGTCTCTTTGAGACAAAGCCTCAAATCGACGTCTGTGGACATCGTTCCTGAAAACAACAGCATGGTTCTCGAATGTCTGCATGATTGCTGGTCAAAGGTATCCTAGAGAAGGGTATCCTAAAAATTGAAAATATTACAATATTAGGGGAATAATACTATTAGTTACGCGTTAGTATAGATAAGATAAAAATAGTAATAATAAACATAATAATGATAATGATAACAACAATAATGAGATGCAACAAACAGTAATGCATATGGTATAGACTTTATACTAAACATGCATGCAGTGTCCTAAAACTAACAAAATAAAATAAAAACTACAGATCGTGGTTTAGCTCCCACGGAGCACTTTGTTTAATGTTGGAAGCTCGACATTAGAACTAAAAAGGGAATCATTCATCAGGAAGAGAGGGAAGCTCTTCCAACTTGTAATTAGTGATGAATTCCTTGTTTTCTACTAAGTGGTAGTGTTTGAGTCTTTGGCCGTTCACAATGAACGTCTCATTCGACTTTCCTCTAATTTCAACTGCTCCACTTTGCAAAACCTCGTAACTTCGAAAGGACCAGACCATCTGGAACATAATTTTCCCGAAAAGAGTTTAAGCCTAGAGTTAAAAAGAAGAACTATATCTCCTTCGTTAAATTCCTTCTTTGTTATCCTTTTATCATGCCACTGCTTGGTTCTTTCTTTGTATATTCTAGCATTTTCATAGGCATCAAGTCTTAATTCCTCTAGTTCATGGATATCTAGAATCCTTTTCTCGCCTGCTGCCTTATAATTCATATTCAGGGTCTTAATGGCCCAATAAGCTTTGTGCTCAAGTTCCACAGGCAGATGACATGATTTTCCATAAACCAGTTTGTACGGTGTGGTTCCTATAGGGGTCTTGTAGGTTGTTATGTAAGCCCACAGAGCTTCATGAAGTTTAGTAGACCAATCCGTCCTAGAGGTTGCAACGGTTTTCTCTAAAATTTGCTTGATTTCCCTATTTGACACCTCTACTTGTCCACTTGTTTGAGGGTGATAGGGTGTTGCTACTCGGTGTCATACTCTGTATTTAAGCAATAGCTTCCCAAAGACATTCGAAATAAAATGGGAACTGCCATCACTAATGAAAATTCTTGATACACCGAATCTGGGAAAGATTATGTTCTTGAAAAGTTTTACCACCACTTGTGCATCATTTGTAGGAGAAGCTATCGCCTCAATCCATTTTGATACGTAATCAACCGCGACGAGTATGTATTTGTTTCCAAAAGAAGATGGAAAAGGTCCCATGAAATCAATGCCCCATACGTCAAAGACTTCAACTTCTAAAATTCCCTTTTGCGGCATCTCATCGCGTCTAGAAACGTTTCCAGTGCGTTGGCACCGGTCACAGTTCATAACGGCAATGTGAACGTCCTTCCAAAGGTTTGGCCAAAAGAGGCCAGATTGTAATATCTTTGCGCGTGTCTTTGATGTACTGGCATGTCCTCCATATGGTGCAGCATGGCATTGGGATATGACATCCTCTACTTCCGATTCAAGTACACATCGACGAAATATTCCATCGGCGCCTCTCTTGAATAATAGGGGTTCATCCCAGTAATATTGTTTAAGATCATGGAAAAATTTCTTCTTCTGTTGGAATGTTAGATCTGGTGGAAGTACCTTGGCTGCTAGGTAGTTGACAAAGTCGGCATACCATGGCAATGTGGTTTTAGTATAGATTGCTTCTACTACTTCATTTGTTTCTGCATCGTTGAATAACAAGGAACATTCTATAGTTTTCCTTTCCCTTTCTAACTGGGTTACTAGTCTGTCATAAGGAAAATCATCGTTTATAGGCACTCTTTTGGGCTTTAGATCCTCAATCCTAGAGAGATGATCTGCTACCACGTTTTCAGTATCTTTCTTATCTTTAATCTCCAAATCTAATTCTTGCAAAAGCAAGATCCATCTCAAGAATCTTGGTTTGGCATCCTTCTTAGTCAACAGGTACCGAATAGCGGCATGATCGGTATAGATAATAATTTTCACTCCTACTAGATAGGAACGAAATTTATCTAATGCGAACACAACAGCTAGGAGTTCCTTTTCTGTAGTTGCATAGTTCATCTGTGCGTTGTCCAAGGTCCTACTTGCGTAGTAAATAGCATGAAGCCTTTTATCATTTCTTTGTCCTAAGACGGCGCCTACAACATAGTCGCTCACACATTATTTCGAATGGTAAACTCCAATCAGGTGGTTGCATAATTGGTGCGGTAATAAGAGCATTCTTCAGATGTTCAAATGCTTTCAAGCATTCTTCATTGAATATGAATTCAGCTTCTTTCATTAGTAGTCCAGTCAAAGGTTTTGTAATCTTAGAGAAGTCTTTAATGAATCATCGGTAAAAAACGGCATGTCCCAAAAAGCTTCATACTTCTCTAACTGTTTTTGGTGGTTGAAGGTTTTCTATGATTTCTATCTTTTCTTTGTCTACTTCAATACCTCTATCGGATACTACATGTCCAAGAACTATACCTTGTCGCACCATGAAATGGCATTTTTCCCAATTTAGCACAAGGTTCACCTTGACGCATCGTTCAAGTATCATTTTAAGGTTTGACAGACAGTGTTCGAAACTTCCCCCACATATAGAGAAATCTTCCATAAAGGCTTCCATTATGTCGTCTATGAAATCAGTAAAGATCGACATCATGCATCTCTGAAAGGTTGCGGGAGCATTACACGGTCCAAATGGCATTCGACGATAGGCAAATGTGCCACAGGGGCAGTAAATGTGGTCTTTTCTTGGTCATCAGGATAGATAGGTATTTGGAAAAATCCTGAGTATCCGTCTAAGTAAAAGAAATATGAATGTTTAGCTAGCCGTTCAAGCATTTGGTCTATGAAGGGTAAAGGAAAATGATCTTTTTTAGCGGCTTTATTCAGCTTTCTATAGTTTATGCACATCCTCCATCCAGTTTGAGTTCGTTTGGCTACGAACTCGCCTTTTTCGTTAGTTCAACTGTAACACCACCCTTCTTTGGTACGACATGCACTGGGCTGACCCATTTGCTGTCAGATATCGGATATATTTTGCACTTCTTTCTTGACTACTTCGCTTAGGACAGGATTCAATCTTCTTTAATGTTCTCTAGATGTCTTACAGTCTTCCTCCATCATGATGCGATGCATACATATAGAGGGACTTATCCCTTTTAGATCGGAGATGTTATATCCAAGAACTGTGGGATATTTTCTCAAGACTTCCAATAGTTTATTTGTCCTAAATCGGCATTAACTATTGCGGGTTTTTCAAGTTCAGTGTCTAGGAATTCATATCTTAGATCTTTGGGTAATGTTTTTAGTTCTACAGATGGTTTCTTTGGGCAGGGCATTGGATCGGGTATGAGTGCTAGGCATTCTCTTAGACTGTCATCTTCATATGGCTCACGCCAGTTATCGTCTTCGAATATTGGGGGGCTGGAATCTTCAGTACTTCCGTGTACCTTGTCGGTTCCTTCTCCATTTCTCTGAGCATTCGTCGATAACGTCTAGAAAACAGCATGAGTCGTCTAAAGCAGGGGCCTTTAGAAATTGGGCTAAGATAAATATGACTTTTTCTTCCTCTACCTCGAAGGTTAATTTTCCTTTCTTCACATCTATTATACCTCCATCTGTTTCTAAGAAAGGTCTACCTAAGATGATTGGTATATTAGAATCTTCCTTAATGTCCATTATCACGAAATCTGTCGGAATGTAGAACTGGCCTATGCGAACTAGTACGTTTTCTAGCATACCCACTGGATATTTAACAGAACGGTCTGCTAGTTGTAAAGACATTTTTGTTGGTCTCAGTTCTCCTAAGTCAAGTTTCTTACATGTGGATAAGGGCATTAGGCTAACACTGGCTCCTAAGTCGCATAATGCTTTGTCTATGACAGTCTTTCCGATTACACAAGATATGGAAAAGCTACCAGGATCTTTTAGTTTAGGAGGCATGTTATTTTGAAGTATAGCGCTACACTCAGCAGTGAGCATAACGGTTTCGTTATGTTCTAACTTTTTCTTGTTTGATAGGATCTCTTTAAGGAATTTGGCATATGAGGGCATTTGCATAATAGCTTATGTCAAAGGTATGGTTATATTCAGTTGCTTTAGAAGCTCTACGGATTTCTTAAATTGTCCTTCGTTTTTGGATTTACCTAGTCTTTGGGGATAAGGCACAGGTGGTTTATATGGTGGCGGAGGCACATAAGGTGTTTCTTTCTCTGCGGCCTTTCCGCTTTCATCTTCCTTCTCTGTATTTGGTTCTCTTACTTTCTCGGTTCCCTTTGGTAAATTTTGGTGCATGGCTGAATTTTGGAGTCTCGGATCAACGGATCCATTGTATTCTGTTCCGCTTCGCAAAGTAATAGCGTTAGCATGACCTTTTGGATTTGGTTGTGGTTTGCCAGGAAATGTTCCAGCAGGGGCTGCATTAGTTGATTGTTGTTGGGCTACTTGAGTGATTTGAGTTTCTAACATCTTGTTATGAGTAGCCATAGCATCAAGCTTGCTTGACAATTATTTCATCAATTCACTCGTGTGAGCATTTTAATTCGCGAAATCCCTGTTTTGCTGAGCTTGAGCATTCATAAAGTTTTGCATCATGATTTCCAGATTTGAGTTTTTAGGTAGTGGTGGAGCGGGTTGGGCTCCTTTCTGAAATCCAGGTGGAATAGCAGGTGCTGGGTTTGGTGGATTCAAAACATTGTGATTCTTATATGAAAAGTTCGGGTGATTTCTCCAGCCAGGATTGTAAGTGTTTGAATATGGGTTCCCTTGAGCGTAATTCACTTGGTCGGTAGGAGTACTAGCCAACACTTGACATTTAGCGTTTGTATGCCCAGGGTTTCCACATATTTCACAATTTGGTGTCACCGCAGCTACGGTAGCTGTTGGTGGTGCTATTGCTAAACTTTTGATCTTTTGAGCAAGTGCGTCCACTTTAGCATTGACTCGGTCTATACCGTTAACTTCGTGCATTCCGCCTTTCGGAGTTGGTTTCTCTACACCAGCACGTTCACCTCCCCATTGGAAGTGGTTTTAAGCCATAGTCTCTATGAGTTCATAGGCTTCTGCATACGGTTTATCCATTAGAGCACCGCCTGCGGCAGCGCACAAGTTCATTATGGTATTGTACAACAGCCCGCCATAAAAGGTATGTATTATCATCCATTCTTCAAGTCCACGGTGCGGGCATAACCTCAACGTGTCCTTGTATCTCTCCCAAGCATCGAATAAAGATTCGTTATCTTTTTGCTTAAATCCGTTAATTTGGGCTCTCAGCATAGCTGTCTTGCTTGGTGGGAAATATCTGGCTAAGAAGACTTTCTTCAACTCGTCCCATGTCGTCACTGAGTGGGATGGTAGAGACTGGAGCCAAGCTCTAGCTCTATCCCTCAATGAGAACAGAAAAAGTCGTAGTCTTATTGCTTTTTGACTGACTCCATTGGCTTTTACGGTGTCTGCATATTGCACGAATATCGATAAGTGAAGGTTCGGGTCATCCGTAGCATTACCTGAGAATTGGTTTTGTTGAACTGTTGAAATTAGCGAAGGTTTCGGCTCGAAATCATTACGGTTAATAGTTGGGGCAGCAATGCTGTTATGTGGTTCTTCTTGTGATGGAACAACATAGTACTTTAAAGGACGGTCTCTCGGTCCTTTAACCATGTTTTGTTCTAGGTCTGATTCGGTTTCCGAATCTGAGTAAGGATTAAGAGGATCTGGGATGTTATATCTAAGAAGGAATTCGTTAATTCGGCGTCTCAGAAGTATGTAACGTTCGATTTCGTTGATTGATTGCTCCAACTCTTTGCCTCGTGAGCGAGTGTTTGGCATACAATTGACAAATCGAAAAGGAGAATAAAAAGTTGCCTTAGTCTATACTGTGCAACAAAAGTATCAAAATATTGACTAAATTAGTCCCCGACAACGGCGCTAAAAACTTGATCACGACTTTGCGTATTGGTTGGATTACTGCTGCAAGTATACATCTTATCGCGTAGTTTTAAAAGATTGTCGAACCCACAGGGACTAATAATCAACCTAGAGTGATCAATTATTGCGGTGCAAAGCTAAGGCTAGATTTGGCTGTAAAAAAAATTTGGTTTTTAACGCGATTCGAAAACAACAATGAAGACGAGACCGAAGAATGATTTCCGTGCTCCTTGGGGACTCCGTAAAATCCGGGTGTTAACAAAGGTTTCGAAGTTGATCTATAGGAAATACCGGTTTAAAGGCTCGATCTCACGCTCTCGCGGTATTAACCAAGCCACGCCTAATGACCCCAAAATTTTGCTCTCGCTCGCTCGGTAATTAAAAGGCGCGCTTTGAAAACTAACACAACCTAAATGAGGCCCTAAAGCGCTCTCGCTGCATTTAGGCTCAATGCCCGGTGCCTACTATCCGACGATCACCTCAAACTCTCGTTCTATCGGACACGCCTTGTTGCGTTTCTCACTCTCGTGACGAAACGCTGTTATGCGTGTATGATTTGGTTAGCTGCTACTTGATGCATTTGGCAGTCAAAAAACCAAGTTATTTTCAATGATGGTATAATAAGCCCCTTTGATATTTTTTCATAGAATCCAACATGTTTTATGGTGGTGGTTGGCCCTAGGATCACCTCTTCTTAATAGATGTAACTATTATGAGTGGTACAAATATTCGACGGATTTTTTGACTTAGGTTCAAGAATTATTTAAACTTTGTAATTCGGTGATGGAGTTATTTTTAATTCTTGAATTTGTAGATGTAATTTTGGATTAGGGTACCTTTTGTACTCTTTGAAATGCAGCTTGATTATAAATAAAAAAATGTTTACGATGTTGCATAAAACTCAAGGAAAGTTTCATTTTGGTGGAAAAAGATGGAAGATACTATGTTAAATTTTAGAGAAATAAAATTCTTTAGTGTTAAATTTTATTCATTTATAATGTTTAAACAATGGTTTAACAAGAAAAATTAAATAATTCTATTTAATCCCCAAATGTAACGTCAAGTCACCATATAATTTGTTAATTATTAAACTTTGAGACAATATTAACAATAAGTTTAAAATTTAAGCATGGCGAAAAAGTTTAGTTTTATAAAAACGTGAATATTTATGTCATGTCATTCAGTTTATTATGTTTTTCTTTTGGAATTTATTATTATATTTTGGTGACGTGGTGACATCAACCTTTAATTTTAGATATTATTTCGTAAATTATATGCACCACGGTAAAAAGATAGAATATTAGCTTGTAAGAAGGTTTTCAAAATCAATAATTGGTTCAGAGTTAGAACGCTGTTATCAAAGCCCAGTCACTAGGATGTAACTGCGAGGGAGAAATCTTCAATAACTTCAACACCTTCAATTCAAATTCGGACAAAGATAACCACAATTTTATCTAAATAAACAGGCGTTCATAAAAAGGAATAGAGCACTCCCTGAAGTTATTACATATCATTTTGTTTGATTTCACGGGGGAGAACCAATTAATTAGAGGGACAACCTACTTCTATATTAGCATCTCTTACAATTGCAAGACTACCTAAAGTAGAAAGAGTTCCTAATATTTTAGAATTCACTCATCTATATTTGCTCCCATCTACCAACTCCACAAAATTTATACTTCTTAGAGGTATTTCGTCACCTCGAATGACATTTGATGACCTGAGCCAATCGACACCAGTAGGTTGGGTCCCACGCGCAAGATGATCCTTAATCCCGTCATTACTTGAATCCGACCAAAGATGAAAAGGTAAGTTCTGATGAAAGTTTGAGCCTCTTCCCTGTTCAACGCAACAACTTTCACCTTCGTTGAAGTAAAAGTAGGGAAAAGTTAGATCTCCAATGGCTACGAGTGGATTAGGGGCATAATTGACTGCACAACCACTCTTAGCATTGTTTTTAGAAATGAGAGCTTCGAAAGAAGATTCATCAAGGGAAGTTTTTCTATCAAGACAACTACTAAATAACCTCTCTGACTCATAACTATCAGACACATTTATAATCACTTGGGCAAAATAAGTATTAGCTAAAAGGTTGGAGTCTGAGGTAGCAGATGTTTCTATTCTAACTAACAGAAAAGGACCACTAATTTCATAATCACTAGACAAATTTATAGGATGATTATTTATATGAGCCATATCGGAAATAAAGATTGGGTTCGAAGAAATAAGTTCAACGTTAGAATGGTACCTTGAGAGAATGAAATATCGCAAAGAGGGTATAGATTAAATGAAGAATGGAAAGCTCCATTCCAAAGAAGAAAAACTCTCAAGCAAAGGCTTTTAGAGAAAAAGGAAATCACTCTTACAAAAGGGAAGTTGACTCACAGGAATGACGAAACAATTTCCCAAAGACTAAAGCATCTAGCCTCTTTACCAGCATTTGGGTGCTACGCATCTGTAATATTATTTGTAAAATGGCCCCGTTGAGACCAGTATCACTTATAGAACCAATTCTTATAATTATAAAACCCATATGAGATACGGAGAATAAGCTATTCTTTTTTTTAGATTTCGTTGATCAAAAGATATTGAAGCGGCACAGATTATTTGAATACAACCTAATATCATTAACCAGGGGCAAAATATGGAATGAGCGTGAGAAAAAAATTCCATATTAATTCGAACCAACCCATATGCTCCCATTTTTAATAAGATTCCGGCTAAAAGCATATATATATATATATATATATATATATATATATATATATATATATATATATATATAAAAGATAACTCTTACATGTACTATGCATTTTTATTGAAAGTATTTTCTTTGGTTATTAAAGAAAGTATTGCTTACAAACAAAAAAATGTATTTTTAAATTTATTATTGATTATTTTGCTCCCCCTATACTATGTTTATGGATTCGTCATAGGTAGTGAGGATAACCTAACAATCAAATCAAGTAACAACAAAGGCACACTCTTTTGGCAAAAGGATGGTTATTTCAATAGAAGACTAATGGACAGTTCTAGCAAGTTCATTAGTGGTGCTCCCGGGATTTTCATCCTAGTACAAACGCGAAAGTGGCACCGAAACAGAGTCGCCAGCAATGTGTATTTATCCCAATAGAGGGAAAGGAAACGCCGCATAAACCTGAAGGAAGGAAAGAACGTGGTCTTACGATCAAGAGAACTGGGTTCGGGAGTCGGTTACGCGAGAGGAAGGTATTACCACCCCCTCGCGTCCATCGTACCCGATGGGATCCACGCTTGCTTGTCTCGGTCAAAGGGTGATAGAAAAGGATACTGAGAAAGAACTGCAAAAGGAATGGAAAAGGAAAGGAGAGAGAAAGAGAAACAAATGTAGGGAAAATAAAAGAAGTGCTCGCATGGGCCCTACCCCACTGCCTACGTATCTCATCGGGAACATGAGAATCAGAGTGACGTAGTTCCCCTCACTAGGGATGGATTGTTTGCGTTTTTTAGTGGAATACGTCAACGTTCACGTCCTAGCAGTTTAGGTGTTGCAGCTCGCTGTAGGGAGACTTAGGCGTTACCTGTTTGCGGTAGAACGAAAATGACGCATCCTTAAGGAATGATTGAAGGAGATGAGGAAAGAATTCCCGAAGGAAAGACGTGATTGTTTGTTTTTGTCTTTTAGAAAGAAGTGTTTTTGATTATGTGTGTTTTGTAACATACATTGTATTTAAGTCCCTCATGTGAGATTGAATGTCTCGCACATCGTCCCCAGACGGTACGTATGCTAAACATTCTCCCAAAGAAATGAGAGAAGACCCCTCACCTCCTTGTTCCCGCATGAAAGGCCTAAATACAATATTTGTTATGCCTTTATTAAGTATTTTTTACTTTTATTATGAGAAGAGAAGAAGACTCAAAGATTTGAAAGAAAAATGCTAAGGGGGACTAGACCTGACTCCTAATGTTAGCATGCAAAGATTGATCCTATGGTTGAGGTAAGAAAGGGAAGTCTACCTAATGTTAGCATACCTGGATTGCTATCCTAATGTCTCTCCTACCTCCACCTTAATCCAAAATTAAGTGGAGCGAGGAATCCTAAGGGATCATGTCATCAGACAAGTAAACACAGGATAAATCAATCACAAAATGAACTAAAAGCAATGAAAGAGTAAACAGTGTCAATAAGCAGTCATGTCAAACCATCAAAGTAAAAAAGGGGAAGCTTTAGCCAAGGGGTCATATCAACCGAGGCAAACAAGCTAGCTGTGGGAAATAGGGGTACTCACCCAATGGTATCGAGAACCATGGAAAGCAGAATAAAAAAAGGGGAAGATGTGAATAAGATCACATAAGCATCAGCATTGGTCAATGCGAGCTAAAGACAAAACGTGGGGGTTGGTTGCGAACCCTATCTTCCACTTGACCGAATCGATAACAGAAACAGGTAATGTTCAAAGCTTCAATCATGTAATGAGAGCTAAGAACGACTCGACTAGAATAACGGGGGTCGATTGCGAACCCTAACTTCCGTCAATTGCCTTCTTGGAGGTATTTCTAGGGGAGAATGGGAATGGGATGCCTCATAGAGGTCTTCAGGCACAATATTAAACAATCACAAACAGAGCCTCCTTTGAGGACTTCCATCATTACCGGCCAAGTGACACAGACTCCCAATCCTACTTCTCATGGCATAAAAAGGAAAAATGCGGAATTAGTAAAAGAGAAGAGAAGTGATACCGAACGGATATCAATCCGTAGCAACGCAAGCAAAGTATATGCAAACCGGCCAACTTCTAGCGATCTAGCATAAATGAGCAAAAGTGTTAGAAAGTGAAACGGGTCCGTGAAAGGCATGGAACCAAGTGCTCTTAAAACAATAAAACAAGGTCATAAGCCATAAACAGCAGCAACAACAGCGCTCCAGCACCTGCATAGTTGTAAAAACTAGCAACAAGTAAAAACAGTCTATAACAGCTACTATTTCCAGAACAGAATGGGTGTATATGCAGCCAGCCAGGATAACAACATTCTACAACACTCTTTGTTCACAGCAGCTATGTATACAACAGCTTCTTCATTTAGCTAATCAAGTGTAAAACACTGAATCGAAACTGGGGTGCATTGGGAAGTTTGGTGGTGTGGAATAGAAAGAAATGGTGCGGAGGCCCATGGTTTGATTAATTCAGTCCACCACCAAGGATTGTCTTCTTAAAGAAACCCTAGGATACATTACGAAGACAAACACCCTCCTCATTCATACGATCCTCCTCCGCCGTTCGCAATAACAATTTCCCATGCCTCTGTTTCATCTCGATTTCTCTTTCATTTTCACTTCCAATCGCCGATTTCAACTCCTCGCGCCACCAAACACAACAGCTTCTTCCGTCCGCTTGCCACACGCTCGTCTAATCCCTAAGATTCTCGCCGGAAATCGCCTCCGCCGTTCCGGCGGCGGTGGATATTGGTGGTTCTACCTAAACTCGAATCAATTCGACGGTCCATGGATGCTCTCTCCGATTCGATCGAGATTCTCCTCTCGCGATTCTCTCTGAATTGCATGGCGACGACATTGGCGTTGAATTACCGGTGAGTTTCGATCGAACCTTCTTCTTTCTATTACGCTTCAGTTGTGGTTGATTGTATTCACATTCTTGAATCTCTTCTCCTTTCTTCTTGCTGATTTTTGTTGTCGTTGAAGTTACGAATTCTCGCTTCTTCTTGGTCGGTGTAATCATGTATCATTCTCTTGTTTCTTGCACCGCTGTGACGTTGAATTGTTGAGCGATTTGTTGATGCGAAGTTGTTGATGATTTGCAGGTTGCTGAGCGTTTGATGAAATTCTTAGTTGATGTGAATCGAAGAAATGGTTGCGGTTGTTGAATTCAAGACCGTGGAAGAAAATTGAAGACGATGATGAATAAAAGGTTTTGGCCGTGGATGAATGAGGATAAAGGTTGGAGCTCGTTGATTGATTGAAGATTATTCAGTTCGAGGTTGAAGACGGATCGAAAAAGGATGTTGAAGTGTGTGTGAGGAAATCGAGAGGAGAGAAAAGTTTGTTATTTCTGTTCTGCGTTTTTTTTAGTTTTCGGTTTCTGCAAGTCAGAGAATTGATGAAGATGGAGAGAGATTAGAGATTGAAGATTGGTTAGAAGAATTGGTGATGAGCTTTGGAATTACGGTTGAATGATTGAAGGTGACGATGGTTTATTGAAGATTGATGAGGTGAATTAAAGAAGGTTCTTGAAGCTTGGAGATAGAGATTGATGAAGGTTATGGTTGAAGGTGGATCGAAAAAGGGATGATGATGATTGTGAGAAGATGAATGAAGAAGCTTGTGATGCTGTTCTCAGATGCAAAGTTCAGAGAGGAAAATTTGTTAGCCTCTGTTAGAAGTTTCGAAGCTGTTAGAAATTGGTTAGCTTTTCCGGTTATGGAGTCTGGTTCCGTCACCCTTAGCTCTTTCTGTTAAAGTTGCTTTTTGTTAGCAGAATTCTGTTGAGATGACAGTTAGGACGGTTAGAGGATAGGTTGTTAGAGGTTATGGCAGTTAGAAGCAGTTTTTGGGAGGAAGATCTTGTTAGTTCTGTTAGAGAGAAATGGTTGGTTAGGAGATTGAAATTAGAGTTAGTTAGCTCCAAATTCAGTTATGCTTGGGGGCTGGAAAATGTAATTTGATGTGAATGTATTTTTAGTTGTAAGATGTTGATTTTTCTCATAATGATGCTGCTATTGAACTCTCTTTTTCTCAACTGCTTTTTTCATTTTGCCCTCTCTTTAAGTACCTTCTTCTGTGACTTACTGCTATTTTCCTGCTGCAATTTCTTTTCAACTTTCTTGTAACCTGCTGTGTAATTATTTTTCTGCATTGTGCATTTCCTTTTCTTTCATGCCTTCAATAAACTCCAAAGTGTAGGCATCCTTGAAGTAGCGAAAAGCCTTATCAAAGGCACCTCCAAATTGTAGACCAATTATAAACACACGTGATGCATACTCCAATAAGCTAAGTACAGTAACGAGGTAGGCTTTGTTTGAACCACAAAAGATACCACATTACCAACACCTAGACCCTTTTTAATAATGGAAGACATGGGTACACCATCATGGCACAATTTCTCACCTTTATAATTAGAAATGGTGGAAATTAAATGAATTGGAGCATGAGCTTTTCCACTGAGAGAATTAATACTCCCTCCACTGCTATTAAAACTTTATGAAGTCTCAACATTGGGTTTACCAAGAAAATGTAACGGCCAAAGGCAACTGTTCCATCAGCTTATTATTTACTCTTGATGAAGATGGGAATTTCTCACCGTGCTTGGCTCACTAGTGTAATCTCTTTCACAAACATATCCACATATGCAACTCAAGAATTCTTAAACTCCTTTGAGCAGCTCGTCACCCGAATAACCACTTTGGGCACCATACTTGTATGCTTTACAATTACAAGCCCCTAAAATATCCTTACCTCGTTCGCAGAAGCGCCTCTTAATAAAGTCCTCGAAGTTCTTTGGAGATCTTATTTGGATACCCACGCTTTCATCAGAAAGTCCCATACCAACTCAACTTCAAACAAGAAGTAATCAAGAGTACAACAGTGCTTTGATCACTATGAACCCTTGGATGAAGATAGGTCTTGAAACATAGAAAAAACATGATTACCAAGACGTCCTTAACATGAAAACCTTAATCCATCGATCCTCAATTGATGAAAGTCCACAAGCTGAACCATGAGCAAGAAATCCCCATTTCCCCTTGAGATATACACTAATAATGATGAGTTGACTTGAGTTGTCAATGAAGAAACCAAATCCTAGTCCATAGCCTGATCAACACCATTAAAGTCCTAACCCAATGTTTTTGATGGGTCCTCTGAAATAAAACCTTGGAGCATGATGAAACTTTTCGATCCCATGTCTTAGGAACCAATGTCATGATATGATTATGAGTTATGACCTAATGGATATGCAGATGAATGCGAAGCGAAAGCCAGAAAAAGGTAGGGCAAATTTTGGGGTGCTACAATTAGTATCGTCAAAGTAATAAATAAAATTATTTTCAACAATGATTGTGAATTTTAATAAGGTAACTAACTACACGTGAATTAAAGTAAATAAAAAGGGGGGGAGGTACAGAGTTTTTAAGTTCGAGAATTTAACGGAGTTGATTTCAATAACTAAAGGCGATTAGATATTTTTTTCGAATCCCCTTCTCATACTTGTTGATGAACTGTGCATTAATTAAATTGATAATATGTTAAAGCATTTCGGCGAATCAACACGATCACTCACCCAATTCCTTGGTGTACAACTCACTAATCTGCACAATAATTAGGTTATAATCATTAATTCACAAGCCACGACTTATAATTTCCTATTCCTAGTTAATTACTAAATTGAATAATTACCGTAGATCGGATCGGTAGACTAATGGTCAGAATTCCTACTAATCTGATATCAATTCATGCATTCATCAATACATAAAAAACAAAGAACACATGGACAATTAAATAATAACAATAACATAAAATAATTCAATTAACATCAAATAGCCATATGATCGAACAAGTACAAGAAGGTTTGTCTAAAAAGACCTAATCTAATGAATGTAGCTAGTCATAATGATTGTAACCATTACCATGAGTTTAGATGGAAAGTACATGAAAATCAAGGAAGAATGCGGTCTTTAATGGCTTCCAAAACCCTCAAAACCGTCACTTTAGTATTCTTCTGTCGTCACTTTCTCTCTAAAATTTAAAACCCTTAAAAAGTACCTAAAAATCTCAATTTATAGCAATTTTCCATGTCAGAGTGGCACAACATCACGCCCTGATGTCATTCATTGTGCCACGATAAAGCTTGTATCGCGCCACAATGACATGCATCTCGCGCACGTGAAATCCAGGGGAAAACTACTCTTTTCTTCTTTTTTTTCTTTAGAATTTTTCAATGTCTCAATTCTTCCACTCTTTTTAGTTTTTGCTCTACCCTTCACAATTTAATTTGACTTTTGCTCATTATTTCAATGCTTTCATCCAAATTTTCTATTAAAAATCATGTAATGGCGACTTTCATCAAAGATTTGAAGGAAATACAATTAAAAGACATCAAAATCAGGTCATTAAGCTCGTCACTTCCTTAGCATTCATAGAAGAAGAGCATATTATGTCTTTATTAAGGAAGAACATGAATATATTCACTAGGTGTCCGACATGTTAGATATTGAAGAAGGAGTCATAAGTCAAAGATTAATGATGCTCCTTCAATCAAGCTAGTAGCCAAAATAAAGAGACACACAGAAGAAGAGCGTAGAAACAAAGTAAAGAGGGTGTGTAAAAACAATAGGATGCTAACATCATCAGTGAAACAAAATACCTTACATGGTTATTAAACTTAGTCACGGTAAATAATTAAAAGGTAAAATAAAGGATGTGAGTAGACTTCGCCAACCTCAACTCATCATGCCGAAAGGACCCCTACCCTTCATTTAGAATGGGCTGGCTAATTAATGATGCCTCGGGATAAAGGATTTTAAGTTTAATGGATGTCTATTCAAGATACCACCAAATCAAGATGAATTCCTTGCATGCACCCAAGACCTCCTTCTTAACGAACAAAAGTAATTACTACTATAAAATAATGCCTTATGGTCTCAAGAACTCTAGATAAACATATCAACTCTTGATGAAGAAAATTTTCTCAAAGTAGATAGGGAAAAACATAGAGATATACATTGATGAGATGGTGGTTAAAAATGGAGAATAAGGAAACCACTACCCGAACCTAGAAGAGATCTCAAGCTTGGTAAAGAAGTATAACATGTGGATAAACACAACAAAGTGCTCTTTCAGTTTCCAAGTAAGAAAATTCTTAGGTTTCATGATAAAAAAATAGAGGTATTGATCTAAACCCATATTAATGCCAAGCAATATCATACATGAGAATCCCAAAGAACATTAATGAAAATCATCATTTAACTGGAAGAATAAGGACACTATCAAAGTTCTTATCTTGCCCTAGAGACAAAAAAAAAATCAATTTCTTTACAACCTTATGGAAGAGAAAGAGATTCATAAGGACCCCATTGTGCAAGACATTATTCTTGAACTTGAATATCTTTATATCTTCCCCAATTTTAACTTTTTCCAAAGAATGAGTTCCATTATTTCTATATCAGGTTGTAACTAATCATTGTGGTTCTATGTGCTGAATATGTGTGTTAAGATTTTGATGATGACAAAAAAATCAAAGAAAAATTATAAACATTGGAAAATAAAATTAGATAGTGTGAAACAAATCAAAAAGCTATAAATTTCTGGTGATCAGTGCAAAAATAAAAGTTAAAGAACTTCATCAGAAAACGAAGCCAATTTTGAAAAGCTCAAGTGCGATCATGTGCTCTGTTTGTTTATTTAATTCTTATTAGATAAAATGTAAAATTAAGTGTGTGTTCTCAAAGTACTAAAGACACACGCACGCACACACACGTAATTTTTGCGGAAGATGGCAAATAACGGATCAACAATAGAGAACAAGTTGAAATCAACAAAGAAAGAGAATTGAGAAAGGTGAAGTGAAAACGACGGAGAAAAATAATGGAGGAAAGTTGCACAACTCATGATTTTTTTTAGATAGATAATATGACTTTTTTTACTAATGCACTTAAAACATATTTGTTTTATTTTAAATTATAATAAATTGTAAAAAATAAAAATGAGTTTTAGTTAAAATAATAAGGATAAAAAAACTTAAATAATTATAAAAAAAATCATAAGCTAGTAAAAAAGCAAACAATTATCAAACAAATTTTTTTATTGATGTGGGTGAAAAATTAAAAGTTAAAGGCTCACATTTTTTATCCTTATCAAACTGGCTTTAAGGGTTTGTTTGAGAGTTTGTAGAGGAAGATATGTGAGGGTTTTGAAAAGAGAATGATTGAGCGAAAAGAATAAAATAATTTAAGTGAAAAGAGGTTTTAGAAATTTATTTTTATTTAAAAACCAAAACCGTCCTAATTTAAAAAAACTAAACAATTAGAATGAGGTGTTTGGAAAATTTAAACAAATTGATCAAATATATTTTTTTATTGTTACAATATTCTAAAAATTAAAAACATGTTAATAATAAATCATCATTTATGATTCTATATAAAATCTTCTCCTCCACTCCAAACTTCCTTACAACTAAGACAAACAAATAAGATAATTTTCTTGAAAAACTTTTCATAAAAATATATTATTAATAATAAGGCATCCAAGAACATAGATAATAATTATTCGATACTCGCCTATTTGAAAAATAATTATTGTGTTCGGTATCTAATTGAGATGGTTTTGATATACATATGGGTATTTGCATATATCTAAGGGTATTTTCTTTTTCAAATTCACTTACTTAAATACATTTATATTCAAAAAAATTATTAATTATGTAAATTTTATTTCTTCTATATACCGCAAATGAGAATTAAAAAAAATACTATCAATACAATATAATAGTATTTCTTTCATATAAATAATAATTTAATTCATTTACTAATAAGTAAGGATATCTACATGTGTGATACCAATATAATTGTCTATATCTATTAATTAAATATAATGAAATATTTAATTATTTTATTTAAGCTAATGTCTCATGCCCGTGGGAAACTTCATCTAGAAATACAATTTTTTTTCTTCCATAACTAGATAAGACCAAGTCTATTCCAGCTATTTGTGTGATTTGAATATAACCAAGTAAAACTATTCAAACTTATATTTGTTTATGAATGAATGAATTTTTTTTTATGAAAGAAACGTGCAAAACAAAGTCGTGCTTTTATTTTTAAAAATGTATGTCTCGAGATCGAGACCATCGATGAAATAACAAGAGAAATTAAATGACCCAACTTGATATAATTTTTTGCTTGTTCAAAAAAAAAAATGATCCAACTTGATTGAGATATTATTTTAGTGAAGCATATTTTAAAATTAAAGAGAAAATAAACTAACTCAAAAACTCTTGTATAAAATGTTATACGTCTTATATCGTAAATATAACTTGGATGATTATTCCTTTAAAAAAATTCGGAAGATTAATAATAGCATGAATAGATAACTATCATCAACACAACACTGAAAGCACCGTAAAAATATCACATTCTCACACAAAACTTTTGTGTGAGAATGTGATATTTTTACGGTGCTTTCAGTGTTGTGTTGATGATAGTTATCTATTCATGTTATTTTTAATCTTCCGAAGCATGTCAAAAACTCTGGAACTGTTATTGATTCAAGCATAGAATATCAAATCAGGTCGAAAAAGTACATGGATAAATCGACGACCTACTAAGAGAAATGTAATTATCTTTCATGTCCTCCTCATATGTTGGCGCGTACTTGAAAAAAAATTATTCCAAAGCTTTTAAAAAGTCTACGCATCTGCAAATCAAATCATAGAAATATCGCCTCTAACTCTCGTCAAATCCTTAAAGGAACGTAAAAAAAATTCAAAAAATGAGATAATACTTCTTGGTAAGACAACCACCCTCCCAATCACAACTAAAAAAAGGATCTTTAACCACAGTGGTAAAGGAATATTGTTGTTTCACGATTTTGAAAATTAACCACAGAAGAATTACCGAGTCGAGTCGCGGATTAGGTCGTTCTTTTTACGACATTTCGCGGCACTACCCAAAGTTATGCAAATCAGTCGAACTACCGCGCTGCTTCTAAGATAAAACATCTCAGTTTTATACTATACAATTACTACTTGCACGGTAGATAATCGGTCTAGAAATACATCCTCTGATGGTACAAAGACCATTCCAATATGTTATAAATATCACTCGTAGTATCTGGTATAACGACCAGTCGTAATAATTTCTCAAACCAAGAGAAATTCCAATAATTCTCCAAAGAGAATTCAATAATGGTCATTTGACCACAAAAAATGATTTCTCAACTAAAGAGAAGTTCAAATAATCCTCCAAAGAGAATCCAAAAATTAATATTGGTAATTTCTCAACTCAAACGAGGAGAAATTAACATAATTCTCTAAAAGAGTATTCAAGAAAATACTCGAAAAAATCAACGAGTAGAAAAAAAAGGGGAGAAGTTGGCGCTTTGACAATTCGAAAGACACGGAGTTATGAGAGTGAGGAAGGAAAAACTCAAAATAAGTTTTTGGTGTGCTTTGGAATGAAATAGAGAATTTACTTATATAATAAATGAGGAAGAAATTATATCTCACCTAAACAATGTGGGACTAAAGAGTTTTTTCAACTAACACACAATGTGAGACTTGACTTAAGGAACATTTTCAAATTCAACTACCTATATTAGAATATTGACATAATGTTCCAACAATCCCTCACTTGAATTTAAAAAAAAGTGTTTCAGAAGTAATGTCAAACGTTTCTAAGATTATGCATAAACAAAGGTGTCTACGACTTGTACCTTTGCATAGCAAGTAAGATTCCAATTCAACAAGAGTAACACAATTGTCTTGAACTCTATCTCGGACATCAAACCCGCAAACAACATTTTCTTAAGATGTATTCTAATAGCTCGTGCTTTAATGACCTTGCACGTGTATCCCGGTTTTGGGAAGGCTCTAGGAATTCTGCCTCGCAATTCTATAGGAACTGACCTACGTTCCGCAATCACATAGAAGAGTCTATCAAGAGTACTCATGTAGCATAGGTACTCCCTCATACAGAGTTAGATCTCATTAAGAGTTTATATTATATCATTCTCTTACCACTTCATGATTCATGCTTCTCTTATTTACTCTAGCATGATCACCTCATATTACTCATAACTTGTTATTACCCATTGAACCTATTTCTTGGGATCTCTAGTCATTTAGGTCGGGTTACCATCATGGGAAACTCATTTTTCTATAGGCATTAGTCTCATCTTATTGGATGCATTATAGACTTTCTCTCTAGCTAATTCTTTCGTAAAAGGATCTGCTAAATTTTTCATTAGTGTGTACATGATCCACTCTTACAACTCCTTTAGAGATATAGTCTCTAACAGTGTTGTGATTCATGAACAAGATTTGAAATAAGCGCATTTGTCACTTTCATCACTTTGTACTCATTCGATATCATTAAGTTATCAAACTTTTCATGCCATTGCTTTAGAGCTTGTTTTAGACCATGCAGAGACTTATCTAACTTACAGACCTTGTTTTCTTGTCCATGAATCACAAACCCTTACGGTTGATCCATATAGATTTCTTCTCCTAAGTCACCATTTACAAAGGTTGTCTTTACATCCATTTGGTGTACTATTAAGTTATAAATAATAGCAATTGAAATTAGTACCCTAATGGATGTAATTCTAGTGACTAGAGAAAAAGTGTTGAAGAAATCTATATTTTCTCTCTACCTAAAACCTTTGGCTACAAGGCGAGCCTTGTACTTATCAACAGTTCCATCGGGTTTTAGTTTATTTTTAAAAACCCATGTACAACAGATTGGTTTGCAACCAGGAGGAAAGACTACTAAGTTCCAGGTCCTGTTAGATTCTAGAGAATCGATCTCATCGTTAATCGCTTCTTGCCACAAATATGTATCCAGAGATGACAAGGCTTCTAGAAGATTTGTTGGATCTTCTTCTACTGTATAGGCCGTATAATCGGACCCAAAGTCTTTAGTAACTCTTATTTACTTCATCGAAGTTCTATTTCTACTTAGTTGTTGCTTTCAGTGCTTCTTATCACAGGAATGTAATTCGACTCAGTGCCCCTACTATTTCTCAATTTGAAAGGGAATTTTTCTTCATAGAATTCATCATCATTTGATTCTATGACCACATTTGCATTTAGGTCATTACACCTATATGCTTTATTATTTGTTGCATACCCAATGAATACGCATTCATAGGCTCTACTAGTAAGTTTGACTCGCTTCGGATCCGGAATTCTGACATAAGCCAGACAACCCCAAATTCTTAAATAAGACAAGTTTTGTTGTCTTTTCTTTAATATCTCAAAAGGAGATATCTTACTTTTTGACTTGAGAACTCTATTCAGAACATAGCAAACAGTCAACAAAATTCCCCCCACCAGTGAGGAGCAACACTAGAATTCAACATAATTACAACAATAAGTTCAGTAAGAGGTCTATTCCTTCTTTCTGCTTTACCATTCATTTCAGGAGAGTATGGTGCAGTCGTTTCATGTACAATTCCATGTTGTTTATAAAATTCATTAAATAAACTGAAATAATATCTAGCTCTCCTATCATTACGAAGTATGTTAATCTTGTTACTAAATTGAATTTAAATTTCATTAACAAAAGTGTTAAACATAGTAATTTCACAAAAATATCATTTTTAGTGGTTGTGTACAAAGCTACCCAAATAGATTGACTAAATCCTACCTTATTTAGAAGAAAACCAGAAACAAGATTCTTTATAATCTCTGAAGTATACATGACATCCTTCAAGATTAAAGTCTTTTCAGAGGTGGACACTATTCCACTTCTCCAATACCGATAACATTAGTGGTCTGGACAACTCCCAACAACACTTTCTTATTCGTGTATGTTTTAGACTTTGCACGATCATAACAGACATGACAAGAACAACCAATGTCCATCCACCAATCATCACATTCACCAATCATGTTGATTTTAGTGATCAAAGCAAAAAATTGATCATCAATCGGGTTAACCTATGCATAAGGGGAAACACAAGGTTTAAACTCAATCTTTCATTTCTTAATCATATGACATGGTTTTCCACAATTGAAGCAAGGGAAAACACCAGTGTCATTTATTTATGGTGATGGTTTATTGCCAATCAATTGGAGTAATTGGGGCCCTTGAAGGGTTCTCATTCTTAATTCGGTTCATAACATTGCAGTTCTGATTCTTTAATCATTTTCCAAATGGCTTTAGAGTTACACCGAATTTCTTTTTGTTGTTTGAAACAACCAAGACTTTTCTTTTTGATCTTGTCTCTGAGATTCTTCTTCAACTCAAAGGCTAATAATCAGACTCTCAAATTAAAAATTCTTTTGTTTTGTTGTGAAGTAGAATTTTTAAAAACTTTCAAACTAGGGGAATTTGTCAATAATAAAAGTAATTTGAAATTGTTCATCTAAACACATACCTTTTGTGATGATCTTATAAGCAATCTTTTGAAATTCATAACATTGAGCCTCCATGCACCTTTCATTTATACCATCTTATACTTTAGGTAGCGGCTAACGACATACTTATTCATTCCAGCTTCCTCGGTGTCATACTTCTTTTGCAGAGCCTCCCAAACCTGTTTTGCAGTATTGCGGATCATCTGCGAGTCCATTAAAAATATGATTTTGTTGAGATAATCATTCTCTTTCCACAAGGAGATTTCTTTTCTGATCTAGAAATCATTTGCTTTAATCTATGCAGCAAATTCAGCGTTAACACTATTAAGTGTTCCATCTGAATCCAAAAATTTCTTACCGTTAATTTGCTCGGTTAATCCATAAAGAGAAACAAGAACATCACCGGTCAGAACATTGGCAACCTTTTTTCATAAAAATTGCAAATTTTGTTCCCAGCATTTGAAGTGACTTCCCTCAAACTTGAACGGTTTATATGAGACAACAGCAGAAGTGCCAATAATTTCTTCGGTAATGATGGCAGTTCGAAACGTTTAAAAATTTGTTTCACGGTTTAGAAAATTAGCCACGTAAGAAATTACCAGGTTGAGTCATGGACTATTTCGCTCTCTTTAAGACGTTTTGCGGCAATGCCCAAAGTTATGAAAAGTAGTCGAACTACCGTGCCGCCTCCAGGATAAAACAGAACAGTTGTATGTTGTATGATTACTACTTGCACGGTAGATAATCGATCTAGAAATGCACCATATGATGGTACAAATACCATACGAATATGGTATAAATACCAATCGTAGTATCTGGTATAACGACTAGTCATAATAATTTCTCAAACCAAGAGAAATTCCAATAATTCTCCAAAGAGAATTCAATAATGGTCATTTGACCACAAAAAGTTATTTCTCAACCAAAGAGAAGTTCAAATAATTCTCCCAAGAGAATCCAAAAATTAATACTGGTAATTTCTCAACTCAAACAAGGAGAAATTAACATAATTCTCTAAAAGAGAATTCAAGAAAATACTCGGAAAAATCAACGAGTAGAAAGGGGAGAAGTTGGCGCTTCGACAATTCGAAAGACATAGAGTTATGAGATTGAGAAAGGAAAAACTCCAAATAAGTTTTTTGTGTGTTTTGGAATGAAATAGAGAATTTCCTTATATAATAAAATGAGGAAGGAAATATATCTCACCTAAGCAATGTGGGACTAAGGAGTTTTTTCAACTAACACACAATGTGAGACTTGACATAAGGAACTTTTTCAAATTCATCTCCCTATATTAGAATATTGACGTAAAGTTCCAACAAATATTATCACATATGAATTATGGTAATGTAGGGTGTAGTAGTATGTGCCCTCTTTACCACCACAAAATGGTAACTATGGTAAAAACATAGTAGCGCTTAGCATATCACTACGATTGTAGAAAACAACCGTAGTAAAAGGTTAAGCTCAGGGATTTATACCCAACGCCAACATTTTGACTGATTTCTAAACTATTTCACCATGGTTGTTTCTTCCAACTATAGTGAAATACTTAGTGTATAACATTCCATCACGGTTATAGCTTCCAACCATTGTGATATGTTCACTTGAGTTTATTATAACTTAATTGGAATGCTTATGTCAATAAACATACAACCTTTCAATCTAATTTAGAAATTAATATGACAAATTGGGTTATATTAGACGAATAATTTAGACTAATAATTGTTTTTCGAGCTTTATACAATTCATTATCCATATGTCGCTCTTTAACAGTTAGAATTATGTTCAATACTTATAATTCTTCAACCAACACTTCCTTCACTACTAGTTCATTCTGCAAAGTCTTAATAACTTTGCAGAATGAACTAGTAAAAAAGGAAGTGTTTATTGAATAACTACAAGAATTAAACCAAATACTAATCGTCAAAGAGCGAGATACAGATAATAAGTTGAAGAAAACTTGTAAAACATTGATCAATGTAAGTTGTCTTATAACATAACTTAGTTTTTATATTATTATTTTCTAATTCAATTCGAAAGGTCATGTATTCAATGAGAGGTTAATAAAATACTCAAACAACATACGATATATTAAACTCATCTTCTAGAACATGTTGGTTGAACGAAATGAAAGTTGCAACGTACAAGGAGTGACATTAAAAATAACATAAACACCAATATTTATCAACAAAAACACCAACATACTTCAACAAAAACGTTTCAAATAACACAAACAACATCATTTATCAACAAAAAAAAATTACCTTAACATAAACAACAACTTACCATAACAAAACAACAACATACCTCCACAAAAACATCAACATACCTAATAAAAAAATCTACAATAACACAAACAACCATATTTATCAACAAAAACAACAACTTACCTTAGCATAAACAACAAATTACCTAACAAAACAACAACACACCTCAACAATAAATTTAAAAACCTAATAAAAAAACATCTAAAACAACACAAGCAACAACATTTATCATCAAAAACAACAACTTACCTTAACATAAACAATACATTACCTTAACAAAACAACAACATACCTCAACAATAACTTAAACCCTTTACTAATCTCAACAAAAACAACAATATAAAAACTAAAATCTCATCTTAGTAACAAGAAAACAATAAACCATATGTTTCACGTATATTTTAAACTAGAAAATAAATGTGAGATATTGGATTGAACTCTAGTGTTGTCGACAAGGATGTTGTCAGCAGGGATAGCTTTTAGGTTTCGACAAGATACAAGCATGAAGTCGAAGCTGGTTCACATGCTGATGTCGAAGTGTTACATATTATAGTCAAAGTTAGTTCTAGTATGTAATGTCGAAATGTATCGTCGAATTGGGCCTTGTGTTAAGGATCGAATTGTTTGGTTAGCTTATAATGTAAGTTAGCTAGTTAGTCTATAAATAGGCTAGATCTCTCAGGTTGTTGAGAGAGGCCAATTGTGTTATTCATTTGTAATCATTTGTAAACCCTAAATGAGAAAGTGAATAGAAAACAGTTTGCCCAAGAATCCTATTCTCCTTCTTTCATTTTTTCTTTCTCTCTCCCTCTCTCTCTCTCTCTCTTTGTCCTAACCGTTTCATCGTTCACCCAAGAAACTCCATTTCTCAATCAAGAATATGTTAATTAGTATTGTTTGTCACAACAAACTGGTGCGGTGAGCGTGGAGAAGATGCCGTCAACAAATTTTGAAATTGAGAAGTTCACTGGAGTTAATGATTTCGGTTTATGGCGCTTAAAGATGTGAGCCCTTCTTGTTCAACAGGGTTTGCTAGAAGCGTTAAAGGGAGGAGATGCCATGGATGTTGCATTGACAGAGAAGGATAAGACAATGATGATCAAGAAATCCCACAGTGCAATTATTCCGAGTCTTGGTGATAAGGTTCTCAGGCAGATTTCAAAGGAGGCGACGACATCTGGTGTTTGGCTAAAACTCGAAGGATTGTATGTGACAAAGTCCTTGGTGAATTGTTTTTATTTGAAGCAAGCTTTGTATTCATTCAATATGAATGAAGATAAAAGCGTTGACGAAGCAGCTGGATACGTTCAGCAAGCTGATTCTTGATCTTGAAAATATTGATGTTACCATCAGTGACGAAGATCAATCGTTGTTATTGTTGTCTTCTTTACCTAAGTCGCATGCTCACTTCAAAGAGACCCTCTTGTATGGAAGAGAGTCCCTGGCCTTTGAAGAAATTTAAACAGCCTTGTATTCGAAGGATTTGAACGAAAGAAAGGAGAAGAAACCATCATCATCAGTTGGCGAAGGGGTGTCCGTGAAGGGGAAATCCTCAAAGAGAGATGGTAGGTTTGAGAAGAAGAAAGGTAAAACTCAGCAGAACTCTTATGGTGGTGATATTTTTGGTATTAAGTGTTATCACTATAAGAAGGAGGGTCACACAAGAAAGGTGTGTCCTGAGCGCCTGAATAATCATGGAGGTAAGGACAATGGCAATGCAGCTATTGTGCAAGATGATTATGAATCATCTGATGTCCTTGTAGTGTCGAGCAACAACTCTTGCAAAGAGAGGATTATGGATTCAGGATGTACTTGGCATATGATTCCAAACAAGAATGTGTTTGAGGAATTATGTGATCAAGATGGTGGATCGGTGATGTTGGGAAATAATAAAGCTTGTAAGATTGCAGGTATTGGATATGTGAGATTCAAGCTCCATGATGAGTCAATAAGGCTATTGACTGGTGTTAGGTATGTACTTAACCTTAAGAGGAATTTGATTTCTCTTGGTGAATTCGAAAAGAAAGGATATGTCTTTAAAGGAGAGCAAGGTATCCTGAAAGTCATGAAAGGGTCGAAGAAAGTCTTGAGAGGCATGAAGAAACAAGGCTTGTATACCCTTGAGGCTGAGGTTGTAAGTGGTTCAGAAGATTTTGCATCCACGAAACCAGTATCGAAGAAAAATTATGGCACATGAGATTGGGCCATGTTAGCGAAAAAAGCCTAGTCGAACTGGGGAAACAGAACCTGCTAGGTGGTGACAAAGTCGAGAAGTTGGAGTTTTGTGAACCTTGTGTATTTGGAAAATCCTGTAGGGTGAAGTTTAACAAAGGTAAACAAAGAACACATGGATCCCTTGATTACATTCATGCTGATCTTTGGGGGCCTGCAAGGAATCCTTCATATTCAGGTGCAAGGTATTTTCTATCCATAGTTGATGACTATTCCAGAAAATTATGGGTATTCATTCAGAAGACTAAGGATGAAACTTTTGAGAATTTCAAAAGTTGGAAGGTTTTGGTCAAAACTCAAACTGGCAAAATGGTCAAGAGGTTGAGAACCGATAATGGCCTTGAATTTTGCAATGAAGCTTTCGACAGTTACTGTGTCGAGTCTGGGATTGCAAGGCATAAGACTGTAACAGGTACTCCTCAACAAAATGGCTTAGCTAAGAGATTCAATCGAATAATCCTTGAAAGAATTAGATGCATGTTGGTTAGTGTTGGATTGAAGAAAGTGTTTTGGGCGGAGGCTGTTTCGACAACAGCTTACCTGATAAATAGATGTCCCTCGACTGCATTAGGAATGAAGACACCTGAAGAAGTTTGGTCGGGTCAACCAACAGATCTCGATAAACTGAGAGTATTTGGTTGTTTAGCCTATGCTCACATAGACAAGACAAGGTCGAACCTAAAGCTCTGAGATGCATGTTCCTTGGATATCCTAAAGGAGTCAAAGGCTATAGGTTGTGGTGCTTAGAACTAGGTCATAGAAGATGTATCACAAGTCATGATGTAGTTTTCAATGAAGTCGAGATGACGTTCAAGAAAGCTAGTGATGTTGGTCGAAGTGCAGAAATCTCTGAAGAGGAGCTGGAATAGGTAGAGATTCATGTTGAGGTGGATCATAGTGATGCTGAAGTGCATAGCCCAGATGAAGTCGAAGAAGAAGAGCAAGATGCTGAAGAGACTGAGGAAACTATCGATGACTACCTACTGGCAGGAGATCATTCGAGAAGAGTCATCAAGCCACCTCAAAAACTTGGTTATGCAGATCTTATAACTTTTGCCTTAATCTCTACAAGTGAGGTACTTGAGGAAGAACCTAGAGACTACAAGGAAGCTATGAGGAGTCGAAACAAGACTAAATGGCGAAAAGCCATGGATGACGAGATGAAATCTCTTCATGATAATAACACTTGGGAGCTGATTGAGAAAACTGCAGGAGCCAGGTTAGTCAGTTGTAAGTGGATTTTCAAGGTCAAGGAAGGAATCGAAGGAGTGATGTCGAAGCGCTTTAAGGCAAGGTTGGTTGCTAAGGGGTTCACTCAGAAAGAAGGTGTTGACTTCAATGATGTGTTCTTGCCTGTTGTAAATCATAGATCCATTAGAATGTTGTTAGCCATGGTGGCGAAGTTTGACCTGGAACTTGAGCAAATGGATGTGAAGACAACCTTCCTGTATGGTGATCTAGATGAAACGATCCTGATGTGGAAACCTGAAGGGTATGCAGAAAAGGATAAGGAATATTATGTGTGCAAGCTGAATAGGTCTTTGTGTGGCCTGAAACGTTCTCCTTGATAGTGAAATAGGAGATTCGACAAGTTCATGGCACACATTGGTTTCACTAGGAGCCAGTTCGATCACTGTGTTTACTTCGGATTTTGACCTGGAAACTCACATGTTTTTTTGTTACTTTATGTGAATGATATCCTCATATCTAGCAACAGTGTCGAGAATATAATGGAGGTGAAGGATAAACTCAATAAGGAGTTCGAAATGAAGGATTTGGGAGCTACCACCAGGATTCTTGGGATTGACATCCAGAGAGATAGAAAGCAGTCGAAGTTGTGCTTATCTTAAGAGACATTCCTACGGAAGGTTCTCGACAAGTTTAGTATGTCGAATTCAAAGCCTGTTGTGACTCTGACAAATCCTCAGTTTAAGCTTAGTAATACTCAAAGTTCGAGTACTGAAGCTGAAAGAATCTATATGAGTAGCATTCCATATGCAAATATAGTAGATTCTTTGATGTATGTTATGGTTTGTATGAGGGCAGACAAACGTATGGAGTGAGCCTTGTAAGCAAGTATATGGCCAATCCTGGGAAGGCGCACTAGTAAGCATTAAAGTGGATTATTAGGTACATAAATGGGTCTCAGTCGAGTCTTGATTTATGGTGGAGCCTGTGGTGATGTTAACAATGTCAAAATTGAAGGATATGTCGACTCTGAATATGCAGGTTGCATGGATTCCAGAAAATCTATTTCTAGATATGTGTTCACTATGTTCAACACAACAATTAGTTAGAAAGTAACACTTCAGAAGGTTATTGCCTTATCAACCACTGAAGCAGAATATATTGTCCTCATTGAAGTTGTGAAAGAAGCATTGTGGCTTGAAGGTTTTGCAAAGGAGCTGAAACTTCAAGGTCAAGTTATCACTATTAAATATGATAGTCAAAGTGAAATACACTTGTCGAAGAATTCAGTCTATCATGAACGAACCAAGCACATCGATGTAAAGCTGCACTTTGTCAGAGAGATAATTGAGTGTGGAGAAGTCCAAGTGCTAAAGGTTTCGACGGATGATAATGCAGCTGATATAATCACCAAGACATTACCGAGTTGCAAGTTTTTCCACTGTATGCAGTTGATAAAGCTGCATGATGAAAGCTAGATTATTCCCTGTCATTGTAGAGTTTGTTTCAAGGTGGAGATTTGTGAGATATTGGATCGAACTCTAGTTCTGTCGACAAGGATGTTGTCAGCAGGGATAACTTTCAGGTTTCGACAGGAGACAAGCATGAAGTCGAAGTTGGTTCACATGTTGATGTCGAAGTGTTACATATTGTAGTCGAAGTTAGTTCTAGTATGTAATGTCGAAATGTATCGTCGAATTGGGCCTTGTGTTAAGGATCTAATTATTTAGTTAGCTTGTAATGTAAGTTAGCTAGTTAGTATATAAATAGGCTAAATCTCCCAGGTTGTTGAGATAGGCCAATTGTGTTATTCATTTGTAATCATTTGTAAACCCTAAATGAGAACGTGAATAGAAAACAATTTTCCCAAGAATCCTATTCTCCTTATTTCATCTTTTCTCTCTCTCTCTCTCTCTCTCTCTCTCTCTCTCTCTCTCTCTTTTTCTCTCTCTCTCTCTCTTTGTCTTAACTGTTTCATTGTTCACCCAAAAAACTCTATTTCTCAATCAAGAATTTGTTAATTGGTATCGTTTGTCACAACAACAACAAAAAAAACAAGAAAGACAAGACTAATATCTTGAGCAACACTAACATTAACTCATAGAATGTTTCACGAAAGTACCTTTCAATGAAAAGATTTATCGAGAACGAAGACAAAGAAATGAGCTACTTATCTCATCTATCAAAGATTTGTGAAACCTTTACTTGATTAATAATAGTTGGAGAAGTTATGTTGGAGTTTTAAGAGATTGAGATAAAGCGAGAGAAGTAAGGGTTTCCTCTGAGTACAGTTTGTTCTGAACTGATACTAGTTAGCTTTTATAGGTAGTATATTTCACCACGGTTGATAAAAAAGAACCATAGTGAAATTTTATAAGATTTAAATACAGTTCTTGTTATGGATTGATGTGAAAAGTGTGTAATTTTTAATTTTAAAATAGAAATTAAGGAAGCACACCTTTTTTAATGAAAATATATATACAATTTCAAGTGTGGGGATTAGAAGCGTGTAATTGATTCACATATCGCAACGATTATTTAAATGAACAGTGGTTATATGTTATTTACAAATAAAAAAAGAAAGACGTTTGAACATATATTACTTTGGTTGGTTAAGTGGTCATAATAATACATTGTTACAAAAAGAGTTTTTGTAGTAGTGAATTCACTGAAAAAATCATATACAATAGCTTTTCCACCACATCACAAATAATAAACAAATGAGAGATGGACTTTTTAAACCTATTACACAACCTACAGGAAAATAACATCATGGTCAAGAATGATTTGACGCCTAAAAAACTTATCTCTTGTCGTGTTCTTATCTTGGAGGAGTTGCCAAGAGAAGACCAACACTTTTGAGGAAGCCAAATTGCACAAAACTATTGGTGGAGGTAATGCGGCCATAATTCACCTCAAAAAGACTTTTCTAGGTAGAAGAAACAATATAGGCAACACCTTCCCCAAGACACTAGTACCAACGGTCTCTCTCCAAATTCCAAACTACAATCCCATCCTCTTAGGCTCTAACCTTACCCCCTCCCCTTTGGGCTGAAATAGGATAAAGTATATGAAACGTAACTCTAATTGGGACAAAACTCACCAGCATGCCATCCTAGAAAGAAGTAACTATACCATTCCCCACCTTGTACCTCAGATTATCAACAAACTAAATTAGAAAGATCATCGGGTAGAAGAAGTCCAAAGCACAGAAGACCTATCCACTAAAAAGGAAGAAACAATCTGAATTTCATATCAAACTAAAAGGATATCCCTCAATAGGCTAGAAGTACTTGAAAGAAACTTCCACTGACACTTATCTAGTAAAGCTAAATTAGATAAGCGGAGATTGTGAACACCAAGTCCGCCTTTCTACTTCAATTTACAAACATTTGACCATTTGATCCAAGGAGTCTTAACTCTACCGCTCACTCCACCCCAAAGGAATCTCCTCTAAATGTTAACAATTCTTTGTCAAAACTTAACATACATATAAATAAAAGACGAGAAGAAGATGATAATTACATATTCATCACAAAATTAATAATCACTTTACCCCTAGCTAACTTATATGTTACTTCAAGAGAGCATGTGCTTAGAAAGCAAATAAATTAAAGGTTATGAAGTAGCCTTTAGACATGAATTCTGCACCACCGAAAGACCGTGGTATTTTAAAGGATGGGTTTGGTGTTAGAAATTAAAGAAGTCACTTGCTAAGTCCAAAAAGTTGAGGGTCAACATTAACCCTTATGAAACTACTTTTAGAAAAATTAACCCAGAGGCCAGAAGCAAGCTCAAATATCTGGAGGATAACTTTAAAAGTCCATGGATTCCCTATCAAAGCCTAAATAAGATTAGAGTGTCATTAAGTTACTACAGATGAGAGATGATTAAGTCAGAAGAACCAACCCTAAAACTAGTGAAGCGATAAATCTCCACAACCCAACTTATAAGAGGACTAAGGCCTTCTGGAGCATGCAAAAAGAGAATGAGGGTTAAATGGTTTACTTGTTTCAAACCCCTCTGAGTAAGTATCTTCTGAGTCAGAGACTCATTGACCAAGATAGCTAGATTACATACAAACACACAAGCACACATCCAAGCTCTCCACTTATTGTTAAAACCAAATCTAGTAAGCATATAGTGCAAAAAACTCATATAACAAAGTCATAACTCTTTTCAAAACTCACCTTGAAAATGGGGCACTCTTTATTGGTTCTCTTAGTCAAATTAAACAATTCTTTTACGCCAACTACCCTCATCAACAAAAAGCCTCCCTTTTAGAAAAGCAAGTTGGTTTGATAAGATAAGTTTATCTATAACCTTGGTTAACCTAGCTTCCAACACTTTTGCCACCAGCTTATAGTGAGATCCAACCAAAGAGATAGGTTGAAAGTCCCCAAAGCTAGAGGGAGACTCAACTTTGGGGATAAAAGTGACAAAAAAGGAGGGAAAATATGAGGGAGAAATGCCATGCACTGAAATTTCTCAAACAAAAGCCCTAGATTTACCCTGCGGAGATGTCAAAATCTCTTAAAAAAAAGAAAATTGAACTTATTAGGCTCAAGAATCTTATTTTGATCACATTGAGAGACCTCCAGCTCAATCTTTATGAGAAGAAACAACGAGGGTTAAGCCTGATTATTCTCTAAAGACAAGTTCCACAAACCTACATCATTCAAATGAGGTCGGTCAAAAAGAGGTTCCTTACAAAGATTTGTGAAAAACCTCGTAACCTCTTTTCTAATACCACACCCTCCACCCAAACATCTTTTACATTAAAAGCCAAGGTAAAATATATTGTTCATACTCTTGACCCAAACATTAAAAAAAAACCTATGTTGGCTTCCATGTCTTTCAAACACCCAAGATCTTTGGGTCAACTAAGAGTCTCTAACTCTAAGCAAGGACTAGAGATTTGTTATGGCCCTCTTCCTATCTACAATATAAGAATGAAGGGCAACACCTTGATCCACTTTCAAGTATAACTTCTTAATCTTTTTTCTAAGAGTATCAACACGTTGAGCCAGATTACTAAATACTTCCTAATTCTAAACATCTAACACCCCTTTCAATGTTTTAACCTTTTCTTTAAGAACAAACATTTTCAAATCCAAAGAATTAGAGTTGGACCAACTAGAATAATTCACTTCACTGAACTGATTATGGATCAACCAATGATTGTTGAATTTAAAAGGTTTTGGTCCCATAACTTTGCATTACGGAGAATAGAGACAGTGATCAAATCCATCTCCAAGAAGGGTCTACTAAGACAGCACACCAACTCTCGCATTAAGCATCTGACACAAGGATCCTGATAAATCTACTACATATTTGAGTATCTTAAATATTTTCTCTTTGTAAATTTGAATATCTATTGCATATTTCTCTTTTATTAAGAAAAGTTTATAATGTAATTAATGTATCTATTTATAGATATATACTTAAAATACCATTTTAATTAATTTCGATTTTTCATATTCGAAAATACATAGTGGTACTAAAAACTATGAATTTATTTATACTAGAAACAATAAATCTATTTAGTAATTTAAAAATGAGTTTATATGTAGCAATATTATTGAGGATTTCTTAATACACCATCCAAGTTTCTTAGACACCATGTAAAATTTCATTTTTGCCCTCAAATTCCGGATTTGCACATCCGGACGCACCAAATTTTTAAAAAACGCTGATATAAAATCCGGAAACGCTGATATAAAAACGCTGATATATTGGGATTTAATTATATTTAGAAGTAAATGATTTTATGGAATTCTTTTGATTTTTTCCGGATTTGCAGATCAGGAATTCTTCCGGATGTGCACATCTGGAAAAAACTGAAAAATTTTAGAGAAAGGGTGCGTCCGGATGTGCACATCCGAAAATTGGAGACAAAAACGGAAATTCAAATGGTGCCTAAGAAACATGAGTGGTGTGATAAGAAACTCTCATATTATTTTATCAAACGGGCGTTTATATTTATCTTTGTGAGTTTCGTCGCTAGACTTCTTAAAACACATACAATTTAAAATGACATGTTTCTTTAGTTTAATTATAGTCTTTTGCGTTTTAGTACTAATGATAATTGAACTTAGGTTCCATTATTTTGAATGCAGCCAAAAGTAAAACTAGAGACAAATTTTCCATCTGTTTAGTCTTATATTTAACTACAGACAAATGCATTTGCTGGCAGGATACTTAGTTTATTAATTAAAAAAACTTAATAGGTAAGACTTGCTAATCCCAATTAACAAAATTTTAAACATGCTAATAGGTCTACATGTTGGTGTGTCTATATAAAGTAAGCAAATCCATCAAGCCTAAGCATACATACCTATTGAGTTATTATATAATTATATCACATATTGAGCCTAAAGATGGGTAGCATAGCAAGAACATGGAGAGAACTTAGTGGGCAAAGTAAGTGGAAAAGTCTATTAGATCCCCTAAACATTGACCTTCGTAGGTATGTCTTACACTATGGACAATTTGCTCAAGCTACATATGATGCTTTCAACTTTGAAAAGTTATCTAAGTATGCTGGTAATTGTCTTTATTCTAAAAGGGATTTCTTTTCCAAGGTTCATTTGGAAATAGATAATCCTTTTAAGTATTCTGTCACAAAGTATCTGTATGCAACATCCAAAGCAAGTGATAGTGAATCCTTTCTTTTGAGGTCTTTTTCAAAGGATGCTTGGAGTATGGAGTCAAATTGGATAGGGTATGTTGCTGTTGCCACTGATGAAGGTAATATTGATGTCATTTCTAATAATTCATAACTGTTTTGCAACTAATACTAACCTATTTAGAAACGTTGAGGCCTTTAGGACAGGAGTAGGTGTGTAACGGTGTCTGACTGCAATGTTTGATACTTATATGATACTAGTATGATAGGTATCGAAAAAGTTAGATAAGTGTCAAAAAAATCAGAAAAATGTCTAAAAATATGAATTTTTTTCTTTATTTTGACACTCTTTAAATCAGTATCAAACATTCGTGTAATATTCATATAACAAGAGTCGGATAATTCAGACGAATGTTTCAAAATATGTGATTTTTCTTTACTTCAACAAATCCTATACATTTATGGACAAATCTTACACATATAAAAAAGTTAAAACATGTATTAAAACAAATAAAAAATTAAATACATTAATTTTGATTAAAATATTTATAACTCCTTTACTATTTATAATATTGGTATCATATGTTTTTGACATTATCGGTGTTGGAGCGGTATCTAAATCCTATGTTTTTGATATTACCGATGTTAAAATATATCTGACGTGTCATGTTCTAATGTCTGTGTTAGAATCCGTGTAGATACTCACAAACTTGTAACTGTTTTTAACAAACTTTAACTATATTTAACAGGTAAAATAGCATTAGGAAGAAGGGACATAGTGGTTGCTTGGAGAGGAACAATTCAAGGTTCAGAATGGGTTAGCAATTTCCATTTAGATTTGGATCCTGCTCCACTAATATTCGGCACTGAATCTCGTGCACAATTACACAATGGTTTTTACTCCCTTTATACTACAGATAATCTCAATATACAAAGTGCCAGAAATCAGGTAATATATATAGTTTTACTTTTGCACAGATGTATATATATGTTATTATATAGTTTTGTTTTTAATTTATTTATTATGATGAAAAAATGAAGGTTGTAAGCGAGATTAGAAGACTTGTGGAGCTATATAAAGATGAAGAAATTAGCATAACTGTAACCGGACACAGCTTAGGTGCTGCACTTGCAACCATAAATGCTGTGGACATAGTTGCTAACAAATTCAACATCCTTAAAGATCAACCTCAAAAAGCATGTCCAGTGACAACCTTTGCGTTTGCTTCACCTCGTGTTGGAAACTCAAGCTTTGCAAAGATTTTCTCCGACTTCAAAGATTTACGAGCATTGGTTATTCGAAATGAAACCGATATTGTTCCGAAAAGTCTCTTACTTGGGTATTATGCAGTGGGAGAAGAGTTGTTGATCGATACAAGGAAATCTAAGTTCTTGAAAAGTGGGGTTAGTGCACATAACTTGGAGGTTTATTTGCATGGAGTTGCGGGAACACAAGGGAGTAAAGGAGGGTTTAACTTGGAGGTGAATCGTGATATTGCACTTGTTAACAAAAGTAATGATGGTTTAAAAGATGAATATCAGGTTCCTGTAAATTGGAGGGTGGTTGAGAATAAGGGTATGGTTCAACAATCTGATGGGACTTGGAAGCTTATGGAAGAGCATAATGATGATATTCTAGCCATTCGTGCTAAATAGTTGGTGTAATAATTTGGCGTTGTTGTGTTTGTGTTTCTTTTTAAGTTTGTGTTCTTGTTGTTGTTTTGGTGAATTGTATGGTTAATCTTGAGTACTATGTTGCTCAAAATTAGCCTTAACTACATTTAAGTGTTGTTTTTTTACTTGTTGAAAAGGTTTAAATGAATTTTAGTTTTTGTCAACGGTATATCCAATGATTAAGGGACAAAGGCTAAAAGATTAATTTGTAATGTTTTAAAAATTGGTCTAAAAATCTAACCGGTGAAACAATCGGTTTAAAATTTAATTAGTTAAACCGATTAAATATACGGTCGTACTGTTTATTAAATATACCAATAATATAAAATTAAATTTATAGATATGTCACACACAATCATATGTTCACAATTTAATAAAATAAATATTTTAAAAATCTACTATAAACTTAATACAACAATATTCACTTAAGAATAATTTGAACAAATTAAAAAATTATAATAAAATCGTTTAACTAATTCAAATAAAAATTAAAATAATAAAACATAATAACTAAAATAAAATTTAAATAATTAAGAATATCTAAATAAAATAAAATAAAATTATTAAAAATAAAGAATACAACATATTTAATTGAACAACAATAAGCAAATTCGAGTTGAACGACGATCAACAACTCATAATTGACAACGACAAACAATATTGACTTGAACGAAAATCAATATTAAGTTAAACAATGTGACTATATTTAAAAGAGACAATGATGATGGAGTGTGGTTGAAAGAAAAACTATAACATAGTGATAGAACTTACAATTTTGTATGGTTTTAAAAATAATAAGGAATTCTTTTTTGTGATTGATAAGTGTTTTATGTTTTGTTATTTACACATTAAATTTTGTAAAAAAATTAAAAATAATTAATTAGATGCATTTATTTGAATCAGACGATTTTACAAATCGGTTGTGGTTCTTTAGTTCGAACGGTTTTGAACGATTTAATCTGGTTTTTTCGATTTTACTCTGGTTTTGACCTACTAGCAATTTTGAAAGGTTAATCGGACCTGATTCAGCTCTGATTCCTGATTAAACTGGTTGGTTCGGTCCAATTCTTAAAACATTGTTAATTGAGATGCAAAAGTATTAATACCATGAAATCAGATCGGACACTAAGACATGTTTGATTTGGTTTTAAAAATCCATTTTTTAGATTTAAAAATTTAAAAATCATAAAACTTATTTGGTAGTATAGTTTTACAAAACTATTTTAAAAACTATTTTGTATGTGAGATTTTTAAAAACTAAAAAATTAAAAGATATTTTGGAGATTTTTTATTTAAATTTATAGTTTCAAAAAATAAAAAGTTTAAAACAACAAGAAATGTGGTAAAAATTTTATTAATGGAAAATTTATAATATTATTAAATTTTAAAATAATTTTTAAAAATTAGATTATCAAACTTTTTTTTTATTTTTCTTTTCAAAAGTATTTTAAAAATTAATTTTCAAAATAATTTTTAAAAATTAAAAATTAAAACTCATTCAAACATACTTTAAATTTACATAAGCTATTTTATAATATCCGAGATAACATGAAAACAGACAATTTATTCCCTAAATAAAAAAACGACTGTTTGTTTTTTTTTTATATAAAACTATATTAAATAAGAAGGTTTTTTTTGGGCCTAATCAACAATTGCACAAGTAATCTTTGGGCCATGTTTTATTCTGCTCTCCCGTAATGATTAACAAAAGCATTTAACTTGTCACCCTCTCACTTATACTTAGCATTCTCTTTATGTAGAGGGCTTTTACTATTATATTCTTTTGTAAAAATCAATTTTTTTTTTTAATTTATCTTTTTTATCAAAATAAAAATTATTTTAAATTTTTTTATCAGAAATTTTCGATAAAAAATGAAAATTTCTGAAAAAAAAATATGAAGAATATCAGAAATTTCATATTTTTACCGAAAAAAATATGAAACTTTTTTACACTACCGAAAATTTTAAAATTTCTAATACAATATTAAAAATTTTGAAATTTATGATATTATAAAAAAAAATTTGAAAATTCCGTATTCTTCATATTTTTTTTCAAAAATTTCAGAATTTTTAGTAAAAAAATGGAATTTTCTACGAAAACTTGTTTTAAATTTTTTTCAATGATAATTTTAGAATTATAAAACTATAGGGAGTTATCAGGTTCAAGTTGGAGTGGCAAGTTAATTCTTCTCATAACTAGAGAAAAATTACAAATCCCGTTAAAAAAATATAAAAATATCTCTTTGATTTCAGAAATTCATTTTCTGACACACTTCAAATATATAAAATACATGCATAAATAAACTACATTTTCATTTTCATTTTGTAAAAAAAGTTCAAAAATATATTTTCGAAATTCAAAAATACATTTCCCAAGAATTTATTAAGCCATAAACATAAAATCCAAGCACTCTATATCCATTTATTATATATTTCTCACTTAGCTTCCTCTCTTTCTTCCTTGTCTTTGTCACTATGTTATTTTTGACAACACAAAAACATAAATTAGTAGTCTTAAGGACCAGGCTTCAAGCATTTCAAATTTTTACTTAATTTGAATAATTAATTAATTACTAATTTTATTAATCTTCAAGTTTCTTAATTCTCTTCTCCTTATTTACTCCTTCTATCTTTAAAACATTCTTCATTCTCTCAAATTTCAAACTTAACTCTTTTCCGTTAGAGCGTTAGAGCGTTGTAGCCGTAAGGCTTACTTTCTCATAATGCATCAGATTACAAAACCAATTAAAAACTCACCAGCAGTTTGATGGGATCACCGCCATATGTTTCTCAGTCTTTGTCTTTCATAGAGTTTGTTGTTCGATTTAGCTTATGCATGTCGACGCTATTCAAATTTCGTTTTAAACACTATAGTTGTTTTTGAGGTATAAACTCTATTACTTCAACACGTTCTGTTTAGTTTAGTATAAACAAATTCTACACAAATATATATTTGGATTCCATAAATACATTTTTGAACTCTTTTTAAATAAATGAAGGTGTGGTTCACTTACACATGTATTTGGTGTATTTGAGATACGTCCAAAACTATATATCTAAAATTTAGGATAAATTAGAATTTTCACAAGAGTGTGATAGTAATTCTTATGATCTTTAGGGCGCATTAAACAATTCCCTAGATTGTGTGCCATTTTATGGGCAATTTGGTTTTCTTCCCTAGATAAAAAAAAAAAAAAAATTAGCCTTTTCAAAAGTTTAGCATTTTCAAAACTTCTGTCAAGGCAATTTGGTTTTCTTCCCTAGATAAAAATAAATAAATAAAATTAACCTTTTAAGAGTTTAGCATCTTTTAAATTTATATCAAGTCGTTTTCTATGTAACTTCTTTTTTTTTTTTTTGCCATTTCTTCGTAAACCCTTTTTGAATTGTAATGCTCATGAAGTTTTCAATTATCATGAAAATTAGAAGAATATGAGAATTCAATGGAGAAGATGAAATGGAGGTGCATATTTTCATTGAATCAAATCTCAAGTTAGTTACAACTTGTGTATTTATAGTATAGTTAGGGATACTAAGTAACTATAACAAATCTGCAAACAAAAATAACTTACTTTACAATAGTCATAATTGTCATAATTCTCTATGTATGATACATATTAATAATGGTGCAAATTCAATATCAAGTTGATATTTTTAGGTTGTTGTGTTTATGTATCTTTTTAAGTTTGAATTCTTGTTGTTTTTGTTAATTCTATGGTTAATGTTTTTTATAATAAGCAAATATATTCAAAGAGAACATTAAGAGTATTCCAATTCAACTGTCATAATACAAACAATACGACTACACCCTCCAATAACCAATCCTATGTATTTCACAGACCTCCTACAAAAAATCAGAAAGGTTTAATAGACCTCCTACAAAAAATCAGAAAGGACTATTAAACCATTTATAATAATTACATTTAACTCTATGAATAGAACCAAGAGTCAACCACCACCGAGATGTATGTATAATTCTTTGGACGGTTTCAATATGACTATCAAATTTATCATTGAAAATTATTTGATTTTTATTTCATCAAATACACCAGCATGTAAATAACCAAATCAAACATGTAGTCTTAATTACATTAAAGTGTTGTTATTTACTTGTTCAAAAAGGTTTATATGAATTTTAGTTTTTGTGAGGTAGATACAATGATTAAAGGCAACATCCAAAAGATTATTGCAAATGCATAAGAACTAGACTTTTCACTTGTACGGGTGTGTGACATTTTGTTTTATTATTTATTTTGGACTGGCCCAATAACTAGGTATGGTCCAATCCACTTCTGCTCCCAAAACAGCCTAATTGCCTAAGTCCAGCCAATTTAGGGCGTCATTTAACTTTTTGCCCCTCTACCGGGCAAGGCTGGTCGAATGACCCCTAAGGGTCAGCTGCCCCTCCTCGGTAGTTCTTGCCCGTCACGCACGGTTCCACCATCCAGAAACAGTCACGACGTCCGTGCCCGCAACGGTGTCTCTACCCATAGCAACGACTAGTTTCGGGCACCTCTGCCCGTTCTAACGGCTAGTTTCTGGCAGTTACATATTCTTTGGGAAACTGTTATCTCGCCTCGAAAATAGGGACCAATGGTCAAGCGCTGGGGGCACTATAAAAACCCTCTCATTTGAGAGGGTCGGGTACACTACAAAAAAACGCGTTAATTGTGGCGGTTTTATTAGGTCGGTTATTAAAACCGCCATAATTTACTTAAAATTGTGTCGGTTTCAGCAACCGACGTAATGTGAATAATATTTTGGCGGTTTCAACCGCCATTATTTCCATAATTTAGTTTAATGCACAATCTTATCATAGTGTCCACATTCCCTTTTTTTTTTAAATTGTTACTTATTTTAACTTTATTTTTTCATCAATTTTTTTATTTTCATACTATATAACTCTAATTAATTTAACCTATTTTTGTATCTTTTTTTTCCTTGCACCTATTTTTACTCTAACGTACTAATTTTTATTTTATTTTAATAATTTTTCTATTTTTATTGTAGACTTTTTTAATTAATTATAAGTATTTCTTTTTTAAAATACAGAAAATTACATTTTGGACTTCTTTGTATCTATCACAAGAAAACCATTATCACAGTTAAACAAATTGAAATGAGCTGAACCCTAAAAGTCGTGAGAGCGCTTCTTGTATTTCCCAAATCACCATTGCCGTAAACTTCCCTCAGTTTTCATTCTTGAAACTCATTTTCCCTGGAATCCTCGTCATCGCAGTAAACCTCACCATCTGAGTGAACCTCCATGTTTCAGTTTCTCTTCTGTTACACATTCATATGTGAAGTACTACTCTTCAGATTTATGATATTCCTCTTCGATCTACTCTGTTCTTACGAGATCTACGTTGTGTCTTTCTCTGATCTACAATCTCCATTCAATTTGTGACATCTTTGGTCTACCTTATTTCTTTTTTTTCCTAGATTTTCTCTTTGCGTCATCTTCACTTTGCTATTATCGTGTATTTTTTAAATTATATGCAACTTATAATCCACTATTTGATTTCATTTGATTTAATTATTAGGTTAAATTTATTTTTTGCATTTGATTTAATTGTCAGGTTAAATTTAATTTTGCATTTGATTTATTTCCTAGGTTAATTTTTTTTTTTGCATTTGATTTAATTTTTAGGTTAAATTTATATTTGAATTCATATTACTACTTGTTTAACTTTTAATCAACTCCGATTTATTTGAACATTTCAGAGATTTGTGGAAACTTCTGCCACTTCAATATCGAGGGAGCCGCTGTTTCAGCCAATATTGTCCACTTGTTGGATATTTCAACACACTTTTATCGGCACAGGTCGGCTTCCAGACATCATCGTTTGAGATTACGAGTGTGGCCTAGATTTTTTTCATACTCATTCCTTTACTTTTAGAAACTTTGCAAATTTCTTGTCTTTTAGAAATAGTATACTTCTGATACTTTCTTGTCTTAATTGTTCCATGCTAAAATGACCCTAAAATAAGAATACTTTGTAAGTTGGTAAAAGCTTATTGCGACGCCTAGGCCTATAAAAACATAAACTAAGCCTCATAGCCTTTTTCTATTTTATATGCTTTGTATGCCATGATTAACATGTTACTGAAAAAACCTTAATTGCAAGCTTACTTTGTTGTTTTTTTTTTGTTTGATCTTAATGTTAGTTCTAGCCATTTCCCGTGCAGCTCAAATTTAACATATGTCACCTCATTAGGTTCATCATCTGGCCAATTAATAACAAGTCTCTAGCTTTTCATATTGTAGGTATGACAATTAAGAACTCTCTAGCTTTCTAATTGAAGAAATTTTAGTTTTATCCATGCTGAGATAACTCCGAATGATATTTTAGCTAGTTGCCAAAGTGATGTCAGGTACGGTTGTTTCTTGTAGTCATATAATAGATGCACATGTGTGTACTTTATAGCTTGATATTTAATTTGTATTTCATATATTCAGTTCATCGTGTTGCCTTTAATGGAATGAATTTTAAGAATACATATTTCCATATATAAACTTGGAGGCATGATTTTAAACATCAGCTCTGTGCCTCGATAAGCTAGCCTGTGCGGATAACCCCCGAGACCTTAATAAGCTAGCCTGTTACTAAGTTTGTTTATTTTTCTGTGATAAGTTGTTTGGCTCCTGAAATTTCAAGGGCCTTTAGGTGACTTTCAAGAATGATGGTTTCCCTGCATTTGACAAAACCAATTGCGCATAAATGTTGTTGCATTTTTTGGAATAACATAATCACTGAGATAGTATTTAATTGCTTGAACGCCTCTTCTCACCCCACCAGCAGTGTTTACAAACCTAATGACATTAAAATTGTAATAATTGACTAGGTTATTTGGAATTAGGTGCATTCATATTGGATATTACATATAAATTGCAACAAGCGAAGAGATGCCTCGATTGCCGCAATTTTGTCATCTGTTTTGCAACCTTTAATTTTTAATGACGAGAGCATGCATCAAAGAGACAATGCACCAAGGCCACTGAAAATAGGTATGTGTTCTTTACACAAGTTTTCTATTCATGTGTGTTTTCTCTTCTAATTCTTGCAGATAGTGACTTTTATCTTTTGAAAATTCTTAGTGTTATATACTGTGTTGAGTAATTATGATGCTTCAAGTGGTTTCGTCTTTTGTAATTTGTAAAATGTTAAAACTGCAGTACAATGTCCTTGTTCTGAATCCAGATTTAAAAAATGCTGGACAAAGTGCATTGCCAAACTTAACTTGGCTATTTATATGTAATTTTAATAAAAATATTAAAACTAAATTGGATATTAATATATAATTTAAAATTGTTCTTCTTAGAATATTTTAGTATCCTATATTGAAAGTTGTGTTTTAATTGTACGCTATCAGACCAAATTTTTATTTAAGAGATGAAAAGCATTTAGTGAAAATTGTAAAAGTTGAAACAATGGTGGAGAGTGGTGACTTTGAGCGACATGCTCGACTGTTTTTACAACTATAGATTAGTTGCATAATGAGTTGTAGTTGAAAGTATTTCTTTGCACGATTTCATCATTTTCCTATTTTATTTCTCTTCCTATTGCAAAATAGATCTTATGTTATCAATTGTGAATTTGAGCGAACTATAATTATTGTTATTGGCTTATTGGTTATCAATTATTGCTTCATCCAAATTTTTATCCTAATACATTGTCATTGCAGCTTCCTCTGATTCAACAGCTAGGATTTAGTCTACGTCAACTAGTGAAGATATTAAACTTTACAGAGGGCATCATATAACTACATTTTGATATGCTTTACCTGATGGATCTGAACCTGCAACTTGTTGTCAGAGTTGCCAGATATGTTTATTTAGGCCCCAGACAAGCCTACGTAACATCCGCGATAGAATGCATAGATTAAAATGCATGCATACCGTTCTTGTAGCATAATTAGTGAAGTTTCGAAACACATTACTACTAGTGTAATTCTTTAAGATTGTCTCACAAAATATTACTATTTGAGAATTTTTTTGACATATTACTATTTGAGCATTCTTGTCTATATTGTGTAGTTATTATAATTATTGATTGTTGTGGTAGTTTTTATGGTAAGTACAGTGTCATAGGATACTGACAAAGAAGTTAAAAGGAAACGGATACTTCACGGCATAATATACAATCTTTTTTTGGAAAAATAGTTAATAATGTGGCGGTTTAAACTGACAATAATTACAATAAAAAAACCGCCGTTTTTTACTAAGTATATAACGACGGTTTGTATGGCGGTTGAATTCAAACCGCCATTTTTTTCTTAGCGGCAGCCGTATTTATGGCGGTGTTGAAAAACGTCGTTTTCATAAATTACGGCGGTTGAAACCGACATAATAGTACTTCTATAACCGCCACAATTTACCTATTTTTTTGTAGTGGTATTCAAAAATCATCCTACGAAACATGTACTTTGTACTTCCCTTCCCTTTCTCCCGATTCTTACTTTAGCATCGGAGTGCCTTGCAGGTACACCCCCTCCTCTTCTTTCACACTCAGCATCGCAGACGTCATCTCTGGTCCACTTTAGGTTCTGATCAGCCGACAAGATCAGTGGCGTCGACCGTGGGGAACTCTGTTATCCCCATCTTTCTTCCATCGTAGATTCAAGACCAAAACAGCCATTTCCAAGATTTCGATCATGGCAAGCCAAGATCATGTCCACGATGCTCGTAACTCTGCTATTCTCCCCGTCAGTTAGACTGATACTGACGGAGCTGCACCCTTTCTTGAGGGCGACGCCCATCAGCTGAGAGATGGAGCCACCGCGTCTCCCTCCCCCGCTCGCGCTGATCATGTTGAGGATCAGCCTTCCCAGGACCACCAACCTGTCCCGGTTCCTCCAATCGCCGACCCGGCCGTGGCGGCCCTCCTTGAAGCCCTCAACAAAACCGACCTACTAATCCTCCAATAGAACGCAAGGATTAGAGCCCTAGAAGAGTCCCACCAGCCAAGATCCCCTCCGCCAAGGAAAGAACGTCGAAGATCTCGGAGTCCACCTTCCAGACGCGAAAGAGACCGCCCGGCACCACCTGGGCCAGAGTCCCAGGCAATCAGAAAGCGCGACCACATCTCCCACGGAGCCAATACTCCCCGGGAACCAAGAGGACCAGCGTTCGCCTCCGCCTAGAGCCAAGGGCCGAGCACGAACCCTGTTTCCCCGCAGAGATCGTCTTCCTATACTTGAGCGAAGCACCCGCTCCCTGTCTTGGTCCAGTAGCAGCAGCGGCGACGAGCCCCGCGACACGTTGTCTCGGGAAATCATGGTCATGCGCCTGTCGAAGGGGCTGGAGAAACCACCGTCTCTGGGCACATACGACGGTACAATGGATCCCAACGAGCACATCGAGAATATCGATGCGTTGCTCGACTACCGTGGCGTCTGGGGAGCCATCAAATATAGATTGTTCCCTACCACACTTAGTAAGGGAGCGATGACTTGGTACAAGAAGCTCCACGACGAATCCATCACCTCGTGGAGACAGTTGGGGAGAATGTTATTGTTGAAATAAAAATAGAGTTAGGGTTTTGTTATCGATCCACAGAGATTGTTCGGTGATATCACAGTCGTTCTACAGTCGTATACGTTTTAAACTTCAAAGTAACAAGGGGTTTTGGTTGTTTTAAGTCGGAACACTTGCATTCGAATTTAAGTAATAGCGGTAAAAAGATTTGTTTTAACGATTTATAAGAAACATGTCAAGATTAGGGTTCGACAAATAATTTTGCACGGATAGAATCGACAAAGCTAATGAACTCGTTTAGACGGTAAATGCAATCACATATGCTCCCAATATGTTTAACTCTAACACATATTGTGAGTTTTACCATTTTGATCCTTTGATGATCTCTCACTCAAACTATCAAAATGACAACATTAAAGTTCAATATTTATGAACATCAACACACATTACTATCTCTAGCCAATGTATATTGATGGATGAAAAACCTAGGTAAAGAGTAGGAACACATTTCTCAATCATGTACCAACACAAAGAATAAACTATATAAACAAAGTTTTTCATCATACATTCATCATCCATGAGTTCACAAGCTAGAGGCAATACATATACATGCAAAAGAAAGGGTTATCTACCATCTAACCTTGACATAAAAGGAAAATTAGCTCTCCATTGTCATGGGAGCTAAACAAACAATAAGATGACGAAGAATATCAAGCATCAATGACGATCTCTCGACGAATGATGCTTCCAATCTTCCAAAATAGGATGCTACAGTGTTACAATGTATTTTACTCCGAAAATGTATCAAGGATCCTTTGAAAAGTACAAAAAAGTCTAATTATAAGGGGGCTGAGTATCGCAGAGCGCGCTAAGCGCGCAGCACCGTGCTAAGCGCGCTGCACTTTACAATAAACCGCCTAAAGAACGCGCTGAGCGCGCTATGGACCCCGCTGAGCGCGCAACTCTCTGTAACTTCTTCTACCACCGCACTAGGAGCGCGCTGAGCGCGCTTCAAGCATGCTCCAAAAATGCTTATTTTCCAAAACTGCTTTTGTGGGGCCTTCCTTGCTCCAATCTTTACACTTCCATGCAAAAATCTACAATAAAAACACAAAAGTTAAATAGATAAGTCAATTAATGCAATTAACTAGAAAACGGTTATTAACCAGAAACAATGGGAAAAGGCTTGGATTAACAAATAAATATCACAAAAAGGTGCTAAAAACTAAACTAAATATTAACAGTTTTTAGCATCTAACAACTCTCCCCAACTTGTTTCTTTGTTTGTCCTCAAACAAAGGTAAAATAGGATAGAAGCAAGAGGAATACCCGATAAGCAAACACAAACAAAAACCAATGGTTCAAACCGAATTGATACGCTAGCAAGTAATGCTTAGCTCTGACAGAATAAAAATATGTATATGAACTAACTTCTAAACATAAATAACAAGCACTCATCATAAGCAAACAAATCTTCAAACGAGAATTACCTAATTTATTCCAATGAGCCAAACTCAATATATACAAGGGACAAAACACACTCACAAGCAATTATGCCACATCCAAAACAATTTATGCAATCATCTCCCAATTTAATGAAAATAATGGAAACAAAGATCACAAAAGGACTTTCATAGGTTGTAACTTGGCCGAGATTAAGAAACAAGGGTCATATGTACACGACCTTTGAACAAGAGAGGGTAAAATTTATGAAGAGCATTTTCTTTTCTAAACAACCAATCTTGCTCAAACTTTCACATTATTCTCACAATGCATTCTATCTCATAAAATTTGATTTCCACAATTGTCTTTTTCTTTCTCTTTTGATTTTTCAATCTATTTCTTTCTTTTCTTTCTTTTTCTATTTTTGATTTCAATTGAAAATGCATTGCCCACAATTCCTTCTTCTTTTTTCACAATGAACCAATCTCCCCAACTTCAACAATACTAAGACTTAAATCAAGAATGCTCTTCAAAGCGATTAAAGTTCGGGTTCATGCTTCACGGATACAAAAAATTTCATTTTAGGCTCAAGAGAGGTTTCTAAAGATCACACACTCACAAGGTGACTTGAAGTGATTTATGGAAATGTGGTTCTACTCATAGTACTCAAAAATTGCCTTGATCATTTCCAAGTTCCCAAAATTTCAAAACAAAAAAAAAAAGTAAGATTAAACATAAAAAATTTGAGTAAGCAACAATCACTTAAATCCCTCACTAATTTGTAAACAAAGGAGGGAACTCACATTTTTGGTTAAGTCCTAATTGATTCCAATATAAACAAATATGCAAAATGAATAAAAGCTTGAAAATTATGTAAAGTAAAAAGTTCATGTACATATTAACATTCTACAAAGCACAAAACAGAGTACCTTTGTGCATCAACTCAGAAATTTATCATCACTATCAATGTGGTGAAGCACATCACTATAGTACAAAGAAACAAACCTGCTTCATCCATTAATTACCTTAAAAATAGAGAACAAACAACCAAAAATTTTGTACCAAAAATGATAAACATAAAACATCATCCGCCCGGATGGAAAATTCATTCATAACCAAAAATTTTGTAACAATTATCCAAAATCACATCCGCCCGGATGGAGAATATAACAATTATCCAAAACAGAAGTTGATAAAAAAAACATACTAATCATAGCAACATAAACAAAAAAACAAAAGATACATCAAACCCATCCTCAGTACAAACTAGAACTAGATGCTCCAACGCCCTCGCCATCATCACCATCGTCATCATCATCGCCACCTGCCTCCCCCGCAAAACCAGGCTTGCCCTCAGGCCAACGAGCATATGCCATAAGGTCTTCGCGAAACCTCAACTGGTGATCCACATGTGGTTCCCGGTGTAACTACAACTGCATCATAGAATCATGCATAAATAATAAAGCCCTCTAATGAGCCTCGTGCATGGCCCAATTGGCCTCAGCACTCGGATCATAAGCGTGCCCGCGCCCGCGTCCTCGCCCGCGGCCAGCAGGGGCAGCAGCAGCTACAGGGACAGCGTCATCCAAATTAAGCACCCCTATGCAATGACGAGGGACATAACCATCATCCAAAACAACAAGCTTAACACACCCATGGGTCAGGAGAGTAACATGCGCCCTATGGCATAATGCCATAATAAGCCCTGGATAAGTAAGGGCACAAGCTACTCGATCACCATAAGGTGTACTGCTCACAGCAATTTTCTTCATCTCAGTGGCAATAATCTGTGAGAAATCCACGGTCTTCTGGGCGCTAAGTAAATGAGCAATCAAAGAAGCTGTCTCCAAGGGAATTGAAGAGGAGTGACTCCGTGGTTTAAGGTTGTGTAAAACCACAGACATAACAAGTTGAGCGGCAGTATCCAACGCACTCTGTGTGGACTTTAGGGGTGCTCAATTAGCGTTAACTAGGTATGTTCCCCCGCGCACACATAAGGCATCTCTAAGTTAGTCGGCATTCCAATTACGTCGAGCCAACGTCTTCCCATAATCACATAGCTCACCCTCTCCCAGCTCGAGTGAGCTGCCAAGGTAGGTATTTAAAGCATCCCACGAGAAATTGATATCCTTACCCCGAGCCCAAGTCTTGAAATTGAACGGCTCACCATCGGAGGGCAACGCATTTGCGAAGAACTCCCTCACGATGTCAATGTGGTACTCAGGGTAGGGTGAAGAAAGTGTATCCCAACCTGCACCCTGGACAAAATGAGTAATGTTTCTGTGGGGTCCCTCTGGATCAAGTAAAATAATTCTCTCTGGCCAAATCGATCTTCTTTCAAGCTGCACATAACGTTGTTGTTGCTCCAAACCAACAAAATGAGTTCTATCGAAAGGGTCGGACGGAGCACGTCTGTTTGGATTTGATGTAGAACCAGCCAGTCGTTGCTTTTTACGCCCTGACATCTGAAAAGAAGGACAAACAAAATGTACACAAAACAGCCCCAAAGGTTAGTGAAAACAACAAACAAAAATTTCTAAATCCTTAAACAATTACATAGTATAATCAAAGGAAAGCAGAAGATAAGTCAGACAAGGGGAATTTTTCTGCAAATCCCAGACCGTGCTAAGCGCGCAGGAGCGCGCTGAGCGGGCTCTGCGAAATGCAGAAAAACCCCCTCTGCAATAGATGGTTCCTAAGGAAATTCTACTTCCTAAACACTACCATATTCACAGAGAGATGCACAGTACGAATCTCCAACTTCAAAACAAACTAAATTATTCACAAAACCTAACTTCTAAAATTACAATCCCTAAATTCTAAAATTGAAACTCCTAACCACGTGGATTCATATCAGTTTAAGCACCTAAAAACAGTAAATTTGACAACTAAAGAAGACATAGATGAAGTATAGTCATTAACATTTACCATGCAACAACCAACCCAAAATGGGTTTTCAAAATGAGAAATAAAAGTAAAATAAAAGCATGAACTTATTGTTGAAGAAGATGAAGATGAGCAAGAAGATGATGAAATGGGAGTTAGGGCACACAAAAACCCAAAAAGCTCACAAGAAAATTTGAAAATGGAGGAGAAGAGAAATTGAGAAGTTTTGAGTGAAAAAGGGTGAAATGAGGCAAAACCTCAGCAACCCTAATTCATAACACGCGTTGGGTCGGGTCAGCTTAAGTGGGCCCAGAAACACAATACTTTTTTTTTCAAAATTCCGCACATCGCGCTAAGCGGGACATGTTGCGCGCTAAGCGCGCTCGCTTCTAGAAGCAAGGGGTCATTTTTTTCAAAACCGCGCTAAGCGTGCACCTGCACGCCAAGCGCGCTCTACAACACAAAAAACCCTCCCAGCAACAAAAATTCAACATCCACAAGTTCAAAACATCACCCTAAACAGCATACAACATCCATTTTTCAAAAAACATGTTTAAACATCAAATTCACTAGCGAAAACGATAAAAACTTACAAAATTGGGGTGCCTCCCAACGAGCGCTTGTTTAACGTCGGATAAGCTCGACGGTCCAAGACGATCAATGAAGAACGTCGAGGAGAACTGAACAATTGTTGCGATCAAAGTTACCACCAAGGTAGATTTTCAAGCGTTGACCATTTACGGTCCAACTGTCTTTTTTCTCTAAATCTTCGATCACAATCGCTCCATAACTTTTCACCTCTTTCACACGAAATGGTCCTGACCATTTTGATTTTAATTTTCCCGGAAAAAGGTTTAACCGGGAATTAAACAACAGTACCAAATGGCCGACCTGGAAGTCCTTTTGCCGGATCTTCTTATCGTGATAATTCTTTACCTTTTCTTTATACAACCAACTGGAATGATAGGCTGCATTCCGCATTTCCTCCAATTCCTGAATTTGTAATTTTCTCTTCTCTCCGGCCAAGTTCGTATCAAAATTTAGCAGCTTAAGGGCCCACAGTGCTTTGTGCTCCATTTCAACCGGTAAATTGCATGTTTTACCATAAACCATTTGAAATGGAGTTAAGCCAATTGGAGCTTTGTAAGCGGTCAGATATGCCCACAAAGCCTCGTCCAATTTTTGCGACCAATCTTTTCGCGAACTTGACATAGTTTTTTCTAAAATCCTTTTTATTTCACGGTTCGACACCTCGGCCTGCCTGTTCGACTGTGGGTGGTAAGGGGTCGCCACTTTATGCGATACACCGTAATGTTTTAAAACACTTTCAAGAGATGTATTGCAAAAGTGTGACCCGCCATCACTAATGAGAACCCGAGGCGTGCCAAAACGGGAGAAAATATTTTTCTTTAAAAATTTAATCACCGTCTTGCCATCGGCCTTAGGTGAAGCAATCGCTTCAACCCACTTCGACACATAGTCAACCGCCACTAACATGTACTCATTTCCAAAAGAGGGTGGAAATGGACCAACTAAATCAATGCCCCAACAATCGAAAATTTCAACTTCTTGTATATTTTGAAGGGGCGTTTCATCTCTTTTTCCATTACCCCCACTTCTTTGACAAGTGTCACAACTTTGCGCATGAAGATTTGCGTCTTTAAAGAGAGTAGGCCAATAAAAGCCTGATTGCAAGACTTTCGTGGCCGTCCTCGAACAATTGAAATGGCCGCCATAAGGCGAGTAGTGACAATGCCAAAGAATACTTTGGGCTTCTTCACTTATGACACACCTTCTCAAAAGGTTGTCACCTCCTAATTTGAACAAATACGGGTCATCCCACACATAGTAATCCGCATCCGACAGGAACTTCCTTTTTTGGTTCCAAGTTAGGTCTTGGGGCACCCAACCGGTTGCTTTGTGGTTAGCAAAATCTGCAAACCAAGGCCTAACTTAGACTTTAAACAATTTTTCATCGGGAAATTCCTCTCGGATTTCCTTTTCAGCTTTGGTTACCTCCACATTGATCAAACGGGACAAATGATCCGCCACTAAATTCTTCGAACCCTTTTTATCCTTTATTTCCAAATCAAATTCTTGAAGCAAAAGGATCCAATAGATGAGCCTTTGCTTCGAATCCGGTTTAGTGAGCAGATATTTTATAGCCGAATGATCCGTGTAGACAACCACTTTTGACCCGATTAGGTAAGAACGAAACTTCTCAAGTGCGTATACAATCGCAAGCAATTTTTTTTCGGTTGTGGCGTAATTTACTTGCGCCTCATTTAATACCTTGCTTGCGTAATGTATAGCATGAAAAGTTTTGTCCTTTCTTTGACCTAACACCGCTCCAACGGCATAATCACTCGCATCGCACATTGGTTCAAAATTTAAAGTCCAATTTGGTGCGATGATTATTAGAGCGGTAATTAGTTTCTCTTTCAAAATTTGGAAAGCAATAAGACATTCATCATCAAAGAGAAATACCTGATCTTTGTTGAGCAAGTTGCTCAATGGCCTTGCTACCTTTTCAAAAATCTTTGATGAAACGCCTATAGAATCCCGCATGCCCCAAAAAGCTTCTAATTCCTTTGACGTTGGTAGGAGGAGGCAACTTTTCGATTACTTCAATCTTCTCTTGATCTACTTCAAGGCCTTTGGAAGAAACTTTGTGGCCGAGCACAATTCCCTCAGTCACCATAAAGTTACATTTCTCCCAATTCAACACCAAGTTAGTCTTAACACACCTCTCAAGGACAGTTTCCAAAATTTTCAAACACAAGTCGAAAGATGCTCCAAATACAGAAAAATTATCCATAAACACCTCCATTGTCTTTTCTATGAGGTCGGAGAAGATAGCTTGAACACACCTTTGGAAAGTTGCCGACGCATTACATAAACCAAAAGGCATCTTCCGATACGCAAAAATGCCAAAGGGACAAGTAAATGCCGTCTTCTCATGATCCGCCGGGTCAACCGCAATTTGATTATACCCCGAATATCCGTCCAAGAAACAATTGAATTGCTGCCCGGATAACCTCTCGAGCATTTGGTCCATGAATGGAAGTGGAAAATGGTCTTTTCTAGTTACGGTGTTCAACCTTCTATAATCAATGCACATTCTCCACCCGTCACAATCTTGGTTGGGATCAACTCATTCTTATCGTTTCGGATAACGGTAATGCCACCCTTTTTAGGAACAACGTGCGCGGGGCTTACCCATGGACTATCAGAGATCGGGTAGATCATTCCCGCATCCAAAAGCTTCACAACTTCTTTCATCACCACCTCTTTCATAGTTGGGTTCAAGCGGCGTTGTGGTTGAGCAACCGCCTTGAAATCTTCTTCCATAAGAATCTTGTGCATACAATAAGATGGACTAATTCCCTTGAGATCGGAAAGAACCCAACCTATTGCATCTTGATATTTTTTCAAAACTTGGATTAAACGGTCTTCCTCATTTTTGGACAAAACGTTGCTAATGATAACCGGCTTGTTACCACCGTCATCAAGAAACGCATATTTTACATTGGAAGGCAAGACCTTCAATTCAAGTGGTGACTTCTCATCTTTCACATCCTTCTTTAACTTTTTCGTTTCTACTTCCCACGGTTGCAACTCTTTGAGAGATTCAAGTTATTTTAAACAATCTTCAAGAGCTCTTTCTTCTTCATCGGAAAACACCTCAAAAGATTCATCAAGAGCCATTTCCAAAGGAGATAATATATGAACATGCTTTGAAACCTCCAAAGTTTCTTCTTCAATTGCATCGATACGAAAGCTATCATACTTGTCTCGAGAATGTTTCGTTGCTTCAAAAAGATCAAAGCAAACTTCTTCGTTTTGAACCCTCACTTTCATTAAACCGCCATCCACATCAATCATCATTCGTGCGGTTTTCATGAAAGGTCGCCCAAGAATTAAAGGCGCATCCTCATCTTCCTCCATATCGATAACAACAAAATCAACCGAAAAGAAGAACTTGTCAACTTTTACCAAGACATCTTGAGCTAACCCATGAGGATGAGTTGTGGACTTGTGGGCTAATTGTAACGTCATCCGAATGGCTTTCATCTCAATGTTCCCAAGTCTCTTTACAATGGACAAAGGAATTAGATTAATGCTTGAGCCCAAATCGATTAGGCCTTTGCCAACATAGACATCACCAATTGTTACCGGCAAAGTAACACGCCCCGGGTCAACTTCTTTTTTCGGAAGAGTTCTTTGGATGATGGCACTATAACTTGCGTCAAGGATAATAGTTTCCGGTTCCGAATACCTCCGCTTCTTTGTGAGAATGTCTTTCATAAACTTAACATATTTTGGCATTTGCTCCAAAGCTTCGGCAAAAGGAGTGTTAATTTGCAACTGTTTAAAAATATCCATGAAACGAGCGTAATGTTGTTCATTTTCTTTCTTTGAAGGAGCATGAGGGTATGGTAAATGTTGGATCGGAATAGTGCTCACTACTTCCTTTCCCTTCTTCACTCTCCTAAGTCTCTCCTTTTTCTTCAACTCCTCACCACTCTTATTTTCAACTTCAACTATTTCATCATCTTTCTTTTCAACTACACCTTCATTTTCACTTTTATTTTCAACTACACCTTTATTTTCACTTTTATTTTCAACTACTTCCTCATCACTATCCTCCTCCACAATACCATCAATTTTTTCTTCATCTACCTTTTTCTCATTTTCAGTTACCGACCCCTTCCCACTTCTTGTAACGATTGCCTTGCAATGCTCCTTAGGATTCACTTGAGTATTTGCGGAGAATGAAGGACCCGATAGTTGCTCGGAAAGTTGCTTGGTAAGTTGACCCACTTGATTTTCTAGATTCTTTATCGCCGCATCACTACTCTTTTGATTGGCCATAGACATTTGCATGAATTAAGTCAAAGTGTCTTCCAACTTAGAGCTAGCAACCGGAGGTGGTGGAGGTTGATAAGGATTTTGCCGGTTTGAAGAACCGCCACCATAACCTTGATTATGTTGATAGTTCGCCCTCGGTGGATATCCTTGATTACCTTGGTAATGTTGTTGAGGATTGTGTTGTTGTTATTGGTAAGGTTGTTGTTGTTGTTGTCTTCCTTGATAGTCTCGTTGATTATTCATGTAGTTCACTTCTTCAAATCCCAGAGGATGACAAAATCCGGTGTCATGCTCTCCTTTGCAAAGTTCACAACAAGCAACTTGTTTACTCTTGCTAGGTTCCTTCAATTCTTTAATCTGTTGAGTCAAAAGTTCCACTTGTTGAGATATAAGCTTGTTTTGTGCAAGGATTGCATCATTAGTTCCCAATTCAAGTACCCCGGGCTTCTTTTGCAAGTTGTTACAGCTTTGACTTTGAAGATCATTGAGAGCCATTATATTGATGATATCCGTAGCTTCTTCGGCACTCTTTGATAACAAATATCCTCCAGAAGTGGCATCCAATAATGTCTTACAATTTGGTTGGAGACCATTCTTGAAGATGTGAATTTGTGTTAACTCGTCAAACCCGTGGCCTTTGCATTTGCGAAGCATGGATTTGAATTATTCCCATGATTCATTCAGAGATTCACTAGTGCCCTGAGAGAACACAGAAATTGCAGTTTTTGACTCCATAAAACGGTTGTGAGAAAAGAACCGTTCTATAAATTTTTCCTCCAAAACGTTCCAATCGGTCATCACAGTGGGAGTTTGATCAAGATACCAATCCTTAGCCTTGCCAAGCAAAGCATGAGGAAATAGTCTCTTGAAAAGAGGTAACTCTTGTGCTTGATCGACTCCGGCCGCTAACGCTATCTCATAAAATTTGGTGAGAAAAGCGAAAGGGTCTTCATGATCCATTCCCGTGAACGGACTTCCATACAACAAGTTCAAAGTTACAGTTTTCATCTCAGCTTGCCTTCCTTGATTATTGTTAGCAAACTGAGCGGTGTGACATGGGCTATTTACACAAGGTGTGGAAGCGGGTGGTGGTGGTGGTGGATCCATGATTGGCGTGAACTGTGGAATCGGTGGTGGTGTAGAAATCGAACTTTCTCCTTGTTCTTGCCTTGGTCTAGCTAGTTGCCTCCTCCGTTTAGTTCTGCTATTGAGTCTACGAGCGGTTCTTTCAATCTCAGGATCGAATAGAAGTTGGTCCACCGGTATTTGCCCTCGCATAAATAAAGTCTGCACACTAAACAAAACAAATCAACAAGCACAAGAAATTTTTTTAACAAGTCTAAAACTTAACAACTATTGCAATGCTTGCAATATCAATTAACAATCCCCGGCAACGGCGCCAATTTGTTGAAATACAAATAGAGTTAGGGTTTTGTTATCAATCCACAGAGATTGTTCGGTGATATCACAGCCGTTCTACAGTCGTATACGTTTTAAACTTCAAAGTAACAAGGGGATTTGGTTGTTTTAAGTCGGAACACTTGCATTCAAATTTAAGTAATAGTGGTAAAAAGATTTGTTTTAGCGATTTATAAGAAACATGTCAAGATTAGGGTTCGACAAACCATTTTGCACGGATAGAATCGACAAAGCTAATGAACTCATTTAGACGGTAAATGCAATCACATATCCTCCCAATATGTTTATCTCTAACACATATTGTGAGTTTTACCATTTTGATCCTTTGATGATCTCTCACTCAAACTATCAAAATGACAACATTAAAGTTCAATATTTATGAACATCAACACACATTACTATCTCTAGCCAATGTACATTGATGGATGAAAAACCTAGGTAAAGAGTAGGAACACATTTCTCAATCATGTACCAACACAAAGAATAAACCATATAAACAAAGTTTTTCATCATACATTCATCATCCATGAGTTCACAAGCTAGAGGCAATACATATACATGCAAAAGAAAGGTTTATCTACCATCTAACCTTGACATAAAAGGAAAATTAGCTCTCCATTGTCATGGGAGCTAAACAAACAATAAGATGACAAAAAATATCAAGCTTCAATGACAATCTTTCGATGAATGATGCGACCAATCTTCCAAAATAGGATGCTACAGTGTTACAATGTATTTTGCTCTGAAAATGTATCAAGGATCCTCAGAAAAGTACAGAAAAGTCTAATTATAAAGGGGCTGAGTATCGTAGAGCGCGCTAAGCGCGCAGCACCGCGCTAAGCGCGCTGCACTTTACAATAAACCGCCTAAAGAGCGCGCTGAGCGCGCTATGGACCCCGCTGAGCGCGCAACTCTCTGTAACTTCTTCTACCACCGCGCTAGGAGCGCGCTGAGCGCGCTTCAAGCATGCTCCAAAAATGCTTATTTTCCAAAACTACTTTTGTGGGGCCTTCCTTGCTCCAATCTTTACACTTCCATGCAAAAATCTACAATAAAAACACAAAAGTTAAATAGATAAGTCAATTAATGCAATTAACTAGAAAACGGTTATTAACCGGAAACAATAGGAAAAGGCTTGGATTAACAAATAAAGATCACAAAAAGGTGCTAAAAACCAAACTAAATATTAACAGTTTTTAGCACCTAACAGTTATCCAGACACGTCATGGCTTCCCGTCGCCACCCAAAGACCAAAGCCTCCCTTGAGACCATAATTCAAGGGAAAGACGAGCCTCTCCGCGCCTATATCGAGAGGTTCAATAAAGAAGCAGTCCAGGTATCAACGACCGATGACATGAAGAAGTTCTTTCTCGAGCGAGGACTTCGTCCCCGTACAAAATTTGCCAAGGCAGTTGCCATTGAAACTCTGCAGACCCTGGACGCCTTCCAAGAAGGTCGAGGAAGAGGTGCCTTCCTCGGAAGAGATGAGCCTTCAGGTCACCATGAGCATATCGCGGCCTGAGGACTTCTACATCCCCGAGGGACTCAACGCCCCCCTTACTTCACTGCACACAGTCCATAGGAAACCTTCCCCCCCGCCATAGCTATCTCCGGAGGAGGCTTCAATAAGGCTATTGTGGGCTCCGTTAAAAGAAAGTTCGAGCATCTTCTCAGCACGAGCTCAAATCAGAGTACCACGCTCGACAAAGTCTAGAAGAGTCAGTCCCCATCATCTTCTACCGCAAGGAACTCCTCAGTGGGGCTTCCAACTCAAGCATTCCGCTGCTCGTGAGAGCATAAATAGCCAACTTTGACATTCGTCGATCGTAGTCGACCAAGGCAGTACGATCGACATCATGTATTCATAGCTGTTTTCCACCCTCCAGTTAGATAAGACACACCTAACGCCCTATGTAGGCTCTGACCTACAAGGTTTCAACGGGTCGGTCACAAAACCCTGGGGGTATGTGGAACTAATCGTGACTTTTGGATTTGCAGAGACGGCCAGGTATATCAAAGTCTAGTTCCTGGTCATCGACTGCCCCTCTCTCTATCACTGCACCTTTGGGCGGCCAACTTTGGTCGAATTGGTAGTCGTGCCATCAACCGTGCACCTAAAAATGAAGTACTACACTTCTAAGGGTCTTGTCACTACTCTGCACGGGGTCATCGAAGCAGCAAGGAGAAGTTTCGAGGCAGCCACCAAAGGGATGGACACTATTGTCGCCAAGCCGAAGACTTCCAGCAAGCCTGCCCTGCCCAGCATTTCCGAGGAGATAATTTCGCTGCCGCGCGTCGACTCTATCGACCTTGACAGCCGCTTCTTCGAGGACAACCAGAAGGAGCAGAAAAGGAAGGGGAAGGAGATTTGGCCTTGTTTGAGCAACCCTTCAACTTCAACCAGTACCGGCGAGACCTCACATCCGATGCGCCCAATTCTGGATGGTGAGTTCGAACTTGTCCTGCTCGGCGAAGACCCCCAGCGATGAGTAAATATCGGGACTGGACTCCTCGACTTAGCGAGGAAACAACTCAAAGCATATCTCCGAGAGAATGCAGATTTGTTCGCTTGGAGCGCCGCGGAAATGCCCGGCCTAGATCCTGACGTCGCCTGCAACTAGCTCACCATCGAGCCACTAGCTCAACGTAGGCGAAAGCAGTCTCCGAAGAAAATAGAGGTTGCCGAATAAGCTGTAAAAGACCTCCTCGAGGCAAATTTTATTTCGGAGGCCAAATACACTACTTGGCTGTCCAATGTTGTACTCGTTAAAAATTTTAATGGAAAATGGCGCATGTGTGTTGACTATACCGATCTCAATAAGGCCTGCCCTAAAGATGCATATCCCCTCCCCAATATAGATAAATTAGTTGATAATTCTGCTGGTTTTAAATTACCGTTCATGGACGCATATTTGGGCTATAATCAAATACCCATGGAAAAAAGCGACAAAAGAAACACAACCTTCATGACCGAATCGGACAACTATTACTACAACGTAATGCCCTTCGGCTTGAAAAACGCTGGCGCTACCTACCAAAGAATGATAAACAAGGTCTTCTAGAGAGAAATCGGAGACATGCTCGAAGTCTATATGGACGACATGATCGTGAAATCCCACGTGGAATCCGATCACACTGCCCATTTGAAGAAATTCTTCGAGCAAGCCAGGAAGTACCGAATGCGTTTCAACCAGGAGAAGTGCACGTTCGGGGTACGAGCGGGCAAGTTCCTCAGTTTTTATCTAACAGAACGAGGAATTAAAGCCAACCTCGACAAGTGCAGGGCCTTCTCTGAGTTCTCCACGCCAAACTCGAAGAAGTTCATCCAATACCTTAACGGGATGCTTGCTTCGCTATCCCGTTTTGTGGCGAAGTTTGCTCAGCACACGCTCCCCGTTTTCAAACTCCTCCGCAAGGAGACCGCTTTCGAGTGGATGGAGGAATGTAAATAAGCCCTCCTCCACCTGAAGCGAGCATTGTCAGAACCGCCCGTACTCTCTCAGCCACATAACGGCAAAACCCTGTATATATGCCTCGTCGTGGCAACCGAGACCGTCAGCGTCGTCCTCATTCATGAAACGCCCGATGGGCAAAAACCCATATACTTCACTAGTAAAGCGCTGCAGGGACCAGAGCTGAGATACCAACATATACAGAAAGTTGCACTGGCCCTCATCAATGCTGCGAGGAGACTGAGGCACTACTTTCTAGCCCATAAAATCGTGGTACGAATGGACCAACCCATGAAGCAACTGTTAGGCTGACCAGACATGGCCGACAGAATGCTCAAGTGGTCGTTGGCACTGTCCAAATTTGACATCCAATATGAGAGCAGAAAATCCCTCAAGGCCCAAGCGCTGACCTACTTTGTCGCGGAGATGACATTCCCCGATTCCCCCACTTATGGGACTCGCCAATGGACAATCTTCGTCGACGGGGCATCCAGCTCGCCAGGAAGCGGGGCAGGTATCATCTTGGAAAATGAGGAAGGAATTCTTGTCGAAGTCTCGCTTACCTTATATTTCCCCACTTCCAACAATCAGGCCGAATATGAAGCCTTCCTCGCTGGTCTACGCCTCGCCGAAGACCTGGGAGCCGAGGAAGTCATCATCTGCACGGATTCTCAACTCGTGGCCCTCCAGGTTTGAGGAGAATACTAGGATAAGAACGACAACCTATCTGAATACTTAACTCTAGTCAAGGAGAAGATGACGAAATTCGCATCGGTAGAAGTAAACCATGTTCCCCACGAACATAATGTCAGAGCAGATGTTTTGTCAAAGCTGGAGAGCATGAAGAAAAAGGGTGGAAATAAATCTGTCATTCAAGAAGTGTTTCCTCAACCCAGTATCAAGAAAGCCTCTACGATCCTTGACGTACATGTCATCGGCGACAGCAACTGCTGGATGACCCCCGTCTATATCTATCTCGCCAAAGACGAACTACCGTCCGACCCCAAGGAGGCCAGCATAGTCAGGCGCGGAGTGTGCTTCTACTTCCTGGTCGAAAATAAACTCTACAGGGGAGGGTTCTCCATCCCTTTACTCAGATGTGTCGAGGAAGAGATGGTCGCCCACGTCGTGCGCGAGATCTATGAGGGGATCAATGCCCAGCACCTCGGAGGGAGATCCCTCGCCATGAAGGCTCTACGAGCAGGATATTACTGGCCAACCATGCAACATGACGCAAAAGAGCATGTGAAGAAATGTGACAAGTGCCAACGGCACGGGGACATGCATTAGGCACCGCCCAATAAGCTCACAACAATGTCCTCCTCGTGGCCCTTTGCATGGTGGGGCCTGGATATCCTGGGACTATTCATCGTGGGGTCAAATCAGAATAAGTACCTGATAGTGGGCATTGACTAATTTACTAAGTGGATAGAAGCAGAGGCTCTGGCCAAAATAACGGCCCACAACATACTCCGCTTCTACAAATGGAACATCCTTGTCCGCTTTGGCATCCCCAAGCAATCGTCACCGACAACGGGAAGTAGTTCACGAACAAAATGTTTCAGGAGTTTGTCGTCCAACTGAGCACCAAGCAACACTTCGCGTCCGTCGAACATCCCTAGACTAACGGGCAAGCCGAAGCCGCGAACAGGGTAATCCTATGAGGCCTCAAACGAAGGCTAGACAAAACGAAGAAACGATGGGCCGAGGAGCTGCACATCGTACTCTGGGCCTACCGCACGACGCCCCACTCTTCAACTGGGGAAACCCATTTCCGTCTAGAGTATGGAACTGAGGAAGTGATCCCTATCGAGATACATGTGCCCTCCTAGCAGACTGAATCCCCCCTGGACGAGGAGACAAACAGCGAGGCATTAAGGGAAGAGCTCGACCTCGTCGAAGAGGTCCGGTCAGGAGCAGCCCTCCGTGAAGCCCACTAAAACAAAAAATCGCAATTAGGCACAATGCCAAAGCCATGCCACGAGAATTCCAAGTAGGAAGTCTCGTCTTAAGAAGGAATCACAAAGATTCTAGAGAAGGCAAACTCGCTGCGAACTGGAAAGGGCCCTATCGTGTTCGAGCAAAAACAGAGAATGGGGCCTATTACCTAGCACAGCTCAAAAGGGAAGAACTTTCTCGACCATGGAACGCCAAAAAGCTAAAACAATATTATAGCTAAGGCCTAATTATTGGCATGCTCCGTCGACCCGACGAGCAGAACCCGCCGACCAGAAAACGTGCGCCCAGGTACAAGTGTTGCGCTACAAAATAAATCAAGGCATGATTTTGCTCAAGAACGAGCAAAACCCATGTCTGACAGCGGTTCCTCGACCGAGCCCGCCGTCGTCCAAGTACCATGACAGGAAAAAACACCCAGCTCGCGATGGGAAGTTCACGCCGCGAACTCAGGCCTCAAATGCGACCCGAGCTCTGCTATCATGCCCGGAAACTACCCAGGCTATTCGACCAGTCCCCCTCACTGTCGAACACATATAAGTCGAGCAAATTCTGAAACAACAAATCATTCAAAGTTACCCTTATGACGGGCACATGCGCATATCGAGCAAAATTTCAACACTTAACGAAAATAAAGCAAAGTAAAGCCACGCGCAAAAACAAATCATGCAAAATTGACCACATCGGTCGGGAATAGATATTACAACAAAAATGGCCACGAGGACCAATAATGTACTGGTTACATCACCAAGGGGCCAGGCCCCATACAGAAAAATAAATTACATAAGTGCGGCACGCAGGCCGAAGATACAACAAAGAAGAAATCACTCGTCCATATGCTGAGGCTCGTCACGGAGAGTTTGTGCATGCTCCTCGCCGATCTGAAGAAACTCGAGGATGACGATTTTGCCGCCCACAATGCTATAGAGGAACCCAGACCCCTCGATGGACAATTCGACCCCAGGGCTCAAGATCCTCAGCTATGCCACGACATTGTCGAAAGGTTCCTCCGTGATGACTTTGCAATCATCCTCTGCCCTATTGATACATGCGACCAGCTCAGCCCGAGTCTTCAGCTTCTTCACCTCCTCTTGCCCGTCTTCAGTAGGAGCAGCAGCACTCCTCAGTTGCTCGACCAGATCATCCGCGGCTTTCTTCTCTGCCGCAAGGGTGTGTTTCTCCCCTTTAACTTTGGTCAGTACCTCCTGGGACTTTTTCAGCACCTCTTCGACGGCCCTGGCCTACTCCTCCTTGAACTTCTTCAACTTCTCCTCCAGATCCGTAATCGTGGCCTGGGCCTTCTTCAACTCAAATTCTTGGCGGGAGCCCTCCTCGGTGTAGACCACCGCCATTTCAAGAACCCTAATCATGGCAGAAGCGTCCTGAGCAAGCATTGCCCTTTTGCTTGGGCGATCCATCTCCTCAAGCTTCAGAGACTCCACCCGAGGAATTGCCAGGGAAGAACCTTCTGTTGTGGAGGCACGGAGGCAACTCGAACCTACTCTTACCCCCCTCCTTGCTGAGGTTCACTAGCTCGCTCGTCCGTGTACGCTTGGGCCTCGAGTTAACATGCACAGGGGACGTATGGACGGCTAGGGGAGTAGACGAGGAGGTCCCCGACCCTGATTGCAGAGGAGGCCCCCGCTGGATGAGTCGACTCTTCCCGATTGTTATGCCACCATTTCCCTTCACCTGGGCATTCTTCACCATCCGTTCATGTGCAGAAGACATTTTACCTGCAAAAACATAACGAGCACATTAGCAAAAAGAAAGTATAACAGTCCAAGCAAGCTAAGAAATAAAAGCTACCCAGTAAATCTAGGGCATTATCCCGAGTGCGGTACTCGAGGAGCTCCTTTGTGTTGATAAAACGACTCTCCACCTTGAGCCCCCATCTTCCTCGTAGATTGGTTCCCCGCTCTTAGTCATGCACTGAGCAGGGGTAAAACTGTTGACAAATCCCACCAGCTTCACATAGCCGGCCTTGTCATCCTCATTCACTATGGCGGGGGGTGGCGGTGTAACCATCTGCTCCCACAGTGAAATGGTCCCCGCTCCAACAGAAAATGAACCTTAACAACCTCTACCCCACTATCTTACCATCCTCGTCGACGATATCCTCCCCGTTCTCGTCCGTCGAGACCTCTCAGATAAATATGGAGTCAGTGGCCCTCTCCGATACGGGCTCAATGATATAATACCACTCCTTGAAGGTCCTAATGGACTCAAAAAAGGGTTTAAATAACTTCCTCCCCAGCTTGAGGGAGACCCAACCAAACCTCCTCCCCGAGACTTGTCGCTAGAGGTGAAAGACTGTAAAGAATAGGGGGAGGGTAGCTCCTATCTCCAGAAATTCACACGTCAACTCAAATACCCAAATGAAGGCGATGGAGTTAGGATGTAGCTGCGAAGGGGCCAAATCTAGATGCACGAAGATCGACCTCTGAAAATCAGTAAAGAGCAACCTCAACCCAATCTCCTTGAAAACATATTCATACATTGGGAATCTCTCCCCGAAGTCTGAGAAGATGCACCCGTCTTCACCGGGGAAATGGACCTTTCACTCCCCCTCAACCCCCACGGTCGTGAAAGCATCTCCGATGTACGAGGCAAAGATAGAGGCATGCTCCCCAAGTTCTGTGACAGACCACTCTTGCGCGGTAGTCCTCAAGGGGGGGTTCTTCAGCATCTCGGGGAGTAGAAGTGTCTTCTGTATCATTATCTTCCGAGGAGCTCTCCTCAGACAAGTCTCTAAGAATTTCGTCCTCAGTTTCGCGGGCCATCTCCTTTACCTGAAAAGCAGAGAACAAAAGTGAATTCGATGACAGAATCAAATCCACCCTTCCATCGATAGTCAAGTGAAAGGGCGCGCAAAGGCTTGAGGACGACGTCCCCGACCTAAGCCCTACTCAAATAGCACATCTATAGCGCGAGGAGATGCCTAGGGCAATCCCTCTGACACACACGGGGAGATCTTCCCCGGTTTTCTACCCATAATACCAATTGAAAGTCTACCAGAAAACTCATGAATGCGCCGGAAACTCTTGAGTACACCGGAAAATTCATAGTTTCCGCCGGCGACAAACGCTCTCGTCGTTGCAGTAGCGTCAGAACCAACCTAAAGGCCTAAATCCCTAAGGTTTTGGCGACCCCATCAGCGACAGAAAATGGCCAAACCACCGCCTGCCACTAACAGTCACCGGAAAATGCTCCTACACTACCTAAATTTCACCCTAACCGCATGCATTCTAAGGAAACAGAAAATAGAAATGCCTATAACAGAGATTAGTTCAAGCAACTTATGTGGTCGAAGAAGAGTTTAGAGGGTCGAAGAGTTATGGTCGGTGCTTGTACGGTGGATAGACGGCGGGTAACGGCGATAGACGGCGGAAGGAAGAGCAGAAGAACGAAGGAGGAGAGAGAAGCGAAAAGTGCAAATGAGCAGCTTCTCCCTCTATTCATAGACAATCTGTGGGCACGAGCACGCGCGGCTAAGGGCATCATCATGACCCTAGCCTAGTCATCATGACGCATTAAATGCAGCACATGGCTTGAGGCACATGTGGCATGTCACCTCTTCAGATTACATCAACCATTGGGATCCCCATACGTCGGGCACGTCAAACAACGTTACGTGTCCCACAGGCACAGACTCCCTCGGGCACCGTAAGACAGCCTCATCTCGTCGAAAGGCGACGATCATTTTTGGACCTCCCCGGGACTGCGAACCACCCTGAAGTCATCACTCTCAGGCTCGGGAGCAACAACTAGGCACGACCCAATCCACTTCTACTCCCAAAACAGTCCAATTGCCTAATTCCAACCAATTTACTGCAACATTTACCTTTCTGCCCCTCTACCGGGAAAGGCTAGTCGGATGACCCCTAGGGGTCAGTTGCCCCTCCTCGGTAGTTCCTGCCCGTCACGCACAGTTCCACCATCCAGAAACAGTCACAACGCCCGTGCCCACAACGGCGCCTCTACCCGTGGCAATGACTAGTTTCAGGCACCACTGCCCGTCCCAAACGGCTAGTTTCTGGCAGTTACCTATTCTTTGGGAAAATGTTATCTCACCCCGAAAATAGGGACCAATGGCTAAGCGCAGGAGAAACTATAAAAACCCCCTCATTTGAGAGGGTCAGGTATTCGAAAATCATCCTACGAAACACATACTTTGTACTTGCCCTCTCTTTCTCCCGATTCTTACTTTAGCATCGGAGTGCCTTGCAGGTACACCCTCCTTCTTTTCTTTCACACCCAGCATTGCAGACGTCATCTCTGGCCCACTTCAGGTTCTGATTAGCCGACAAGATCATTATTAAAACTGCTGATTAAATTTTAAGACTAACTAGTTTTACCGTTGACACCTGGTATAAGTCTAAAAGTTTTACATCAAATTTTAATTGTTAATATGAATAAATCAAACGGTCATAAAAGTAGTTTATTTATAGGAAAAAGAAATGACTGTGTATTTTTTTATTACATTAATATGAGAGTTTGATTTAATCCTATTAATGATTGAGATTTAATGTAAGTTTTTTAAACTTATATATATATATATATATATATATGGATCAATGACACCAAGGTGTCAAACTTAGTAATATGATACTTCCGATAACCCTTCACCCCATACCCGAATAACAAAATTCACCGCTAGATTGAAAGTTATTATCATATAGTCACACATATAAAATTTCACATCAATCAAAAATAAATTTATATGTTAAAGAAAATGATAAAAATTAACAGTTTTAATGAAGTTTTGTAAGACGTTAGTTTTTATACTTCTCGTTGACATGTCAAATGATTTCTGATTGATGTTAAATTTTATAGACATGATCTATATGATAATAACTTTCAATCTAACGGTGAATTTTGTTATACGAATATGCGGTAAAGAGTTATCGGAGGTGTCATATTACTAAGTTTGACACAATGGTGTCATTTGATCCTGAATATATATATATATATATATATATATATATATATATATATATATATATATATATATATATATATATATATATATATATATTGCTAACGTAGACCCACCTGTTTTTATGAAGGTCTATTTTAATTAGCAACATGCACCTTAGGGTGCATTTAATCATTTTTTAGTATATATATATAACATACAAATTAATATATAATATCGTCATTATTTGTCACAAATTCTAAAAATTTTTACAAATACAATATTTAAAGTCAATGGACTATTTTCATCAATTATTTACAACTTCATTCCTCTTTAAAATGACTCTTGAAATCGTAACGTATCATTGACCATGTGAGAAGATCGAAGAAGAAATATATACTCCAACATGCTTAAATAGTCAACCTTATCTTTTATTAATAATCATAGCAAGACAAACAACTAATAGAAATTGTTTCCGCTAAAATTTGAAAGGAATTATTACAACATAAGGTCTTAAGGACAATCATGATATACAAACTTATTACTCTATGAAATCAACTTTCCTTTAACAATATATTTTCTCATCTTTGTAATTATTAATCGAGTTCAGTTGCACAATCTTGAAGATTGGTTTATATTTTTTAGTAATATTATTGGTACTCCAAATTTAAATTTTAAATAGTGGTTTGAAAGTCCAAATGTAGTAATTGTGTTCAGAAATTCTCAGGTGTGAATATCATTGGCTAAATTATTTTTGGAATTGGGTGAATACGCATTGAACTTCGTTAGTGAAGTAGCCAAATGGACAATCATAACTCAAATATATTTTTTCTTCCCTGCGAAATAAATCCAACACATAATCATTAATCATATCAACAATGGAATTTTTTACAACTAATATAGTCGTGGATTGGGATAACTTTATTGGGCCCTAGAAGAAAATAACTCATTACCCAATGCCCAAAAAAATTATGAAAGGGCCCTTATAGACTTTGGGTGGGTGAAATCCCTGGTCGTCCTAATACAGCTTGGGTCACTCGACCTAAATCCATGTCCATAATGTTCTCACATCTCTAATACGTGGTCAATGAGGTGTTCTTGAAAATGGCAGTTTAGGTCATATAGGAAAAGGAGGAAACGATTCCCCTAATTAAAGAGGAAATTGTTCCTCACCATACTCCTGCTTACTTGTCGAGAAGTTGAGGAAAAAAAAGCTTCCACTCCTTGATCTGACCCATAAAAAAAGTTACTAATATCCCTACCTCTAAGCTTGGGAGATTAATTCGCTAATTTCATATAATCTGCATATACAAACCCTTTTGAAGTCACTTTCGTGAGTAGCTTTGGTTACGTCGTGTTTAATAAAACAGAAAGAAAAATTTGAATAATATAATTCGTAGCATCAGTTAGGCCATGTCTAATTAATCAAATAAAAATAATTTAAGAATAATAAAATCTGTAGCCTCTACTAGGTCATGTCTAGTTCATCAAATACAAATAATTTAATAATATAAATAAAAAATAAATTGTAGTTTGGGCATAGATAACACTATTAAGGTTTTTTAGCATCGGTGTTAGTGACCGACGTTAATTAGAAGAAGCTAAAATGCATTTTTTTAGTGGTAAAGGTCATTTAATTGTACTTCTTGCAAGCATAATTGGCGTTCACTCGGAGATCTAATAAAATTGACATGTGCCTAGGGCTGGAAATGAGTCGAGTCGAGTCGAACTCGCCTTAGCTCAGTTCGACTCGTTAAGAATTAGCCGAGTTCGAGTTCGAGTTCGAGTTCATCACGAACTTTTTTTTCAGCTCAAACTCGACTCGTTAAGAATTGGCCGAGTTCGAGTTCGAGTTCGAGTTTATCACGAACTTTTTTTTCAGGTCAAACTCGACTTGTTAGAAGTTCACGAATATCTCAGTTCAACTCGTTAGATTTATCTTGTTAGGTTCAACTCGCTTATTTCACAGACTTAAAAGTAATTTTTTAAAGTCTATTTTATATATATATATATATATATATATATATATATATATATATATATATATATATATATATATATATATATATTTGACATTTTAAATTAATATTTTTTAAATAAAAAATATAGAAATAAAATAAAAGTTATAAGATTGGAATTTATACGATGTTAATTTTATTTGTATAATTATTCGTAGAAATATTTTACTAACTTGAGAATATAAATTATCAATTAAAACCGTTAGATTAAAAGAAAATATGAGACTAAGATTTAGAACAAATCTTTAAACCTACTCTTAAAGACAATATAATCTATCTCATATATAATCGAATTGACTCATGAACCTAACGAGTCGAACTATGTATAGTTCAAGTTCAGATCATTTAGTTAACGAACTTAGTTTTTAGCTCATATTCAGCTCATTTGGTTCATGAACCTAGTTCAACGATTTAATTTTCGAATCAAATTTCGAACTATTTTCGAGTTGGTTTGGTTCATTGTCAGCCCTACCTTAAATTCAATCCACGTAAAACTTTCACTAGCGGTAATGACAGTGAAGAGGGAAAGGATGGAGTTCGAGAAGGAAGTAAATGCAAGTTTTTAGTATGTTTGAGTTCACCTTATTGATGTAGTGATTGGGTCGTAAATATAATCTTTTTATTATTTTTTATATGTTGCGTTATTTTTCTAAAATAAAACATTCTATTTAGTTCTTAAATAAGGGGAAAAAAAAAATCATTAATACTAATAATCACAATATTTTTATATCTTTTTATTAGGGGTGGACAAATTTGAATCGTCTGATTCATTGATTATTTTTGCAAATATATCGGATTGGGTCGGGTGTCAGGTTAATCCTATTATTTAATTTGGGTAATATGGAGTTGCTTTGGTCGGACTTGGATGATTATTTTGAACGCGTCGAAAATCAAATATGACCAAACTCAATTAAAGTATATTTTATTTATTTTTATTATTATATGACTGACCAATTATAAAAATGGGGTTCATAATCTAAGGATGGTATTACGTACTTAGAACAATACAACGAAATACAATATCAAAATTTGAATGTTATTTAATTTGTAGCTTAAAGTACGATAAAGATCAAATTAATATCAAATTATATTAAAAATGTTTTTACATAATAATAACTTTTTTATGATAATAATAAATATTATTAATCACAAATAAAAAATGTATGTTTTGTTGGAATAATATAGCAAGTGTGAGTAAGTGGAGAAATAGTCTCACATTGGATAGGAATGTGGGGACTTGAGCATTTATAAGTGGGAGAACCCACTCACCTATCACCTTAAGGTTTTAGGTGGACAAGTGGTGTGTCTCTCACAAAGGTGCCTAGTCATACACTATGTATCAATGTTCCCTAGTAAAAACTCTCTCCAACAGTCTATAGGTGAGTGGGTTCTCCCACTTATAAATGCGGTATATAAGATTTTATTTTGTAAATTTAAATAATTTAAATAATTTTTTTTAATTATTATCAAATAAAATATTCAACAACTTTATAAATTTATGTGTATAATGTCAAATTTTAATTATACGTGAGAAATTGAGAATTTTGTTGTTTGTTTTTAATTTATTTGTCTGATATTATAAGAAAAAGTATAGAGAAGAAATATATAGATTCAATAAAAGAGCGTTGTATTCTCTATTATATTTCTAGATTAATTGCAAATAATTTAACTCTGAGAAATTATAGAATATCTCTTTTCAAAAGTATTTTTCAGAAAGTTTCTTTTGTTGCTATGATTTTAAGAAAACAAAAAATATTTTAAAGTGTGTGGATCTGAATATCTCTTTTACGTTTGAAATTTCAAAAATTACATTTAGTAGGAGTAATTGTAAAGGGTTGAACCCCATACTATTTATCAATATGCAATAAAAAAAATATATGTATTGTATCATATTTATACTTTTGCAATGTAATTCTAAAAATAAAATATAAAAAAGTAAATGCCGATGTTCAACTACGGTGAATATTTTAATTTATTCTAAGGATTTTTTTTTTAATTTTTTATTTTTGCATGTTCAACTACGGTGAATATTTTAAATAAACCACATTGTTTCTTTATTATTGTTATTTTTATTTGATTAAAAATATTGAAGAAAGTGAAATTATTACTTATATTGTAATTTGATTGACTTATTTATTTGCAAGTTCAATTTTTTTTTTAAGTTTTACTATTATAACCATTTTAAATTAAAACACATTATTGATTTATCACCAATATTTTGATTTCATTTATCACTTATAAGATTTATTAATTCCATATAAAAAACATACTAATGATTTTTTTCTATTATTCTTAATATTTAAAATTTTCATAAAAAGAGAATCTTTACGAAAATATTTTCTATTTGCTATAATTATTAGAATATTATCATAATAGCGAATTTATTTTAAACTTAAGTTCAGAGACAATGAACTCAAGTTGGTTTTGGAGCAAATAGTGGACTTCGAGTCCTTCAGGGTAAATGCATACGCTCTGAAAGAGTATTTTGAAGATCAATGGTGAATGTCTTACTTCGAAATATTCACTGAATCTGCTTACCTCTATCTTGTTAAGGATTTCTGGGTTAGGACAAAAAAATTGATGAAATTGCTGCTAATTATGAGGAAAGGAAAAAGATTGCTGAAGAAAAAGCAAACAAAGGGAAAACAAGAGTTGAGATGGGATTGAAGGAGTTCAAAGGAGTTGAGATTAGGTCTGTATTAATGGGATTTAAAGTAACCATCAATCAGAGCCACATTGCACAACTCATTGGTGTATAAAATGAAGGAAGATGTGTTTTTAACACCAAAGAAAGCAACAAATAAGCAAAATTGATCAAATCAAGTTTGTTTCTCAACTCTGAAGACTTTGGAAAGGTGAATAATATGCATATTACATATAGGCTTCTGTTCAAGATCCGTATTGGTTATCTGATTCCCATTGAAGGTATTACTGATCAGATATCATGGGATCATAGACACTTCATTTGGTTTCTGGTGAATTGAGAAAAAATCAAATTGGTTGCATACATCTTCAATCATCTAAGTGACGATATCAAGGAAAGCCACAAGAATGACAAGAAAAATGTTCCTTATGCTATGCTCCTGTAAGAGTTATTCCATCAAAGCAGATTGATTGAGACTCTGAAGCAAGCTTGTGCTACTCATAATTTGGAAGAATCCTTTGGAAGTACTCTATCTGTTGTTGTTATGGGCAATATGAATATTATAAAAAAGAAGGATGTTCTGAAGCCAGAAGCAGGTCTAAGAATTAGAAGGGCCAAGTCTACATATATTAAGGATTTTCTTATCATCTCTAAGTTTGAGAACCCAAAGGTGATTCAGAAGTATATCAATATGGCTAGGGAAGAAGCTGGTGTTTTTCTGACTATGGATGACATTATTTCAGATGCACCAGAAGGCGTGTACAAGCCTTTTAGGAAGAGAAAAACGACTACTCTCTTAAGCTCAGAAAGAGACTCAGAAGACATCCAAGAATAAGGTTGTATCTCTTATTCAAAAGGATTTAAAAGAGGTAGTCTCTTCCACTCTCTTGATGCCTACCAAGATAAGGAGTGGAGCCTCTGGAAAAACTCCTTTGAAGACATCTTCTTCATTTGACTGAAGCTCCTGTGGAAAAACTCAGGAAGATGATTTTAACTGTTGAAGAGCAAGAAGAAAAAGATGATGATGATGATAAAGAGGAGGAAAATAATCAACCTCTGGTCAGGAAGACCAAGGAGTTGAAGCAACAGGCTCAAGACTTGTTCATAGGAGTTATTCAAAAAGGAGCCACAATGCTAGCATCTTCTCTGAAAAATAAGGCTATGAAAAAGCCATAAAATTCTGAGGTTCTGAAGGAACAAGCTTTTCAAGTAGAAGCTACTACATAAGCCATTTTGAAGAATGTAGAGATAGTTGAAAGTGCTACAGAGTCTCGGGCCCTAGAAGCTGTTGAGGAAGAAGCTGCAGAAGCTACATCAGATGTTGTAGATCTTGTAAACTCAGGTATATTTCCTGATTTTATCTTTGATTCATCTTTAAATTCTTCCTATCCTTAATCTGAAACATTTATACCAACCCTATATCAATCACATACACATTCCTATGAACACACACCCTCACCCAAAATTAATATAGTTCTACCCTTAGAACCTGTCATGCCTTCCCCTAAGCCAACCCTTGAATCTAATTCTAATGAATCAGATTCACAAACCATAAGTCTGATTGTAAACTCATTCCAAAGATTAAATGACATAGATGAACTATTCAAACACCTAGTGGATGAGTTCACTTCTGAATAAAACCAACTAGTGTATATCCCAGAATCTGAATAACCCACTCCCATAAACACCATAACTGATACTGATCAGGTCATGGAAACCATACCAGAAGATCAGCCTATATAAGCTACACCAGTTTAAGTTATACCTTTAGAAACCACCGCATCTGAAACTCACCAACCAAAAGACCAAACCTACCTCGTTCAATCTTAACCTGAATATGAATATGAACAAGCCATACTAGACCAAACCATAACAGAATCCTAACCTAAACCACAATCCTTTGACCAATAAATCTTTCAGCCTCAACTATATGAACACCATTATTCTACTTCAAAAGAGAAAAATGTTATGTCAGAATCTGGCACAGTAGTAGTATCTTTCTTTGGAGAAATATCCTCACCTGTATCTCCACCACAACTAACTCATAATCTGAACCCTCCACCTCATATTCAAGCCCAAATGGAAGAATTTAGAATTACTACCTATGATAGAATTCAAGATCTAGTTACTGAGAGAGTTACAACATCTAACTACATTGCTTATGCTGCTATGTCGGATACTCTCAGAACCTATGTGGATGCAGCTCTACAGAATCTAAAGATTTTAACTTTTGATTATGTAGCTTTTTCTAGTCAGAAGTAAGAGCAATTTGAGGCAAAAATGGCTTAAGTAGTTTCTAATTGAGAGATGATGGGAGATCAGCTTCAGACTGTGGTTGCTAATCAAGACTATATGATAGGTGTTGGCTGGGAATTTTTACACCAAGCTTTGTTTGAGGATAATAAGCAAAAGCAAGTGTTTCTTAAGTTATTTTTACAATTCGACAGAAGTATGTGTAAAGGTCTTGGTCGAAGAGGTCTTCGTAAAAAGGATACGTTGGATAAACACTTTAAAACATTTTCTAAGTTTGGATAGAAAATTCGACAGAGGCAATTCGGAGCTTTCGTTCGACAGGGAATTTGAATTTCAAATAAGGATAATAATTGTCTTTTGCCCTTATTCATTTCTTAGAAATGACGCGAGTAAAGCTGTGGCGAATTGAAGACATGTAGAGCAAAACATGTCATTTTCTGAAGGAGTGACAGTTATTTTCGACATAATATAAATAGGAGTCTTAGTGCATAGGATTTCAGTGTGTTCAATTGTTGTACAAATACTCACAAAATCACTCAAAGTATCTAAGTTAATTGAGAAAAGAGTTTTCGTTGAGAATGTACGTCTGAAACACCATTATTTTCATTTCAATTGAAAGTTGTTTTCAGTTTACCATTTATTTCTTCATTGCAAATTTACTTTTAAGTTTTTTTATTGCAATCCTTTTATAATTCTGCAAATTTACCTTTTAAACTTTAAACAATCTTTTACAAATATGAGCGTTGTCGAAGTGTTCTTATGATTTTCATAAATATTTTAAACGATAGTTATGTCCTAGGATTCACTGGTTGATCCTACAAGTAAACCATTTTTTGGAGACCAGCGGTTGTTTATCAATTTTCACAGTAAACAAATTGGCACGCCCAGTGGGACAATGCTATTGTTCAAAAAATATTTTTCTTTCTAAATTTTTTTGCATAAGTTCTTCATTTTTACTATCTCAATAAACTTCGTTGCATGAGACTTAGGAGTGGTAGAATAGCCACGAACAACGAAGAGAGACCAAGGAGAAGATACGTAAGGAGAATGGTGAATCAAAATCCACCAAATGATGGAGAACCACCCCTTTATCTTCTACAGGGGGAAATACGGTTCCAGCGTCTGTGTCTGAAACTGTACCATCTATGGCAAGTACAATGTATGTGCAGTCAATTGCCCAAAGTGGACCCATTTTGTCTTATGTGGGAACACATGGTCCACCAGTGACCCCCCTTCAGTGGGGAGCAATTTATTTAGGCCTTATATGCCTGGATTCCAAATGCCCCAATAGGTTGCAAACAGCCTTATGGCATGCCAACATCAATGATGGCAAGTTTTCATAATACAACATTAGCATTCACAGACACAGTGGTGAATGTAACTTCGTCATTGCAAGGATTTGGTTCAGGCATCAATAATATGGCTTGAATTAGCCAGACATTAGGGACAAGATTTCCTACACAAATGCCTAATATCACAAATAATTCAGCAGCAGTGGTAAGGCAACCGATGGACGAAAGCAATCACGAGATGGTCCAAATGCCTTCCCAACAAATGGGTTTCATATTCAACCCTTTAATCCAAAACACTAACCAAATGACGCGCATTACAGATTTCTTTAGTGTTCCACAACCCCCTCGATAACCCCAAAGGTAATAGATGGTAGAGAACCCAGGGGTAGTCTTGGAAGAAGACCCCACAATTAACCAAGTCCAACGAAATATACCCCAGGCGAGTGTGGTAAACCAGGGAGCAGGAAACGAACCACCTAGGGTCGAGCCTCCTAGAATTGAGCAACAAATCTCAAGGGAACCAGAGGTAGTGATGGTGAATAGGAACCAAAATGTTGATGAAGTCATAAATCAGGTTCGACGTGATGATATGGTAGCAAACAATAACCTAGCAGCCATGGTCGAAATAATTATGGCAAGAAATGAGGTGAATATTGGCCTTCATAGGCCAAATTATACATCACCATTGTCTGAGTACATTCTGCAAACAGGATTACCCCCAAGATGGAAAGTCCCCAAGTTTACTAAGTTTTCTGGGATACTAGTGAGTCCATAGTCGAACACGTGGCTAGATACCTAATAGAGGCAGGGGAGATTGCTAATAATCAGAACCTAAGGCTGAAATACTTCCCAAGTTCACTTACGAAGAATTCCTTTACATGGTTCACCACATTACTAGCAAATTCAATTCATAATTGGACTCAACTGGAGAGATTATTCCATGAACAGTTCTACATGGGGCAGTCGAAGATCAGTTTGAAGGAATTAGCCAGCATTAAAAGGAAATTCTCTGAGCCAATAGATGATTACTTGAATAGATTTCGTTTGCTTAAGGCCAAGTGTTTTACATAAGTGCCTGAGCATAAGTTGGTCGAAATGGCCGCTGGTGGCCTTGACTACTCTATTAAGAAGAAATTGGATACACAATACCTAAGAGAAATTGTCCAGTTGGCTGACAGAGTTCGACAGGTAGAACGGTTGAAGGCTGAAAAGGCTAGGGCAAATAAGAATAACAGAAAGGAAAGGGTAGCTTACGTCGAATTTGATGAAGATGAACAAGAAACAAATAGTGATCCTTTTTCGACGAGAGCGAAATTGATCCTGCTGAACTAAAGCAAGGACCACCTTATTCCTGTAAAGTCCTAACATCGTCGAATGGAAAATATGCAATCAAACCTGAAAGCTCAAATGGTTTGACTAAATTTTGGTAAAACATAATGGTGGAAAAGATGCTCCAACGTGGAGATTTATGCCCCAGACCAAAGATGTCGAATAGAATGTCACAACATGAATATTCGACATCATGACTGTCACAACATGTTTTGTTCCAAGATTCAAGGCGCGATTGGCAATGGATCAAGGATCAAAGATGTGAAGCCCAACTCAACAGAAGACTATAAAAGAAGACCAAGACCGAGCAGAAAAAAGAGAGAGGACGACATAGACTTAAGAATCCTATTTTGTAAAGTAGGATTTAGGTTTTAAGAGTCGTAGGTTTCTCTTGTAAGTCTTCCTCTGTATCGATTTGATGCAGTGTGGTAGACATAGGTACTTGTACAGATTCAGAAGCCCGTAGGCAGTGAATCGTGTAGTGTTCTTGGATGAAGCTTTGAAGCAAATCCAAGTTAACTTGTTAGTCAAGGATGCTTGACTGAACTTTGTGTTGGAAGGGGTGTCTTTCAATAAGGTAGATACAATTATGAGGTATTAACTGTTAGATAATCACAGGTTGTGATTTAGGGAGTGAGATGAGTTTCACTTATCAATTAGATGTGACTTCTAATGATAAAGTCTTCATTGGGTAGTGATAGGTTAGCGTGGGTGCTTTCTGTAAACCTGAGGTTGTTTACATAAAACTAAACTACTGATGGTGAATTCTTCTTCCTGGATTGGTATCCCCCAGATGTAGGTGAGTTGCATCGAATTGGGTTATCATATTTTGTGTTGTTTACCATTTTGCAATTTACAGTTTGGTTTTGATTAACATGTTGGATCAGATGTCGTAACATCTGTATTTCTGCAGTTCTGATATTAAAGGTAGCAGTCTGCTGTTGTGCCTCTGTGTTTAAATGTTTATGCAGAACAATGTTTTGACATGTGTTAGGATATCTGTTGTCTGCATTGCCAGAATTTCAATTAGTATCAGAGCAGGCATCCTGTATGTTTCTGGATGAGATCTTTGGGAGATACTTTCTGGCGCTTAAACAATGAGGAGTTTTGAAGATTAGATCAATCAACTCAGACATACTTAAGGGTATTAATGGATGAGATGGATGTTCTGGATCGAAGGCAACAACCCAGAGGTTGTTCATGTTGTTGAGGAGGTTCTACAATAATTGCAGGAGAAGTGGCTAGTTCTCTTGTTGGGGTGTCTTATAAGATGTTTTGACATCTTATTAGGGCAAGTTGAATTTGTTCCTTGGTGGTTCCGCTGCATGTGTTTCTGATGGAAGAGCTCTAGAATTATGGGATTCTAGAGTTGTTGCTGAAGACAGATGGTGGAAGGTCTCAATCGTCGACCTCTATAGTTGAAGATATCTGCATCTTTTTATTCCAAAGTTGGGAGCAATGGAATGGAAAGAGTTGTTGGAATATGTCTGTTATGGTGACTTGGTACTTGGAAGCTTGGTTCCATGGTACAGTTTGAAGTCAGTTGAAGAGGAGAGGAGTTGAGTTTAGGTTTATCAAGTTCTTGCTCTGGGAGTTTGATAAATTATTGATCGGCTAGGTTGTCAAAGATACTTGAGAATCCTCTCAAGTCCACTCATAAAGGCGTCTCAGTCGTGCATCTGGAGTCTTCTAGTTATTCTTTTGACTAGAAGGTGTTTCTATGAAACACTATTTGAAGAAAGTGGAGGTGATTTATTTTCACCATCCAAAACAACAAGGAATGATTCATCTCTCTTAACCCTAAGGGTGGATCCAATCTGATTGGAGTTCTCAGAATCGTTGAGGTAAATAGGATTTGTTCAGAGAGAATCTTAGTTACTTGAGTCAAAGGTGGCAGTCTTGGTATCTCAACTATTTGTGTCAAAGAAGATACTTGCAAAAGATTGAATACTTGATAAGTGTTCATGAAGTGATCTGGTGGAGCTTAGCTACAACAGTGAAGAAGAGTTATTGGACAAGGATTTAAGATCAATTGCTATTTGTGGAATTCACAAGTATTTAATTGATTATCCTTGAAAGTCAAGATTGCTGATGTTCAACAAGATATTGGAACATCTCATCATCAGAGTTTGTGCAGAATCATGGGAGAGGTACTGCATTCACTTGAGCATCTGTTTTAGTCTTGGGTGTTAACCTAAGAATCTGCTTTAGTCTGGTGTGACAGAAACATGCGATCTCTGGAGAGTTTCCTGGCAAGAAACTGGTCTGGACAATGGTGCTGGAAGATGAAGATGAAGACATCATAATCTTGATGGTTACTTCTTAGATCAGATTATTTATGATCTAGGAGGAATGGAGTGTTGGTGGTAGCACAACTTGGATCAGTTTATTTATGATCTAGGTACTTGGGAGCATGTGATCTTGCTCAGTTTGAAGGTTAAGGTTAAGCTATCTCTGACTTTATACAGACGGCTCTACTAAGGAAAGTGGCATTCTTTGGTATGGCTATGGTGTAGTCTATGACTACTTTATCTTCTGAAGATTCAGACGTGGCAGGTGTGAAGTCTTTGGAGTTTCAAAGTGGGATAGAGGTTGTTTACTCAAACTTGGTTGTTGAATCAAGTATATGAGAGCATGGAACTCTTGTTCGGTAATAGGGAGGAGGTTCTTATAAGTGGCAGAAGGAGGAGCTCAATTCAATAGTTGGATGTCGTATCAGAATGTTCTGACATCTAGCTTAACATCAGAATCTCAGCTGGTGATGTGGCACATCAGTTTAAGATAAGGTGATATACAGGAGAATGAAAGTTATGGATGCTTCAAAAAGGCCTATCTCATTTAGTTTGTAGGAGTTGTGGTTTGAGAAGATTTTACATGTCTAGAGGCTTGGTTGATCCAAGATGTCTTGCTATGGAGCAAGTAGTTCATGTGACTTGAAGATCAAATTTCATTGGTGGATCAGTGTATCTTGTGGGAGTTATGAAGAAGAATGAGATCAGTCAAAAAGTGGCATTTGGTTGATCTCTAGTGTGCATTCAAGCAGGGTGCTTGGAACTAATTACTCTTGGGCAGAAGAGTAGTTGGTTGAAAACGTAAGGAGGTTCTGGTTCTCTTGGAGCTTGTGGTAGAAGTTCTAGGTTAAGGAAGGAAGTATGCCTTCTTTTGGTGGATGAGAGTTTATTTCTCTATGGGTTTCTGGAGTTCTCTTTGTTCAAGCTAGTGGCGCAGTGTTGTGTGAAGATCTTCAGTTGGATTACTATGCAGATAGTAAGTCCAGTGGTGGAGCATATCAAGAACCATGGTGTATGGTGTCTATGATATATGAAGGATGTCCTAACTGATGTTTGAACATTTTCTGGGTTGGTTATCTCTGGAGTAGGATACTAAGTTCTAAGTGTAGAACTTGACACTCACATCTTGTCTAAGAAGTATTTATCTTATCATACGGGAGAATGATGGGTAAAGGGTTGTCTTGGAAGTCTAATGTGAATGGGACATGCTAGAAGTAGATCAGTTTGGCGCTTGTGAAGCAAATGGGATGAAGATTTCTGGAGCATGTGCTTGATATTCTTCAAGTTTGAAGAATATCTGGGTGAGCTCGCAAACTAAGGGGCCCTGTACGTCTCTTTGAGGAATGTGAAGTATTATGATTCAATTGGGTTGTATCTCAGGGAACAAGGAGATCTATACATGAGAATTCTGGAGGAATTCGTGTGGTGTATAGATGGTTTCTAGACGAAAGGGATCAATGGAGCTTTGGTATCAATCCAAGTGTTTGTTAGTTGTGATACACGAATGCGTTTCGGGTATTCACACACTATATGATCATGAAGCTGTCATGGAATATCATGTAGTGGTTTTGGGGTGGTTCTTGGTGAAGAAGCATCTTTTGAGAAAGATAGGGGGAGAACCTTTAGGTACATAGTTTGCTTGAGGGTCAAGCAGTAGGTGAATGCGTTCAGCAGGTGTGTTGAGCTGAGGGTGCGCTCTTGAAGACATGAAGATGTGTCTTATGTTTTCCATTCATTTAGGGTGTTCTTCTGGAAAAGGAGCACTGGTTATCTACGACAGGGGGAGTTAGATCTCTGTTTCAGATATATAGCTACAATGGTGCAGACTGGCTATCAAGATTGTTTGTTGTTTTAAGCATTTTGTGATAGATTGCCTCATGTGAGGTTGATATGTCAGACAAGACGTCGTGACATAGCCCTACTGATATGAGTTCTATATGAACTATTAGGTTGTTCTGATTCTATCATTGGGTGTCAATGGATTGAATCAGAAGTGGTACAAGTATCTTGGGAAATTCTGTTGCTGTCTGAAAGAAATTAATTCTCTGCTAATGGAAGGGTAAATGAAAGAATTATGCTGTAATCAAGTATGCTAAATCTGGATTAAAAAAGTCCTATCTGTGGGGACCATAAGCCTGAAAAAATCAGGTTAGGTATTAGTACACTGTTCAGAAGTGGTTTCGAGGACAAGTTAGAAACGGTGGAATCATTGACTAGTCTTTTGTTTGGATTTTCTCTACCTACATAACTTAATATTTAAGGAAGATCAAACTATAACATCTTTCTTAGGTTGATATCAAATGAGTTTTGTTCGTGTGTGGGTAAGCATTATTTGGGTTTGGGTTTGCATGGGTCACTTTTGCCATCTTTTGGCTAAAAAGGGGGAGAATGGCTTCTTGCCTACTACTGAGAGATGTATGAGCATTTGTGCTACTGATCTGGAAAAATGTAGCAAAATATCGAAGGATGTTTTAACGTTTGTTCTAACATCTTGAGATTGTGTTTTGTGATCAGAGTTAAGAAGCAAGTGTGTACTTGGTGTCACAAGGGAATGAAGAGGTTATCTTCTCCCTCCTTCCACTGCCTGCACCATCAAGCTGAAGGATGTTTTAGCCAAAATTTGTCAAAAGGGGGAGATTGAAAGCTCAAATGGTTTGACTAAATTTTGGTAAAACATAATGGTGGAAAGATGCTCCAACATGAAGATTTATGCCCCAGACCAAAGATGTCGAATAAAATGTCACAACATGAATATTCGACATCATGACTGTCACAACAGGTTTTGTTACAAGATTCAAGGCGCAATTGGCAGTGGATCAAGGATCAAAGATGTGAAGCCCAACTCAGCAGAAGATTATAAAAGAAGACCAAAACCGAGCATAAAAAATAGAGAGAGGACGACATAGACTTAGGAATCCTATTTTGTAAAGTAAGGTTTAGGTTTTGAGAGTCATAGGTTTCTCTTGTAAGTCTCCCTCTGTATCGATTTGATGCAGTGTGGTAGACATAGGTACTTGTACAGATTTAGAAGCCCATAGGCAATGAATCGTGTAGTGTTCTTGGATGAAGCTTTGAAACAAATCCAAGTTAACTTGTTAGTCAAGGATGCTTGACTGAACTTTGTATTGGAAGGGGTGTCTTTCAATAGGGTAGATACAGTTATGAGGTATTAACTGTTAGATAATCACAGGTTGTGATTTAGGGAGTGTGATGGGTTTCTCTTATCAATTAGATGTGACTTATAATGATAAAGTCTTCATTGGGTAGTGATAGGTTAGCGTGGGTGCTTTCTGTAAACCTAAGGTTGTTTACATAAAACTATACTACTGATAGTGAATTCTTCTTCCTGGATTGGTATCCCCCAGATGTAGATGAGTTGCACCGAACTGGGACATCATATTCTGTGTTGTTTATCATTCTGCAATTTACAGTTCAATTTTGATTAACATGTTGGATCAGATGTCGTAACATCTGTATTTCTGCAGTTCTGATATTCAAGGTATCAGTCTGTAGTTGTGCCTCTAGGTTTAAATGTTTATGCAGAACAATGTCTTGACATGTGTTAGGACATCTGCTGTCTGCATTTCCAGAATTTCAAAACCAGAGAAGAGTGATAGGTTTCCTAAGAGAACTTATACTTTTGACGTCACGAAGTGTGACAAAATCTTTGATTTATTAGTTAAAGATGGCCAGATGATAGTGCCTCCTGGTGCTAAAAGGCCTCCTTTAGAACAAAGAAAAAAGAGAGGTTTCTGTAAATATCATAATTTTTTGGGCCATAAAACTTCTCAATGCTTTCTTTTCAAGAATCTTGTTCAGAACGCTATCAAAGAAGGAAGGCTCAGATTCGCTGACAAATCGAAGAATCAAATGAAGATAGACTCTGATCCTCTCCTAGTGGCGGATGAGCATTACTCTGAGCCATCCATGGTCAACATGATGGAGGTATTTGAGGACTTCACCAACGACGTTGTGATGGTCAAAGTTGCTGAAGGCTTCGCCAGAGAAGTCACTGAGGACTTCAACAAAGAAACCGCTGAAGGTTTTATTCAAAAAGCTACTGAGAACTTCAACCAAGAAGTCACTGAGGACTTCGACGAAGAAGCTACTGAAGGATTCACCAAAGAGGATAGTGAAGGCTTCACCAAGGAAGGCACTGAGGACTTCGACATGGAAACCACTGAGGGTTTCATCCAAAGAGCCACTAAAGGCTCCAACAAAGGAATCACTGAGGATTCCAATCAAATAATCACAACGCATGAAACTGCTGAAGGTTTCATACAAGTTAACAATGAAACTAAGGCCACTAAAGGCCTTAGAGTTAAATTACAAGAGTTAGACATTACTGAGGGTGCCAACTTAGGGGTCAATATGGTCGAAATGACCCATGAATCTGCAATGGAGGTGGACGAACACAACTTCACGCAAGAAGAATATGTCAAAGTGGCTTATCCCAAGCAGGATGAAAACTGAGTCGAATTCCTCCATAGGTGCCAAAGGAAAAAATCCAAAGTAATGTTGTGCCCAAGGTGCAACTCAGTCTTTGATAGGAAGGTTGCAGAAAATATACAGGGGGTTCGATGAGAAAAAAACAAAAATACCTGGAGGGATTCTCATAATCGCTTTCCTTTCGACAAAAGGGGAATACCCAGGAAGCATGACCAAGGTGGACAAGGGTTGCGTGGAAACAAACCAGCCACATTCAAACTCACCACTGACGCCCCTATGGGCAAATGGGTGAAACTAATCGAAAGAAGGGAACAAGGCCAGAAGAAATGGCAAAACTTTGAAGTGGAAATAGGTTTGTCAATAGCATATCGTTGGGAGTTCCAAGCCTCGAAACAGTCAGTGTGGTGCTCTAAAAATTACAAGGGTAAAAACCCAATGTCAAGGTCTTAATGGAGGAGACAGCAGAGAAGGTGAAAAGCTAAAAGAGAGGCTGCAGAGAAGGAAAAGGTTGAGTCAAGCAACAACATACCCATCAAGAAGGACAGGAACAAAGACAAGAAGCCCGTCGAAAAGAAACTTGTCGAAAGAAAGTTGTTTGCTGATCAAAAGGAGGAAGTGAGAGAGAAATATGACCAAGTTGCTGCAAATGACGACATCCTGACGGATGACTTCGACTCAGGTTCAGAGCCTTCGTTAGATATCATTTGCAACGTGGTGTTCATGTTGCCTAGGGAATACTACCATATTACGGAGATGGAGGAACCTGAGGAGGAAATTGAATTAGAAGTGGCTAGTCACAGGCCAGTCTGCTATTATATACTAAACAATGGATGCGTCGAAGAACAAAAAGCCTTTTTTGAAAGACCAGATGAGAACATGAAAAACCAAATAAAGCCTCTGTCTATTAGAGGCAAAATAGAAAATGTTGGAATAAATAAGATCCTAGTTGATGGCGGAGCGACTGTAAATTTTTATGCCGCACTACATGCTGAAGAAATTTGGGAAGAATGACACTGATACCAAACCCCACAACATGGTTATGTCGAACTATGAAAGTAAAATGGGTACTACAATGGGGGTTATACAAGTGGATCTCACAGTTGTCACTATCACAAGGCCAACTATGTTTATGGTAATTGCGTCAAAGGCAAACTACAATCTGCTCCTTGGTCGAGAGTGGATTCACGGTGTTGGCGCAGTTCCTTCTTTACCTCACCAACGTATCTCCATTTGGAAAAGCGATGAGATTATGGAAAATATAGAGGCTGACCAAAGCTACTATATGGCTGAGGTCAATCAGGTGAATGGGCGACACTTCGACAAGAACCTAGCCCACATAGTACCTTGCAATTTTGCAGGGTTCGACTTCACACCCGCTAATAATGCATTATGTTCCCTTTACCTGCACCCTACTCATGGCTTCCAATAGGATATGGAAGTAGTAGGTTAATAAGACTATGTGTTTGGAACATAAGAAATCCAACCAACTGGTTAGGGAAGCGAATTTAGTGACAATGACTGAGTCATTGGCACTAAAAAATATTTTAACTTACATAGCTGAAAATAAATTAAAAGCGGCCCTAGAGGTTGAAGTAAAATACATGGCTTTCGAAACCAAAAACAATGAAGAGCACTTTGAAGGTCCTAGTAAGGACTTCGATCTAGAACCACCAGACAAGGATCAAGGTAAGTACAAGGCCAAAGGCTTGACGCCATCTATGATGACGAGCCTTTGGGTTTTGAAAAGGATCCGCTGGCGAACAACATCAAGATGCTGGCGTAAGACCCTTTAGAAGAAATCGACTTGGGAGAGGGGGAAACAAAAAGGCCAACATACATCAGTGCCAATATTAGCCCACAACTCATAGTCGAAGTAATCCAACTGCTAAAGGAGTTCAAAGACTGCTTCGCGTGGGATTACAACGAAATGCCTGGTTTAATCAGATATCTGGTCGAACTGAAGATGTCTATAAAGCCTGGGAAGAAGCCCATCAAGCAGACTCCAAGGCGTTTTGCACCTGAAGTTCTGTCGAAGATCAAAGAGGAGGTCGAAAGGCTTCTAAAATGCAAATTCATCCGTACGACTAGGTATGTCGAATGGATTGCTGATATTGCTCCAGTCATTAAGAAAAATGGCACTTTAAGGGTTTGCATTGACTTTAGAGACTTGAATGCTGCAACCCCAAAAGATGAGTACCTAATGTCTGTGGCGGAAATGTTAGTCGATTCTGCTGCAAGACATGAGTATCTAAGTATGCTCGATGGGTATTCTGGATACAACCAAATTTTCATTGATAAAGAAGATTTTCATTGCTCGATGGGTATTCTAAGTATTTAGGCACCTTCGAAAGGGTAATAATGCCCTTTGGCCTAGGGGCAACTTATCAAAGAGCAATGAACTCTATATTTCATGACTTTATTGAAACTTTCGTGCAAATTTATATTGATGACATTGTGGTTAAGTCAGTTTCAGGAAAAAGTCATATAGACCATCTTCGACAATCATTTGAGAGAATGAAGAAGCATGGTCTAAAGATGAATCCTCTTAAGTGTGCTTTTTGTGTGCAGACGGGGGATTTACTGGGCTTTGTGGTCCATAAGAAAGGAATTGAAATCAACCAGAACAAGACCAAGGCCATCATGGAGGTGAAAGCGCCTTCGACAAAGTAGGAGTTGTAGTCATTGTTAGGAAAGATCAACTTCCTAAGGAGGTTCATCTCAAACTTAAGTAGCAAGACTCAAGCCTTCTCACCTCTACTTCGACTCAAGAAGTAAGGATTTGAATGCGGGCAAGCACAACAAGAGGCTTTCGACAAGATTAAAGACTACCTTGATCACCCTTCAATTCTAGCGCCTCCTTGTAGGAATAGGAGTATGAGATTGTACATATATGCATCTGATAAGACTTTAGAGAGCATGTTGGCTCAAGAGGATGAAAATGGCGTTGAAAGAGCCATTTACTACCTTAGTAGAGTCTTAAATGATGCAGAAACTAGATATAGTATAGTCGAAAAGTTGTGTCTATGTCTATACTTCTCATGTACAAAGTTAAAGCATTATATAAAGCCATTTGATGTTTATGTTTTATCTCATTTCAACATTATTAAACATATGTTTTCTAAACCAATTTTACATAGTCGAATTGGCAAATGGGCACTGGCCTTAACTCAATATTCTTTAACATATATGCCTTTAAAGGTTGTTAAAGGAAAAGTGGTAGCAGACTTTATAGTCGACCACTCTATAGTCGAAAACTCCCTAAACTATGTGAAGCTTGAACCTTGGAAGTTATACTTAAACGGTTCTAGTCATAAGGATGGAACGGGTGTTGGAGTACTGATTATTTCTCCTAATAAAATTCCAACAAAATTCAAGTACAAGGTCGAAGGACTTTGTTCAAACAATGCGGCTGAGTACGAAGCTTTGATAGTCGGACTTGAGATCTTGTTGGAATTGGGGGCAACTCGAGTCGAAATAATGGGTGACTCAGAGTTGGTTATAAAACAAATAACAATGGAGTATAAATGTGTTAAGGAAAATCTTATCATGTACTTTGTGATAGTCAATAGACAGTTACGAAGATTAGAAATGGTAAGTGTTTGACACATACCTCGACTTGAGAATCAAGAGGCCAATGACTTGGCCCAAATTGCTTCTGCATACAAAATTTTGAAAGAAAAATTACAAGATGCAATCGAAGTCATAGGAAGAGTTGTATCAACTAGATTATCCCCAACAGATTTGTAAACAATGAAGCTAGGATACGTTGACATAGAAAGTTTTGAGATACTAGCCATTGATAGTTTGACTGACGAAGATTGGAGAAAGCCAATAGTAGACTACTTACAAAACCTAACAGCATCTGTCGAACAAAAAATCAGATATCGTGCTTTAAGTTATGTTCTGATGGGGAACAAACTATTTAAAAAAATGCCTGAATGTGTCTTACTCAAATTCCTTAGTGAGTCTGAGGCATACTTAGCTCTCTCTAATGTCTATAGTGGGGCATGTGAAGTGCATCAGGTGGGTCATAAAATGAAATGGTTGTTATTTCGACAAGGGATATATTGGCCTACCATGCTTTAAGATTGTATCGAATTTGCCAAAGGATGTCAAGAATGCCAAATACATGTAGGCATTCAACATGTTCCTACAAGAGAATTACATTCCATAGTGAAGCATTGGCCCTTCAGAGGGTGGGCTTTGGATTTAGTTGGAGAGATTCGACCAGCATCATCCAAAAGTCAAAAATACATTTTGGTGGGGATATACTATTTCACTAAGTGGATTGAGGTTATACCATTGGTAAATGTTGACCAGGAGGCAGTGATCGAATTCATCCAAAAACATATCATTTATAGGTTTAGAATCCCATAAACCATTACAACGGATCAAGGATCAGTTTTTATTGGTCGAAAGGCTAAGGAATTTGCTAAAGAAATAGGGTTCAAACTTTTGATATCCACGCCTTACTATGCTCATGCTAATGGTCAAGTCGAAGCAGCAAATAAGGTAGTGATTGGCCTAATTAAGAAGCATGTGGGGAAGAAACTAAGGAATTGGCATAAAACATTAGACCAGATTCTAGGGGTATGTCGAACCTCCCCTAAAGATGCTACAAACACTACACTTTTTCGACTAACATATGGTCGCAATGCAATGTTACTAGTCGAAATCTACCTATAATCAGCTAGAATTCAAAGATAGCATGAGATCTCATCTGAATCTTATTGGAACATGATGTTGGACGAATTAATTGACTTAGACGAAGAATGATTAAATACCTTAGAATTATTAAAGAGGCAGAAAAGAAAGGTAGAGAAATCATATAACAAAAAGGTCAAAATTAAGTTATTTTTTACTAGAGATTTAGCTTGGAAAGTAATTTTGCCCATGGATCGAAAAAATAGAGTGTTGGGTAAATGGTCCCCTAAGTGGGAGGGCCCTTTTCAAATTGTCCAAGTTTTTTCTAACGGAGCATATGAAGTCGAAGAATTAAATGAGGATCGAAGAATCTTGAAAGTGAATGGGAAATATTTGAAAAAGTATAAGCCTGCACTTCAAGAAATAAAAATAACTAAAGAATAATCCATACATAAACAGTTAAAGCCAAATTGGTGAATCAAGATGCATAGGTTGTCAAAATGGCTAAGTCATTACATCAAATGCCATTGAGGGCTTAAAGTCAATACATAAGAAACCAAAAAATTATCCAAAGACAAATATTCAGCAATTACAATCAAGTTAAAAAGAGAGGGAATCTTTCATCTTTTGGTATTTTGACCTTTGGAACATCAAGCACTGCTCATAGACAAATTTGTTGGTCGAAATGCCATCAATTTCCTTCCCAAGTTTTTGAGCCTATTAGACATGATGCATGCCGACTTGAATTTCTTTGGCCAGTTCATCATGATCAAACTTCAAGAGTTCGTCTTTGCGTTCCTTGGCCTTTGAAATTTTAGCTTGTAACTCCTTGATCTGATGTTCTCAAGCTTTGACGTTTTTGTCACAGGCTTCGATTTCCTTTTGGTTCTATTCAGAGCCCTTTTCCAACTTTGTAACTCTTGTAGTGGATTCAGTGGCTGCATCCCATTCAACCATTTGGGTCTCTGATTTTTTCTGAATTTTATTCGAAGCCTCCTTTATGTTGTTGAGATCTGCAACAACCTGGTCAACCATCAATCCTAAATCCATAATGACATCTGCAACTTCTGGAGAAACCTCCAAAACATTAACTTGTTTTAGGAGATCTTTGATCCCAAAGCAAGCAGAAGTATCTTTCTCCAAAAGTTGAAACAGATCAGCATCGAAGACCTTCTCTTTAATCTTAAGAAGCAAGTCATCCCCAGGTTTGCTGGCAGATTGATCACCAGATGCAGTCGAGGTGCTGGCACTTTTCTCAGTCGAACTTCATCTTGCGCTAATCATGGCTTTCAAGTAGTTAAGTGGTCTATGCTGCTTTAGTGATTCTAACTCCTCGTGGGAGAGGCTTGTAGTTGTTCTAGTCGAAGGTGCAGAAGTATCTTGGGTAGCTGCAGGATTTAGGTCAGCCTTGGGTTGGTCTTTTTGTTGTTCATTTTCTTCTTCATTGTCAACATTATTTTCTTATTGTTGTTCTTCTTCTTCTACTTCCTCATGAGCTTCAGTCTCGAAGTCAAACATGGAACGATCCTCTTCCTCCTCTTCTTCCTCTTCCTCTTCACCATCCACGCCACCAAATGCCTTGTTGTGCATTAATTGGAGAGCCATCTTCAGATTTTTCTTCGACATTTCCTTCTGCAGTTGGCATCTATGGGTCACCTTTCACATCAACTAAGGCATCTTTCTCTTATGGGCTTTTGTCATGTTAAGAGTCACTAGTTTGAGAATGCTCAATTGTAACTTTTGGTGGCGAATCTTTTTTATGTTCGTCAGCAAGTTAACTCACCTCATCTGTGGATTCTTTGTTGGAATCTTTTGGAGATGTTGATTGGTAAGAGGGAGTACTTGTAGGATGGTAGGAAGGATCGCTACTGGTTGTAGGGAGAATTTTTTGAATTAGGGGTTGTTCCTTGCCATATGTGACATCCTGAAAAAAAATGAGTAAGTCGAAGATAAGTAGGAAGAAAATTATCAGCTCAAGAGGTTAAGGTGGAGTTTTTTTACCTTAGGGCCTTCAGCCTCAGGGCTAGAGTTGTCACTTTTGACTTGGTTAGGGGTTTGTCATACCCCAAATTTTGACCACTAAGATTTCCCATCATTGTGAAAATCATCATCACAATATGGGGGAGCCATCTTGCCTCATTAGTCTCCCCAAAGATGGGTGAGCATCCACTACAATCAAAATTAGGGTTTCAGGCCCTCTCAGAGCTTTTGACAAAGGATCAATCAAGGAATGACATGATCTTTAACTTGTCTAACCTCTCAAACATCCACAATGGATCAAGAGGACCCGCGCATCAAGGATTAAGTACAAAGCTGCTCCCTTCTGGGTGGATCAAGCCTCAAGATCGCCAGTGCCACCAAATTAGGGTTTTGGTCGACCAGGGCCTCCAGGTGGAGAATTTCCTCTGGGCATGAGCCAAAGATCCAAAACACAACCTAATATGCTCCATGGAACCTCATGGACCCATTCATCAAGTCAATTTGGCCTCAGGGGATGCATTCATCAAAAATCAGGAATTAGGGTTTCTTCACCTAATTCACCCCTAAGTTGACTTTTAGGGCAAATCATGAGCCAAGACCTCAAGAGAGGGTTTGAGGGTCTCTAATATACTATATTGATCCATTTGGAACAATGGATTGATTCAAGGAGTTTGAGCAACAAGTTTCAATTTCATCTGCACCACAGTTAGGGTTTTAAGGGAAAAGTCAACTGTAACTTTGACTTTTGACCTGGACATGCTCCCAAACCCTAAGACATGATTCAATATGCCCTATGACACCCATGGAACATGTCCATCAAGTTTGATTTAGGTCAAGTACATTATTTCATAAAGGATTGCATAGTTTGGAATTCATCTGATAAAAAGTCAACTGTGCACAAAAGTCAACTTTGACTTTTTGAGATTTTTCACCAAAATGTATTTTTAACCCTAAAATGATGTTAATGTATGATTTGAATCATCATTCATCAAGAAAAATCAAAGAAAGTGGGATAACTTGTAAAAGGGGTAACCATAAAAACTTAGAAAAATTTCTAAGTTATGGAAAAAGTGACACTAATGTGCCAACTTTGGAGGACCATAACTCCTAAACCACAAGGCCATTGTTCCCCATTCCAAGCTTGATTTGTAGATCTCATTGCCCTCTACAAAAGCTTCATAATGACCTATGTCCAAATTCCTCATGGATTTTGAGTTATGGAGTGATCAAAATCAAGAAAAGACACTTTGTTCCAACACTTAGTGAAAATTTCACTAAATCAGATTTTACCTTACTTTTTGCCAAATGTAGGGGGATTTTTCACTTGGATTCAAAAGAGATCAAAACCAAACATGTTCAAACAGTTGTTGTATCATGTAAGGGCTTTCCAAAATGACCAAGAACATTACCAAATTCAATTTGAGTCATGAGATATAACATTGGCAAGTTGCCTTGTTGAAATCTGTCAAGGCAAGGCAGATTTTGCATTTTTCCTCGATTTGCCAAAATCAGCCAAATCCAAATGCTCCTATCCACTTGGACACCTCTGAGGATTGAATCTAAAGGGGACAATCACTGAGTCAATCCTCCAAAGTCTTTGGAACAAGAAATAGCATGTTGAACCTAGAATTGCCAAAATAGGGACAAGACTTCAATTTTGGATTGGAGCATTCAATGGAAGCATCAAGGTGGCATGGACTGAGCCATTCTCAACTGAATTCAGTCAAGACTTATCCAAGACCAAGGGAACCAGCAGCCTGTGCCCTAACCTCTAGTCAATGGCTAGAGGAGACTTGAATTTTCATTTGCCAACATTGGCCAAACCTACTCAGCAGTTGCCATTCACTATTCCTTGCAAAACAAACTTGCTCTACTATAAATAGAGCTCAATTGTGATCAGTTTGAGTACACCAAAGCCATCAAATAGATGCTTTCCTCAAAATCTCTTCTTTCACTCCAATTTTGCCTTCTAAGGCAAGTCACTATCGGGTTTTGAGTTTGAGAGTTTTTCCAATCAAACCAATCACACACACACCTCACATACATCATATAGAAGTGATCCAAACACTCACATAACATCTGGAACACAGATTTCACAAAATCACCAGCCAATTGCTCAAGTTCTTGACAGTTTTGCAGTTGAGGTACCATCTTCAACTTCAAACCATTTCAATCCATTCCAAGCATCCAGACACACTTCATGGCACCTAGGGAAGCTATCCAAATCATTGGAACCTTGCTGTAACACCTTCAACACAAATCACGATCACCAGCTGCAAGTGGTAAGCATGAGCTCTTCTAACTCTATGATCCATGCAATTTTTGCTGCACAATAATTTGGCTATATGTTCATAATCATGCATGGAATGTTTCCCCTCAATTAATTGCATTGTTTGAATCGTGTATCAAAAATCCTAGCCTTCATGCAGAAATTAGGGTTCTTGAGGATTTTTCATGATTTCTTGTTATATGTTTAATTTAAATGAAATTAAATACCACAGACATGATCGTGAGGTTGAAACGAGTTGATTGGTATGTGGATTGCATGGTATAATCAAGTATTCAGTGAGATTGGAGAGAAAATGCAAATCCGGGCAAACCCAGAACACGAGCGTGTTCTTGGTGTGTTTTTGGCGCCATTTTTTGAAAATTCAAATATTTGAATTTTGTGATTTTATTTAATTGATTCAAAAATTAATTTCTCTCTGAGTTTTAATGATTTTGAGTTGATTCTTTTTTTAATAATTCACAAAAATGTTAAAATATTTTATTTTCCCAAAAAATCCCAAAAATATTATTTATTTTATATAATTGATATTTTTGTAAAGAATTAATGTTTTAATTGTTTTTAACATTTAAAATATTTTTTCCACCTTGATTTTTCAAATTTTAATGCTTTCTAATTATTTTGTAGGTCAATACTTAATTTTTGAAGCATTAATCCAAGATCACAATTTGTTTTTCAAATGTTAAACAATTTTGATCATTTTAATTGAATTTTTATTCAATTAAATACATTTTTTGAAAACAAATTAGGGTTTGGGATTAATTCAACCCTCATAAATCATTTTCAAAACACTTTGGGCCTCTATTAGAGTGTAAGACCCAACCCTTTTTAAATACCCAAAAATCTGGGTCTCACTTATTGTATAAGTCCCACTGTATTTTCAAAAACCTCGGCGCGATCGCCAATTCAAAAAAATCAATTGGGCCTACCCTCGAGTAGTAAGACCCATTTCTTTTCTTAAAACTCTTTGGGCCTCTAATAGAGTGTAAGACCCAATCCTTTTTTTGACCAAACAATTTTTGGGCCTCAGTGTATTGTATAAGTCCCGATACCATCAAAAACAAACGGCGCGATCGTCGCCTTTTCAAAAAAAAACTGGGCCTACCCTCAAGTAGTAAGACCCATTTCTTTTCTTAAAACTCTTTGGGCCTCTATTAGAGTGTAAGACCCAATCCCCTTTTAACCAAAACCTTTTGGGCCTCAGATATTGTATAAGCCCCTTCACGTTAAAAGAGAATCTCGGCGCGATCGCCAATTTCAAACGAAAAATCAACTGGGCCTACCCTCGAGTAGTAAGACCCATTTCATTTCTAAAATCTTTGGGCCTCTTGAGAGAGTGTAAGACCCATCCCTTTGTACATAAAACCATTTTTTGGGCCTCAGTCACTTGCATAAGTCCCTCTGTACAAATTCAAACAGTGCGCTCACTGATAAAACCCTGGGCCTCTCCTTGAGCTGTAAGCCCCAAATCTTTCTTTTTCAAAGCACTTTCTCCTTTGATTTTGAATATACTGTTGTTTTCAATCTTTCTTTGTTGAACAACTAACCAAACAACATGGAAGCTCTACAACCGAGTAAGTGGTTATTGCTTTCATTTACCACTTTCATATACATATAACTGTATTGTGGGGCAATTTCACTGTAAGTCTTCTTTCATAAACTCATATCAACTGTGTAATAATAGTACAAATATTTAGAGTTTCCCCGGCAACTACGTCTAGAACTAGGTGACGCCGTTTCGTTTATTCGTAGAAATAGACAACTAGATCCCCAATAGGATCACCAGATACAGTCTTCTCTTCGGCTGTCCTCATTAGGAATTGTCAAGAAACTCTACTCCAAAAGATGAATGTATTCTCCGTGAATGGCATCTTTGAGTTTCTTCCAAATTCTCGAACTTTTTTGACTTGATCTATTCCTTGTGAATAGCTTGCCTTGAATTTCTCGGGGTTTGGGGACCCACGGGCTTCTTAAAAGCATCGGCCTCCTCTTAGGCATCGTACAAGGACCCACAGGCTTCCTAAAAGCTACCCTGCCTCCTCTTGGGCTTAGTACAAGGACCTCTCGGCTTCTTAGAAGTATTCACAGCCTCCTCTTAGGCTTCGTATAATGATCTCTTCCTCCGGGAATGATAGCCTCCTCTTGGGCTTCGTACAAGGACCTATCGGCTTCTTAAAAGTTTCCAGCCTCCTCTTGGGCTTCGTACAAATTGTCCCGACGACCTCCTAAAGGTATAGGAACAAAACTTAATCATCTGCATAGAACAATCCTTTCAAAGAGTCTACTACTATTTCTCAAAGCATAGTACAAAAGATGCAACTCTAGACTTGGACAGTCTAATTTTCTTGAGTCTCAATGACATTCTCAAGCACCCTTCAAGAATAGGAAGAAAACCCATAGACTCGGACAGTCTCAATACCCTTCGGATTTCCCACTTCCTTAAAAAACAAGAATAACCCGGATCCTTGAATCAAATCCTTAAGTACAGTGTTGCTCATATAAGAACTGATTTTCTCTTTCAAAATCAGTATACTGGACCTGTCACTCAATTGAAACAGTCACCACAGCCTCCTCTTAGGCTTTGTATAATGATTCTCCCCAGCAGAGTCAAACAACGTTTAGCCTCCATCTCGGGCTTCGTATGAGATACAAAAAAAACTCTCTTGTTGAGTCAAACAGCCTCCATTTCGGGCTTCGTACAAGATACAAAAAACTCTCTTGTTGAGTCAAATAGCCTTCATCTCGGGCCTTATACGAGATACCAAAAGACTCCATCGTCGAGTCAAAACCTTTTAGCCTCTCTCTTGGGCTTTGTACGAGACGCATATTAGCCTCCTCTTAGGCTTCGTATAAGAAAACCACTGGTTAATCCAATCAACCTTTTAGCATCAAAGTTGTGCCTCGTTCACAGTATATAAACATCAACAACTCCTTCCCCTTCATCTAATCGCTGTAAGCGGTAAGCCTCTGGATCATCTACATCCATGCCACTGTCCCTCTTTTAGCATGAGAAATTCCTAAGGAAAGATGGCATTGCTCTAAACTGAGTTAAATTCTTCTCCTTCAGGTTAAAAATCCCCTATAAAGGAAATTATGGCATTGCCGGATTCACACATCCCGGTTAAAGTAATTCTCCTTTATAAACAGTTGTGACATACAACCCCCTCTTTAGAGATGACAAATTCTCTCTAAAGACAATACCTTTCAGCTTCACATCTTGGGCTTTGGACAAGATACAAATAGACCCTTTAGCTTCATATCTTGGGCTTCAAACAAGATACAAATAAACCTTTCAGCTTTACATCTTGGGGTTTGAACAAGATACAAACCACCTTTCGCTTCACGTCTTAGGCTTTGAACAAGACACCAAAAACACCATTTCCTCCCATAGAATAGGAGGAACTACGAACGCTCTGATTTCCCTGTTTTGGTAAACGGGAATACGTAGGCATAAGATTGAAAGAAAAATCTTAGCGAGCACAATCAACAAAAAACCCAAAATCCCATATATCCTAACCTGAAGCAGTATCCTAACAAAAAGAGAGAAAACAATATTGGCGAAAATACAAATAACCAGTACAAAGGCCCCCCCCACATTGCTAGCATTCGTAACCTAACAGGCCGCTGTTTAAACTCAGTATGCAAGCAGGGTTAATTAGAGACATCTATTTCCCTTCCTTATTCAGCTTTAATAGGATAAAAAATGAATCGACCTGTAGTTAAAACTCAACCGCAGAGAGCGACCGCGCTTAAGAACCGCGTCCAAAATCGCTCGCTACAGAAAAATGGCGCCCACTGTGGGGCACGTCTCTTCTTTTTCTTTTTTCTCTTCTCTTGTGTGAATACCACAGATTGGGTCTTCCGCCGGGGAACCCATTTTCTGTCAGGAACATAGGATTCATAGCTTTAAAGGTCTAGGATGATTAGGACAAATATATATACTGCTTTTCCTAATTGCTATACGTGTTTATTTTTCTGCTAATGGGAATGCGTGTGATGTCGCATGTGGAAAGATTGAGCATACACTTAAGATAAGTGATGGCGACGAGGTCGACCATCAACCTCAGTGGAGGCTGACCAATGCAACCCATTCTCTCACCTAGACAATGGGCCAATTGTGATGTCTGAGAAGCTGAGGAGCCAAACCCTTTTGTAGTGCGGAAGCTATCAAAAATAGTTGTTACGCGATACTACCCTCATTTGAGGCTGGTGATCTATTCTCGGTGAATGGCACTTACTCTAAGATTGCTCTACAACTTGCTGGCGATCCGCTTGTTGTTTTGCTTTCCTGGGAGGAGCTGATGATAATGAGTACAGGTACAAAAATCACCCTAGTATAAACCTTTGGGGATGGGTAGAGCCTTGACTTCATGACAGCGACCCTTTGACCCCATGTTTTTTCTATGTTTTTGTGTGCTGCATTCATGCATTCATTTAAAAAACATAAAAAAAAAATTTCTCTTCTAGTCTCTCTGTTTTTCAAATTAAACTAAGACTGTGATTGCAAATATCAGAGAAAAGGATTGCGCTAATGGATTTTGGTAGAAGGAGAACCCATAGGTATACCTTCAAGGTTCCAAAGCTAGAGGATTTAAGAGGTTTGGTGAAGATGATCACAAACCAAGAGGCTTTCAGAGCCAAGCACGGAGGTTTGCTACCACTGTTAAGAGTCCATGTGATTGAGGGAATCATGGATGCGCTCATTCAGTTTTACGATCCAGTTTATCACTATTTCACATTCTCGGATTACCAGCTCGCACCAACGCTGGAGGAGTATTCTCATCTGATTGATCTACACATTACTGATCGAGCTCCATTTTCTGGACTGGAAGAAATTCCAAAGAATCAGACCATTGCAAGAGCAATTCACTTGGACGAGTCTGAGGTCAGGACTCACATGACCGCTAAGGGTGGCATCCAAGGTTTGCCAGCCCAGTTCTTGACAAAAGAAAGCCCTGTATTTTGCCAGTATAGGAAACGTGACTGCTTTTGAAAGTGTCTTTGTCTTGCTCACCTACGGGTAATTTTTGTTTCCCAACATCAATAACTTCGTCGATATTAACTCCATTAAGGTTTTTCTCATTGGAAACCCTGTGCCGACTTTGCTCGCAGATGCGTATCATTCTGTACACTTGGGAAATTTGTACAGCGGATGGGAGATCACATGCTGTGTACCTTTGCTTTATAAATGGTTTATCTCCCACTTGCCCAAGTCTGCTGCTTTTTGGGATTGCAAGAGTGCCTTACGTTGGTCGCAGAAGATCATGTCCCTCACCAACTCTGATATAGATTGGTGTAATAGGATTTATGATGGAATCAGAATCATTGATCATTGTGGAAACTTCCCCAACGTACCCCTTATAGGAACTAAGGGAGGAATCAATTACCATCCAGTTCTCGTTCATCGTCAATTTGGATACCCGATGAGACACGTCCCACGGGGTGTTCATCTGGAAGGTCTTTTCTTCAAGGAGGGAGAAAACGACATAGCACTAAAGATGGAAATAGTGCAGGCCTGGAAGCACGTTCATAAGAAAGGACGGGAGTCTCTGGGAAAATCGGACTGTGTCTCGGTGGAGCCTTATCTCCACTGGGTGCAAACTAGAGCTCTCAAGCTAAAAATGCCTTATCCTCGTTACAGAATTCTTCCACCAAAGGAATCTGTCATGTACTTCATGACGGAAACTGAAAAGCTTCAGGTTACTCTCAACAAAGTTCAAAAGGAGAGGAGGTCTTGGAAGAACAAGTACCGCACCCTCGACGTAGAGTGCATCAAAATACAGCAATTACTGAAAGATAAAGACGCTCTGATTGAAATTTTGGAGCAACATGCTGTAGAGAATCAAGATGACCAAAGGAATTTGCTCACTCCATTCACCTGGCAAAGGAATGACGACCCGACAACGGCCCAAGAGCCCCGGTCAAAGAAAAGGATAGTACCAGAATCAACACTCGATTTCTCTTCAGAGAGGACTCGGGACCCATTAGCTTAGGTTTATGTTTCCGCACCTTGTAATCTACTGTATTTCCATTTCTGTAATCCTTTGAATTCAATAAAAAGGGGTTTCCCCACTGTTTGATATTTGCAATCTAATTGTCGAAGTTTATTTTGATTAAACCAAAAAACAATTAATATAATCATTGCATTCATCATTCTCACATCACGTATTCTTTTTGCCTACGAATCTCACGTTTGTGTCTCGATTCTAGAGTCAAACTGTCTTATTCGTACAATACTCGGGCCAATCGTCAGAAAAAGATGGATGATCTTGAGGAAGAAAATAGAGAGTTGAAAGAAGAGATCGACGCTCTGAGAGAGGATATGAGAAAGCTTCGTAACGACATGCAAGCCATGGCAGAAGCTCAGCTACAACGAACTGTGATCTCAGAGATCACCTCGACGCCCATTGTGGAGAAGATTGATCCTAGGTATCAAATTCCGAAAGATCGTCCATGGGGCATGCCTGTTAACTATATCCCAGAAGGATATGTTCCGCCGATCGCTGAAGATCAGGGAATCACAACAGAAGCCGCTGGGCCTGAAGGTTACAAACTTAGGGAAAGCGAAGATGCCAGGGGCATACTGAAGACTCTTGAAGGTTACAAACTTCGGGAAACACCAAGATTCACTACCGCAGTCACGGTACCACCCCCTGTGGTGCACACTGTCCCGGAAGGACAGATTCCATAGATACCTTCTGGTAAGAAGGAAACTTTGTTCGATAGAATGAATGAATTCCAGGAGCAGTTCCTGGAAATACAGAAGGAGCTGCAAGCCATTCGCGGTCAAGATTTATTTGGAAAAGACGCCGCAGACCTCTGCTTGGTCCCCAATGTGAAAGTCTCGCACAAGTTCCAAGTGCCCGACTTTGAAAAGTACAAGGGTAACTTTTGCCCTCAAAGCCATCTGGTGATGTACGCTCGGTGGATGTCAGCTCAGACTGAGAATCAGGACCTATTGATTCACTACTTTCAGGATAGTTTAACCAGTGCCGCACTCAAATGGTACATGGGTTTAAACCGTGCCACGATCAGTACATTCAGAGATCTTGGTACTGCCTTCGTCCAACAATACAAATACAATTTGGACATGGCACGCGACAGAGATCAACTCAGATCAATGTCACAAAAGGACAAGGAAACCTTTAAGGAGTATGCTCAAAGGTGGCGTGAAATTGCCGCTCAAATTTGTCCACCTCTTGAGGAAAAAGAGATGACAAAGATCTTCTTAAAGACCTTAAGCTCATTTTACTATGACCGAATGGTTGCCAGTGCACCCAGTGACTTCACCGAAATGGTTGGCATGGGTGTATGTCTTGAGGAAGCCGTCCGAGAAGGACGTTTGGTAAAAGACGTTGGATCATCGAGCAGTACTAAAAAATACGGTAGTGCTCTCCCTAAGAAAAAAGAGCAAGATATTGGGAATATCTTTCTCAAAAAGCAAAGGCGACGTTATCAGCCGATAGCAGCTGTGACTCCTTCTATCAACACTGCGCCTATTCCTACGTATCAACCTCAGGTTGCGCAGAGCCAACCTGATCAGCAAAGGACACAACAGCCTCTTCAGCAGGATCGTCCTCCATACAACAACAACCGTACAACATGGCCACCAGGATTTGATCCTATACCCGTATTATATGCAGAACTATTTCCATTACTGCTGGCTAAGGGGCACATTAAGACTAAGTCCCCTCTTACAGTACTGAAAAATCCGCCTTTTTGGTTTAAGGTGGATCAAACTTGCCCTTACCACCAAGGAGGGTCAGGGCATAACATAGAGAACTGTCTCAGTTTCAAGTCCGACGTGCAAAAACTTGTTAGGAGTGGGCTCTTATCCTTCAAGGATACAAATCCTAATGTTCTCACAAACCCGCTGCCTCAACACGAGAAGGCTGCAGTCAATCTGATTGAGAAAGAGACTAACGACGTCTATCAAATTAACGATGTACTCTTGTTGAAAACCAATCTGGTCAAGATGCATTGTAGACAAAGTGGATATGGCCATGTGCCACCTCATAACTATCATCAGTGTGATATCTGCTCTAAAGACAACCAGGGATGTTCTGTGGTGCAAGCAGCACTACAGGAACAAATGGATCTCGGATGGATCCAAGAGCACCGAGTTCGTGGAGTTAACATGGTTTCCACAAATTCTAACATCATTCAGAACCACGATATCCGTGCAATGAATGTCAATCTGGTGGTAATGCACTCAAGGCAAAGCCAATATCATAATATGCCGCGGCATGATTACAGTTCTTGTCTGACTTGCTCGGTAAACAAACAGGGATGCTCTTTCATACAAGAGGCCCTCCAGCGTCAGATGGATCTTGGATGGATCCAGGACTACCATGATAGGAACCCTTATCAGATCAACATGGTTCAGATCTTTGATATTCGCGTGATGAATACCAACTTGGTAGAGTTACATGCTGAACAGGTCCGACTCGGATTCCTGGTGTCACATAATTATCACAACTGTAAAGCGGGTTGCGAAAATGATCGAGGTTGTACCTTTGTCCAGGAAGCACTTCAGCACTTGTTAAATTACTGGTGGATGCCAATTTATATGGATGAAGATACTCAGCAAATTAGTATCAGTAACAGGAATCCTACTCGGCGTCAGAGTCAGGATGTCCGATCAATGGAAGCTAACCTAGTGAGGTTACATTGTATTCAAAGTGGACGTGGTCAGGTGCCACCACACAATTATGAATGTTGTGGAGTCTGTTCGTAAAGTAGCCAAGGGTGCTACCTTGTGCGAGCAGCTCTCCAGGGGCAGGTGGATCGTGGAGAGATTCGTCCATATCTGGGTTCTGGACCCATCAACTGGATGCCGAACGATCAAGTTGAGGATGTTGTCACAATCTCTGGTCGTCACCAGACCAGGGATGTTTTTACCATCATCCCTCTACTTGACGAATCTAAAGTTCCCAACCGGGAACGGATTAAGGTTACTTATGATGGTCAGAAAAATCAGAAGGGTCCCATAGTCATCTATCTGCCGGGACCATTACCGTATGAATCAACTAAGGCTATCCCTTACAAATACGGTGCAACAACAATTGAAAATGGAAAGGAAATTCCATTACCCTCCGTTGGGAATATTGCAGACATCAGTCGAGTAACACGGAGTGGTAGAATCTTCAACCGAGGGGTTGGGGAACTTAACAAAGAAAAGGAACTTCAGACAGAAGCTCCTGATCTATCAGTCGGTCAATCCAGTAATCTCGACCTTTCGAAAAACAATGATGAGATGTTGAAGCTCATCCAAAGGAGTGAATACAACATTGATGATCAACTATTATAGACTCCTTCAAAAATCTCGATACTATCACTGTTACTCAGTTCAGAAGCCCACAGGGAGGCTCTACAGAAAGTCTTGGAGCAAGCCTTTGTGGGACAGGATATAACAATCAGACAGTTCGATAGCATTGTCTCTAACATCACTTCCTGTAATAATTTAGGATTTAGTGATGAGGAATTACCTGAAGAGGGTCGTCGTCATAACATGGCGCTCAACATTACAGTTAACTGCCAGGACGATGCTTTAGCCAGCGTACTGGTAGACACAGGGTCAGCCCTGAATGTTATGCCGAAGTCCACTTTGATGCAATTATCATTCAAAGGCCCTCCGATGAGAATCAGCGAGGTCGTCGTCAAAGCGTTCGACGGATCCAGAAAAACAGTTATCGGGGAAGTTGATCTTCCCATAACTATTAGTCCTCACACTTTCCAGGTCACTTTCCAGGTCATGGACATCCGGGCAACGTACAATTGTTTATTAGGAAGACCTTGGATACACCAGGCTGGAGCGGTTACGTCAACCCTCCACCAAAAGCTAAAGTTCGTCAAGGACGATCAACTTGTCACAGTTTGTGGGGAACAAGCCTTGCTTGTAAGTAACTTGTCATCATCTACTGGTATAGAACCCGAGGAGGTTATTGGAACTCAGTTCGAAGCACTGTCGATGAGCAAGAACAATCAGTTCAAAGAAGGAACTTCCATTTCTTCATACAACGATGCTATCAAAGCGGTCGAGAGTACCGATACGACAGGATGGGGACAGCTTGTCATTCCTACTAGCAATACAACAAAGAAGGGTCTTGGTTTTTCTGCAACCTGTACCCGGACAGCTGCCAACAATGAAAGTCTTCATCCCCTTCAAAACTTCTTCCACAGTGGAGGTTTCCTTCACCCAGTGTCTCAAACAGTACATGCTATCAATGAGGAAGATCCCTCTGACACAGATGAAGAATGGAAATCCTACCTTAACGAGGACGGTTATATGTCTCAGGAAGAGGTGCCTATACCATTTTGCTATCCCGCACAGAGTCTGAGATTTATACCAAGGTCAGACGTCGAAATGATATATGGAGATTGTGATCCAGAAGGATGCCGTGCTCCACCAATGGTTGCGATGACCATATCTTATCCTTTCTTTTAGGGGTTTTATTCGATATTTTCCCTTTTCCTCTATGGGAATAAATAAAGATCGGTGGCGACTCTATTAAGTCTATCTCGTGGGCGTGCGATTGCGCTTCACGAGGTCGTTCTCGTTTTTTGAGGTACGACAGATGGCGACTCTGCTGGGGAGATTTCCCATCCCTAAGTGAGTCAAGCCTAGTTTAGTTAGGTTTTATATGTGTGTTAGCTTTGTTTGTTTCTTAATATTCTTTGATTATATGTTTATCTTTGCTTTTATATATTTCTATATACATCATGTGTGGGCTTTGGGGATTTAATGTCTTGAATAAAGCTCTACACCCGAGTTTTGGAAAAAGCAGAGAGAAAACATAAGGATAGATTTGGCAGTTAGTAGTGTTAGACCACGAGGGCAAGCTCCTTGTAGCAACTAACATGAAGGCTCCTCTAGAGTAAACCTGTTTGTAGATCTCGTTATAAAACAGCTAGCCTGTTGCATAACGCTGATTCATGAAGGGTCCATGACTCTAGGTCCCCCATTTAGAACCAATACTACTATGGTGGTTGCGCAATATTGGACTTCAAGGATATCTCCTTGCTCCAACCAATATGAAAACCCCAATCAGAAGAGACCTTTTCGTCACTCTCGTTGTAAAATGGCGTGCCTGTTGCATAACGTTGATACGACTAAGGTCCGTGACTCTGAAACCTCTATCAAAAACCTAGAAACTATCATGTAAGTGAGTTTAAGGGTAAACTGCCGTAGAACCGTCTTTTAAGAGGCCTACTAATTAGGGAGTTAAAAGGTATTTACCTTATCCCAAACCTTTACCATGCATTCATGAGCATTTGCATAGCATCATAACGCTCATATGTTTTGTTTTTAGAGAATCCTATTAACAAAGCAGTTGTTTAGCATGAAAAGATCGTAATGAGTTCAGACAGGAGGAAACCATTACCATTCAAGGCGAAGATGCAAGATGTCACCAACATACTAAGGCTCTTGGAAAAGGTTCCTCCTTGCTTTAAAACTACAATGCAAGGAAGGTTTGGTCATGTTCTGGATCTTCTCACAGTGGATGTCCAGATCCCAGCTATCACAGCCTTATCTCAGTTTTACGACCCTCCACTCCAAAGCTTCCTTTTCCAAGACTTCCACTTGACTCCTACCTTGGATAAATATGACATACTGTTGGATTTCACAATGAAAAGAAGAATGACATACAATCGAATTGGTCAAAAGCCCGATGTGAAAGAGTTAGCTCTTGCACTACACATTCCCATATCCGATGCTGAAAGGAATTGGAAGAAGAAGGAAAATTTCCATGGGTTTGGAGAACTTTCTTAGAAAATGAAGCAGGGAAATGGTTGATTGCACGTCATTGGGACGCATTGATAAATATATTAGCCCTCCTCATTTATGGGTTGGTATTGTTCCCTAATCATGAAGGCTTCATTGACTCATCAGCTATCAGTGTCTTTTGGGCCGTTTGGAAAGAGAAGCAAAATCTTGTTAATCCTCTCCTGACAGATACTTTCCACACCTTGCACACTCGCCATGAAAAGAAGAATGGAACTTTAACGTGTTGTCTTCCTTTACTTTACAACTGGCTTATTGCATGTGTGCTCAAATCCAAGATAAGCAGGATGTCCAATGAAGGGTGGGATAGATTATTGGCGTCTCTAACAAGCTACAATATTCCTTGGTATCGTTATAAGCTCAACGTCCATGAGATTGTTATCAACTGTGAGAGTTTCCAAAATGTGCCATTAATAGGTTCCAAGGGTTGCATCAGCTACAATCCTATGTTGGCTTTGCGAAAACTTGGACACCTGATGCGTGGAAAGCCTAATGATGGAGAATTAGAAGAAATGGTTCTGAATGATATGGGAGCCAGTGATCCATCTCTACTCTGTAGGATTATCAGATCTTGGGAGAAGGTGCACACCAAGGAGTCAAGGATATCAAAGGCAAGTGATGTTCTATATCAGTAATGGGTTACCAAAAGAGTCAAAGTTGTAAAGCACCATTTCTCTGTAGAAGATCCTATTCCTCCAAGGTCTCCTGCACCCGAACCCGTGCCTGTTTCCCTCGAGGAAGTAGAAGAGCTGAGAGTCATGGTGGCTAGACTTGGGAAAGAAAATGAAGGTCTACATTTGCATCTGAACAAAATGACTGGCCAGAACATGGTTCTCAAGAAGAAGTTTGATAAGAAACAAGAGCTGTTGGAAGAAAGTAATAAGAAAAGCAAGGTAGAGGAAGATCGTAAAGAGCGAGTCCTAGAGTGCTTGGACCAAGCCAATGGTGGTTTAGAATCTCTTCATGAGCAATTGGAGGAAGCTAAAAGGAATGGACAAGAAGGGAAGCATTGGTGGAATTTAGCCACCAAACAGAAGAAAGAGGTAAGAGTAAAGCTTGAAGCCTAGATCAAAGAATTGAAAGAGCTCCTCTAGAAATCTGAAAATGAATTAGAGCACGAGCGCCGCCAAGGATGGCAAGCAAGGAATGTCTCTGGAATTAGTTCTGAAGCATGGCAGGAGAAGTGTGATGAGTTGGCCACTAGCAAGAAGTTGGTGGAACACTGGAAAACCCAACATCAGGCCTTGAAGAGTCAGAGCATGGGATGGGTGAATGAAAAAAAGCAATTGGATAAGGTTTTGAAGGATTACAAGGAGACCATTAAGTTCCTTGAGCCTTCTGCTACCATGTACCGCGACAAATTTGCAAGCTTGATAAGGTTTTGCAATGAGATAGCCAAGGACTTACCTTTGAGGCTAGAGATGGTTGTGGAAGATGTTGATGAATACACCCCTTCTTCTATCAGTTACTTCATTCAGCTCATCGAGAGAATGATGAAGACGTTTAGGATTGAATTGAAAGAGCTTCAAGAGTGCGAGATAAAAAAGACTTTTTGATTATGGTTTTGTATTTTGAGACTCAGTATTGTTGTATTTGGGTGACTCAATTCATTATCCACTTGTACTATGTACTTTTGATTTTATTTGAATGAACGAGTATTTTGGTTCTAAATTCGTGTTGATCTTAATTATGCGTGAATTTGTGCTAAACAACTGAAAGTTTAAAAAGGACTCTCTGAAAATAAGTATCATAAGCATTGCATTCATACATATGTCATCCCATTTGCATTGCATTTTGTTTCTCAGCCTTGAGTCTCATCTTCTTCTTCCTTTATCATTAGAAGGATACCTAACATCCACTCAGGACCAATGGCAACGATGAATGAGATTTTGAAGAACCAGAAAGCTTTGAGGGAAGAGATCAGGATTCTCAAAAGCTAGATGAATTGGGTCATGGAAACTTTGTAAGCTCTGATGAAGAAAGAGGGGCACGCTCGCCTTGTTACTCCCAGAAAAGTTGTCAGTTCATCATCTCTTATGGTTCCTCTAACTCAAGGACCTCCTCAGTATCAAGGGTCAGACCGCCGTCAGCCGCGTCAGCATGTACAACAAAGGCCAAGAAAGCCAGAGAGGAATTTCCCTTAGCTACCAATGTCATGCAGTCAGTTCTTGCCAGACTTAATCAAAGGTGGATTGATAGTGCCAAAGGAGATAAAGTCAGTGCTTTTTCCATACCCTCCAGGTTTTGACGCCAACGCTCGATGTGACTACCATGCTGGGGCACAAGGGCATTCAACTGAAGACTGCAAGATGCTCAGGAGTAAGGTTCAGACTTTGTTAGACTCTGAGAGGATCTCATTCATGCCTCAAGGTATTCAAATCAACAATCCTTTGCCATCTCCTGTGGTTCTCCCATGCCAAGGATCTGCCTTTGGAGAAACCTCGTACCAGCCAGCATTTGGTCTTGGTCTTGCACCAGAATATCATTAGGTGTCTACCAAAAGGGCGTTCCAGCCTCCAACGGCTGTTTCTCCTTGAGGTTCTCAAAACCAAGACAAGAAGAAGTACCCTGTCGAAAGAGGCCAAGTTAACTGCCAGCCTATTCCTGTGCCATTGAGCAAACTCTTCCCACTGTTGATGCAGAACAAGTTGGTGACTCCTCGACTTCTTAACCCTGTGCCAGGACCTTGGCACAATCCAAATCGGACTTGTGAATTCCACAAGGGAGCCGAAGGGCATGACTTGGATGGTTGCCGAGCCTTAGAAGCTATTGTGCAAAGGCTGATCTATGATAAGGAGTTGATCCTTGAAGAAGATCGCCAGGAGATTGAATGCAGATTCTACACTGGGACAACACGGCATCCCATGGAAGAATGCAAAGAGTTCGAAACAAAACTGTTAAGCTTGCTAAAGATGCCAAAACCTCAAGAAGATGGGTCAGATGCCAATATCCCGACTCCCAAAGCGAAGGACAAAAGGCTTGTGGAGCCTCTTAAGATTCTATATCACAGGGAACAAGTGATCAGTGGCGAAGGTGTACACCCGTATGGGCCCGGAAACTGAAATCTTCTGAAGTCAATTCGCCAAGGCTGGCTGTATTTTGTTTAATTCAATATTTTCAGTTGTATTTCCTTTGCATGTTAAACTTATATTTTCTTATGCGCTTTGTTGTACTTTCAAATTGGCAATATCAATGAAATGTTTATGCATCTTTTGATTAAGTCCATTCGTTTCACTCCTCTACTATTATTTTCATAAAAGCAAAAAATATATATTTATCTTATTTCATTCCACTTATCAAATTATTGCTAAGCAAAGATTAGGGAGGATGATTAAAACATTATACCCATAACTGCTGTGGTATGCTTTCGATTAAACCTTGTCGATGATGTAAGACATTGTTTCGATTCCCAAACACTGGAGAAACAAGGAAGATAATCCCTCGTTAACCCTTCGAGCCTAGAAGTAGAAGTTTTCTTTCTTTACACAAAAAACCCTTAAATCTCAACCATGGAGCAGGGTAATTCTTAGTTTAACTTGGTTATGCAATCGAACGCAAACGCTTCACGCAAGACACCAGCCAGCTCTCTCAAATCAAACGACAATAAAAAAGAAGAGGTCTCAAAACCTCAAAAAAGACAAAGAAGAGGTCTCATAACCTCAACAAGGAAAAGGAAGAGGTCTCAAAACCTCAACAAAGACAAAAAGAGGTCTCATAACCTCAGTAAAGACAAGAAGAGGTCTCAAAACCTCAGCAATAAAGGATAACCAAATGTTGTAAGGGAGTAATGACTACCCTAGGTGTCTTAATCATCACCAACTATTATCAGTTCAAATTCCAGCCTGTGAGAATCTGAAATTATAGCCTAAGTTAAATGAGCGTAGGATTAGAGTTCATCACGAAGTTTGGGTGGGGACAAATAAACTTTGAGCCTTTATCCTTTGTTTCATGAAGTGTGAACCAAGCCACGTTACAACCCTTAAAAGACCTAATTGAGGTAAGGTTGTTTTGAAGACATACTACAACAAGGTTAATTAACCTGACTCCTAATAATCTTTGCTAATTGTGTGTGTTGATCACTTCATCTGTCATTCTGTAAATGACTAGATCACCTTTGTTTTTTATTATTTGATCATTCCACTGTGTGTGTTTCATTAATAAAACTTTGATTTCAAAAGCTTGCATGAACGTTGCATTAAAATTGCCAGTTTTAATGAACAATACTTGTTTGCAAGACAATTCAATATCAAAGAAATCCCAACAAATGCAGCCAGCTAGGGAATTTGACTTGATAAAGGGCTCAGTCTGGGGCATCTCCTCCATAGATCAAGCATCCCAAGAGCTACTAAATCAGGGGCAGAAACTCTTCAAATTCAAGATACTGGGGCAAGCCTTCTTGAGGTCATCTTATGACAAGTTTAGACTCAAATAACCCATCAACAGGGGCAAGCTTGTTCCCTTGTTGTCACTACCGCAGTCTATGGACTTTGTATTGCAAAATACGGTTGAATTGGGGTAGTTATGTCAGGATCCATAAATCTCTTCAAGAGTTTGAAGACATTGGAGCATATGGTATGCCAATTCTTCTGCAAAATCCTTTTGATGACTTATCCTCACAGACTAGTTAATCAGAAGCAGTCGGGTCGAGATTCGACAAATCTCTCAAAGGTTAGTTAGTCTGGGGCATTTCCTTCACAGATCAACCAGTCTGAAGAGCAAGTTCAAAGACTTATTGTGCAAGCTCCGTTAATCTGGGACAGTTAAGCCGAGATTCATGAATCTAAGAGTTTGAAGATATTGAGGCATTTCATATGCCGATTCTTCTGTAAAATCCTCTTGGTATTTTCTCCCAACATACCATGTAATCTGGGGAAGAGAAGATTTGAAGATTACCTGTTGCAAGAGATGTTGTTTATTATGGTGATCATCATACAAGTATGGATGCAAAATTACCCTGTTCTCGTGATATCCTTTGCCAGCTTCCCAGTAAATTGTTACTTCAGTCGATCTTGGCAAATCTCCATGGATTTCCTCCTCCGGTAAAGAAGTCAAGCTCATGATGGCAATCCTAGTGAAGTCATGATGCTACACCCCGAGTGGATTACTCTTTTTCTTCAGAGAAGTCTGTAAACTTGAAGTAAAGTTGCTAATCCTACTTATTCACCCCCAATGATGGTCCAATCTGATGAGGTTGGCTGAGTATCTTTGTCGAGATGTTTATTTCATCTCCAGTCTCGCTTTCCTTTGTCTATTTTGTCAGCATAAGCATCAGCATAAACATGGCATGCGTGCATTCCTACATATGCATAACATCTTAGCATTTTGCTATCCTCTTCTGGTGTTTACCTGCTTTGTTCACTTAGGTGTTTATCTCCCCAAGTGATCGGGTTTGTCTATTCTCTCCAATAGAGTCGTCAGCCCTAGGCATAAAGTGCCCATCCTTTCTAAATTCCCCACAGAGTTTGATCCTAGTGGATGATGGTTAGTTCAGTTATCTTTTCCATGCTTGGATAAGATAAATCCCCATTTGAGCTCATTCCTCAATGGTTGGAGTCTTGTTTGACCATATCTTTCTAGCTTGTTCCTAGATTAATTTTTGGCCCCTGGAAAGTATGTTATTGGGCCTGTTTAGGTTGTTGAACCTAGTTTGTACGTGCATTTATTTTGTACCGTGTCTCGCAGGAGGAACCTTTTGCAGATCCTCGTTGAAGACAAAATCCTTTCTCCAACAGTGTTGTGATGTCAACATCTCTTTAGAATGTATAGCAAGTAGCAATCTCTTGGAGAAGATTGTTTTTTTTTCTATGGCAATAAGTGGCAGTCTCTTCTGAGAAGCTTATCTATCTCTGGTGCTATTCAACCCATTTGCAACCATAATTGGTGTTCCCCAGGAAGTCTAATCTTCATTTATGCAACCCCGGTACTGACCCATCTGATATTTAATCTCCTCATATGGATACCTAAAGTCCATCAATTTCTGGCATTGTTTGTTTCAGGTCAGTTATGAACCTTGGTCAGATATGAACCTAAAACCTCAGGTCAGATATAAACCTTAGTCAGATATGAACCTAAAACCTCAGGTCAGCTATGAACCTTGGTCAGATATGAACATAAAACCTCAGGTCAACTATGAACCTTGGTCAGATATGAACCTAAAACCTCAGGTCAGCTATGAACCTTGGTCAGATATGAACCTAAAACCTCATGTCAGCTATGAACCTTGGTCAGATATGAACTTAAAACCTCAGGTCAGCTATGAACCTTGGTCAGATATGAACCTAAAACCTCAGGTCAACTATGAACCTTGGTCAGATATGAACCTAAAACCTCGGGTCAGCTATGAACCTTAGTCAGATATGAACCTAAAACCTCAGGTTAACTATGAACCTTGGTCAAATATGAACTTAAAACCTCAGGTCAGCTATGAACCTTGTTCAGATATGAACCTAAAACCTCAGGTCAGCTATGAACCTTGGTCTGATATGAACCTAAAACCTCAGGTCAGCTATGAACCTTGGTCAGATATGAACCTAAAACCTCAGGTTAGCTATGAACATTGGTCAGATATGAACCTAGAACCTCAGGTCAGCTATGAACCTTGGTCAGATATGAACCTAAAACCTCAGGTCAGATATGAACCTAAAGTCCAGCGATTGCTGGTATTATTTCAATCCAGGTCAAATGTGGACCTAAACTCAGGTCAAATGTGAACCCGAAGTTTGAAAACCAGGTCAAATGTGAACCTAAACTCAAGTTAAACGTGAACCCGAAGTTTGAAAACCAGGTCAAATGTGAAACTAAACTCAGGTCAAATGTGAACCTAAACTCAGGTCAAATGTGAACCCGAAGTTTGAAAACCAGGTCAGATATGAACCTAAAGTTCAGTGATTGCTGGCATTGTTTCAAACCAGGTCAAATGTGAACCTAAAGTTTGAAAACCAAGTCAAATGTGAACCTAAACTCCGGTCAAATGTGAACCTAAAGTTTGAAAACCTGGTCAGATATGAACCTAAACCCAGGCCCAACTCATATTGGTGTCTAAAGTCCAGTATTTTCTAGAAAACCAACTCATATTGGTATCCAGGCCCAACTCATATTGGTGTCTAAAGTCCAGTTTTTGCTGGCAAACCAACTCATATTGGCATTCAAAATCCAACTCATATTGGTATTCAAAGTCCAACTCATATTGGCATCTCATCCAACTCAAATTGGCATCTTATCCAACTCAAATTGGTGTTCGCTAGTATCATCCATACTGTGAGCCCAGTGTTTACTGGCATGTTATTCCCAAGTCCAATCATTGTTTGCACTTTAACCTTATTCCCAGCAAAGGTTCAGTCATTATCAACATCTTTCATCATTTAGCGCATACAGAATTTGTCCCTGTATTTTCTGGCTTTTCTTGAAGATCCCATTTGAACTCTTCAATATAAGAAATCCCCAAAAAATATTATGTTCCAAATTGATCCCAGTGGAGATCATGTCTTCTTTCTGGTTTCATGCCCAGTAAGAATGCGTTTTATTTCCCCCAGTGTCGTCCGGTCACATATGAACCTGTCGTCCATCTCCTTGGATCTTCCCCCAGTGGAGAATACCTCTCTGGCTCCTACCCCCAATGAGGGTATGTGGGTTTCCCCCATTATTTTTATATCCCCAGTGTTTCTTTGGAGCACCCCAGTGAGTCTCTTTTGTTGGTTAGTTTGCATCCCCAGTGAGCCTTCCTTGTGGATGCTAACCTTCATCCTTCCCCAGTGATGCCCACTTGTGTTTGGTAGTTCTTTATCCTTTGGTATCTTATTTGTCTGCATTGTTGCACTATCATGGCATCATATCATCATACTAAAAGTCCATGGCATGTCCGCATTTGCATGTTTGTTGCCTGTCCTTAGCATCTGCATTCCATCTAAGGGAAAAAATTTTGGTTTTCTATATTTAAATACCTTTCACCTTGATGTTCTGAGGACTTCCATTCCTCGTGCCACCTGGTAAAGCTATTTAAATAGGGGCAACTGTTGTACCCCAAATTTTGACCCCTTAGATGTCATAAGCATTACTTGAACCTTGTAGGTCAATCTTGTTTGCATCACTAACTAATTGAGTAGGCTTTGTGGCTTTATTTTTGTGGAAGAGGTATCAGTCCGAAGATTGTGAACACTGGTCAATCAAGATCTTGGACGAGTCATTAACCAAATTTTGTTCATCATTTTTGTTGGTTAATTGAAGTAAAAGTCTCTCCTCTTCAAATAATTCAATTTTCTTTTGGCCATTTTCTCAAGACCTTTAGAGTTGGATTTAAGATTTTTGTGGAGGTTTGTATGTGGATTCCAAAGAAAATAATAAGATTAACACAGTTAAATTCTTGAATCTTGTTCTAAGCTTATCATGGAATTTGATGGAATTGTGAGGTTTTAATGTTCATATGAGGGTTTGGAGTGCACGGCATAAATCCCATTTCACGTTGACTCGTTGTCCATCCGCTGGTCTTTATTTCAAGAGGGAGTTGTTTCATTGGCAATAATAAACATTCTTACATATTTTGTGAGGCTAAATTGATGTGGAGACATGTAGGAGTTATTCATCATTGAGACAAAAATGAAGAAATGTTGCAAATGTAGGATATCATGAAAATACATTTTATTGCTAAAATGTTACAATGTTTAACGTGAGAAATTGGGCTTTTGAAATCTCCAAAACATTGCCTCAACTGTGCTAGCTTCATATCAGCCTACATGAAGGAAACAATACGCGATAATTTGCTTAAAAGACCAACAACATAGATTGCATTGTTTGACACAATGACCTCTCAAGCATGTACTTCAAGGTGCATCCCTAAGTGCAATCTGCTACCCTCTGAAACCGTACCAGACCCATTAACCAAGAATGCATCACCTGTCTTTGTCCTGGTAGCATTTGGACCACATCATCCCAAGAAAAAGGATGAGCCGAAACTATCTTCTACATCAAACCTGTTGCATCCAGACAAATAACCTGTAAAGTTGACAAGGTGGAATAATGCCATGTTACACATACATTTCAAAATTCACAAACTCATTTATGCCATATACCAATCATCAAACCTGAACCAATTTCCACCAAACAACCAATTTCAAATACAAAATCCATTCCAAAATTCATCACACACCAGATTTCAATAACCATGTCAAATTTTATCATAAAATCAAAGTTCAATATGTTCCTAAGAATGACAAGGTTTATAACAGAGATTGATTCAGAACAGCAAGGTGCAGTGTTATTCAGACAACAACAGGGTTCAGAAATCATAAAAGGGAAAGAAAAGTAAATAGCAGGTCCATGTGTAGAAAAGTAGTGACATGAAAAGAGAAAGCATCAACAAATTTCAGAACAGAGGAATCAATACAGTGGATAAGCAATGGTGCAGAGTTCAAGAATGAGGAAATTACCAGCATAGCAAAATTAATCATAAAAAACATCAATAACTAATTTGGAAAATAAGCAATTGATAATCACAGAGCACAACATTCAAGATTTTGGTTTAGAGTTTGAATTCCACTCAAAGGGAAAGGAGGTCTGCGCTATAAAAAGGGAAGGAAGTTTTGAAGAAAAGGATCGAAAAATTAACGACACAAAAGTCCTAGTTTTCTAACAGACAAAAACCTAGAAATTATCCAAGTGCTTCCTCCCTAAATCTAATCAGAAGAGCTCCTTTATCACAAGTTTTTAGATCTTTACATCAGAGCTCTAGAAAACTTGGAGCTAAACCCCATTTCACGTAGAAGAAAGAAAGTTCAAAGAAAAACATTGGAACGTGTCACCTGGGTATCTTCAGAAGCTCGTTCGGAAATTTCTTCAAGATGTATCATCTATCCACCCCTCTCTTTAAAATCATACTCGGTTTGCTTGAATCTTGCACCATTTGTTAATCTCTGAACATAATAGTTGTTTCTCCTGGCTTATTTAGTTCGTTTCCTTTAAGTTCTAAGTTTAGGGTTTCATTTGGGAATAGTTGCGATTTAGGGTTTTGGTTAGGATGTAGAAAATTTAGGTTTTGGATTTGGACTGAGGAGGAAAATTTGAGGAGGGTTGGTATACAAAATCTCCGGCTTGGTCGTTGACTCACCGGAGTAAACGGCGGTTTCCGCCGCGCCTCATCTTCTCCGGTGGTGAGTTTTTCTGGCAAGGCTTAAAGTTGGGGAAAAAGGAGCATTGAGGAGAGATTATATGAAAATAGAATGAACGATTCTTTTCTTTTGTTGCTACTTTAAGGTTTATACCTATTTCCATGTTTAATTTGGGTGGCATTCTCAGACGGTGACATGTGTCACCGTCGCCTCCGTCTGATTTTCATCATGTGGTCACTCCATTAATCTGGTGTACAAATACATTTGTGGCTCACCATGGACCCTTGTTGTTGGGTGCACTGATTCGTTAAAGTAAGATATCCAACGTCCTCTGGAGCCAGGACTTATGGTGAGTCTCGTTAGACTTCCACCCATGGGATCATTTATGTATCAATCCTTGGGCTTTGCTGGGTTTTGTTAAGTGCACCACCCCTTTCAGGAGGCCCACTCTACTTCTATTGTTTTTTACTTTGTCTGCACCCCCTGTCTTATGCACTTTATTTTCTTTATTTTCTTTTTATTTTCATTTCCAATTTTACTTTATTAAAAATAGTTTTTGCTCATAGAAAATTCCAGAAAAATTCACAAACACATTTTAATGTTTAATTTAATTTTCTATAATTTTTATTTTATTTTTATTTTATTATCATATTTATTTCTAAAAATTCCAAAAAATATGCATAACCTTATTTTGTAGTTCTTTTGAAAATCAACCTTGTCTTGAGAGCCTTTTTGAGAGTTTGCCTTGGAGTGTTTTATGATATGAGATGTTTGTTTGAGAGTTGTTCCTTGACCTTGGATATGGTCGTTCTATTAGGGTGTTAACTTCAAAACCAATTTCAAAACTTCTCTCAATTAATACTAAGCCGATTAAAGTCTTATCAAGCACTTTTCTCATAAAAAACGAAAGAAGATGACCGTTGGAATCTAGCATTCTAGCAGAAACCTCGAGCGAATGGTCTCAAGTCTCGCACTTTGAGGTAGCCATTATTCATTCTTTCGCTCCTCAAAAAACATCAAATTTTAATTCGGACGAATAAGAGCCGTCAAGATCTAGCATCTTGGCACAACTCTTCGAACAATTGATTTTTCATCAAACGTTCATTGTCCATTGAACAACTTTTATATCAACTTGGACAAGCAAGGACCGTTAAGATCTAGCATCTTGATATACCTCTTTTGAGCAATTTTTTATCATCAAAAGCTCATTATCTTCAAAACAATCTTAATCACGACTTGGATGAATAAGAGCCGTCAAGATCTAGCATCTTGGCACAACTCTTCGAACAATTGATTTTTCATCAAACGTTCATTGTCCATTGAACAACTTTTATATCAACTTGGACAAACAAGGACCGTTAAGATCTAGCATCTTGACATACCCCTTTTGAGCAATTTTTTATCATCAAAAGCTCATTATCTTTAAAACAATCTTAATCACGACTTGGATGAATAAGAGCCGTCAAGATCTAGCATCTTGACACAACTCTTCGAACAAGTGATTTTCATCAAGCGTTCATCATCCATTAAATAACTTTCATTATCAACTTAACTAAATAAGAGCCGTTAGAGTCTAGCACTCTAGCATAACTCTTTGAACATTTGATCAATGTTTGCCAGTCACTTAATATACCTCAACTAACAACTCGTAGTACTCAGAACTACGGATGCTCTGATTTCTCATTCTTCAATGAGAATAAGTAGGCACAAGGATCATAATTCTTGGCGAGCCACCTTTTGCCACCTCTTACCTTTGTCAATCGTCATCTCAAGAATCCATCCTTCTTTAAGGATAACAATACTTCAAAGTACATCATACTCTTTTTTGAAATAAACTTGAAAGAAAAGGATTGTTGGAATCTAGCATTCTGGAATAACCCTTGAAAGATTGGCCTCAAGTCTTGCACATTGAGGTAGCCAATCATTTCTTTCTTTCATCCTTAAAACACTTAATAACAATTTGGACTAAGAGATGTTAGAGTCTAGAACTCTAGCACAACTCTTTGAACCATTGATCTTTTTCAATGTTCGTTGTCAAACAAACAATTTTCTCAAACTAATCTTGAATGATAGAGAGTGTTAGAGTTTAACACTTTAGCATAAACTCTTTGATCATTTGATGATCATCATTCTTAAAATACATCCAATCATACTCAAAACTCCATTTTATGGACAAATCTTGATTCTCATCATGAGACCAAAACACCTTCAACCCTTGACCTTATAGTCATGGGTGACATCTTCAACCCTTGACCTCAAAGTCATAAGATACCTACTTTTCCCTTTGGCCTCATGGCCATTCAATCCCATCACAACTTAGAATTAAAGAGTTCTTGAACTCTGTGTGAGTATTATGATCATGAATACTCAATCGCCTTGGAACTTTGACCATAGTCAATGGTTCCTCACCTTAGTTAGGTGAACTACGATTGCTCTGATTCCATCCTTATAAGGATACGTAGGCACAAGACTGCGAAGTCTTGGCGAGCACCCTAATAATAAAAACCTCTTTAGGTTCTCTTCCCCTTTAACATAAAATCTAAAAACAATTCTCTATCTCTCATTTCTCAACTCAATAAGTAGAAGACTAGAAACTAATTAATCTAACACTATTTTAACCTTTACTAAATGGTTCCCATTGAGTACAACAGACGTGAGGGGTGCTAATACATTCCCCTTGCGTAACCGACTCCCTAACTCAGACAATGGTTGCGATGACCATATCTTATCCTTTCTTTTAGAGGTTTTATTCGATATTTTCCCTTTTCCTCTATGGGAATAAATAAAGATCGATGGCGACTCTGTTAAGTTCATCCTATGGGCGTGCGATTGCGCTTCGCGAGGTCGTTCTCACTTTTCGAGGTACGACACATAAGGAAGATGAAAATTGTTGTCGGTGCTATCCCTGAAATATAAAGAAGCAATTAGCATAGACTGGCAATAGCCAGGTCCAACCTTCGACAGTTGGATCATGTCAAAGATACCCATGTTTTTCCAAACTTGGGATTTTTCTTTTTCCATTTTCTTCAACCAGGCAATGTAATCTGATGGATATTCGAACAAGGGGCATGATCTAAATACCCTAAAGTTATTGTTCATATATTCTAAGTTAATAGGGTCTTTGGAAGCTTCAGTCGAAGAGGAAACTTGACCATCATTTTTCAAGTTTTCATCAGCATTAACATCCTCGCTAGACCTAGGTTTTTGCCCATTTGCTATGGGTTTGTAACGATGATACGCAGGAGAAAATTCTCAAAGCCTAGCAGGATCAGTAGAAAGGTTTGGAAGGGGACGTAACATGGCATGCATTTTACCAGAAATAAAGATAGGAATCAGTACTTGAGATTGGTAGATTCTGCGTTTCTCTTCTTCAAGAGGAGGTTCAGGTATATATTGTTGGTTACCTACCAATGTTGGGCCCAAAACTTTGTGAACTGGAGCGAGTTCTGTGGATTTCTTGGATTCCTTGGTGTTCTTGTCTGAATCTTTGGAAGTTTTAGTAGAAGACGCCATTGATGCAGTAGATTAAAGAAAAAGAGTGTGAAAGATGAAGAGTTGTAGAAGTTTGTGCCTTCTCAAAGAAGTTCAGAGAATGCAAAATATTGAAAAATGGTTGTTTTCACTATTTATAAGCGGATGTAGTGGAAGCGGTTTACTGCACGCATTGATGGTTGAAAGAAATAGTGGAACACGTGTCAATCGGAGAGTGTATGATGAGACGATGGCAGATGATCTGACCCACGATCTCCTAGGGACTATGTGTATGATGATTAAAAAGATTCACGCATGGATTTTTGAGGAGACGTTTGAGAAAAGTTTTCATGATGATGATGACGTCATAGCAGACAAAGGGTTTCTGGCATCGAAAGTGAGTTTCAAAAAATGTCCTTTTCTCCATTTAGTCGAAAATGATATTTTTGGGGGGCAATTTGTTGGCTGGGAATTTTGAAGCCAAGCTTTGTTTGAGGATAATAAGAAAAAGCAATTGTTTCTTAAGTTATTTTTATAATTCGACAGGAGCATGTGTAAAGGTCCTGGTCGAAGAGGTCTTCGTAAGAAGGATACGCTGGATAAACACTTAGAAATATTTTCTAAGTTTGGATAGCAAATTCGACGGAGGCAATTCAGAGCTTTCGTTCGACAGGGAGTTTGAATTTCAAATAAAGATAATAATTGTCTTTTTGTCTTTATCCGTTTCTTAGAAATGACGCGTGTAAATTTGTGGCGAAAAGGAGGAGTATGATATATAAGTATTTTTGTCCTTATCCTTTTTCCTGTTTCCTTTATTTATTTTGTTGATGACAAAAGGAGGAGTATGATATATAAGTATTTAAGCACCTGAATATGATAGATAAGAACTAATTCTTACTTAAATTCTAAAGAATAATTTTTTTGTGCTTTAAAGTTCAAATTTAATTAACCCGGATAGAACATAGGGGAAGCTTACAAACCTCGCCTTTTGAACTATTAGACTCAGGGGGCCTTACAAACCTCAAACCCTGAAGTCAACTTGTTAATTAAATTAACAATCATTATTCTTAAATACTTGTGTTTGTCATCATCAAAAAGGGTAGATTGTTGGAAGAAAATTGGTTTGTACCATACCTCTAAGGTTTTAATGATAACAAAGTATTTAAAGAACAGTTGGGTATTCTAATATATCTTCAAGTGTGTAGGACCATAGACTAAAATTTCTAACATAAATTTAGTAATGGTACTAAAAATAAGCTTTTAAAGAGAAGATAAAAGTTCTAGAATCTGATGGATCAGAACCTGAGAACCATATTCTAAAGATGAAGACTCTGAAGAAAGTCAACTTCTGAAGACCAGACTCTAAATAAGTCAACCTCAGAAGACTCAGACTCTGAAGGATTAGAACCTGAGATCTAGACTCTGAAGATTCAGACTCTCGAGGAGGCCAACTTCCTCTAAAGTTCTTAGACTCTAAATATAATCAACCCAACAATCATGAAGACTCTGATAGGTCACTATCATACTCTGAGGCCACTCAATGCAAGGATCGATAAGACTCTGATAGGTCATTATCAAACTCATAGAGAAATTTTTCTTCTTTTGATCACGTGCAGATCTAAACAAAAATCTACATAGATAAATGGGATGTAACAGATAATTCCTCTTGAATCAAAGGGATTTCAAATATCTTTCCAACGACATTAACCATATCAAGTAACATTCCAACATTTATGATAAAGCTTCTCCAAGACTCACTTGTGCTAGCTCTTCTCTTGAACGACTTTTTCTTGTCTCTCTATATAAGAAGCTGAAAACTTGAAGAAAGATAACCAATCTTTGACAATAAAAAGAGTCGTTACTATGTCAAACAAAAATAACAAGTTTAACTTAGAATTTCTTATCATTTGTATATCTTAGAAATTCTTAAGTATTAATAATTTTTTGAGTCGTATTCTGTTTACATATTTCGTTGCATATCAAGTGTAATATTCAAACAATCTTTTCTCTGTAAGTTAGATTTTTATAAGCCTCTTGCTTGTGTGCTTGAGGATCTAAGTATATTATTTGTATGTTTGAGTATTGAAAATCTCTTGCTTGTGTGCTTGATCATTTGTAATCAATTGTGATTATAATGAAATCCTTTGGAAGTGCAAGTGGGCTGGACTACTCTCGTTTTGTGGGAGGAACCAGGATAAATTTGCTTGTGTCTCTCTTTTTTTCACTCTCTAACTCTGAACTTGCTTTTATTCACTGCAAACACTTAACTCTATATAAGATTCTAGACTTTGAGTTCAAAACCTAATAAGATATTTTTAGAAAAGAAAGAAAAAGCTAACACAATTCAACCCCCATTTCTTGTGTTTTTCTCACCTTCAGTAATTTCTCATGAGAGATTAAAACTCCCATTGAAGAGGAATATCTAAACACCCCAGTTGAGTCATTGACATGACCAAAGTTTAGTCCAATAGACTTAAATTGAAATCTTGTATGAGGGCTTGATAGAAGTCTCGCCCGAGAGGTCAAACGCCTCGCTTGAGGGACTTAGAGTCCCATCAGTCAGGCTCAATACATAACTTTGCTTGAGGGACTAAGAGTCTCATCAAATGGACTAATCTAAACTCCTCACTTAAGGGACTTATAATCTCCATAAATAAGGTCTCACTTAAGGTCTTGCCCAAGGGACTTGACCAAGGTCTGGCCCGAGAGACTAAACTTAAAAGGTTTTGCCTGAGGGTCTCGACTGAATTCTTGCTTGAGAAGCTAAACGCCTCACCAGAGGGGCTTAAGTTAAAGTCTCATTAAAGGGGCTCAATTTAAAGTCTCGTCCACTTAGAAGCTTTTAAAGGTTAGAAAAATACAAGAAGGGGGTTGAATTGTGTTGGTTTTTTCTTCTCAAAGTTTTTTCCTCTTCTTCTGATAGATTTCAATCAGATTCTAAACACTTAGTTCAGAGTCTGACTCAGAATTACTAGGATTGCTTCTGAATGTCTTTATCAGATTCTGAACCAAAATCTGTCTCAGAGTTACAAAGATGATAGCAGCAGAATGACAAGTATAGAAGCAGGGAAAGTAAAAGCAAAGACACAAAGCAGTTATCCTGGTTCCTCTCACAACTTGAGAGTAGACCAGTCCCTTTGTACTTCCAAGAGATTTCAATTATTACCAAACTGATTATAAATGCTCAAGCATCAAGCAAGAGACTTCTAATGCTCAAACTCTCAAGTAAGAGACTTATATGCTGAAGCACACAAGCAAGGGACTTCCAATGCTCAAACATTTAAGTAAGAGACTTATTTACTCAAGCACACAAGCAAGAGACTTCCAATGCTCAAGTATTAAAGCAAGAGACTTCTGACTCTATAACAAATTGTTAAGAGATTTGGGTAACAACTACACTTGATATACAATCAGAGATGTAAAAAGAATACAACTTAGAAAGGCTCTAAGACCTAATAACTTCTAAAATATACAAAGTGTTAAGAAGTTCTAAGTCTAGAAAATTTGAGAGAGTGATTTCTCTTTGAATAGTCAAGGTTCAGAGTCTTGTATTGCAGTCTATTAGTATTCTTCTTCAAACTCTTCAGCTCCTCACACTACTACAAAACGCGTAAACAACGACGCCATGCTCACAACGCTTCATCCCTACACCGTTGTGACATATCTAAACTAAGGCGCAGTTGTATTTTATTTGTTTATTGAATAAAACTTATCTGTATATAACAACGGTTGATAAACCAACCGTGGTGATTATCTGTATATAACAACGGTTGATAAATCAACTGTAGTGATACCTTCAAGCTTTCATGTGTTCGAACCTCAGCGCATTCATATATATTATTCCTTTTATGTTAAAGCGCGCCTTTACTTTTTTATTTACTTCTAATTTAAAAAATTAAAAGTTATGACTACGGTTGTTTTTATCACCATTGTGATATATTTTGTATGTTTTTTTTAATTTTTAATTCTAAAAATAACTCTGGCGCTTTAATATGAAATTTCATTATGTAAATAATATATCATAACGGTGTAAATTCTTGACCGTCGCAGTAGTGTTTCAATAGTCTCCAAACTAGCTAGTCTCATTGTCTCTTCAGTATCCTTATTTCGATTCCATTGAAAATAGAAACCAGACGAAACGTTACACGATTTCAACCCTAAACCCTAACCTTCAATACTGTGAAACAATACACGATTCCACCAAAGCTTGCATCGTCAGTATCCATTTATTGTCATTTTCGTCATCATCGTCACGATAGTGAAGAAAATAGAAGATTACGCACATACCAACACCGTCATCATCATCGTCACCGTCGTTGTCGTAAGGAAGGAAGACAACAACAACACCAACACCAACATCGTTTACTTCGTCGTCACGTTTAGGGTACGTAAAATATTTTCCCCATGCATCTACAGTAAACTCTTTTGCCATTGTTGTTCATGTTGTTGTTGTTGTTTTTGAACTTAGATGTCGACCTTGTCGAGTTCTTCATCAGAAACCAGCGAAGAAACTCAAACAAATGAAAGGTTAGCCAATGAAACTCAAACAACTGAAAGTCAAACGAAAAGATCACAAAGAGGTGTCACAATGATGCCCCAATTCACATCAATCCGCAACTCATCTGGTGCAAAAATTCCGATCGAGTTTGATTCGCACTACAAATTAGTGGATTGTCCACATTACGCTACTTTTAGGAGTTATGTTGCGTTCCTTGCACGTAGCAAAGTCAGTATACTGATTGATGATTGGAGAGAAGTGGATGGTAATGTCAAAGACAGCATATGGACAGACGTTAAGGTATTTCATACTATAATTTTCATATATTTGATATCACTACCTATAGTTTCTAATTTATACTTATATATTGATTTAATGTAGTTGAATTTTGAGTTTACCGATGACTCAAAATTGAAAAGAAAGTGGATAACTTATGTCGGTGTTTGTTGGAGGGGATTTAAGTTACAGCTCACGGCTGACTACATTACGAAGCCTAAGAGCGGTCTTCAACCTCCATGGATTCGGTATAGTTTTTTATCGAAGAAGGTGTGGCACAAGTTTGCGAAGAAACGCCGTTCTGAGGAATTCAAGGTTAGTACTAGTCTTATGTAACCTATAATGTTATGCTAATAAGTTATAGATACTAATCGTACACATTTTTCACTATGTTAATAACAGTCTAAAAGCGAAGTAGGAATTCAGAACAAGGCGAAAAACATGTACCCCCATAGATTATCTCGTGGGGGTTACAGGAAACTTGAGAAGAGGATCCTGCAGGAAAAACTACAAGAAGGAGGAGATGGTGACATTCCATCTCCACCTTCAAGACATGAGAAATGGAAGAGGGCTCGATTAAGACCTAATGGAGAGTACACCTCTGAGGCTTCAAGAGTAGTTGCTGAGAAAATTGTAAGTATATGTTTTGTTTAAATGCGTTTGCTTATGTAAATTGCTCATGAGTTGTTATTTAAATGTGTTTGCTTATGTAAGGTGTTCATGTTGTGTAGGATAACTTGGTTGTGGTGGCCCGTGTAGGCACATTTGTTCCGGAAGCACGACATGACATATTAGTCAAAGCTATCGGAACAGCTGAGCATGGAGGCCGTGTCCGTGGTGTTGGAGATGGTGTCGGCTTGAGGTCATACTTTGGATATCAAAGAAGAAGCACCGAAACCGCTGAATTTCTTGCTCAACGAAAAATGATTGATAATGTTGAGAAGCAATTGGCGGAGCAAAGGAGGCTTTTTGAGGAGGAGAGGGAAAAAAGGGAGAAAGAAGTGGAAAGGTTACAAGAGATGTATTTGGTATGTGTCGTAAATCGCGCTTATTTTTGTATGATATATATTATATGTTCTAATTGAATATATTGTGCTTATTTTTGTTTTATGTTCTAATTGAATGTTATGATGTAGAGATTAAGTGAAAGTCTCGAACAACAAACTAATGAAGATCGTCGTTGCGTTGGTGATGATCAAACTCCAAGTAGAAGTGTCATAAATCACGCTTCTACAAAAGGGAGTAATTGTACAGCCCCTCCCCCACCTGTAGATAACCGCAATGGGACATTGGACCCTAGTCCAAATGAAATAATAAGTTTATACTTGTCCATTTCAACAACAGACCTTGCGCAAGCTCTCCCGCTAGAACATTGACCAAAATTGGATTTAGTGTATTACACTCCTGAAGATGTGAGGGATTTTCTCACAGGATATAAGTGGCTTGCCATATCTATTTTGCAAGTTTGGTGCACGTAAGTATATAGTCGAATATACATGTCATTATAGAACATTATAATTTTTTGTATTTTCTCCCTTAATTTATTTATTTTCTTTGACCATTTAGGTACATTCACCGTGTTTGTATAAAATTGAATAAATCAAGTACCTATGGAATCTTGGACCCAAGTTTTATTGCTTGGGCATATAATGAAAAAAATATCAGAGAAAACTTCTTGAAAAGCCGGCTAAATGACGGAGGAAAAGAATATTACCTTGCACCATTCCTATGTAGGTTAGTATTGTTGTAATTTATTTCTATATTCTATATTTAGTTTTGTTTTAGTAACAACTAATAATATATATATATATATATATATATATATATATATATATATATATATATATATATATTCTCGTGTTCATTTAGTGGTCATTGGCAATTGATCGTAATATCGTTTAGGACAAATACGATGACATTACTGTGTTCCTTGCACGATCCACTACACAAACCAATGAAAGATCTTGTATTAACGTAAGTGTCTTTGTTTAATATCATTTTCTTTGGCATTAATTGTAATTAGTTTATCATGTAATATGTTTAATTCAATTTTTAATGTGCAGTATTGTGGAGCAAGTTAATATATTGAGGAATGTTAGAAAAAAACCCACATACCTTGCTCCTAAAGTAAGTGACCCGATTACCTGTTTATTTCATTTACATTCATGCATGTGTGGTTGTATTCATGTTTTTATATTCATGTAATTTGTAGACGAAGAAACAACGCGGGAGTTACGAGTGTGGGTATTTTATCATGAAACATATGTTAAACATCGTCCTTGCCGACACTGTTGATTCATGGGATACGGTAATATATGCCATAAAATGTTTACATATATTAATATATAAGTTGACTATTGAATTATTATCATGCATGATTTATCTTCAATTTTTTGCTCTTATGTAGATGTTTAACGACGAAACCACATTCCCCCTTGAGGACTTTGTGGATCTTCGTAAACGTTGGGCGTATATCCACAATGAGCTTAAGGGTTCTGCTCCTGCTGTATGATATATCAGCAACATTTTTTGATGCACATATTTTTTGCTTTTGATGCACATAATGTGAACAATAGTTTTGGCTTTTGATGCACATAAAGAAATCAATAATATTGGATTTTGATTTAAACAATGTTAGCAGTTTAATTCTCTGATTCATTTAGCTTTTGATGTAAATTTCTTTTGATGTAAATTCTCTGATTCATTTATAAGGATAAAATATAGGAAGAATTGTGTTTGATGCACATATTGTGTTTGCATGTAAACAGAAGTTGTTTTGACAGGATAAATTATGGGAATAATTTGATACGCAGATACATTTTATTTTTAAAACAGTCTATTTTTGGCAGCGGTTATAAACCTATCCGTAGTTGTATGTCAAACGCTAATATAAATAAAAAATGTTGTTGCTGAGAATCGAACCAGATATCAGTTTAGTATATCACAACGGTTGACTAAACTAACCGTCGTGAAATGGTGCATGCAAACTGGAATACAACAACGGTTCCCGGACCGTCATTGTACGTACCTCATATACAACAACACTCTACATAACAACGCCTTCGCCCCCGTCATTATATGTCATTTCCAAACGTTGTTAAATGGGTTTTTCATAGTAGTGTTATATAGAGAGAAAGGAAAAGAATAATTGGGAATACTTTCATCAAAAAGGTGGATAAACTTTATACTTGATTGGACACATCAAGAAAGCACCTTTCTGCAAGAGGAATTATCCGTTGAAGCTCAGACAAATAAGAGGAGATTTTTCCTTAAGTCTTCGCGTGAGCAAAAGGTCTCTGAGTCTGTCAGAGTTTCCTCGATTGAAGAGAACCCAGGTTCTGATCCTTCATAAGTTGACTTTCTTCAGACTTCACTCTTCAGAGGCTGATCTCTTCAGAGTCTGCTTCTTGGTTTCTGATGCTTCAGAGTCTGCTTCTTGGCTTCAAATGCTTCAAAGTCTGGATCACCAGAGGCTAACTTTTTTCAGAGTTGACTTCTTCAGAATCTGGATCTTCCATTAGAGCCAAAGTCTTTAAAAGTGATCCCCAAAGCTAGAGTCTGAACTCCAGATTCAGAATCCTCAAGCATCTTTTCATCTGGTCTTAGTTTTATAATCCCGCATTCTTGAACAAATGTTAGAATACCCAATTGTTCTTTAAATACTTTGTTATAATCAAAATCCAAGGGATATGGTATCAACCAATTTTGTTCCAACAGCTTCCTCGGCGCAAAGGTAACTAAACATTTCGTGCTTGAGGAATTTTGTGGTGATATAGGGCTCGTTTGGCTTTTTTTAAATGATCTTTATAGTGTTACATAATTTTATGTAAAAAAAATTTACAAAAAAAACTTCTCATAAAAGTTTCAAATGAAAATTTAGTTTAAAAATGTTATTTTAGATATTTCATCATTTTATTGAAACTTTTTTTGGATATTAAAAATTCGAAAAATCACTTAATTTTGAAGTTATTTCAAATAGCTTTTCATAAAAATCATTTTTGAGATACAACTTTTTTTTAAAATCGTGATTTCGACTATGTTTTGATCTTCAATAATGTATGCTTATGTTATACGATGTCAAAATTAGTCTTTCAATTTAAAGAAAAAAACGAATATTAAAAAAACATGTAATATTTTGGAAAACTATTTTATAACATTCTTTTTAAAAATACAAAGAAAAATCCTTTTTATATATTTAAAACAAACAGGCCGATATTTTTATCAGGCCCAAGAGGTGACCGCCAACCTAATGGTGAGAAAGGTCGGCAAATGGGTGAGAGGCAAGTTATCGAGCGAAGATGCCGCTCGACCAGGAAACCACCCAAAATGGACCATAAAGTCGCTCGAGTCTTACTAACGGCCCACACGATTAAACTTAGTCCACACGAACTCTTTCCACTCGTCTAGTAGATGTGGAAGATAACGTGTCCTATTATAATAGACTAGAAGAATAGGTCAAAAGAGGAATAACTCCTTCCTCCCCGTGATATAGTAGTGGGGGAAGTAACTTCCCTTAACCCCAGGCCCATGATCCTCTATTAATACCTCATCCATAAGAGGGGGGAGGAAAAATCATAACTTAATATAAGTATACATGCATAATACATAGCCTCTCACATCACGTGAGTTGACCTCTCTCATGACTATAAACATCAACAAATAATGTCTCTCGTCGTTGTTGGCAAGTGCTAACAACCCTGATTTACCAAGGCCTCTGAGTATTCTCTACCCGTGTAAAGATATCACACACACTTGTACCTTTTGATAAGTACAAACACCTTTCATTTCATGCAACCTCTTGAGATGCATCTAATGGTTCTTCACACTACACGATGGAAAAATTGCGGACAATTATAAATGTGTCCTCTATAAAGTCACATATAGATACTTTTTACTCATATGTAAAAAGTTTCACCTCATTCATACCCTGAGTTGGATGTTAATGGGCTAACTTTTTATATATAATCCCTCTATTACTAGAGAACCATAACTAATGCATCGAAAGCTTCATAGTTGTGGTCGTCATCAAATAAAATATTTTTTATACCATTTAAAAGATGATAAAAATAATTACAACTCTATCTATTGTTTATAAAAAGATCAAAATTTAATATCTATCATAATAAAATATATGTTATAGGATTACGACATAGTGTGGCATTTGTTTTTTTCTTTAACTAATTTAAGTGAAAATATCACAAATTATAAATATTATTTTGAGATTAAACTTATATTATATTATAAAAAGTTATAAATATTAATTATGAATAGAATATAGATAAATAAGTCATTTTAATTGTCATTTTATTGTTTAAAGTTAACTATTTAGTTAAATTAAAATTTCGAAATCTCTTATTTAACAAACTCTCCTCAACTTTTCTATTCAATTCTTACAAATGATATTCTCCTATCTTCATATATGCAAAGTGCATCAATATACGATGCATCATTAGTTAATTTCGAGTTGTTCTTTGGTTTTAGTTGAGTCAAGTTCAAGTAGAGAATAATGTTTGTAACAATCTCAAATCGATATTCGAACTGATACAACTCTTATCGAGTCGAACCGAACTATATTAACTTCGATTCACCTTGACTTATTGAAGCAATCAAAGATGCAACCAAACACTCCCTAGACGACATATATCTATGTCAGTTTTATCTGACAGTGTAAGAAGACAGCACAGAAGAGAGAGACTGAATGACACTAGTATAGCTTTGGAGCGGACAAGTGAATGCTGAATAAGACTATCACGTACATTTTCCTTATGCAATAAATTGTAGTATTTCATGTTCCTAACTTCCATGTGAGACTATGGTCCCTACCCTCTCTCCTTGGCAGACAAAATGTAAACAATTCTAAGCCCAAATCACAATCACTGCCAGTTACGTCTATTTTAAGACCCTTCGAGTTCTTCATTGATAATGCTACATTGTAATTTTCTTGATATGATAATAGACACTTATATGGATTCATAGACAAACATGTAGAATTATGTGACCGCTCTGGCCATTACTCCAGCAAAGAATGGGTTTCTAAATTTGTTTTTGCTTTAATAAAACATTACATTGTCGTGTTTAGCAAAATAAAAATTAGTTTATTTTGGTTAATGGAAAATGAAGAAAATAATTACAAATAAGTGATTAGTTATGTGCATAGGTTATAACTTTTTATTTTTAAGTTTAAATTCTATAAAGATCGGAGTTTGAATTGCCCAACGAATATAAATAATTTGTTGATGACTAATACGTAAGTGATTTGGTAGGGACCTTTCTAGTTTATAAGAAAGGAGTGAATTGTGAAGTTATAACAAATTTCATTGACGATCTTGTATCCTTTTGTGTCGGTTTGGTGGTGGCCGAATTCAAGTTACTCTGACTAATGTAAGTGTGAGATTTTTGTCTTAGAATAATGTATTTGACAATATGATATTTATTATATTTTTATTGTCTTATAAGATAAATATTTACATATTGTGAGTCGGTTTAAATTTTTTCCGTGAGACATTTAAATATTGTGAAACAGTAGATCTGATGGCCAAAATTCTTCCTGTGAAACATTTAAGTTCTTCGTTCTACGTCGGCTTAATCCAAGATAATAAGTATTTTTTGATGTCTGAGGCTTTCTAACTCTAATGAGCTCTAGGACTGTCTTTGTGGTCATGTAAGGCAAGTTACCGCATCAAACCTAAATATTTTTATGTTTAATTGTGATTAAATAGAACTTCAAAAAAAATATTATCACGATTAAATCGCAATTTAATAAAGTCTCTATTTATTTAGTCATAATTAAACTACGACTAACTTATACATAATTTCCCAAAACTTGTGAGAGACTCAAATCGACTTATATAAACAAAGAAGCATACATAGAGTTTGATGGAGACTAACAAAATTGTTTGTCTGACATGAACTCCTTGCTTCGTTGGCCATGGTATCTATAAATGTGTAGCAAATGAAAGTTCGGTCTCCTTGTTTAGGACCACTAGCGGTTCCTCATTAACCCCACCACCATGATACATTCCTTTCATGCTAGCTTTCTTTATCTTCACATTAATTTGTTCTTTTTTCTTCATACCCCATTTTCACAAACTAAACTCATTTCTTTACCTTTTCTAGTCATTTACTAGTACAAACTACAAACCCCATCTTAAAGTAAAAAACTAAAACGAGCATATGATTTTTTTTTTCAGCTATACTGAACGTGGGGCAGATCTTAGAGAATCAGTTTTGTGGTGGTTGTTTGGTATGCTTTACAATGAGAATGATATTGATATGTAACATACAAAATGTAATTCTCAAACTATTGATTTTTACATGATGGATTCATATAACTGCCTACCTAATAATAATATTGTGGTGGTTGAAAAATAATAATAACCTAAGTTACTATATGTATGTGCATTCTATAAAAGATACTTGTTGTTTTTGTCTAGTGGACTATAGTAGAAAATTGATGAAATTTTTCAACCAGAAATTGTTGCTGAAATTGGGAGGTCCATGCCAGAAAAAGTAGTGTATGAAAGTAACTCTTTTTAATTGTTTTCTACGTACATGGCAAAATATTACCGTTACCTCTTACCAACTACTACACTCAAATTTATTTCTGGCGTGTCCCTGATTTTTTGATATTTTTATTATATATTTTTTAAAGAGTGGTAGAAATAAGTCACATACATAGTTGATGATATAGAAAACAAATTCACACTAAGAACAGATTTAATAATGCAACCTATAACGGGTGGCTTTAGTGAATGACGAGGTGATAAGAAAGTTAACGATTTTTGGGATTTAAGGGCATGTAAATGAGTTTGTGCACTTAGACAAAGTTAATTAAATTAGAAAAGGAGGTCAATGGACTCTCTTTTTTAAGTAGTTAATAATAGACGTTTTTTATTTTGGCTTGTAAATATTAAATTTAAGTGTGAGTGGTTAAATTTCACATCGATTAAAATAGAAAAAAATGTTAGATATATAAGATAAATGACTCATACACTCAGTATTTTAAGATTTTGGATAGATATGTGGCGTTGAGGTCTTTTATATCCTGAACATTTAGTCCATTAATACTTTCAGCGCTTCTGCGGACTCCTCAACAATTGGTATAAGATGCTCTGGTGTAAAATTCAAAGTAACAAGGTTTCACTGGATGAGTAATTTCAGATAATGGCAAATAAAGGTTAAGAATTTGTTGGCTTAGCAAAGTTTACAGAATGAGCTATGTGAAACGGAACAGAACGACATGGAGGATACCGACTGGGAAGAGATGAAGGAGAAGACTGCAAGATTGATTCGACTATGTGTTTCAGACGAGGTGATGTATCATATCCTAGACATAACGACACCAAAAGAGGTTTGGGACAAATTGGAGAGTCAGTATATGTCAAAGAAATTGATGAACAAATTGTTCGTGAAGCAATGACTATACAATCTAAAGATGCATGAATGATCCAATTTGCAACAACATGTCAATATCTTCAACAGTATAATCACGTATCTGGTGAGGTTTGGGGTGAATATAAATGACAAAAATAAGGAGATTATCTTGTTGTGCTCGTTACCAAGTTCTTGTGATCACTTGGTTATTACTCTTACCTTCCGGAAAGACATTATCAGTCTTGATGTGATTATTGTTACACTTTTGTCTCATTATCAAATGAGACAAAGTGTAAAGGAAGGAACTCAAGGTGATGGTATGTATGTGAAAAGGGGTCAAGATCGTGGGTAGAATAAGGCTAATTGAGATTTTGGAAATAAGAGGTATAAATCTAAGAATCAGAAAGAAGCTGGCTATTATAGTTGCAAACTGATTGGACATTAGAAGAGGGATTGTCCAAACCGAAAGCACGGGTCATCCAGTTTTGCAAATATGGTTCAAACTGGTGATCTGGGAAGTGGAGCAAATATATTGTGTATTTAATTTAGTAAGTGAATAGATGTGTGGATTCTTGATTCTGGTTGTTCTTACCACATATTGCCGCATCGAGAATGGTTCACTACATCCAGGTCAGATGATTTTGGATTTGTTTATTTGGGTGATGATAAAATGTGTACTATCACTAGAATGGGACAAATTAAAATTTTTATGGACGATGGTGGCGTGGAAACATTGAACGATGTCAAATATATTTCTGAATTGAGGAAGAACTTGATTTCCTTAAGTACTATACATGCAAATGGTTTCTTCTATAAGTATGATAGAGATACAGAAAATATGAAGGTTAACAATGGTGCATTGACTGTGATGAGAGAAAGGGTGCATTGATTATATTAGGGAACATTATTGTATGTGATGTTACATCCGTTGAGTCTGATAATGATGTAACCAGACTCTGGCATATGCATATAGGTCATCTCAGTGAGTGTGGGATGATGGAACTTCATAAGAGAAATATATTGAAAGGTGTTCATAGTTGCAAGACGGATTTGTGCATGTATTTTGTACTTAGGAAAAAATGGCGTGTTTGGTTCAAGACCGAAAAGCACAAAACAGCGGGAATTTTAAACTATGTGCATTCAAATGTGTGGGGGCCTACCAAAAAAGTTCCCACATGTGGTTCCAAGTATTTTGTGACTTTCACATATGATTTTTCTTGCAAGGTTTGGTGTATTTCTTAAAACATAAATCTGAAGTCTTTACCAAATTCAAGTTGTGGAAAGCAGAGGTAGAGATCCAAACGAGCAGAAAAAATCAAGTATTTACAGTAAGATAATGGGACAGTGTACACTGATTTAAATTTCAAGAAATTATTTGAAGAACATGGTATTCAAAGATATTTCTCAGTTTATAAGGCACCACAACAAAATGGTATTTAAAATGGTATGACATATAGAATGATTGGGTCTCTAATTGAAAGAGCAAGATGCCTCTGATAAATTTAATAGAATCGAATAGATACAAATTATAACATATTGTTATATTAAAGAATAATCAATAATGATAAGAATGGTGTACCTTGTAGGATTTGAGAGATGACTGTCGGAAGAGTGAGTATAAGAGAATTACTACCCTCATTGCCATTTAGGGGTTTCAGAGTATGTTAATTGTCTAATGGGGAGACACTTAAATAGCTAAACGGCTGAGGGCAGGAACCTCTCATTAGGCTTAACTGAATGGTTCAACCCATCACGGTCCATTCAGACACAAAATTCAATCAAACAATTCATTTATTTTGTGTTTAATAATAATAGACCATAATATAATTAATTATGTCAATCCATATTTGATTAGTTAAAATAATTAATCTAAAAATCTCCCACTGGATGGCAAAAATTAGTTATTAAAATATTAATTTAATATTACAATATCAATAATGGTCAAAACACTAATCAATAAAAAAGAAGTAAATTTCAACGCTGCAGAAATTGTATTCGATAGAGAGGACAAATCATACATGTTAAAACTCACAACTTTATATAAATAATGATGACTTTAGAGTAACATATTTAACTTCAGAGTAATGTGTTATAAAGAATGGCCCAAGCATATGAAAATGTTATTGATAAACTCCGACTAACCCAAAGTATCATAAGACTTACTCAGGTGTATAAGTCTATGGTTAGTGATTATACTAATGAGTTTTAAATTATAGGTCATAGAATATCCACATAGGTCTAAGAATAGTAATTACATATAAGGATACCCTATTACGAGATTAATTACATTTAATCATAAGTACCTTCATAACACAATATCATACTCGATAGGAGTATTGATATTTACTTGTACTTTCATATTATGACCTGACAAATGTGGACTATTAAAGATAGAATAACACAATATTATTGCAAAGAATTATTGTGTCTTTTCAATATCGACCTAAACATCAAATTATGATGTTTCTTGAGATTAAGAAAATAATATATATCTCAGTATAACAGAATAAGACTTCTTAAAATTATTTCATATTTTGAAGTCCTTTTAGAATATGTCATATTTACAGTGCGCGCAAGAATATATGACACTATGAGAATAATAATCTAATTTTTTCTTCAGATTATATGATTATGTACACATGCACTCCCACTGATCCAATAGGATTAAGATTTATCAGAGTCCACTAATATTAAATACACTGATTGAACAATAGGATACTATTTAAAGCAAAACTATATAAAGAAGTGGTTGTATAATATAACATCATTTTCAGCCACATATTTTGCACGTAAATGGAATATATCATTATTTAGATAATTTCACATGAAAGAATATGATGGTCATATAAAAAATTTACCATCAAGTGAGTGAGATCAAACTCATAATATATGATTATGTATAACATCTTAATAACTCACTCAAAACTCAAATGTTACAAATATAACTACACACATTTGAGAAACATATTATGTTATACACAGCGGAAAAATATGAGACTTAATTTTGACTATTATTGAGGATATATCACAAGTAATAATAAAGTTTATTACTAACAAAGAATATAATATACTCAACATAAGTCTCTATAAAGTAATAATTAAATAATATATGTTTCTCAATTTCTAATTGACATGTTAAATTCTCCCACTTGATAGAGAATACTAGTTGAACTAAGATTAAGAGTTATGAAACATATTTAAACAAATATTCAACGATTTTCTCTATCACACGATGATCATGCCAAATAACGTCACACCAATAGGGTATGTCCATCACTTACATAATTCAGAGAGAATTGAAATTCATTATAATAAAAAAAATTGAAAATAAATTATTGAATTTCATAAAATATTATATGTCTTTAAAAAATAATTTAATTTATTTATTGTTATCTTAAATAATGATATCAACAATATTTAATAAGAAATATATAATGTACAAATATTATGTGACAAAAAATTCAATACCGATAGGGTACTCGAATCATAATTTACATAATTTTAAATCACAAGTACATTATACAAAATAAATTATATTAATAATAATATACCGATGGGGTATAACTATTATCAATATAATATTTTTTATAATTACAACAAATTTAATTATTTTACTATCCAAAAATTTGTACAACTGTATCTACTATATGCAAGTTACAATCATACAAATTAAGAATGATTATATTTTATTCAAAATAGGAAAATTTATATAATTATATCCACGATATGTGAGATTACAATTATACAAATTGATAGTGATTACTTAATTATCCAAAGTAAAACTCTCAAATAATAAGATTTCTAATATATACTCATAAAAACTAGACTTTTATAGAAATCAATTTATAAAAAATAAATAGAGAGTTTTGATTTCGGAATATTCTGAAAAGTAATATTTTTATATAAATGCACATTTTATAATTTTAAAGAGTAGATAATATTAGAAACAAATTTCCCTTTATACGCACTTATATAATAAGTCACAAGCGATTCAAAAATAAATAATCAAATTATGACTGACCTTAAAGAGTTTGACTTGCATCCTTTTGTAGAGTCTTTAAGTCTTTGATGACTTGTTGAGTATTGCATTGTCATCTCAAAAACTCATAAATCAACAATAAAACGTTATATCATATTATAAACTCTAACTATAAATCAACATAATTCAAGGATAATATAATTTAACTTTTCTAAAGAATAGCTCAAAATCATTATATATGGAAATTTTGGATAAGTATGAAATTTAAATTAAATCAATCACTTAAAAGCATATTATATTAAGATATTGAAGCATATCATAATATTAAGGAATACCGAAACAAATTGAATATTTAATTCTATTTATTTGATATCAGTATAATAGAGAAAGAGCATTTTAATTTTAATATTATGAGAAAAACAGGTCGGGAAAATAGGCTATTTATTTGAATTATATAACAAAGTTTTGGATATCACACGTACCTTACCACATGTATCATTTAATATTATTATGTATAATTCTCAAATATTTTAATACCAAAATTCAATATATATATATATATATATATATATATATATATATATATATATATATATATATATATATATATATATATATATATAATAACACAGTTACATATATAAGGTTTTCACAAAATTTTAATTTTATTGGTAAAAGCCATACATTTAGGCTTTTGATATTAATTTTGCTAAATTTTGTTGTAATGTCAACATTAAAAGGCTTATGTAGGAGATTCAACAATAGATAATTATAAAATTAACTATGAGTCAAAATAATAAGAGTAATAATTAACCAATATATGATAAAATATTATAAAAGTATTTATTAGAACTAGAAATACTCCTGATTCAATATCATCTACTAAGAATCCCAATTCTTTAGCAAAAATCGTTCAATTTCAGTAACGGTAGTAAGATCCAAATCCAATGCCACCAAATTTGAATAATCTCTGAAATACACTACTTGCATATACTATTTCAAATCATAATGAAAATTGAATTTTGATACAATAAACAATTTAGTTATCAATTTAGCAAACATGTGATACGAAAAGTGACGGAAACTTAAGTAAGAAACATGTAATCGGATAAATTCACAAAACCTAATACATAAACCCTAGAATTGGAAGCATTCAAACAGAAGAAAAAAAAACGTATTCAAAAATGCAAAATCATAGAAGAAAAGATGGATCAAGCAAAGAAGAGTGATACCAAAATTTTCAACTTATTAAATTGGCTTTGAATTTTCAATATAAGTTACTGATTAATCATATAATATAATTTATTCACGTAGATTGTCCATGTAAATGATAATAACTTATGCTTGCAACAAGTGATTTGATTGAATAGGATTACATATAAGATTAACCGAAACAATTACATAGACACGTTAATTACAATGATTGAAACAACCGCTAACAATAACTATAAAATGTATTTAACCATGCTCTGATACTAATTGATAAATTTAATAGAATCGAATAGATACAAGTTATAGCATATTGTTATATTAAAGAATAATCAATAATGATAAGAACGGTGTACCTTGTAGGATTTGAGAGACGGCTGTCGGAAGAGTAAGTATGAGAGAATTACTACCCTCATTGCAGTTTAGGGTTTTTAGAGTATGTTAATTGTCTAATGAGGAGACACTTAAATAGCTAAACGGCTGAGGGCAGAAACCTCTCATTGGGCTTAACTGAATGACCCAACCCATCACGGTCCATTCAGACACAAAACTCAATCAAACAATTCATTTATTTAGTGTTTAATAACAATAGACCATAATATAATTAATTAATAATTAATTATGTCAATCTATATTTGATTAATTAAAATAATTAATCTAATAGTCTCTTGTTGAATGTTTGACTATCAAAAAGTTTTTGGGTAGAAGCATTTAACACGGCATGTTATCTTATCAATAGGTCACCACAGGCTTTTGGAGAGGAAGGATGCATAGGAGGTATGGACGGTTAATCTTATTGATCTTGACAACCTAAGGAATTTTGGGTGTCCAACTTATATTCATATATCTAGTGAAGATCCATCCAAAGTTGAAGAAGTGTGTCTTCATCGATAACATAAAAAGAAAAAAGATGTGAAGGGTTTCAAGCTATGGGATTAGATTAAGATGATAATTAGTATATATGTTATTTTTTATGAGTAGTTAATATTGAAGCAACCAATTCCAGCATATGTGTCAACATTTGAATGAGAAACTTCTAGCAAACAGGTGATTCATGTGGATGTTGATCTGCCACTAATGAACAATATACAAGTAGTGCCTAAACTACAAGAGGAACCAAGCGTTAACACTGAAATCAACTACGGATTTGAGGTTTCAAATGGAGTAAAGGATTATGTTCTTGTACATGACAGAAAAATCGTTCAACCAGGCCACTAGAAGGATATGGATATGAATACTTGGCAACCTATGCACTCCTTACTAGTTCTGGAGACCCTTCCACTTTTTGAGAGGCTATAGTTATCCTGGAGAAAGATAAGCGGATGGGTGGAATGATGGAGGGGATGGAGTCCTTAAAGAAAAATCAAATATGGGAACATGTTCAACTTGCTAATGGGAAAAGGGTAACTGGTTGTAAGTATGTCAAACATACTTCTATCAGGGTTATGTTAGCCTTGGTAGCCAAACAAGACTTGCATTTATAGTAGATGAATGTGAAGATAACATTTATTCATGGTAGTCTAGATGAGGAAATTTGCAAGCGGCCAGAGGGTTCATGGACACTGGACATGGAAGACTAGTTTGTAAATTGAAAAGGTCTTTATATGGTTCTAAGTAGACTCCAAGTTAATGGTACAAGCGCTTTGATTCATATATTCTTGAGATTGGCTACATAAGGTATGAGTATAATTGTGTTTATGTTAGGAGTCTTGATGATGGCTATTTTATTTCCCTATTATTGTATGTTGATAATAATTTGATTATTTATAATCATTTACATGATGTAAATCAACTGAAAATCGTGTTGGGAAAGAAGTTTGACACTTAGGTGATGCTAAGAAGAGTCTTAGTATGGAAATTCACATGGATATAGTTCTAGAAAATTATGTCTCTCTCAAAAAAACTAAGTTGAAAAGGTGCTTCACAAGTTTGACATGAGTATTTCAGAGGCTATGAGTACTTCGTTGATGAAATACTTTAAACTCTCATTGGATCGAGGTTAAAAGACAGATGCAGAAGCTGAGTTATGTTAAAGGTTCCTTATGCCAATGTTGTTGGTTGTTTAATGTATGTTATAGTCTGCACTAGATCATATTTGGCATAAGTTGTAAGTAAATTTTGTAACTTTATGTCATAATTGGGAAAGCATCATTAAGAAGCAATCAAGTAGATTTTCAGATACTTAAAGGGTACAATGGAACATGGTATCATGTTGAGTAGTTATACTAGTCAAAAAGTACAAGTGTGCATGTTACACCTGCAAGAGTATGGGTACTCAGAGGCCTTAGTAGGTTTATTATATTGTATGGTGGTTAGAGCTTTCCCACGGTTGTAAGAAACCCTTTATGGTGGTTTTTATCGCGGTTTAGAGGACCTGCTCACGTGAGGTGAGAGGCTCTCTGTATTTATATGTTTCTTAAGTATAAGCGTGTAGATTAGGATCTCCCTTCACTCAGTCAATGGTCCACTTTTGAATACATATTTCCAAGGGGGTCGTGGGTCAGTTGTTGACCCTGACTTTTCTCTACCCCAGGAACGTCTTGTCCCATGTTTCACATGACTGGGCGAGAGGAAAGCATTAAGGCTGGGTTGTGCCTTCTTGAGGGATACATATGGTCGTCACCTTTCCTAGGGACTACTTATGGTTATCGCCTTCACCAGGTCTGTTACAAATATAAAACTATATATTTCCTCAAGCACTATGACCTTGATAGAGGACGACTGTGGTATGAGGGATTATCCCAAGGTCCTAAGTTTATCGATGATATGTGTGATATGCTAGCATATTAAGCTCCAAATTTTTTAAGAGAAATTATATTGTTTGGTCACACCCAAGGAAAATCTAAGTCCCTTGGACGAGAGTTTAAATAGCCTGGGTAATCTAAGTCCCTCAGAAGAAGTTATATGCAACATTGATAAAGAGACTATAAGCCCTTAAGGTGAGGCGTTAGACCTCTCGGTCGGGACTTCTACCAAGCCCTCAGGCAAGACTTCTGACTAAGTCTCTTAGGATATACTTCAGTCATGCCTCTTGGGCGAGATTTTTATGTTTGATCCCCCCGGAGGGAACTCTAAGTCCCTCTGGAGAGAGTTTAAGTGGCCCGTGCGATCACAGTATCTCAAGAGAAGTTGCATGCAGCCTGGACGAAGATAATTTAAGCCCTTCCTCTCAGGAAAGACTTCTATCATGCCCTCAGACAAGACTTGTGACTAAGTCTCTTATGTTATACTTCAGTTGAGCCTCTTGGGCGAGATAACTATGTTTGATCTTGCCTGAGGAAACTCTAAGTCCCTCATGCAAGATTTTAAATAGCCTAGGAGATCTAAGTCCCTCATGAAAAGTTGTATGCAGCGTGGGTGAAGAGATTATAAGTCTCTCAGAAGAGGCATTGGACCTCTCGGGCGGGAGTTTTATCAAGCCCTTAAACAAGACTTGTGACTAAGTCTTTTAGGTTAGACTTCATTTGTGCCTCTTGGTCAAGATTTCTATATTTAATCCCGCCCAAGGAAACTCTAAGTCCCTCGGGTAAGAGTTTAAATAACTTGGGAGATCTAAGTCCCTTAGGCGAATTTATATGCGACTTGGATGGAGAGATTATAAGCCCCTCAAGCGAGGCGTTGGACCTCTCGGGCGGGACTTCTATCAAGCCCTCAGACAAGACTTGTGACTAAGTCTCTTAGGCTAGACTTCAGTTGCACCTCTAAGGAGAGATTTTCATGTTTGATCCTGCTCGAGGAAACTCTAAGTCCCTCAGGGGAGAGTTTAAATACCCTGTTAGATCTAAGTCCCTCAAGTGAATTTATATGTAATCTGGATGAAGATATTATAAGCCCCTCAGTCGAGGCATTGGACCTTCTCCATGAAGTCCAACATATAAAATATTGCCTCATGGCGCAGAAAGGATCTTCCCTCATGAAGTCCTACATAAAAATATTGCCTCAAGGAGCGGCAAGGATCTTCGCCATGTAGTCCAACATACAAAATATTGCCTCTAGAGGTGGCAAAACCTTCGCCATTAGGTCAAGCATATAAAATATTGCCTCATAGTGCGGCAATGATCTTCGTCATGAAGTCCAGCGTAAAAAATATTTCCTCAAGGAGTGGCAAGGATTTTTTCCATGAAGTCCAGCATAAAAAAAATATTTCCTTAAGGGGCGGAAAAGATCTTCACCATGAAGTCCAACATCCAAAATACATAGATAAATGTTCATGTTGGTCATAAACGCTCAAGAGATTATTCACAGATACATAATCATGGTGTCTATTAGGAAATTACAAACAATTTAACTGCAATAATATTTAAGATGGAGATCCTTCTAGGTTCTGTACAAGAGCGGTCCTTCTAACTCCTACAACTTGTATGCCCCATGAAATATGCGATATGCCCCCTCCTAGTTGGGTTGTAGTTTTCCTTGATCTGCGGGTAGAACAACTTGCTTTAAGACCATGGTGTCTTCTTGCATCTCTCTTGGCTTGACTTTGGATTTATATCTCTTGGAAGTTTTATGATTGGAGGCTAATTCACGAACATGGGCGACTTCTATCAATTAATCGACCAAGTCTGTTGCACATTCTAATATGGATTTGTTTACTTGTTGATCAAAATGGGATCGTCGCCATGATGGCGTGTCAATTTCTACAAGAAGCATGGTGTCTGCTCCATATACCATGGCAAACAGAGTCTTCTTGGTGGTGGAGTATGGGATAGTGTGGTACAACCATAACATCTCGTAGACCAACTCTGCCCATAAGCCCTTAGCATCATCATGTTTCTTCTCTAGTCCCTTCAAAATTACCTTGTTTGCTGATTCATCTTGCCCATTGGCCTGAGGGTGTACTATAGACAGAAACTTCGTATACACTCCTAGATCTCGGAAAAAATATGTAACCATAGAGTTGGAGAACTGGGTTCTGTTGTCATAGACAACGGCTCTAAGAAGCCCAAACATGCACATAATTTTTTGGCAGTAGAAATAGTGAACTCTTTCCACCGTGATTTTAGCGATGGCTTCCTCTTCTATCCACTTTTTGAAGTAATCCACTCCTAATATAAAGAACTTAATTTGACTTGGATCCAGGGGAATCGGACCCAAAATGTCCACCCCTTACTGGTAGAATGGCCAAGGTGTTGTCATTGATGAAAATGTTCAGCTGGGGCATGGTGAAGGTCAGCATGCCTTTGGAACTTGTTGCACTTCTTGACGAAAGTGATGTTATTTTTCATCAAAGTAGGCCAATAACATCCCTCCCTTAATAGCTTGTGGGCGAGGGATTTTCTTCCAATGTGAATGTTGCAGGCTCCTTTGTGTACTTCTATAAGTATCAGGGAGGTTTCATGATCGCCTAGGCACCACAACATGGAAAAAGCTTTCCCCATCTTATAAAGTTTTCCCAAGAGGAGAGTGTACTTATCAGCCTGCTTTCAAATTCTCCTTGCTTCCCCCTTCGTCTAATGGAAGTTCATCCGCCTGCAGGAAACATTGTATGGACGAAATCCGGGTAGACTCAGGAACAACTTCCAGGGAGTATACCTCGTTCAACTCCATGTTGGGGGAGGCGAGACTATCCTAGATTACTATTTTGTTAAACCCTATTATATTCTAGGTGGAAAGCTTAGACAAAAGGTCTACTCTGAAGTTTTTCTCGTGGGGAACATGTTATATTTCAAAGGAAGTAAAGCGAGAGGATAGAGTTTGTGCCTTTTGCACATATTTTATCAACTTAGGCTCTTTTTCTAATATTGTCTAAAAACTTGGTTGGTGACTAATTGGAAGTCACTTTTGGCTTTTACTCAGGAGGCTCTCTGTAACACCCCAAATTTATTAGAATATTTATTTAATTTATTTAAATATAATATTTGTGAATTTTCGGTGAATTTTAGGGGTTTGTGTCGATGTCAGTATTTTGGTGGAGTTTTTGGTTATTTTAATTAATAGTAGTATATAATATGAATATATTAGTATTATTATTAGGTTAAAATAATATTAGAGGAATTAAGGGCAAGATGGACTTTTGAGGAGGATGAGGGTAAATTGGGGAAAGCCCATTTTGGAAGCCCAAGGGTTTAACAAAAAGGAGTTGGAAGGAATAGGATTCATTTTGTTAGATCGTGAAAATAAGGAGAAAGTGCAGAGCTCTGAGAAAAAAGGAAAAGGCGAGGATTCGTGAAGGTTTCCAAAGGCTCAATAGAGAAAAGCTCCAGATCGACAATCTAAGATGTGGGGAGTATTGCATTTCATTGTTTTCAATATAGGAAGTGATGTGTTTAAAGTGGATTTTTGAGGTTTTTGGGGTTTTTTGAAGGGTTTTTGAGTTATTGGTGATTTTAGGGGTATTTCTGAGGATCGATGATGGATTATTGAGGGTTGAATTGATTTGGGTAAAAGTAAGCCTTCGAGGCTAAACCTTTTGATGATATATGGGATCTTGTATGAGAAAGGGATTTATGGGGTTTATGGGAACCTTGAGGGTTTGTGAAGGTTTATGTGGTTTTGAGTTAGGATAGTGGAATTAATCGACCTAAATGTCGTAGGTTTTATGCCTTTGAGTGCCATGATGCTTTAGGAGTGTTTTGGAGATGTTTTGGGGAGAATTGAGGTTAAACCCGTAGGGATTTGGTGGACCGAAGTGCTACTGATGCGTAGGGGTGTTCGCGGGCCGGTTTGGTTCGGTTTTGAGTGAATCCGATACCCAAACCGATCAAAAATATATGGATTGGTTTGGATTGGATTTTCACTTTTTTTCTATAAAACCCAAACCGAACCAAACCGAGAAATAATGGGTTGGTTTGGGTTGGATTGATCGGATATATTAGAAACAAATATGTGAAAATATTTTTAAAATTTTTTAATTTACATCAACTAATTTTCTATAATAATATAGTTTTTTTTATGTATTTTCGTATTTTCATATGGATTGTGAATCTCACAAATATGTTTCCTTTTTCTTTCTTTTTAAAGTTGAATATCTTATACTAGTTTCCATTATAATGATATAAATTATATGAATTAATATGGTTGGTTTGGGTAGACGGGCTTGCGGGTAGAATTTTGAAAATCTGTTGCCCTAACCAATTAACATCGGGTTTCATTGGTTTGGTTCGGTTAATGCCCGAACTAAAAAAATGTCCGACCCAAACACCATGGTTTGGTTTGGATTCCGGTTTGGTTCGGATTTGCCCGAACCAATGAACACCCCTACTGATGCGTAGCAGCGATTGCAAAAATCGTTAGTTTGCAAGGCGAATGTTTGCCCAGGCTCGCAAAGCGAGCAATGCAGCGAATGCGCGATGAATGTGTGATGGTACTGAGATGACTCAGGGAAGTGACTTCTGGGGCTCGCAAGGAAAACGTCCCACCGAAGGGCTTCGCCTAGCGAATAGAGGCAGCGAGGAGAGGCAGAATGGGGAACTCTCTGGTTTTTGTATGGGAATGGGGATTCGCTGGCAGCTTCACAAAGCGAACGCCAACGCGAATAGGTTCACAAGGCGAACTCAGTAGCGAACCCTGTTGTTCGCGAAATGTTGTTTATGATTTCTGTGATGTTCTGATGTTTCGGTGCTGTAATTTTTCTGATGATTTACCATGATGTTATTGATGTTAATGATGATTATGACGTGATGATTTCGTGATGTTTTGACGTATATTTGATGACATGATTAACATGATATTTTGATGAATGATGATGCACATAATGATTTTATTGATGATGATGATTATTGACGTTGTGTATCATGCATTCATAGCATATTTTGATGATGATGTTAGGACTTCGGTCCAGTGATGATGAGGTTAGACTTCGGTCTATTGTGGCGTCCATCCCATTGTGTGGATGTGAAGTGGTTTATGACGTGCTCCGGTTCTTGTGTGGAACCGATCCTAATGAAGGGGATATTTGGAGGGTGATGGCCTAAGTGTCCATCGATTGTGATAATTGGTACCACGTGCATGAGTCTTGTTGTGCATTGCATTTATGTGGCATATTGTTGTGATTTATGATGTCGTGCTTTGATATTTTCCAGTGATGACTCTGATGATGCTGTATATGATGATGACGCCTTTTTTATGCATATCCTATTTTATATTGATTATAATGAATTATATTACTCACCCTGCCTGTTTGAATGTTGCCTCCACGTGGGTAACGTGCAGGTGATCAGGATTAGCTGTGGATGCTTCGAGGAACTTTTGAAGTATTATTTGCTTTTGGTCGATGTAGAGGGTCTTGCTCTGATAGTGTAACATCAGGTTGGGTCGTTGAGTCGAACCATGTTGAGTTTTATTTGGTTGTTATTTTGTTGTTACTTTGATGATTATGGTTTTGTTTCAAAAACCCTTTGGTGGGATTTTGTGGTTATGGTGGATCTGCTGCCCTTTGAGGCATTTTTGAGTTAATTTGAGGAAAACCCGTTGTTTACGGAGCAACTTTTGTTGATTTTTATTTTATTGAGAAATGTGCACCCTTTGAGGTGATGCTGATTTATTTAATGATTTTATGTTTAATCTGTTGCGATATTTGTGGGGTAGAAAAGGGTGTTACATTAGTGGTATCAGAGCAGGTCGGTCCGTCCGACCAGGTTTTTACGTGATGTCAGTCCCCTGTCGGTTGACAAGTGTGTATACACTATCGATGTTTTAGTTCTTCTAACCTTGTTGGTGGTGTGCAAGATGGCTGGAAGAAATGATCGTGTTATTGCTGATGCTTTGGAATCAGTTGCTAATGTGGTGGCCCAACTCAATCCGAATGGTGGAGTTCCAGATGAGTTTCGTGCTTTGGGGGAGTTCAAGAGGAACAATCCGCCAGAGTTTGAGGGTACTCATGATCCAGCAAGTGCACACAAGTGGTTGAAGGCGATTGAGAAGATCTTCTGAGGGATGTGATGTACTGACGCGCAACAAGTTCAGTTTGGAACTCATATGCTGTCAGAAGAGGCTGAGGATTGGTGGGATAACACCCGTCAGAGACTAGAAGATGTTGGCACTGTGATAACCTGGGCTGTGTTCAAGCAGGAATTTCTGGGAAAGTATTATCCAGAGGATGCTCGTGGTAAGAGAGAGGTGGAATTCCTTGAACTGAAGCAAGGAGACATGATTGTTGCAGAGTATGCTGCGAAGTTCAAGAAGCTGGTGAAGTTCTATCCTCACTACAACCGTGTTGATGCTGAGATATCCAAGTGCCTCAAGTTCGAGAATGGGCTGAGACCAGAGATTAAGCAGGGTAGTGGGTATCAACAGATCCGCAGGTATGCTAAGTTGGTGGACAAGAGCAGAATCTATGATGAGGATAGCCGAGCTCGATCTTCTCACTACAAGCAGTTGGGTGAGAATAAAGGGCAGTATAGGGGGAAATCTTATACGACTTCAGCTGACAAAGGGAAGCAGAAGGCTTCAGATGGGAAAAAGACAAGTAGAGGAGCAGCTCCCACTTCTAGGAAGTGTTATAGGTGTGGCGAGCAAGGTCATCGTGCTAATGTTTATACTAATAGTGTGATGAGGTGTTACAGGTGTGGCAAGAAGGGTCATAGAGCTACTGATTGCAAGGATGATGGTCCAACTTGTTTTAATTTTGGTGAGAAGGGTCACATCAGTACCAAGTGTCAGAAACCGAAGAAGACGGCTACTGCTGCTCAGACCAGTGGCAGAGTGTTTGCTTTGAGTGATGCAGAAGTGCCAGAGAAGGACAACCTGATTCGAGGTACTTGTTTTATTAATGATGTTGAGTTGGTTGCTATTATTGATACTGGTGCTACTCATTCTTTTGTTTTGCTTAAATGTGCTAATAAGTTAGGTTTGAAGTTGTCTGATATGAATGGTAGTATGCTAATAGAGATTCCTGCTAATGGTTCTGTTACTACTACTTTTGTGTGTTTGAGATGTCCTTTGACGATTTTTGGGAAGAGTTTTGTGATGGATTTGGTGGGTTTACCCTTGCACCAAATTGATGTAATCCTTGGAATGAACTGGTAGGAGTTCAACCATGTTTGCAACACCTCAAAATTTACCCTCTTACTTTTAGCACTAACTGGCTTATGTTTCATTTTATTCTTGCATTATCGTCTTTGCATATCATGGGTTCTTAGCATGGGATCAAGGCATCTAGACCATCTCAAGAGAAGAAGATGTTTTCCAGGGTTTCAGCAAAAGTTCATGTGCGTTATCCAAGACACCAAGAGGAGAGATAGTCTCAATGTCATCATTACTTGAGCCACAAAAGAGCCTTGGACCTCAAGGTATCTTATTGGTCCATCACCTCATCAGAAGATTGCAATTGGCAAGAGATTTCAAGTGAATCACATCCTCCTAGCCTGATTTCTAAAATTGGGGTTTTTGGGGTTCTTGAGTTTAACACCCCAATGGGCGAGATCTTTGAGTTTTTATCAACAACAAATGGCACATCTCATCATTTTTTGAGAGGATACACATCATACTCAGAGGAATTTGGATTTGGAGGATGTGTTGATTCCTCCTAGACTAGAGGCCCCAAAATTAGGGTTTGCCATAAAATCAGTTTATTTCTGGTTTTTTTGGAAAGACTTGATTTCATGGCATTCTACATGTCTTTAAGTGTCTAAGGTTGGAGAATTGCTCATCAATTTGGTTCAGAAGGATTCAATTGATCAGAAGATTGAAAATCAGGAGAATTGGGAATAAAGTCAACTGTGCAGTGGAAACGTCAACCCCTGACTTTTTGAGGTCAACATCATGATTTTCAAGTCAAATATGGTTCATATATGAGATTTTATCAAGAAATGTTCAAGGGTTCATAAAAAATCAAGAATTTGGAAAAGTTACTAAAATTGGAAAATTAGGTTTTTAGAAACTTACTATTTTTAGTAAGTTTTTAATCACTTTCTAAGCCATTTTTCACCATGTTCAAGGCCTCATTCAAAAATCTTTTCCACATGTTAGTTGTAGTTTAAAACTTTCCCTTCAAAATGGATACAAGAACCATGGCATTTGAGTTGTTATTGAGTGAGTTATGTTGCTCCAAAGTATGACATTTTCAACCTATGTTATCTCTAAAACTTAGAATTTTTCTAAGTTACTTTTGGCAGCTCCAAGGACATGGTTTCAAGGTAAATTTCCTCATATTTCCAAATTTTGTTTCAACTTGAGTCAAACATCAATTTTGCTCTCTATTATGCTAGCTTTCTAAAGAATCCAAGATTATCTCATTTGGTTTGGAATTCACCAACTTATAAAGGCTTAAAGATGGTGTTACCAAGTTGCTAAGTTATGTTTCTGACTTAGAATTTTTCATGGCATTATTGGCAGAATTGTGGACACATCTTCATGGCTTGTTTCCACAATGTTCTAAGCCTCAAATCATCTCATTTTCAACATGAATCTTGTTCTCCCTTCTCCCTATTTTTCATTGGATGTTTATTTATCTTAAGAGGATCCATATTCACCAAGTTCTACCCATGCAAAATTGAAACTTTTCAAGTGATTTAAAGCATGGTGTGGCATTATTATGTTGTTTTTCTTGGCACACTTGAATTTTTCCTTGCAACATGCTCAGCCTGACCTACAAATCACACGCATAATCTCATCAATTTGTGCCCAAGATGTCCAAACATTCCATAATGTGTAAGGCATGCATCATGTACTACCTTTACCATAAGAAGAAAAAATGAGAGTTGTACAAACTTTGCACAACACACCTGCCTCACGTGCCAACTATTCCCCATGACATTTTCATGATAATTGCCACTCAAAAACACTCCCTACACCCCTTCATCAGCACAACCCGTATGCTTTCACTTTGAGTTTTTTTTGCCAAAATTCAAAACAAACCACTTCACACATTATGGGCCTTCAAAAACTCTTCCAACCCATTGTATTTAAACTCAGCAAAGCCTAAAACATGGAGGCAAGGCGGCATTTGGTAAGTTCAGATAAAAAATTACACACACACTCTCATTCTTCCTCTCCTTCGAGTCTAGGTTTTGCTTCAACTTCTCTTCATTCTACTGCTCGATCCACACTTCTTTAAGCTCAGAGAAGAGTTCCAACTGGTTTTCTAGAAGCTTTGATCTTGTTTGAAGGACCAACGGAGTTCCTCCGTTCGGTAACTGTTCTTACTTCGAATCTTCCATAATCTACGTCCATTTTGTTTGTTTTTAGTTGTACTGAAGTCCTACAGAGATGTAGGCACTATTTGGTTTGCTTTTGGCCGTGTTTGAGTTGTTTCAAGTCTGAGCATGCTTTCTTGTAGCTTTCGTTTCATGTTGATTAAGTTGTTTAAAATGATTTTGGATGGTGGATTTGGAATCAGCATAAAAAACACTTGAGTTTGGTGTCCTTTTTTTTCCATTTTCGTGTTGTTTCATTTTCAAGTAGCTGGAGGTTCGCCTGAGAAGACGATCGGAGCCCTAGCTCCGGCGTCTGCGGCGACTAGCTGACTTGGAATGTTTGACTTGTTGACCGGCGTTTCTGATTGGTGGTCATTTGCTGAGGTGTCTTGGTATTTTAATGAAACGATGCGTTTTATGTATTTACCCTTGTTTTTTTATTTTTTCTGATAATTAGGGTTTGGGCTTAGTAGCTTCGCTACTCACACCCCCTTGATTTTGGGCCCATGCGCCTTTAAACATGAACCTTGTGATTGCTAATTGCTTTTGCACCTCCCTCTGCCATGTTCATTTTTCTTTATTTCTTTTCATTTCTCTTTTTGTTTTAATTGCTTAAAACCATTTTTAAAATCACCAAAAATACTTTTATGGTCAATTAATGTGTTGACCTATTTTTCATTATTTTTATTTTATTTTTCATTTCTTTTTAGTATTTTATTTTGAATTATTTTGTGGATATGTTTCCAATGATACCCTTCATCTAGGGTTAGGAATTTCCTTGACTTTTGTTCATCTTTTGAGACCAATTTCTTGGTCACTTTTAGGTCATCATATGAGGGTGTTTTGATGCTGGTTTGATGATGGTTTGAGTTGCTTTAGGTGACTTTCCATTTACCTTTTATGGACCCTCAATTCTTGCTCGATTATGTGCATATCTTGACTTGTGGACCACTTTTGAACATGTTCTTGAACTATTTCTATTCCAATCCTTTTTCACATGTTAATTGGGTGTTTAAACTTGCTTTGGATTATTTTTTAGGAATTTAATGGATCACTTTACTATTTTTTGGTTGAGGCCTACTTGTGGTTTGAATTTGATTGAAGCATGCTTGGATACTTGGCCTAGTTTGGATGATTTTGCTTACTTGTGATTGGATGATGATTGAGATGATTATTTTGTGTGATCATGTACTGTCTTAGCTTGTTTGTGGCTTTGGATTCATCCTCTTTTGTCCATTTTCCTATTTGTTCTTGAATTTCTAAGTTGACAAAGTTTTGACTTGTTTCCTTTGGTGTGCTTGACCTTATCTTGTGAGATGCTTCCTTGTTTGATCTAATCAATACTTGAGGACTTTTGTTTGATTTGAATGACATGTTTAAGGTTCTGATCCTCTTGATCTTGGGTCCATTGTGTGATTATATCTTGCTTCTTGTTTCACTTTATCATGTATTGCTTGCATAGATGTTTGAAGTGGATGTTTGCATAATTGTGGAGCATGTTTTGAATGTGATTCTTGTTGCTTCTTCTTGCTATTCATGGGTTGATGTTTGAATTGAGATACATGTTCACCTTGCTGCCCATTTTCTTTCATGCCTTGATTTCACTTTGTTTGATCACTTGAAGTTATGTTGTGCATGAGTTAATTGATGCTAATTGTTTGGGTGTTGTTAAGATGCATATTTGGTACTCTTGAGATCTTTTTCCAATACTTGAATTGGTTAACTTTGGCATGACTTAAGTTCTGACTTGGATTCATTTTCATCTTACCTTATTCATTTCGTCTTTGTGTGAGTCTTAATGATGCTTAGTTGTGCTTCTTATGCAAGTTTGCTTGCATCCTTTCTTGTTTGCTTTTACTTGCTTACTTGAGCTTTCTTGTGTGATCTTTTGAAGCATGATTAATGGTATGAATTGGATATGATGTGTATGATGTGCTTGCTGCCCCATCTTATTTCTCATCTTATACCTCCCTTTCTTCTTCATCTCTTTCACTCTTTCTCTTCCCTTGAGTCTCAAGACTTGTTTAAGTCTTGGATTCACTCCCTTAGAGCTACCTAGTCCAACTTAATTTCTGATTAAGCTTGGAGTAGGATTAGCATTAGGATTCCCTTTGCATGCTAACTTAGGTAGACGTTTCCCTTCAAACTCAACTATAGGGCCACCTTTGCATGACAACATTAGGAGCAATTAGTTTCCCCTTAGTGTTTTCTTTTCCCTTTGAGTCTTCTCTTCTCATCTCATAACACTTCTAAAACACTTAACAAAATATAAAGTATATTGCCCTCGAGTCTTAAGTATAGGAAATGAAGAACGAGGGGTCTCCCCTCCTCTTCTAGAGTGTTTAGCATACGTCCCATTTGGGGGCGACCATGCGATTCACTCGTTCCCGCATGGTAGAATTTAGTGCAATGTAAGTTACGAACTAACTTCAATCCACTTCTGTTTAAAAAAACACAAAAAACAAATTCAAACCTTTTTATCCTTCGGGATCGTTCAAGTTCAAATCATTTTCAGAAAATGGCACGTTACTTCTGTCTCGTCGCAAACAGGCATCGACCCTAACTGTCGGACGCGAATCTAACGTCGCTCATAAAAAAACACTAACCGACCTCGTTAGGTCGAACTACGACTGCTCTGATTTCCTCTTTCTCTTTCGATTGAGGATACGTAGGCACAAGACGGCGATGTCTTGGCGAGCAACCTCCCCCCTTAGTTCGTGTCCGAACTATGTTGACTCTGACTTTCCCATTGTACGAGGGAATACGTAGGCATAGGACGAGAAATGTCATATCGAGTCACTTCTTTTTCTTTTCTCCCTCGTTTCTTTGCTCTTTTCCGTTCCCGTTCCCGCAGCAGCGAAGCCCCAGATGACGACACCCTTTGATTGAGACAGCAAGCGTGGATCCCATCGAGTACGATGGACGTGTGGGGTGATAACACCTTCCCTTCACGTAACCGACTCCCTTACCCGTTTCTCTTGGTCGCGAGACCAATGCTCTTTCCCTTCCCTTAGGTTTACGCAGTGTTTCCTTTCCCTCTCTTGGGATAAATACACATTGCTAGCGACTCTGTTTTACGCGCCACTTTCGCGTTTGTACCATGGATGCGAATCCTCGGAAGCGACAGCTGGCGACTCTGCTGGGGACATTTGACCTCTTGCTGGTCCATCCCCTTTTGCGAGTCAATCCTAGCGCTTGTTTGTTTGTTTTCATTGGGTGTTTATTTGGTGTGCTTTGTTTTGTTGTATATTACTGTATTACTGTTTTACTGTTTTTACCACATTTATTGCATTGCATTTCATTATACTGTTTTGCTGCTGGATTTTCTGTTTGTAGGGTGGGTTGGATTCATGAAAGAAAAGCCCAATACCCAGGCTTGAGCATACACTTATGATTAGCGTGGAAAGTAGTGTGACTTGTGTGGCATTTGGCCAGACATAGCATACATGAAAACTCCACATCCATACGAGGTTTCCTTGGTAATATTCTATCCTGCTCATTTGGGGAAGACGATGGAATATAACCTGGAAAACTGTCGACTCTGGCGACCTTCTCCCGAGGACTCAACAACGCCTCTCCTCCCGACATGTGTTAATGGAAGACCAGAAATGGTAAACCCATTACACTTGTCGATCCGAGGACCCAATGCTGGGAACTTGCATAGGATGACCTTATTTTTTAGGGGAATCAGTTGAGGCCTCCTCGATTGATGATGATGCCAAACCAGAAATGGTGAACGTATCATCATTTCTCGACCTGAGAGCCCGTGATATTGAGGATCCTCGGCTTTCTAGTACCCACATGTGAGAAGGGATGGGTGTTTGCAGGTTTGCAGGTGACTTTGACCTTCAACCTACCTGGTTTTCTGGATCTATCATCAGTGTACTGTTATCATCCTGATATTCTGGCAGTTTGAATGGGTCGTTATTCTGGATTTCTGATATTTGGGGTCTTATTCAGTCAGCAGAACAACAGCAGTTTTTGAGCATCATGGATACCTTGATCCCATGTTTGCATGTGCATCATCATTTTGCATTCTAACATGTTTGTTCATTTGTAGGGTTGCATCCTAACTTTGATTTCGGTTGTCCGAAGACTGTCCATGATGAATACTAGCACTGGAGAGAGAAAGAACATCATCTCGTACAAGTTCCTGGAGCTTCATTTAGATGTTGTGCGCAAGATCTCGGCTATGGCAAAACCCGAGGTATTGGCAGACTTTAGAGGAGAATATGGGAGGATTCTAAAATTCGCCCGAGGTGTTACTAACTATGAATTCAGGGCTCTGCACACTCTGGTGAAGTTTTATGACCCTCACCTGCGGTGTTTTCTGTTTGCGAATTATCTTTTAGCTCTGACATTGGAAGAGTATGCTCTCATTTTGGATGTTTCTGTCAAACAAGAAGCTCCCTTCTATCCTTCTAAGGAATTTCCCGATCTGGAAAAGGTTTCTGCTGCTTTACGTTTGGATCAGTCTTTGTTGAAGAGAAATGTTGCTAGTAAAGGAGGTTATAAAGGCTTTCACACAGAGTTGTTGATCGAGCAGGCTGCTATTTGTGCTAAGGCTAAGTGTTGGTCGGTGTTCAATGCGATCCTGACTATGTGTGTTTATGGAACGGCGTTGTTCCCTAATGTGAAGGATTTTGTAGATGTGCACGCTGTCCGGATATTCACCACGAAGAATCCGGTACCTACCTTGCTTGGGGATTTGTACTATTCGATGCACTATAAGAATGAGAAGAGAAGAGGAGGACCTCTTTACTTATGTGCTCCAATTTTCTACAAGTGGTTTGCTGATCTCCTTCCCAAATTTGGAGCATTCGTAGACACCAGAGAAACATTGGATTGGTCAAGGAGATTGATGGGATTAAGAGATGACAACTTAATTTGGATCAATCGTGATTTGTTAGGCCAAGAGATCCTAATCAGTTGTGGAGGTTACCCAAACGTACCTCTAATAGGAAGGAAAGGGGGAATTAATTACAATCCTATTCTTGCTATTAGGCAATTTGGGTATGCTTTGAAAGAGCCGCCAAAGGACCAAGATGTTCAAGAGTCTCTATATGTGAGTGAGGAGGCCAGTTCGGAAATGTTAAAGGAAGTTGCAAATGCTTGGAGAGACCGCCACAAGAAGGGAAAGATTTTTTTTGGAAAGTGTAACAATAAAGCCTTCCCTGCATACGAGGACTGGATGCAGAGGAGAGTGGAGAATGTACTTCTACCGTTCTACAGAGAACCTCCATCTTACCCCCTGCTGATTGAATCTCCGACCATAATTGAGATAGAGAAATATAACAAACTGTGGGCTGAAAAAGAGAAGCTTCGAGAGGAGAACGGTGATCTGCAAACAGAAATCTACCAGTTGAAGCATGAGCGAGGCGAAGCTGTTCACGTTGCCAAGTTAAAAATAGGGCTGCTCGCCGAGAAAGAAAAGGAGTTGGCCGATGAAATCACAGCTAGACAGAAGGTAGGGCAAGCCTTAAAAGGTGTTAGCAGGGTTCTAAAGTCAAAGAAGGAAGACTTGGCCAAAGCTTCGCTAAGAATTCACAGGTTCAATGTTAATCGAAACACTGCAATCACAGCCAACAAGCAGAAGGAGGATAAGTATTTGGAGCAGATTGAGAGTCTGAAGTTGAAGCTCAGGAAGAAAGACGAGGAGATCTTATCAGAGACGTTCCAAAGACATGCAGTTGAGGAACGACTGAATGAGGCCATAGCAACCATAGAAGAGCTAAAGATACGAGCTGAAGTAAAGAGGCCTAGGGGTGAAGGCTCTAGCTTGGGCAGTGGTTCTCAAAGGGTGCAAGACCATGGTGGTTGAGGAGAACTCGCGCATTGATGATACTCCGTAGTTTGTTCTTTCTTTGTATTTTGGGGTCACCACCAGAATTGTTGGCTGGGATCTTTGCTTCTTTTGTTTCAGACTTATTATGTTATCTTGGGTTGTAATCTCTGACAGTGAGTTTCTCTGATTTATATATGAGCAGCAGTTTCATCCTATCTTGTCTTTAAACTGGAATCAAGGGGTGGATCGCCCTGCAAATATTCAAACATGTTCATTTGCATTTGCATAATCATAATCATATTTGCATAGCAGGTGCTCGTCCCGAGTTTTTCTAACCTTTATTTGGTTGCAGGCAGGATTGATAACCAGCCAATTCACCGGTATTATACTAGATCAAATCAGAGGAGAATTATGGAGCAAATGCAAGCAGGGATGTCCGCCATGCAAGCTCGCATGGCCCAGTTCATGGAATTGATGCAAGGTGTTGCCCAAGGGCAAGAGCAATTAAGGACTCTGGTCTAACCCTTAGTGGCAAGAGTGGACGAAAACGGGGTTCTTCATGGCGGAGTCCATAATGGCGTTGTTGATAATGGTGCTCAGGGAGGTCATGTGGGCGTAGAGATCCCCATTCCTGGTGTTGTGATCCCTCCGGGCGGAGGAGAGCAAGTTGTGATTCCCTCAGTTTTCGGAGGAGAAAATAGTGTTTGCGCTGTTCATAGCCGTCGTTATGATGACCAACAGGACGACATTTTTTCTATGCAAGGTGCTGATGCTACTCCTCAGGTGGATAATGATCAAAGGTTCAGACTGATTGAATAATAACTAAGGGGTGTTGTGAATCAAAATTCTGTGGGTATGGATCTGGAGGATTTGGGGCTGGTTCCCGGTGTTATAATTCCGCATAAATTTCAGGTGCCCATTTTTGAGAAATAAAATGGTACCACTTGTCCCAAGACGCATGCCAGGGCATATGCACGAAAGATGGCTGCGTATTCTAAAGATGAGAAATTGCTGATGCATTTCTTCCAAGACAGCCTGTCAGGGGCATTCTTGGAATGGTATATGCAATTAGAGAGATGCCATGTCCATAATTGGAGAGAGTTGGTCGAGGCCTTTATCAAGCACTACCAATATAACACTGATATGGCTCCCAACAGGACCCAGCTACAGAATATGTCTCAGAAGAATAACGAAAGCTTTAAGGAATACGCGCAGAGATGGCATGAACTAGCGGCAAGGGTGCAGCCACCCTTGTTGGAGAAGGAGATGTTGAATCTGTTTATGGATACTTTGCCGGGACGTTATTATGAGAAATTTTTACCTTGTATGTCAGACAAGTTTGCTGATTTGATCATGGTTGGGGAGATGTTAGAAAGTGGAATCAAAGCTGGGAAAGTACCAGGTAATGATGGGTCGTCTTCTGGTCAAGGGAAGAAACCCTATGTGAATTATAAGAAGAAGGAGGAAACAAATTATGTGTCATCTTACCGAAGTAAAGGAAAGCAGCATCAGAGTTATAACCAGCAGGTAGCTTCAGTGACAATTCCTGCAGCACCTCCACAGCAGCAACAGAACCGTGCTCCACGCCAGCAGCAATTTACGCCTAAGCAGAACCGACATTTTGATACCCCGCCGTTGCCATATTCACAGTTGTTTCAGCATTTGCTACAATTACAGTTAATCCAGAAAAGGACTCTAGCTCCTCCCACCGGTAATCCACCTCCAGGTTATAATCCTAACGCCCACTGTGACTTTCATTATGGGGCACCCGGACACTATATTGAGGACTACAAAGCTTTTAAGCATGTAGTCCAAGACTTGGTGGATTCAAAGGCCATTAACTTTTCAAATGATGTGCTAAATGTCGTCCAAAACCCAATGCTGAACCATGGTGGGCCGAGGGTTAATGTTGTGTTAGAGGAGAATGCATCTTTGAATTTGGTTATGGATGTTAATGAATTAAGGACTCCTTTGATGGTGGTAAAGGAGAGGTTATTGAGGGGTGGGTGTCCCCCGGATGTGATGAGAATTGTTCAGAGTGTATGTCGCAAGTGAATGGGTGTGGTTTGTTGAAATCTAGAATTCAAAAGCTGATCGATGAAGGTCGATTGCAGTTTGACCGGTGTGACCAACATAAAGAAGTTGTTAGCAGTAAAAATGAGGTTGCTACCATTACTATCCCTTTCAAAACAATCACTATTTCAGGGCCAGTAAGACCAGCACCGGTTATTACTACAGCTCCCGGCCCGTGCCATATGAGAGTACCAAGGCCATTCCTTGGAATTATGGTGCTGAAGTGTTTGTTAACGGGCAGAAGCAAGAACTGGTGGGAACTTCTGTGGTGAGCTCTCATTTTGAGAATGATGATGAAGCAGGGGCTATCACGAGAAGTGGTAGAGTCTTTATCCCTTCTGATGATCAAGCTGGTAGTTCTAGACAAGACAAAGGAAAACAGGTTATAGATAATTCTGTGCAAGCGCCAGTAGTGAATGATTCCACGGCAGGGCCGATTGATAATTCTTTTTCAGAGAATGTAGAAGAGTTTATGAGACTGATTCAGAAAAGTGATTATAAAATTGTTCATCAATTGCATCAGACTCCGTCCAAGATTTCTATCTTGTCTCTGTTATTGTGTTCCGAGGCACACCGAAACGCACTGCTGAAAGTACTGAATGCTGCTTACGTACCCCAAGAGATCTCAGTTAATCAGTTAGAGGGGGTAGTGGCCCATGTTAATGCGGGCAATGGTTTGGGTTTTACTGATGTTGACTTGAATCCAGCTGGGAGAAACCATAATAATGCCTTGCATTTTTCTGTCGAGTGTCGTGGATCGTTGATGTCTCATGTGCTTGTGGATACTGGATCCTCTTTGAATGCTCTGCCTAAGAAAGCCTTGATGAAGTTGAACACTCGGGGGTTGATATGCACACCAAGTGATTTGGTGGTGCGCGCTTTCGACGGCTCGAAGAGGTCTGTTTTCGGTGAGATTGTGCTACCAATTAAGGTCGGGCCAGAAGTTTTTGATGCTACCTTCTATATCATGGACATCCAACCTGCCTACAGTTGTCTGTTAGGTCGTCCATGGATTCACAGTGTTGGGGCTGTGACGTCTACATTGCATTAGAAGTTAAAGTATATGGTAGACGGACATGTGGTGACGGTTTGTGGAGAAGAGGATATCATGATAAGCCAGCTATCTACTTTCAAATATGTGGAGGTAGATGGAGAAATACATGAAACTTTATGTCAGGCTTTTGAAGCAGTAAAGATCCCTGAGGAATCTCTCAAGGAAGTCAGCCAACCTGAAGTGGTAGAGCAGCCTACAGTGGTACATCAGCCGGAGATTTCTATGTCTTCCTTCAAGGATGCTCGGGCTGTGGTTGAAGCCGGCAGTTTACAAAAGTGGGGTCAGATTATTAATGTCCAGGAAAAGCGGAATACTCATGGACTGGGTTATAAGCCACCCAGGCGTCCTGAAGAGCCTCCCAAGTTCTATGGTCCAGTTCATTTCACTAGTGCCGATGTGTTCTTTAATAGAATCAATGCTATTGAGGAGGATGGGGATAGTGATTGTGATATGGATAGTTGGATTCGCCCCTGTATCCCAGGTCAAAGTCTTCGCAACTGGTCGTCAGAGAAAGCCATTCAAGTGACCGGACCAGAGTAATTGCTCTTGTTTGTCATCTATGTTAATCCTACGTTCTGCCCAAGACGTAGTGATTCTTGTTTGTAGGGCTTGAATGTTTTTGTATGCTTTTTCTTTATCATTAATAAAGGACGTTTTTGCATTCAAATGGTTTTGATCCTTGTATTTCTGTTTTTTATTTTTTGCATTAAAACCACAGCAAAATGGCAATGTGTTTTTGTTTGATGCATCCATATTAAACATAAATCATCAATCATGCAGGTTTTCTTGTTCAGATTCCACCCCTCGTGATTCAGCTATGGCCCGATACGACTTCGACAATCCTATTTATCAGGTTGAAGAAGAGACTGATGAAGATTGTGCCTTACCCAAGGAATTGGCCAGACTGTTGAAACAGAAGGAAAAGGTCATTCTGCCTCATCAGGAGGAAATCGAGGTTGTTAACTTGGGAACCGAGGACGCAAAGAAAGAGGTACGGATTGGGGCTGCTTTGGAAGACATTATCAAGGGAAGATTGATTGAAATGCTCCGAGAGTATGTGGATATCTTCGCCTGGTCTTACCAAGACAAGCCTGGGCTCGACACTGACATCGTGGTACACCGGTTGCCGCTAAAAGAGGGATGCGCTCCGGTTAAGCAGAAGCTGAGAAGAACGAAACCGGATATGGCTGTCAAAATTAAAGAAGAGGTTCATAAACAGTTAGATGCTGGGATTCTTGCTGTAACAAATTATCCTCCGTGGGTTGCTAATATTGTGCCTGTACCTAAGAAGGATGGAAAGGTCAGGATGTGCGTTGATTACAGAGATCTGAATAGAGCAAGACCAAAAGACGACTTCCCGCTTCCTCACATTGACGTGTTAGTAGACAACACCGCTCAGTATTCTGTGTTTTCCTTCATGGATGGTTTCTCTGGGTATAATCAAATCAAGATGGCAGAGGACATGGAGAAAACGGCGTTCATAACACTGTGGGGAACATTCTGTTACAAAGTGATGCCCTTTGGATTGAAAAATGCTGGGGCGACCTATCAACGGGCGATGGTGACTCTCTTTCATGATATGATTCACAAAGAGATCAAGGTCTATGTTGATGACATGATTGCGAAGTCACAAACAGAGGAAGAGCATCTGGTGAATCTCCAAAAACTATTTGAAAGGTTGAGAAAGTTCAGACTGAGGTTGAATCCGAACAAGTGCACCTTCGGGATGAGATCTGGAAAGTTACTGGGTTTTATTGTCAGCGAAAAAGGTATCGAGGTTGACCCTGCTAAAGTAAAAGCCATTCAAGAAATGCCTGAACCAAGAACAGAAAAAGAGGCTTGTGGTTTCTTAGGGAGGTTGAACTACATTGCTAGATTCATCTCTCATCTTACAGCCACGTGTGAACCGATATTCAAGTTACTAAGAAAAGATCAAGAGGTCAGGTGGAACGAGAATTGTCAAAAAGCGTTTGAAAAAATAAAAGAATATTTGCAGAAAACTCCGGTCCTTATGCCGCCAGTGCCAGGAAGGCCATTGATTATGTATCTTACGGTTCTTGAGAACTCAATGGGGTGTGTGCTCGGTCAACACGATGAGTCGGGTAGAAAAGAGCATGCCATCTACTACCTGAGTAAAAAGTTTACTGATTCTGAGTCAAGGTACTCGATGCTGGAGAAAACATGTTGTGCGCTCGCTTGGGCAGCTAAACGTTTGAGGCAGTATATGTTAAACCACATAACCCTCTTGATTTCGAAGATGGATCTGATCAAGTATGTGTTTGAAAAGCAGGCGCTTTCTGGAAGAATTGGCCGTTGACGGATGGTTTTGACAGAATACGATATTCAATATGTTTCCCAAAAGGCCATTAAGGGAAGTGTTTTGTCAGAATATCTTGCTGAACAACCAATCGAGGATTATCAACCGATGAAGTTTGAATTTCCTGATGAGCACATTATGTATCTGAAGATGAAGGATTGTGAAGAGCCTTTGCATGATGAAGGACCTGAAATTGGATCCCAATGGAAACTGGTCTTTGATGGGGCTGTTAATTCATACGGTAACGGAATCGGGGCAGTCATTACAACTCCGAAAGGTTCTCATATACCTTTCACTGCCCGATTAGCGTTCATATGTACCAACAACGAGGCGGAGTATGAAGCATGCATTATGGGGTTAGAAGAAGCAATTGATTTGAGAATCAAGAACCTCGATGTTTATGGTGATTCCGCGTTGGTAGTTTATCAGATTACAGGTGAATGGGAGACTCATCAAGCGAACTTGGTACCTTATAACAACTATGCCAGAAGGTTGTTACCTTTCTTAGACAGAATTGACTTCCATCATATACCCCGGTTGGAGAATCAGACGGTCGATGCGTTGGCGACATTGTCTTCGATGTATCAGGTGAATCATTGGAATGAAACTCCTTCGATCAAAATCATGCAACTAGATAAACCAGCTTTTGTGTTTGCGGTTGAAGGTGTATCAGATGGCAAACCTTGGTATCATGATATTAAGGTTTTTCTGAAGAGTCAAGAGTATCCAGAAGGTGCGTCTGCCAAAGATAAGAAAAATCTGAGGAGGTTAGCAGGGAACTTCTTTCTGAATAAAGACGATGTACTGTACAAGAGGAACTTTGACATGGTCTTGCTGCGCTGTGTTGATGAACACGAGGCAAGCTTGTTGATGGAAGAAGTCCATGAAGGATCTTTCGGTACCCATGCCAATGGGCATGCTATGGCTATAAAACTGTTGAGAGTGGGGTATTATTGGATGACTATGGAATCTGATTGTTTCAAGTACGCCCGGAAATGTCATAAATGCCAGATTTATGCTGATAAGGTGCATGTACCGCCTACTCATCTGAATGTGTTGTCATCGCCTTGGCCCTTTGCTATGTGGGGCATTGATATGATCGGGAAGATTGAGCCCACTGCCTCTAATGGGCATCGTTTCATTTTGGTTGCCATCGATTACTTCACGAAGTGAGTAGAAGCAGCCTCATTTGCCAATGTCACCAGACAAGTGGTAGCCAGATTTATCAAGAAAGACATCATCTGCCGGTATGGAGTCCCGGAGAGAATCATTACTGATAATGGTACAAATTTGAATAACAAGATGATGAAGGAGCTATGTCATAGCTTTAAGATTGAACATTGCAATTCTTCTCCCTATCGTCCGAAGATGAATGGGGCTGTTGAAGCAGCAAATAAGAACATCAAGAAGATTGTGCAGAAAATGGTAGTGACGTATAAGGACTGGCATGAGATGTTGCCTTATGCTTTACACGGTTATCGTACTTCGGTACGCACATCGACTGGGGCAACTCCTTTCTCACTGGTATATGGTATGGAAGCAGTTCTACCATTAGAGGTTGAGATTCCTTCTTTGAGAATTCTGGCAAACATGAAGCTTGATGAAGCTGAATGGGTGCGTTCCAGATTGAATCAACTGAACCTTATTGAGGAAAAGAGATTGGCAGCCATTGCACATGGTTGGTTGTATCAGAGCAGGATGAAGAAAGCCTTTGATCAAAAAGTGCGTCCTCGGTGTTTTTAGGCTGGTGAATTAGTTTTGAAAAGGATCCTTCCTCCTCAAACAGATCACAGGGGCAAATGGACTCCAAACTACGAAGGGCCATATGTAGTAAGACAGGTTTTTTCTGGTGGAGCCTTATTACTCTCAACTATGGATGGCGGAGATTTTACGTCCCCTGTGAACGCAGACGTAGTCAAAAAATACTTTGCATAAAAGAGACCCGCTGGACACAAAAAGAAAGTCCAGGCAAAAATGGGCATCCCGAGGAACCATAAAAAGAAAAGGTTCGGGCAAAAATTAGGGATAAAAAAGAAAAAAAGAATAAACCCACAAGGTTGAAAACCTGAAAAGGCAACTTTGGCAAAAAGGGGTATCCCGGTGGATTGAAAACCCGAAAAGGGCGATCCAGGCAAAAGTTAGGGATTTAAAAGCAAAAGGCTATGATCTGCGTTCGATCTGTGAGCATTCTTTGATACATGGAAATTTCGAAGGAAAGGAATTAGTCCAGTCAGTCTTTTCGAAGGCCAAAGCATCTACGGATAAGCGAGGCATATTGGGTCATAGCTGAATTGAATCATGGTGGATATATGTTCCCCACATTACCGACATGTGTATTTTCGTTTATTTATTTTGTACAATTACCTCTTTTCAGGAGTTGCTTCCGAATGTAAATGCCTATTTACAGGCCAATTCATTCAATCAAATCTTCATTTTACTCAGAAAGCTTTCCATTTGTGTTTTTACTTTTACTGTTTTGTTTGTGAAAACATCCGATATTTTGAAAAAGCATTCCATGCAAAAATGTTAGGCCTTGCGAAGCATACCGGAAAACAATAGAAATTGCTTAGGCAGCGGTCGTTGTGATGGTAATTGAAGTAGTTATTTTGCGCATAGAACTTTCTGTTGATTTTTGCAGGATAACAGGTTTGTTCTTCCCCAGTAAAGCTACTCTCCTCGACATTGAAAAGTTCATCCTCAGAGTGTCGAGAATTATCTTCCTCAGTAGAGTGCAGAAGATTAATTCCCCAGCTAAAGTTGTGATAGATTCATCACTTTCTCAGTAAACTATCAGAAGTTGATGCTGATGCATCCCCAGCAGGAGACTTATGGGATATCTTCTTTGGGTAAAGATGTTATTTTCCCCACAGGGTCTGAGCACTCAGCTAGTCAAGAAATGTTTTTCTCACCAGCAACGGTATGAGTTAATCCCCTCAGATGGGTAAGCTTGATGTTATCTTCTAGCAGAGTTGATGTCATCATCTACCGTTCCCCAAGCAGATTTGCTAGTATTGACTGATATTCCCCAGCAGGGTAAAGGTAAGAGCATCTCCCAGCAAGTTGAGTTCGGTAATATCCCCAAGCAGGTTCGAAGTTATCGACTTGTTTCCCCAAGCAGAGTTTGGTGGTGATCCTCTCAGTGGTTTGTTCAACAGCAGTTGAAATCCCCAGCAGGTCTTAAATCCAATTGTTATTGGCATATTTCAAATCCAGGTGTCGAGTTCTGTCTTCGATGGAAGTCATTGGTAATCCCCAGTGGAGAGAATTTCTCTTCGGGTTCCATCTTCAATATTCGTTTTTATCCATCCCCAACAGAGTGGGTAGTCTCTCGGAGTTTTCATCTCCAGCAGAGTTTGTGATCAGTGTCTTCCTTAGCAGAGTGAAGTCTTTCTCAGCAGGGTCTCTTATTTCAGAGGACAATTCAGTCTGTCATCCCCGGTGGAGTTGCCTTTGTCTTCAGCATTTATTTTGCTGAGACGTTTCTTTTGCATTGCATAAGCATTCTTGCATGGCATCCTCCCAAACGTGTAGCATTTCCGTTTCGTATGGAGCATTACGCCATAGAAAAATTCAAACATATGCATTTGAAGCATAAGCCAGGTTTGATATCCTTTACCAGCTTCTTTCCCCAGCAGAAAGTAACATGATTCAGGAGATGTTGTTTAACATTACACCGCAACCAGTGGATTCGTCCTTCTTGTTGGTCCTTCCTACATTCCCCCGCAGAGTTGTCTGTTTAGATTTTTCTCTTCCCCAACAGAGTCATCTTTGTAGATCCGTTGATTCTACTTTTCTTGGGTTGGAAAGTCCATTTTCGGCTGGGTCTTTCTTTTCGAGTTTGCTTTCGGCTGTCCTCGTGCTCTTTGTTATTTCGTTATCCCCAGTAGAGTTATCCTATATGGTATAACCCTTGTTGAAATTCTGTCTTCGGCCGGTCTTTCTTTTTGAGTCCGCTTTCAGTCGTACTCGTTTATTCTTTTCGAGTCCGCTTTCGGTCGTACTCGTTTGCTGTTGAAAGAGCGTTTTTGGCCGGTCTTTCTTTTCGAGTCCGCTTTCGGTCGTACTCGTTTATTCTTTTCGAGTCCGCTTTCGGTCATACTCGTTTATTGTTGAAAGAGCGTTTTCGGCCGGTCTTTCTTTTCGAGTCCGCTTTCGGTCGTACTCGTTTGCTGTTGAAAGAGCGTTTTCGGCCGGTCTTTCTTTTCGAGTCCGCTTTCGGTCGTACTCGTTTATTCTTTTCGAGTCCACTTTCGGTCGTACTCGTTTGTTGTTGAAAGAGCGTTTTCGGCCGGTCTTTCTTTTCGAGTCCGCGTTCGGTCGTACTCGTTTATTCTTTTCGAGTCCGCTTTCGGTCGTACTCGTTTGCTGTTGAAAGAGCGTTTTCGGCCGATCTTTATTTTCGAGTCCACTTTCGGTCGTACTCGTTTATTCTTTTCGAGTCCGCTTCCGGTCGTACTCGTTTGTTGTTGAAAGAGCGTTTTCGATCGGTCTTTCTTTTCGAGTCCGCTTTCGGTCGTACTCGTTTATTCTTTTCTAGTCCACTTTCGGTCGTACTCGTTTATTCTTTTCGAGTCCGCTTTTGGTCGTACTCGTTTATTCTTTTCGAGTCCGCTTTCGGCCGTACTCGTTTGCTGTTGAAATTCCGTCTTCGGTCGGTCTTTCTTTTCGAGTCCGCTTTCGGTTGTACTCGTTTATTCTTTTCGAGTCCTATTTCGGTCGTACTCGTTTATTGTTGAAATTTCATCTTCGGCCAGTCTTTCTTTTCGAGTCCGCTTTCGGTCGTACTCGTTTGTTCTTATATCCCCAGTGGATCCGCCTTTGGCCAGTCTATCCTCTCGAGTTCGCCTTCAGCCGTTCTCGTTTTCATTCTATTTTTACTACCCCCACAGGTTGCAAATTTCCAGGTTATTTTGGTATTCAATCTCCGTGTATCCCGATTGTCTGGAAGTCTTTGTTTCCATACCCTCGGATCCAAGAAGTTTGAATAGGGGTAGCTGTAACACCTCAAAATTTGCCCTCTTACTTTTAGCACTAACTGGCTTATGTTTCATTTTATTCTTGCATTATCGTCTTTGCATATCATGGGTTCTTAGCATGGGATCAAGGCATCTAGACCATCTCAAGAGAAGAAGATGTTTTCCAGGGTTTCAGCAAAAGTTCATGTGCGTTATCCAAGACACCAAGAGGAGAGATAGTCTCAATGTCATCATTACTTGAGCCACAAAAGAGCCTTGGACCTCAAGGTATCTTATTGGTCCATCACCTCATCAGAAGATTGCAATTGGCAAGAGATTTCAAGTGAATCACATCCTCCTAGCCTGATTTCTAAAATTGGGGTTTTTGGGGTTCTTGAGTTTAACACCCCAATGGGCGAGATCTTTGAGTTTTTATCAACAACAAATGGCACATCTCATCATTTTTTGAGAGGATACACATCATACTCAGAGGAATTTGGATTTGGAGGATGTGTTGATTCCTCCTAGACTAGAGGCCCCAAAATTAGGGTTTGCCATAAAATCAGTTTATTTCTGGTTTTTTTGGAAAGACTTGATTTCATGGCATTCTACATGTCTTTAAGTGTCTAAGGTTGGAGAATTGCTCATCAATTTGGTTCAGAAGGATTCAATTGATCAGAAGATTGAAAATCAGGAGAATTGGGAATAAAGTCAACTGTGCAGTGGAAACGTCAACCCCTGACTTTTTGAGGTCAACATCATGATTTTCAAGTCAAATATGGTTCATATATGAGATTTTATCAAGAAATGTTCAAGGGTTCATAAAAAATCAAGAATTTGGAAAAGTTACTAAAATTGGAAAATTAGGTTTTTAGAAACTTACTATTTTTAGTAAGTTTTTAATCACTTTCTAAGCCATTTTTCACCATGTTCAAGGCCTCATTCAAAAATCTTTTCCACATGTTAGTTGTAGTTTAAAACTTTCCCTTCAAAATGGATACAAGAACCATGGCATTTGAGTTGTTATTGAGTGAGTTATGTTGCTCCAAAGTATGACATTTTCAACCTATGATATCTCTAAAACTTAGAATTTTTCTAAGTTACTTTTGGCAGCTCCAAGGACATGGTTTCAAGGCAAATTTTCTCATATTTCCAAATGTTGTTTCAACTTGAGTCAAACATCAATTTTGCTCTCTATTATGCTAGCTTTCTAAAGAATCCAAGATTATCTCATTTGGTTTGGAATTCACCAACTTATAAAGGCTTAAAGATGGTGTTACCAAGTTGCTAAGTTATGTTTCTGACTTAGAATTTTTCATGGCATTATTGGCAGAATTGTGGACACATCTTCATGGCTTGTTTCCAAAATGTTCTAAGCCTCAAATCATCACATTTTCAACATGAATCTTGTTCTCCCTTCTCCCTATTTTTCATTGGATATTTATTTGTCTTAAGAGGATCCATATTCACCAAGTTCTACCCATGCAAAATTGAAACTTTTCAAGTGATTTAAAGCATTGTGTGGAATCATTATGTTGTTTTTCTTGGCACACTTGAATTTTTCCTTGCAACATGCTCAGCCTGACCTACAAATCACACGCATAATCTCATCAATTTGTGCCCAAGATGTCCAAACATTCCATAATGTGTAAGGCATGCATCATGTAATACCTTTACCATAAGAAGAAAAAATGGGAGTTGTACAAACTTTACACAACACACCTGCCTCACGTGCCAACTATTCCCCATGACATTTTCATGATAATTGCCACTCAAAAGCACTCCTTACACCCCTTCATCAGCACAACCCGTATGCTTTCACTTTGAGTTTTTTTTGCCAAAATTCAAAACTAACCACTTCACACATTATGGGCCTTCAAAAACTCTTCCAACCCATTGTATTTAAACTCAGCAAACCCTAAAACGTGGAGGCAAGGCTGCATTTAATAAGTTCAGATCAAAAATTACACACACTCTCTCATTCTTCCTCTCCTTCGAGTCTGGGTTTTTCTTCAACTTCTCTTCATGCTACTGCTTGATCCACACTTCTTTAAGCTCATAGAAGAGTTCCAACTGGTTTTCTAGAAGCTTTGATCGTGTTTGAAGGACCAACGCAGTTGCTCCGTTATGTAACTGTTCTTACTTCGAATCTCCCATAATCTACGTCCATTTTGTTTGTTTTTAGTTGTACTGAAGTCCTACAGAGTTGTAGGCACTGTTTGGTTTGCTTTTGGCCGTGTTTGAGTTGTTTCAAGTCTAAGCATGCTTTCTTGTAGCTTTCGTTTCATGTTGATTAAGTTGTTTAAAATGATTTTGGATGGTGGATTTGGAATCAGCATAAAAAACACTTGAGTTTGTTGTCCTTTTTTTTCATTTTCGTGTTGTTGCGTTTTCAAGTAGCTGGAGGTTCGCCTGAAAAGACGACCAAAGCCCTAGCTCCGGCGTCTGAGGCGACTAGCTGACTTGGAATGTTTGACTTGTTGACCGGCGTTTCTGATTGGTGATCATTTGCTGAGGTGTCTTGGTATTTTAATGAAACGATGCGTTTTATGTATTGGCTCTTGTTTTTTTATTTTTTCTGATAATTAGGGTTTGGGCTTAGTAGCTTCGCTACTCACACCCCCTTGATTTTGGGCCCATGCGCCTTTAAACATGAACCTTGTGATTGCTAATTGCTTTTGCACCTCCCTCTGCCTTGTTCATTTTTCTTTATTTCTTTTCATTTCTCTTTTTGTTTTAATTGCTTAAAACCATTTTTAAAATCACCAAAAATACTTTTCTGGTCAATTAATGTGTTGACCTATTTTTCATTATTTTTATTTTATTTTTTATTTCTTTTTAGTATTTTATTTTGAATTATTTTGTGGATGTGTTTCCAATGATACCCTTCATCTAGGGTTAGGAATTTCCTTGACTTTTGTTCATCTTTTGAGACCAATATCTTGGCCACTTTTAGGCTGTCATATGTGGGTGTTTTGATGCTGGTTTGATGATGGTTTGAGTTGCTTTAGGTGACTTTCCATTTACCTTTTATGGACCCTCGATTCTTGCTCGATTATGTGCATATCTTGATTTGTGGACCACTTTTGAACATGTTCTTGAACTATTTCTATTCCAATCCTTTTTCACATGTTAATTGGGTGTTTAAACTTGCTTTGGATTATTTTTTGGGAATTTATTGGATCACTTTACTATTTTTTGGTTGAGGCCTACTTGTGGTTTGAATTTGATTGAAGCATGCTTGGATACTTGGCCTAGTTTGGATGCTTTTGCTTACTTGTGATTGCATGATGCTTGAGATGATTATTTGGTGTGATCATGTACTATCTTAGCTTGTTTGTGGCTTTGGATTTATCCTCTTTTGTCCATTTTCCTATTTGTTATTGAATTTCTAAGTTGACAATGTTTTGACTTGTTTCCTTTGGTGTGCTTGACCTAATCTTGTGAGATGCTTCCTTGTTTGATCTAATCAATACTTGAGGACTTTTATTTGATTTGAATGACATGTTTAAGGTTCTGATCCTCTTGATCTTGGGTCCATTGTGTGATCATATCTTGCTTCTTGTTTCACTTTATCATGTGTTGCTTGCATAGATGTTTGAAGTGGATGTTTGCATAATTGTGGAGCATGTTTTGAATGTGATTCTTGTTGCTTCTTCTTGCTATTCATGGGTTGATGTTTGAATTGAGATACATGTTCACCTTGCTTCCCATTTGCTTTCATGGCTTGATTTCACTTTGTTTGATCACTTGAAGTTATGTTGTGCATGAGTTAATTGTTGCTAATTGTTTGGGTGTTGTTAAGATGCATACTTGGTACTCTTGAGATCTTTTTCCAATACTTGAATTGGTTAAATTTGGCATGACTTAAGTTCTAACTTGGATTCATTTTCATCTTACCTTATTTATTTCGTCTTTGTGTGAGTCTTAATGATGTTTAGTTGTTCTTCTTATGCAAGTTTGCTTGCATCCTTTCTTGTTTGCTTTTACTTGCTTACTTGAGCTTTCTTGTGTAATCTTTTGAAGCATGATTAATGGTATGAATTGGATATGATGTGTATGATGTGCTTGCTGCCCCATCTTATTTCTCATCTTATACCTCCCTTTCTTCTTCATCTCTTTCACTCTTTCTCTTTCCTTGAGTCTCAAGACTTGTTTAAGTCTTGGATTCACTCCCTTAGAGCTACCTAGTCCAACTTAATTTTCGATTAAGCTTGGAGTATGATTAGCATTAGGATTCCCTTTGCATGCTAACTTAGGTAGACGTTTCCCTTTCAAACTCAACTATAGGGCCACCTTTGCATGACAACATTAGGAGCAATTAGTTTCCCCTTAGTGTTTTCTTTTCCCTTTGAGTCTTCTCTTCTCATCTCATAACACTTCTAAAACACTTAACAAAATATAACGTATATTGCGCTCGAGTCTTAAGTGTAGGAAATGAAGAACGAGGGGTATCCCCTCCTCTTCTAGAGTGTTTAGCATACGTCCCATTTGGGGGCAACCATGCGATTCACTCGTTCCCGCATGGTAGACTTTAGTGCAATGCAAGTTACGAACTAACTTCAATCCAGTTCTGTTTAAAAAAACAGAAAAAACAAATTCAAACCTTTTTATCCTTCTAGATCATTCAAGTTCAAATCATTTTCAGAAAAGGGCACGTTACTTCCGTCTCGTCGCAAACAGGCATCGACCCTAACTGCCGGACGCGAATCTAAGGTCGCTCATAAAAAAACACTAACCGACCTCGTTAGGTCGAACTACGACTGCTCTGATTTCCTCTTTCTCGTCCGATTGAGGATACGTAGGCACAAGACGGCGATGTCTTGGCGAGCAACCTCCCCCCTTAGTTCGTGTCCGAACTACGTTGACTCTGACTTTCCCATTGCACGAGGGAATACGTAGGCATAGGACGAGAGATGTCCTATCGAGTCACTTCTTTTTCTTTTCTCCCTAATTTCTTTGCACTTTTCCGTTCCCGTTCCCGCAGCAGTGAAGCCCCAGATGACGACACCCTTTGATTGAGACAGCAAGCGTTGATCCCATCGAGTACAATGGACGTGTGGGGTGCTAACACCTTCCCTTCACGTAACCGACTCCCTTACCCATTTCTCTTGGTCACGAGACCAATGCTCTTTCCCTTCCCTCAGGTTTACGCAGTGTTTCCTTTCCCTCTCTTGGGATAAATACACATTGCTGGCGACTCTGTTTTCTGCGCCACTTTCACGTTTGTACCATGGATGCAAATCCTCGAGAGCGACAATGTTCATATCAATTTTTATACTAAGACAGTGGAGTTTCCTGAGTTTGGTGATAGTGGGGAGTTAATGTTCTTGTCGGCGAAGCAAGTAGACGAACTTGTGGAAGATGAAGCCATGGTGTTTGCAATGTTTGTATCATTGCAGATTGATCATGAAGCTGCAAGTGTCGACTTACCTGTTGTATGTGAATTTCCATAGGTGTTTCCAGATGACATCAGTGATTTGCCTCCAGAGCGTGAAGTAGAGTTTGCAGTGGACTTAATACCAGGTACGAGTCAATGTCGATGGCTCCTTATCGGATGTCAGCTTCTGAGTTAAGTGAATTGAAGAAACAACTGGAAGGAGAAGAGGTTTGTTCGACCAAGTGTTTCTCCGTGGGGTGCTCCTGTGTTGTTAGTGAAGAAGAAGGACGGAAGTATGAGGTTGTGTGTTGATTATCGGCAGTTGAATAAAGTGACTATCGAGAATAAGTATCCACTTCCTAGAATCGATGACTTGATGGATCAGTTAGTAGGTACCTGTATGTTTAGCAAGATTTATTTGAGGTCGGATTACCATCAGATTCGCGTTAAGCCTGATGACATTCCGAAGACAGCTTTTAGAACGAGGTATGGTCATTATGAATACACTGTGATGTTGTTCGGTGTGTCCAATACACATGGTGTGTTCATGGAGTATATGGATCGGATTTTTCATGAGTATCTGGATCAGTTTGTGGTGGTTTTCATCGATGACATTCTAATATATTCTAAGTCTGAAGAAGAGCATGTTGAGCATTTGAGAACTGTGTTGCAAGTATTGAAGGAAAAGAAGTTGTATGCAAAGCTGTCGAAGTGTGAGTTTTGGTTGAAGGAAGTGAGTTTCCTTGGCCATGTGATTTCGAGTGGTGGAATTGTTGTAGATCCTTCCAAGATTGATGTTGTGTTACAGTGGGAGACTCCGAAGTTTGCTACTGAGATACGAAGTTTTCTGGGATTGGCGGGTTATTACCGCAAGTTTATCGAGGGCTTTTCTAAGTTGGCATTACCTTTGACTCAGTTGACTCGAAAGGGTCAAGCTTTTATGTGGGATGTAGCTTGTGAGGAGAGTTTTGTGGAATTAAAGAAGCGGTTGACGACCGCTCCAGTATTGATTTTGCCTAATCCGAGTGAATCTTTTGTGGTGTATTGTGATGCGTCGAAGATGGGTCTTGGTGGAGTATTGATGCAGAATGATCAAGTTGTTGCCTATGCTTCGAGACAATTGGGAGTTCATGAGAGGAATTATCCTACGCATGACTTGGAATTGGCCGCTGTGGTGTTTGTACTGAAGATTTGGAGACATTATCTGTTTGGCTCTAAGTTTGAAGTGTTCAGTGATCATAAAAGTCTGAAGTACTTATTTGATCAGAAAGAATTGAATATGAGGCAGAGAAAGTGGTTAGAGCTGTTGAAGGATTTCGATTTTGATTTGAGTTATCATCTGGGCAAAGCAAATGTAGTGGTCGATGCATTGAGCAGAAAGTCATTGCATATGTCGATGCTTATGGTGAAAGAATTGGAATTAATTGAGCATTTCCAAGATTTAAGTTTGGTGTGTGAAGAGACTCCTGACAGTGTGAAGTTGGGAATGTTGAAGTTGACTAGTGGTATTCTGGAAGAGATCAGAGTGGGACAACGATCTGACTTGAAGTTAGTTGACCAGTTGACTTTGATCAACCAAGGTCGAAGGAGAATTTCGAATTGACGAGAATGGTGTGATGATGTTCAGAGACAGGGTGTGTCCAGATGTCCCAGATATTAAGAAGAGCATTCTTGAGGAAGGACATCTAAGTAGGTTGAGTATTCATCCTGGTGCTACGAAGATGTGCCAAGATTTGAAAAAGTTGTTTTGGTGGCCGGGTATGAAGAAGGATGTTGCAGAGTTTGTTTATGCGTGTTTGACTTGTCAGAAGTCAAATATTGAGCATCAGAAGCCTTTAGGTATGATGTAGTTGTTGAGGATTCCAGAATGTAAATGGGATAGTATTTCCATGGATTTTGTGGGGGGATTGTCGAAGACTGCTAAGGGAAATGATTCAATTTGGGTGATCGTGGAAAGATTAACTAAATCGGCTCATTTCTTGCCGATGAAGATTAATCATTCTATGCAGAAGTTGGCCGAGATGTATATTGAGGAGATTGTGAAGTTACATGGGATACCTTTGAGTATTGTGTAGGATAGAGATTCGAGATTTACATCGAGGTTCTGGAAGAGCTTGAAAGAGGCTTTGGGTACTAAGTTGAGGATGAGTTTTGCCTATCATTTGCAGACGGACGGTCGGACAGAAAGGATTATCCAATCCTTAGAGGATTTACTGGAGCTTGTGTATTGAATCATGGAGGATCTTGGGATAGCCATTTGCCGTTGATTGAGTTCACGTACAATAATAGTTTTCATGCTAGTATTGGAATGGCGCCCTATGAAGCTTTGTATGGGAGGAGGTGTAGGACTTCTTTGTGTTGGTATGAATTGGGATAGAGTGTTGTACTCGGACTTGAGGTTGTGCAAGAGACGACCGAGAAGATTAAGATGATCCAAGCAAGGATGAGAGTGTCACAGAGTGGCCAGAAGAGCTATCATGATAAGAGGAGGAAGACACTTGAATTCCAAGAAGGAGATCACGTGTTTTTGAGGGTGACGCCAATGACTGGTGTGGGTCGAGCTTTGAAGTCTAGAAAGCTCACTCCACGTTTTGTTGGTCCGTATCAAATCTTGCAGAGGATAGGAGAGGTAGCCTATCAAATTGCTTTACCGCCGTCACTTGCAAATTTGCATGACGTGTTCCATGTGTCTCAGTTGAGGAAGTACATTCTGGATCCGTCGCATGTGATTCAGATGGATGATGTACAAGTGAGGGATAATCTGACAGTGGAAGCTTTACCTGTGCGGATTGACGGTCGATAAATGAAGCAATTGCGGGGTAAAGACATAACTTTGGTGAAGGTGTTGTGGGGCGGACCAGCTGGCGAAAGTTGGACTTGGGAACGCAAAGATCAGATGAGGGAGTCGTATCCGACTCTATTTCTTTAAGGTAATTTTCAAGGGCGAAAATTCTGTAAGTGGGGGAGAGTTGTAACACCCCAAATTTATTATAATATTTATTTAATTTATTTAAATATAATATTTGTGAATTTTTGGTGAATTTTGGGGGTTTGTGTCGATGTCAGTATTTTGGTGGAGTTTTTGGTTATTTTAATTAATAATAGTATATAATATGAATATATTAGTATTATTATTAATTTAAAATAATATTAGAGGAATTAAGGGCAAGATGGACTTTTGAGGAGGATTAGTGAGGGTAAATTGGGGAAAGCCCATTTTGAAAGCCCAAGGGTTTAACAAAAAGGAGTTGGGAGGAATAGGATTCATTTTGTTAGATCGTGAAAATAAGGAGAAAGTGAAGAGCTCTGAGGAAAAAGGAAAAGGCGAGGATTCGTGAAGGTTTCCAAAGGCTCAATAGAGAAAAGCTCCGGATCGACAATATAAGGTATGGGGAGTATTGCCTTTCATTGTTTTCAATATAGGAAGTGATGTGTTTAAAGTGGATTTTTGAGGTTTTTGGGGTTTTTTTGAAGGGTTTTTGAGTTATTGATGATTTTAGGGGTATTTCTGAGGATCGATGATGGATTATTGAGGGTTGAATTGATTTGGGTAAAAGTAAGCCTTCGAGGCTAAACCTTTTGATGATATGTGGGATCTTGTATGAGAAAGGGATTTATGGGGTTTATGGGAACCTTGAGAGTTTATGAAGGTTTATGTGATTTTGAGTTAGGATAGTGGAATTAATCGACCTAAATGTCGTAGGTTTTATGCCTTTGAGTGCCATGATGCTTTAGGACTGTTTTGGAGATGTTTTGGGGAGAATTGAGGTTGAACCCGTAGGGATTTGGTGAATTGAAGTGCTACTGATGCGTAGCAGCGATTGCAAAAATCGCTAGTTCGTAAGGCGAATAACTCATTCGCAAAGCGAATGTTCGCCCAGGCTCGCAAAGCGAGCAGCGCAGCGAATGCGCGATGAGTGTGTGATGGTACTGAGATGACTCAGGGAGGTGACTTCTGGGGCTCGCAAGGCGAACGTCCCAGCGAAGGGCTTCGCCTAGCGAATAGAGGCAGCGAGGAGAGGCAGAAGGGGGAACTCTCTGGTTTTTGTATGGGAATAGGTTCGCAAGGCGAACTCAGTAGCGAACCCTGCTGTTCGCGAATTGTTATTTATGATTTCTGTGATGTTCTGATGTTTCGGTGCTGTGATTTTTTTGATGATTTACCATGATGTTATTGATGTTAATGATGATTATGACGTGATGATTTCGTGATGTTTTGACGTATACTTGATGACATGATTAACATGATATTTTGATGAATGATGATGCACATAATGACTTTATTCACGATGATGATTATTGACGTTGTGTATCATGCATTCATAGCATATTTTGATGATGATGTTAGGACTTCGGTCCAGTGATGATGAGGTTAGACTTCGGTCTATTGTGGCTTCCATCCCATTGTGTGGATGTGAAATGGTTTATGACGCGCTCCGGTTCTTGTGTGGAATTGATCCTAATGACTCGGATCTTTGAAGGGTGATGGCCTAAGTGTCCATCGATTGTGACGATTGGTACCACATGCATGAGTCTTGTTGTGCATTGCATTTATGTGGCACATTGTTGTGATTTACGATGTCGTGCTTTGATGTTTGCCTGTGATGACTCTGATGATGATGTATATGATGATGACGCCATTTTTATGCATATCCTATTTTATATTGATTATAATGAATTGTATTACTCACCCTGCCTGTTTGAATGTTGCCTCCACGTGGGTAACATGCAGGTGATCAGGATTAGCCGTGGATGCTTCGAGGAACTTTTGAAGTATTATTTGCTTTTGGTCGATGTAGAGGGTCTTGCTCTGATAGTGTAACATCGGGTTGGGTCGTTGAGTTGAACCATGTTGAGTTTTATTTGGCTGTTATTTTGTTGTTATTTTGATGATTATGGTTTTGTTTCAAAAACCCTTTGGTGGGATTTTGTGGTTATGGTGGATCTGGTGCCCTTTGAGGCATTTTTGAGTTAATTTGAGGAAAACCCGTTGTTTACGGAGCAACTTTTGTTGATTTGATTTTATTGAGAAATGTGCACTCTTTGAGGTGATGCTGATTTATTTAATGATTTTATGTTTAATCCGCTGCGATATTTGTGGAGTAGAAAAGGGTGTTACATTAGTGGTATCATAGCAGGTCGGTCCGTCAGGCCAGGTTTTTACGTGATGTCAGTCCCCTGTCGGTCGACAAGTGTGTATACACTGTCGATGTTTTAGTTCTTCTAACCTTGTTGGTGGTGTGCAAGATGGCTGGAAGAAATGATCGTGCTATTGCTGATGCTTTGGAATCAGTTGCTAATGTGGTGGCGCAACTCAATCCGAATGGTGTAGTTCCAGATGAGTTTCGTGCTTTGGGGGAGTTCAAGAGGAACAATCCGCCAGAGTTTGAGGGTACTCACAATCCAGCAAGTGCACACAACTGGTTGAAGGCGATCGAGAAGAACTTCTGAGGGATGGGATGTACTGACGTGCAACAAGTTCAGTTTGGAACTCATATGCTGTCAGAGGAGGTTGAGGATTGGTGGGATAACACCCGTCAGAGACTGGAAGATGTTGGCACTGTGATAACCTGGGCTATGTTCAAGCAGGAATTTCTGGGAAAGTATTATCCAGAGGATGCTCGTGGTAAGAGAGAGGTGGAATTACTTGAGCTGAAGCAAGGAGACATGATTGTTGCAGAGTATGCTACGAAGTTCGAGAAGCTAGTGAAGTTCTGTCCTCACTACAACCGTGCTGATGCTGAGATGTCCAAGTGCCTCAAGTTCAAGAATGGACTGAGACCAGAGATTAAGCAGGGTGTTACACTCTCATCTCTAAGGCGAGAACCATGCCAACAATAACGGCCTCATCCTCTGCTTGGTTGTTATTGGCAGTGAACTCAAACTTCAGTGTATGCTTAATTAGTATGTTACCAGGTTGTTCCAAATTTATCCCAACTCCGCTTTCTTTCACGTTTGAGGTGCCATCTAAAAATAACGCTCACTTTGGGGGTGTCTCCCCGTCTACAGGCGAGCTAAATTTGGCCATGCAATCCACTAGATCTTGTGATTTAATGTTTCCCCTAGGGACATACTGGATGTTGTATTCCTAGAGTTATACTGCCCAAGATATCATTCTTCTTGCCAAATATGGCTTCTTCAAGACTTGACAAACAAGAAAGTTGGTTTTAACAAAGATCTTGTCATCTTGAAAGTAAGGTCTCTGCTTCCTCTCTGTGACAACGATATTTAGTGATAGTTTCTCAATCTTCTAATAACATGCTTCGGTGCCTCTGAACACCTTGCTTATAAAATAAACTAGCCTTTCCGCCTTGTCGGCCTCCTGGACGAGGACAAGACTCATCGCCTGATTTGTGACCGAGAAAGAGAAAAGTAATGGTGACTCATCCCTCACGCGAGTGAGAGTGGGAGGCGACACAAGGAATTCCTTCACCTTCAAGAAATCCTCTTCGCACTCGGTAGTCCATTTGAATCTCTCTTTCTTTTTCATGTAGGCAAATAAAAGGAAGGCATTATTTATTGTGCACGAGAGGAAGCGAGATAGGGTAGCGAGGCGGCCTATAAGCTATTGCACTTACTTTACATCAGTGGGGATTTTCATGGAGATAAGTGTCTAACATTTATCTGAATTGGCTTCAATGCATCTTCTCGTCAGTATGAACCCTAAAAATGTTCTAAACTAAACTCCGAAAGGACACTTTGCGGGATTCATATTTCCTGACTGACCACAGAACATCCTCCAAATCTTCGGCATGGTTGTGCCCTTCGACAGTTTTTACTATCATATTATCAACGTAGACATATAGGTTCCTCCCTATCTGATGGCCAAACACAGCGTTCGTGAGTTTCTATTAGGTCGCACCATCATTCTTAAGGTCGAAGGGCTTGACATTGTAGTAGTAGTTGTCATGATTCGACATAAAAGATATTTTGAAATCGTCCAGGGGGTCCATCTGAATCTGGTTATACCTCGAGTATGCGTCCATGAAGCTCAACATGTCATAGCCTGAGGACTCTTCAATAAGGCGATCAAGGTCAAGTGGGTACGGGTCCTTAGGATATACGACGTTTAAATCATTGAAGTTTACACACATGTTCCATATGTTGTTCGCTTCCCTTACAAAACCATGTTGGCTAGCTAGGTGGGGTACTTTTTTCTGTAATGAACCTTGTGTCGGATAGTTTGTCTATTTCCTCATCAATGGTGGCCCTATTCTCCTTAGGACTAATAGCTCTTCTCCTTGGATCATATTGACTCACCCTCCAATCAGTGGGTACCTTAAGACTAAGTGCAGAGTGGAAATGATCGCCCCTAGTGCATTGATGGTGGGATGCCTCAGGATGATGTTATATGGTGACAGGGAATCCATAATGAGATAGATGACGTCAATCGCCTTGGTATTTATGCCCTTGCCACAGGGAAGCCACTAAACACTTTGACGTCGTTAGGATTGAGTTGCAATTTTGGGAATGCGTCCTGGAACAGGACATTAGCATAGCCGTGTTGCACAGTGATGATAAGGGGCTCATTATTGTGAGGGTTAACTCCGATGGCATCCTCATCATAAAATATGATGTCAACCTATTACTTTACTTTATAATTGTGAATTTTAGAAGAAGAATTACTTATAATTCCAACCTTCCTCGTCGATCTATGACTAGAGAGATCGTTCGGGTTAGCCATGACCCTGATGATGCACTCATGGCGTCCTTCTCACACCAAAGAACTCCAATTCCACCACCACCGTTGACAATAAAAGTGCTCCTTGCCTCTTATTTGCACATCTAACATACCACCTGTAATGGTCTCCATACCAGTTGACGAAAACCTACTACCACCCATAGATCCATAAGGAGACAGTAGCACACAACTCGTGACAGTTCTAGTAGCACCAATATCTACCAATAAAATAAACACATTACTGAGAAAATTGTTAATTGCGGTCTAGAGGCCTACAATGGTGCTAAAGTATCAAAACAAACAACTCTAGGGAGTTGAAAAAATTGGCTTAAGCCACCGTCCATCACTCAGACTTGCGATAGGCCCGACACAGGCCGATGATGGAATATTGGGAAACTACAACAAAGATTGTGCAAAATCATCCCAATAACGTCATCCATGAAGCCTTAGAAGGCCCATAACACATTTTATAAATCCACGATGACATTCCTCCTCCAGATCTGAATCCAAGGTTTATCATCTGAGATACACTCATCATCATCGCCACCCGCACCTCATCCTCATCCTTGTTCGATGCTTTTGATAGAGACATAAACAACTCTTTTAAAAAACCTCCAATAGAAGAATAAATGAGTATATTGGACGCATGAAACTCTAAAAATTGTTAGGAATGAGGACCTACAATGGAACAACTGATCAAGATTATCATGGCAGGCAAAATGACAGAGTCGCCATCATCCTTTATTAGTCATAAGGGATAGGAAAATAATTATAAAACCTAAATCCTAAGGGAGAGACACTAAGGTTCGGGAGTCGGTTAGGTGGGAGGAAGGTGTTAGGCACCCCTCACCTCCATTGTACTCAATGGGATCCTCCTTAAGTTCTAGGGTATGTTTGTTTGTTACTTGAATGTTTGACTATTTATATTTACTTACAAAATTCCTATTATAGAGAGAAGAAATTATTTGAGTATAAGAGGGGAACCCTAAGTTTTTTATTATTATTGTATTCGCTAGGGTTTACAACCCTATGCCTACGTACCCTCAAATTTGAAGGTCAAAGTTTCTGTAGTTCACCTCCCTAATTTTGGTTAGTTGATTTTATCCCTTATCCCTTTATGTTTAAGTTGTAATTATCCTTTATCCATTATCCCTAGTCCTTTATTTATACTCTCGGCTCTTAAGAGTTTATTCCCCAAGTTTTTTATCCCTTATCCCAAATTTTATACTCTTTGGACCTAAGAGTTTTATCCCAAATTTTTATCCCTTGTCCTAAATTTTATATTCTTTGGACTTAAGAGTTTTATCCCATATTTTTATCTCTTATCCTAAATTTTATACTCTTTGGACTTAAGAGCTTTATCCCATAATTTTATCCCTTGATATCCCACATATCCCTTAATCTTAAATCACTTAAGAAATGAATCACCTATTTGTAACTTGGATCCTTATTCCTAATTCTATTCCAAATTGCTCATAAAGGCCTAATATTTAACTTAATTACTCATATAAATAATTAAATAAACCTTTTATCCCAACTTTATATAATCCCAAAAATATAGTCTATCCCACATTTAATTAACTATAATATCCCAAAAAAACATGAATTAATTTCCAATTTGTTTAAAAATAAATATCTTGATGCTCCCTAAATATAAATTAATCTTAATTAGTTAGAAACATTGTAATATCCCCAAAATGTAATCATATAATAACACCCCAAAATATAAATTAAATTTTTATTCCCAAAACTTTAATTAGCCCCATTATCCCTAAAATATATAAACTCATCCCAATGATTTAAACATATGAACTAAACCCCTATTATCCCAAAAATATATATATAATTCCAATTTTTTTAAAATATAGAATGAAAATCCCAATTTCTAATATATCCCATATAGAGTGAATCCCAATTACTTAAAAGTGTAGAATGAAATCTATTATTTAAATTATTTTAAAAACTTTTATTATTTATTTAATCCTTTATAACATCTCAAAAATGATAAAATCCTTAATTATTATTTACACGAATTATAATATCCCAAGAAAAATATAAAAGAATTCCTAATTATTTTTCTAATGATTTAATTAAATAGCTTTAAATAAATAAAAATCCCAAAAATTGAACAAATTAATTATTTAAAACCTAATGACCTAAACTAACTCTAATTACCCCAGATTAAACCCTTATTATTAAATTAATTATTAAAATTACTAATTAATTAAAAAAAGAAACAGGCCAAGGGGTGTAAATTACTACATAAAAGTGTTTTGGGTCAGTGATTGGGGGTGTGGATAGCAGTTGTGGCCAGGCCCAAAATAGTCTGAGCTCATCTACGCGTCTAGGGTTCAGGTGGGGAGAGTCAACAATTGACTCTTCCTTGTTCGTCCGATTTTGATCCTGAGGCACTATACGTTTTCCACCGTCAACCGTTGATCAGCTATACCAGTCAAATGTATTCAACCCTAACGTCTCAGATGATAAATCAAAGGAGCTTACAGTGTACGCGAGCCCACTGGATGGTTGGTTGATCGACGGAGTCAAATGATGCGACTCTCCTGGGAATGCCACCTGGCGGTCATCCGCTGCTATTCAGAGGGAGTACTTAAACTCTCGTCCCTTTGTACCACGCCCATTTTCCCCTCTTCTTTCTCTCTCTATCTCGTTCTCCCTCTCTCTCTAAACTAACGTTTTTCCCTCTGTCCTCTCTTCTCCCTTGTCGGTCAAGCCTCCGGCCACCGCGCGCCACCCTAAAACCTCCGTTAAACCCAGGTTCTGGTGAACATTTAACTGGAATCTTCAACCCTTATGAACCCTAGTCCCTCCAAACCCAGATCTTCATAAGGGTATTCAAGGATCAAGATGAACCCTAAGAACCCTAGGGTTCTTGGGATGAACCTTAACCCTATCTTCAACCAAACCCAGCAACACTCACGAACTCTATGAACCCTAAGGGTTATGCGAAGAACCCTAACCCTCCCAGATGAACCCTAACCCTCAACCTATAAACCCTAACCCTAATCTAAACCCATAAACGCCCCAAACATCAAATTAAACACAGATTCAGTCAAACAGCAACAGATACAACATCAAGGAATAAAAAAAGCTACGTGATTACCTCCCCGACCGTGACCTATTAAGCTGCTTTCCTTTCCCTGCTTATGATTCCTCGTCTCTAATCTCTCTTCCTTATTATTTGCAGGTGGCGATTTATGGAGGTTAAGCTCGAAGACCTTAAAGTTTCAATGTGAGACCTTAAGGATTTCTGGAAAAAAAGAGCTTTGGTGTAGGGTTTTGGGAAAACTTACGCTACGATTCCAATTTTTCATCTAGGGTTCTCCCCTTCTTCTTCTGAATCTTAGGTTTATATAGGTTAGAAATTAGGTTTAGAATTAACTTAGATTGATTTATTTAGGAAATTTCTGATGTAATTTTGATTTGATTCATTACAATTTTAATGTATTGATTCAATTAGAAATTAGATTTTGATTATGTAATTTTTGAATTCTGATTTGTAACGCATTTTCAATCCTTGTATATATCCTCTGATTTAAAAAAGATTTGATTTGCATTTTAATCCACTTTTGTTGATTGCTTGCGTGATTTAGGGTTTATGGTGGGGAATTTGGGATTCTCGTTGGTCAATAACTTTGACCCTAATAAAATATTATTAAATTGATAAAAATAATCTAATAAATCAAAACAATCTCACAATCTTAATTCTGACTTAACACCCGACCCTCCTCCTAAATGATAATAAGCAATAAACTATAAAATCTAATTATCCTTTAGTACTAACATTAATAATAATAATAATCTAATATTAATATTAATATAATTAATCCCCATAATAGTATTAAAATAATTATCCCAAAACCTTCTTAATACCCTGATTATTTTAATAATAATCCTAAAAAACAAATAAAATAAAGACCTAAATAAAAATTTGAGAACCAACCTCTCCCTAATATAATTCCTAATAACCCTATTAAATTAATGATATTCCAATAATAATACTTACCATTACTAATTTTAATAATAAATTTAAAATTATAATCTCATCTCCCTAACAGCACTATTATAATTAGCAACTTTTAGTAATAACCCTTATTGCTAAAATTAAAGCACAATGGTTTAAATAATAATACAAATTTAATTATATTAATCTTAAAAACACACTCCTCCTACAAGATTAATTTTAACCTATCCCCTAAAATAGATAAGTACTATACCCCCATAAAATGGATTAAATTTAAAATGAGCCTAAAAATGTCAATACTCCCAAAACCCACAATGATAAGTAATAGAGACCCAAAAAGATAAGTAATACTCTAAAAATAGTAACTAAAGTAAAAAGGTCAAAATGGTCCCGCTTTGACATTGTAGGCCATTGGGAGAACTAGATGACTACAAATTATTGGTCAAAATTTAGGGTACGACAGCTGCCCCTATTTAATCGGCTTCGAATCAGAAAGATGGTGTCGAAGAGTCTTCCTCTTCACAAAGAGGAGACGATTAAATACAAGAGAAACCCTAATTTTGATCAGGAAATTGAAAGGTTTAGAGTCCATGTGGACCAATCCCTGATGCTCCGCTAATATCCCAATATCCTTTGTAATATCCCTGGTTACAGAAGTCGGGTAGGATTTTGATGATCCTCCGATTCCGTTTTGGTAAACCCTGGTAGAACCCCTGATAAAACCCTTGGTAATATCTTGATAAAATCCCTGTGACATCTATTAGTGGAACCCCTGATAATAATAATTCTAGCCAAAATTATCTTGCAAACCCGTGATGGAACCCCTTGATTAACCTCGATGTTCCGTTTCAACCCTTCCGGGTGGATCTTGCCTATGATTCTTGTGATCCTCCGATCCTGCTACTAGAATCAGGTAGGACTTTTAGTGATACCCTGATCACTCTAGATGAAACCCCTTTGCTAAAACCCTGGTGAATTTGATGGACCATATCCTGTGTGTTGGGATAGGTTATTAAGGTGGAAATGTGAGAGGTGGAGGTCTGCTCACTAGTTGAGGATGATCCTTAGGAAGACTAAGGGTGAATGAGCCTGCTGGGGAAATCCGTTATTGGAACGGTGTTTAATGGTGTAGTTGGTATAGCTGGGGATTGGACCCCTGAGAGTGGTTATAAACCTTATTCCATGTATATGTTTAAGAGTATGCATGTCTGAATTTATGTATGTTTTTATACATGATGCATTATTTGGGCTAACGCCTCTTTTATGATATGCAATGCATGTCTTTATGGAAACCAATATCTTCTGTAATATTCCGACTTCTTGACCCTTAAACCTTTGATCCCTTGATGAGTGTAGCAAAACATGATGCTCTTGATATCTGGAAATGCGTATTATTCTTTCAAGGAAACTCCCATACTAATTGAATTGTGACTGTTAATGTATAGACCTCGTGCTTAGATTAGATTGTGACGTTGGAAGAATATGATCCCTTTAACGTTTCGAAATTGAAATAAAATACATTTTTCCCTTTAAAAGCTTTTAATTATACCCAATGTTTCAATGCATTATTTCGTAATTAATCGACATTTTGTAATCAACGGAATAATTGGAAAGCAGAGAAAATATTATTTATTGAAAATGGGCCCATAAATGGGCAATAGTACATAAGGAAAGTAATCTTCATAAGGAGAAATTACTGCAAATCTAAAAAGATGAAAAACGGCAATAAGAAAAAAGCAAATTTATTTATGTCCCCATTGAATTCAAACACAACTAATATCTCAAGTCTCTGAGGCCACGACACTTCGCTTCTGAAGATGACTGCTGGGTTGATCATTTCCTTCTGAATTCCTGTTGTGTGACCTGAGTGCTATCAATCATATGCCTTTTGGATATCCCTAACTTTTTCCTAGACTGCTCTTTTCGAGACTTAGTCCACCAGGATGATATACCCTTTTTTTACTAAGCCGCCCTTTAGGGTTTTCGAGTTATCGGGTTTTATTTTTTTATTTAAGTCCCTAATTTTTTCCTGGATTGCTCTTTCAAGTTTTCAATCCACCGGGATGCCCTAATTTTTGCCTAAGTCGCCCTTTAGGGTTTTCGACTTAGCGGGCTTTTATCCTCTTTTTCTAGGCATAGTATTTTTTGATTGAATCGGAATTCACCGGTCGTGGTAAATCCACGCCATCCATAGTAGTCAACATCAGAGCTCCACCAGAGTTAAGCGCTCTTCAAGACATATGGCCCTTCATAGTTCGGGGCCCATTTACCATGAGGATATTTATAGATGGGTAATACTTTCCTTAACACCAAGTCTCCTTCTTCGAATAAGTGAGGACAAACTTTCTTGTCGAATGCCCTTTTGAGTCTCCGCTGATATAATTGCCCATGACATATAGCAGCCATGCGCTTTTCCTCTATGAGGTTCAGCTGATCAAATCTGTTTTGTACCCATTCCGCTTCATCTAGCTTAGTTTCCATTATGACCCTCAGCGAAGGAATTTCTACTTCAATAGGAAGTACCGCTTTTGTGCCATATACCAGGGAAAAAGGAGTAGCTCCTGTCGAAGTACGAACTGAGATTTTGTAGCCATGTAGTGCAAAAAGGAGCATTTCGTGCCAATCCTTATAGGTCTTTACCATTTTTTGGATAATCTTCTTGATATTCTTGTTAGTTGCCTCTACCGCGTCGTTCATCTTCGGTCGATAGGGTGACGAGTTATGGTGCTCAATTTTGAAACTCTCGCACTACTCATCCATCACTTTGTTGTTTATATTAAGCCCATTATCTGTGATAATCTTGTTAGGAACCCCATAGCGACAAATTATCTCTTTCTTGATAAATTGTGCAATTACTTGTCTTGTCACGTTAGTGTAGGAAGCAGCCTCAACCCATTTAGTGAAGTAGTAAATAGCAACTAGAATAAATCGATGTCCATTCGATGCTTTCGGCTCGATCATCCCAATTATATCTATTCCCCACATAGAGAAAGGCCATGGAGCAGTTAAGACGTTCAAAGGAATTGGTGGCACATGAATTTTATCCGCGTAGATTTGACACTTATGGCACTTCTTGACATATTTGAAGCAGTCTGATTCCATAGTCAGCCAATAATACCCCGCTCTGAGAATCTTTTTAGCCATTGCATGCCCATTTGCGTGGGTTCCAAAGGATCCCTCATGGATTTTTTTGATAAGCATGTCCTTTTCATATCCATCTAAACACCTGAGCAAAACCATGTCATGATTCCTTTTATAAAGTACATCCCCATCGAGAAAGAACTAGGCGGCCAATCTCCTAAGAGTTTTCTTATTCCCACTTGAGGCATTTGTAGGATATTCCTGTTTCTGGAGGAATTGTTTGATATCATGAAACCACGGTTTATCATCTACTTCTGCCTCCACTGTGGCACAGTAAGTTGGTTTATCTAGACGATTGATTCTTATAGTCGGTGCTTCATTGTACCATTTGACTTTGAACATGGATGCCAAAGTTGCCAAGGTATCTTCTAGTTGAATCTCCTCTCGAGGAATATAATGGAACGTGATCTCGTCGAAGTAGATGATCATCTTTCGGACATAGTCTCGATATCGAGTTACTTTAGAGATATGTGTTCCCCATTCTCCCTTGATTTGATTGATGACAAGAGCCGAATCTCCGTATACTTCTAAGATCTTGATTCTTAGGTTAATGGCTTCGCTGATTCCCAAGATACACGCCTCATACTCCGCCATATTATTAGTACAAGTGAAGCATAATCTAGCGGTGAAAGGTATATGATACCCTATTGGGGAAGTTATAACAACCCCTATCCCGTGTCCTTCTGCGTTTGAGGCACCATCGAATATAAGTTTCCATCGAGATCCGGGCTCAGGTTCTTCGTATGAGTCTGGGATATCACAATCTCTTATAGGCATCACATCTTTATCAGGAAAGTCAAATTGCATAGGTTGGTAGTCATCCACTGGTTGATGGGCGAGATGATCTGCTAGTACGCTCCCTTTTATGGCCTTTTGGGTGACATATTGGATGTCATACTCAGTCAACAACATCTGCCATCGAGCTATTCTCCCAGTTACCGCTGGCTTCTCAAATATATACTTGATAGGGTCCATTCTAGATATCAACAAGGTGGTATGTCACACCATGTATTGTCTTAATCGACGGGTGGCCCATACGAGAGCACAATAGGTCTTCTCCAAGAGTGAATATCTGGATTCACAATCAGTGAATTTCTTGCTCAAGTAATAGATTTCCTGCTTTTTTTCTCCCTGTTTCGTCATGTTGCCCGAGTACACAGCCCATCGAATTGTCAATCACCAAGGTACATTAATAGTGGTCTTCCAGGTACTGGTGGCACCAATATGGGTGGCTCTTGCAAATATTCCTTGATTCAATCGAAGGCCTTTTGACAATCTTCATTTCACTCGATGGTTTGACCTTTCCTCAACAACTTGAAGATTGGCTCACAAGTAGAAGTAAGGTGTGAGATGAACCTAACAATGTAATTTAATCTCCCCAGGAACCCACGCACTTCTTTTTCTATCCTCGGAGCTGGCATTTCTTAAATGGCCTTCACTTTGTCGGGATCGACTTCTATACCCCCTCTGACTGACTATGAACCCCAATAGCTTCCCAGATCTGACTCCAAAAGTTAACTTTGTAGGATTTAGTCGTAGCTTGAACTTTCTCAGTCGTTCAAACAACTTTTGTAAGTTGACGATGTGATCTTCCTCAGTTTGTGATTTAGCAATCATATCATCAACGTAAACCTCTAGTTCCTTGTGCACCATGTCGTGAAAGAGAGTTAACATTTCCCTTTGATAAGTTGCACCAGTGTTCTTTAACCCAAATGGCATTACCTTGTAACAGAAGGTTCCCCAAGGGGTGATAAAAGTAGTTTTCTCCATGTCGGAGGGAGCCATCTTAATCTGATTGTATCCGGAGAACCCATCCATGAATGAGAAGACTGAGAATTGAGCAGTGTTATCCACCAATATATCAATGTGGGGAAGTAGAAAATCGTCTTTAGAACTTACTCTATTAAGATCTCGGTAGTCTACGCACATTCTGACCTTCCCATCCTTCTTCGGTACGGGCACGATATTGGCTACTCATTCTGGATATTTCACCACGGCTAAGAACCTTGCGTCGAACTGATTTTTAACCTCTTCCCTAATTTTGAGAGTCATATCCGGTCTAGTCCTCCTTAACTTTTTGTTTAATTGGTGTGCATTCAGGTTTGAGAGGTAGCTTATGTTCAACAATATATGTATCTAGTTCGGGCATATCTTGGTAAGACGATGCGAACACGTCTGCATACCCTCGTAGTAACTTGATCAATCTTTCCTTTACATCCCTGTTTAAAGAAGCACCGACTTTAACCTCTTTTTTGTCTTCTTCAGTTCCCAGATTGATAACATCCACTGGTTCCTGATGAGGTTGTATTACTTTGTCATCTTGCTTTAACAGTCTGGCTAACTCTTCAGGGAGTTCACAATCGTCCTCATCACCCTCTTCCACTTGGTTAATCGGGAACTCGAAGTTGTAAGGAATTATAGCAGTGTCATTTTCAATAGGTTTATTTTTAAATCTGCATGAGAGAGATTTTTATTATTTATTATTTTTTTAATTGAAATGATGGGAATGAAAGTATTGAAAGAAGGTATATTACCATTTTGAAAGAAAAATCGGACATGTAAGAAAAAAGATCTTGATTGAAAATGAAAATGCGATTTTATTATTAAATAATTAAATGAAACAAAATGTGGCCCTACAAAGCTTGTCCATTTGCCTTGGGCATAGCAAAAGACTTATTATTTTTTGAACAAGAAAAAGTAAATTACTTCGAAACAGAAATTATCTCAGGAATCTCGATGGCCTTCTAATTGTTGAGAACTGTATCTGGTGAGCAATGGCACACCCAGTCTGGTATCCCTCTATTTTCCTCTTCAATTGTAGCCACTTGATCTTCATCCCTGAATCCAGTACTATGGAAAGTTTCTTTGAGAGGAGGAAATGTCGTCTGACGAGTCTTCTGAACCCCTTTATTAGTTGGTTTGTAACTCACCCCGAACTGATCCTTCTTCTCGGGTATCTCTATCAACTTTCCCCGGCCCCTTGTATCCCCATTCTGGATTAAGTCTGTGATCCTTCTTGGCCATTCCTTTTGTCGAGTGACTTGTTTACGACTGACCGTCGCAATTTCCAAAGCTTGCAAAGGTATGTCAAATGTCTCCCCATCCACTTCTATGTATCTGAATGACAAGAGATGGTTGATGAACATGTCTTCTTCCCTATTGATAATTATTAATTTATCCCCAGATATGAACTTCAGTTTTAGATGAAGTTTGGAAGTGACTGCGCCCGCAGCATGAATCCACGGTTGTCCTAGAAGACAACTGTAGAAAGGGTTGATGTCCATGACTTGGAAAGTGATCATGAAGGTATGTGGCCCTACCATGGTAGGTATATCTACTTCCCCAATTACCATTCTTTTCGAACCTTCGAAAGCCCTAACAACCAGGGAACTAGTCTTCATAAAGGTTCTTACAGATGTTAACTTCATGAGGGTATCCTTAGGCATAACATTTAGAGCAGACCTTGTATCCACTAGCACCCTTGAGAGAATAGTGTCTTGACACTTGACTAATATATGCAAGGCCTTGTTATGTGTTTGCCCCTCAGGAGGTAGTTCCTCACTACTGAAACCCAGACAAGTGCTGGCGGCGATATTGGCGACTACTTCATCTAACTGATCCACTGTTATATCCTTGGTGACGTGTGCTTCATTCAAGATCTTCAGTAGGGCTTCCCTATGTGCATCAGAACATAATAGTAAGGATAGGATGGAAATCTTGGAAGGTGTTTGACTCATTTGGTCCACCACCTTGTAGTCACTTTTCCTTATGAGTCTCAAGAATTCCTCGGCGTCTTCTTGGGGGAACATTCCTCTTGGAAGACTCTTTCCCCACGTTTATGGTCTCTTTCCCTTTAGAGCTTTCAGGAGCATTCTTCTTAGGTTGTTCGGAGAAGTCTACTCTTCCGCTACAGATCATACCTCTAATACCAGCTAAGTTAGTAATAGCTACTGATAGTATTATAGGCTTCCCTCCCATGGATGTAGTAGTGACATACTTCTAAGGTACCGACTTAGTACTTTCATATGGAAACGGTGCCAGAACATGGAAGACGATAGGGCCTTCTGACTTTGCAGGCACTGGGATTTTGACTGGTGCAGAAACAGGTATTTGAATTGGCGCTCATGCAGGCCTCAGATCTGGTATTTGAATCGGCGCATGTGCAGGTATCGAGACTGGTATTTGAATTGGTGCTCGTGCCGGCATTGGAACTGGTATTTGAATAGGTGCATGTGCAGGCATCGGAACTGGTATTTGAATAGGTGTCTGTGTAGGCATCAGAACTGGTATTTGAATAGGAGTCACAACTTCCCTTCTCCGGTAAGGAATCTCAGAAGGTACATGCCCTTGAGATTCTAAGGCAGCCACCTCATTCATCTTCCTTAAGTACCCAATCTGTACTATCCCTTGGTCCATTAATTGTTGGAGGACCTTCTTCATCTTTTTACAATTATCAGTATCAAACAAGTAATCCTTGCAATCACCGTGTAGATTTTCAAACTCCTCATACCCAATTAATACTTCCCTCACTTTCGTCATAGAGGTATTTACTTGGTCTACCCTTTTGATCAGTACATCTTCTCCTAGCCCTTCAATGGAATTGACACTCGCCCCAGCATGCCCTGGAAAAGGATTATCTCCTACATTCGGATTGTCATGAGTGAAACTGATAACCTTTTGGTCTAGCAGATCTTGCACCCTAAACTTGAGGGCTAAACACTTTTTAGTCGTATGCCCTGGAGACCCAGCATGATAATCACATCTAGCATTAGCGTCATATCCTCGAGAAAGAGGTGTAGGAGGGGGCCCTAATGGCTTGATTTCTACCAAACCTTTTTGGATTAGCATAGGCAAGATCTGAGTATATGTGGAGGGTATAAGGTAAAAGTCCTTCCACGACCTCTTTTGTTCCCTTCGGGGATACCTTTGTTGTTGTTGATTTTGCGGAGGTGGCGCTCTTGGTTGTTGGATTTGAAGCGTAGGAGGCGCTTGATTAGGAGCTGCAGCAGCCACATAAGGATCGTAAGGTAGTTGAGTATACTTATTAGTAGTAATGGCGTTGGCCTCCCCCTTCTTTGAGTTATTTCCAGAGTACCTTTTGTTGTTATGTTGATTGGCAGGCGACTTTCTGATATTTCTTAAAAGATTCATTCCCTTTTTGAGACATATTGTGTAATTGTATACGATTAAGACCCATGTCCACATTATATTGGTATTGCTTCAGAAAGGCGTTTGCAAGGTTTTCCCAAGTCTTAATATGAACCCTCTCTAGTTGCATGTACTAGTCCAAAGATGCCCCACTAAGACTGTCTTGGAAAGTGTGCATCATCAGCTTCTCTTTAGCGGCATGGGCAACCATCTTCCGAACAAACATCCGGAGGTGGTTTTTAGGACAACTAACTCCTTTGTACTTCTCAAAGTCGGGTGCCTTGAATTTTGGAGGTATGACCATGTTAGGTACCAGACACATTTCTAAAGCATCGACCCCAAAGACATTGGATCCTTCCACAACCCTTAATCTTTCTTCAATTATCTTGTATTTTTCATAAGCCCTCTTTCCCTCAGCAACAGTTAGTTTGTCTTCACGAACCACCTGTCTCGAATCTTCCTCACCATATTGGAGGTGTCAGTCATCATAATCTTCACGAGAGACAGGTATTTGTGTAGGTCGTGACGCTCCATTAGGACCAGGTGGAGGAACAGACCCTTCAGGAGGTTGAGCACTAGTTTTTTCTTTGCCAGCCTCTGCTTCTTCGTGTTCCAGGTCAACAGTAAATCCCAATAGAGGATTATTATCTCCAGACTGGGGAGTAGGGGTAGGAATGCTCCTACGGTTGCTAGTCTCGGTGTCTCTTGCTAGCATATCTGAATTGCTCGAGTCATTTGGTCAATTTTGTCCTTCATTTCCTCTACATTTCCTTTAACAGCATCCACATCTCCCCTTAGAGCAGCTTGGTTCTGTTCTAGTTGTTCCATGGCTTTCTTTTGGTGAGCGCGGGTGTAGGGTTGAGACGTCAGATTGATATGATGATTCTGAGAGAAGATATTAAAGAAAATGATTTCCATTTGATGTTTTTTTTTATGCATGCATGAATGTATGGGTATTCAAAAAATGATTTTTGTTTGTAGGAATCTTAAACATTCATCAATTATTAGCAAATCCAAGAATAATGGAAATTCAAACATTTATTGATTATAAAGGAAACATAGATAGACGCAACCCAATTCATTATTCATAGAAACACCAAGAAAAAAACAAATACCATGTTCGTAATCGAAAGGAAACAAACTTAACATAACATATAAGGAAATCTAACACCTATGCCTAATCCGAGCCCTAAATTCTTCCACCATGAAGCGACATAACTTGAGGAAGTCAATAATTTCTTCCTTAGGCTTGAAAATGTCCGCCATATACTCTGATTCTCTTAAGCTCCAAGGTATCTCGTGGATTAGGTCGTTAGATAATGTCACCAGCTTCTAATATCTTTCTCTGTAGTACCGTTCTTTTCGTTGAAACTCTGCCATGATCTCATTGTCTTCCACAAACATTCTACACCAGAAAAATGCAGTAACAGCAGGGAAAGTAATTATTTTTCATTGCAGAAAAAATACAGTTACAAGACTTTACACACAAAACTCTCTAACAACACTTTCTCTACTTTAGTTCCAGATTTCACAAACCACTTCTAACTCTTCCACAACCAAAAACTCACAACAGATCCTAACTTCTAACAGTTACAAACTCAAAACCCTCTAACATTTTTTTCCTAACAGAATTTTTCTTTAACCCAGTAGAAAATTTCTAACAAAAAACTTAACCTCTAACAGACTTTCTTTCTAACCAACTCTAATAGAGATTTCTAACCAATCTTTAACTGCAATATTCTTTATCATCTTCCAATCTCCAATTCATCTTCAACCTCCAATCTTCATCATCTGCAGAACCGAAAAATTCTCTTCGGTTCCATATCCAACCTCGCAGCAATCTTCCAAACTCCTTCTTCATAGCCTCAACAAGATTCAACAAATTGGAGTTTTGCAAAAACCATAATTCTTCGTGAAGATCACAAACCTCCCTCATCTCCATCAGTTCACTATAAAGAAAAGAAACAATGATTTGAGCCGCGAATCGATTTCATCAACAATTTCCTAATATCCAAGTTCATCCATTCAATTCAATACCTACAATTCACTGCAACAACGATGGCGATTTGAAGAACAGTGCCGCAACTCAATGGTTTCGACATCTCGCGCGGAAGAAGTCACAACAAGCTTTCATCAAGAACTTACAAACACACGGCGACAACGAAGTCACCACGCTTAAACTGAGTAGGAGAAGAAGAAGATTCAAAGAAGCCAACACGTAACTTTAGTGACAATTCACGACGCAACTTGCACCAGAAACATCCGCAGAAGCGTCAACACAAGGTAATCATTCAATCACACAATAATCTCACGCAAATTCAAAGGAATTGAAACCAGAAAGACGAAAGATATCAGTACCTGTAAATTCACCCTAAAGTCCGCCGTATCGGAGCTCCTCCCTGCTCCACCCTGGTATGTAGCCCTCATTTAAATTATTGATGAAATTACTTCTGAGTGTTTCGTTTCCATCATCGATGATTAGCATTAAGAGGCTGAAGATGAAAGATGCGCGAGTGAGGATGAGAATAGAGAGAGGGATGTGGTCGCCGGTGATTTTGCGATGGCGCGATTTGAGGCGCGATGAATTTTGTGAGGAGAGGGAGAACATGGAGGATGGCGCAGAGAGGCGAGTTGCGGTGGCCGCCGTAAGGCATTTCCGGCCGTGAGGTTTTGCCAAAGAAGGAGAGGACGGTGAAAACAGGATTACGGCGTAGAGAGAAGGATATGGTAGTGGATTGAAGCTTCTTCTGAAGTTTCTTAGTTTTAACCTTAGGATTACCCAGATTGGGCTCATAAGCCCTAAGTTACCAGTTTCATCTCCTCACCGAATTCACTTTCCACAAGCCATAATCACTCCCTGCACCCCTTCATGTTAAACCTTGATCCTAGAACAAAGGGTGTTCACACCATCAAAACTGCTTCGTACCTCCCAGCGTTGAGTTTTTTTGTTTTCTTTTTTAGATTTTTTACTTTCACTCTTATTTAGAGTTTCTAGATTTTGATATGGTTTTTCTTGGATAATTGCTTTTAGTTTATTAACATTAGAATTAGATTAATTTTAGATTTAGATTCTAATTGTGATATGAACTAATTGATTTTAATCTTTGAGTTTTGGATAAGAAATTAACTTGGATTAACATTGACTTGTAATGTTGTTTAGTAGTTGACTAATTGTAGTTTAACATTGGTTAAGATTTTAGACTAATTAGATTAGATTTTGATATTGTTTTTTTTTATAATTGATTTTTGATAATGGCTTACGCTAATTGTTTTTTTTGCTTAATCGCACTAATTGATTTTAGTTTAATTGCACTAATCGTTTTTGCCTAATTGCACTAATTGTTTTTGCTTACTACTTGTTTTTAGCTTAATTGCTCGTTAATTGAGTTTTTGGCTTAATTGTCTACTAATTGTTCTTTAGAATTAGAAACTAATTGACATTGACTTAGTTCTAACCTTGACTAAACATAGGGTTTAGTGTTAATATCTTCTTAGTAGTTTCAATTTGTTAGCTTCGTTAATGGTTCTTAAATGTTAGTTGTGACTAATTATTGCTTAGATTTTGGTATCGATTTCACTTAATTCTTGTTGATATTTCCCATTTGAATTTTGGTTGCTAACCTTGGTTATTTTTGTTGATTGCTTAGACTAATTGTTGAGTTGTTTTGTAGTGATTCACACTTGATTTGCTAAGTTGTTTTAAGGTAGGAAGTGATGCTGCATACATAGTTGTTGTGCACAAGGTGAGCTGTTGAATGTTGCAATTCTATCCAGAGTTTCTTACATCTATTCTATTCTGAAAACAGGTGCTGTTGAAAGCTGTTTGAGCTTGTGGTTAGATTTTATAGCTGTACAGGTGCAGGAGCGTTGTTGTTGCTGCTGTTTTGATTTATTGCCTTGTTTTCTGTTTATCTTTACGATGGATGAAAAGTCACTCAACTTCCTTATAGTTGAGATTACGACATCGTTTTCATCTTCTGGTTGACGAAGAGTCACTCAACTTCCTCATAGTTGAGATCACGACATCGTCCATTGTTGTTTATTTTCTGTTGCATTTCTTTTCAGGTGAGGACGAGGAGTTACTTAGTTTGTGCTTGGCTGAGATCACGACATCGTTCATTTTGTGATTGATTTGTCCTGTGTTTACTTGTGTTCGTTCACATGATCCCGTAGGATTCCTCGCTCCACTTAATTTCTGATTAAGTTGGAGGTAGGAGAGACATTAGGATAGCAATCCATGCATGAAAAAATTAGATAGATTCCCCTCCTGATCCTGACCTTAGGACCATTCTGTATGCTAACTTGTAGATTCAGTTTCCCCCTTAGACTATATGTGTGACCTTCGTGAGTCTCACCCTTCTCTCGCACCCATGCGATAGAGACCGTTCCCTGTTTCCATAGTAGCATGAACTACGGATGCTCTGATTCCTCTTTCTTTTCAGATTAAGGATACATAGGCACGAGATGCGATATCTCGGCGAGCACACTAACAACCAACTTCCCCTTTTCTCTCGCACCCATGTGATCGAGACGCTAATCAATCAATCAAACCTTTTCTCTTGCCCAAGTGCAATCGAGACTCTTTCACCAAACAAAACCGACCCTGTTAGGTCGAACAACGACTGCTCTGACTTCCTCTTTCTGGTATGATTGAGGATACGTAGGCACAAGACGGTGATGTCTTGGCAAGCAACCTTCCCCCACAATCCAGTAGTCCTCCAAAATACGTTGACTCTGACTTTCCCGCTCCCGAGGGAATACGTAGGCCTAGGACGATGATGTCCTATCGAGTCATTTTTCCATTTCTCCCCTCGTATCCTTTTCATTTAATAGTTGAGCTTCAGATACCTACACCTTTTGATCGATAACAACAAGCGTGGATCCCATCGAGTACGATGGACGCGAGGGGGTGCTAATACCTTCCTCTCGCGTAACCGACTCCCGAACCCAGGCTATGGTTGCGACGACCATTCCTTTCCCTTTGTTGAGGTTTTCTTCGATCATTTCCTTTCCTTACGTCGGGATAAATAACGTTCGGTGGCGACTCTTCTGTTCTTTTCCGCCGGTTGATTTTTGCAGATGCGACAATAAGTAATAGAGACCCAAAAAGATAAGTAATACCCTAAAAATAGTAACTAAAGTAAAAAGGTCAAAATGGTCCCGCTTTGACTTTGTAGGTCATGGGGAGGATCAGATGACTGCAAATTATTGGTCGAAATTTAGGGTACGACAAAGACGAACATGTATAACTAGTCGACGTACACCTAAATTTTAGGGGATCAAGATGCCCATAAAAGTAAAAAAAAAATATTCATTCTCACTTTGAAGGCAGGAGACATGGCTTTGTACATAGTACCGAGAAATGAATCCATCAGTTCATAGTGGATCTTCACGTGAGTTTTACCTCTTATTTTATAGTATTTCGCTTGCACCATCAGTTCATGAGTAAAATTTCTTAAACTTCCAAACTATTACCAAATGGAAATATCGAAGAAGTAAAAGTAAAGCCCTTATAAAAGCACCAACATACAAAGAACCTCACTCCCAACAGGAGAAAAAACAAGCAATGCAAACTTTGATGATAAGGAGACAAAATATTTAGTTTTCTATTGTGGAGACGAATGGTCACCTTTGAGAAAACCATCCTTCATCCAAGGCCGAAACCTAGATTTCGAGGTGGTTAAAGGGCATCCCTTGGTCATAAATGTCTGTATTGAAAAATGTTATCACACAAAGAAACAATGATTAATAAACATCATATGTGACAAAGTTAAATTAATTTTTGAAAAGATAAACAGTTTTAACTGAAAAAACCCATCCATTTTGCAACAATAAGGCAAAGATGGTGGGGATGAAGAAAATACTATTGGTTTGATATTTTAGAAAATAGATCATGCCACAATTACTCGGGAAGCAAATTGGAGAAAGGAAAAATGTAAATCGTCATATTTAGCCACAACTCAAGATTATACATGCATATTTATGTTCATATTACAAAATAGAAAATTTCATGCACAGACCTCAGAGGCATGTAAAAAAACAAAACTAACACACATATTCATCCAATCTTACCATCTATCATGCTCTTAAAAACATTTAAACATATGGTCTTCAAAGTTATACCAACGTCTAACACCTAAACTTGAACAATGGCATTTTTAAAGATTTAGACATTGATGGTAGTAATATTCATCTCACATTTAGAAGATAAGTGAATACCCTTTTGACGAAGACTTTTTAATTCTGCATTCACTTAAACTAGCAAAGCGACTCTGGTTTCAACCTCCTCGAATATGACTTGGCCAAAATCTTTCTTCAGAAGGGCATTTTTCGGCTTAAGATAAGAAAACATGGCTTCAAAATTACTTCTCTCTTTGTCAAGAAACAAAATCAGGACCCCGAGATACAATTTTAATGCTCGATAATTCTCTAGGGATGCTTCCAATCTCTCTCTTGGAAATTTCGAAGCTCCAACTGAGTCTATAGGACATTATCAAGACTTTCTTGTGCCTCTAACTGAGCTTGATTTAACTCTTTAGAGAGTACCTCTTCCCATATTAACTAGTAAAAATTTGATGTAAGGGAATATAACCGGTTAAATCCATTAACCTAGCCATCTAATGAATACATTTTGCAAGCGCATATTAACAATCCAGAGGTCCCAAATTAGCCACCTAATTAGAATTCACTTTCGGGACCAAGGGCTTGAGTATTTGAATGATTAAGGGGAAAATGAGCCAAAGTTGAAGGGATCGAACCTTAAGTTGTAACACCCTAAACCCCCAAACACTTATTTTTATAAAATATGCAGAATAATAATAAACTCATACACAAGGTATCACATTTTGTCAACATAAAACATATTTCTTAGAAATTATAATATAGCATCCGAATTTAAAATCAACATTTCAACTTTTATTGTCTCAAAATATAAATCACTTCATTTAATAATAGAGGTTTAATTAAACAACTCGCAAAACACAAATAGTGATGAGTCCAAGCCTTTGCGGTTGGCATCAATTTTGGTAAAACTAACTTGACAGAAAGATGTTGGACAAGATGTCCTAACATGAAGAACTAAATGAAGATCCAAGATGTTGGACAAGATGTCATATCATGATGATTCAACATCTTTGTCTGCTACTTTTCAGTTTTAATTATGTTATTCCAGATTTTAGTTTATTATGGGATTATTTGTTTTTCCTAGGTGGCGTTCAAGATTGAGAAATCAGAGATTCTGATTCTAATTTGAAAATGTTGTTTCTAAGTGTGGAGACACTTTAGGAAACTTAGGATTGAAGAAACTATTCTAGAGGAGAATAAGTTGCAGATTCTGTGGAGCAGAATTGCTGCGTTTCTGAAGCCCAAATCCAGTCTTGTTTATGGTTATGAATATGATGGATTTAACCTAGGAAAAGTGCATGGAAAATACATTGTTGCCTAGTGTTTTTAGGGTTTATATTTGTGATCCTATCTTGTATTATGTGAATACTTGAGTTGGACTATTTTATTGAGTTGTAATTGTTCAGTCACTGTTGTGATTGAAAGGGAATTGAGAAGGGTCTCATACCTAGGAGTGTCTTAGGTAGAAATATAGCACGGGTAGTGATTAGGTGACAAGTTGTAAATGTAGGAGTTTAGCTTTGAACTAATACTGCTTAGTGGATTTCATTCCTGGCTTGGAAGCCCTCAGACGTAGGTGAGTTGCACCGAACTGGGTTAACAATTGTTGCATGTTTTCTTTACTTTTTGCATCTTGTTACTGTCCTTGTTCTTGTCATTGAGAAGTATAGATCAAGTGTCTCGACATCCTGTTCGACATCTTCGTGATCTGCTATACCAGAATTTCAATTGGTATTAAAGCAGGCATCTTGCTCTGCATCTGGGTGAGATTCAGGGACGATACTTTCTAGTTCAATGGATAAAGAAGGAGGAATTTTAAATAGACCACCCATTCTTGATGGTTCTAATTATGAATATTGGAAAGTGCGCATGGTGGCATTCATTAAGTGTATGGATGGTAAAGCTTGGAAGTCTGTGGTCAAAGGGCGGGATCCACCAAAGGACAAAGATAAGGATGGGAAGATTACTAATGAGTTGAAACCTGAGGAAGACAAGGTAACTCCAAAGCCTTGAATGCCTTGTTCAATAGTGTTGACAAGAACATCTTTAGGCTGATCAAAAAGTGTAATGTTGCCAAGGATGCTTGGGAGATTGTGAAAACTGCGTATGAAGGAATTTCTAGGGTAAAATCCTCAAGACTTCAACTTCTCACCACCAAGTTTGAGAACTTAAGGATGAAAGAGGATGAAAGTATACAAGACTTTCATATGAACATTGTGGATTTTGCCAATACTTCAAGTGATCTTGGAGAAAAGATTCCAGAAGCCAAGTTAGTCCAGAAAATTCTGAGATCTCTTCCCAAGAAGTTTGATATGAAGGTGGCATCCATCGAAGAAGCTCAAGATATAAATAAGTTGAAGGTAGATGAACTCATGGGTTCTCTACAAACTTTTAAAATGGGCTTGAGTGAGAAAACTGAGAAGAAGAAAAGCTTAGCCTTAATTTCTAATCAAGATGAAGGTAAGACAATTTCCAAGGAGGAATTGTCTAATGTTGTTGTGTTTCTTGGAAAATAGTACAATCAATTGCTGAAGAGGATGGAACGAGAGTCAAAAACTAATGTCAAGACTCATCCATCCAACAACAACAAAAGAAGGGATTTTAGAAGGAAGTTCAAAAATGAAGAGAAAACTGGCAAAGGAATCAAGTGTTATGAATGTGAAGGTTTTAGACACATTAAATCTGAGTGTCCCACTTTTCTCAAGAAGGAGAAGAAAGGATTGAAGCTCCTTTACATAATCTCTTATCTATAAGAGGAAGTTATTTTGCTCAACTCCAAACTTGATAATATGACCAAAACTGTTAGAATGCTCAACAACAGCTCTGATGTGCTAGATGAGATCCTTCAACTTGGGAAGGACACAGGAAATATCAGAGGACTTGGTTACCATGACCAAGTCGAGAAGAACAAAGGAAAGGAGCCAGCATTGAGTTCTGCTCAGCCTAATAGAAAACAGAATCATAAGATGTCGAAAGGGATGTCTCAACATCAACATAGACATCAGAAAAATCCTTCAGGAAAAAAGAAGCAGGACTGGAAGTGTCATCATTGCGGTAAGTTTGGTCACATTAAACCTTACTGCTACAAGTTACATGGATATCCAAAGTTTGGCTCACATCCCAGAAAGATGCAAGTTGGTAAAGCAGGATAGGAGTGGATTCCCAAGAATGAGTTTGTGGCCCTAATAGCTCATTTTTCTCTAAGAGCCTCCAGTGGTGAGAAGTGGTACTTTGATAGTGGTTGTTCGAGACACATGATGGGTGTTAAGAACTTTTTGGCAAATATAGAATCACATGCCTCAAATGATGTCACTTTTGGAGATGGATCCAAAGGGAAAATTAGAGGTGTTGGAAGATTGAACCAATCTGGGCAGCCTAGACTTGATAATGTATTGCTTGTCAAAGGACTGACTACAAATTTAATACGTATTAGTCAACTTTGTGACCAAGGACTCAAAGTTAACTTTACTGAGTCTGAGTGTCTGGTGGTGAATGATAAAGATGAAGTTATAATGAACGATGTCAGATCAAAAAATAATTGCTATGTGTGGACTCCTCTAAAGATAGAATGTTCATCCATAGATGAAGTAAAGCATCAGAAACTTGGTTATCCTCAAAATATGAAAAAAGGTTTGCTAAATATAGCTAACAGAAATGCCTCATATCTGAAGGATTGGAAGATTGGTAAGTTAACCAAGAAGTCACACAAGAAGCTGCAACATCTGACTATCTCAAGAATTGTAGAACTTCTTCATAAGAAATCTATGGTTGATGATCTTGAAGGAAAGAGGTGTGCCTATGTGGTCACTGTTGACCTAATAACAGAGAATAAATGTACAACTACCATGGTTAGTCACTCTCCGTTCATAGGAATGAGATAGATGCTAACTAGGGATAATGTCACACAAGATGTTGTGACATCGTACCATGACAACCTAAGCACCTTTGGTGTCTTTAAAAATCAGTTTAAGAAGTTAAGGGGAAAATTAGGGTTTTGCATGATTAGGGGTCTAGGGAAATTAATGTGTGGGAATACTATTCAAGAAGATGTATTTTCCCAATAAATAAAGAAAGGGTTTCAAAATCAATCATTTCAAATCAACCTAAACCGCTCTCACGCACGATACCTTCATTCTGCACCATTCTCCACAAACTGCTCCATCTTCCAGTTTGAAGAAAAATATAATCCTGGTCACTCTACGATGTCTCAACAACAATCGTAAAAAAGGGCAAGCAAGAAGGAGAATGTTACATCATCCGCTACTAGGTCAAATCCTGGGAAGTTCTCTGCTGGAGATGCGATTGATGGTGTTCCCCTGGCTATGGTGACATACAAGCCTGACAAACTCCCTATGAGAAGATCTGAGAATCTCCCTACAGGTAATACTTCCAAGACTTCTGATGCTTTTTCTGATCCTATGAGTGAGAAAGAAATTTTTGATACGGATAAGAGAATAGGAGCAATAGTGGCTAAGTACTTAAAACTAGGGGGTAGACAGAATGTTGTTGGGATTACTAGACCTCTGGCTCAGATTATGCCAACCACCTCTGCTCTTGTTGATGAACCAGAGGGAGTGACTAAGGAGAATTTTGATAAGGATAGTGGTGAAAGGGATGATCATGAGAAGTTATAAGTGAATCTGCACACCCTTGTTGACTCTGTGGTAAGAGATGTTGAAGCATATGATGGAACATCTCCATATGTAGAAGAACCTCAGTTAAAGGAATAAGCTTCTGAGGGTGTTGTTGAAAAGGGTGCTGACATGGTAATCAATGTGGATGACTTACCCTCAGATGATGAAATTATTGCCAAGAGCCTCCGCCCTGGTGTGGCCAAGAGATTGAAAAGAAGAAAAGGTAAGGGTGTGGATGCTAAAAACACTCCTACCAAGATATCTAAGAAATCTGTGGTTGGACCACATAAACCTTGGAGCAAGGTGGCTATTGTGTCAAGAAAAAGAAAGGTTGAGTCTGATACTGAATCAGACTATGATGTTGCAGATGATGTCCAGGACATCATGCATGTAAAGAAACCAGACTCAAAGAAGAAGGTTATTGTTCCTCCCAAAGCTCCTCTGGATAATGTCTCCTTCCATGCTCTTGAAAATGTGGAGAGGTAGCCATTTATGTACCAGAGAAGAATAACTTTGGAAAGGGAACTGCGAAAGAATGCCCTAGAGTGCCAAGAGGTTTTGAAGTTGATTGAAGCTGTTGGCCTGATGAAAACAAACACTGAACTTGGGTCCTGCTATGAGAACCTGGTCAAGGAGTTTGTTGTGAACATTCTTGAAGATTGTAATGATGTAACCGGCAAGAGAGTGTATGTCAGAGGGAATGCTGTGACATTTTCCTCCATAGTAATCAACAGGTTTCTAGGAAGATTTGAAGAATCTCAACCTAAATGTGAAGACACTGATGATCAGATATGTCAAGAGATCACCTGCAATACTGTGAAACACTGGCCAAGCAAAGGGAAGCTTTCAACTGGGAAGCTCAGTGTGAAGTATGCAATTCTGCATAGAATTGGTACTGTTAATTGGGTGCCCACCAACCATACTTCAACCATATCAGCTGGTCTAGGAAGATTCATTTATATTGTTGGTAAAGGGAGAAAGTTCGATTTTGGGACTTATATCTTTGATCAAATTCTGAAGCAATCTTCATCAACTGCAGTCAAACTTCCTTTATGTTTTCCTTCACTTATTTGTGGCATAATTCTAGATCAGCACCCTGGTATTCTAGTATCTGCAGATCATGCAATGAAAAGGGAATCTCCCTTGACATTGCATTATAAGCTGTTTGGTGGAAGTCATGTCTTAGATATTGCTTCAACGTCTGCTCCAACATCTGCTCCTACAACTTCAAAAGAGGAAACTATTGCTCAGCTGAAGGAGACCTGCAGGGAGCTTGATGCCATCATCAAGTCCAGCACAGTTAGGAAGGCTAAACTTGAGCAATTAATACAAGTCTTGACTGCTTAGCAAGACAAGGACACTGAAGCTAGCACTGGTGGTACTGAGAAGAATCCTGCTGGCAATAATGAGATGAATAGTGATGATGATGCTGAAGATGAGGATCATGAAGAAGAGGAAGAAGATGATGAGGAAACTGAAGATGACTGTTGAATGTTGTCTTTTTTTTGTGTGGTTATATAAGGGCTCAATGCCCAGGATTATGTTTAGCACTTTATGTGCTTGTTTTGTACTCTAAAACTTTATGCTTTTGCTTGGTTATTTAGTTAGTTTATCTGCCTTTGTCATATTATGGCTAAAAAGGGGGAGGAATACTAACTTTACTAACCACTGTCTACTAACCATTGCTGCTGCTGCTAACCATTGAGGGGGAGTATGCTATACTGCTGCTTGCGGAAGAAGGAACTGGTTGAAGGGGAGGCAAGATGTTTGACGTTTTCCGCTGCTGATGTTCTGATGTTTTGTTTCTTGGCCTCGGACTGTGGTTTTCTATCTGCAAGTTTCTTTTAGTTAGTTTTAGCCAAAATCTGCCAAATGGGGAGATTGATGAGTCCAAGCCTTTATGGTTGACATCAATTTTGGTAAAACTAACTTGACAGAAAGATGTTGGACAAGATGTCCTAACATGAAGAACTAACTGAAGATCCAAGATGTTGAACAAGATGTCCTATCATGATGATTCAACATCTTTGTCTGTTACTTTTCAGTTTTAATTATGTTATTCTAGATTTTAGTTTATTGTGGGATTATTTGTTTTTCCTAGGTGGCGTCCAAGATTGAGGAATCAGAGATTCTGATTCTAATTTGAAGATGTTGTTTCTAAGTGTGGAGACACTTTAGGAAACTTAAGATTGAAGAAACTATTCTAGAGGAGATTAAGTTTCAGATTCTGTGGAGCAGAATTGCTGGGTTTCTGAAGCCCAAATCCAGTCTTGTTTATGGTTACAAATATGATGGATTTAACCTAGGAAAAGTGCGTGGAAAATACATTGTTGCCTAGTGTGTTTAGGGTTTGTATTTGTGAGCCTCTCTTGTATTGTGTGAATACTTGAGTTTGATTGTTTTATTGAGTTGTAATTGTTCAGTCACTGCTGTGATTGAAAGGGAATTGAGAAGGGTCTCATACCTAGGAGTGTCTTAGGTAGAAATATAGCACGGGTAGTGATTAGGTGACAAGTTGTAAACAGAGGAGTTTAGCTTTGAACTAATACTGCTTAGTGGATTTCATTCCTGGTTTGGAAGTCCCCAGACGTAGGTGAGTTGCACCGACCTGGGTTAACAATTGTTGCGTGTTTTCTTTACTTTTTGCATTTTGTTACTGTCCTTGTTCTTGTCATTGAGAAACAGAGATCAAGTGTCTCGACATCCTGTTCAACATCTTCGTGATCTGCTATACCAGAATTTCAAATAGTAAGGGTAACCCATCCCTGTAGAAAATAAAATAAACTCAAAAGAGATAAACCATGAAGAATGCCACTATGTCATCCTCCAACTCAACAGCAACTAAGGCTCCTCTACCTGAGTATTTGTACCACACGGGTAAAGAACAACACAAAAACAAACAGGGGTGAGAATACATTTATATATATATATATATATATTAGTGGTGCATAAAACAACAAGGATAGTACAAATAATATCATTCATCAATCACATAAATCATCCACACAATAATCAATCACAAATGCGGTTATGTGTGCAATGTATTCATCTATTCTATTCCAATGCACATGGTACCAAATTTTGAATGTCAGAGTTATGTTACTGATTAATCCACTCGTCACTAGTTCCTCTCTGAAACTGGTTCATCTCTGAACCAAAACTAATCACAAGTCCCCTCTCTGAACCTAAAACTCGTCATCGGACCGAAGTCTCAAACTCATCACTGGTCCCCTCTCTGAACTAGAAACTTGTCACTAGACCGAAGTCTGTACACCTTTATTTGATATACATGCTCCATGAATGCAAAAAAACAATACACATGTAATACTCGTCTCATCCTCCAACTCCAATACTCGTCTCGGGTTCCTCTCTGGACCTAAAACATTGCCAATACAAGGCCACAACAATGGTTCCTCTCTGGACCAAAAACTCAATATAAACATCGCCAATATAAGGCAACAATAGTGGTTCCTCTCTGAACCACACATCTAAACATAACTCTGAACCACACATCACCAATAGAAAACTTGAAGCTTTGGCTATGGGCTTCTCTCTTCTCCTTCCAAAAGCTTCCTAGGGTTTGCTCTTCTCTCCCTTCCTTCTTTTCACAACTTTTCACGCACTCCCAAAACCTCCCAACTTTTTCTCCCTTAAAAAAATAAATATAATTCTATTTTATTTTAATTAATTCCCTAAACTCCCCTCAACTCTCTATACTTCCACTCACCTCCCTAATTTCTTTAAAAATCTATTTTATTTCCCTAAAACTCATATTCTCATTTTTCTCTATTATTTTTATTAAATTAAAATCTCATTAAATTTAGTTGACCACTAAACCACAATTCCTCATCTTTACACTATGTTTAATACCATAAAACTCTACCCAAAGTTCACCAACTTAAATAATTAAACTAAAAACACTCCAAAACTTGATTAAAAATAAATATAAAAAATCAGGGTGTTACAACTCTCCCTCACTTAAAGAATTTTTTCGCCTAAAAAATTTCCCGATAAAGCAACTTTGGCAAATACTCTCTCATTTGGTTCTCAACCCCCACGTCACGCTACCCCTAACAATGATTGCAACTAAAAAGATGCCACTTATGAGACACGCACCTCGAATCCAATCATAAGGTCCAGATGACTCCTCACCACTCAAAGTAAATACCTTCTCACTAGTTTGCACAGTATCTGGCGCTTTCCTTAATTTCTAGCATTGGGTACTGACATTACTTGGTTCTTCATAGTTGAAACAAATCAAAATTGCACCCTTACATTTAGAAACACAATATCTTTGTTTTCCACACTTGAAACACTTCAGGTCTGTGCTTTTGCATGCAGCAGCACGATGACCTAACTCTCCCCACCTGAAACATCTCAGAGGAGAAGGAGTGCCTCCTCCACTTGTTTCTTTCCCACCTGTGGCCTTCTGCTGAGACTTCTATTTTCCTTTATCAACTTCAGTCACATATGGTTTACCAAGATTCGAATTCCCACTTTTCTTATCACTCACACTCTTCTATTGAGCAAATCTGACCTTACTATCCTCATCATAAATTCTGCAGTTGTTCACCAGCACTGAGAAATGACGAATTTCTTGATATCATATAAACTGTTTGATCTCGGGACATAAGCCACTCTCAAACTTCATACACTTAGACCCTTCAGCTTCCACGCCATTATAGTTAGGACAAAATCTTGATAGCTCCTCAAACTTAGCTGCATAGCCAACCATAATCATATTCCCTTGCTTCAGTTCCAATGACTCTATCTTTTTTTGGCTACGAACATCAACTGGAAAATACTTGTCTAGAAACTGAGTCTTGGAACTAGCCCAAGTAATTTACGCATTAGCAGCTTCCATCCTCTGGCGGGTATTCTCCCACAAATACTCAGCTTCCTCATACAACATAGGTGTTCCAAACAACACCTTTTGCGCATCAGTGCACACCATAACTCTGAAAATCTTCTCAATCTCCTGAAGCCAAATCTGGGTACCTCCAGGATCGTACATTCCCTTTAAAGTAGGAAGATTGTTCCTCTGAAACTTTCCTAGTCCATGAAACGCATCAGCTCCACCGTTCTAATTCTGATTCGCTTGCAATACTGCATTCACCAGCGTCATCACCTGAGCCATCGCCCCAAGGGCATATGCAATTTCTTGATCATTTCTACATCCATCCATTTTTTCTGCACAACTAGTCAAGATAGGTTAACTAATCGTAAATAGTAAAGCAAATAGCAGCTGGTGAATTCAAGCAACGACAATTTTCACATAGATGTCACAGGCCAGGGTATAAACAAGTTCACAAAACTTAGGCTGAATGGACCGACCTGCTCTGATACCAATTATGTAACACTCTAAATCCCAAACACTTATTTTATACAATATGTGAAATAATAATAAACTCATACACAGGGTGTCACATTTTCTCAACATTAAACATCTTTCTAAAAAAATATAATTTAAAGTGGAGCTCAAAATCAACATTTCAACTTTTATTGTCTCAAAATATAAATCACTTCATTTAAATAAAAGAGGTTCAATTAAATAACTCGTATAAAACAAATAGTAAAGATAATTCATTTTAGTGTTACACTATTAGAGCGACACATAAAAGACTATAAAACCTTAATAACAAGTTTGGACTTACCCTAGAAAAACATGTGATTAAGGAAAATGATTGAAAAAGAACCATCATATTACAAAATGAGTTTAGACATCTATTATGCACATAATCTTCTAGATCTTCAAAATCCTAGAATCTGCCTATAAAAGGAATGTAATACGTTAAATCAAAGTACACATTTTTTTTAATTATAAAATATATATTATTTATGATAATTACTAACTTAAACGTTACTACCGTCACCATTATGATTTGGTGGCGGATCAAATTTAGAGCACACAAAATTACTTAATAGTGTTCATTTTATTCATTGAGTAACTTGGATCCCGACCGAATTACTTAATACTGTTTATTTTACTAATTGCTTGACTAATAATCTATTTACAGTATGTATCTTTTGGTCATTATTATAAGTAATAATTTTTTTTAGATTTATTGAATAAATGATGTATCTGGACATTATTATATATCAGATACATCCATTATTTAATGAACATAAAAAAAAATTTAGTGCTTATAATAGTGACCAGAAGGTATATATTTTTATTCATATAAAATATATATATTTAATGGCTTTATAAATAAACCGTTTTTAAGTAAGTATGAAAACTTTAAATAATATTACCTCCGGTCTTTTTTATAAAGAACATTTCAACTTTTTAAATTTATTAAATAATTAATATAACTGATCTATAATAAAAATCAGATACATTAATTATTTAATGAATGTAAAAAGATGAAATGTTTCTTATAAAATGACCGGAGAGAGTACAAATAAAAGTATTCTTAAATTGTTCTATCATCATTTGGATTTAATTGTTCTCCACTTGTTCAAGGATAATAATAACCTAACGGGCCCACAGTATCCTACAGCAGGGGTAACCCATCTGATCTCCCTTGACTGATTTTGACTTATAGGGCCAACGGCAAACATACGCAACAACCACGATAATTAGCCCGATAAGTCGCGAGATTATGCAAAAGAAACTCGGGGATTCGTTTAAAATCAAACCGTTGCCAATCACATGTACAACATTAAATTAAGCAAAAAATTATCACGGAAAAGAACCGTTAGATGACAATATTCCATTTCCGAAATAAATATCCTGGTTATTATGTCGTCTTATCTTATGCATATATAAATTTGAAATTAAATAAATATGTGCAGTTCTTACATAATGTCAGATCAAATAAATATGTTTTAATGGTATTTACACTCAAAACATAAATAATACTCCCTCCGTCTCATAATGAGTGATCCATTTAAAATAAAATGATGTTCCAAAATATATGATTCATTTCAGTTTCTAATACAACTTTTTCTATTTTACCCTCTAATTAATATTACTTTCATCATTCCCAATACATTACAAGGGTACTTTAGTAAAAATATCATTCTCTCTCATTCATTTATTTTATTTTTTTTAATTTGTGTGAAAAATCAACTGGGCCACTTATTGTGCGAGGGAGGTAATATGTTAACTGAAATGACACATAGTCAAATTTACTATCACTAAATTCCCTCTAAAAGAAAAACGGTTTAGTTACTAGAATATTTTGCAAATCTACTCAGGACTCGTTTAGTGAGCGTGATAAGATAAGAGAAAAAATATGATAAATTAATTTAATATTTATTCGATAATATAATAGAATATCATAAATTAATTTTAAAAGTTATTATATTTTATTTCATTAGTTTAAATTTTATTTTAAGTATGAGCTGAATTAAAAACTGATAAGATAAGATAATAAAAATAATTTACTAGTTTAATCTTATAAAATATAATGTTGGAACTGCGTTACAAGAAAGATGAATGTTTGAGAGAAGAAGAAGACGGAGAGAAGAGATTAGGGTTTTGAGAAACCTTTTTTTTTAAATTTTATGAAGCTGTTATATTTCTTTTTTTATTGCAAATTACAATGCCCTTTATATAGGCTATCAAAGCCCAGACCCAAAACAATCAATTCGACACAAACTAGCAATTCGATTGAACTCCTTATCAGCTATATTCGACTCTGTCGAATACAACTGACCTACACAACACTACAACTATTCAACTGACTATATACAACTTCGACCAAACCTATAAAACCCTTCGACTTAGACTAACTAACATGAATTACTTCTAACACACCACCTAATTCATGTTTTCGAGACTTCTCATCCCAATGCTCTTCTTCAACTCGTCGAATCTGACTTTCTTCAAAGGTTTGGTAAGTATGTCAGCTAGTTGAACTTCAGTCTTGCAATATTCAAGATCCAGCTTCCCTCTGTTTACTTGTTCCCTGAGAAAATGATACCTTCTTTCTATGTGTTTACTTCGACCATGACACATAGGATGATTGGCAAGATCGATAGCTGACTTGTTGTCTACAAACAATTTCATCTTCCCAGGTTCCTTGATCTTGAGTTCTTCGAGCAACATATCTATCCATGCTGCCTGACATGCTGCATACGAAGCAGCTACATACTCAGCTTCACATGATGACAAAGCCACAATGCTTTGTTTTCTCGAACTCCAAGAGATTGGAGCTCCTTCGATCATGAAAATATAGCCTGCAGTACTTTTCTTCTCATCTTGGTCTCCACTGAAATCTGAATCAGTATAACCATATACCTCAGCATCTTTCGACTTGGACTTATTTCGACATGGCATCAGCACACCATGATCAATCGTACCCTTAATGTATCTCAGTACTCTCTTTACTGCAATAAGATGACATTCTTGGGGTTTCTCCATAAATCGACTTAACAATCCGACACTTTGACAAATGTCCGGTCTTGTATTGCAAAGGTACCTCAAGGATCCAATAATTTGTTTGTACAGTGTCGAACTTACAAACTCATCATCAGTTACCTTCTTCAACTTTGCTCTTGTTTCCAATGGAGTTGTTGCAGCTTTACAGTCAGTCATCTTGAACCTCTTCAAAATATCTTAAGCATACTTCTTCTGGTGCAGGAACACACCTTCAGCTGTGTCTTTGAATTCCATTCCTAAGAAATATGACAAATTCCCTAGGTCGGACATTTTGAACTCTTGCATTAGCTTCGACTTGACTTTTCTTATCTCAGCTTCATTTGCACCTGTAATCAGCAAATCATCAACATACAGGCATAAAATGATTCGACTATCATTGTCAACATCATTTACATAAACTCCATGCTCAGACACACACTTCGTGAACCCTGCTTCGATTAGGAAACTATATATTCTCTTGTTCCAAGCCCTTGGGGCTTGCTTCAATCCATAGAGAGATTTCCTCAATCTGTACACCTTCGACTCATGCCCTTTAATCTCAAATCCTGGTGGTTGACTGACATATACTTCTTCCTCCAAAGGTCCATTCAAAAATGCTGATTTTACATCCAACTGGTGTATCTTCCATCTTCTATATGCTGCTGTCGAAACAACAATCCTGATTGTTTCCAACCTAGCCACTGGCGCATAGACTTCGTTGAAATCAATACCAGGTTTCTGCAGAAATCCTCTTGCCACTAGTCTTGCCTTATGCTTGGCAATTTCACCATTTGGCCTTCGTTTCAGCTTGTAAACCCATTTCACATCAATAGGCTTCTTGCTGGTTCTTTCGACAAGTTCCCAGGTATTGTTCTTCTCGATTGCCCTGAGTTCTTCCTTCATGGCTTCACACCAATTCGAATCATTCATGGATTCATCCAAATTAATTGGTTCTGCTTCAGCCATCATCATTGCTTCTTCTATTAAGTCACCATCTGCATCGATTGCATTATCTGGAAATCTCTCATATCCAGTTAACCTTGTCGACTCAGCTCTTGCTCTAGTTGATCTTCTTATATTTTGCTCAGGAGGTTCTTCATTTCGACTTGTCGTGGCCTCAGTTTGTTGGTCTTCTTCAAACACCGTCGGAACTGTCTCTTCCATCTGTCGAGCAGTATCCTGTCGAACTGACCCATGACTCCACTCCCATTTTTTATTCTCATCTACCAGAACATCTCGACTGATCACAAATTTATCATCTTCTGGTGAATATAGTCTATATGCACCAGTCGAATGATAACCTATGAGCACCATGGTTTGACTTCGATCATCTAGTTTTGTTCTCAATTGCTCAGGAACATGCCTAAAACATATTGATCCAAAAACTCTAAGATGACTTACATTTGGCTTCTCACCTGTCCAAGCTTCATAAGGAGTCTTCTCGACTAACTTCTTCGTTGGACATCTATTCAGAATGTATACTGCTGTCGAAGCTGCTTCAGCCCAAAATCTCTTTGGCACCTCTTTAGCCTTCAACATACTTCTCGTCATATTCAGTATACTTCTATTCTTCCTCTCAGCTATTCCATTATGTTGAGGTGTATAGGGAGCAATAACCTCATGCTCTATACCTTCCTCTTCACAAAATCTAGCAAACTCTCGAGAGACATATTCGCCACCACCATCAGTTCTCAATTTCTTTAGCTTGCAGCCACTTTGCTTTTCGACAAGCAACTTAAACTTCTTGAACTTTGTGAATACTTCACTCTTACTTTCGATCACATAAATCCACATATATCTGGTGAATTCATCAATGAAAGTTAAGAAGTAACGCTTGCCACCATTCGACCTAACCTCAAAAGGTCCACATACGTCAGAATGAACAAGCTCCAACTTTCCTTTCGACTTAATTGGCAGATCATGTTTGAATGCTTTTCTAGCCTGCTTTGCTTTGCAGCATTCCTCACACACATGATTTGGTTCCTTCACCTGAGGTAAACCATACACCATCTTCTTCTGATTTAGCATACCCAAACTCCTGAAGTTTAGATGCCCATATCTATGATGCCATAGCCAATTCTTTTCCTCTTCTGTAGTTGACGCAAGACATTCATGATTAATCATATTAATCTGAACGTTAAACGTCTTGTTATCAGCCAATGGTGCTTTCAGTACCAACATACCATCAGCATGATACACCTTCATTTGATTATTCTCCAGCTTCATATTATGTCCTTTAGCAAGTAATGACCTATACTTATCAAGTTACTTGTCATAGAAGGCACATACAACACATCAGTAATGCTGGCGTTTCTACCATCTCTTCTCATTACAGATATGTTTCCTCTTCCACCTGATGTGATCTGTCTACCATCTGCAAACTTTATCACCTTCTTAACTGATTCATCAAGCTTGTTGAACCAGTTCTTGTTACCAGTCATGTGGTTGCTGCAACCTGAATCAAGATACCACAAATTCGTTTCATCATCATTCGACTGAGTGTCTGCCATTAGTAACACACCTTCAGAATCACTCTCTCCTGCCTGTGCATACTGCGCTTTGTCACTTTCTTTTGCTCGTGCTTCCTTCTTCTTTCGACAGTTTCGAGCATAATGGCCAAAACTTTGACAATTGTAACACTGCACGTCTTTCATGTCAACTTTCTTCCCAGAATACTTGTTGCCCATGACTTTCTTTGAATCATCATGATTCTTTGAACTCTTGCTTGACTTCTCATAACCAGCAAGATTCCTTCCCTGCTTCGCCTTCCCAGATTTCTTGGTGAATTTCGCTTGTAGTGCTTGGTCTGATACCTTTTCTCTTTCTGAATCTCTTTGCTTCAATCTCATCTCACGAGCTTCCAAAGAGGCCTTCTCAATCTTCTGCAAATCTGTGATTGTTTCTCCACAAGACTTCATCTGGTTCGTCAGCATCACCAATCTTGAAAAGAATTCCGAAACTGATTCATCTTCCTTCATTTGAATCATCTCGTATTGCTTTCTCAAGGTTTGCAGCTTCACCCTCTTCAGTTTCTCATCACCTCTATACAAGTTCTTTAACTTGTCCCACGCTTCTTTTGCAGATTCCTCTTCAATAATTTTCTCATACACATTCGGATCCACACACTGGTGAATCAAGAACAACGCTTTGCCATCTTTCTTCCTTTGATCCTTGTACGCAACTTTCTGTTCATCAGTAGCATTTGCCCCCAATTCCGTTACGCCATCATTCACGATTTCAACCACATCTTGAAATCTGAAGATAACTCTCATCTGCGCCACCCACCATTAGTAGTTTTCCCCTTTGAAAACTGGTAGATTCGTTGGGAATTGTGTGGACGTTGTTGTTCCGTTTGCCATTAGAATCTCTCTGAATCGCAACCGGGCTCGTTGATACCAATTGTTGGAACTGGGTTACAAGAAAGATGAATGTTTGAGAGAAGAAGAAGACGGAGAGAAGAGATTAGGGTTTTGAGAAACTTTTTTTTTAAAAAATTTTATGAAGCTGTTATATTTCTTTTTTTATTGCAAATTACAATGCCCATTATATAGGCTATCAAAGCCCAGGGCCAAAACAATCAATTCGACACAAACTAGCAATTCGACTGAACTCCTTATCAGCTATATTCGACTCTGTCGAATACAGCTGACCTACACAACACTACAACTATTCAACTGACTATATACAACTTCGACCAAACCTATAAAACCCTTCTTCGACTTAGACTAACTAACATGAATTACTTCTAACATATAATTTAAAATAAAAAATTAAATACGATAAAATAAATAAAGATTAATTTGATATTAAATTAAAAAATATTAAAAAATAATTTAAAAAGATATTTATCATTTTGTTAAAAGAGTAACTTTGTAACTTTTGATAATATAAAAAAAAATTAAAACCTAATAAATTGGAAGTATCAAAAATAAAATAATTCTTAAAATTTTAAAAATATAAATACTAATTTTAATCTTTTATCAAATTAAATATATTTCTTGCAAGGGTTGTGTTGTCATTTAAATATATTGTATAACCTAAATGTAGTTTTTTTTATCAAATTATATATATATATATATATATATATATATATATATATATATATATATATATATATAGTGTGTGTGTGTGTGTGAATCAAACATATATGATAGGATAAGTCTTATCTTGTCTATATTATATCTTATCATTATCCTGCCTTATATCTTATCATGTCTCTATCATATTCTATGCATTAAACGAGTCCTACTGGTTCGGGTTGAATAAATAACTTATTTACAATTTATTGCATTGTTAGAATTAAATCAATTCAATATACATGCTCGACATACGATAAAATATACTTTATGCGGAATAAAAAATAGTCATACAAACATGTATAAAATTATAGGACTGAGAAATTGATTTTAGGAATACCTGAATCCATTGAGAAAAAAAACCTCTTTGAAGGTAATCCTAAACCCAGAAGTTGATGACTTTTGTGGTTCTTCCTCAACCGGTACTCCTTATGCCTCGAATTCTCTTCAAATAGGGAGAAGGGATAATTTGTTTTTTTAGTACGGTATATTAGGGACCATGCCAATTAGGGTTCCCATTATTCCCAAATGGGTCATCTTGACATCCACTCATATTTAAGTCCATACCCAATTAATTAATTAATTAATTAATTAATTAATTAATTAAATAATTCCCAAATAAAATCTAAATAGTTTTTTAACATTATTTGATCACATAATTATTTAAGGAACTTTATTTGATAAAATAACTAACATAATTAAATAAATATATTTTGCCACATAATTATTGAAATATTAATATATTACTATATTATTAAAATATTCCAACAATCTTCCACTTGGCCAATATATCTGTTCCGGACTGGCCCAATGACTAGACATGACTCAATCCACTTCTGCTCCCAGAACGGCTCAATTGCCTAAGTCCAGCCAATTTGGGGAAGCATTTACCTTTCTGCCCCTCTACCGGGCAAATATGGTCGGATGACCCCAAGGGTCATATGTCCCTCCTCGACAGTTACTTCCCGTCACGCACGGTTCCACCATCCAAAAACAGTCACGACGACCGTGCTCGCTATTGCACCTCTTCCCTGGGCAACAACTAGTTTCAGACACCTCTGCCCGTCCCAATGACTAGTTTCAGACAATTACCTATTCTCCGGGAAACAGTTATCTCGCCCCGAAATAGGGACCGTTGGCCACGCGCTAGGGGCACTATAAAATCCCTCTCATTTAAGAGGGTCAGTTATTCTAAATCATCCTACGAAATACATACTTTGTACTTACTCTTTCTCTCTCCCGATTCTTACTTTAGCATCGGAGTGCCTTGCAGGTACACCCATTCCTCATCTCTCACACCTAGCATCGCAGATGTAAACTTTGGCCCACTCCAAGTTCTAATCAGCTGTCAAGATCAGTGGCACCGTCTGTGAGAAATTCTGTTATCCCCGTCTAACATCCATTGTAGATTCAAGACCCAAATAGCTCTTTTTCCAAGATTCTGATCATGGCAAGCCAATATCATGTCCACGATGCTCGTAACTCTGCTTTTCTCCCCGCCAGTAAGACTGATACTGAAGGAGCTGCACCCTTCCTTGGGGGTGACGCCCACCATCTGAGAGATGGAGCCACCGCGTCTCCCTCCCCTGCTCGCGCTGATCATGTTGAGGACGAGCCCTCTCTGGACCACCAGCCTGTTCCTGTTCCGCCCAACGCCGACCCGGCTGTGGCGGACCTTCTTGAAGCCCTCAACAAAAGCAACCTCTTAATCCTCCAACAAAACGCGAGGAATGGAGCCCTAGAGGAGTCTAACCGGCCAAGATCCCCTCCGCCGAGGAAAGAGCGCCGAAGATCCCGAAGTCTACCTCCCCGACGTGAAAGAGACCGTCGGGCACCACCTGAGCCAAAGTCCCATGCCGTCAGGAAGCGTGACCACATCTCCCCATGGAGCCAGTACTCCCCGGGAACCAAGAGGACCATGAGGGACCAGGGTTCGCCTCTACCCAGATCCAAAGGCCGGGCACGAACCCCGTCTCCCTGAAGAAATCGCCGTCCTATTCTTGAGTGAAGAACCCGCTCCCCGTCATGGTCCTGTAGCAGAAGCGACGACGAGCCTCGCGGCCCATTGTCCCAGAAGATCATGGTCATGTGCCTCCCCAAGGGAGTAGAGAAACCACCGTCTCTGGGCACCTATGACGGTACAATGGATCTTGACGAGTACATCGATAATATCGATGCTTTGCTCGACTATTATGGCGTCCGGGGCGCCATCAAGTGTAGACTATTTCCCACCACGCTCAGAAAATGGGCGATGGACTGGTACAAGAAACTCCCAGACGAGTCCATCACCTCGTGGAGACAGTTGGGGAGAATGTTCTCCAGGCACTTCATAGCATCCCACCGCCACCCGAAGACTGAAGCCTTCCTTGAGGCCATAATTAAAAGGAATGACGAGCCTCTTTGAGCCTACATCGAGAGGTTCAATAAAGAAGCAGTACAGGTCTCAACGATAAATGACATGAAGAAGTTCTTGCTTGAGCGCGGACTTTGTCCCCAGACAGAATTCGCCAAAGCAGTTGGCACTGAAACTCCGCGGACCCCAGACACCTTCCTCCCCGACGTGAAAGAGACCGTCGGTTACTACCTGAGCCAGAGTCCAATGCCGTCAGGAAGCGTGGCCACATCTCCCCATGGAGCCAGTACCCCCCAGGAACCAAGAGGACCAGAAGGGACCAGCGTTCGCCTCTGCCCAGATCCAAGGGCAGGGCACGAACCCGCCTCCTTGAAGAAATCACCGTCCTATTCTTGAGTGAAGCACACGCTCCCCGTCATGGTCCAGCAGCAGCAGCGACGACGAGCCTCGTGGCCTGTTGTCCTAGAAAATGATGGACATGCGCCTCCCCAAGGGACTGGAGAAACCATTGTCTCTAGGCACCTATGACGGTACAACACATCCTGACGAGCACATCAAGAATATCGATGTTTTGCTCGACTATCGTGGCGTTCGAGGCGCCATCAAGTGTAGACTATTTCCTACCATGCTCAGAAAAGAGACGATGACCTGGTACAAGAAACTCCCTGACGAGTCCATCACCTCGTGGAGACAGTTGGGGAGAATGTTCTCCAGACACTTCACAGCATCCTGCCGCCACGCGAAGACCGAAGCCTCCCTTGAGGCCATAATTCAAGAGAAAGACGAGCATCTCTGAGCCTACATCGAAAGGTTAAACAAAGAAGCAGTACGGGTCTCAACGACCGATGACATGAAGAAGTTCTTGCTCGAGTGAGGACTTCGTCCCCGAACAGAATTTGCCAAAGCAGTTGGCGTTGAAACTCCGCGGACCCTGGACGTCTTCCTCCTCAAGGCGCAAGCATATACTCAGTACTAGGAGAAAGAAGCTGCCAGCTCTGCTCGAGGCTCACGGTACCAAGAGAGTGCCCGGGCCTCTAAGCATGATGATCCCTCGACATCTCTTCGGGGAGATAGAAGACGCGAGGACCGCCCCGGGAGTCCCGGGACAACAAAGGACCCTCTGGCCGCTTCCATGAGTATACTCCCCTGACCATCTCCAGGGAGAAAATCCTCTCCGAATGTGCCAACGGAGAGTTCAAAGAAGCAGGGGTCTAATTCTCTAAACAGATTTCGGCCAAGCCGAATACTGACAAGTCGAAATATTGCTGCTTTCATAAAAGTCATGGTCATACAATCGACGACTGCGTCCACCTGAAGAATGCCATTGAGATACTAATCAGGGATGGGCACCTGAAACAGTTTTCCAAGAAGAGGGAAGCTCTACGGCAGGATGCCCAGGAGTCCAAGAAACTCGAGGAAGAGGTGCCTTCCTCAGAAGAGACTGGCTTTCAGGTCGCCATGAGCATATCGCGGCTTGAGGACTTCTACATCCCTGAGGGACTCAACGCTCTCCCCTACTTCGCTGCACATAGTCCGTGGGAAACCTTCCCCTCTGCCTTGGTCATCTCTGGAGGGGGCTTCAACAAGGTTATTGTGGGCTCCGTTAAAAGGAAGTTCGAGCATCTTTTTAGCACGAGCTCAAACAGGAGTACCACGCTCGACAAAGTACGGGGAGAGTCAGTCCCCATCACGTTTTACTGCCAGGAACTCCTCGGCGGGGCTCCCAACTCAAGCATCCCGCTGTTCGTGAGAGCTCAAATGACTAACTTTGATGTTCGTCGAATCCTAATCGACCAAGGAAGCTCGGTCGACATCATGTACTCGCAGCTGTTTTCCACCCTCTAGCTAGATGAATCACACCTGACGCCCTACGTAGGCTCTAACCTACAGGGCTTCAACGGGTCGGTCACAAATCCTTGAGGATACGTGGAACTGATCGTGACTTTCGGATCTGTAGAGACGGCCAAGTCTATTAAAGTCTAATTCCTGGTCATTGATTGCCTTTCTCTCTATCATAACATCTTTGGGCGGCCAGCTTTGGCCGAATTGGTGGCCGTACCATCTACCGTGCACCTGAAAATGAAGTAATACACTTCTAAGAGTCTGGTCGCTACTCTGCATGGGGACATCGAAACAGCAAAAAGATGTTTCGAGGCAGACACCAAAGGGATGAACACTATTGCCGCCAAGCCAAAGACTTCCAGCAAGCCGGCTCTACCCTGCAGCTTCAAGGAGGCAAAGCTGCTACCCTGCGTTGACTTTATCGACCTCGATAGCCGCTTCTCCGTAGACGATCATAAGGAGCAGAAGAAGAGAGGGAAGGAGATCCATACTTGTTCGAGCAGCCCTTCAGCTTCAACCAGTACTGGTGAGAGCTCCCATCCGATGCGCCCAATTCTGGATGGCGAGTTCGAGCTTGTCTTGCTCAGCGAAGACCCCCAGCGAGGAGTGAAGATCGGGACTGGACTCCCTGACATAGCAAGGAAACAACTCAAAGTTTGTCTCCGGGAGAATGCAGATTTATTCGCTTGGAGCACCGCAGAAATGCCCGACCTAGATCTTGCTGTCGCCTACCATCAATTCACAATCGACCCTACCGCTAGGGTTGTAGCACAACGTAGGCGAAAGCAGTCTCTGGAGAAAACGGAGGCTGCCGAACAAGCTGTAAAAGACCTCCTCGAGGCAAACTTTATTTTGGAGGCCAAGTACACTACTTGGCTGTCCAATGTTGTACTCGTTAAAAAGTCTAATGGAAAATGGCGTATGTGTGTTGATTATACCGATCTTAATAGGATTTGCCATAAAGATGCATATCCCTTCCCCAATATAGATAAACTAGTTGGTAATTTGCCAGTTTTAAATTGTTATCTTTCATGGACGCATATTCGGGCTATAATCAAATACCCATGGCGAAGAGCGACAAAAGGTACACAACCTTCATGACCGAATCGAGCAGTTATTACTATAACGTGATGCCCTTCAGCTTGAAAAACGCTGGCACTACCTACCAATGAATGATGAACAAGGTCTTTCGGAGAGAAATCGAGGACATGCTCGAAGTCTACATGGACGATATTATCGTGAAGTCCCACGAGGAATCCGATCACACGACCCATTTGAGAAAAGTCTTCGAGCAGATCAGAAAGTACTAGATGCGTTTCAACCCAGAGAAGTGCACGTTCGGGGTATGAGCGGGAAAATTCTTCGGCTTTTATCTAACAGAACTAGGAATCAAAGCTAACCCCGACAAGTGCAAGGCCTTCTCCGAGTTCCCCACGCCACACTCAAAGAAGTCCATCCAATCCCTCAACGAGATGCTTGCTTCATTATTCCGCTTTGTGGCGAAGTCTGCTCAGCACGCACTGCCCTTTTTCAAATTCCTCTGCAAGGAGGCAGCTTTTGAATGGACGGAGGAATGCGACTAGGCTCTCCTCCACCTAAAACGAGCATTGTCAGAACTACCCATTCTCTCCCGGCCAGAAAACGGCGAAACCCTGTATCTCTACCTCGTCTTGGCAACCGAGGCCGTCAGCGCCACCCTCATTCGTGAAACGCCCAATGGGCAGAAACTCATATACTTCACGAGCAAAGTGCTGCAGGGACCAGAGCTGAGATATCAACAAATAGAGAAAGTAGCCCTAGCCCTCATCAACGCTGCGAGGAGACTAAGGCACTACTTTCTAGCCCACACAATTGTGGTATGAATAGAACAGCCCGTGAAGCAAGTGTTAGGCCGACCAAACATGGCTGACAGAATGCTCAAGTGGTCGTTGGAAATGTCTGAATTCGACATCCAATATGAGAGCAGAAAAGCCCTCAAGGCCTAGGCGCTGGCCGACTTTGTCGCGGAGATGAAATTCGCCGACTCCCCCACTTGCGGGGAGCGCAAATGGACAATCTTCATCGACGGGGCATCCAACTCGGCAGGAAGCGGGGCGGGTATCATCTTGGAAAATGAGGAAGGAATTATCGTCGAAGTCTCGCTCGCCTTATCTTTCCCCACTTCCAACAACCAGGCTGAATACGAAGCTTTCTTCGCTGGTCTACGCCTCACCAAAGACCTGGGAGCCGAGGAATTCGTCATCTGCACCGACTCTCAACTCGTGGCCCTCTAGGTTCGAGGAGAATACCGGGCCAAGAACGACAACTTGTCTGAATACTTGATGTCAAGGAGAAGATGGCGAAATTCGCATCGGTGGAAGTAAAGCATGCTCCCCGCGAACATAATGTCAGAACAGATGTTTTGTCGAAGCTAGCGAGTACGAAGAAAAAGGGCAGAAACAAATCCGTCATCTAGGAAGTACTTCCTCGACCCAGCATCAAGAAAGCCTTAGTGATCCTCGACGTGCATGTCATCGGCGACAGCAACTGCTGGATGAACCCCGTCTAGGGGTGGGAATAGGCCAGACTAACTAACAGGGGCCTACGACCTAGCCTACATAGGCTCAGACCGGGCCAGGGTTTTTCTTAAATAGAAAAGGCCTAGGCTTTTTTATAAGTCTATTTAGCTAAAGAGGCTAGGCCACAGGCCATAAGAAAAGCCTTTTAAGCCTATCAAGCTGACCTATTTAAGAAAAAATCAATAAATTTATCATTATTATATTCTATTTTGTACTTTGAATTAAAATACGAAAATAAAACTTAGTTATCTTGAAGAACTTATGAAAATAAGTTGAAAAAACATTATAAACAATGTCATAAGTTGTTGTCATAAGTTTTTCTCATAAGTTATCTTCAACAAATAGTATCACCAAACTTATGCTAATAAGAAAACTTGAACGAGACAATGAAAACAAACATTTAATCTCAATGATATTTTAACGTATTAGTCTATTTAACATTAGTTGAATTTCTTATTTACAGATGTTCAAATGAAGTAGGCTTTTAAATAGGCTAGTAGGCTAATCAGGCTTTCGAAAAGGCCAGACTTAGGCCTAAAAATGAGCCTATGATAGGCTACAGGCCAGGCTTAGGCTTTGAATTTTTTAGCAGGCCAGGCTCAGGCTTGGCAAAGCCTAGCTCGGCCTAGCCTATTCCCACCCCTAACCCCGTCTAGAACTACCTCGCCAAAGACGAACTATCGTCCGACCCCAAGGAGGCCACCATAGCCAGGCGCAGAGCCTGCTCCTACGTCCTGATAGAAAACAAGCTCTATATGCAAGGATTCTCCATCCCTCAGCTTAAATGTGTCGAGGAGGATATAGTCGCCCACGTCCTGCGCGAGATCCACGAAGGGATCAACGCCCAGCACCTCGAGGGGAGATCCCTCGCCAGGAAAGCTTTACGAGTAAGATACTATTGGACAACCATGCAACATGATGCCAAAGAGCATGTGAAGAAATGCGACAAATGCCAACGGCACGGGGACATGCACTTGGAACCACCCAATGAACTTAAATCAATTTCCTCCCTGTGGCCCTTCGCATGTTGGGGCCTGGATATCCTAGGACCATTCGTCGTAGGGTTTAATCAGAATAAGTACCTAATAGTGGGTGTTGACTACTTCACCAAATGGATAAAAGCAGAGGCTCTAGCCAAAATAACGGTTCACAACATACTCCGCTTCTACAAGCGGAACATCCTTGCCCGCTGCTGCATACCCCAAGCAATCGTCACCAACAACAGGACGCAGTTCACGGATAAAAAGTGTCAGGAGTTCGTCGCCTAACGGGGTACCAAGCAACACTTCGCGTTCGTCGAACATCCCCAAACCAAGACTGGACGAAATGAAGAAAGCTTGGGTCGAGGAGCTGCGCAACATACTCTGGGCCAACCGTATTACGCCCACTCTTCGACCGGGGAAACCCATTTCCGTCTAGCATATAGAACTGAGGCAGTGATCCCCATTGAGATACACGTACCCTCCAGGTGGACTGAATCCCCCCTGGACGAGGAGACAAATAACGAGGCGTTAAGGGAGAAGCTTGATCTCGTCGAAGAGGTCCGGTCAGGGGCAGCTCTGTGTGAAGCCTCACTAAAACAAAAATCGCAATTAGGAACAACGCCAAAGTTATACGACGATAATTCCAAGTAGGCAGTCTCGTCTTAAGATGGAATCACAAAGATTCTCGAGAAGGTAAACTAGCCGCGAATTGGGAAGGGCCTTATCGAGTTCAAGCAAAGACAGAAAATGGGGCTTATTACCTCGAACAGCTCAACGGGGAACAACTTGCTCGACCATGGAACACCGAAAAGCTAAAACAATATTATAGCTAAGGCCCAACTGTCGGCATGCTCCGTCGAACCGACGAGCAGAATGCACCAACCAAAAGGGTGCGCGCCTAGGTACAAGTGATGCATCACAAAACAAATCAAGCCAGGCTTTTGCTCAAGAACGAGCAAAACCCATGCCCGACAGCGGTTCCTCGACCGAGCCCGCCGTCGTCCAAGTACCATGACAGGTAGAATACCTAGCTCGCGATGGGAAGTTCATGCCACGAACTCAGGCCTCAAACGCGACCTGATCTTCGCTTTCATGCCCGGAAGCTACCCAGGCTGTTCGACCAAGCCCCCTTACTGTCGAACACATCTAAGTCGAGAAAACCCCGAAAAACAAATCATCCAAAATTACCCTTATTACGGACACACACGCGTATCGAGCAAAAATCCAACACTTAGCAGAAATAAAGAAAAGTAAAGCCATGCGTAAAAATAAATCATACAAAACCGACCAGATTGGCCGGGAATAAAATATTACAATAAAAGTGGCCACACGGACCACGAGTGTACCAGTTACATTAACAAGGGGCCATGCCCTGTACAAAAAATAAATTTACATAGAAACGTCACACATGCCGAAGATACAACAAATGGAAAATCACTCCTCCATGCATTGAGGCTTGTCGTGGAGGACCGGGCATGCTCCTTGCCAATCTAAAGAAACTCAGGAATAACGATCTTGACGTCCTTGATGTTGTAGAGGAACCCAAACCCGTCGATGGTCAACTCAACCCCGGGGTTCAGTATCCTCAACTGAGCCACGACATTATTAAAAGAGTACTCGGTGATGACTTTGCAGCGTTCTCCGCCTGATTGATGCGTGTAATCAGCTCGACCCGAGTCTTCAACTTCTTCAACTCCTCATGCTTATCCTCGGCAGGGGCAACAACACTCCTCAGTTGCTCGACCAGATCTTCCGCGGCTTTCTTCTCTTCGGCAAAGGTATCTTTCTCCCCGTTAAGTTTGGTCATTGCCTCCTGAGACTTTTTCATCGGCTCCTCGACGGCCCTAGTCTCCTCCTTAGATTTCTTCAACTTCTCCCCCAAGACCGCTATCGTGGCCTGGGCCTTCTCCAGCTCAGAGTCATGGTGGGAGTCTTCCTCGGCGTAAACTGCCGCCATCTCCAAGACCCTAATCAGGGCGGAAACATCCTGTACCAGCATTTCCCTTTTACTCGGGCGATCCATTTCCTCGAGCTTTAGAGACTCCGCCCGAGGAACCGTCAAAGAGGAGCCTTCGAAGAACCTTTTATTGTGGAGGCACGGAGGCAGCTCGAATTTGCTTTTCTTCACCATCTGTTCGTGTGCAGAAGTCATTTTACCTGCAAAAACATAACGAGCACATTAGCACAAAGAAAAGATAACAGTCTAAGCAGGCTAAAACAATAAAAGCTGTCGTGCAAGGCCATGGCATCATCCCGAGTCCGGCACTCGAGGAGCTCTTTTGAGTTGATAAAATGGCTCTCCACCTTGAGCCCCCCATCTTCCTCATAGATTGGATCCCCGCTCTTAGTCACCACTATCTTGCCATCCTCGTCGGCTAGGTCCTCCCTATTTTCATCCAGCGAGACCTCCCAGACGAATGTCAAATTAGTACCCTCGCCGACACACGCTCAATGACATAATACATCTCCTTAAAAGTCCTGATGGACTCAGAGAAGGGTTTAAACAGCTTCCTACCCTGCTTCATGGAGACCCAGCCAAATCTCCTCCCCAAAACCTGGCGCTGGAGATGGAAGACTGTGAAGAAAAGAGGGAAGGTTGCTGGCGCTCGAATGCCTGTATGAAGGCAATTGAGTTCGAATGAAGCTGCGAAGGAGCCAGAGCCAGATGAACAAAGACCGACCTCTGGAAATCGGTGAAGGGAAACCTTAGCCCAATATCCTTAAACACATACTCATACATCGGGAACCTCTTCCCATAGTCCGTACAGGTGCGGTCGTCTTCTACAGGGAAGTAAACCTTCAAATCCCCTTCATCCCCTATAGTCGTGAAGGCGTCTTCACTATATAAGATAAAAACGGAGGCATGCTCCGTGGTCTCCGCAACTGACCACTCCTCCGCGGAAGTTCTCAGGGAAGGGGTCTCATCGACATCCTGGGGAGTAGTGATGTCTTTGGTATCACTATCTTCCGAGGAGCTCTCCTCGGTCAAGTCTCTGAGAATTTTGTCTTCAGTCTCACGGGCCATTTCCTTTACCTGAAAAGTAGAGGACAAAAGTGAATTCGATGACAAAATGAAATACACCCTTCCAGTGCTAGTCAAGTGAAAGGGCACGCAAAGGCCCGAGGACGACGTCCCCGACCTAAGCCCTACTAAAATGGCATAGCTAATGGCGCAAGGAGATTCCCAGGGCAACCCCTCCAACGCACGCGGGGAGATCCTCCCCCGGTTCACTACCCAGAACACCGTTTAAAGATCTACCAGAAAACTCATGAGTACAACGGGAAGTTCACGAGCTCCGCCGATGACAAACACTTCCGTCGTTGCAACGGCGTCAGAATCAACCTAAAGTTCTAAGTTCCTAAGCTTTTGGCGACCACAACAGCGGCAAAAATTGGCCAAACCACCGCCTACCACCAATAGCCACCGAAAACTGCTACTACATTACCTAGTTTCACTCTAACAACATGCAATCTAGAAGAACAAAAAACTAACAAGCCTAAAACTAGAATCAAGTCAAGTAACTTGGTCGGAGAAGAAATTAGAGGGTCGAAGAGATGACGGCTAGACGGTAGCGAGGGTAGAACACAGAGCAGATGAGCGAAAGAAGAGAGAGAAACAAAAAGTGAAAATGAGCAGCTTCTCCCTATATTTATAGACGATCTGAGGGCACGCGCACGCCCGGCTAGGGGCATCATCATGATCCTAGCTAGCCATCATGACGCATTAAGTGTAGCACAGGGCTCGAGGCACACGTGGCACTTCTCCTCTTCAGATAACATCAACCGTTGGTCTCCCCGTATGCCGAGCACGCCAGACGACGTTACGTATCCCGCGGGCACTAACTCCCTCGGGCATCGTAGAACAGCCTCATATTGTCGACAAGCGACGATCATCTCTGGACCTCCCCGAGACTACAAACTACCCTTAAGTCATCACTCACATGCTCGGGAGCAACGACTTGGGGGGCTCCTGTTCCGGACTGGCCCAATGATTAGGCATGGCCTAATCCACTTATGCTCCCCGAACGACCCAATTGCCTAAGTCCAGCCAATTTGGGGCATCATTTACCTTTCTACCCCTCTACCGGAAAAATATGGTCGGATGACCCCAAGGGTCATATGCCCCTCCTCGGTAGTTCCTGCCCGTCACGCACGGTTCCACCATTCAGAAACAGTCACGACGCCCGTGCCCGCCACTGCACCCATACCCGGGGCAAAGAATAGTTTCGGGCACCTCTTCCCGTCCCAACGGCTAGTTTCTGGCATTTACCTATTCTTCGGGAAACTGTTATCTCGCCCCGAAATAGGGACCGTTGGCCACGCGCTGGGGGTACTATAATAACCCTCTCATTTGAGAGGGCCAGGTATTCTAAATCATCCTACAAAATACATACTTTGTACTTGCTCTTTCTCTCTCCCAATTCTTACTTTAGCATCAAAGTGCCTTGTAGGTACACCCCATCCTCATCTCTTACACACAACATCGTAGACGTCATATTTGGCCCACTCCAGGTTCTAATAAGCTGTCAAGATCAATATCTTAATGATTATATTATAATTATTTAGGCGCGCATCCGAATGCTATTTTTCTTTAGATTTTAACTTTACAATCTGGCCCACCTCGTACATCAATAATGGGATCACCGCAGTTGTCTTCACTAACGTATAACGTGACGGAACCTAGATGGCCACCACATCAACGTACTTGATGACATAGATCAATATGGATGAGTGACATGGAAATTTCATGCAATGTGATCTCTAAATCATGCATATTTCCAACCGGTCCTACTGGAGTCTTTAGTGAGATCAAACTGAAGTTCCTTAGGTGCTATTCAAAATTACAATATTTGCATATAACAAAAAACTTGATATTGTTATAACAATAATACCTCATAAGTTTTATTTCTGCAGAAAATTAAACATAACATAAAGTTTGTACCAAAATAAAACTAAAACATAGAACATAGAAGATTAACAAAAAAAAACTCCCACTAATCTAAGGGAATCTCAAAACCAAGACCCATATGAGCAACATGCCCATGAAAAGTCTTAGGTGCTAAACCTTTGGTTAGTGGATCAACTAACATTAAGTTTGTCCTTATATGTTCTATCAAAATTTGTTTCTCCTAAACTCTTTCTTTCATAACAAGATACTTGATATCGATAAATTTCGATTTTGTAGAACTCATATTGTTGTTGGAGTAGAGCACAACTACACTATTGTCACAATAAACCCTCAAAGACCTTTCAATTCACCCAACAATGCGTATGCGTGTGACAAAGTTCCGCAGCCAAATTGCATGATTTGATACCCCAAAGCATGCCACAAATTCTGCTGCCATGGTGGAAGGAGCCACTAAAGTCTGTTTGGAAGACTTCCAAGAGACGGCTCCTCCAACCAAGAGAAAGATGTAACCAGATGTGGAACGTCTGCTATCCGGGCATCCGGAAAAATCAGAGTCAGAATACCCAATGATCTCCAAGTTATCTGACTTACAATAAGTGAGCACGAAGTCTCTTGTTCTCTTCAGGTAGCGCATTACACGCTTTACTTCTATCCATTGCTGCATACCAGGGTTGCTAAGATATCTTCCAAGAACTCCTATAATGAATTCTAAGTCGGGACGGGTGCAAACTTGAGCATACATAAGACTTCCCACTGCCGAAGCATATGGAACCTTATGCATCTCTTGCTTTTCAAGATCTGTAGTGGGGCACTATTTGAGACAAAACATGCCTCTTTTATCAACAGGTGTGTCTCCTAGTTTACTATCTTTCATGGAGAATCTATCCAGAACTGTATCAATATAGCTCCTTTTAGACAATCCTAAAATACCTCGAGAATGGTCTCTAAGTATTTGAATTCCTAAGACAAAGGAGGTGTCCCCAAGATCTTTCATCTCAAATTTATTTGTGAGAAATCTCTTGGTTTTATGTAATAAGTCTATATTGTTGCTTGCCAAAAGGATATCATCTACATATAAGAAAACAAATTTACTCCCATTGAACTTTTGGTATACACAGTTATCAACCGAATTTTCCTTAAAACCAAATGAGGATATTACTTGATGAAATATGTAATACCATTGACGGGAAGCCTGTTTAAGACCATATATGGATTTCTTGAGTTTGAAAACCATAGAATTTGGGTCTCCTGACACAAAGTTTTCTGGTTGCACCATATATATATTGTCTCTTCAATGTTTCTATTTAGAAACGCAGTTTTAACATCCATCTGTGCAACTCTAAATCAAAATGAGCTACCAACGCCATCATGATCATAAAAGAGTCCTTCGAAGAAACTGGAGAGAAAGTCTATTTATAATCAATACCTTCCTTTTGAGTGAAGCCTTTTGCAACAAGACGAGCTTTATATCTCTCAATGTTACCCTTTGAATCCCTTTTGGTTTTAAATATCCATTTACAACCAATGGGCTTCATTCCTTCAGGTAATTTAACGAGATCCCAAACATCATTGTCAGCCATCGACTTCATCTCATTCTTCATAGCATCAATCCACTTAAGAGAGTTTAGACTCCACATAGCCTAACTAAAGTTGATAGGATCTTCCCCAGTCAAACCAATGTCATCCTCACGTTTCTAAAGAAATACAACATAATCATCTGAAATTGCACTCTTCCTCTCTCTAGTGGATCTTCTTAATGGTGGCTCTTGAGGTTGTTGAGTTTTAACTATAGGTGGTGCTTGAGGAAGAAACTCAGTATTGTCTTGTTCTTGAGGGATGTTAAGAATAACATCATTGTTTATTTCAGGATCTGTTTCTAGAACAAAGATAGGTACAAAGATTTGATCATTGTGAGAAACATTTTCTTCATCAAAGACAACACTCCTTATGCTTCCTTCCCATCTAAACTCTACATCCTCAAGGAATCTTGCATTTCCCGTTTCAAAAATTTTTCTAGTGATAGGATTGTAAAACTTGTACCCATAAGAGCGTTCAGCGTATCCAATAAAATAACAACTAACTGTCTTTGCATCCAACTTACCTTCATGAGGCTTATAAGGACTCGCTTCAGGTGGACATCCCCAAATGTGCATGTGTCTAATGCTGGGCTTTTTCCCAGTCTAGAGCTCATAAGGGGTCTTAACTACTACTTTACTAGGTACTCTAGTTAGAATATAAAATGCGGTCTTTAATGCTTCTCCCCAAAATGACTATGGAAGAGAAGAATGACTAATCATACTTCTTACCATGTCCTTAAGAGTCAGGTTTCGTCGTTCTGCAACTCCATTCATGCTGGGTTTTCTAGGAATTATGTATTGCGAAACAATTCAAAGCTCATCGAGGAAAAGCGCAAAGGGCTCTGGACGTTGTTCCCATGATCCATCATACCTACCATAGTGTTCACCACCACGGTCGGATTTGACAACTTTTATTTTCTTTCCAAGTTGAAGTTCGACTTCAGCTTTGAATGACTTGAACACGTCCAAAGATTGAGATTTCTGATGAATCAAATATAGGTAGCCATACCTCGAGTAATCATCTATGAACGTAATAAAATATTATTGTCCATTCCAAGAACCTGTAGGGAAAGGACCACATATATCGGTATGAATTAGTTCTAAAACATCCTTAGCTCTTTCAGCATGGAAATCCTCTTGTTTGTCAGCTTACTCTTGATACACTGAATGCAGACTTGAAAGTCCGACAAATCAATGGATCAAAGAATACCGTCCGACATAAGCCTCTGAATTCTTTGTTTAAATATATGTCCTAATCGCTTATGCCATAAAGTGGCAGAATTCTCATTTAATTTTCGTTTTATACTATGTGACTCTATTTGCATTATTTTGTTATAAGGACATTCAATATCAAGAATATAAAGATTATCATTCAAAGAACTGTAACCAACAACATTTGAATCATATGAGAGGCTAAATTTATTATTTCCAAACGAACAAGTATAACCTGATTTGTCCAAATTAGAAATAGAAATTAAATTCCGTCTAATAGACGGTGCAACAAAAGTCTCAATCAAATCCAAATGAAAATCGGTCTTTAATAATAATCTAAAAGTCCCTATAGCCTCTATTGCAACTTTATTATCATCGCCCACATAGATGAATCTTTCAGCATCACTTGGCGGACGGCTTGACAGGCAACCCTGCATGGACATACTAATGTGAGTAGTTGCACCAGAATCTACCCACCAAGTATCCTTAGGAAAAGAAACTAAATTAATTTCATAACAAACAAAAGTGCGAAGATTACCCTTCTTTTCACGCCATGTAGCATACTTGGAACACTCTTTCTTCATGTGTCCAGCCTTTTTGCAAAAGAAGTAAGTGGTCTCCTTAGATTGTTCCTTTTCCTTCTTATTTTGAGAAAAATTTCCCGCATATTTCTTCCTTTTATTCTGAGAACTGGTAACCAAGTGAGCACTTTCAGTCTTCTCTCTCTTTAGCCTCTCTTCCTATTGCACACAGTGAGATATGACCTCATTGAGAGACCATTTGTACTTCTGAGTATTGAAACTCAATTTGAATTGCCCAAAGTGTGCAGGGAGAGAGATCAAAGCCAAGTGCACAATCAAATCCTCAGGAAGTTTTAACTTCAATGCCTTAAGTTTTGATGCGAGATTAGACATCTCCATGATGTACTCCCTTATGTTCCCTTTGCCTTTATAAACCATTGAAATGAGTTTGGACAAGGTACTACTTATCTCAGCCTTATCATTTTTAGCAAAGAGTTGCTCCACAGTTTCGAGGAACTTTTTGGCACTTTCACTCTCAACAATTGAGCCCCTAATCATTTCAGGTATGGATCTTTTGATCATCATAAGGCACACTCGGTAAGATCGGCCCCATTTTTCTATTTTAGTTTCATTTGGGTTCTCGGTAGTGGAGGTGGGACGCTCCTCCCTCATTGATAAGTCTAAATCCATGCATCCAAGAACGATCTCCATAGATTCTTTCCAAGACTTAAAGTTCATCCCACTTAGCATAGGGATCGAGTTAATCTAAGAAACAAAATTTGGAGTGGTAGCAGCGGCAACTGGATCCAACAAACATACAATAACATTAATAGGCATGTCAAATAACCATATAGACATGCACAATATTATTTATATGGATATTAAATAAGACCTAGACAAGATACCACAAAACACCATAAATTCCCAATCTTTGATTGCAATAATTAACTGTAAGCGGTACTCTCACGTAATGATCAAACATTAGTAATAAGTCCTGTCAGATAATGGATGTCTTTGACATCAATCATTAACCACATGGATAACCTTGATAGTTACTACATATTTACCATCACAGGTATGCAAATTTTCGGCCAAATTGTGTCTTCCTTTTGGCCGACCATAATAGTTCGCATGAAAAATTATACACTACATCTTTTGTAGTTCTAATTGAATCAAATTTAAATAACAAAGGTTACTTTTGCAACTTGTTGTTTCAACTAATCCAATCGAAGTCGCTAGACATTTTAATTTAATAAATTAAATGGGAAGGTCTTTAAAATTCACATAAACATTACTTGCAAATGTAATGTCAAAATTGTATGTTTTCCTGATCGTTTAATGATTGTGTTTATATCAAGTACATACCGGTATAATAAACTAGTTGTACTGGAAAGATGTTAAAAATTTCAAAATTAAATTGACACTCATAAAAAAAGCTTCTTAATAAAATAAAATTAACATTTAGATTTTCTCACAATTAAAATAATAAAGTTGGATCCATAAAATAATAAAAAAAGATTGATATAGTTAAACACCAAATAATTAACAAAAAAAATTAAGAATTTACTAAATAGGTGTAACTTTGTAGCTTTTAAAAATATCCTGTCATAAAACCCTTGAAATTTATGAAGATATAAAAACAGATAAATTTCTTGGTTTGTGAAAAATATAAAAGTTCAATTGGATTAATTTAGAAAATTATAATTCCCGCAATTTTAATCCAGGCTTAAAAAAATAAAACAATTAACTGGCTATGATACCAATTGTTAAAATTAAATCAATTCAATATACATGTTTGACATACAATGACATATACTTTATGAAGAATAAAAAATAGTCATACAAAAATGTATAGAATTATAGCATCGAGAAATTGATTTTAGGAATACCTGGATCCATTGAGAAAAAAAAAACCTCTTTGAAGGTAATCCTAAACCCAGAAGTTGATGGCTTTTGTGGTTCTTACTTAACCGGTACTCCTTATGCCTCGAATTCTCTTCAGATGGGGAGAAGAGATAATTTGCTTTTTAGTACGGTATATTGGGGATCATTGCCTATATATAGTGTGATGGCCAATTAGGGTTTCCATTATTCTCAAATGGGTCATCCTGACATCCACTCATATTTGAGTACATACCCAATTATTTAATTAATTAATTAATTAAATAATTCTCAAATAAAATCTAAATAGCCTTTTAACATTATTTGATCACATAATTATTTAAGGTACTTTATTTGATAAAATAGCTAACATATTTAAATAAATATATTTGGCCACATAATTATTGAAATATTAATATATTACTATATTATTAAAATATTTCAACACGCATAAGCTATTTTTATAATAAAAGATAAAATAAATTTTAATTGTTTTTTATAGGCAAAATTATACCTGGGTCCTTTAAGTTATTTTATTATAACAAGACAGTCTTTTATGTTTTTTTCGTTACAAACAAATCCCATTTGTTTTTAAATTGTAACAACCAGGTCCTTCAAATTTTGTTTGTTGTACAAATTATGATCTTACTGAAACAAAACTGGTATAGAATTTCAACAAGTGTTACATGAAGGTACAAAAAGTCATGTCTTATGACAAGTGTTACATGAAGGTATCAAAAGTCATGTCTTACGACACTAACATCAAAATTTACAATAATCACCACTTCTGAACCAAAATACACATCAACACTACAAAAATCAAAACTAACAACATTATGACATAAACTAGCATCTTCAACATATTCTTCGTTATTTCTTTAAATGACACATCAGCACCGTTAGTGCCACATAAGTTTTTTTGGAACGAATTTTGTGAAAAAGGTCAACGGTGAACACGTTAGTTAACATAAAGGACTAACTTGTAGCGAAAAAACATAAAGGACTGTCTTGTTATAATAAAATAACTTAAAGGACCCATAGTATATTTTTGCCTTTTTTTTATATGTTATAATTTGTTTCTATTATCTATCTTAAAGAATTTATAAAAAAAAAAAGTTTAAAAAAATGTATGAACAATATCATAAGTTGTTTTCATCAAATCTCCTTAACATTGTCACAAAACTTATGGCTATAAATAAACTCAAATAAGTCAATCCAAATAGACCTTAGGGTCATATTTGGATAAACAATTTATTTGCAGCTTATAGCATAAGTGCTTATTAAAATAAGCGCTTATGAATATGTTCGCATAAGATATTTTTATAACATGAGATAAAATAAATTAAAATTGGCTTTATATACGTTGTATGATGTTTTCATTAATAATTTTTGAAAATGTCATAATCATTGCTAGAAAATAGACTTTTTGTAACACCATATTACAACAGACTTATGTTAATCGTGGTAATAACTCTTTTTTGAGCACTTTTTTTTTGCTATTTATTAAAGAACATTTGACTACGGTCATAGTTAACAACTATGGTGAAATGTAACTGGAGTGTAAGGGTTCGAATTCCAGCACCAACAATTTTCTATTTTTTTCATTACAAAATGAGTTTGTCCTTGTATATCATCACGATTCATATTATCAACTGTGGTGTAAGGTGCTATCATTTCATCACGGTTCTTATTATCAACCGTGGTGAAAGGTTTTACATATTTAGATATAAGCGAAATTATATCTCGTTTAAGTACATAACAGATGTCTCTCTTAAAATAAAAACCTAACATCTCTCTCATTCGTCTCTCTCATATATTTTCATCTCCATTAACATTTTGAGAATCTTTCTTCACAAACATGCAAAATGGAAACCCCAAACTCATGCAGCAAACTCGTCTTCTTCGAATGGTTACCTTTATTGCATCAAATCTTAGAAAATGACTACGTTACAGGTTCGTTTTCACAATAGTTTATGTTTCAAAATATGTTTAGAAGTTAACTTAATATGAGTGAATGTATAACCTAAGAAGTGAACTATGTTATATATGTATCATTGTTTATATTTTAATAGCTTGTTTCATAATGTTTGTAGGATAATATGACATGTATAACTTAAGATGAGTGAACTCTCTAGTGGGTTTGACTTGTAAGTAGGGAAGGCGAATGAAAAAAATTAACGAGGATGAAGCTAAAGTGACCGCTACAAACTTGTGTGAAAAACCCAGAATGACATTAATTCAAATTTAACACAAGGACGCAACTCTCACTTCAGCTTCATTCTCCTTTCATTATGGATGTCATTCTGGGACAAATACGTTTCTGAAACATTTTATGAGTTGATATGTTGTTGTTGTTGTTAGTAATAAAAGTTGTATGTTGTTGATGCAGCCACAAGTGCATGGTTGTAGCGAAGTAATAGAATAGATAACAAACCATTAAGACCAATGGTTTAAGTATCAAGTTCTGGTTTTATCGGTGTATATCTAGAGAAATAAAAAATAAGGATTTTAGTAAACAAATTTTAAAAAAGCAATTAAATGAAAACAACTTAACGGAAAAATCACTCAAATCTTAAATTAGGGCAAACATGACCCAGAGTTACAACTCATATTTCTAACACAATCACACAATCCTTGTTACATCTATTACGAGAACTTTGCATAAATTATAGAAAATAGATCAAATTAGGCACTACCTGCTTTCGCTAGCGCATTGCCTCTATCGACGATGAATAATTCGTCGGCTTTCGCATCGTCCATATTATTCTTTGACGAGTCATTACTTTTGCCTAACTATATGTTTTCTCAAATTCCTTCAGGCGCTTTCCCTACTCTAGAATAGGTTTTTTAAAATTTTGTGCTTCGGTATCGACACATATCCTTTCAGACTATGGTCGATACCTGAGAACCACTTACTTTCGTATTGAAGTTGGAATGCACGAACTCAAATTGTAAAATAAGTTTAATTAAAATTCTCACAATCAATAGTAACAGATCATACGATAGGTCATGAAATGATCCCCATAACCCCAAGTCCCTAGAGAATTACTCACTCATGGTGAGGGCAAACACAATAAAAAAGGTGTTCATCATCAAACTCATATTAAACAACTACAATATATGAATAATAGAGATATAATAGATAATAAAAACCTGAATTATGAATAAACCTTGTACAACAATTACTCCCTTGGAGACTTGAGTTGCAGAGAAAAGTAGAACAAAAATATGTAGAAAACTAAGAATGAAACTTGTGACAAAAGTTGGGAATCCTAAACTCATAACAAGCTATGAGTTTTATAGAAAAATAATAAAAGTACATAATATCTTTGGTTCAATGTGAATTATTCATATTTGAGACAAATTAAATATTTTCTAAAAGGCACAATTAAGAGAGAATCAACCCATTTAAGGAAACAAAACAAGTGTGCAAACTTTCTCTTGCCTCTCTGCTATGGCCCATAGTAGGCCTCTGATATTAGTATTGTGGAGCTTCAAAAGGGGGAACCTATGGCTCTTCCTGCTACGGCATGTAGCAGCTGCTACAGGTGGCCATAGCAGTTCCCTGGCTTTTATATGAGAGAAATTGCCTTTTTGTTGTTTGGCCCAGTTTTTCTTGTCTTTGATCCCTCTTTGTCTTGGATGCTCATTAGACTCTAAAGTTAGCAAAAAATTACAAACCAAAGCACAAAACATGATAATTGAAAGTAAATCGAACGAAATGTGATAAAATACTAAAGGAAAATGACTAGAAATGATAATGCAATGACCACTTATCAGTTGTATGTAGTTTATGCTATGTTGCTGATGATTTTGTTGTTGTTAATAAGAGTTGTTTGTTTTATCTTGTATGTTGTTTTAGGTTAGTTGTTGATGAATTTTGTTGCTAAGGTTTGTTTAGAAGATGAGTTTATTATATCTTATGTGATTTGAGTGTTTGTCCAACCCCTTACTGAACATATAACTTTTTGGATTATATTAAAAAATTATAATATGATATATATGAAATTATATTAGAAAACGAGTTACATCATTGTCTACATTTCGCTCTTTAATTGTTATGAGTTGGTTTAATGCTTCTAGTTCTTCAACCACCCATTTCTCCACCTCTAATTTTGTTAGCAAAGTAAATAATATTTTGCAAAATGAACTAGAGGTGAAGGAAGAGAATGTTGAAGAACTAGAAGCATTGAAACAAAACTTAAATATTAAAGAGCAAAATGCGGATAATGGGATGAAGTATTCTTGTCTAGCATTGAACGGTGTAACATGTTCTTCTAATATAAATTAATTTGTCATATTATAATATTCTAGATCAGATTGGAAGGTTATATGTTTAGTGAGCATTGGCGAAATAAGCATTCCACATAATTTATAATAAACTCAATGTATATATCACAACGGTTGTTTTGCACAACTGTTGTTAAATGTTATACGTTAAGAATATCATAACGGTTGTTTAAAGTAATCATTGTGATAGGTAGAGTGCTACCTAGTTTATAATAACGTTCGAACGAACGTGGTAAAAATTATCATACTTACAACCACCTTCTACCTCACAACGGTTGGCCAGACGTGATGGTATCACTTTTCCTACCGTTGTGAAATGACTTTTATCTCAAACAATGTCACAATACTTACTACAATAGATAAGCTCAAATAAGCCCATCAAAACAAACCTGATGATTCATGAAGGTTTTAAAAATGTTAGATTATGTCAAAGTTTAGTGGTACTAAACAATATGTCATTTTATTCATGTGTTTAGCTCGTAGAGTTACTACCAAATATAGTTGTCGGTTATTATATTAATGTGAGCTTGTAAAATATTTTACATGTGGAGATTCAAGTCATGTTAACAAGAATTACTTTTCGTTAGGATGTAAGTTTCTAGAAAATCATGTGTTTTTTCAGAGTCCCTACATGTCATTTATGTAGATATATCTGCCAAGTTAAGTGTTAATCACACATGGTCTCTTGTGATGGGGCATGACCAACTTCTTTGTTTCTTTTCAACATTATTAGCATATGATGTAGTAGTGTCATTTATTAAAATATAGAATCTCTCTCTCTCTCTCTCTCTCTCTCTCTCTCTCTCTCTCTCTCTCTTTCTCTCTCTCATATAACCAAAAATATATATATTAGCACTGACCACATTTTAAGCAGATAACACGTATGTGGATCATAAAAGAAAAGTATCTTGAAAGAGGGAAGATCATATATGGCTAAAATATATGAGAAACAAAAATAATTTAGAGAGATATTGAGAAAGAGGAATGAGATATATCTCATGATTTATGGATAAAATGAAATGAAGGGGAAGACCTCTATTTATATGTCAAACGATAGTTCAAAAAACGAAACAATCCATGGCCAAATTAATGTCCTAATCATTAGCTAATCAATTAGGAACATGCAATAATCAATTATTGCTACCTATTTTGGACCGGCCAAAAGGCCCAAATGGCCACAGACTAATCTGTCTCAAGCCCGCTCTACTCGAGTGAAACTATAAAAATTGTTCACACGTTATGTGAAGGTACACAATATCTAATCTTCAATTTCACTTTAATCATCTTGAATCTTGAACTGGCTTAAGCGTTAGAGTGCTAACTATGCGGTTCCACCCCGTGCCACCGTCCAAATCGATGGTTGTTAACCTCTCATCATTTCTAGTTCTTTCGTGAAGCTGAAACATCCATTTCTGCTTCCTGAAAGGAATAGTGATTTCGTTTGTGGGAATCGAATTTTGATTCCTATAATTTTCATGATTTCATATCTATTCTCTGATTAACTAGTTCACAACCTTCCAAGGTCACCAAATCAGGAAGCGAATCAACCTCTGATTGCCACTTTTACTGGATTCACTTTTGCGTCTCAGTTCCATTGGTCACATAATAAAAAATATTCAAGAGCAAGCGCGAAGATCCATAGCAGTCAATTCGGTGAAATCACCATTTCCACCTCAATTTCACCGTTAAAATCATTGATTTCCTCAAAAATATGCAGAATAACATAAGAAAAATCTTCATATTCGGATCTAAGGTTCTACTGGGGTCTGAAGATAATCTCTATGAAAGCCAGACCGGAGCCTTACAATCTACCGTTCAACCCAGCTACGCCCACACCCATACTTCTTCTTGCTGCCAAGACAAAGACAAGGGACATCATCTCCAAGATACCACGAGTTCGTAGTTAATAATTCCTGAATACTACAAGTTTGTAGTTCATGTCAGGTACCGATCTAACCCGAGGGCATCATGGGGTATCGACAACACTCGAGAATCATTTTGGGTACGGCCTAACCCCATATCTACTTGAGGTAGATATCCACCCCGGAGTAGGAAAGAAGATGGGGATTCTCGACTTTAATAATAAAAAAACATATCGCCGAAGCATCAGACAGAGCAATTAGACAAATCCAAAATCAAAGGTCGACCACCAGTTATACTCCCCAGAGCTGTCGAATTCATAAACATGCATCATTGCACACACAAACAAGATCACAAGTTGGTTTGCTTTCTTACCCTATCATCCTTGGGCTTATCTTTGCATAGATCACCAAGCCCTCCTTTGTATATTTTGTTCCTTTATGTTTATGTGCTTTATATTTCACTAACTATTGATTCAGAATGCCAAAAATATGTCTTGTATCTCTTTGTTTTCTTTGCAATGTAGGGCACTATATCAAAAGCATCAAGCATGATCCATCAGCTAGGGTTTTGTTCCCTCAAAGTCAAAAAGTGGTCAACATTGACTCTCAATACTTATGAATTAGGGATTGATCTATAATCTTAGGTCATATCATGTTTAAATGTCATTCAATCTCAATCGATCAAAAGTTTCCCAAATAATTTGTCACTTATTGTCCAAGAAGCTTTGAGATTCATGTGTTTATCTCCATGCCTTCCTCAACAAGTAACCTCAAGTGTGGCCATGATTAATCAAAATTAAATAAAGATATCATCATGTTAAGTTCACATGTGCTTCATCATGCTTTATAATGCAAGAAAAGATCAAGTATGCAAGTTGATTAAAAGTTGGTTTAACCAAAAAGTCAACATTTCAAGTTTAAGTTCAAAATGGCATAACTCCTTCATTATTCAACATTTTTGAGTGATCCTTTGGGCATATGACTCTCCTTGACACCCTCAACAACTTATCTTTACAAGTCAAGAGCTAATTATGTGTGTAAGATCATCAAAAGTTTGGATACATTATAGGTCATTTTGGGACTTAGTGGAGTTTTGACCTATTTTCAAGTGATTTTTTCCAACTTTCAAGAATCATAACTTCATCAATTTTTATCATTTGAGGCCCATTCTTTTTGAAAAATACTCTTTGTTATTCCCTCTACAAGTTTGCTTTAAGGATCAAGATCAAATTATGCTTGGAAGGCCTTGAAAAGTATTGGAACATTATAGGTCATTTTCTGCCTAAAAGACTTAGAATTTTTCTAAGTATGGTAACCAGTTATTTTTTGCCAACTTCAACACCTCATAACTTTTTCCTAAAATGTCCAAATGAGTACTTTCTTGACACATTGTAAACTAGTCCATGAGGACTACAAGTTGCAAAAAGAATGATCACAAAAAGCCTCTTGTGTTTGATGCCCCATATCTTTGAACATGGTCACTTGAAGTTGGATTTAGCTCCATGGCCAGATTTTTGGATCATCATAATCTCAATTTTAAGCCAAATTAGCATGATTATTTTCTACTAATCAAGTCTAACAAGTCTCCAAAAGATGTTTAGCACCTAAAATGCACGAATTTGTTGAGTTTTACATGATTCCAAGTCACACATTTCACATGACCACAGGTGCACATGATCTCCATCAAATTTGCATCATTCACCCTCTCTCATCATCCCATTCACTTCATTATAAATAGAGGGTCATGCCTGTATTATTTCCCAAGCTTTTGATAGCCAATTTCACCCTGCTGAGATCCTATTCAAACTCTTAGCTTGTAACTTAGTTTTTTCATTTCCACACCTTCCCCACTCAAATTCTCCATTCACTTAGCTTCCTTGACCTTCATTGAAGCTAACCAGATCAAAATCAAATCAAATCGTGCACTAATTCAAGTTGTTGAGGTTTAGATTCAGAAGCTTTTGATCTCTTCTTGTTCAGGTAGAATTCAGCTTCGATTCAACTCAAATTTCTTGCTACAATGTAGTTCTTGACTCACTGATGCTCGTGGTATCCTTAGTTTTCATTAATTGATGTGTTTTCTATGTCTGTTTTTGAATTCATTTTTGAAGTTTCCTCTAGTCTTTCGTATTTTGTACTTCACACGCTTTGAATAAATTGCAATGGTGGACATGGTTGGAATGGCGATGAAGAGACGGATCTAATGAGATTGGTCTGAGCCTTTGAAGTTTCCATTCCTTGATTCACGAGTTTCTGCAAAAATTCGTTCATAGCGGATGGCTGGAGGTTGATGATAACACTGAAACACACTGCGTATTTGACTCGAATTGCACATGTTTATTGTCATTAAACTGTTATTTTCTTGCATTATGCTTGTGTTTTGTCTTGTTTTCAGGTGTATAGCCTAATAAGAGTCTTTCACGAAGAAACAAAGAGAAAAAAGTGAAAAACTGAGATTTTAGTGTTAATTACACGCATGGCATTGGCCATAGAGGTAGCCTTAAGGTGTAAGGTTTCTCACACGACTCAACGGTCATAAGACCAAGTCTTACCCACTTTGTACACATGGCGAACGCCACCATGACATGGAGGGCACCATCATTTATTTTCAAGGACCAATCAAGGGGCGGTTGGAGAATGGAGCCATGACCAGCATATTTCTCCCCCACGATTTTTGAAACTCTTGCTTGACTTCCAAGGCTATATATCACTATAAATAGGACTTAGTTTTTCATTTTCTAGCATCCACTATTAGTTGTAGCATAGGCCATAGATTCACTTTGTTAAAGTGATAATTCGTCACATCGGGGAATTATCGCACCATTGTTGTGAGCGAGTGTGGAGAATCGTAGCGTAGAAGTTTAAATCTTGATGTTATTTTCCTTACAAGTTTGTACCAGATTCAAGTCCCCAACTTTGGAGCAGGTTTTTAATTCAATTCATATTTTTATTATTTATTTCTCTCATCGCCTTTAATTTGTTTATTTGCTGCATTGCCTTTAATTCATTTACTTTATCGCCCTGCTTTATTTTCTTTATTTCCCGCATCGATCTACTTTGATTTATTTAATCGCAAAAGATTCTATTTCAAAACCGAACTTTAGCGTATCGTTCTTGTTATTACCTTTCCAAAACCAATTGCACACTTAACATGCATTTTCCCTAAATGACTTATTCTGATAATCAATTATATGCTATGTTGTTTACCATAGTCATGTCCAGCTAAATTATTAGTGTTGGAATGTGAGGACCGTCGCTTCGACGATACTCCATATGTTCTATCTGTAGGAATGCTTTAGGGGCTGTTTTGGTTTTAATACAATTTTTTCTGTGGCTTATTTGATCTGATATTACGAAAGTAGATCCGTGATTACGTCGGGTAAGATTGAAAGCCATTCGACATTTAAGATAAAAATTGGTTTGTTTTTTTTATTAAGAAAAACAGAAGAAGAACTTTGTTAATCAATTAGGAAAATTTAATATTATTAGAAAGTGATTTTAAAATTATTTTCGGACACGTTCATAGGTTTAAGATCCGGTTGGCCAAGCATATGTCGAAAACCCTTTTGTGTTAAAAGTTTCCAATCAAAAGCACTTTTTAACCGAGTCTTAGAGGAAGTTACATAAAAAAGGATTTTTCACTTTAACGCCAGATGCGATCGGTGCAGTGTGAGCGGATGGTATTGATTAGAGGTCAAATCTGGTTCCGATTACGCGAAAGCAACAATTCCTTTTTAATGAACTCTTTTTCAAGGAAGAAAATATTGCCCAATAAGTAATTCTATTTAGACACAATAATAGTATTGTTTGATCGATGTGAATTGCATCCCAGTATTGTTTCTCTGAATTTATTTTATCTTCATTATTTTAATTTTCCGTGCACTTTACAATCCTGTTTGAATAGCCTAAAATAGATCACTGTAATGATAGTTAGGGATAGCTTGACATTGGTCTTTGTGGGAATGATAATTTTTTATATTACTCTGACGTACTCTGTATACTTGCAGAAAGCACGACATCAAGTTTTTGGCACCATTGCCGGGGACCAATTTCGTAAAATTTTTGTACCCTGTTGTTACACCGTCTAGATTTAGGCATTTCTCTTTTCTATTTACCGGTAAATGCCAAGAACTCACAGTACCGGAAACTTAGTAGATCCAATAGAAGAACCTGAAAGATACGCATGTGCACATCTTTTGCTCCAAAAGATTAGAAGAGCTATGGCCAAAGAAAAAACCAAAAACCTCTTAAGGACTTCGCCCTACCCTTTAATGAAGAACCCCATTCGATTATAGTAAACCCAACTATCACAGCTCATAAATTTGATTCAAAACCCACTCTATTACAATTAGTGCAACAAAACCAGTCCGCTGGTCTCCCTACCGAGAACCCGAACCAACATTTAAAAGTTTTCATCTAATTAGAAGATACCTTAAAAGCCAATGGTTGTCTTCCCGAGGCGATACGTCTAAGATTATTTCCTTTTTCCCTCAGAGATAGAGCACGACCATGGTTAGATTCCCTTCCACCCAATTCAATAACCACATGGAATGACCTAAAGAAAGTTTTCGTTGATAGATATTTTCCACCAAGTAAGACCGCTGTCCTGCGAAACCAAATAACTAGGTTTACCCAACAAGACGGCGAATCTCTTTTCGACGCTTGGGAAAGACATAAAGAACTATTAAGAGCTTATCTGCACCATGGTTTAGAACAATGGCTGATTATTCACACCTTCTATAATGGACTTTTCTATAACACAAAGATGACCATTGATGTTGCGCTCTCATTGAAGATATGGCATAAAACCATTACCAATGGGGACGGAACGAACATTAGTGGAGAAGAAGGAGCCCAAAGGAGGTATCTACGAAGCAGTTGCCTAGACATGATGAAAGCTAAAATGGACGCCCTTGCTCAAAAAGTCGAAAGTATGTCTGTTAACCCTACAGCTACTGTAGCTGCAGTACAACCCAGATGCGAAATATGTGGAACCCCAAGACATATAACTGCTGAATGTAGTCTCTTAGCAGAAACAAACCCATATCAGGTCAATTATGCCCAAGGAAACCCCTTTTCAAATACTTACAACCCTGGATGGAGGAATCACCCAAACTTTTCTTATAAAAACAATAACCCTAATCAGAATCCTGCACCCCAAAGACCCCAAGGTTTTCAAGCCCAAAGATCGACACAGCCTATGCAAGCTGCTCCTCAGAAATCAAATCTTGAGAAAATCATGGAGAGCTTCATTTAAGCCTAAAATCAGTAAAACAAGGAGATCATGAACCAAAACATTCACATAAACGAGCTGATTACTCAATTAGGCACCAAAGTTTATTCTGTGGTGACCCACAATAAAATGCTTGAAACCCAAATCTCTCAAGTAGCTCAACAACAAGCTGCTCAGGCTACGCCATGAGGACAATTTCCTGGACAACCTCAACCTAACCCCAAGGGGCATCCTAACACTATTTCCCTATGGAGTGGAACCACTTATGACGAACCAATAGATCCCAGGTTGAAGAAGCCAAAACAAGTAACGAAAAATGTTGTAGCCACACCTAAGAAACAAAATGAGGAGAGTGCAGAACCTAAAAAACAAAAAGAAATCGAAGATAAGGAAGGCCTTAAAGATAACCAAGTTTATACACCACCCCATCCTTATAAACCACATACCCGCAAAGACTTAAACAAACCAAATTAGACAACCAATACAAAAAGTTTGTTAAAGTGATTGAGAAACTCCACGTTGAGATCCCATTCACTGAAGCCATTACCCATATATCATCTTATGCTAAATTCCTTAAAGACATCTTAACCAACAAACGTAGACTTGATGACCCTAACCCTTTAAAATGCAACTCTATTGCTGAAAACAAATTAGCTAAAAAGGAGAAAGACCCTGAAAGTTTTTCTATACCTTGTGTTTAAGGAAATCATGTCATCGATAAAGCCCTTTTGGACTTAGGAGCTAGCGTGAGCTTAATGCCTTTAGCCATCTGTAATAGACTAAACCTAGGAGACATGCAACCAACTAGGATGTCCCTTCAATTGGATGATAGGTCAGTTAAATACCCTATAGGTATATTAGAAGACATCCCAGTTAGAATCAGTCAACTTTACATTCCAACAGACTTCGTCGTTATGGACATTAAAAAAGACGAAGAAATCCATATCCTTCTAGGTAGACCCTTTTTATCGACAGCTAGAGCTATAATAGATGTCAAGAGAGGAAATATGACTTTCGAAGTTGGTGATGAGAAAGTAGAATTTATCTTGTCCAAATTCTTAATGGCACCTGCCATATACGGCTCATGTTGTGCCATCGATATCATCGATGAGTGCATAAGAGAGTTAGACCAAGAAGAACCCACTGAAACAATTAAATTACCCTCGACCCCCATCTTGGAGGACGATGAATTTATGGAACCTTATATAGATGACAGTCTTTATGAATGCTTACCACTCACCTCGAACTATATGCCAGGTCCTAAGAAACCATCAATAGAGCTTAAGGAGCTACCTAAGAATCTGAGATACGAGTTTTTGGATGAAGAACTAAATCGTCCAGTCATAGTAAGCGCTACCTTAAATAGTGACAAAACCAATCAACTCTTAGATGTCTTGAGAAAGTATCCTGCAGCCCTAGGTTATAACATATCTAATCTCAAAGGGATGAGTCCATCTGTGTGCATGCACCGGATTATGCTAGAATAGGATTCTAAACCCTCTAGAGAACATCAAAGAAGGATAAATCCCATAATGAGTGACGTAGTAAAAAAGGAAGTGCTGAAATTACTAGAGGTTGGAATAATTTATCAAATTTCTGATAGTAAGTGGGTAAGCCTTGTACATGTGGTATCTAAAATAGGAGGTGTCGCAGTTGTGCAAAACGAGAGAGGAAAACAAGTCGCAAAATGTATAGAAAGCGGTTGACGTATGTGTATCGACTACAAAAAGCTAAACAAAGTAACTAGGAAAGACCATTTCCCTTTTCCATTCATAAATCAAATGCTTGAGCGTTTAGCCAGACATTCCTACTTTTGTTATTTAGATGGATACTCAGGATTTTTCTAAATTCTCATTCATCCTGATGATCAAGAGAAAACAACATTTACATGCCCTTATGAAACATTTGCCTATCGACGAATGCCATTTGAACTTTGCAATGCCCCAGCTACTTTCCAACGCAGTATGATGTCAATCTTCGCTGATTTCCTTGACGAGATCATGGAAGTTTTTATGGACGATTTCTCGGTATGCGGATCCAGTTTTAAAAACTGCTTAGCTAACCTTGAAATAATTCTAGAAAATGTGTGGAAGTAAACCTAGTTCTAAACTGGGAGAAATGTCACTTCATGGTCACCGAAGGTATAGTATTAGGACACATAGTATCTGAGAGAGGCATCGAGGTTGACAAAGCTAAGATAGAGGTTATAGAAAACCTCCAACCACCAAAAATAGTTAGGGAAGTCCAAAGCTTTCTTGGACACGCTGGTTTCTACCGATGTTTCATCAAAGACTTCTCTAAGATAGCCAAACCTTTAACTGGCCTTCTGATGAAAGACGTTAAATTCATTTTCGATGATAAATGTATGGAAGCATTCAAACACCTCAAACAAGCACTGATTTCCGCACCTATTATGCAACCTTCTGATTGGAACCAACCTTTTGAGATTATGTACGATGCAAGCGATTTCGCTGTTGGTGCTATTTTAGGAAAAAGAAAGGACAAAAGATTACATGTTATCTATACGCCAATAAAACCTTAGACGCCGCCCAGCTTAATTATGCCACAACCGAAAAAGAACTCCTTATCGTAGTTTTCGCTATAGACAAATTCTGGTCCTATTTAGTCAGAGCCAAAATAATAGTTTACACCGATCACGTAGCCATTCGATATTTGTTAAGCAAAAAGGACGCTAAGTCTAGATTACTTCATTGAATCCTTTTGCTACAAGAATTTGACCTGGAAATTCGTGATAAGAAAGGTACCGAAAACGTGGTAGTTGGCCACCTTTCGAGGCTAGAGTATTTAAAACCCGACCCAGTACCCATAAATGATTATTTTACCTATGATAGACTTATAGCAGCTGTTAGAACCAATCACAACGATGACCCCGACCCTGAATTAGAATTAAACATTGAAAACGCTTTAGTAGTGACTCGCGTACCTTAGTACGCTGATTTTGTTAACTACCTAGTCGTCGATATCATACCCTCTGATCTAAACTATCAACAGAAGAAGAAGTTCTTTCACGATGTGAAACACTTTTATTGGGATAAACCCCTCCTATTTAAGAGAGGTGTCGATGACATATTTCATTGTTGTGTGCCTGAGGCATAGGTAGAAAGTATAATTGATCATTGTCACTTTGCACCTTATGGTGGACATGCAAGCACGTCTAAGACATGCGCCAAAATTCTTCAAGCAGGCCTTTTCTGGCCAATCTTGTGGTGCGATGTCCATGCTTACATAGTTAAATGTGACCGGTGTCAACGCACTAGGAACGTTTCAAGACGCGATGAAATGCCCTTAAGGAATATCCAAGAAGTGGAAGTTTTCGATGTCTGGGGAATAGATTTTATGGGACCGTTTCCATCTTCGATGGGAAACAAATACATCTTAGTAGTCGTAGACTACGTGTCTAAATGGATTGAGGTCGTTGCTTCACCCATAAATGACACTCGTGTAGTCATCAAATTATTCAAAAACTACATATTTCCTAGATTTGGAGTACCTCACCTCGTTATAAGCAATGGTAGATCGCTCTTCATATCAAGAATCTTTAATAACCTTTTAAATAAGTATGGAGTTAAGCATAGAGTAGCAACACCCTACCATCCGCAAACTAGTGGTTAAGTAGAGGTGTCAAATAGGGAGATTAAGCAAATCTTAGAAAAGACTATTTCAACATTCAAAAAAGATTGGTCCCTTAGACTACAAGAAGCCTTGTGGGCTTACAGGTCCGCTTACAAAACCCCTATAGGAACAACCCCGTTTAAATTAGTCTATGGAAAATCATGTCACTTGCCATTCGAGTTAGAGCATAAAGCCTATTGGGCCATCAAAACCCTTAATATGGATTATTTAGCAGCCGGTGACAAGCGCATTCTCGACATTCTTAGGTTAGAAGAACTTCGTTGTGACGCTTATGAAAACGCCATTATCTATAAGGAAAGAACTAAAGCATGACATGATAAGAGAATAGTTAGAAAGGAATTTAATGTAGGTGACCCTGTACTTCTCTTTAATTCGGGATTATGACTTTTCCCTGGTAAGTTACGCTCAAGGTGGACTGGCCCTTATGAGGTCACCAAAGTCCTGAAATCAGGGGCAGTAGAAATCCGGAACCATTCCTGTAGTCCTTTCATAGTAAACGGACAAAGACTAAAACACTATAACAGAGGTGACATCCCTACCTACTACTCTGGCCATACTCTGATTGAGCCACAAATTGCTACTAATATAATGTGATATCTATAATTGTCTAGCTACCGATGTTAAACAAGCGTTGCGTGAGAGGTAACCCACAACCCTTTTATATTTATTACTATTTAGCATTACTTCCTATTATTTTCAAAAGGTGAATTATTTAATCTATTATTTACTTAATAGGACTGACTTATGTGGTGTTTATGTTGTAGGTTTCAGATTCCATCACTCTCCATAGCATATTCGCAATTAACCCTATTTTTAGGATGCAGAACTTCGATGATATGCATGTCGCATTCAGAGATGATGCTCAGAGGAAATGATGTATGGTTCTATCCGAGCGACCTATGTTCCCTACCTGATACCCTGATCCTAATTGCCTAGAAGCCTTAGGCCTTGAAGCCAGTGTGAGATACTTATGCCGTCAACTTCAATGGGGGAATATTCTGATGCCAGGAATGTCACATACAGGAACCTAACCTTAGAATTTCTTAGCTCACTCTCCTATGAACCCTACGTTGGTACAGGATTCAAAAAAGGTCTATCAACTTTAGACTATTTGGAACCGAGTATACCTTTAAACCTAAGGAGTTTGCTAACCTACTGGGATTTCAGTGCGGCCTTGATGTTATGCCTGAACTTCATGTTGATGATTTCATGCAGGAGGAACTTGATAAGTTTTGGAACGATATCACAGGCGGAGGAGGCCCTGATCCATCCACCCAACTCTCAAACTGCATCCATAACCCAACCTTTAGATACTTCCAGATGATCTTAGCCCAGACCTTCTTCGAGAAGAGTGAGACAGATGATCATGTCAGTGCTGAGGAGATCTTTATGCTCTTTGACACCATGCGCGAAGAGATGATCTCCCTTCATGAAGATCTTGCTGACACCACACATGCCTTAGAGATTGAATGCCTTTATCAGGAAATCTATAGTCTCCGACGCCAATTAGCGGAGGCCCAGGCACTTTGTCCACATATGAACCAGGGTGCCCGATGCAGATCACTCTAGAGGAGTCACTGGGAGCACTGAGGACACTGCTCACATTAAGTGTGGGGAGATTTATTGCATTATTACCATTATCTGATTCACCGTTATTAGATTTACTTCCGCATTATTATATTTATTTCCGCACTTCATTTTAAATTTCCCGCATTTGAATTTCCATTGAATTTTCGTTACTAAATTTAATTTTTCCCATTCAGTTATCTGATACACTTACTCATACAATTATCTGGATACTTTGCACTTAGTATGCAAATATTTTGTCGGTTGTATTGGTCGGTGAAAATTTCAGATTTTCAAAAATTTTATGGTCATTATTTATATTAAATATCATCATGTTTACCAATGTTTTTCTATCAAAATATCACTTATGTTTCATGCATGTACCAAGACGAAGAAAAGCTTCAGAAGACGCTACATACACCCCAGATGAGGATCCAAAGCCCGAATCCCGTACAAAAAAAAGGCCCAAGGCGTTTTTTGGAGATGGCGGACGCCATCTACCCCTTGGTGAACGCCATGGGGTCTGAAGCTTAATTTGGGGCAGAACGTGGAAAACCCCCATTTTCCTCCACTCAACTCATCTTCAACCTCTCCAAACCCCATTTTCTCCATTTTCAACCAACTTCAAAACCCACTCAACCGCATTAACACTCATTTACTCACTAACCCACTACCATATCCACAACCCCACTCACTTTCCATCCATAAAAACCTCATCTTTCACCCAAAAATCCATAAAAACCCCATTTCACCATTTCTCACATAAACTTCCATTTTTATTCAACAAACACCAACAATGGCAGAAATGGAGCACGTAGGAATTATTTTTCGTAAGGGAAAGGCTGGGGACAATCAGAGGAAGAAATTCAAAGTGTTGCAGACACGCGGAATTTTCGCGACGAGGCTGCCCTCACACGGAGGAGATTAAATTACGTCCCTTTCATGATAGCCCACATGTGTGCTATTGTAAAAAAGGGGTAAACTATATCATTTGGAGGATTGATTACCTCCATTGCACGAGCTTTACGGCTAGACACTGAGGTAGCTACATTAGAACCACTTCCAACTCGCATGATTGATTTGAAATTTTTAAGAAATATGCGTTTGTGCAAAGTGAGGAAGGAAGGAGGCTACAACCTCATGGTTCATAATGTAGCTATCCCGAGTGTTGTTTTACCTTGTTCTCGTCGTACCGATGTACGATATGAGAGAAACTAGACTTATGACCTACATGCCCCACCTTTTGTTGGACCGTTACCACCGAATGTCCCAGGGGATAAAGGTGACGGAACCGATGACAAATATGAGCAGAGGAACCAATCTCCCGTTCATCACTCACCCCCACCGCATGCATCACCTGCACACACACACACACCACCTTTTACTTATGTTGTTGCAGGTACTTCTTCAGGTTTCTACGTAACTGAAGAGATGTGGAGAGAGCAAAGAGCTCACGAAGAAGAACGAGATTGTCAGTTGTATGCCATGTATGAGCATCAACAGGACGCGATGGACTTCATGCGTGAGTCGTAGAGACAGACTGAGCGCTCTCTACGTTCCATTATGGAGGCTCAGCACACCATAGTCTCACAACAACAATGCCAGCAAGCCTATCTGAACAACAACTTCAGCCTAGTAGAGGCCACTCAAGGTTCCATACTTGGAAACCTCCGACAACTCCAGAAGTCTAATGCCTCGCTAGCAGCGAGGAATGAGCGGCTTGAGCTTTCGCAGAGTACCTGCCACCGCAGTAGGAGCCATCATCCTCGACGTTCAGAGCAGGGAGGAGAGGGTACCAGTGGTCAGAAGTAGTATTATCCAGGTTCCACCTATTTATTTCCTCCTTTTATCGAAACATTGGGGACAATGTTCAGTTTAAGTGTGAGAGGAGATATTTATTGTCTTTATTTTATTGGTTTCTAATTTAGTTTTAATTATACTTTTAGCTTATTTTTAGCTTGTTTTTAATAGTCACATGTGCTTGACGAGTCGTATGTGTAGTTTTTCTATTTCCCCCCATTTCTTGAGCCATGCCAGTCAAGGGGCGGTTGGAGAATAGAGCCATGACCAGCATATTTCTCCCCCATGATTTTTGAAACTCTTGCTTGACTTCCAAGGCTATGTATTACTATAAATAGGACTTAGTTTTTCAGTTTCTAGCATCCACTCTTAGTTGTAGCATAGGCCATAGATTCACTTTTTTAAAGCGATAATTCGTCACATCAGGGAATTATCGCACCATTGTTGTGAGCGAGTATGGAGAATCGTAGCGTAGAAGTTTAAATCTTGTCGTTATTTTCCTTACAAGTTTGTACCAGATTCAAGTCTCCGACTTTTAAGCAGGTTTTTAATTCAATTCTCATTTTTATTATTAATTTCTCGCATCGCCTTTAATTCGTTTATTTCCGGCACTGTCTTTAATTCGTTTACGTTATCGCTCTGCTTTATTTTCTTTATTTCCCGCATCGCTTTACTTTGATTTATTTTATCGCAAAAGGTTCTATTTAAAAACTGAACTTTAACATATCGTTCTTGTTATTACCTTTCCAAAACCAATTGCACACTTAACACGCATTTTCCCTAAATAACTTATTTTGATAATCAATTATATGCTGTGTTGTTTACCGTAGTCATGTCTAGCTAAATTATTAATGCTGGAATGTGAGGATCGTCGTTTCGACGATACTCCGTATGTTGTATCTGTAGGAATGCTTTAGGGGTTGTTTTGGTTTTAATACAATTTTTCTGTGGTTTATTTGATCGGATATTACGAAAGTAGATCCGTGATTACGTCAGGTAAGATCGAAAGCCGTCCGACATTTAAGATAAAAATTGGTTAGTTTTTTATTAAGAAAAATAGCGGAAGCACTTTGTTAATCAATTAGGAAAATTTAATATTATTAGAAAGTGATTTTTAAACTATTTTCGGACGCGTTCATAGGTTTAAGATCCGGTTGGCCGAGCATATGCCGGAAACCCTTTTGTGTTAAAAGTTTCCAATCAAAAGCACTTTTTAACCGAGTCTTAGAGGTAGTTACCTAAACAAGGATTTTTCACTTTAACGTAAGATGCGACCAGTGCAGCGTGAGCGGCTGGTATAGATTAAAGGTCAAATCTGGTTCCGATTACGCTAACGCGACGGTTCCTTTTTAATTAACTCTTTTTCAAGGAAGAAAATATTGCCCCATAAGTAATTATATTTTGACACAATAGGAGTATTGTTTGATCGATGTGAATTGCATCCCAGTATTGTTTCTCTGAATTTAATCTATCTTCGTTATTTTGATTTTCCGTGCACTTTACAATCTTGTTTGATTATCCTAAAATAGATCACCGTAACAATAGTTATAGATAGCTTGATATTGGTCTCTGTGGGAACGATAGTCTTTTATATTATTCTAACGTACTCCGTATACTTGCGGAAAGCACGACATCAGTTGAAGATGATGAGGTGTCATCATCCAACCGTTGATAGCATACCACTTGAAATAATCTGGACGACTTGACTTTTTGTGGATCCGTGTGTGTGAGTTGACTTGCATTCACCATGGACGTGCGTTTTGGATCATCAGATCATCCACGTCATTTAATGAAATGAGATCCAACGCAACACATTTTTTTCATTTTATTTTAATTTTTTGTTTTAAATTTATTTTATCTTTAAAATTCATGAAAAATTCATTTTAATTCAAAAATATACCAAAATTATTTCTAAAATTTCCTTTTCTTTTTCTTCTTCTGGTCCATATTTTTCTTTATTTTTATTTATGATTTTATTATTTTTTATGCATTTATTATTGTTTGCTTGATTTTAATTAGCTTAAAAATGTTTTTCTTGCATTTTAAATTTTGAGAAAATTATTATATGATCTTATGATGGCTTCTGGCCTATGGTGATTTTATTTGGTTTTTTATTTTTAGGTTTGCTATTTTCTATATTTTTACTTGTTTTAATTTGTTTAAAAATAGTTTTAGGTTTCCAAAATTTTCCAAACCTCTTTTTCAAAATTATTTTAGAGTTTTTCTAATTTTTCTATGGTCTCATTTAGAATTTACTTGATGTTTTGATTGTTCTTTGGTATTTTGCCTTTTATTTTCATTTTAAAACTTTTTCTTATCCTTTTTCTTATTTTATTTTGATGATTAATTGATTTTAATAGTGGTACTATATGGTTTGCCTTAAATTATAGTGATTTGAATCATAAGTTTCATCAACATCATTAGAACTTAGGTGTTGATGGAGTGGAAATTCTAATCCACCAAGATAGTTGAATGATGTTAATGATAACTTGGTTCATCCCTTAATTCAATTTGATTTGGATCTTGTGTCTTGATGATTCTCTCCTTCTTCATCTCCTTTCTTCTTTTCTCTCTTTTGGTTGATGAAAATCTTTAACATCATAGATGGTTGATGATCAAAGATATTTGAATCTTCATTACTTCAAATATGTTGTTGAAGTGATCATTTGAATCACTCACTTCACTTCGGAGTAGTGATAGGTTGGCTTTGATCATTGATGGATGTCTTTAATTAAGATGAGACCACTCCTCTTTCTTCTTTTAGTGTGGCAAGCTTTAGGAGAATGACTTACATGTCACTTCCCTAGCTTGCATTAGCACAAATATTGTTATTGACCGACCTCCCATAGTATGACGTTCTTCATAGGTTGTGCTACGATTGCTTAACATAGCGCTACATTCGTCCCGAATCGAAAATCAAGTCATTTTTGTAAGCGAGATTGTCACTCTCCTACTCTCCATAGTGTGGTGTGAAATAGATTGTCTCTTTATCCTTTAAGGGAGCTAGTGGCATACTTGTCGATTTTATCCAAGTTGGAGCCCTTCTCTTAATAAATTATAGATTCATGTTTTCATGCTTATGGATGAATAGTCGAGTGTTCTCCGAAAAATGACAAAATGTTCTTCATGACTAATACTAACCTTTTAACTATATTGTTGCATTAACTTTACTTTGTGAGATTTAATTCTTTCTCTTTATTTCTTGTCAATTATTTTATGCTTTTACTTTTAGCATTTCATATCATATTATCATCTTGTTTTTTCTCTTTGTCCACTTGGACATTTGTTTATGCTTATACTCTTTTTGTTTAGTCCATTTGGACTTTCTCGTAAGATATTAATAAATATCAAAACACTTAAAAAATTTGGTTCTCTTAATCTTGGACTGTTGTGAACTTGTGTTTGGACTTGGACTGTGGACTTAGATCTAGGACCCTTGCCATTTGCTCTTGGAGTTATGATTTGAGGCCTTGGACCTTTTGTGTTTCCTTTGTCTGTTTGTTCGAAAATTTTCTGTGTGCAGGTGCTGATACTTTGACATTGTAAAAATCATCTGATGCATGATTCTCCTAATTAGCTTTTAACCCTTGGGAAGACCTTACTTTGACTTTGCTATGGCTTAACTTTGGACTTCCTCAGGTGCTTTAATTCATCAGGTTGTTATGCTTGTGGCTTAAATCCAAAAAGGAAGAGTGATGCTTATGTTGACTTGTTGTCAAGTGTTTGCTCCTTGTGTGGTTAGATCTTTCCTTGTTTAACTTTTATTTTATGTTTTAGGGTAGTCATTTCATCTCTCGCATATTCTTCAATTTTCAAAATCTTCACCTTTTTCAAAAACCTTCTTGTTTTTCAAACTATAACCTCTTTCACAATAAAACCTTGACTTTGTCAAGTGATTTTTCAAACTTCATTTTCTTTAATAAATGCGAATCAAATTTAAGCATACTTTGACCATTTCAAAAAGACTTTAAAAAACACTTAAACTCATTCAAAATTTTGTGCCTTTGTGCACTTTTTCATTTAAAACTTTTCATAAAGTTTAGACATGAGTCATTTTCATAGTTGAGATGTAATTCTCCTATTCCCCATAGTATTAAAGATGTTGACATTTTCCGCTTAGATGTTGAGTGATAGACTTGTTGATTTTATCCAAGCAAAAATCCTCCATCTCAAGGTGATGCAAATGTTGTTTCTTATACCTGTGGGTGACTAGTTGTAGTTTTCTCCTTAAAATGACAACTTGTCTTTTCACTTAAACTGAATCATAACAAACCATTTTTGTTATTTGTACCACGAACTACGAGGTTTTGATCCTATATTACACTTTGTGGGTACGTAGGCATGAGGCTCAAGAAGTCTCTCCAAACACAAAATCTTAAAAAATATTTCTCCTCATTTCCCTAGTCTCATTTCAAGCAAACTTTTCAAACCAAAAAGCGTAGATTTTTCAAAGGGTTCCTATAGAGTACTATTGACGTTTTGGGTGCTAACATCTTCCCACCGCGTAACCAACCCCCTTACACTGTCTCTATTTATTTGTTCTTGTTTTAGAACTTGTTTAGGTTTTGTTCGCTCTTTTTCCTTTCCTTTGGATAAAATAAAAGTGCGGTGGCGACTCTTGTTTTATGAGTTAAGTTAATCAATGACTTACACTCACAATTTTTACCGCTACAATAATTATTTACCATCTCAATTCATCTCATCACTCATTATCATCATTTTATCATCATCATGTCCTATGAGTATGGCTACCGTGGGAGGCTTGACAAGCAAAGGAGCAAGCATCCAGTTGTTGATTCTGAGTCACCAACCCCAATTCCAAAAAGATCAAGAACTAAAGTTCAAGGTATCAAGGCTTCTACAGATGGAGTTTTGAGTAAGAAGTCTGAGCACTCATCTAATTCAGGTTCATCTTCTTTGGCTAAGCTCTGTGGTAATATTACTCATGTTATAACAAGATTTGATCATGACATATATCTCTTGGGTTTTAATGATAACAAAGTATTGAAAGAACAATGGTTTTATCTAATGTGTGTTCCAAGTATGCAGGTTCTAAAGCTTGAAAAGAAGGCATTCAGAATCTGGTATAAGAATGCATTTGAGAGGAGCTGAGTTACTAGCTTCTAGTGGATTAGAACCCGAAGAACACTCTCTAAGTGGTGTCTGGCGTAGACTCTAAACCTGAAGGCCTCAGCATCAGAAGAGCAACATATTGTCTCTACACTAAGTTAATGTATCAGCTTCTGGTGAACATTCAAAGTTAGTAATAAACCTTGAGTTATTCGTACTGCAGAAAGCAAGCTGCATTGTCAAATCAGATTGTCACTTAGAGTCTATGTTCAGAAGGCTCAAGAAGATTTGACATGCTTTACGAATATCTACTCTCAACGGATCTATAGTACAAGATTACATGGAAGACACAATGGTGAAACATGTTACACAATGGATTAAGTTCTTTTGGTGTATCTCTTTTCAACGTCTCTTGTACTATGGAAACACAAAGACACTTATTCAAGTTATCTTTTCCAATGGTTATGAAGGTGGGAAAAAGTACACAAGAAGGGGGGTTGAATTGTGTTTTCTATTTTCTTAATTTGCGGCTGATTAGAGTTCAAAATCTAAATTGGTGTTCAGATTCTGGTTATACTTAGCAGCAGAATGTTAGCAGAAGCAAATAATCAATAGTAGAAGACGCAAAGACTTATACTGGTTCCTCCCAAATGAGAGTGGTCTGGTCACCTTGCTTCACAAGAGATTTTCACTATAACCAAATCATGATTACAATTACTTATACATTCTGCATAAGACTTTTACAATGCTCAGACCCTAAGTCTGAGACTTCTTGCTTAAAACCCTAAGGCTCAAGACTTCCTTGCTCAAGTCCTACATACTCAAGACTTCCTTGCTTAGACCCTCAATCTAAGACTTTCCTGCTCAAGTCCCTCATACCCGAGACTTCCTGGTCAAGCCCCTATGGCCCAAGACTTTCTGCTTAAACCCCTCAGGTTCAAGACTTCCTGCTTATACCACATCCTAAGACTTTCCTACTCAAGCCCCTCGATTCGAGACATCCTTGCTCAGGTTCCACGAACCTAAGACTTCTGCTCAATCAATCCACTTGATTAAGACTTTCAATGCTCTAGCACATAGCAAGAGACTTACATGGCTCAAGCATCTTGGCGAGAGACTTTGATCTAAACTGCTAAACAACATGTTCAGCAGAATAGAGAACAAGGTGTACTTGATACAAATATCAGAGGTACAGGGAAATCACCATAACAAAGACCTAAAGCTCTTAAGATTTTTAAGATATTCAATGTGTAAGAAATCTTAAGGCTTTTACAATTACAACCTACAACAAAAATTTTACATAACCAATTGTGTTGATAATTATTGATCTTGTTACTCCTCCATCAGGTTGATCCTTGCTAAAGATTTAGTTTGAACCTTTAGCTACATATATAGCATTTGCAGAAGACTAGCTGTTAGAGAGATAACTTGACCTAGTGTCTTTGCTGTCTCCATAGTACAAGAGACGTTGAAGATATATACACCAAAAGATCTTGATCCATCGTGTATCGTGTTTAACCATTGAGTCTTCAAGGAGACCGTGTACTATAGAGTCGTTAAGAGTAGATATTCGTAAAGCATGCCAATTTTTCTTGAACCTTGTGAACTAAGACTCTAATTGTCAAACTGATTTGACAACGCAACTTGTTTTCTATAATACGGATAGATTTAGCTTTATCACTAGCGGGATTATACCCGAGTGAATCGCACACTCAAAGATACAATAGAGTCGCCACTGAACTTTATTTAGTCCCCAAAGGACAGGGAAAATATTGATAAAACCCAAGGGAAGAGAAACGGGTCAGGGGGTCGGTTATGCGAAAGGAAGGTACTAGCACCTTACCCATCTGTCGTACTCGACGAGAACCATTTCGCTTGCTTCTAGGCTTGGATGGGTTATCTATCTAAAGGCTTCTAGCTAAAAGAAAAGGAGTGGAGAAAGAGAAAAAGAAAGAAAGAAGAGTGATCGCGGAGGACTAGGACCTTCGTGCCTACGTATCTTACATTCAAACGAATGCATAATCAGAGCTTCCGTAGTTCAGGGAACCAAAACGGAAAAGGAAAAGAAAGGTGGTGTCAACCAAGAGAGAAGAAGTAAAGAAAGATCCGCTGGGGATTCAAAATAAATTGGTTTCAGAACCAAGAAAGGAGTACAAAGGAAAAGATAATTGTGTTGAGGATAAAGTGCAAAAATGGTGTCGAAACCAAGAAGATAAAGGAGCAAAAGGAAAAGTGTGACTCAACTGGGGAATAAGAAAACAAAGTGACTGTGCTGGGGATCAGAAGGTTAGCGGCCCTGTTGGGGATCCAAAAAAACTAAGAGAATAAGGGTTCGGTATGTTAACTGACTGACAGTGGTTAACCGGAGAAAAAGAGATAACGACTCTGGTGGGGAAAAAAGGATTTGGTGTCAACAGACAGGTTGTGATGAACCAAAAGGAGAGAGTACTGAACCAAGAGAAGGTGTCTGACTCTGAAGGGATTTTGGTATATTAACTGATAAATAGTGGTTAACCGAGGAAAGCAAAGATTGCAACTCTGGGGAAGAGAAAAGGTTTTAACAAGTAAACCGTGATCAACCAAAAGAAAGGGTGTGGAACCAAGCAAAGGTTGTGACCCACATGGATGTGGGTATTGACTGAACAAGCAGCACTTGACCACGAAAGGGTATTTGAACCAAAAGAAGGTTGCTAACCGCTAGGAATTCGGTTGAACAGAAAGATTGTAATTAACCGAAAAGAAACAAGTGATTAACCCAGAGAAGGTGATTAACTCGAAGGGGGCTCAATATTTTAACAGACAGGTTGTGGTTAAATGAAAAAATGGGTGATTAACCAAGAGAAGGTGATTAACCCAAGAGGGAACTCAGTATGTTAACAAATAGACTGTGGTTAACTGAAAAAATGGGTGATTAACCAAGAGAAGGTGATTAACCCAAGAGGAAACTCAGTATGTTAACATATAGACTGTGGTTAACTGAGAAAAATGGGTGATTAACCAAGAGAATGTGATTAACCCAAGAGGGAACTCAGTATGTTAACAGATAGCCTGTTGTTAACTGAGAAAAAGTGCAAATTGGTGTTTTAACTGACAGGTAGTGGTTAACCAAATGAAGGGAGAAGAACCAAGAGAAGGTTGCGAACTCCGCAAAAGATTCGGTACTTAACAGGGAGACTGTGTTTAACCGAAGAAAAGGGATTGAGACTCTTATGGGGAATCAATAGGCAATGATTGACCCCAAGAAAAGAATATTGAAAAAGAGAGACTGAAAGGAGCAAGAGTGATCAAGGACCGACTCGGCTGGGGATGAGATACGCTACCTCCTGGAGATAGAGATGACTAAGCCAGGCACAGGGTAATTTGTCCCCTACCTGGAGTAGTCAGAATGAGAGTAGGAATTCTCCATTCTCATTCCTTCTCTAACACACAGGGTGTAGCGCGGAAAATGAAACAGACAACATAACAGCTCCAAGTTGTACAGTGCTCCAGTGTTGCGCGAAACTCCGACTTTGCAGGGGAATAGAGAGAACGAAAGCTCTAAAGAAAGCCTAAAGAGAAGCGCCAAAGGGATGATCAAATAATCGAAATGGAGTTTTGACTAAATAATCAAAAGGGAGGAATATGCTAATAATTTTCCAAATGAATTGAAAAATTATTAAAGCAAAATGGTGTATTCTTGATTATACAAGATTAAGCTTATTCTTTGAAGAACAAACTTAATTCAAACATGAATGAAAGTGCAAAACAGTACCAAATGACATTCAATATGCATCACGAATCATGTTATTATGTAGATAAAATTGTGCAAGAATGATCATGTTCATACAATGCCAAGAATGAGCACAATAACAAAATCGAAAGATCAAGCATCGGAAAATTCACAATCATGCTTCAAACTGAAGTGAAACAGCACCTAAAACATCCATAAAAATCAAACATATCAATCCATGGAGGTTAGAGGAGGAAAACATGGAAAACAAGCTTGAAAAACTCAAAAAAAGGCACTCTGTACAGTGGTAATCGATTACCACAAAGCAGGTAATCGGTTACTTACTTGAAAAAGGCAGAACTAGTGAAAAACGTGCAGAGTAATCGGTTACCCTGATATGAGTAACCGATTATCACTGTAACAGTGGCAAACATAACTTTTCAAAAAGCACTTTCAGCACCTAAATCACTTGTCCAAACTACCACATGCTAGGGTATGAATTTGTGCACGAAAATCAAGTTTAACAACAGCGAAAAACAACAATGAAATTAATTAAATCATCAAGATCATGGATCAAGTAATGACATAATTAAGTCACACACAAAAAGCATCAAAACTACATAGCGAATGATACGAAAACGTTCGAAACAGTAAAATGTGAAAAGAAGGACCAACCTACAAGGCTGAGATGTGCATTGGATGTTGCAAATGAATCTTGATGAAGATAATCAAAGAAAACCAGAGGAATCTTCAATTGAAGCCGAATCGTATCGAAACCGAGCAAATTGCGACGAATCTCCCAAATACGAATTCACCGTAGATTCTTGAAGCAAACACTTGAGATGAATCCAAAAGCTAATAAAACTCCAGGAAATCAAGTAGAATTACAAGAAGATGAAGGTTAAGCTCAAGTAATCACTTCCAAGGTGAAAGTGATTAATCTTCAATGGTTAAAATGAGCTATAGTGAGGTTTGGGAAGAAAATGGAGATGAAGATGAAAGAGTTGCAGAAAAATTCAGAGAGAATGTGAGAGAATTGAGAGTGAAGAGAGTGAGAAATGTATGAAATGGTTGAAAGTTTTTTGTGAATTGTGGAGCCTTGTTTATATAGAGTTTTGGTTTGGAGTTGATAGGTTTGGAATATGCTTTGGATTTAGCTTTGGAGCTAGCTTGGAAGTTAGTTAGACTTGACTCACCGAGTCAGCGTTAACTCAGTTAGTTAGGTAGTTAACTCGGTGGAGCAATCTGAATGTAAATCCAAATCAATGGCTCACATGCTTGGAAATTAAGGAACATGTCACACTTAATTCAAAGTGATGCATTTGAGTAAATGTAAGTGGAGTGTCTTGAATGGTCTTGAACTGTCTAGAATGTTCCACACAATGTTAGAAACAAGTAGAATCCAAGAACAAAGAGAGTGCAAGGTTGTTGTCCCAAAAATGCAGCAGGAATTGCAAAATTGCACAGGGTAATCGATTACTCTGTTTTTTCCTAAAAACAGAGTAATCGGTTACTCTAGACAAAACTTGCCCAAATTGCTTATGAACAAGTGTTGAAGTCCCGGTTTCGATTTTCCACATCTTGCTTTGATGAGTAATCACGGAGACCCTTATTTTGTGCTTGTTTTGAGGATTTGATGACCTTGTGAGGATGCAATTAATCGGGCTTGAAAAACTTGAAATATTCCTGCAACAAGAATCATAGAGAAAAAGATGCGAATGCGTATGCCAGCAATGCGAATGCACATGCTTATGCAAAAGGCAAAAAGGGAGGTCAAATTTCGGGTTACGACAGGCTCAACAAGATGTTTTACTGTCCTGTTATCCCAGAAGCAAGAGAGGAGGACATAGATGAAGATGAGATAGATATCGATTATGGCAACAACTTCTCTTATAAGGAAATGGATGACTTAGATAGAGGTTTATTCTAAGTACAAACCAGTTCCCTATGTTTTTGTAATCCCCTATGCTTGATTAATGAAAAGTTATTTTGACCAGTATATATTATGCAATCATACATACACTTTATTTGCCCTTTAGGTTTTCTGATATGGACATTAATGAAGTAATGAACACAACAAACATTTTAACATGTTAACAATAAAAGTTATAGTTATTTAAAGAATTTTGATAGGTCAGAATACTAGACATCATTTCCAAGAGTCACTACTTAAAATTGATTTGACTTAATCAATAATAAAATAGTGAATACTCAAGGTAATGAATGTAAAGACTCTATAAAAACCTTTTAGCAGACTCACTTTCATAATCACTTAATCTTCTGAACATCAAAATGTATAAGCAAAAGCAAATTTGGGTTCCAAAGAGAGATTTCAGAAAGATAGCCATGCTTAATGCAACAACTCAAGCAAACAAGAGTGATGCATCAAATGAAGGATCTACAAGTAAGCAGATAGATTTAGAAGCACACACTTCTTTAGAACCTTCGTTGAGACACACAGAAGAAGAAGAACTTCTAGATCAAAATGCAGAAATCAACTGAGAAAGGAAACTATAGAGTTTGCAAAAGAAGAATGACAATATTATTTATACAATCTAGATATGTCAGGTGATCCTAGGGAATACCTTAGGGCAAATTCGAATGCCTAGAAAGTCTTAACAATTTGTAATAACTTCCAGTTAATGAGAATGTTGCATATTTAGTGTTCTTAATCCTATTTGTTTTATCCTCTTGATCAACAATATAAATGAATATTTATAACAGTTAATATGCACATAAGCATGAACAAACTTGGATTAACAATAAGATTTCTGAATACAAAAAGTCTTAACAATTAAAAGACATAAGTTTGTAGAAGTCTAACATTAGAAACTTTCAGAGATGGCTTCAAACCTGCCTCTCCAGATTTTAGAAGAATCAGCCTCTAAACTTATGATAACTCCCTGCCAGTACTTCTGAAAGAACTCCTCTATAAGGAATGAAGAAAGTCTTTCCCTTGTGAAAGGAATAAAGGGTCCTCTTCATATAGTCAAACATAACTTGAGGAAGATCAATCTGCAAGTCTGAATTGAGAAGCAGTAGCAAATCTTTTTCAATAGGGTCCCTAAGTTCTAGATCCTCATCCTTAAGAAGCAAATTTGAGTTCAGAATCTGATTCCAAACTATTGCATCAGGACAAAGAGTTGAGACCTGAGATATGTTAGATGGATCTACAAAGATATGCAAAGTAGGAAGATAGTGTTTCCAAACAAGAGTTTGTAGGATTTCTCCAATCTCCTCACAATTGATCACATTAGTAATCGATTTAGAGGTTACTGTTATAGAGACACCAGACACTTTAGAAAGAATAAGACACTCAGAATTCAGCTCAACAATGGAAGCATTAATCCAAAACTCTTTAACCAGACTTGGATAAGTGAAATCACAGAGCATCTCAAAGTTTCCATTCCAACTTTGTTCAGACACAGTCTTCCAGAAGTTAAAACCTAGCGTAAGCAACTCATCAAAATCCACAAAATTTTCATTGATGACATCTAGTTGATTCAATGAGATTTGACTAGAGAATTCATCTCAGGTTTGCTTTGATCAGCACACAACCAAAGAAAATAAATGGAAAAGAAAAGAACTGAACAAGATTCCAAAGGAATAAGAATCTTGTCAGAAAAAGGACACAAAATGATGTTTCATAAGACAAGGGATAAAGATAGTAATAGTATATAAAAAGAAAAACATCATTACCCAAAGGTTATATCCAACAGATTTCCTGAATCCACTAGATGATTTTCACCTTTATGAATATTTAAGTAATATAAAAGTTTATGAAAAACCTTTTACTTAAACTATTTTATCAGAAGTAAAGAATCCTTTTTTGAATCCCAGAGTCTGACAATTTTCAGAAGCTAACATCCATCAGAGTCTAGTAGATCTAGACTTAGAGAGAGACATCTTCTGTCAGTCATCAGTCTTCAAGATTCTATTCAGAACCAAACATTTTCTCTTGAAACAAGAGTCATGAGTGATTAAATAATATTTAATTGGTTTCTTTGACAGCTAACAAACAGCAATATTAACAAACAGCAATATCATCACAAAAAGTGAGGAAATTGTTCCATAAATATGACCATCATCTAGCAAATGATATATTCAGTATAGACAAATACAACATAGTTTCTTCTTAAATATCTTTGAAGATTCTTTTATCAAAAGAAATTCTCTAGAGATCTAACAGAGACTCTGATTCAAGTAATAAGCGAGAAAAGAACAGACATGCCTTTTTTTGTTATTTTCTCAGCCATACTCGTATGAGTATTCAGATTTGACCATAGAATCTGAATACTACTCTGAGTGGATTTTGATTCAATGATTGTTAAACCATTGATTCCACTTATTTCACCAAACTCAATACCTCTAGCACTTGAGTCTGGGTTGTAGGCTTTTCTTCCAACAAATGTTGCAAACAACCTTTGTTAAGTATTATGGAAGATGCCTTTGCTCCTTTCTTTGATATCTGCAGCAACATTTTAGATAATGATACTCATACTTCTAGGAATTCACACATGTTGGTCCAGACAGGCTTTCCTTTGCCTGATGCCACACTCTGATAACAGTACCCTGATTCATTCCAGAGTATCAGTCTAGGATGAGTCATGATATGAACAAGATCTTGTTCTTAGCAAAAATCATTGATTTCATTGTCTTGGATTAAATCTTTTGACTTTGAAATCTTTGATAAGCAAAGAATCAGGTGGTGTTAGATATCAGAGAGTGGCATAAATCAAATTAAAGCACTGTCATATAATTGCTGGTAGAATAGGAAGAAGAATTGAAGGTTTCTCATAGAATTATGCTTTAATACAAATTCCATGATGACCCTCAATCAAGGAGCAATAGAGTCACTTAAGATATCACCTTAAAGAACAGACTCCTTATTATTAAATATTGAAGCAAGATAAATTTGGCATAATCTCTTTCTCTTCAATACTTGATTTTTATTTCAGGATTCAAATGCTTCTTTAGAAGCAGTAATGACTGGCACCGCTAGATTACTCTTTCTTCTTAATCCTGCACTAATGTCATCTTCAAATGAATATCTAGTGAAGATCTCTGACATTAGGTTCTGGTAGTGTTTCTCCTTGTTCTTGGATTTGGGAAATTAGTTGAAATACAAATATCTCAGAAGCTTCGGAAGTTACTCTTCTAACAACAGATGTCACGTTCCATTCAGCCTGTTAAAGAAATATTCTGATTAGGAAGGTTAATTCCTCATCATCAGACATTCCATAGGAAGCATCCTTCAATAGGCTTTAGAAAAGATAATCTGTTTGATAGCTTTCATCATCTAATTCCATTTCTTTTCTTTGAAGATTGCAAGATAAACCTACAAGCCACGGTAAGCTCAAATTGTATGACTTCTTGAATAACTGTGACCTCAGGTTTGAATTCAAAATAATCTTCTCAGACTTTGCTTGGAAAGATTAGATGAAGTGTAACTAGACAAGCTTCATAACTAATTCCCACAAATCTGATCACAAGGATTCAAAGATAGTTTGAGCATTAGACGCATCAATGATGTTGATATACTCAGAATCGAGATAAAGCACCTACCAGAATGCATCTACCTCTGAAGATATTTTCAATAAGCTTCTTCTGAGCTGGTGAGAGAGACTTTCAAACTTTGATCATCCTTACAACTTCAAATTCTATAGTAATACCTTTTTCAAGGATATTCTACAGACCTTCAAAAAACCCTTTGTAAAGTCCAATGAATTAAAAATATATTTAACTTTTCCATCATTTAAATTCAGTGGAATCACCCTTTGAATATGGTAGGAAAAACAATGTAATATTTTTCAAGTGGAATTTGATTCCTTCTTGAAGGAAAGTCTTTGACAGACATACTTTTCTCATTGGATCATTATCTACACCACTGTTAAGTGTTATGTACAGACCATGCTTTAATACCAATTGAAGGTGAGAAAAAGTAGACAAGAAGGGGGTTAAATTGTGTTTTCTGTTTTCTTAATGTGCGTCTGATTAGAGTTCAAAATCTAAATTGGTGTTCAGTTTATGGTTATACTTAGAAGTGGAATGTTAAAAAAAGCAAAGAAATAATAACATAAGACATAAAGATTTATACTGGTTCCTCCCAAATGAGAGTAGTTCAGTCCCCTTACTTCAAAAGAGATTTTCACTAAAACCAAATCATGATTAAAATCGCTTATGCATTCTGCATAAGACTTTTACAATGCTCAGAACCTAAGTCCGAGACTTCTTGCTTAAACCCCTAAGGCTTAAGACTTACTTGCTCAAGTCCTACATACTCAAGACTTCCTTGCTTATACCCTTAGCCTAAGACTTTCCTGCTTAGGTCCCTCAGACCCGAGACTTCCTGCTCAAGCCCATCTAACCCAAGAATTCCTGCTTAAACCCCTAAGGTTCAAGACTTCCTGCTTAGACCGCAGCCTAAGACCTTCCTGCTCAAGCCCCCCAGGCTCAAGACTTTTGCTCAGACCCTCGATCCAAGACTTCATTTCTCAGGTTCAACGAACTTAAGATTTATGCTCAATCAATCCACTTGATTAAGACTTTCAATGCTCTAACACATAGCAGGAGACTTACATGGATCAAGCATCTTGGCGAGAAACTTTGATCTAAATTGCTAAATAACATGTTCAGCAGAATAGAGAGCAAGGTGTACTTAATACAAATATCAGAGGTACAGTGAAATCACCATAACAAATACCTTAGGCTCTTAAGATTTCTAAGATATTCAGTGTGTAAGAAATCTTAAGGCTTTTACAATTACAACCTACAACATAAATTCTGCATAACCAATTGTGTTGATAATTAATGATCTTGTTACTCCTCTATCAGGTTAATCCTTGTTAAATATCCAGTTTGAACCTTCAGCTACATATATAGCATTTGCAGAAGACTAGCCGCTGGAGAGATAACTTGATCAAGTGTCTCTGCTTTCTCCATAGTCCAAGAGACGTTGAAGATAGATACACCAAAAGATCTTGATCCATTATGTATCGTGTTTAACCATTGAGTCTTCAAGGAGATCCTATACTATAGAGCTACTAAGAGTAGATACCAGTAAAGCATGCCAACTTTTCTTGAGCCTTGTGAACTAAGACTCTAGCTGACAAACTGATTTGACAACACATCTTGCTTTCTGCAGTACAGATAGCTTCAGCTTTATCCCTAACTCTGAATGATCACCAGAAGCCAATTTACATTCACCAAGTGTAGAGACAATTATGTTACTTCTTCTGATGTTGAGACCTTCAGCTTCATAGTCTACGTCAGACATCACATAGAGAGTGTTCTTTAGATTCTGCACCACTAGAAGCTAGCAATTCAACTTCTCTCAAGTGTGCCCTTGTATATCAGATTCTGAATATATATTTACAAGTATTAGAACCTGCATACATGAAACTCACATCAAATATAACAATTTTTATTTTAATACTTTGTTATCATCAAAACCCAAGGAATATATGTCATGAAAAAATCTTGTTCTAACAGGCTAGTCTTCTACAACAGCTATATAAGTTGTTGAAGATTCAAACTGAAGTCTTCAACAAGGAGCAAACAAAAGGGCAAATATAGAAGGAAAGCCAAGAAGCATATAAGTGTTTTACATTTTTGTCTGGATGGAGAAATAACAAGATCAACAATAAGCAACACAATCGAGTATGCATAATTTCTGTTATATGTTTTAAATTGTAATAAGCTTTAAAATTTCTTAAACATTGAATATCTTAGAAATCTTAAGTGATTAAGGTCTTTGTTATGGTCATTACCCTGTACCTCTGATTTTGTATCAAGTACACCTTATTCTTTATTCTACTAAACATGATTGTTTAGTAGTTTAGATAAAGTGTCTTGCTATGTGCTTGAACATCAAAGTTTCTTGCTGAGAAGCGTGAGCCAAGTAAGTCTCCTACTATGTGCTAGATCATTGAAAGTCTTGATCAGTTATTGATTGAGTAGAAAGTCTTAGACTGTGAGTCTGAGCAAAAATCATGTACTTGATAGTATAATCAGAAGTCTTGGGGTCGTGGAACCTGAGCAATGAGTTCGTGGAACTTAAGCAAGGAAGTCTTGGGCCTGAGGGGCTTGAGAAGAAGTCTTGGATTCATGGAGTCTAAGCAGGGAAGTCTTGGACAGAGGGTCTAAGCTGAAGTCTCGAGTTTGAGGGCTTGAGCAAGGAAGTCTTGGGTTCGTGGAACCTAAGCAGAAGTCTTGGACCTGAAGGGTTTAAGCAGGAAGTCTCGGGATGAGGGTCTGAGCAAAGAAAAGTCTTATGCTTGAGTGCACAAGCGATTGTAATCATGTTTGGGTTATAGTGAAAATCCCTTGTGATGTTAGGGGACTAGACTACTCTCATTTGGGAGGAACCAGTATAAATCTTTGTGTGCTTTTTATCTTTTATTTTCTTCTGTTAACGTTCTGCTGCAACGTATAATCAGAATATGAACACCAGTTTATATTCTGAACTCTGATCAGAGACAAAGTTAAGAAACGGAAAACACAATTCAACCCCCCCCCCCCCAAATTCTTGTGTATTTTTCTCACCTTCAGCTCACTTATTGCCTGAGGATAATTTGCAAATAGACATAGATAAGCTTTTGTATGAACATGTTGACCCTAAGTATTATGTTAATAGTTTTATTGTAGCTGAGTTAAAAACCAAGTTTCTAAAACCATTTGCTGAAAATAATCTATTATCATTCATTGGCATGACTAGGAAGTACAACCCTGAGCATGCCAAGGTATTTTATTGCAATCTAGAACTTACCAATGTAGATTTACAAAGTAGCTTTAAGGACAAGGTTTTGAAATTCAACTACTCTGATTTCACCACTTATTTTGGTTTGAAAAGTGAAGGTACAAATGTGTCTAATTCAAAAGGAAAAGATTATGAGAAAGTTGCTTTTGTTTTAGAAATTTCCATGTTTGTCTGTGAACATATGGAGATGTCAAACTTGAGAGTAAGTCAAATAAAGTTTGGTATGAGGTTGATTCACTAGATTGTTATGAATATTTTGGCTAGGAAATTAGGAAACTCTAGCAAGGCTGATGATAGTGACTTGTTTTTGATGTGGTGTATTATTCACAATAGCAAGACGACCAAAAATGACTGGATTAGATTCATTATTGATAGGATGATCTATTGAAGGGACAATCCTAAGAGACATATATATTTCTCTTTATTTTTTATGATGATTTTGCAACTTAATGGCATTGAGTGCAAGGAGGAAAATCTTATTGATTCCCCAAAAATTCTTGATTATGGTGTTGTGTCTAATATGAGGTATTCGAAGGACTCAAATGATTTTGTGTTATAACTGTTGTTGTATGATGGAATTGGTGTGAAATTCATGTACCTTATGTATGCATAAATTCCATTTTGATGTTGTTGATGATATTATGCCATTGATTGATGTTGGAAGGTTATGACCTTATGTGTGTTAATGGGATTTAGAGATGATGGATATGATGATATTATTGTAATATGTTATTGATTCATGAACCCATGTAGTAAATGATGAGTTTAAGATGCTATAACAGTAGGCATGTTTATGAGGTGTGTAGGATCAATTAGCGACTCGTTGAGCTATCGTAATGAATATTGATGATATAATTGTAATACCCTAAATTTTGACGATAAGATTTCACATCATTGTGCAAATCATCACCACAATATGATTGTATTTTCATACCTCACCAATTCCTTCAGAGATTGTTGAGTATCCACCTCAACTAAGGATTAGGGTTTTTGAGCCCTCTCAGAGCATCCAGGCAAAGGATCAATCAATAATTGACATGATCTTCAACTTGTCAAGCCTCTCAAACATCCATGAAGGATCAAGAGGTCTCCCATATCAAGAATCTAACACAAGAATGCAATATTTCAAGTTGGTCAAGCCTCAAGATCATCAGTGTCACCAAATTAGGGTTTTTGTCGACCAAGGCCTCCAGAGAGAAATTTTCATTTGGGCATGAGCTAATACCTTAATATAGGATCCAAAAAGCTTAAAATATCCCCATAAGTCCATTCATAAGTTCAAAATAGCCTCAGGGGATGCATCCATAAAAAATCAGGAATTAAGGTTTTGACCTAATTCAGCCCCTAAGTTGACTTTTGGAGCAAGGCATGAGCCAAGACCTAAGATATGCTTTAAGGACCTCAAATACATAATATTGATCCATTCACAAGATTTTATGGATTCAAAGAACTTGGTTCATAAGCAATGCAAGGATTCAAATTCATCTAGACCACAAACTAGGGTTTTTGAGAAAAAGTCAACCATACCTTTGACTTTTGACCAAGACATGATCTCAAACCTTGGGACATGATTCAATACACTCTAAAACACCTATGGAATCCATCCATTAGGTTCAATTTAGCCCAAGGACTTGATTTCATAAAGGATCACAAAGTTCAAAATTCATCTGATATAGAAAGTCAACTGTGATCAAAACCAAGTTTGACTTTTGGAATTTTTTGACAAACATGGTTTCTTTAAGCCAAAAACAATGTTAACTTGTGATTTGGATCATGATTGAGCAAGAAAATTCAAGAAAAGTGGGATAACTTGTAAAGAGGGCAACCTTAGAAAACTTAGAATTTTCATTAAGTTATGGAAAAACATGATTTTTACCCAACTTTACAAGACCATAACTTGTGATCCAAGCAACCATTTTCTTCCATCCAAAGCTCAAATGAAAGCTCTCATTACATACTACAAAAGTGTCCTACTGATCCATGGTCAAAAAATGCCTAGATTTTGAGTTATAAGGCCATAAAGTTAGGGTTTCATGAGATTTGAACTTTGACACTTAGAAAATTTTTAGGCAGAATCCGTCTCATGTTTTGTCCAACTTTGGAGGTGTTTTTCATTATGATCCAAAAGGATTCAAAACCAAATGTAAACATCAAAGTTGAAGTATGATATACAAGCTTTCCAAAGAGTACAAGAACATCCATTGATTCCACTTGAGCAAGGAGTTATGGACCTCACAATATGCCTTGACACAAACTGGTTTCTGACAGCATTAACACATAACTTGTATCCCACGATTCCTTGAGCCAATTTTGGAAACTTGCATCATTGGATTTCTGTCCAATATCAACCTAAATGATGAGGAATTTGAACCATAAGGCCAATAAGTCAAGAATCATATCCCTTTGGCCTGTGATCATCAATGTTGCAAATCCAAAATTCAATTTTGTCATATGGCATTGAAATGATGCATTGAGGTGTCATGAACCAAGCCATATCAGTCCAAATGAGTCAAGCCTTAGCCAAGAATCAGAAGACCTAAACCTGCAAAGTTTGGCTCAAGTCAATGGCTAGAGGAAACTTTGAACACCTAGCCATATGCATTGGACAATAGGGTGATCCAGCCCCCATTCACTATTCCTTGCAAAACAAACTTCCTCTAATATAAATAAAGGTCATTTCGGGTTAATCAAACCACCCCAAAACATCACGACATATGTTTTCCACAATTTCCCTCTTGTGCATCAAAATTCCATTTTCAAAGAAGTGAGAATCGTGTTTTGAAATAGAGAGCAATTCAACTCAAACCAATGGTCCTAACACCTCACATATATCATATATGAGTAGTATAAACACTTAAACTGTTAGACGATGGCTAGGATATAGAAGGGGGGGTTGAATAGGTCCTTCGAGTTTTACACGCAAATGGCTTTCCAAAAATTTGGTTTTAAAAGTTTGACGGAAGCGACCAATGAATTACGTCTACAACGAACCTCTACTAGAGGGATCGGATATGCACGACAATAATTGGAACGAATTACGGATGAGAAAAATTCAGATTGATTAACACAATTTAAACGCAATCAACAATGTTTTATTTGCTTGATAGTTAATCTAACCCAACGAGGTAAATCGACAAACAATTAATTGCGAATACGTTCGATTTTGCGTTGAAACAAAATTATCGAACACTTGGTGTGTGTTAACACACTAACTGTAGATTTCAAAGTAATGTGATGTTGAGCTGCTCCTAAATACAATCCATGGGATTGTATCAAATTTACAAAACAATTTAACAGCTCAATATAACACTAGCTCAGAAATTTCGCTCAATTTAAACTTCACAAATTCGAATGATATCAAACGTAAAGAGTTAAAGGAGAAAGAGAACAAACACGATTTGATTAGGCAGTTTCCCAATCGTCCTCGCTTTGGGTACCTCTGCCCCCAATTCCACAACTGGAATTGATATATATATATATATATATATATATATATATGTTACTTTTTGCAAATTGTTTGTACAAGAGAAGAACTATGAACATCCAAACTCTCAAACGTCTTTGATTATTGATGCAGAGTCTTCTATCCCCTTGATTCAAGACGAATCAAGTGCCTCAAATTTGGTTGAACAAGTCACCGTCCTATGCTACTAGACTACAAGAAACCACCGTTCTTGAGTCACCTTCACTCGGCCGACTTCAATTCTCCGCAATTCGATCCCCAAACCTTTCTTCTACGATCCTCCGACTGTAGCTACTAAACCGAAAGAATACTTTGTTCTTCGGTTACCTTCGCACGGCTGAATCCCTGGAGAACGAAATGGTTTGTGCCAAAAATCCCCAAAATCTCCTTTGATTCTTGGAGGATAAAATCTAAGGTTTTATTCAAGAAACACCTACCAATTCTCAACCCAGAAATGAAGATCACAACACTTCCTAATTCTGAACGTTATCACTTCAAAACAATGGACAACACAAGCAAAAATGATTATGTGTAATTGTTGGTTGACTCAAGGATGAAGATGAAGATGAAGAGAAAGATTGGTATTAATTTTCACGTTTCTTGTTGTTTGATATGTGAGAGACCCAACTATTTATAATGAATAACATAAATGACTAACAAAAAGAAATAACAGAAATAACAGACAAAATTAAATGCAGAAAAAATTGGTTCAGGCAGCATGAGTCGACCGCCCCACACGCATGGGTCGGCGTGAGCTATCCCGTAGGGGTATCTACGCAAGTTTTGACACCATGCGTCGACCCATCAGGACCTTGCGTCGACGCAAACCTGCAGATTTTGCAGAAATTTAAGTTTCCAGAATCATGCGTCGACTCATGAGTCCCAGGGGGTCAGCGTGCGCTTTCCCGAACGTTTCAAAAAACTTGCTCAAATTAGCATGCGTCGACGCATGCTTACTTTGGGTCGACTCATGACCTGCATATTTTCAAAAATCCATTTTTCTGCACATTGTAGCTGACCAAGACTAAGACAAACATACCAAACATTAATATTATGATCATGCATATGTAATTTTACGTAAGACCTCTTCCTATATGTTTGGACACATGAAAAACGATGGTTAGATGCAATTTGCCCAACAATAAAGTGATACCGCTCAAATTACAATCTAATGACACTCTTATTGGTTGACATCATTAAAACCAAAATAGATGAGAGACCTTAGCCCTCACATACTCCCCCTTTTTTATGATGGCAACCCTGTATGTCTTTCTCTTGATTTGTAATTTGAGAACGGAAAACTCCCCCTATCTTTAACACTTTAACGTCTACTGCTTTAATATTTTTCTGCTGCTAGTATCCTTCCCCCCCTTTGACAACATCAAAAAGAGTAAAAGAAGGTGGTCAAAGAGATATCATTATATCCAGTAATGGTTCATTCACCATTTTGCAAAAAGCTACACTAACAAGCATCCACATATGATACGGTTAATGCAATACTATAACAGAATAGATACGAAACATAAGAAATAAACATAATTCATTCCATAGTTCAAAACATAGATTCAATAATAAACTGAAACATAGTTCAAAGTAAAACAAACGGAAATAACATGCAATCCAAAGAACAAAACATAGACTCAAAGGCATAAACAATATAATGCACTAATAATGATGATGCTAATTTCTATGGTCTCCTCCCCCTAAATGAGTGACCTCTTCCTCGGTAATAATGGTCTGGTGGTGGCAAGTCTTCTACGGAATGATTCAATTCGATGACCGTGCTGTTGAGAATGTTGAGGCTATTAGATAGATTTTGAGTCTGAATAGCCATAGCATTTTCCAAATGTGTGAACCTGGTCATGGAGGCATCAGCAAACTGAGTGAAATCCTGTGTATGAGCAGCAAACCGATTTGACAGTCTAGTAAGCCTCTCCTGCTGAGCAGTGTACCTCTCATTTTGTAATTCCCGGAATTCTTCTTGTTCGAGGTTCATTTGGTGCAACATGGCCAGGATTTCTTCAGAGGCCTGGAAATCTTGCTCTTGTTATGGCTGCAGAGTCGGAGGTATAGAATATTCAGGCTGTTGCCAGTCATATTCATCACTTTGCTGCCAACCATAGTTTGAAGGGACTTAAGCATCCCCAAGAATAGTCCAACTGTTGTTCTGCCATTGACCCCAACCTTGCTCATCAGAATTCTCCTCTGGTTCAGAATTGCCCATCCATGCTTCATTCTCTTCATCCATCATATTCACATCAGGATTACCCATCCATGCCGCATTATCTTGATTAGCATTCACATGGCCTTCAGCAATGTCTTGGTTGTCAGGATCATTAGGAAAAGGGTGAGTTGATCTAAATTTGTAGATGTACTCATTTTCAACCGGATCTCAAGTATAACCCATCATGGTGAGAGTCTTTTGTTGAAATTGATGCTCGGATGAAACATTGACATATCGCATGTTCGGAACAGAGATCCCAGCCTTATCCAAGATGTTCTGAATACATGATGCATAGCCCAAAGCATACCTTTTGTGGAGTCGCGAAGGGCAAACATACGGTATGTGAAGTAATATGGCCAGTTAATCTTAATCTTGTTCTTCAGAATGTAGATAAGATGAACCTCAACTTTATCCACTCTAGAGAATCCACCTTTCTTGGGTCGCAAAATGTGTGCAACAATCCACTGCAGAATGCGCTCAGTAAACTTTAGATGACCTGTTGTAACATTCTTCGCAAACAACTCGCTTGCTACAACATCATCTGAGTATGGTTCACGCAACATAGAATTCAAGGCAGTTTTAAACTCATAGTTTTGAAAAAAATTGGTGTCAGTCACTTGAGGAAGATTTTCATCAGTTTCCAAATTGAACAAACTAGTCAACACAACATTGTTCATAGAATGAGACTCATTATTCATAGAGTACATAAAATCTGTACCTTTAAATTTTCCTTCAACCCCGCAATAGAACAAACGCACCAGATCATAATTGAACTTATCATCACATTCAAGAAATTCACCAAAATTCTGGGCATTTATAATGTCAATTACCTCCTCGGTGAGATGATAGTTAGGAGCCATCAAGGGGTAGTATGCGTGTTGTCGAATAACAGCACGGTTGCGGAAATCATCATTGAAAGACTTAGACAGAGCATTGGAGAGTAGAGACATAGTAGTTACCGGAGTTGAAGAAGTTCCAGCTCTTAAAGTTGAAGCTCTTGTAGACCGTTTGCCAGTGACACGTTTGTAATACCCCAAAATTTTCCCTCTCATTATTCATATCATTTAGCATATACTTTCATTTGCATTACATTCCATTCAAGCATAGAAAAATAAAGCATTGCATTGCATTCAACATAGGGCATATGATCAGTGGGCTTCAGAGTGTTGATCATCCAAAGCAAGAGAATAAGAGCCAAGGGTCTTCAAGCAAGCCTCAAGAGTCTCTTACATCTTATATGATCTCAATTGATCCCACAAAGCATTGGAAGATGGGAATTCATCAAGAAAGTTGGACAGTTCATCACTCCTAACCAAAAGCAGTCAAAATTAGGGTTTTGGATTCAAGTGCTCTCCTGATGAAATTTTGGTTCAAACTTGATCTCAATGTTTTATACATGATATCAAGTATCTAAGGATGGAAGATTGCCCATTGGTTCATTTCAGAAGAGGTTTAAGTGGTCAGTTGCTTGAGAATCAAGAAATTGGGGGAAAAGTCAACTGTGCAGTGAAAAAGTCAACTCCTGACTTTTTAAGGTCAAATTCATGAAATTCAAGTTACATATGTTCATTGGACAAGATTTGATCAAGAAATGATGGAGGAATCATGAAAAATCAAGAAATGTACAAAGTTTCCATTTTTAGAAACTTAGGGTTTCCAAAAATGGCAAGTTTGGACCATTTTACACCACACTTTAAGGCTTCCTTTCTTCAAGATAAAAGCTCCAAACTTCAAGCCCAAGTTGAGCCAATCAAATATCACATTCTATGCTTCAAATCCATATAAATAACTCTTCCATTGAATCAAAATTGAGGGAGTTATGATCAATTAAAGTTTGGTAAAATCAAGGCAAAAAACAAGTCATGGCAAGGCAAGTTCAGGCCTCCAGGCCATAATTTCATCAAGCACTTGGTGTACTAAATGTCAAGCCATTTTTCTCATGGAAGAAAGCTTCAAATGAAAAAATGTTGAACATCAAAGTTGTTCATCTCAATGTCCTCTTCAACTTTAATGTTGGACATTTTTCCATTTGAACAAGTTATGAATGAGTTATAGTGGTTCAAAGTTGATGGGTTCACTCTGAATTTTCCAAGTCATGTTGCCATGCACGCAACAATGTTGCCACGCCCACAAACCAGTTTTGGTGTACTTGAGTTCATGGCCATTTTCAAGTGTGTTTGAGATCCTATTTCCGTTTGATTCTAACACCAATCTTGTTCTACCATGTTCCTTCTTTCTAATGACACCAAAGCCTTACCATTTCATCCATTGACATGAGAGAAATTCCTCCTCAAACATCAACATTTCCACTGATTTGTTTGGCTGCCAAGAATAGAATGATTATCATTGTTTGTTATTGTCTCATTTGGTTTGCACGCATGCCTTCACACCAGATACTCTTTGCTTCTTTTGGACAAACACATCTTACACACTATGCATCATGCTACACCATACATGAAAAGGAAATGAACAAACTTGTTATGCAAGCTTGCTGCAGCAACAACATGACATCACCACCATCTATTCTAATCACCACCATAAACTCCAAGAACCTCTCCACACCATAGCCAAACTCAACAACTCATGTCACCAGCTAACTCAACTCAGTTAGTTGACTCAAACTCACTTAACTCACTCATTTAACTCTCCTCCTAACTATTAACCACACTAGTTAACTTCTAACTCAACCTATATAAGCTCCATTGCTCACAAAAGTAACACAATACTTCATTTGGTTCGAATTCTCTCACATTCCACAAACTATCACTCTCAAGTTCTTCTCTGAAAATCTCTTTCTCTCTGCACGATCTCATCATCATCTTCATCTATTCATCACTCTCTTCATCAATGGTTCATCAGTGAGCAAGAACAAGGAAGATTAAGTTCCATTCATCAAGTGCATTTTCAATTCAGTTGGAATTTCATTCTGATTTCTTCAAGATTTCAAGATTCAATAGCATTTATTTTGCTCAGTTTAAGCTCAAGAACTTAAGGATCTCCTCTGGCTTTCTTTTTATTCAAGTTTCTTCAAGGTTCAGGTTCTAATTTCTCCAACTTTATTGCACGAATTCATGTTGTTTTAGCTTGTTTTTCTGTTGTTTATGAAGCTTACTAGAAGCTACGATGATCCGGCTAGTTGATAGGCTCTCTAAGAGCATAATTGCAAAATCTAGGGCAATTTTCATCTCTTCGATTCTCTTCATATGTGACTGATCTGTGAAAAATAACTATAGATTTGCATTCTATGTAACTTCAGCTTTCGATTGGTATAAGTTTTGTTAATTTCTGGAGGTTTTGAGGTTGCAGTCGCCGGAGAGTGGCCGAAGAAGACGACCGGAGGTTCTTCTCCGGCCGGTGAGGGGTCAGCTAGGGTTTAGTGCAACTTTATATCATAGTCGTTTGATCTTTTTCCATCCAATGGTCCATAGCACGCCAACGCATAAATGAAGAGGTGTCACTCACGTGCCTTCGTTTTTTATCTCAGATGCTTACGTATGTGTGCGTACGTGGTAACTAGTGTGTTCGTGCATTCTGATTCATTTGATCTTATTGCTTTTCTTGATGATTGATGTTGACTGAATCCTATGGCTTTGATTGCATCCACTTGGTTGACTGAGGTGCACCATTCCACACACACACGCGTGCTCTTTACGGATTGGGTTTCTAATTGCTATTTTCACACTTATCTCTGGGCCCAAAACATTTTTAAACTGCAAATTTACTCACGCTGCACCCCCTGCTCCTTTTCTTTCACATTTTAATTTCATTTTTTTTATATTGTTTCATTTTCTTTTATTAAAAATATTAATTCAACTCTAAAAATTCTAAATAAATTCACAAACCATCTTGACACATAAAACTAATTTTCTATATTTTTTAATTCTGATTTTCTTTTATTTTGACATTATTTTCATAATTTCCTTTTAATTTCCTTTTAAAGTGCACTTCTTCTTGATGTTTGGTTCATTTTTATTTTAATTGAACTAGTTCTTTTCTGAATTTTTGCATGGATTTTTGTATGATCATAATAACATCTAAAAGCATCTAAACAAAATTTTATTACATTTTTAAAGTCATTTTGTCATGAATTGTGGTGAGCATCTTTGTGCATTTCTTTGCCATACTTCAATGTGGATTTGTGAACTCATTTGAACCATTTTCTTTTTGAGTTTTCGTGTGAGTTTTGGACATGTGACTTGCTTCTGACCTAAGTACTTTATGTTTTAATTTCATAATTTTTCCAAGTCTTCTTATATTTTTACGTTGTTTGATGGTTATAAGTCATATTTGTGTGTTATTATTGAGCTTTTCACTCTTAATTGTTTGGGAGGCACTTGTGCCATTGCATTGTAACTTGTATGATCATTTTATAGGTTATTTCATAAGCATTACAGGTCACTCATGTTATATTATAGGTCACTTGTCCTTCTATTTTGGTTCATAAATGTTTGTTGATTATGTGAGCTATTTTGACCTAATTGTATGCATTCTTCTTCTATGTGTCTTAACATGTTTTGTATGCATCTTGGTGACACCTTTCTTGCATTATAATATGATCAAGCATATCATACACTACTGCCTTGCATCCATTCTTATCCATGTTCATGTTTCATGCCTTATTCATAACTTGCATTACAAGTATGCCTTTTTTGTTTGAATTTCAACTTGATTTCTCTTCTTCTTAATCTCTAATGTGACTTGTGTATGAATCAAACTTGTTCATTTGTGCATTCTCATATCATCTTAGAATATGTATGCTACTGATTCATGTGCATTTGTATTCATAATTGTATTTCACCATCATGTGTGACTTGTCTTGTAAATAAACCAATTTGTGTGCACATTCTTCTATTTCCTTCTAATATGATTTTGATGAGGCACTTGTGCCACATTGCCATGCTTGCTTTCGTGTGAGATTATGTGGTTTGTCTAGAGAATTATAGGTCCAACTTGGCTCACTCATAGGTCATTTTGGTTTGTGTTTACCTTTGATGTGTGCTTATGCATTTTTACTTGCATTTTTGACCTAACTCCACATCTAATTTCTTCTTGTGCTCTACATGATTTGTGTTTGCGTTGAGTATGCCATTCCACTCATGTCATTGGCATATCATCTATTACATGCTACTGGTCCACTTGTATTCATATTCATTTTACATGTTATGCATCTTTAACATGTAAGTTTGTGCATTTAATTAGAACTTGTTTCTCTTCTTGTCATTTCTTTTCATCTTATTTCTTCTACTTGAATCATTTTATCCATGACTTGTATGATGGTTCATATGCATTACAATACATTTATAAATGATGTTTGCTTCTGACCTTAGCACTTCATTAAGCATAAATACATGTTCATCTTGCATTCTTATTCATGTTTCATCAATTAATTTCATGGTGCATTTCTTTGAGGTTTAAAACATTGTTTGTGCAAAGTTTGTTAGTGTTTGATCTCTTAGCCCTAGAGAACATTCTTATGGTTTAGGTTCTGACCTTAATTGCTTTTCAACCTTTAGGACCTTTATTCTTTAGTTCTTAACTTGTTTGGTCTTACTTGTTAGTCTTTCCTTATTTCTTTACTTGTAAATGGTGTTGCTAACATTTTCAGGGCCTTATGGTAAGACAAGTGTGTGGATATGCTTCCACATACAACCTCTTCTTTTATCTTTTTAGCTTTCAATTTGTGTTTGTGATAAGCATCTAATGCTTCATTTGTTCAATCTCTTTCCTCCCCTTTGAGTTTTTAACTTAACTTCCATCTTGGAAGTAAGTTAGAACTCACTCTTCTTCTCTTTTCTTTTAGAGTTAGGTTTCTAAACCACACTTAACCATTAGGAACATCCATGTATGATAACTTTAGGGTTTGAGTCTTAGTCTCCCTCATTAGATTTTACCTTTCTCAACCATTTGAGTCTCTCTTCTTCTCATCTCAAAATAAAAGCAAAAAAACACTTAATAAAGGCATAACATATATTGTATTTGAGCCTTTCATGTGAGAATAAGATAGTGAGGGGTCTTTTCTCACTTTCTTAGAATGTTTAGCATACATCCCGTCTTGGGTCGATATGCGAGGCATTCGATCCTACGTGAAGGACTTAAATACAATATGTGTTGTAAACACAAAATAATCAAAACACTTCTTAAAAGACAAAAAACCAACAAATTCTCTTCTCATCTCTTTCATTCTATTCCTTAAGGACTCGTCATGTCCGTTCTATCGCAAACAGGTAACGCCTAAGTCTCCATACAGCGAGCTGCAACACCTAACTGCTGGGACGCGCACTCTGACGTTTCCACTAAAAAACACAAACAAAGTAGCCCTGGCTGAGGGGAACTACGTCGCTCTGATTCTCATGTTCCCGATGAGATACGTAGGCAGTGGGGTAGGGCCCATTCGAGCACTTCTTTTATTTTCCCTACATTTGTTTCTTGTTCTCTTTCCATTCTGTTTTTTCCAGTATCTTTTCTATCACCTTTTAATCGAAACAGCAAGCGTGGATCCCGTCGAGTACGACGGACGTGAATAGGTGCGATGACCTTCCCTTCACGTAACCGACTCCCTTACCATTTTTCTTTGGTTCGCTAGACCTTGTTCTTTCCTTTCTCCCAGGTTTGTGCAACATTACCTTTCCCTTTCTTTGGGATAAAAATGCCTGGCTGACGACTCTTCTTTCTTTCTTTCGCGCCACTTTCGCGTTTGTACCTGGATGAAAATCCCGGGAGCGACAGCTGGCGACTCTGCTGGGGACTTCTTGTGGACTAGAATCTCTGGTTACCTAAGTGAGTCGATCCTAGCGCTTGTCCATTTTTCTTTCATTGGGTGTTTACTTTGATGTTGTATTTACTGTTTTTACTATATTGCTATTTACTGTATTATTGCTTTACTGTATTACTGTATTTATCGCATTTATTACATTACATATCATTATTATACTGGACTGTGCTGTGCTGGTTTTCTGTTTGGCGGGATGGGTATTCTGAGAGATAAGCCCATTACACAGGCTTGAGTACATACATAGGACTAGAGTGGAAAGTAGTGTGGCCTACGTAGCGTCTTGTTATGTATGGTTTACACGAAATTCACAACCAGACGAGGTTTTCTTGGGAGATGTTCTGATTTGCGCATCTTGTGCATTTCGGGGTGTTAACCTAGAAAGTTGTCGACTCTGGTGACCGATCATTGAGGACCTTAGTGGAAACATCCCTCTCTAGTGGTGACAGTGGTAGCCCACATTCTGTGGCAAACCCATTCGCACCCGAGGGACCACTTTGGAACTTGCATAGGATGGCCTTTATTTTTGGGGAATCAGTGAACGATCTCTTTGTTTGGCGATAACATTGTATTCTACGGGCTGAATGTGCTATTGCTTCTCAAAATAGAGAATCTGAAACTAAGGAACCGCTGTTTTAGTACCCACATGTGAGTATGGGCGGGTGTTTACAAGTTTGCAGGTGACCATGCCTCCCACATACCCTGATATGCTGGTATTTTCGCAGACAGATGATGTAACTTATTACAGTCAGTGGGTTTCTATATACAGTATTATTCCCAAATTTGTACAGACACCGTGCACAGAGTCCAGCACAGACACAGAACACGCTGATACCATGCCCTTTTTGCATTGCATTATCATGTCATAACATTCGTGTTTGTCATTTACAGGTGCTTATTACACTTCTGATTCCAATCAATGGGCTCGACAGAGACAAGTCTCAAGAGAAAGAGCAATGTTGCCTACAAGTTCCCAGAACCTATTTTGGATTTACTACATAAGATGATAGATATGGCTGACCCGGGTGTTCTTGTCAACTTCTAGAAGAGATATGGGAAACTGGTTGAGATGGTCCGCAGAATCACACAGTATGAACATGATGCTCTTCACACGTTGCTACAGTTTTATGAGCCGTCGTTGAGATGCTTTCTTTTTCCTGATTACATTTTGATGCCTACTTTGGAAGAGTTCTCATTTATTTTGGGAATTCCGGTTGAATCAGCTTTGCCATTCTTTTCTGGTAGTCATCCTAGCATAGAGGAGATTGCAGTTGCGGTACATGTGAAAGATTCAGTGCTAAAAGGAAATGTGGCTATCAAAAGTGGGGTCAAAGGTTTTCACTTAGCCTTTCTTACTGACCAAGCTCAAGAGGCTGCTAAAGCAAAGAATTAGGCAGTTTACAAGTCCATCCTGGCTTTGTGCATATATGGCATTGTTCCTTTCCCTAATCAGCAAGATTTTGTGGATATGCAGGCTATAAGAGTTTTTGTTCTCAAAAACCCGGTTCCCACTTTGTTAGGAGATTTTTACTACTCTGTGCACTTCAAAATGAAAAAAGAAGGGGAGGATCTGTCAATTGTTGCACTCCACTTTTATCTCATTGGTTTTTGAAGCATTTACCTCAGACAGGTGCTTTTGTAGATACAAAAGATTCTTTAAAATGGTCCAAACGGATAATGGGATTGACTGCCAATAACATCGTCTAGTTCGATCGTAAGTTGTTGGGAATAGAGATTATCACCAGTTGTGGGAATTTTCCCAATGTGCCTCTAATTGGCAGGAAAGGGGGAATCAACTATAACTCGATCCTGGCCATTAGACAGTTTGGATACGCTTCCAGGTATCCTCCCACAGATCGGGATGTTGAGAAATCTTTGTTCTTTACAGGGACTGAAAATGAGGAAATGCTGCGAGAAGTTGTGAATGCTTGGGGGCACCAGCGTAAAGCAGGAAAAACAGTCTTTGGAAAAATGGATTGCAGATCTTATCCTGAGTATGAAAGATGGATTGAAATAAAGGTGAATGAATTACTCTTGCCTTTTTCAAGGGAACCCCCTTTATATCCCGTAATGCCAGAGCAGCCTACTACGGTAGCCATCGAGGAGTTTGACAAGCTGCAGAAGTTGGTGAAGGAGCTTCGGGTGGAGAGTTCAGATTTGAGTAGTCTTCTTCAAAATGCTCTGCATGCCAACAATAATTTGGAGCATAAAGCCCAAGACGCCGGAAAAATCTTAGCTGTAAGAGAAAAGGATTTCGCCGAAAGAGCTCAATATTTCCAGAAAATTAGTAAAGGTGCCGATGCTGCCACTCAAGCTCATAAGAAGACCAAACAGCCTTTAGCTCAGACCAAGGACGCGTTAGCCAAGTTTTAGCAAGCCTGGGATGAGGTTAGAATCGAAAATTTAGAGTTGCAGGAACAACTAAAGATCAAGGATGACGAGCTTAAAAAGGCACATGAACAACTGAAGAAATTTCGGGAGAACCTTGGTAAAAGTCAAGAGCAATTGGAGAGCGCCAGAGAGGAGATAAAGATTTCCAAGAAGGAGCTTGAAGAGGCTATGGCAGATATGGGGAAACTCAAGATGCAAGCCAGTGTGAAGAGGCACAAAGGAGTCTGTGATGATGAAGCTCTCCTGATGCATATAGACTCGCTGACGGAAGCCCTAGCAAAGAGAGATGTTCTGATTAAGGAGTTAATCGAAAGACCAAATCACCAGCGCACTCGCATACTCTTCGAGGAAGTCAAATATTCAAGCAAAAAGTTGAAGGATTTAGAGTTATCAGATTGACCGTTTTTCTCTCTTTCTTAATGTAATTGTGTTAATGGATATCATCAGGCTTGTTGATGAATCCACTATTTTGATGTATGTTGTTTGAACCCATTGTCGAACGATATGTGTATGTCTGGTTCCTTTTTAATCAAAACAAGCAGTTTATTCAGAAATTTTCCTTTGGCAGTTCTCTGTACACAAGCACATAGCCATGACACGTCCCTTCATATCATGATTTCTGATCTTCAGATTTCTGTGGTTAAGATTGGAATCAGGGTGTAGGGCACCTTGGAAATGATAAACATGGCATTTGCATTGCATTGCATATCATTTTGTATCTTGTTGCTTGCTTTTCAGGTACCCGTTGCAGGTCCTCTAACCTTTATTTGGTTTCAGGCACTATAGCTGATAACCACATCCACCGGTACGCAACTCGCCGAAACCAGACTAAGATAATGGACCAGATGCAGACAGAATTGGCTGAGATGGGGAACAGGATGAACCAGTTCATGACCTTAATGACTGGTATGGCTCAAAATCAGGAAAGACTCAGGGTAATGGTCGAGCGGCCACAGGTAGAGGTGCAGAATGGAAATGGTAATCAAACTGGCGTTAATGCAGGCGGTGACCCTCCTAGAAATAATGGGGTTCGTCAGGTTGCAGAAGATAACCAAAAGGATGAATTCACTCTGTTGGATACTGAAGATGACAATACTCGCCGGTTTGACGAGCTCGCTGAAAAAATCAAGTCCATTGAATCCCAGAACGCTCTTGGTTTTGATGTTTCTGACTTGGGATTGGTACCTGGAGTAAGAATCCCACACAAGTTCAAGCCACCAACATTTGACAAGTACAATGGCACTACTTGTCCTAAAACTCATCTCCAATCTTATGTGGGGAGGATAGCCGCTCATACTGACGATGAGAAATTGTGGATGTACTATTTCCAAGACAGCCTTACTGGGGCATCTCAAGAATGGTATATGAAGTTGAGCAGGACTACTGTAAGGAACTGGAAGGAGTTAGCTCATGCTTTTGTCAAGCAGTATCAATACAACATGAACATGGCTCTAAACCGTACTCAGTTGCAGAGTATGGCTCAGAATGCGAAGGAGAGTTTTAAGGAATATGCTCAAAGGTGGCGCCAGTTGGCTGCCATGGTTCAACCTCCACTGCAGGACCGAGAGATGGCCGACATGTTTATGGGTACTCTTCAGGGAACTTATCTTGATAGGTTGGTTGCCTGCCCTTCAACTGGGTTTGCAGACATTGTAATCGCTGGGGAAAGGATTGAAAGTTTGTTGAAGCTCAGAAAAATACAAGATGCTAGTGGTGCTAGTTCTTCAGGAGTGAGGAAGCCATTTGCTGGATCTACCAGAAAGAGAGATGGTGAAGCCAGTGCTGTTTATAAGAACAGAGGAAGAGGAAGAGGCTATCAAGATTCCTATGATCAGGTTGCTGCTGTGACCATTCCCAGTCCGCAAGTTTAATCACAGCCGCAGCAGCAGAATGTTCAGGCACAGAATAATCAACAGCCACGGAGATCATATCAGCAGAGACGAGCTGACAGGCGTATGGACCCTCTGCCTTTGACTTACGCAGCTTTGCTACCCCAATTTTTGAAGCTTAATCTGGTGGAGCTTCGTACGATGGGCCCAGCTCCTGCAGTATTACCAAAGGGTTACGATGTTAATGCCCACTGTGAGTATCATTCTGGGGCTCCAGGTCATAATATTTAACAGTGTCGTACATTTCAACATAAAGTACAGGACTTGATTGATGCCAAAGTAATTAATTTCTCGCCTCCACCAAATGTGATTCAGAATCCTATGCCGGATCATAATGTGCCAAAGGTCAATGCCATTGAAGATGGGAAAGTTTTGAATTTGGTAACTGATGTGAACAGGGTGAGGACTCCCTTGAGTATTGTGAAGGCTCGTTTGTTGAAGGGACAGGTGTTCCCTGGCTGTGAAGAAGGTTGTGTTGATTGCAAGAATCAGAGTAATGGTTGCAACAAACTGAAAGCCGCAATTCAAAATTTGATTGATGAGGGTTGTCTACAGTTCGATCAGGGGGACAGAAAGGACGATGACGTGTCAACTGTTACCATTTATTTTACGCCAGCTGAAATTCAAGTGCCCTCGCCTACTGCCATCATTGTGCCTGACGTAGTGAGTCCTGTTACTATCACGGTACCAGGACCAGTTCCTTATACTAGTGAGCGGGCTATCCCATGGCACTACGGTGTAGATGTTTACTACCAAGGAGAAAAGCAAGAAGTGGAAGCTCCGACTGGGGGTAGTTCCAGTATTGATAATGTTGGAGGTCTTGGTGGCTTCACCAGAAGTGGACGCTTGTTCGCTCCACAGACTTTGAGAACTAATTGTAGCACCCCAAAATTTGCCCTCCTTACTTTATTACTAACTGGCTTATGTTTCATCTCATTTTTGCATTATCATGTGCGCATATCATTGGTTCTTAGCATGGGGTCATGGTGCCTGAGGCATGTTCAAGAGGAGAAGGTATTCTTCAAAGGGTCAAGCAAGAGAGCTCAAGTGGATCACTCTCTCCTAACCAGTGCATAAATTAGGGTTTTGAAATTCTTGGGTTTATTGCTCCAATGGGCAAGTTCCTTGGGTTTTTATCATCACCAAATGACATATATTATCTTTGTTGGAGAAGATACACATCATATTCAGAGGAATTTGGATTTGGAGACTGTGTTATTTCCTCCTAGACTGAGGGTACCAAAACTAGGGTTTGCTATAAAGTCAGTCTATTTCTGATTTTTTGGGCAAGACTTGATTCCATGGTATTCCTTGGGTCCCTAAGTATCTAGGGATGGGAGGTTGTCCATCAGTTTGGTTCAGGAGGAGTTCAATTGGCCAATGGGTTGTAAATCAGGTGAATTGGGTAAAAGTCAACAGTGAGAGGGGAAGTCAACTGTGGAATTTTGAGGTTCTCTCCAAGGTTTCCAAGGTCTCACATCCTCATATGGTCTTCAAGAGTCAAGTTTCAGGCCATTTATCAAGAATCAGGAGTTGGTGCAAAAGTTACTAAATACGGAAATGACCTATAATTTGAAAGTTTCCTTTTTGGGCAAGTTCCTGCACTGCAATCAACTTGACTTTTCATCATCAAGAAAGCTTCAAATGAATTTTTCCCCAACATGAAAGCTGAATATCTTTTTCTCCTCTTTCCAAAAATTACTAGTGGGTCTCCATATCATTTGTGAAACTCAACTTATGATCAAAAGAAGGCAAAGTGGTTTTTAGGGTTTCATTTTCACAACTTTTGGATTTTGGGACATATGAACCTATAATTGATTCCATTGCTTCAAGGTACTTTTCAACATCAAAGGACAATTCATAAGGGTCATTTTGGGCCTTTGAATAAAGTGAATCCATGGTGTATTCTTCACTTATTCTCCATTATTCCAAAATTACCAAGGCATTGAAAACTCATGAATCAAATTATTTCAAGGCCCAATCAAATGTGGGTGTGATTAGCAACTAGAACATAAGTGATCCATCATGAGGTGTTTGAATATCTATGCATGGAAGGAGGTGTATCTTAACATAATGCAAAATTCCAAATTTGTCCAAAACTCACTAAACAAGGAATTGCCCAAGCCCAAATCATTAACAGTAAAAAACCCTAGTCTATTTAAACCCATTCATGCACTGGTTAGGATTCATTCACGTGCATTTGGAGGAGAATTGAAGTGGGCAACCCCAAAGCTTCTCTTCAACGAATCTCACAATCCACAAGGTTTCTTCACGAATTTCTTCCACAAACTTCATTCTGGGGATCCACTGAGCACAAACCAATCACCCTTTGGAGCTAAAAGCAAGGATTCAGGTTGCACCATCTCAGGTTGGAAGGTTTTTTTATGATCCTAAAACTCGCCTTTTTTATGTGTATATCGATGTGTGATGACTGGTGATGATTCTGATGCGTTTATTTTTTGATTTGGACGTGTGGTTTGCTTGTACCGTGAGTTTAAAGTTTAGGATCTAATTATTAATCCCTTCGTTTCTCGTTATATATTGGTTGTTTGTGAATTTGGATTGCACATTCGAGATCCTCGTTGAATTCTGGACAGGATGGTATATGGGTTCGTGTTTTCTGGGCAAGTTTTGAATTGCAGGTGAAGCAAGGGGCAGCCGGAGCTAGGGCTCCGGCGACCTGGGGGATTTCCGGCCGGCCTAGGGTTCCAATGGAGAAGACGACTCCTCAGCCGTCCATTTTGTTGATCGCACGGTCCAAATCACGCCATGTGTTTTATCTTTTTATTTTTTTCTACGTTTTATTTAATGATCAGGTGTTATTTACCCCATGAGTCTTACCATGTTCTACCAATTGGATTTTTTATTTTGTTTACTTTTAGTTTATGTTGACTAACCCTAAAGCGTTGATCTAATCACACGGCTAATAATGTGCCAACAAATAAAAAAGACATGTGTCGTGCACATGGGAGGAGTATAGTATGCTGATGGTTTAGTTGTGCGCGCGTGCACCATAATTAGTGTATTCTTTTCATCCTGACCACTGATCTTCAGTACTTTTGATTTTGGTTGACTTATTGATGACCACAGGATCAATCCAGCGGAAGGTGTTGAGTCAGCCCTTTGACCAAGTTCACATGTACACTTCTTTTTTTTTGTTTTTTTCGCTGATGGACTTAACACTTGGGCTTATTATTCGCACCCCCATCCCTTAGCCCATTAACATTTCCAACACATTTTTCTTACTAAACGCACCCCCTTACATTTTTATTTCCATTTTAATTATTATATCTCATTTTTAATTTTTAAAAAATACATTCTTGCATTAAAAAATTCTAATAAAATTCATGCATACTTTTTATCATTTTATAAAATTTTCACAAATTTTATTTTTTTATTTTATTTTATTTTTAGCATCTGAATTAAATATTCGTTCATTTTATTTTTGAATTACCCATATCATGCATACTCAAATTCGTTTATTTTATTTCTCTGCATCCATAAAACATTTTCAATCCATTCCTTTTGCATTCATTCACCAACATTCTGAAGTGCATTAAAATATTTTTCTTTCATTTTTAAAATTATTTCATATTGCCTTTTAGCCTTTTCCTTTCGCATGTTGAACCATGATTCTTCATCTGAACTTTGTATGATTGTTTGAATGACTAACTTCTTGAATTTTTGCAGGAGTTTTTGGGATTTGGTTTGTCTCTGGTTGAGTAACTTTGATATTTAATTTGGTGATTTTAGGAGTTTTTTTTACTATTTGTTTAATGGCTCTTTGTGTGAGATTTTCTTGTATGCGTATCCTTGATCTTGTCTGATTATCTGTTTGAAAAGGCACTTGTGCCATTGCTTTGGGGTTGTTTATTTGATTTCTTAATTCGTGTTTGAATTGTTATCACTATTATATGCCATTGTTGGATTTTCATTTGCCTTAATATTACTTGTGTCTGTTTCTCACTAACCTTTTATGCAGGGGTTGAGGTAAGTTCTTTGAGGGTGTGGATAGTCATCCTCACCCTTACTCTTTCCTTCTCTCACCTTTTCTTTTTCCTTTAGGCTTAGGTTGTCGTCAAACCTCACTAACCGTAGGTCACCCATGCATGATAACTTTAGGACTCTTAGTCCCCCTTAGAGTTTCCTTTGTGTCGTCTCTCTCCTCATCTCAAACTTCTTGAAAATACTTAATAAGAATAAAGTGTATTGCGCACGAGTCTTAAGCGTGGGGAATGAGAAATGAGGGGCTTCCTCTCATCTTTCTAGAGTGCTTAGCGAGCGTCCTGTCTTGGGACGATGCGTTAAGTATTCGCCCCTGTGCCCTAGACTTTGGTGCAATGCAACTTATGAACTAACTTAAGCCACTTCTGTCCTAAAAAATACAAACCAACTTCAAACTTTTTTTGTCCTTCGGGATCGTCAACCTAAAGGCTATTTTCAAAAAGGGCACGTTACCTTCCGTCTGAGTCGCAAACAAACATCGACCCTAACTGCCGGACGCGAGCTTAACGTCGCTCATAAAAAACACAAAAAGAACTTGGTCCGAACTACGTTGACTCTGAATTCCCCATTGCACAAGGGGGGTACGTAGGCCTAGGACGTCGACGTCCTACCGAGTCAGTCTTTGTTTTTCTCTCTCCCGTCTTAGTACAACCATAGATGATAGGATAACTCACCCTTAGATTAGACAACAAGCGTGGATCCCATCGAGTACGATGGACGCGTGGGGTGTTAGCACCTTCCCCTCGCGTAACCGACTCCCGAACCCAGGCTATGGTTGCGATGACAATTCCTTTCCCTCTTCCTCAGGTTTATGCGGTGTTCCCTTTCCCTCTCTTGGGATAAATTTACACGGCTGGCGACTCCATTTTCCGCGCCACTCTCGCGTTTGTACCTGGATGAAAATCCTGGGAGCGACACTAATGCTGAAGCTGAGGCAGCAGCCAAAGCCAAAGGTAAACAGGTGGCTACAGAGGAGGTTGTTGTTCCTGAATCTGTGCAGAAAGGTACCTTTGAGAAAGAAGTCGAGGAGTTCATGAGACTTATCAAGAAGAGTGATTATAAAGTGGTTGATCAGTTGAATCAAACGCCATAAAAAATTTCTATCTTGTCGTTGCTTATGTGTTCTGCAGCTCATCAAGAGGCACTTCTGAAGGTTTTGAATATGGCCTATGTACCTCAGGAGATTACTGTGAATCAATTGGAGTCGGTTGTTTCTAATGTCAATGCTAGCCATGGGCTAGGTTTTACAGACTTTAATTTGACTACTGAGGGTCGCAATCACAACAGGGCGTTACACATCACCTTAGAGTGTAAAGGCGTAGTGTTATCTCATGTATTGGTAGACACGGGGTCTTCCCTGAACGTGTTACCAAAGAAGGCCTTAATGAAGTTAGATGCTGAAGGAATCATTCTGAGACCAAGTGATTTGGTAGTTAGGGCTTTCGACGGTTCGAAACGTTCGGTATTCGGAGAGGTGGAGCTCCCAGTAAAAATTGGTCCTCAGGTGTTTAAGTGCGTGTTCTATGTGATGGACATTCAACCCGCATATAGCTGCTTGTTAGGCAGACCGTGGATTCATGTCGCTGGGGCAGTGACATCTACGCTGCACCAGAAATTGAAATACGTGGTTGATGGTCAAGTGGTGATTGTGTGTTGAGAAGAAGACATCTTCGTCAGTCAGTTGTCTACCTTTAAGTACGTGGAAATGGATGGAGAGATCCATGAGATGCTGAGTCAAGCATTTGAGGCAGTCAATATTGGTGATTCGTCTTCACAGGCAGTATCTTCTCAGAGCGAATGACAGGTGGGTACCTCTATAGCTTCTTACAGACAGGCAGTGGAAGTGGTCAAAGCAGGTAATGCCCAAGGCTGAGGCAAATTGATTGAAGTCTCTGCAAAGGAAGAAAAGTTCGGTATAAGCTATAATCCGTATAAAGCTGCTGTAGCAGAGCGCCAGGGGCCGATTACTTTCTACAGCGGGGGATTTATTAATCCAAATCAGATGTGCGCTGTAAGTGAAGATGGCGTCGACATTGATTGTGACCTCGACAATTGGGTGAGCCCGTGTGTACCGGGTCAAGAGCTGTGCAATTGGTCTGTTGAAGAAATTGTTCAAGTTACTCTCTAAATAGAGTAATTTTCTTTGTTTTTCTTTGTCGCATGTTAAAATCTCGCGCTCTGCCCAAGGCGTGTAGATCCATTTGTAGGGCCTCATAATTGCATTTGCAAGGTTTTTTTTATCATTAATAAAGGACGTTTTGCATTCAAATTTTGTGTTCCTTGTCTTTCATTTTTATTTTTGCAAAAAAATAATAAAATGGCAATGTTTTATTTTTGTTGTTTCTTTTTTCAAAAAGTCTCATTCTAAAATAAAGCATGACCCCAATCATGCAGACTTAATCACCCGGATTTCATTGATAACGATTCTGCTATGGCCAAGTATGACTTTGATAATCCAATCTATCAAGCCGAAGAGGGGGATGAAGAAGATTATGAAGTTCCCGAGGAATTGGCCAGATTGGTGAAGCAGGAGGAGAGGGTCATTCAACCTCACCAAGAGGCAATTGAGGTCATCAACATTGGTTCTGAGGATGCCAAGAAAGAGATTAAGATTGGAGCCAACCTGCAGGCCGAGGTGAAGAAAGAGCTGATCAGTATGCTGCTGGAATATGTGGACATCTTTGCCTGGTCGTATCAAGATATGCCAGGGTTAGATACAGACATTGTCGTGCACAGGTTGCCGTTGAAAGAGGGTTGTCCTCCTGTCAAACAAAAGCTCCGGAGAACTAAACCAGAAATGGCTCTTAAAATCAAGGAGGAGGTACAAAAACAGTTAGATGCGGGATTTCTGGCCGTTACCAATTACCCACCATGGGTTGCAAATATCGTTCCTGTGCCGAAGAAGGATGGTAAGGTCAGAATGTGCGTTGATTATCGGGATCTAAACAGAGCAAGTCCGAAAGACGACTTTCCTTTACCTCATATTGATGTACTGGTTGACAACACCGTTCAGTTCTCGGTATTCTCTTTCATGGATGGCTTCTCTGGATACAACCAAATTAAGATGGTACCGGAAGACATGGAAAAGACAACGTTCATTACCCCGTGGGGTACCTTCTGTTACAAGGTGATGCCTTTTGGGTTGAAGAACGTTGGGGCAACGTATCAGCGAGCTATGGTAACACTCTTCCATGATTTGATTCATAAGGAGATTGAATGTTATGTGAATGATATGATTGCCAAGTCTCGAACAGAAGAAGAGCGTCTGGTCAACTTGAAGAAACTGTTTGAGAGGTTGAGAAAGTTTCGACTAAGGCTGAATCCGAACAAGTGTACTTTCAGAGTGCGGTCCGGTAAATTGCTGGGTTTCATCGTAAGCGAAAGAGGAATTGAGGTTGATCCTGCCAAAATAAAAGTGATACAAGAAATGCCTGTACCAAGAACAGAAAAAGAAGTACGTGGTTTCCTGGGTAGATTGAACTACATTGCACGGTTCATATCTCACCTCACAGCCACTTGTGAACCAATATTTAAGTTGTTAAGAAAAGAACAAGCGGTCAGGTGGAATGACGATTGCCAAAGGGCTTTTGAGAAAATAAAAGAATATTTATAGGAACCTCCAATTCTCATGCCTCCAGTTCCAGGGAGACCGTTGATCATGTATTTGACTGTGCTTGAAGGATCCATGGGTTGTGTTCTCGGTCAACACGACGAGACGGGTAAGAAGGAGCACGCCATCTATTACTTGAGCAAGAAATTCAATGATTGCGAATCGCGGTATTCAATGCTTGAAAGGACATGTTGTGCACTTGCATGGGCTGCTAAGCGATTGAGGCAATATATGCTCACTCATACCACCTTGTTAATTTCAAAAATAGACCCTGTCAAGTACATATTTGAGAAACCAGCATTGAACGGACGGGTTGTACGTTGGCAGATGGTGCTAACTGAATATGATATCCAGTATACTTCTCAGAAAGCCATCAAAGAAAGTATCCTGTCAGACTATCTTACGCAGCAGCCTATTGATGATTACCAACCCATGAAATTTGATTTCCCTTATGAGGACATCATGTTTCTCAAAGTTAAAGATTGCGAGGAACCACTCCCGGAGGAGGGGCCAGACCCTGAATCCAAATGGAGTTTGATGTTTGATGGGGCCGTCAACATGAATGGGTGCGGAGTTGGAGCAGTTCTTATCACGCCAGAAGGTGTTCATATGCCCTTCACTGCCCGAGTAACTTTCAGATGCACCAACAATGAAGCAGAATATGAAGCTTGTATAATGGGGATTGAGGAGGCGATTAATTTGCGAATTAAGACCCTCGATATCTTCGGTGATTCAGCTTTGGTGATCAATCAGATTAATGGAGATTGGCACACTCATCAACCAAACTTGATGCCTTACAGAGACTATGCGAGGAGGATATTGACTTTGTTTACAACAGTGAGGTTGTACCATATTCCTCGAGACGAGAATAAGTTTGCTGATGCCTTGGCCACATTGTCCTCTATGATCAAAGTGCAGAGGTGGAATCATGTACCCAAGATCGAGGTGTCTCGTCTTGACAGGCCTGTACATGTATTTTCCGTTGACGCAGTGTCTGATGACAAGCCGTGGTTTCATGATATCAAGTGCTTCTTGAAGAGTCAAGAGTACCCGCCTGGGGTAACTACCAAAGATAAGAAGACTTTGAGGAGATTGGCTGGTAGTTTCTTCCTGAATGAGGATGTGCTGTACAAACAAAACTTCGACATGGTTTTGCTCAGATGCGTGGATAGATATGAGCAAACATGTTGATGCAAGAAGTGCATGAAGGCTCTTTCGATACCCATGCCGGAGGACATGCAATGGCAAAGAAACTGTTGAGGTCTGGGTATTATTGGATGACTATGGATGCAGAATGTTGTTCATACGCCCGCAAATGCCACAAATGTCAGATTTATGCGGATAAAGTGCATGTACCTCCGAATTCGTTGAATGTCATGTCTTCTCCTTGGCCCTTTGCAATGTGGGGCATTGATATGATTGGAAAGATTGAGCCAACTGCTTCCAACGGCCATCGTTTCATTTTGGTCGCTATTAATTACTTTACCAAATGGGTGGAAGCATCGTCTTATGCTAATGTTACCAAGCAGGTGGTAGCCAGATTTCTGAAGAAAGATATCATCTGTCGCTATGGAGTGCCCGAAAGAATCATTACTGATAATGGTTCTAATCTCAACAACAAAATGATGGCAGAATTATGTCGAGACTTCAAAATTAAGCATCACAATTCTTCGCCGTACCGTCCAAAGATGAACGGCGCTGTTGAAGCAGCCAACAAGACTATCAAGAAGATTGTGCAAAAGATGGTGGTGACATATAAAGATTGGCATGAGGTGTTACCGTTTGCCTTGCATGGGTACCGAACATCAGTAAGGACATCTACTGGGGCAACACCGTTCTCACTTGTGTATGGTATGGAGGCAGTCCTACTAGTTGAAGTTGAGATTCCCTCGCTGAGAGTTATGATGGATGTCAAACTGGATGAGGCAGAATGGGTTTGTACCCGATTCAATGAGTTAAGCCTAGTTGAGGAAAAGAGACTAACAGCTATTTGTCATGGTCAATTATACCAAAGAAGAGTGAAGCAAGCATTTGATCAGAAAGTGCGGCCTCGGGAGTATCAAGTTGGTGAATTGGTACTTAAAAGGATCCATCCTCCAAACACAGATCACAGGGGAAAATGGACACCAAATTATGAAGGTCCATTTGTGGTTAAAAAGGTTTTCTCTGGCGGAGCCTTAATGCTTACAACCATGGACGGTGAAGATTTTCCATCCCCTGTCAACTCAGACGCAGTCAAAAAATACTTCGCATAAAGAGACTCGCTGGACAAAAAAAAGAAAAGTCCAGGCAAAAAAGGGCATCCCGGTGAACCGTAAAAACAGAATAAAAAGGTTCGGGCAAAAATTAGGGATATAAATAAAAAAGATTGTACACCCGGTGAGTTGAAAATCCGTAAAGACAACTCAGGCAAGAAAGGGTACCCCGGTGGATTGAAAACCCGAAAGGGCGATCCACGTAAAAGAGGGATTAAGCGAAGACTGCGATCTGAGTCGTCTGTATGGCCTCATCGTTTCACTCAAACTGGCAATCTCCAAAGGATAAGAATCAGTCCAATCATCCTCCTCAGAAAGTGAAGATAATCGGAAAGTCTTGAAGACATACTGGTCATAGCAGAATGGAAACTCAGTGAAACGCCGTTTTCACATTGCCATTACGATAGTTTCTTTTCTCAATTTTCAGCGATCACCTCTTTCCAGGGATTGCTTCCTGATGTACTTTCCTATTCTGGGCCTTTCAATCAATAAAGTGGATTATTCAGTCAAAAAGCTTCTCATTTGTTTTCATTTTACTGTTTTGTTTGCAAAAACGTCTGAATTTTTGATAAAAACATTGCATTGATGAAAACCTTGAGGCTTTACAATAACATGCACAGGGAAAACATTTAAAATTGCTTTGAATGTTGATTAACTCTGAACGGTGGATTCAAACCATGCAATCCCCTGGACATATGTGTGCATTTCTCTTATTGCAGGTTTATATTCAAAAGCCTAACATGGAGTCATTTTCAGCGCCAAGCGTTGTTGGGTGCTCCCCCCAATAAGTGGTGGTTCGGAGTTGGATTTTCTCAGTTGCTGAAGTCATATCCGGCACGGGACATATGTGCATATCCTTTGCTTGCAGGTAGCAGCCTCATACTAGGCTAAAAAACAAGATTGAAGCCTTTCTGAGATCATGGCTCGTTTCTTCCCAAACAAGTAATTACTTATCCCCATGCAGAATGCCGGGGCAACCATATTCAGGAAAGGGTTCACATGTCACCCTTTTGTCACAATGTTTACTGATTGAGTCCATCATTCGGTCGACGGACGTTCACGACGATTCGATATCAGTGAATTGATTTCAACTGGGTATCGTTGTATCTTATTAAGTCGATTCTCTCATTCAGTACTTCCTACAGCTACAAGTTTTTCTATGTCGATAACGGTTGGGAATTCCCCAGTAGAGTTGCTTCGCAGACCTTGCAGCTATTGTTCAAGACTCAGTGAGTGTCCAGGAGTTGGAAGATGCTAAATCTTCTGTAAAATCCTCTTAGGACGATTTCTTCAGATCAGCCGCGTAACCTGGGGCAAAAGCGAGTTTGGGACCCTACCAAGCATGGGGCAGCATGAAATCCCTCTGATAGGATGTGTTCCAGATCTATTGTCCCCAGTAGAGTAATCTATCCGTTAATACGATTATCTCAAGTCTCGGTATTTGTCTAAGAGTTTGAAGATGCTCGGTCTTCCATAAAATCCTCTTAAGAGACATTCCCCAGCACGAGACGCTTTGAAGCGGTTATTCCCAACAGAGTTTGTTGTAAGCTCATTATCCCCAGTAGAGTCGTCAAGCGGAAAGTTCGCCTAACATGGGGCATTGTGGCATTTATCCTAGGCCCGACAGTTTTGTTCCTCAACAGAGTACCGTGGATTTGCTTTGTGTTTTCTCAGCAGATCTCTAGGGGCTCTTTCTCAACATGGTGCAACAGAACGTCTTCCAACCAAGATTCGCTTATCCCCAGCAGAGCAGTTCCGATCCTCAACAAGATCGTATCTCTGGCAGTTGTATCCCTACAGAGTTCATCATTGAATCTTGTCAGCAATGCTCCCCAGCTGAGTTGTTCTTTCTCCCCGTAGAGGTTTAGCAGATCAATAGAATATCTTCCTCAGCAGAGTGTTAGTATATTCTTTCCCCTGCCGAGTCAGAAGGCTAATGATTCCCGCCAAGGATCTCGGGTTTGATAGATCCCCAAGCAGAGTTTTAATGACTTTTTCCCCAGTAGAACGTCATTCAGAAAATGCTCATCTCCAGCGAAGTTGCTATGATCAGATTTCATCCCCAGGCAGATGAAGTAATTCCTGGAAGAGTCATCACTCCCCTATATCCCAAAGTCTAATTTATTTTTGGCAAGCGTGTCAATTCGAAGCATACGGATTGTTAGCTCATTCTCCAGCAGAGATATTACCTTTTCAGGAGTCTCTAAGGTGACATCATTGATCATCGTTCCTCAACAGAGTCAACATGGATGTCTGATATATATGTAGAGCGTAATCTAGTGTTGAAACATTCTTAAAGCCCACCAGCAGCGTGGCAAGCCAGTAATCGTCTAGCGTCGTCCCAAAAGACATTCTCAAAGCCCACTGGCAGCGTGGCAAGCCAGTAGTCGTCTGGCATCGTCCCAAAAGACATTCTCAAAGCCCACCGGCAGTGTGGCAAGCCAGTAGTCGTCTGGCGTCGTCCCAAAAGACATTCTCAAAGCCCACCGGCAGCGTGGCAAGCCTGTAGTCGTCTGGCGTCGTCCCAAAAGACCTTCTTAAAGCCCACCGGCAGCGTGGCAAGCCAGTAGTCGTCTGGCGTCGTCCCAAAATACCTTCTTAAAGCCCACCGGCAGCGTGGCAAGCCAGTAGTCGTCTGGCGTCGTCCCAAAAGACATTCTTAAATCCCACCGGCAGCGTGGCAAGCCAGTAGTCATCTGGCGTCATCCCAAAAGACATTGTTAAAGCCCACCGGCAGCGTGGCAAGCCAGTAGTCGTCTGGCGTCGTCCCAAAAGACATTCTCAAAGCCCACCGGCAGCGTGGCAAGCCAGTAGTCGTCTGGCATTGTCCCAAAAGGCATTTCTCCAGTGCTATTCATCATCATAGTTCTATTCAAGCAGAGTTCATTTGGTGGGGTTTATATCCCTTTTCTTCTTCTCCACAGAGTGCAAATTTTCTGGTATTCAATCTCTCCATACCTTGAAAGTCTGAAAGCAACCGCTATCATCCATTCAGGTCTACAGTGATTGAATAGGGGCATCTGTAATACCCCAAAATTTGCCCTCTCATTTTTCATATCATTTAGCTTATACTTTCATTTGGATTACATTCCATTCAAGCATAGAAAAATAAAGCATTGCATTGCATTCAGCATAGGGCATGTGATCAGTGGGCTTCAGAGTGTTGATCATCCAAAGCAAGAGAACAAGAGCCAAGGGTCTTCAAGCAAGCCTCAAGAGTCTCTTACATCTCATATGATCTTAATTGATCCCACAAAGCATTGGAAGATGGGAATTCATCAAGAAAGTTGGATAGTTCATCATCTCCTAACCAAAAGCAGTCAAAATTAGGGTTATGGATATAAGTGCTCTCCTGATGAAATTTTGGTTCAAACTTGATCTCAATGTTTTCTACATGATATCAAGTATCTAAGGATGGAAGATTGCCCATTGGTTCATTTCAGAAGAGGTTCAATTGGTCAGTTGCTTGAGAATCAAGAAATTGGGGAAAAAGTCAACTGTGCAGTGAAAAAGTCAACTCCTGACTTTTTAAGGTCAAATTCATGAAATTCAAGTTACATATGGTCATTGGACAAGATTTGATCAAGAAATGATGGAGGAATCATGAAAAATCAAGAAATGTACAAAGTTTCCATTTTTAGAAACTTAGGGTTTCCAAAAATGGCAAGTTTGGACCATTTTGCACTACACTTTAAGGCTTCCTTTCTTCAAGATAAAAGCTCTAAACTTCAGGCCCAAGTTGAGCCAATCAAAGATCACATTCTAAGCTTCAAATCCATATAAATAACTCTTCCATTGAATCAAAATTGAGGGAGTTATGATCAATCAAAGTTTGGTAAAATCAAGGCAAAAAACAAGTCATGGCAAGGCAAGTTCAGGCCTCCAAGCCATAATTTCATCAAACACTTGGTGTGCCAAATGTTAAGCCATTTTTCTCATGGAATAAAGCTTCAAATGAAAAAATGTTGAACATAAAAGTTGTTCATCTCAATGTCCTCTTCAACTTTGATGTTAGACATTTTTCCATTTGAACAAGTTATGAATGAGTTATAAAGGTTCAAAGTTGATGGGTTCACTCTGAATTTTCCAAGTCATGTTGCCATGCACGCAACAATGTTGCCACGCCCATAAACCAGTTTTGGTGTACTTGAGTTCATGGCCATTTTCAAGTGTGTTTGAGATCCTATTTCCATTTGATTCCAACACCAATCTTGTTCTACCATGTTCCTTCTTTCTAATGACACCAAAGCCTTACCATTTCATCCATTGACATGAGAGAAATTCCTCCTCAAACATCAACATTTCCACTGATTTGTTTGGCTGCCAAGAATAGAATGATTATCATTGTTTGTTATTGTCTCATTTGGTTTGCACGCATGCCTTCACACCAGCTACTTTTTGCTTCTTTTGGACAAACACATCTTACACACTATGCATCATGCTACACCATACATGAAAAGGGAATGAACAAACTTGTTGTGCAAGCTTGCTGCAGCAACAACATGACATCACCAACATCTATTATAATCACCACCATAAACTCCAAGAACCTCTCCACACCATAGCCAAACTCAACAACTCGTGTCACTAACTAACTCAACTCAGTTAGTTGACTCAAACTCACTTAACTCACGCATTTAACTCTCCTCCTAACTGTTAACCACACTAGTTAACTTCTAACTCAACCTATATAAGCTCCATTGCTCACAAAAGTAACACAACACTTCATTTGGTTCGAATTCTCTCACATTCCACAAACTATCACTCTCAAGTTCTTCTCTGAAACTCTCTTTCTCACTGCGCGATCTCATCATCATCTTCATCTATTCATCACTCTCTTCATCAATGGTTCATCAGTGAGCAAGAACAAAGAAGATTAAGTTCCATTCATCAAGTGCATTTTCAATTCAGTTGGAATTTCATTCTGATTTCTTCAAGATTTCAAGATTCAATAGCATTTATTTTGCTCAGTTTAAGCTCAAGAACTTAAGGATCTCCTCTGGCTTTCTTTTGATTCAAGTTTCTTCAAGGTTCAGGTTCTAATTTCTCCAACTTTATTGCACGAATTCATGTTGTTTTAGCTTGTTTTTCTGTTGTTTATGAAGCTTACTAGAAGCTACGATGATCCGGCTAGTTGATAGGCTCTCTAAGAGCATAGTTGCAAAATCTAGGGCAATTTTCATCTCTTCGATTCTCTTCATATGTGATTGATCTGTGAAAAATAACTGTAGATTTGCATTCTATGTAACTTCAGCTTTCGATTGGTATAAGTTTTGTTAATTTCTGGAGGTTTTGAGGTTGCAGTCGCCGAAGAGTGGCCGGAGAAGACGACCGGAGGTCCTTCTCCAGCCGGTGAGGGGTCAGCTAGGGTTTAGTGCAACTTTATATCATAGCCATTTGATCTTTTTCCATCCAATGGTCCATAGCACGTCAACGCATAAATGAAGAGGGTGTCACTCACGTGCCTTCGTTTTTTATCTCAGATGCTTACGTGTGTGTGTGTGTGTACGTGGTAGCTAGTGTGTTCGTGCATTCTGATTCGTTTGATCTTATTGCTTTTCTTGATGATTGATGTTGACTGAATCCTATGGCTTTGATTGCATCCACGTGGTTGACTGAGGTGCACCATTCCACACACACACGCATGCTTTATGGATTGGGTTTCTAATTGCTATTTGCACACTTATCTCTGGGCCCAAAACATTTTTAAACTGCAAATTTACTCACGCTGCACCCCCTGCTCCTTTTCTTTCACATTTTAATTTCATTTTTTTTATATTGTTTCATATTCTTTTATTAAAAATATTAATTCAACTCTAAAAATTCTAAATAAATTCACCAACCATCTTGACACATAAAACTAATTTTCTATATTTTTTAATTCTGATTTTCTTTTATTTTGACATTATTTTCATAATTTCCTTTTAATTTCCTTTTAAAGTGCATTTCTTCTTGATGTTTGGTTCATTTTTATTTTAATTGAACTAGTTCTTTTCTGAATTTTTGCATGGATTTTTGTATGATCATAATAACATCTAAAAGCATCTAAAAACATTTTTATTACATTTTTAAAGTCATTTTGTCATGAATTGTGGTGAGCATCTTTGTGCATTTCTTTGCCATATTTCAATGTGGATTTGTGAACTCATTTGAACCATTTTGTTTTTGAGTTTTGGTGTGAGTTTTTACATGTGACTTGCTTTTGACCTAAGTACTTTGTGTTTTAATTTCATAATTTTTCCAAGTCTTCTTCTATTTTTACGTTGTTTGATGATTATAGGTCATATTTGTGTGTTATTATTGAGCTTTTCACTCTTAATTGTTTGGGAGGCACTTGTGCCATTGCATTGTGACTTATATGATCATTTTATAGGTTATTTCATAAGCATTACAGGTCACTCATGTTATATTATAGGTCACTTGTCCTGCTATTTTGGTTCATAAATGTTTGTTGATTATGTGAGCTATTTTGACCTAATTGTATGTGTTCTTCTTCTATGTGTCCTAACATGTTTTGTATGCATCTTGGTGACACCTTTCTTGCATTATAATATGATCAAGCATATCATACACTACTGCCTTGCATCCATTCTTATCCATGTTCATGTTTCATGCCTTATTCATAACTTGCATTACAAGTATGCCTTTTTTGTTTGAATTTCAACTTGATTTCTCTTCTTCTTAATCTCTAATGTGACTTGTGTATGAATCAAACTTGTTCATTTGTGCATTATCATGTCATCTTAGAATATGTATGCTACTGATTCATGTGCATTTGTATTCATAATTGTATTTCACCATCATGTGTGACTTGTCTTGTAAATAAACCAATTTGTGTGCACATTCTTCTATTTCCTTCTAATATGATTTTGATGAGGCACTTGTGCCACATTACCATGCTTGCTTTTGTGTGAGATTATGTGGTTTGTCTAGAGAATTATAGGTCCAACTTGGCTCACTCATAGGTCATGTTGGTTTGTGTTTACCTTTGATGTGTGCTTATGCATTTTTACTTGCATTTTTTACCTAACTCCACATCTAATTTCTTCTTGTGCTCTACATGATTTGTGTTTGCGTTGAGTATGCCATTCCACTCATGTCATTGGAATATCATCTATTACATGCTACTGGTCCACTTGTATTCATATTCATTTTACATGTTATGCATCTTTAACATGTAAGTTTGTGCATTTAATTAGAACTTGTTTCTCTTGTCATTTCTTTTCATCTTATTTCTTCTACTTGAATCATTTTATCCATGACTTGTATGATGGTTCATATGCATTACAATACATTTATAAATGATGTTTGCTTCTGACCTTAGCACTTCATTAAGCATAAATACATGTTCATATTAATTTCATGGTGCATTTCTTTGAGGTTTAAAACATTGTTTGTGCAAAGTTTGTTAGTGTTTGATCTCTTAGCCCTAGAGAACATTCTTATGGTTTAGGTTCTGACCTTAATTGCTTTTCAACCTTTAGGACCTTTATTCTTTAGTTCTTAACTTGTTTGGTCTTACTTGTTAGTCTTTCCTTATTTCTTTACTTGTAAATGGTGTTGCTAACATTTTCAGGGCCTTATGGTAAGACAGGTGCGTGGATATGCTTCCACATACAACCTCTTCTTTTCTATTTTTAGCTTTCAATTTGTGTTTGTGATAAGCATCTAATGCTTCCTTTGTTCAATCTCTTTCCTCCCCTTTGAGTTTTTAACTTAACTTCCATCTTGGAAGTAAGTTAGAACTCACTCTTCTTCTCTTTTCTTTTAGAGTTAGGTTTCTAAACCACACTTAACCATTAGGAACATCCATGTATGATAACTTTAGGGTTTGAGTCTTAGTCTCCCTCATTAGATTTTACCTTTCTCAACCATTTGAGTCTCTCTTCTTCTCATCTCAAAATAAAAGCAAAAAACAGTTAATAAAGGCATAACATATATTGTATTTGAGCCTTTCATGTGAGAATAAGATAGTGAGGGGTCTTTTCTCACTTTCTTAGAATGTTTAGCATACGTCCCGTCTTGGGTCGATATGCGAGGCATTCGATCCTACGTAAAGGACTTAAATACAATATGCATTGTAAACACAAAATAATCAAAACACTTCTTAAAAGACAAAAAACCAACAAATTCTCTTCTCATCTCTTTCATTCTATTCCTTAAGGACTCGTCATGTTCGTTCTACCGCAAACAGGTAGCGCCTAAGTATCCATACATCGAGCTGCAACACCTAACTGCTGGGACGTGCACTCTGACGTTTCCACTAAAAAACACAAACAAAGTAGCCCTGGCTGAGGGGAACTACGTCGCTCTGATTCTCATGTTCCCGATGAGATACGTATGCAGTGGGGTAGGGCCCATTCGAGCACTTCTTTTATTTTCCCTACATTTGTTTCTCGTTCTCTTTCCATTCTGTTTTTTACAGTATCTTGTCTATCACCCTTTGATCGAAACAGCAAGCGTGGATCCCGTCGAGTACGACGGACGTGAATGGGTGCGATAACCTTCCCTTCATGTAACCGACTCCCTTAACCTTTTTCTTTGGTTCGCTAGACCTTGTTCTTTCCTTTCTTTTGGGTTTGTGCAACATTACCTTTCCCTTTCTTTGGGATAAAAATGCCTGCCTGGCGACTCTTCTTTCTTTCTTTCGCGCCACTTTCGCGTTTGTACCTGGATGAAAATCCCGTGAGCGACAACGTTGAGAAGCCATTGTTGAAGATATGAGGAAGATGATGAATAGTGTACGGTGAATAGTGATCAAATGATGAACAATTGATAGAGTGCTTGCTTCCAAATACCTTGTGAAACCCCTTTTTATAAACCTTATGAATTCAAACTTTGTGGGTTTTGAGTTTTAGGGTTTTAATGGACTTTGATGGATTTTGAATGGGAATTTGGAAGAGAGGGAGAGGAGAAGACCAAGAACGATCAAATTATGACATACAATGAAAGGATATTAAGTGCATTGAAAGTATGTAGTGAAGTTTATAGACACTAGGTCGGTGCACGCGTTCCCCAAAAAAAATTCAGAATTTGTCAAGTATGCGTCCACCCGAGCATTGGATGCGTCGGCGCAAGATGACGTGTTTTTGAAAAAAAAAAATTAAAAAATTGAGATGCGTCGACCGTAGGTTGGCGTGCGCTGACCCGATTGTTTTCATTCAAACATTTTCAATTCATGAGTCGACCCATGACACTCTTAGGTCGACTCATCCAAGTGAAACATGGAAAAAAATTTAAATTTTGCAAACAAAAGTCCCAAAATAGGATAAATAAACATGCAAACACATAGATCAATCATCCAAATGAATAATATATGCTAACATATGTAATAAACATCAATTTTTAAAGCACTTATCATGGTACACACAAAAGAACATTACGAAGCGAAACGATATTACCTTGATCATGATGAAAGATGAGAGCCCTCACATATAACTCAATGATTTTTGCATTGTTAGTCAACAACATAAACAAGCATATATATATATATATATATATATATATATATATATATATATATGTGTGTGTGTGTGTGAAGAGTAAATATCTTAAAAAATTATCAAACACGGTCCGAAATATCGAGAACGCCTAGTTCCCTACGGATGTGAAAGAAAGGCTCAGTAGCTAGTGGTTTTGTAAAGATGTCAGGAAGTTGATTTTTAGTATCAACATGCTCAAAGACCACATCACTTTTCTCTACATGATCCCTAAGGAAATGATGACGTATTTCGATATGTTTGGTGCGTGAATGTAACACGGGGTTCTTAGTTAGGTTTATTGCACTAGTGTTATCACATAAAATGGGAATACATTCAAGTTTTAAATTGAAATCGAGCAATTGTTGCTTAAGCCATAAGACTTGAGCACAACAACTGCCTGCGGCAACGTATTCCGCCTCAACTATTGACAAAGCAATGGAACCCTGTTTCTTGCTATGCCAACTCACCAAGGAATTTGCAAAAAAGTGACATGTGCCACTAGTACTTTTCCTATCCAACTTGCACCCGGCAAAGTCGGAGTCGGAATAACCAACTAAGGAACAAACACTACCTTTGGAATACCACATCCCATACTTTGGAGTACCGGAAAGGTATCGAAGTATGCGCTTAACTGCCTTTAGGTGGGATTCCTTGGGACGTGCCTGATACCTCGGACACATGCATACACTAAACATAATATCCGGACGTGATGTGGTAAGATAAATAAGAGATCCAATTATACCTCGATACTTCTTTACCTCTACATCCTTACCATGTTCATCACGATCAAGATTGGCACATGTAGGCATAGGAGTATCTATTGCCTTGCAGTTTAGCATGTCGAAACGTTTGAAAAGCTCAAAATAATATTTGGTTTGACTCACAAACGTGCCCTCTTCGAGTTGTTTGATTTACAATCCGAGGAAATAGTTGAGCTCCCCCATCATGCTTATTTCAAACTCCCCCTGCATCAAACTAGAAAACTCCTTGACCAAGGTCATGTTAGTAGACCCAAAAATAATATTGTCAACATAAATTTATACCAAAATTAAGTGTTTTCCTTGACGTTTAATAAAGAGGGTTGTGTCAACCTTGCCTCTTGAATACCCTTGATCAAGTAAAAATTTGCTTAGACGTTCATACCAAGCCCTTGGGGCTTGTTTAAGTCCGTATAAAGCACGTTTAAGTTTGTAGACATGATCGGGATATTCATGGGATTCAAAACCCGGAGGTTGGGCAACATAAACCTCTTCATTTATGTATCCATTAAGGAAAGTACTTTTAACGTCCATTTGAAATAATTTGAAGTTCTTAGTGCAAGCATAAGCAAGTCAAAGGCGTATAGCCTCGAGTCGGGCAACCGGTGCATAAGTTTCCTCATAGTCGATTCCTTCCTCTTGGTTATAGCCTCGCGCTACAAGCCGCGCTTTGTTACGTGTTATAACTCCGTGTTCATCAACTTTATTTCTAAATACCCATCGGGTGCCGATTACTCGATGATCTCGCGGAGGGGGAACAAGGTCCCAAACCTCATTTCTCCTAAATTGATTTAGTTCATCTTGCATTGATAAGAACCAATGCTCATCGAGTAATGCCTCCATTGCATTTTTAGGTTCAACTTGTGACACAAAAGCGGAGTAATAACAAAAATTACTAAGTTTAGAGCGAGTGGTTACTCCCTTAGAGATGTCACCGATGATATTGTCGATTGGATGGTCTTTTGAAGACTTCCATGCTGGAGGAAGGTCATCTTCATTTGTTGGATGATCCTCCTCACTCGTCATTGGTTGGTGATCATTTTCCTCCTCAATATGCACTGTTTCAGGCTGATCAGTTCCCTTATCAGTGTCCTTGAGTATGTCTTCAGAAGATGCACATGCACCATGAAAAGAACTACCTTCTCCGACATTTCTCGGATAAGACTCATCAAAAGTAACGTGTACCGACTCTTCAACAATTTGTAACCTTTTATTATATATTCTATAAGCTTTACTTGACTGAGAGTATCCAAGAAAAATACCCTCGTCGGCCTTGGCGTCAAACTTACCAAGTGTCTCTTTTCCATTGTTCAGCACAAAACACTTGCAACCAAAGACATGAAGGTAAGAGATATTTGGCTTACGCATTTTTAAAAGCTCATACGGAGTCTTGTTTAGAATAGGCCGGATGAGCACCCTATTCAAAATGTAACAGGCCGTACCTATGGCATCGGCCCAAAAGTATTTTGGAAGTCCACTCTCATTGATCATAGTCCTTCCTAATTTTTCCAAAATTCTATTTTTACGTTCCACAACCCCGTTTTGTTGAGGGGTGCGTGGTGCGAAAAAATTATGATCAATTCCATGGGATTCACAAAATGCTTCAAATAAATGGTTTTCAAACTCACCCCCATGATCACTTCTAATTGACACAATGTTCGTGTTTAATTTATTTTGAGATAACTTAGCAAATCTCTCAAAGGCCGAAAAGGTATCACTCTTATTTACCAAGAAAATGGTCCAGCAAAACCTAGAAAAATCATCGACTATTACAAAACCATAATAGTTACCACCTAGGCTTTTAACCCTTGATGGTCCAAAGAGGTCCATATGGAGGAGCTCAAGGGGTCTCATAGTTGAAACTATATTTTTAGATTTGAATGAGATCCTTGTTTGCTTCCCCATTTGGCAAGCATCACAAAGGTGATCCTTTGTGAATTTGATTTTGGGCAAACTGATGACTAGGTCTTTAGAGACTATTTTGTTAAGCAAATCAAAGTTGATATGAGCCAACCGTCTATGCCACAACCATGAATCTTCATTCATAGTGACTAGACAGTTATCTCCATTCAATGATACCTCATTTAAGTCTAGCATATAGACATTGTTCACCCTCAAGCCCTTAAACACATCCTTCTTGTCACTATCTTCAACTATGCAACATTCTTTTGAAAACGATACTTTATAAATCTTGTCACATAGTTGACTAATACTTAAAAGATTGTGTCTAAGGCCTTCCACAAGCAGTACATCAGAGATAGTAGTAGATGAGGGGTTACCTACACTACCTTTGCCGAGAATCTGTCCCTTATTGTTATCTCCGTAGGTGACAAACCCCTTTTTCTTCGCCACAAAGTCGATGAAAAGAGATATGTCTCCTGTCATATGTCTTGAGCAGCCACTATCCATAACCCATCTTCTTTCGGTGGTCTCAAGACTTTGTACCTATAAAAAACAATCAAGGGAGAGTATGTACCCAATTCTCATTGGGTCCTTTGCGGTAAGTGAAACCAAGATCGCACTTGGGCAACCATTGATAAATGCCTTTTGGAATAAGAAATCTTTTGAAACGACATTTAGCAATAGTATGACCAGGCTTGCAACAATATAGGCAAACACAGTTCATTTGGAATTTACCTTTGCTATCTCTATCTCGAATCACATACGTATACCTTTGATATGGATTATTCATGCTTTCTCGATAATGTGATCGATTAATAGCAAACGTAACTTTAGGCATAAGAGCCTTGTCTAATTTGGCCTTAAGGGTTCTCACCTCTTTTTTCCAAATATGACAAGTATCACATGCCCCAAACTTGAACCATGGAGACTTATTCTCATCAATCTTAGCTTTTGATGCATCCACATGGAGTTTTTAAGATCTTTCAATTCCTTTTCGGAATCGGAAACCTTTTTCTCCAAGTATTTAAAAATCTTTTTGTTCGAGGCTAAGCATTGAAAAGCTTCCTTAGCCTCATGGTGCCACATTTCAAAAGCCTTTTGTAATTCTAAATGAGACATAGTATTAGAATGATCATATATAGAGTGTTTTACTTCTTTCTTCTTGTTGTGACGTGCCATAAGACATGGGTTAACAGATTCATTTTCATCACTTGAGTTGTCCTCTTTTTCCGACTCGCTATCACTTTCCCAAGCGATGTATGCTCGTCTAGATTTGTTTGACTTTTTATGTTGACAACTCTTATCCTTGTCCTTATCCTTGTCTTTCTTAAGTGATGGACAATCCGGCTTGTAGTGCCCAGATTTTCCACAGTTGTAACACGTCCCTTTAACCTTGCCATTCTTATTTCCTTCATTTCTAGATTGCCTCTTAAATTTAACAAGATTTTTATCCGAGTGTTGAATCTCATTCTTCTGAACATTCCTATTGTATCTCTTCACAAATAGACTCATATCATCATCGGAGTCATCATCTTCTTCATTGTTGGTTTCATCATCACTTTTCTCTTTAGATGTGGACTTTAAACAAGAAGTCTTAAGAGCAATCGACTTCTTTTCCGTATCTTTCGTTTTCTCCTTCTTTATACTTTTTTCATGTTTATCAAGGCTAATGAACACTTGTTCATGCTCATCGAGTTTGCCAAATAGTGTGGTGAGGTCTAGAGTAGCTAGATTATTGGCCTCCTTGATCGCGGTGACCTTCGGCTACCATTCCCTGTTAAGACACCTCAAAATCTTATTAGTAGCAACCTCGTTTGGAATTGGTTTACCAAGTACATGCAATTTGTTGATAATGTGAGTAAATCATTTTTGCATATCCGCAATGGTTTCCCCTTGCTTCATGTAAAAAAGATCGAACTCTTGCGTTAGTGTGTTAATACGAGCCATTTTAACATCATTAGTGCCTTCGTGGGCTACTTGTAAAGCATCCCACATGGCTTTGGCCGCTTCACAATGAGAGACACGATAATATTCATCAACTCCCAAAGAGGAGATCAAAATATTTCGAGCCTTCCAATCATAGTTGTACTTTTTCTCGTCCTCCTCATTCCATTGGTCTTCGGGTTTGGAAACGACAATTCCTTCGGCATTAGTCATTGTAATTTCCATGGGACCGTTTAAAATAACGTTCCAAACCTTCCGATCTATGGAATTTATATGGACGTGCTTACAATCCTTCCAGTAGCTGTAATTCTCGCCTGTAAAAACTGGAGCTCTATTATAAGCCCCTTTAGGTTCGTTCGCCATGATCCAAGAAGTTTTACCGAAGCACCAGATAAACCGGAGATCGTCATACCACTTGTTAGATGATGGCTAGGATCAGGAAAGGGGGTTGAATAGATCCTTCGCGTTTTACACACAAATGGCTTTCCAAAAATTTGGTTTTAAAAGTTTGACGGAAGCGGCCATTGAATTACGTCTACAACGAACCTCTACTAGAGGAATTGGATATGCATGACAATAATTGGAATGAATTATGGATGAGAAAAATTCAGATTGATTAACACAGTTTAAACGCAATCAACAATGTTTTATTTGATTGATAGTTAATCCAACCCAACGAGGAAAATCGACAAACAATTAATTGCGAATACGTTCGATTTTGCGTTGAAACAAAATTATTGAACACTTGGTGTTTGTTAACACACTAAATGCAGATTTCAAAGTAATGTGATGTTGAGCTGCTCCTAAATACAACCCAAGGGATTGTATCAAATTTACAAAACAATTTAACAGCTCAATATAACACTGGCTCAGAAATTTCGATCAATTTAAACTTCACAAATTCGAATGATATCAAACGTAAAGAGTTAAGGGAGAGAGAGAACAAACACGATTTGATTAGGCAGTTCCCCAATCGTCCTCGCTTTGGGTACCTCTGCCCCCAATTCCACAATTGGAATTGAGATATATATATATATATATATATATATATATATATGTTACTTTTTACAAATTGTTTGTACAAGAGAAGAACTATGAACATCCAAACTCTCAAACGTCTTTGATTGTTGGTGCAGAGTCTTCTCTCCCCTTGATTCAAGACAAATCAAGTGCCTTGAATTCGGTTGAATAAGTCACAGTCCCACACTACTGGACTGCAAGAAACCGCCGTTCTTCAGTCACCTTCACTCGGCCGACTTTAATTCTCCGCAATTCGATCCCCAAACCTTTCTTCTATGATCCTCTGACTGTAGCTACTAAACCGAAAGAATACTCTGTTCTTCGGTTACCTTCGCACGGCTGAATCCCTGTAGAACGAAACGGTATGTGCCAAAAACCCCCAAAATCTCCTTTGATTCTTGGAGGATAAAACCTAAGGTTTTATTCAAGAAACACCTACCAATTCTCAACCCAGAAATGAAGATCACAACACTTCCTAATTCTGAACGTTATCACTTCAAAACAATGGACAACGCAAGAAAAAATGATTATGTGTCATCCTTGGTTGACTCAAGGATGAAGATGAAGATGAAGAGAAAGATGATATGTGAGAGACCCAACTATTTTTAATGAATAACATAAATGACTAACGAAAAGAAATAACAGAAATAACAGACAAAATTAAATGCAGAAAAAATTGGTTCAGGCAGCGTGAGTCGACCGCCCTACACGTATGGGTCGGCGTGAGCTATCCCGTAGGGGTATCTACGCAAGTTTTGACACCATGCGTCGACCCATCAGGACCTTGCGTCGACGCAAACCTGCAGATTTTGCAGAAATTTAAGTTTCCAGAATCATGCGTCGACTCATGACTCCCAAGGGGTCAGCGTGCACTTTCCCGAACGTTTCAAAAACTTGCTCAAACTAGCATGCGTCGACGCATGCTTACTTTGGGTCGACTCATGACCTGCATATTTTCAAAAATCCATTTTTCTACACATTGTAGCTGATCCAGACTAAGACAAACATACCAAACATCAATATTATGATCATGCATATGTAATTTTAGGTAAGACCTCTTCCTATATGTTTGGACGCATGAAAAATGATGGTTAGATGCAATTTGCCCGACAATGAAGTGATACCGCTCAAATTACAATCTAATGACACTCTTATTGGTTGACATCATTAAAACCAAAATAGATGAGAGACCTTAGCCCTCACACTTAAACAACATCTGTAACATCATATTCATCAAGTTCATACCTCATCCCAAAGCCATCTGCAGTTGCAGTCATGCCAATCAATCCAAAGTTTTTCAATCCATTCCAAGCATCTCAACACACTACTTGAGATCCAAGGAAGCTTTCCAGGTCATCATAACACTTCTCTAACACCTACAACTGAGGATTCGATTTCCTCTTGCACAGGTAAGCCTGAACTTCTCAAACTCTATGATCCATGCATCATAAATGTATTTTCAAGTTACCAACATGTTTCTGCACTTATGTAGAATGTTTCCCTCAAGCAAATGCTATGTATCAATCGTGTATAGGATTTCATAGTGTTCTTGCAAAAATTAGGGTTCATCTGTTCTTCACATGATATCTCACTCTACACTTAAAAGAAATGCAAGTAATTGGTACCATTGAAATCCTTGTTCAAAAACACACAACTTTCATGTTTACATCGTGAAAAATCATTACGTATTGAGGGAGATATGAGAGGTTTTGCAAAACGGCCATGGAGGATACGCGCGAGGAAGAAGATGACCGTTGGCGCCTTTTTTCAAAATTAATTCAAAATTTTGAATTTTGAATTATTTCTTAATTATTTTCAAAAATTAATTTCTCTCCCAATTTTAATCTTTTTCAAATGATTTTTTAAACATAAATCCTTCACGTGTTTAAATATTTTATTCCACAAAAAAAAAATTAAAAAATAAAAAAAATATTTTTATTTGATATATTTTTGAATATTTTAAAGAATTTTAATTTTATTTGTTTTAAACATTTTAAATAATTTCTTTTTCTTGATTTTTCAAAACCAATTGGATTTTAAATCATCATGTGAATTTTTTTGGTATTTTTTTATCATTTTTAATTGATTTTCTTTGAAAAATAGAAACTAGGGTTTTCTTTGATTCAATATTTCAAAACTTCATTTCAAATACACTTGGGCCTCTATTAGAGTGTAAGACCCAACCCCCCTATATACATAAATACATTTTTGGGCCTCAGCTATAGTATAAGTTCCACAACGTCTTTCGATATCGCGGTGCGATCACTGTTTTCAAATAAATCATCTGGGCCTCTCCTTGAGTATAAGCCCCAATATTTTGTACATAAACTTTGTTTTAAAAAATAACCAACCTCCATGGGCCTCTCCCTGAGTTGTAAGCCCCATACCTCTGTTTTCAAAATCATCTGTCTGTTTTGAACTGTTTGAAAACAACTGGGCCTCTCCCCGAGTATAAGACCCAATATTATTATTTTATTCTTTCAACTGGGCCTCTATTAGAGTGTAAGTACCATCCCTTTTCCTTTTCATAATAAAAAGAAGATTCAAATTACAATGGTACTAAGAGGGGCATTATTCCCAGTGAAACTGCTCTTAGACCACTTGGGCCTCTTTTTGAGTTATAAGCCCCAAACTTTCTTTTCAATTCATTCAAATAAACAACATTCTTTTAAATTCAAATTCAAATTAAAAGTTTTCTCAAAACTTTCTTCAATTTCTCAAAACCCTAATCATACAGTGATAATCAATACAACCAATCACAATACACTTGGGCCACTATACAAAGAATAAGACCCACCACCTTTTCAATTCAATTTATACTTGTTTATATACCAGTATATATACCTGTACATATCTGTTTAGGGTTCCCCTTAGCATTTAGGTCATCCTCAATTCACACTTAGGTCAAACAGTAGGATACTTATAATTCAGTTCAATCAACTAGTTTATTCCTATACAAAGAAATTCATTTTCGTCGAGAGGATTAATTCCCGGTGAAACCTCTTTTGAATTTATTCAAACCTTAGAACTATTCAACAAAGAAAGGATTATTTCCCGGTGAAACCTTTCTTGAACTTTTCTTAGGCTTGGACCCACAGGCTTCTTAGAAGCATCCCAGCCTCCTCTTGGGCTTAGTACAAGGACCCACAGGCTTCCTAGAAGCATCCTAGCCTCCTCTTGGGCTTAGTACAAGGACCCACAGGTTTCCTAAAAACATAGGATAAAATCTACTCATCTCCACTAGTTCAATCCTTAGGAAAGTCAAAAATCCTAGAACATCCAATCATTCAAGAGCTGATCTTCATCTCTAGAACCTTCAGCCTCCTCTTGGGCATCATACAAAGATTTTTCTCCAACTAGAGTCTGCCTTCTCTTAAGAGACTTGGGCAGTCTCAGACTCCTCTTGGGCTTCATACAAGTAGACTTGGAAAGTTTCACCCCCATAGTCTCCTCTTGGACTTCATATAAGGACTCTCAGGCTTCCTAAAAGCATAAGATAAATCTTAATCATCTTTACCAATACATTAATTCCCAGGAGAGTTAAAACCTCTAGGTCATTCCAACCCATCTTTAAATCCCTTCTGGCCCCCAACAAGGCTTGACTTTCACCTTAAAAATCCCCCATCTAAAACCATGATACCATCAACAAATCCTCAAAAGTATCAGAACTTCAGGGCATATGGTAATTCAACTCTTTTCCAATCCCCAACAAGAGTAGTTTCCCATTGGATTCCTCAAAATAGTTTAGACTTTATCTTGGATTCAAATAATCCTCTGTAAGAGTCAGCCTCCTCTTGGGGTTCATATGATGATTTTCCCAGTCAGCCTCAATCTTGGGCTTTGTACAAGATAAATATAATACTTCCCCAGTTGAGTTAGTTTTCAACTTTTTTAGCTTCAGCCTTAGGCTTTGATCAAGGCACACAATTAAACATCCCCCCATGTGATACCATGAGTACTCTCTGTAGGAGAACATTTCCTCTATAGATCACATATGAAAACAAACAATCAAAACTTTTTCCAGATGATTGATGTAAGTGGCACACTTGTTGATTCAAAATCCAAGCTGGAGTCCCTCCTTTATCATGGCTAAAATTTCTCTTTCATCTAACTGACATAAGTGGTAAGCCTCTGGATTCCACACATCCAAGTCAATGTCCCTCTCTTAGTATGCAAGGATTTATAAAGGAAGATATGGAATTGTTGGATTCCACACATCCCAGTTAAAGTAACTTCCCTTATATCCAATTACTCAACATTTGTGATGAATAGGTGAGATATCTCCCTTTAGATATGACAAATTCTCTCCCATTCAAAACAACTCCTTTAGCTTTAATCTTGGGCTTTGAACAAGACACAAACAACTCCTTTAGTTCAATCTTGGGCTTTAAACAAGACACAAATACTTTTTTAGCTTCAATCTTGGGCTTCAAACAAGACACTATTTTTTTTCCTCCCAAAGAATAGGAGGAACTACGATTGCTCTGATTTCCCAAATCTCTTTACGAGAATACGTAGGCATAAGATTGTGAAATCTTAGCGAGCACACAAATAAAAAATCTTAGGCCAAGCACCTTCCCAAAAAAAACAATAGAAAACCCAAAAACAACAAAAACATTCCCTCGGCTCTCACAAAGGAGAAACTTTCCCCAATCAACCGCAGACAGACTTAAGAAAGCATTTCAAACAGTAAGAAAATATATGTAAAGGAAGGTTCCTATTGATTACTATAGATACTCTGGGTGTTAATAGCTTCCCTTTGTATAACCAAACCCCGATCCCCTATCTCTTCGTATTTGTTAAAGAAAACACTTGTACGCAGGGTTAGTTTAAGATACCTTCCCCTTCCTTTTAAGCTTCATAGGATAAATACAAAAATCAGAAAGTAGCGTTAAAAGCGGTAGCGGTCGCGTCACAAAATCGGAGCTACAGGAAAATGGCGACTCTGCTGGGGACTCTTATATTCCCTAAGAGGTTTAAGCCTTGCATTGCTTTTATTTTTCTGCTGTTTTATTTGCTTTCTCATTCTATACCATTTGCTGTCATAGTATCTGTTTATCTGCTATACTTGTTTAAATTACTGTTATTTGGGAATGTGATTAATACACATGTGGTGATTCTGAGAGCACATTTTAAGATAAGTGGTGGCAGACTCAGGAAGGCTTATAGGGAGTGAGTCCCGACCAAGGTAACTTGAAAGTCCACCGAATCAGTGAAGGTACCTTTTGGAATTACTGATGTTGAACGAGCAAGTCGTGAACATTGCTTTTTCCACTAGGCACCCTTGAAACTGAGGATTAGTAGACATTTAACCACATGACCATTGTTAGGACGTAGTGCGGTGACTATCGGGGAATAGTTGATACGTGATACTACACTCAAAAGAGATTCATCTTGGGGATATTACAGCTCTCATGAGTCAGTCAGTTTGCTGTTAATATTCATGAGATGGGTCAATGATTTTTTGGAACCTTTGTTAGAACCCGTTCTATAGGTACAAAATTGGACCCTAGTACACACCTTGGGGATAGGTAGATCCATGACTCCATGTTCGTGACGATGAACCCCTAAACTCATGTTTTCAAATGTTTTTGTTTGCTGCATTCATGCATCCATGCATTTCATTCATTAAAGAAAAATTTTATTAAATTAAAAAAATATTTTTAAAAGAACTAAAATAATCATTGCAAATATCAGAAACCACATTATGGATTTCCGTAGAAGAAAACGCACAAGTACACCTTCAAAATTCCAAAACTGGAAGACCTAAGAAAATTGGGAAGGATGATTACTAATCCCGAAGCTTTCAGAGCTAAGCACGGAGGACTGTTGTCTCTTTTGAAGGTCAACATGGTGGAAGGAGTCTTGTCTACATTGGTTCAGTTCTATGATCCAGTATACCGCTGTTTCACATTTCTAGATTATCAGCTCACACTGACACTGGAAGAATACTCTCATCTGATTGATTTACCTATCACCAATCAAGGTCTATTTTTTGGACTGGAAGAAACTCCCAAAGATCAAGCCATTGCAAGAGCTACCTCTTTGGAAGAGTCGGATATCAAAACTCACATGATCACCAAGGGAGGAATCCAGGGTTTACCAGCTAAATTCCTGATGGAAAAAGCCCTATACTTTGCCAACATAGGAAACATAACTGCTTTCGAGGATGTCTTTGTTCTGCTCATATATGGGTTATTTCTCTTTCCCAACATTGACAACTTCGTCGATATTAATGCTTTCAAGATATTCGCAATTGGGAATCCAGTCCCAACTTTGCTCGCGAATTCCTATCATTCAGTACATTTAAGAAATTTGTACAGTGGAGGGATGATCACATACTGTGTACCATTACTCTACAAATGGTTTATTTCCCACTTACCCAAGTCTGCTGCTTTTTGGGATCTCAAGAGTGGTATGCGATCGTCGCAGAAGATTATGTCTCTCACTCATTCTGACATATATTGGTACAATCGAATCTATGACGGAATAAAAATCATTGAAAAATGTGGAAGTTTCCCCAATGTACCCCTCATTGGTACTAAAGGAGAGATCAATTATCATCCAATTTTAGCTCGTCGTCAGCTTGGATACCCGATGAAGAATGTACCATATAACATTCATCTGGAAGGTCTTTTATTCAAGGAAGGAGAAAATGATAGAGCACTAAAGAAAGAAATTGTGCATGCCTGGCAACATGTTCATAGGAAAGAGAGTCCTTAGGAAAGCCAAACTGCATCTTTGCATATCCTTACCTCCGATGGGTGCTAACTAGAGCCATCAAATTGAGGATGCCTTACCCTCGTCAGGAAGTTTTCCCCCTGAAAGATTTTATTCCTTACTTGATGAATGGCATGCAAAAACTTCAGGTAACTTTCAACAAAGTCCAACGCGAGAAGAAATCTTGGAAGAACAAGTACCAGATTGTCAGCTTGGAATGCATAAAGATCCAAGAACTATTAAAAGAAAAGGATGCTCTGATTGAGATATTGGAACATCATGCTATCGAAAGTCAAGAGGAACGAAGAAGTTTACTCTCTCCTTTCACATATGGGGCCTGATCAAAGAAGAGAAAAATTCGGCAACCCGCATCTGAACTTTCTTCAAGAATACCTCAGGATCCATAGGCCTAGTTTTCCTTCTCGCACTTTGTAAAATAATGTACTTTTCCCTGTAAGATACTGCAATCCTTTGAATTCAATAAAAAGGTTTCCACCGTTGTATGATATTTGCAACATAATTGTTAAAAGTCCTTTTGAAAAAAAAACAAAAAAATTATTCTCATTCTTTGCATATCATTTATCATTCTTGCATTACACATCTTTGTCATCGAGTCTCACACATGTGTCACGCTTTAGAGTCAAACTGTCTCATTCGTACAATACTCGGGCCAATCGGCAAAAGAAAATGGACGATCTTGAGGAGGAAAACAAAGAACTAAGAGAGGAAATCAATGCTCTAAAGGAGAGTTTGGAGAAACTCCACAACACGATTGAATCCCTGGCAGTAACTCAGGATCATCCACCTCAAAGGACTGCAATCTCAGAGATTATGTCTACACCAGTATTTGAGACGCCTGGCAGTCATCCTCAGTACAACATGCCTAAAGGTTTTCCCTGGGGCATGCCTTTCTATTTTGTACTTGAAGGATATATACCTCTGGTCACTGAAGACTTAGAAGCCATAGCAGGAACCTCCAGACCTAAAGGTTACAAACTTCAGGTAAATGAAGACGTAAGGGTTACAACAGAGACTCCTGTACCTGAAGGTTACAAACTTCAGGTCACTGAAATGCCAAAAGTCATCGCAGTAATGTCTATACCGCAACTTGTGATACATACTATCCCAGAGGAACAGATTCTGCAGGCCACTTCTGGCAGAAATGAAGAAGTATACGAAAGGATGAATGAATTCCAAGAATAGTTCTTAGAAATGCAGAAATAACTGCATGCCATTCGCGGACAGGACTTGTTTTGCAAGGATGCCTTTGACCTCTGTTTGGTCCCTAATGTAAAGATACTGCACAAATTTAAGGTGCCTGACTTTGAAAAATACAAAGGAAACTCTTGCCCTCAAAGTCACTTGGTAATGTACGCCCGGAAAATGTCTACCCAGACAGAAAACCAACAGCTATTAATCCATTACTTCCAAGACAGTTTAACCAGTGCCGCACTTAAATGGTACATGGGTTTGAACTGTACAAAGATCAGCACTTTTAGAGATCTTGGGGTAGCTTTTTTTCGGCAGTATAAGTACAATTTAGAGATGGCACCATATAGGGACCACCTCAGAGCAATGTCCCAGAAGGATAAAGAAACCTTCAAGGAGTATGCTCAAAGATGGCGTGAAATCTCCGCCCAGATCTGTCCTCCTCTCGAGGAGAAAGAAATGACAAAAATCTTCTTGAAAAACTTAAGCTCATTTTATTATGACCGGATGGATACAAGTGCACATAGTGACTTCATTGAAATGGTGAATATGGGAGTACGCATTGAGGAAACAGTCTGAGAAGGCCGGTTAGTCAAAGACGCAAAGCCGTCTAGCAGTACTAAAAGATACGAAAATACTTTCCAAAAGAAAAAAGAGCAAGGTATCAGTAATAGGTATCAACCTCGGCAGGTAGCAGTAGTAGCTCCCACTATCAACCCAGAGCCATCTCCGACATATCAACCACAGATTGCTCAGAGCATGCCAAATCAACAACAGTATCAGCAAAGGCAGCAACAGCCTCTTCAGCAGGCTCCCCCGCAATACAATAACAAAAATCGTATCACACGATTGCCAAGGTTTGACCCCATACCAATGTTATATGCAGAATTATTTCCACTTTTGCTAGCCAAGGGGCAAGTTCAAACCAGGACTCTTCTTACAGTACCGGACAATCTGCCTTTTTGGTTCAAAGCCAATCAATCTTGCCTTTACCATCAAGGAGGACCGGGGCATAACATTGAAAACTGCCTCAGCTTCAAATCTGATGTACAAAAGGTCGTCAGGAACAAAATTTTGTCTTTCAAAGATACGAATCTGAATGTTAAAACAAATCTGTTGCCGCAACATGAAAAAACTTCAGTAAACTTGATAGAAGGAGAACCCGACAGCAGTTATCAAATTCACTATGTACGCCTGGTAGGAACAAATCTGGTAAAAATGCATTACAGGCAAAGCAGACACGACCATGTACCATCTCATAACTATCATCAATGTGGTATCTGTTCCAAGAATAATCAAGGGTGTGTCATTGTACAAGCAGCTCTTCAAGAGCAGATGGATCTAGGATGGATTTAGGATCACGGGATTCGTGAAGTAAATATAGCCTATGAACATCCAAACATTGTTCAAAATCATGACATCCGCACAATGAATGTCAATCTAGTGGCAATGCATTCAAGACAAAGTTGGTATTACAATTTGCTGTTGCACGACTACAATGCTTGTTCGATTTGCTCAAAAGACAATCAAGGATGCTCTTTTGTACAAGAGGCCCTCCAGCGTCAAATGGATCTTGGATGGATCCAAGACTACCATGAAAGGAATGATCACCAAGTCAACATGATTCAGATCTTCGACATTTGTTTAATGAATACCAGTCTAGTAGAATTGCATGCCAAGCAAGTCAGACTTGGTTTTCTGTCCTCGTATATTTATCAGGACTGCAAAGATTGCTCTGGAAACGATCAAGGTTGCGCACTTGTACAAAGAACTCTTTAATATTTGTTGGATCACTGGTGGCTCCCAGTCTACCAAGATGAAGACACACAACAAGTTAGCATAACCAATAGAAATCCGAGCAGACACCAAAGTTGTGACATCCGCTTACTGGAAATTTGTTAAAGATGCACTGTATACAAAGTGGGTAAGGTCGGGTGCTACCTCACAATTATGAACGCAATGGAATATGTTCAAAAAATAGCCAAGGATGCTACCTCGTGCGAGCAACTCTCCAGCATCAGGTAGACCAAGGGGAAACCCAACTATGCCTAGATTCTCAGTCAATCAACATGGTGCAAGGTTGCCTCCTTGTCCAAAACGAGATCCAAGGACTACTGGACAAAAGAACTATCACAGTCTCCAATAAAATAGAACCGGTTAATTATGGAATTAACAAGGATGTTTTCACCATAATTCCTTTGCTCAAGGAATCGAAGCGCGTGGAGATTCCTCGTGATAGTAGAAAAACTTCCAACGTTCCCAATCTGGAACCGATTGAGGTTACTTATGACGGTCAAAAGACCCAAATAACCCCTGTGGTCATCTACTTGCCGAACTAATGCCCTACAAGTCAGAGAAATCTATTCTGTACAAGTATGGTGCGACTATAGTAGAAGATGTAAAAGAAATTCCACTGCAACCCGTTGTCAACATTGTTGATATCAGTCGAGTCACCCGAAGTGGTCGAATATTCAACAGAGGAGTTGGAGAACTTGCAAAAGAAAAGGAACCTCAAACTGAAGTTCCTGATCAACAAATTGGTCAATCCAGCATCACGGAGCCTATGAAAAATAACGATGAAATATTAAAACTCATCCAGAGCAGTGAGTACAACATTGTGGATCAATTATTACAAACTCCCTCTCGAATATCCATTTTATCTCTCTTGCTCAGTTCATAAGCTCATAGAGAAGCTCCACAGAAAGTCTAGGAACAGGCCTTCGTAGAACAAGATGTGACAGTGGGTCAGTCTGACAACATTATTTCCAACATCCCTTTGAAGATGGCTGGTTTATACCTAAGTGAATCAAACACTCAAAGATAACACAGAGTCACCACCAAACTTTATTTAGTCCCACAGGACAGGGAAAATATCGATAAAACCCAAGGGGAAGAGAAACGGGAACGGGGGTCGGTTATGCGAAAAGAAGGTACTAGCACCTTACGCATCTATCGTACTCGACGGGAACCATTTCGCTTGCTTCTAGGCTTGGATGGGTTATCTATCTAAAGGCTTCTAGCTAAAAGAAGGAGAGAGAGAGAGAGAGAGAGAGAGAGAGAGAGAGAGAGAGAGAGAGAAAAGAAAGAAAGGAAGAAAGTGCTCGCAGAGGATTGGGGCCCTCGTGCCTACGTACCCTCATAGTGCAATGAGGAAATCAGAACATCATAGTTCATGGAACCAGGGAAAAAGAGAAGGAATTGAAGGTGGAAGGGTGGAAGTGTGCTCGCCAAGATCATCGCGATCTCGTGCCTACGTATCATACATTCGAATGAATGCAGAATCAGAGCTTCCATAGTTCGGGGAACTAAGACGGAAAAAGAGAAAAGGAAAGGAAAGTGGTGTCAAAACCAAGAGCAAAAGAGGTAGAGAAAGATCCGCTGGGGATAACAAAAGAATTGGTGTCGAAACCAAGAAAGGAGTGCAAAGGAAAAGACAATAATTGTGCTGAGGATTAAGTGCAAGAATGGTGTCGAAACCAAGAAGGTAAAAGAGAAAAAGGAATAGAAGGGACTCCACTGGGGAGGTAGGAGAACAAAGGATTATGCTAGGGATCAGAGGGTAATCGACCCTACTGGGGAAACAAACAAAGGGATGATGTTGAAACCAAAAGAAAAGGGGTTCGGTGTAGTAACTGACTGGAAGTGGTTAACCGAAGAGAGAGAGTAAGACTTTGGGAGGAAAAGGTTTTAACAGATAGACTGTGATCAACCAAAAGAACGGGTGTAGAACCGAATGAAGGTTGTAACCCAAAGGATGGGTGTGGAACCAAGCAAAGTTTGTGACCCACTGGGGACGTTGGTACTGACCGAACAAATGGTACTTGACCAACGAAAAGGGTATTGGAACCAAAAGAAGGTTACTAACCCAAGGGTGCAAGTATTCGAACTAAGAAAAGGTTGCTAACTGTTAGGGATTCGGTTTTAACAGAAGGACTGTGATTAACCGAGAAGGAAATGAGTGATTAACCAAGAGAAGGTGATTAACTCAAAAGGCTCAGTATTTTAACAAACATATTGTGGTTAACTGAAGAAATGGGTGATTAACCAAGAGAAGGTGATTAACCCGAAAGGCCCAGTATTTTAACAGACAGGCTGTGGTTAACTGAGAAGACGCGCAAATTGGTGTTTTAACTGACAGGCAGTGGTTAACCAAACAAAGGGAGAAGAACCAAAAAAAGGTTGCGAACTCCGCAGGAGTTTCGGTGTTTAACAGGAAGACTGTGTTTAACCAAAGTAAAAGGAATGAGACTCTTTAGGGGAATCAAAAGACGATGATTAACCACAAGAAGAGAACAGGGTATTGAAACTAAGAGAGTTTGCTACCCAAAGGGGCAATGATCTTAACCAAGAAGAAGGGTGATTAATCAAAAAAGAGAGATTGAAAGAGATAGGAGTGATCAAGGATCGACTCGAATGGGGAAGAAAGGTACACTACCGCCTAGAGATAGAGGTGACTAAGCCAAGCACAGGGTCATTCGTCCCCTACCTGAAGTAGTCAGAATGAGAGTAGGAATTCTCCCTTCTCATTCCTTCTCTAACACACAGGGTGTAGTGCAGAAGTTGAAACGTACAGCATAATAGCTCCAAGTTATACAGTGCTCCCGCGTTGCGCGAAACTCCAACTCAGCCGGGTACCAAGAGAAAGCAAGTTCTAAAGGAAGCCTAAAGAGGAGCGCCAAGAGAGAGATCAATAATTGAAACGGAGTTTCGATTAACTAATCAAAGGGGAGGAAAATGCTAACAATTTTCTAAATGACTGGAAAATTATTAAAGCAACAAGGTGTATTATTGATTGTACAAGATTAAGCTTATTCTCTTGAGAACAAACCTAATGCAAGGCAATGAGAGAAAGTGAAAAATAGTGCCAAATGATACACTAAAACATGTAGCATGTGATCAAAGAAAATGCAAGAAAGCATGTATTCACATAACGCCAAGAATATGAACAAATTGGTATAATCGAAATATGTATCGAAAGTTCATGAATGTGCTTCAAACAGAAGTTAAATGACACTTAAAACATCTATAAAATCAAGCATGACAATCAATGGAAGTTAAAAGGAAGAAAGCATGGCAAACACACTTGAAAATGCAAGAAAATTGCCTTCTGGTTCAGTGTTAATCGATTAACACTTTTGCACTGCAAAGTGTTAATCGATTAACACTTGAAAAATAGCAACAAAAAATTTAAAAACAGAGTGTTAATCGATTAACACTTTTGCACTGCAAAGTATTAATCGATTAACACTGGCACTAGGGCTGAAAAATAGCTTTCAAAAGTGTTTTTGGCCAACTTAATGATTGTGCAATCACTCCAATGCTAGGGCAAACAATTATGCACGAAAAATCAAGTTTAAAAACAATAAATGATCAACAATAGAATCAATTAAATCATCAAGATCATGGATCAAGCAATGTCATAATCAATTCACATGCAAAAACAACAAAACTACATCGCGAATGATACGAAAACCTTCGAAACAGAAAAATGAGTGAGATCTACCTACCTACAAGCCGGAGATTTGGCTTGGTGATTGTTGCAAAGAGATCTTGGTGAAGATAATCAAAGAAAACTAGAGGAATCTTCAACTATAGCCGAAACTATCGAAACCGAGCAAAATGCGACGAAAACTCCGAAATGAGAATTATCACCGAAGAAGCTTGAAATTATCACTTGAGATGAATCCAAAAGCTACTAAAGCTCCACAAAAACCAATAGAATGGAATAATGATGAAGGTCAAGCTTAAGAAAAAGTACTTTCAAGGTGAAAGTAGCTTTTCTTCAATGGAGAATTAAGAGCTTTGGTGAGGTTTTGGAAGAGAATTAAGATGAAGATGAAGATGTAGCAGAGAAAAATCAGAGAGAATGTGAGAGAATTGAGAGTGAAGTGTGAGGAATTTGTGTGAAAAATGGTTGATCCTTTGAAAAGTGAGTGAAGGTGTGTTTATATAGATTTTTGGTTTGGAGTGTGAGAGGTTTGGAATTTGGTTTAGACTTAGCTTTGGGTGGTTTGGAACTAGGCTAGTAGTTAGTTAGGCTTGACTCACCGAGTCAAGCGGTTAACTCGGTTAGTTAGAACCAACTCGGTAACAATCCCAATTTGAGCTCCAACATCCAAAGGTCCACATACTTGGAAATCAAGGAACATAGTGCACTTATTTGGAAATGATGCATTGGAATAAATTTGAGTGAATTCTTGAATACTCCAGAATGTTCCACATGCTACTAGACTAATATAGAAGTTCAAAATATGGAGGGAAAGTTGTTGTCTTGAAAAAGCAGCAAATTCTGCAAAATTTGCATGTGTTAATCGATTAACATATTTGCACTGCAAATGGTTAATCGATTAACCAAGCCAAAAAATGTCCAAATTTGCTTGAAAATGGGGTTGTGGCCACGGTTCCGATTTTTAACCTCTTGCTTTGATGAATAGGTATAGAAACCCTTATTTTGTGCTTGTTTTGACGATGTGATGACCTTGTTAGGATGTTTTTAATCGGGCTTGGAAAACCTGAATATTCCTGCAACAAAATCACAGAGAAAAAGTGCGAATGCGTATGCCAGCGATGCGAATGCACATGCTTATGCAAAAGGCAAAAGAGGAGGTCAAATTTTGGGTTACGACAGCTGCCCCTATTTAATCCTCTTGGACCTTAATGTTCAAATTGCGCCAGCTTTTAGATGATTCAAGGTAAAAGAGGATTAAATAAAAGAGTAGCTCGAAAGTTTGGCCGACGGTGACAAAAGAATGGTTTTGAGAGTGTTTGAAGTTTAGCTGAATATCTGTTGGGAGATGAATTAGGCTAAAAGAGAGGGAGTATGCTTGATGCATGTGCCATGTATGCGTTCTACATGATGCTTGATATCATGCAATGCAAAGGTGCAGGTTAAGGTGATGCACGAGTGAGTTAGGCAGAGAGTGTAGCAAGACGATCTCGACATCCTTAGTCGGGGAGAGAACCCACAGATGAAGACAAAATCTACTGGGGAAGGACCCCCAAAGGGTGATAACTCTACTGCGGAAAAATCCAAAAAATGGTGAAGACTCCGTTGGGGAAGAAACTGAGAAGGCTCAAATCTCTCATCCATCACCATTGACAATGTGGGGGGGGGGGGGGAAGAGAATCAAGCCAACCTTTCCATCACGACTTACCATGCCTGGAATGAAATCAGAAAACTTCAATTCCTAAGTTGTCACTGACTCTGTTGCAGGGAACTCATAAGGCTCAGAGGATCTTCTCTGCTTGGAGAAGACGAGGAACCAAATCATACAGCTGTGGGTGTGCGACAAATCGACACGCTGGAGATGATGCATGACCCGTGCTGGGGAAAAGAACAACCATGTCTCTTTTTGGGGTACATCATGACAACTTTGCTGGAGACATTAAGGATCTGTTGGGAAAATGGAAGGCAATCAACCTTTCCTGAGAACCACAATGGTGATTGCTGGGGAAATGATGACCCTGTTGAGGAAACAACAACTTCTTCAAAGAACCATCACATTTCCGACCGGGCATTAGGCTTACCAATGGATATTACTGATTATCCTGCAGGAATTACCAGTAAAATATGCAATGCATAATGCTTTCTCGATTGATTTAGCCTTTTATTGTTCTCAACATTTTATAGTATTATGTGATCACAAATAATTGTTTATTTTGCAAACAAAATACTGGATTGAAAACAATTGAGATAACAAATGATGCATTTTTATTGAATGTGAAAATATTGTACATAAGATGTGTACAAGGATGCAAAAATCCTTGATGAGGAAGTTTGCAATAAAATTGAAAACCAAGTGTAAATGGCAAAGGGAAATCATGTTTTGCATTGATTACAACATTGGCTACCATCCACTGTAAGTCTAGGTTCCAATGCCTTGCACCAGTTGATGATGATTTGACTGCTCTGTTACCGTCTGAGGGCTAGCTATGACGAAGAGAGTCTCAAGGGTTCACAGTCAATGCCTTTATCCCTAATTTTTGCCTGGACATGTTTTCATCATTTTTTCCGTCCACCGGGATACCCATTTTTGCCTAAGTCGCCCTTTCGGGTTTTCAACTTAGCGGGCTATTGTTGTTTTTTTTCTCATTGTCCCTAACTTTTGCATGGACATTTCTTTTTTTGGTCCACCGGGACGTCCATTTTTTCCTAGATTGTTCCTACAGATGCCAATCTAGCGGACTCTTATCCATTTTTTTAGGCATAATATTTTTTGACTGTATCGGACTTCACGGCCTTCTTGACAACGAAAGGTCCTTTGTAATTGGGAGTCCACATGCCTCGTGGATCCGAGTGAACAGGTGAATATCTCTTGAGCACGAGTTCACCTCCACAGAACGTTCGAGGGAGAACTTTCTTGTCAAAAGCTCACTTGAGGCGTCTCTGATACAATTGACCATGACAAACGGCTGTAAGGCGCTTCTCTTCGATGAGATTCAGCTGTTCGTATCTGGATTGAACCCATTATGCTTTATCAAGACCTGCTTCCATGATGACTCTGAGCGAAGGAATTTCGACTTCAATGGGTAGAACTGCCTCCATACCATACACAAGCGAATACGGAGTAGCCCCATTAGAAGTGCGGACTGAAGTTCAGTAGCCATGCAGTACAAATGGAAGCATTTCATGCCAATCCTTGTATGTCTTGACCATTTTCTGGACAATCCTCTTAATGTTTTTATTTGCTGCTTCAACGGTGCCATTCATCTTGGGCCGATATGGTGAAGAGTTGTGGTGCTCGATCTTAAATTCTTGACACAACTCCTTCATCATCTTATTGTTTAGGTTGCTTGAATTGTCCGTGATAATGTTGCTAGGAATGCCACAGCGACAGATTATCTCTTTCTTGATAAATCTGGCAACCACTTGTCGTGTAGTATTTGCGTAAAAAGCAACTTCAACCCACTTGGTGAAGTAGTCGATAGCAACTAGAATGAATCGATGACCGTTGGAAGCCTTCGGCTCGATCATTCCAATCATATCTATACCCCACATGGAGAATGGCCAAGGTGAAGTCAAAACGTTCAATGGAGTTAGAGGCACATGGATCTTGTCTTCGTAGATTTGGCACTTGTGACACCTTTTGGAAAAGTTGTAGCAATCTACCTCCATTGTTGTCCAGTAATACCCAGCCCGAAGGATCTTCTTGGCCATAGCAGGACCTTTAACATGTACACCCACGCAGCCCTCATGTATGGACCTTATGATCGTGTTTGCTTCTTGCCAATCCACGCATCTGAGCAACACGGAATCATAATTCCTCTTGTACAGTACACCACCACTTAAGAAGAATTTGGCGCAAAGCCGCCTAAGAGCCTTCTTGTCAGTGATTGTAATACCCTCGGGATATTCTTGTTTTTCCAGATATCTCTTGATGTCGTAGAACCAAGGCTTATCATCAGACTCATCCTCGATTGCTAAACAGTGTGCTGGTTCGTTCAAATGATCAATGCGGATATGAGGAGCTTCGTTCTTCCACTTGACCTTGAACATGGATGCTAATGTGGTAAGAGCATTAGCTAGTTGATTCTCCTATCTGGGGATATGATGAAAAGAAATCTCATCAAAGTAAGGAATCAACTTTGAAATGTGTTATTGGTATGGAACCAGCTTGGAATCCTGAGTCACAAAGTTCCCTCTGACTTGACCGATGACCAAGGCAGAATCTCCATAGACCTCAAGAATCTTAATTCTCATGTCAATAGCCACTTCAATACCGTAGATACATGCTTCGTATTTAGCCATATTGTTGGTGCATGAAAAGTATAATCTGGCAGTGAAGGGAAGGTGAAAACCTGTTGGAGAGATGAGGATAGCACCGATTCCACGACCTCTAGAATTGGAGGCACCCTAGAACACAAGCGTCCATCGCGCCCCTGGTTCGGGTCCTATGTCAGGGTTTGGAGTCTCATAATCTCTGATGAACAGAACATCCTCATCGGGAAAGTCAAACTTCATTTGTTGATAACCCTCTACAGGTTGATGAGCAAGGTAGTCAGACAAGACGCTCCCTTTTATTTCTTTCTGGGTAACATGTTAGATATCATACTCAGTTAACAGCATTTGCCACCGAGCAATTCTTCCAGAGACAGCAGGCTTTTCAAATATGTACTTTATCGGATCCATTTTGAATATCAATAAAGTAGTATGGCAAATCATGTATTGTCTTAGGCGTCGAGCTGCCCATACCAGAGCACAACTAGTTTTCTCTAAGAGTGAGTATCTGGTCTCACAATCAGTGAACTTGTTGCTCAGATAGTATATTGCATGTTCTTTTCTGCCAGTGTCGTCATGTTGACCCAATACACATCCCATGGATTCATCGAGAACGGTGAGATACATGATTAAAGGCCTACCAGGAACCAGCGGTACTAAGATCAATGGTTCTTGCAAGTATTGTTTTATTTTGTCAAATGCTTCTTGACAATCATTATTCCATTCAACCGATTGATTTTTTCTTAGTAATTTGAACATTGGTTCACAGGTAGCCGTCAAGTGGGAAATGAACCTTGAGATGTAATTAAGTCTGCCCAGAAATCCACGGAATTCTTTTTCTGTTTTGGGAGGCGGTATATTCTGAATTGCCCTAACCTTGTCAGAATCAACTTCAATGCCTTTCTGACTCACAATAAAGCCCAACAGTTTACCAGATCAAACTCCGACAGTGCACTTCGCAGGATTCAACCGCAATCTAAACTTTCGGAGTCTGTCAAACAGTTTCTTCAGATGAACCAGGTGATCATCTTCAGTTTTGGACTTGGCAATCATATCGTCCATGTAAACCTCAATCACTTTATGAATCTTGTCTAGAAAGAGGGTTGTCATAGCACGTTGGTATGTTGCCTCTGCATTCTTCAAACCGAATGGCATGACTTTGTAACAATATATACCCATGGCGTGATGAAAGTAGTCTTTTCCATATCAGCTGGGGACATTTTGATCTGATTATATCCTGAAAACCCGTCCATGAATGAAAAGACAGAGAACTGCGCTGTGTTATCCACCAAGACATCAATATGAGGCCAAGGAAAATCATCTTTCGGGATGGCCTTGTTGAGATCTCGATAATCCACACACATTCTGACTTTCCCATCTTTCTTTGGAACTAGGACAATGTTGGCAATCCATTCAGGATATTCGGAAGTGGCGAGGAACCCAGCATCAAACTGTTTCTTTACCTCTTCTCTGATTTTGAGTGCCATGTCGGGTCTAGTCTTCTTGAGTTTCTGCTTGACAGGAGGACATCCGAGCTTGAGTGGCAAGTGATGTCCAACGATGTTGGTATCTAACCCAGGCATATCTTGATAGGACCGGCGAAGATATCAACATACTCTTTCAATAACTTGACCAACTCAGAGTGTACATGCTTAGCGAGAGACGCGCCAACCTTGACTTCTCTTCTGACCTCATCAGTACCAAGATTGACCACTTCTATTGGCTCTTTGTGTGGCTGAATCTCTCTATGCTCGTGCTCAAGGAGCCTTGCTAGTTCAGCCGGCAATTCACAATCTTCCTCACCATCTTCTTCGGCTTTGTTAATTGGAATTCCAGAATTACAATGGATGTTTGCCATGTTATTATTAATGCTTTTATTAGTTCTGCATGTTTATGAATATGTTTAGAATGAGCTATTTTGAAAGGAAAAAATAAAAGAAACTTTTGCCATTTGTTTGTGAAAAAGTAAAATAAAGAAAGAAAATAGAGCATGATTTTGAATGCAAAAAAATTTTATTTATTGATCACATAATATTGCAAAAGCGTGAGGCCCTTTACAAGCTATCCACTCGTCTCGGGTGAGGACGAGGGAACGAGAAAGCAAAATGCATTACATGTTATATGGAAAAACCACAGGAATCACGGTAGATGTCCAGTTGTTGAGCTTGAAATCTGGCGGACACTTGCGCACAAACCTTGATATCTGATTACTGGGACCAGCATCATCAAGGGTTGCCACAATGTCACCCATCTGAAAACCCGCACTACTGAACTTGATCAAGTTGCATTGCTTCTGACCATGTGAACTAGATTGTCGACCAGGACGATAACCCAATCCAAATCGATTATGCTTCTCAACCACATCAATCACATGCCCCCATCCTGGCAAGGCACCTCTCTCGATGGTCTCTTTAGCACTCTTAGCAGATGCTAAGGTAATTTGTGGTGATCTATTGTGACTAGTGGAAGCAGAGCTGACATCTTCGAACTCGAGACACTGCAATGACACCTCAGCTATACCTTCCTCGGTCTCGATGTATCAGAAAGACGATAACTCGCTCACAATCAGATCTTCTTCAACACACACGATGACCAGTTGATCGTCAAACATAAATTTCAACTTCTGATGTAAAGTGGAGGTAACTGTCCCTGTGGCGTGGATCCAAGGGCGACCCAATAGGCAACTGTACGCCGGATTAATATCCATCACTTGGAAGGTAATGGTAAACAAATGTGGCCCAACTTTGATGGGTAAATCCACTTCTCTTATGACTTGCCTTCGAGAACCATCGAAAGCTCTGACAACTAAGGAACTTGGCCTCATCTCACTCCCTTCCACTAGTAATTGGCTCAATGTGCCCTTAGGCATCACATTGAGGGAAGAACCGGTGTCTACAAGAACAAGAGATAAGAGGATGTATGTACAGGTGACGGATATGTGCAGTGCTTTGTTGTGGGCATTTCCTTCAGGAGGTAATTCTGATTCATTAAAACCCAAATACCGACATGCGGTTATGTTAGCCACTACATCATCGAACTCGATGACGGATATATCTTGCATAACATGGGAAGTGTTCAAGACCTTCAACAAAGCTGATCTGTGCGCGGGCGAGCTCATGAGTAAGGACAAAATTGAGATCCTCGAGGGAGTTTGCCCCAACTGATCCACAATTTTGAAGTCACTTTTCTTGATTAATTTAAGGAACTCTTGATCATCAAGTGTCGCTTTGCTCTTTGAAATATCTCCAAACGGGATAGTCAGTACTGGAACTATAGATGATGTCCCTTGTTGAACAACAGGGGTTGCAGACGCAGGCATTTCCTTGGGAGGAATAACAGTTGGAACTTGAACAGGCTTTGTAGTGACTTTCGGAGCGAACACTCGTCCACTACGAGTCATACCTCCAACGGCTGTAACATTTACAATCTCAGATTCTGCAAACCTTATCTCTTGGTCTCCAGAAAACACAGTAGACCCATATCTCCAAGGCACCTCTTTAGAACTCTGATACGGAAACGGCTTTGGCGGACAAACAACGATGGGTTGCACCTTCTTCTATTTAGGGGATTCAACAGGAACCTTCCTATAGGCGATGATGAATGGCTCGATAGCAGCAACTTCCTCAATAGGTTTAGACCTGGAAAATTGAACTTCACCTCGGTTCATCAAAATCTGGACACAACCCTTCAGCCTTCGACATTGGTTGGGATTATCGTCACAAATCTGACACTTACCATATAGCCCTTTCAACAACCCATGTTCATTCAATCTCTTTAAAACCACAGTCATTGGGGTCTTTACCTCGTCAACATCCATGATCAATTCAGCCCTAGAATTATCCTCAATCATGTTAACCACGGGTCCACCGTGATCTGGCAACGGATTATTCTGAATGTTAGGTCCTTCCTCAGCGAAAGTCAGAATCTTCTTATCAATGAGTTCCTGAACCTTGGTTTTGAAAACAAAACAATCCTCTTTTGCATGTCCAATGTATCCAGCGTGATAAGCACAAGACGCATTTGGATTATGCTTCGGGCTAAATGGAGGAATTGCAGGTGCGATCTGCTTGGGAACAATTGCCCCTTGGTGAACCAAATAAGGAAACAATTCAGTGTATGACACCAGAATTCTGTCGAAATTTGGACGCTTATGGTTTCCTTAATTATTATTGTTCTAACGGTTTTGATTCTGCTGACTTTTGTTGTTCTGTTGATTCTGTTGCTGATTCTGAGCATTCTGAACTGGCTGTTGCGGATGATACTGATATGGAGGTTGTTGATATTGTGCAGCAGCAATGTACGGATATGGATAGTATGGCATAGGAGCCATGGGAGCTTGATACTAAGGAGAAACTTGGGCTGTCACAGCATTGGCTTCACCTTCCTTTTTCTTGGACTGACTATTCTGAGATTTTTTAGTGGCCAGCTGCTGGGAAGCAGCTCCAGGAATATTTTGAGTCTTCAAACCGTTTTCATTTTGTTCACCAATTGTTACAATGTCAACAAAGTTTGATGAAGAACTACCCACCATTTTCTCATAGTATGAACCTTGCAATGTACCCATAAAGATGGCAACCAACTCATTTTCAGAGAGAGCTGGTCGTACACAAGATGCCATCTCACGCCATCTTTCTGCATACTCCTTGAATGTTTCAGCTAAACACTGAGACTGGTTCTGCAACTGCAATCTAGTAGGCGCCATATCAAGATTGTATTTGTATTGTTTCAAGAATGCTTAAGATAAATCCCTCCAAGTACGAATTTTGTTGCGTTCCAAGCCTATGCACCAATCCAATGAAGCACCAGACAAACTATCTTGAAAACAATGAACAAGCAATTCATCATTATCAATATAGGATGCCATCTTCCTGCAGTACATAGTGATGTGACTACGCGGCCAACTTTGACCTTTATACTTCGGCAGCTCTGGTATCTTGAATTTCTATGCCAGCACAACATTCGGAACCAAACACAAGTCCTTGGCCTCCATGCCAAAAGCATAAAACCCTTCAATAGCTCTGATACGGTCTTCTAACAATTTTTAGTCAGCAGGTCTACTTTGATTAGTAGACCTAACAAGAATCTGAGGATTTGGCAGCTTAGATGCGGCGGGAGCGTGCACTTGCGGAGTAGCAAACTGAGAAGGATACACCAAACCCGGATTAACCATCTGACCAGCATTCTGACCCATCTGAACACCAAATGGATAATTCATAGGAGGTATCACAGCAGCTGAGGAAGATGCCCCAGGATAAAAAATTTCCAGGATGAACATTCTGAACAGCAGTTCGAGCGGCTTGAGATGTGACCGGAACATGAATAGGAGGACCCCTATACACATGTTCTTCTTCCTCATGGGTTTCAATGTTAGCCAATCCGGAAGTTTGACGAGTCTGAACCTGAAGATTCTCAGGATCATCATTCACCACTGGAGGTGGGATTGGAGTAGGCATGCCCTATGGATATGCAGCAGCATTCCCATTATGCATTGGCGCAACAACAGGCTGATATGGTATGAAGACACTACCATTGTTTGCAATCTGAGGAGTGTAATTCGGAGGCATGCCCCAAGGAAAACCAGCGGGCATCTTGTTCAAACCGGACTGAGAATTTGTCAGATGAACAACAGACTGATTCACAGGCTCAACTGGCACTTCAACAATAGCAGGAGAAGGAATAACAACAGGAGTAGTTGTAACAACGGGAGAAGTAGTCACAACGGTTGCATTAGTAGAGTTGCAATAACAGTAGCAGCAGTAGCGGCGTCCCTCTGAGCGCGAAGGAGTTCCATAATGACATCCATGTTCGTCTGAAACTGATCCATCTGACCCTGGAATTGAGCCAGAGTTTCCTTATAAGCAGCGTTCTCAGCTTCGAAGTCAGCCATGATTCTGGAATTATTTGAGCAAGTAAAATACCGATGTCGAGTCGTCGTCTTGCTACAAGGAAGGCGGACAAGGATGAGCAACAATTTCGGATGAAGAGACGTGCATATGTGTGCAAATGAATGTATGCTATGCATGCAAAAATAAAGTTTTAAATTCCAGAAATTCTTACACTTATCTTTGTTGACAATAATCATAAAGCATACAAGTAAAGGTGCGAAAGATAAGATTGGCAAGCAACTTCATTCATTCATTCAACAATAAAGGAAAGAAGTACGAGTCAAGTACAAATCAAATATCTGCCTTTTGGGCTACAACAAAATCCACATGGATCCTATCAAATACCACCCTATAAATAGACAAGAAGTGGAAAACAGCCCAAGGAAGCTGGTGTGGCAATACATCATCATATGCATCCCTCAACAACCCAGGTAGGACCTCCAATGCATGCTCAACAAATCTGGCTAGACGGCCATGTCTCTCACTCCAATACTTCGCATCCTTCATGAGGTTGCGCAACAAAGAATGGTTGGGTCCCTAAAGCTAATCCTGAAGAAAGGCCTCTTTCAGATCTAGGAGGTTTTGCATATGAGGCTTTGATGCTCCCAATGAGTGCTCTCTGTGTTGAGCTGACTAATCTGCTCTCGGCTCTGATGTGCTTGATCCTGCAGCTTCTGAATCTCACCAAAGACTTTGTCGAGCTAGGCTTGACATTGAGAAAAGTCCTTTGCCAACTAATTAGCACGGTCTTGCTCGCTTTGCCACTTTGTCTTGAACTCGGATAACTTCCCTCGAAGCTCCTCAAGTTGCTTCTTGTAGCTCAACTCATCCTTGTAGGCTTGATACTGGGTATCGGCGAGTTATCTCTTCTTTGAAGCAAGTCCCTCATAGGTGCTCTTCAAAGCATCACCTACTTTCATACGCTTGTTCTGTTCAACCTCCACCTCTTTGAGCATGCGCTCGCGCTTCTGGTGGAGCTCAATCTGTAGGTTATCCTTCTCGAAAGTGACTCTATCAAGGTTAAGACGAAGATCAGCATTCTCCTTCTTCAATTTCTCAATAGTCAGCTTGAGTTGATCGACTTCAAATGGAGGAACAATGGCAAGTTCAGGAGGCTTGGCATTCATGGAAGGCTCAGGAGAAAATGGCAACAAGATCTCTTTGACGCGCTCTTTGACCTAAAGTGTGTAAGCTTCCTTGGCTACACAATTCTTCTTACCCAAATCGGCTCTTCCTTCAAGGTGAACCTGAATCCAAGTGGCATTAAACCTCTTCAGCAATCCCATGTCATCAACCCCTTCATGAAAGATGAACTCTTCCACTACCTCAGGATCTGGCTTAGCAACCATAGGATATCCCAACTGTCGGAAAGCAAGTCTCGAATTGTAGTTAATTCCACCCTTTGTACCCAAGAGAGGCACATTGGAGAGTTTCCCACAATAAAGAATAATCTTAATATCGTCGAAGACTCGAGAATACCAAGAACTGTCATCAACACTAAGAGACATGATTCGTTGAGACCACTTGAGATTACCCTTATTCTCAACAAAGGGACCCTTATGTGGAAGGTGAGACATGAACCATCGGTATAGCAGAGGAGCACAACAGACAATGGTTCCCTTCTTCTTTTCATTCCTCGAATGAATAGAATGATAGGTATCAGCAAGAAGTGTCGGAACAGGGTTCTTGGGCAAGAAGATATTGATGGCAGCCTGATCTACGAAATCCTCCATGTTCGGAAACAAGACAATCCTATATATCAGCAAAGCAAGAACGGTTAAAAGCCTTCTAGTTTCCATCCTTAGCAAAAGAAGTGGCCTTGTCAACCAAGAACTTCGAAGCAAACTCTTGAATACCTTTCCCTTTGGTCTTGAGATTATCTTCCACATCCTTCTTACTAATGCAAAGGGTATTGAGGATGGACAACAGATTACCATAAGTATCCCTGAAAATCCCTATGTTATCTTCAACCACCCGGGATGCTAGACCTCTCAAAATACCCAGCTTAGGCTCCACAAACTTGTAGTTGAAAATGCCTCGGCAACCAGTACTCATCTCTATGATAATGTCAACAAAGAATAAGTCTTCGAACACCTGGAAATGCACATGCAAAAATTAATTTACATGATGATATGATATGCAGTACAAGCAACAGGAAGCCAACACTGTCTGAACAATCAAATATGAATAATCTGGATATCTGCATATAATTCTGTGTCGGTGCAACATAGTCTGATGTGTGAGCACAATCTGACGTGTGTGAGAGAATAAGGGTATGAAGTGCCTTGGTTTCCTGCAAAAAACCCATCTGCCTCATAGGTGTGATCTAGACACAACAAGGTGGTCCCTAGAAAGGTCTCCCAAACTATAGGACTCAGAATGAAAACATCCCGTCGTAGTGAGTTCTCACAGGAAGGAAGTATTCTCAAGCGAATCACGATCTAGGATGTGGCTCTCGTGGTAACCCAACGCGCGAAACGCAGGCCTCACGACTATCCACGTTCTAGCCTATGTGTATGCTAAGCCCGGTGTTAGGAATTTTCTCTCCAATAATATCTACCCATCCCAACAACAGCAGAAAATAGCAGATAACCAGAATATGCAGCATATGAATATTCAAAGCAGTAAAGAAATACAGTAAATAAATATAAAGCTAAAGCATGTAAAATAAAGCGAGTAAAGCGCAAAAGATAAACACCCAAGCAAGCAAGAAAACAAACAAAACTAGGCAAGACCCCAACTCGCAAGCGCAAGGACTCCCCAGCAGAGTCGCCAGCTGAAGATGGCTGGTTTATACCTGAGTGAATAGCACACTCAAAGATAACACAGAGTCGCCACCGAACTTTATTTAGTCCTACATGACAGGGAAAATATCGATAAAACCCAAGGGGAAGAGAAACGGGAACGGGGGTTGGTTATGCGAAAGGAAGGTACTAGCACCTTACGCATCCGTCGTACTCGACGAGAAGCATTTCGCTTGCTTCTAGGCTTGGATGGGTTATCTATCTAAAGGCTTCTAGCTAAAAGAAGGAGAGAGAGAGAGAGATAGAGAGAGAGAGAGAGAGAGAGAGAGAAAGAGAGAGAGAAAGAGAGAGAGAGAGAGAAAGAGATAGAGAGAGAGATAGAGAGAGAGAGAGAGAGAGAGAGAAAGAAAAAAAAGAAACAAAGAAAGAAAGGGCTTGTGGAGGATTGGGGCCCTCGTGCCTACGTACCCTCATAGTGCAATAAGGAAATCAGAGCGTCGTAGTTCATGGAACCAGGGAAAAAGAGAAGGAATGGAAGGTGGAAGGGTGGAAGTGTGCTCGCCAAGATCATCGCGATCCGTGCCTACGTATGATACATTCGAATGAATGCAGAATCAGATCTTCCGTAATTCGGGGAACTAAGACGAAAAAAGAGAAAAGGAAAGGAAAGTGGTGTCAAAACCAAGAGCAAAAGAGGTAGAGAAAGATCCGATGGGGATAACAAAAGAATTGGTGTCGAAACCAAGAAAGGAGTGTAAAGGAAAAGACAATAACTGTGTTGAGGATTAAGTGTAAGAATGGTGTCGAAACCAAGAAGGTAAAAGAGCAAAAGGAATAGAAGGGACTCCACTGGGGAGGTAGGAGAACAAAGGATTATGCTAGGGATCAGAGGGTAATCGACCCTACTGGGGAAACAAACAAAGGGATGATGTTGAAACCAAAAGAAAAGGGTTTTGGTGTAGCAATTGACTAGTAGTGGTTAACCGTAGAGAGAGTAAGACTCTGGGGGGAAAAGGTTTTAACAGATAGACTGTGATCAACCAAAAGAACGGGTGTAAAACCGAATGAAGGTTGTAACCCAAAGGACGGGTATGGAACCAAGCAAAGGTTGTGACCCACTGGGGACGTTGGTACTGACCGAACAAACGGTACTTGACCAACGAAAAGGGTAATGGAACCAAAAGAAGGTTACTAACCCAAGGGTGCAAGTATTCAAACCAAGAAAAAGGTTGCTAACTGCTGGGGATTCGGTTTTAACTGAAGGACTGTGATTAACCGAGAAGGAAATGAGTGATTAACCAAGAGAAGGTGATTAACTCAAAAGGCTCAGTATTTTAACAGACAGGTTGTGCTTAATTGAAGAAATGGGTGATTAACCAAGAGAAGGTGATTAACCCGAAAGGCTCGGTATTTTAACAGACATACTATGGTTAACTGAGAAGACGCGCAAATTGGTGTTTTAACTGACAGGCAGTGGTTAACCAAACAAAGGGAGAAGAACCAAAAGAAGGTTGCGAACTCCGCAGGGGTTTCGGTGTTTAACAGGAAGACTGTGTTTAACCGAAGGAAAAGGAATGAGACTCTTCAGGGGAATCAAAAGACGATGATCGACCACAAGAAGAGAACAGGGTATTGAAACAAAGAGAGTTTTCTACCCAAAGGGGCAATGATCTTGACCAAGAAGAATGGTGATTGATCAAAATAAAGAGATTGAAAGAGATAGGAGTGATCAAGGATCGACTCGACTAGGGAAGAAAGGTACATTGCCGCCTGGAGATAGAGGTGACTAAGCCAAGCACATGGTCATTCGTCCCCTATCTGAAGTAGTCAGAATGAGAGTAGGAATTCTCCCTTCTCATTCCTTCTCTAACACACAGGGTGTAGTGGAGAAGTTGAAACAGACAGCATAACAGCTCCAAGTTGTACAATGCTCCCGCATTGCGCGAAACTCCAACTCAGTCGGGTACCAAGAGAAAGCAAGTTCTAAAGGAAGCTTAAAGAGGAGCACCAAGGGAGAGATCAATAATCGAAATGGAGTTTCGATTAAGTAATCAAAGGGGAGGAAAATGCTAACAATTTTCCAAATGATTGGAAAATTATTAAAGCAACAAGGTGTATTATTGATCATACAAGATTAAGCTTATTCTCTTGAGAACAAACCTAATGTAAGGCAATGAGAGAAAGTGCAAAACAGTGCCAAATAATACACAAAAACATGTAGCATGTGATCAAAGAAAATGCAAGAAAGCATGTATTCACATAACGCCAAGAATATGAACAAATTGGAATAATCGAAATATGCATCAAAAGTTCATGAATGTGCTTCAAACAGAAGTTAAATGACATTTAAAACATCCATAAAATCAAGCATGACAATCAATGGAAGTTAAAAGGAAGAAAGCATGGCAAACACACTTGAAAATGCAAGAAAATGACCTTATGGTTCAGTGTTAATCGATTAACACTTTTGCACTGCAAAGTGTTAATCGATTAACACTTGCAAAACAGCAAAAAAATTGAAAAACAGAGTGTTAATCGATTAACACTTTTGCACTGCAAAGTGTTAATCGATTAACACTGGCACAGGGGCTGAAAAATAGCTTTCAAAGGTGCTTTTGGCCAACCTAATGATTGTGCAATCACTCCAATGCTAGGGAAAACAATTATGCACGAAAAATCAAGTTTAAAAACAGTAAATGGTCAACAATAGAATCAATTAAATCATCAAGATCATGGATCAAGCAATGGCATAATCAATTCACATGCAAAAACAACAAAACTACATCGCGGATGATACGAAAATGTTTGAAACAGAAAAGTGAGTGAGATCTACCAACCTACAAGCCGGAGATTTGGCTTGGTGATTATTGCAAAGAGATCTTGGCCAAGATAATCAAAGAAAACCAGAGGAATCTTCAACTATAGTCGAAACGTATCGAAATCGAGCAAAATGCGACGAAAACTCCAAAATGAGAATTATCACCTAAGAAGCTTGAATACTCCAGAATGTTCCACATGCTACTAGACCAATGTAGAGTTCAAAATGTGGAGGGAAAGTTGTTGTCTTGAAAAAGCAGCAAATTTTGCAAAATTTGCATGTGTTAATCGATTAACACATTTGCACTGCAAATGGTTAATCGATTAACCAAGCCAAAAAATGCCCAAATTTGCCTGAAAATGGGGTTGTGGCCATGGTTCCGATTTTCAACCTCTTGCTTTGATGAATAGGCATAGAAACCCTTATTTTTTGCTTGTTTTGACGATGTGATGACCTTGTTAGGATGTGATTAATCGGGCTTGGAACCTAAATATTCCTGCAACAAAATCACAGAGAAAAAGTGCGAATGCGTATGCCAGCAATGCGAATGCACATGCTTATGCAAAAGGCAAAAGAGGAGGTTAAATTTCTTGTTACGACACACTTCATGTAATAATTTGGGTTTCAGTGATGAAGAACTTCCTGAGGAAGGCAAGAATCATAACATGGCACTCAATATCACAATCAACTACCAGGACGATGCTTTAGCCACCGTACTGATAGACACAGGTTCTTCCTTGAACGTCATGCCAAGGTTAACTCTGGTATGATTATCTTTTTAAGGTACCCCGATGAGAGGCAGTGAGATCATCGTCAAAGCTTTTGACGGATCTAGGAAGCAGTTATTGTCGAAGTTGACCTTCCCATAACTATTGGTCACCACACTATCCAAGTCATGGACATCCGAGCAGCATACAGTTGTTTATTAGGAAGACCTTGGATACATGAAGCGGGGGCAGTCACTTCGAAACTTCACCAGAAGCTGAAGTTTTTCAAGAATGACAAGTTGGTCACAGTATGCGGGGAACAGGCTTTAATTGTGAGCAACCTATCATCATTTTCATATTTAGAACCAGATGAGGTTGTTGGAACTCAATTTCAAGCACTCTCGGTGAGCAATGAGAATCACCAAGAAAAAGGAATGTTAATTTCCTCGTACAAAGGTGCTCTCCAAGTAATGGGAAGCGGTGACATAAAAGGATGGGGGAGGTTGTGATTCCTACTGATAACAAGACAAGAAAATGTCTTGGTTTTTCTCTAGCACTTACCAAGACTACAAAAAAGGATGAGAGCATTCGTCTCATTCAAGATTTCTTCTGCAGTGGAGGCTTCCTACATCCAATATCTCAAGATGTCCACACCATCAAGGAGAATAGTTCCTCTGATCCAGATGAAGAGTGGAAATCGTATTTAAACGATGAAGGATACATATATCAGGAAGAAACATACATGCCATTTTGCTCTCTGAAGCAAAGTCCCAGATATATACCAAGATCAGATGTCAGAATGATCTACGCGATTGCGATCCTAAAGGATGTCGTGCTCCACCCAACTCATTGGAAAAAGCTACTCCGATGAAAGAAAACTTTGATTATAACTCATATGATCCCATGGATGATTTTCCCATCTGGAAACCTTACATGGAATATTCATAGCAAAAGAGTTAGCCAGAGAATCCATATCTGCTGACTGACCTTGAGAAAAATCCACTTGTTCTCACAAAATCATGGAATCCTTACCCAGAACATTCTGAAGATGTCAAACGCCACGTTGATGAGGTTGCAAGGATCGCAAGACAAGAATTTATCAACTTTAAATTTCTTGAGGTCAATTTCATTGAAGAATATGGCTCATCTATCCCCTCAGAAACTTGGGATACTTTGGGGCAGCCAAGCGGCAAATATGACTTTCTAGTAAAGTACATTGCTCCTGAAAGCTCTCGCATCAGATATGAGTACATCCAACCAACTGAATGGGGAAATCCTATTGAGAATGAAAATACTGTTAAAGATGCAACAAAAGAGTCCTCTTATGATAACGCTGCAGGGGAAGAAAACTCTAGTGATCCAACTCCGCCAGAAATCAGTGTCATTACTGAAGACAATCCTGGAAGAAAAATACCGAATTTCGTGATCCACAGAGGAGTTTGTCACCATTGGGTCGCGGTCGATGTCCTGAATATCGTTCATAATTCAAAGTGATTGTCTTGTCTTTGTTTTGACCTTTTACTTCGCCCGGGTGAAAAGGATGTTTTATAGGGTTTGCATTTCTGTAAATGTCCCTCTTCGCTTCGCCCAGAGCGAAAGAGTTTTGTTTTCTAGGGTTGTGTTTCAATAATTGACAAATCATAAATAAAGAATGTCATTCCGATTTCCTGCATTTTATTGTTATTTTCACTTTTCGTTTTTTTCAAAAAATGGTAATCCTAAAAAAAATAGACCAAAACAAAAACAACCATTTTTCAAAAAAAAAATACACTGCACATACTTTTGCATTCTCTCTGTCTTTTCTAAAAAAGAATTATCATGTTATGTAGATTATTTGTTTTAAACCTCATTGAAACATACGATCCAATGCCTTCTCCCAACTTTGAGTTCCCGGTATTTGAAGCCGAAGAAAAAGAGGACGAAGAAATTCCATATGAGATCTCTCAACTACTCAGACATGAGAAACAATCCATTCAACCTTACAAAGACCCGTTGGAAACAGTCAACTTGGGTTCAGAAGAAGAAAGAAAAGAAGTTAAAATTGGAGCACTGCTCAGTCCAACTGTCAAAGAAGGCCTGATAAAATTGCTCAAAGAATTTCCATATGTGTTTGCTTGGTCCTACCAAGACATGCCAAGGTTGGATACCGACATTGTGGAGCATCATTTGCCACTGAAGCTAGAATGTCCTCCAGTCAAACAAAAATTGATAAGGACTCACCTTGATATGGCCATCAAAATTAAGGAAGAAATACAGAAACAGATCGACGCAGGTTTCCTTGCCACTTCAGAATATCCTCAATGGCTAGCCAACATAGTACCAGTTCCTAAGAAAGACGGAAAAGTCACAATGTGTATGGACTACAGGGATTTAAACAAAGCAAGTCCAAAGGATGATTTTCCCCTACCACGCATTGATATGTTGGTTGAGAGCACATCAAAATTCAAAGTATTCTCCTTCATGGATGGGTTCTCGGGCTATAATCAAATTAGAATGGTGCCAGGAGACATGGAGAAAACTTCGTTCATCACCCCATGGGGCACCTTTTGTTACAAAGTAATGCCGTTCGGTCTAAAGAACGTAGGAGCGACTTATAAAAGGGCTATGACAACTCTGTTTCACGACATAATGCACAAAGAAATTGAAGTATGCGTCGATGACATAATTTCCAAATCTAAAACAGAAGAAGAGCATGTGGAGAATTTGTCAAAACTATTTGGGCGTCTGAGAAAATACAAACTCCACTTAAATCCAAACAAGTGTACATTCGGTGTTCATTCAGGAAAGCTCTTGGGATTCATCGTCGGCCAAAAGGAATTGACGTTGATCCCGACAAAGTCAAGACCATTCAAGGAATGTCTGCTACAAAGACTGAAAAAGAAGTAAGAGGATTTTTGGGACTTCTGAATTATATCTCAAGATTCATATCCCTCATGACCGCAACATGCGCGCCAATCTTCAAATTACTCAGGAAGAATCAAAGTTGCATATAGATAGAAGATTGCCAAAATGCTTTTGACAGCATCAAAGAATATCTGTTAAATCCACCTATTTTATCCCCTCCAGTGGAAGGGAGACCACTGATCATTTACTTAATAGTCTTGGAAGACTCCATGGGCTGTGTACTTAGCCAACAAGACGAAACAAAAAGAAAAGAGTCTGCCATTTATTACATAAGCAAGAAGTTCACGGACTGTGAAACTCGATACACTATGCTCAAAAAAACTTGTCGCGCTCTAGCCTGGGCAGCTAAACGCCTTCGCCAGTACATGATTTGTCAGACTACTTGGTTAATCTCCGAAATAGACCTGATCAAGTATGTCTTTAAAAAGCCTGCTTTAATGGGAAGGGTTGCCCGTTGACAGATGTTGTTATCAGAATACGACATCGAGTACCATGCTCAAAAAGTCGTCAAAGGAAGTATCTTAGCCGATCACTTGGCTCACTAACCAATTGACAATAATGAATCAATCAGGTTTGACTTCCCAGATAAAGATGTGATGTACCTGAAAATGAAAGATTGCGATGAACCACTACCAAACAAAGGGCCAGAGCCATGATCTCAATGGTGACTAATATTTGACGGAGCTGTCAATGCTGATGGAAATGGAATTGGGGCAATCATTATTCCACCTCAGGGTACCCATATTCCTTTCACCGCCAGATTGGCATTCAAATGTACAAACAATGAGGCCGAATATGAAGCTTGCATCATGGGTCTCAAAGAAGCTATCGACTTAAGGATAAAGAACTTGGATGTGTATGGAGACTTAGCCCTGGTTATAAATCAGATTAAAGGAGATTGGAACACATATCAATTGGGATTAATTCCTTACAAAGACTATGCAAGAAGGTTGTTGCCCTTCTTCAACAAGATTGATTTTCATCACATTCCTCATGAAAAAAACCACATGGTTGATGCACTGGTTACTCTATCCTCCATGATTAGTGTGAGTCGATGGAATTGCGTGCCTAAGATTGATATAACGCGCCTTGATAGGCCCGCGTACATATTTTCAGTTGAAGCAGTCATCGACGACAAGCCATGGTATCATGATATCAAGTGTTTCCTTCATAGACAAGAATACCCGCTTGGGGCATCAAGAAAAGATAGGAAGACTCTCAGAAGACTAGCTGGAAACTTCTTCCTGAGCAATGATGTGTTCTACAAAAGAAACTTCGACATGGTTTTGCTCATATGCATGGACAGACATGAAGCAAATATGTTAATGAAAGAGATTTATGAAGGCTTCTTTGGTACTCATGCCAATGGACACACAATAGCAAGAAAAATTCTGAGAGCAAGATATTATTGGCTGACAATGGAATCTGATTTCTACAAGTACATGAGGAAGTGTCACAAGTGTCAGATATACGCCGACAAAATCCATGTACCGCCAACGCATCTTAAAATTCTGTCTTCTCCATGGCCTTTTTCTATATTGGGAATCGACATGATTGGTATGATTGAACCCAAAGATTCAAACGGACATCGGTTCATACTAGTAGCCATTGATTACTTCACCAAATAGGTTGAAACAGTATCATACACCAATGTGACCAGGCAAGTGGTGGTCCGATTTATCAAGAACAATCTCATCTACCGTTATGGTGTTCCAAGCCAGATCATTACTGATAATGGATCGAACCTAAATAACAAGATGATGAAAGAGTTGTGTGTTGAGTTCAAGATTGAACACCGTAACTCATCTCCCTACCGGCCTAAAATGAATGGAGCGGTAGAAGCAACTAACAAGAACATTAAGAAAATCATTCGGAAGATGGTTGTGACCTATAAAGATTGGTATGAGATGCTACCATTTTCTCTTCACGGTTATCGCACATCCGTCCGTACTTCAACAGGGGCAACCCCTTTCTCTCTAGTATATGGCATGGAAGAAGTACTCCCCATAGAATTAGAAATCCCATCAATGAGAGTATTGATGGAAGCCAAGCTAACAGAAGTTGAATGGTATCACAGCAGATGCGATGAACTGAACCTAATCGAAGAAAAGAGAATGACGGCTTTATGCCATGGTCAGTTATATCAGCAAAGAATGAAGAAAGCATTCGACAAAAAGGTTCGACCTCGTGTCTTCAGATAAGGATACCTCATGCTCAAGAAGATACAATCATTTCTCACTGATTCTAGGGGCAAGTGGACTCCAAATTACGATGGCCCCTATGTTGTTAAGAAAGCCTTCTCAGACAGTTCCTTAAAACTCACAACCATGGATGGAGAGGAGTTTACTTATCCCACAAATGTTGATGCAGTCAAGAAATACTTCGCCTAAATAAACAAAAAACAGCTCGCTAAGTTAAAAACCTGAAAGGGCGACTTAGGCAAAAAAGGGCGTCTCGGTGGACTGAAAAACCCGAAAGGGTGGTCCAGGCAAAAATTAGAGACATATAAAAAAATCTATCTAGGAAAAAATTAGAGATTTATGGAAAGTAACTGCATCCGACCAGATTGGCTCCTCAGAGGAAACGTCATCTGTTAGGAAAACCTCAATCAAGGTCACCTTTAACAGAAGCTCAAGAATATCCAGAATTCAAAGTTGGTGGAAAGACATTGGTCATTATGTTTCAATGTAGCCCATTTCCCTTTAAAATTACCATTTTCTAAAACTTTGTAAAGCTCCATGGAATTACGCATTAGGCTTATTATCATTCTATCAATAAAATTTGAGCCATTGTGCCTTTTGTGTGCAATTCTCATTTATTCTGCTTTGCAAAATGACATGTTTATTTGATTAACATTCTTGAAACACAAAAATGAATTGACTTTTGTTTTCCAAACATGAATTTTAATTTTTTACTTTTTCTTTTAAAATAAAGATGCCAATTTCCTTTTGATTAATGAACACAAAAAGGAACATCAACGGCTTCTTCGGAAGTAATCAAACTTCAAAATGCAGAATCAAAATATTCTTTGTGATCAGTATACCCCGTATGAAGGATCAATTACTTCAGATGGAGCGTCCCATCTATCATCCCCAGTAGGGTTTCTATCCCCAAGAATAAAGATAGGAACAAAATTTCCTTCCTCCGACAAGCTACTACCTTCAGAAAACACCCGTTAAAGTTTTCGCTTCTCTGGAGTCGTATCTTGTTACTACCAAGAATAGTTAAAGATCAGCTGAAGAACTTTGTGTCCCTCAATATTCGTCACCATTGATACTTTTTATCCCCCGCAGTGGCCAAGTATCCAATTGTGTTCATCACTAGTCTGTATGTCATGTCTGTCTTGTCAGCATAAGCATTCATACATACGTACATCATGCATATTTGATTTGTTTTCATATCCATATTCATAATGCATAAGTTACGTCATTCGCTCTGGTTGTAATAAATGTCCTCTCTCGGTTAGAGTCGTTAACTTTAGGCAGAAAGGATGTACCTTTTTTCTAAATCCCCACTGAGTTTGATCCTCGTGGAAGACTTTTCTTTAGTTTCCTTTCCACATTTGGATAGGACGACACCCCCGTTTTAGTTCTTTCCTTATCATGAAATCTCTTGATTAGATGATATCTCTCCAGTTCATTCCTGGATAGAAGTTAGTCCTCGGTCACTTTGATAACTTGAACCTCTGGAAGACAAAAAGGCATTAGGTTATACACCTTTGAAGATTAACTCTTCGTCATTGAAGATGATATTATGCTTTCCCGAATTAAAAAGAATCCCCCGCGAAAGCTTCTCAACAAAAGACTCTTGGCAATATGGACGTCACATCCTCCAAGAAATTTCTACCAATTGGCAAACAAAAAAGTTTTTTTGCCCCATAAATTCCAAGAAGCCAGCAAATAACAGTCTCTTTCCGAGAAGTTTGTCCTGCTTTCAAGGAAGTCATCAGCACCTCAAAATTGGATTACATCACATGGCATCTCTCCGAAGAAGTCTCGAAGGGAAGTATGATGTAACCTCTCCAAGCAAATGGCATCTCCAACAGAGAAGTTTGAACACCTCTGCAGTTCAGACAAATGGTTCTCCCCAGCAAGTCTGACATCAAATCTTTTTCCATCAAATGGCATTTCCCCAGTAAATCTCGGCAAAAAGTTTGATAAAAACCCTCATAGATAGCATCCCTTGTCAAGAGAAGAACTCGACAAGAAGAGACTGAGACCAGTTCCATGGCTGAACACCAGGATCGAGGGGAAGTCTATTTCACAAGAAGAGACTGAGACCAGTTTCATGGCTGAAGACCAGGATCGAGGGGAAGTCTATTTCAAAACAAACTGGAACCAGTTCTATGGCTGAAGACCAGAATCGAGGGGAAGATTATTTCAAAAGAAACTGAGACCAGTTTCGTGGCTGAAGACCAGGATCGAGGGGAAGTTTATTTCAAAAGAAATTGAGACCAGTTCCGTGGCTGAAGACCAGGATCGAAGAGAAGTTAAACCTTTTTCTAAGTAAGATTACTTGGTAAAAGAAGATGGATCAACAAAATTGGTAAGTAGCTACCATTCACGTCCACGATCAAAATTTCGGATATTCTAATATTTAATCCTCTTTTACCATGAACGTCTGAATATCTTCGCCATTCACACCTTCAGGTCCAAGAAGATTAAATTGGGGCATCTGGCATACCCTAAATTTTGACCATAAGATTTCACATCATTGTACAAATCATCACCACAATATAAATGTAATTTCATACCTCACCAATTCCTTCAGAGATTGTTGAGTATCCACCTCAACCAAGGATTAGGGTTTTTGAGCCCTCTCAAAGCATCCAGGTAAATGATCAATCAAGAATTGACATGATCTTCAACTTGTCAAGCCTCTCAAATATTCATGAAGGATTAAGAGGTCTCCCAAATCAAGAATCTAACACAGGAATGCAACATTTCAAGTTGGTCAAGCCTGAAGATCACCAATGTCACCAAATTAGGGGTTTTGTCGACCAAAGCCTCCAGAGAGAAATTTTCATCTGGGCATGAGCTAATAACTCAATATAGGATCCAAGAAGCTCAAAAGAACCCCATAAGTCCATTCATAAGTTCAAAATAGCCTCAAGGTATGCATCCATAAAAAATCAGGAATTAGGGTTTTGACCTAATTCAGCCCCTAAGTTGACTTTTGGAGCAAGGCATGAGCCAAGACCTCAAGATATGCTTTAATGACCTAAAATACATCATATTGATCCATTCACAAGATTGGATGGATTCAAAGAACTTGGTTCATAAGCAATGCAGGGACTCAAATTCATCTGGACCACAAACTAGGGTTTTTGAGAAAAAGTCAACCATACCTTTGACTTTTGACCAAAACATTATCTCAAACCTTGGGACATGATTCAAGACACTCTAAAACACCTATGGAATCCATCCATTAGGTTCAATTTAGCCCAAGGACTTGAATTCATAAAGGATCACAAAGTTCAAAATTCATCTGATACATAAAGTCAACTGTGATCAAAACCAAGTTTGACTTTTGGAATTTTTTGACAAACATGGCTTCTTTAAGCCAAAAACAATGTTAACTTGTGATTTGGATCATGATTGAGCAAGAAAAATAAAAAAAAGTGGGATAACTTGTAAAGAGGGCAACCTTAGAAAACTTAGAATTTTCACTAAGTTATGGAAAAACATGACTTTTACCCAACTTTGCAAGACCATAACTTGTGATCCAAGCAACCATTTTCTTCCATCCAAAGCTCAAATGAAAGCTCTCATTACATACTACAAAAGTGTCCTAATAATCCATGGTAAAAAAATGCCTAGATTTTGAGTTATAAGGCCGTAAAGTTAGGGTTTCATGAGATTTGAACTTTGACACTTAGAAAATTTTTAGGCAGAATTTTTCTCATGTTTTGTCCAACTTTGGAGGTGTTTTTCATTATGATCCAAAAGGATTCAAAACCAAATGTAAACATCAAAGTTGAAGTATGATATACAAGCTTTCCAAAGAGTACAAGAACATCCATTGATTCCACTTGAGCAAGGAGTTATAGACCTCACAATATGCCTTGACACAAACAGGTTTTTGACAGCATTAACACATAACTTGTATCCCACGATTTCTTGAGCCAATTTTGGACACTTGTATCATTGGATTTCTGTCCAATATCAACCTAAATGATGAGGATTTGAACCATAAGGCCAATAAGTCAAGAATCTTATCCCTTTAGCATGTGATCATCAATGTTGCAAATCCAAATTTCAATTTTATCATATGGCATTGAAAGGATGCATTGAGGTGTCATGAACCAAGCCATATCAGTCCAAATGAGTCAAGCCTTAGCCAAGAATCAGAAGACCTAAACCTACAATGTTTGGCTCAAGTCAATGGCTAGAGGAGACTTTAAACACCTAGCCATATCCATTGGACAATAGGGTGATCCAGCCACTATTCACAATTCCTTGCAAAACAAACTTCCTCTATTATAAATAGAGGTAATTTCTGGTTGATCAAACCACCCCAAAACATCACAACAAATGTTTTCCACCATTTCCCTCTTGTGCTTCAAAAATCCATTTTCAAAGAAGTGAGAATCGTGTTTTGAAATAGAGAGCAATTCAACTCAAACCAATGGTCCTAACACCTTACATATATATCATATATGAGTGATCTAAACACTTAAACAACATCTGTAACACCAGATTCATCAAGTTCATACCTCATCCCAAAGCCATCTGCAGTTGGAGTAGTGCCAACCAATCCAGAGGTTTTTAATCCATTACAAGCATCTCAACACACTACTTGAGGTCCAAGGAAGCTGTCCAGATCATCTGAACACTTCTCTAGCACCTACAACTGAGGATTCGATTTCCGCTTGCACAGGTAAGCCTGAACTTCTCAAACTCTATGATTCATGCATCATAAATGTATTTTCAAGTTACCAACATGTTTCTGAACTTATGTAGAATGTTTTCCCTCAATCAATTGCTATGTATAAATGGTGTATAGGATTTCATAGTGTTCTTGAAAAAATTAGGGTTCATTTGTTCTTCACATGATATCTCACTCTACACTTAAAACAAATGCAATTAATTGGTACCATTGAAATCCTTGTTCAAAAACACATAACTTTCATGTTTACATCATGCAAAATCATTATGTATTGAGGGAGATATGTGAGGTTTTGTAAAATGGCCATGGAGGATACGCACGAGGAATATGATTTGGTCCTAGGTGGCATTTGAGATTGAGGAATCATAGATTCTGATTCTAAAAAGAATATGCGGTTTCCATGTAAGGATACATTTTTGGAAACTTAGGATTGAAGAAACTATTCAAAAGAAGAATAGGTCGCAGATTCTGTGGAGCTAAATTGCTGCGATTTCGAAGCCCAAATCCAGTTTTGTTTTGCAATATAAATAGGATGGATTTAACCAAGAATAGGTGTGGAAGTTTACAGCTGTTATAGAGTATTAGGGTTTGTACTTTTGTGAGCCTCTCTTGTGTTGCGAGAATACCTGAGTAGGACAGTTTATTGAGTTGTAATTTTTTAGTCACTACTGTGATTGAAAGGGAATTGAGAAGGGTCTCATACCTAGGAGTGTCTTAGGTAGAAATCTAGGATGGGCAGTTTCTAGGTGCTAAGTTGTAAACGTTGGAGTTTAACTTAGAACCAATTCTACGTAGTTGATTTTATTCCTGGCTTGGTATCCCCCAGACGTAGGTGTTGTTGATCACCGAACTAGGTTAACAATTCTGGTGTGTTGTTTTCTTTCTGGTGTTTGCATTCAGTCCTTCATTATCCTTGTGTGAGAAGCAGAGATCAAGTGTCACGGCATCCTGTCTGACATCTTAGTGAACTGCTTAACCAGAATTTCAATTGGTTTGGGATTCACTGACTTTGATTTGACTCCAGCTTGGAGAAACTATAACAAGGCCCTGCATATTTCCATGGAATGTAGGGGTGTTGTGTTATTGTATGTTTTGGTAGACACAGGGTCCTCCTTGAATGTATTGCCGACGAAAGCGCTTATGAAGTTGGTTACATAAGGGGAGATCCTTAGACCCAGTGACCTGGTTATCCGAGCTTTTGATGGGTCGAAGCGGTCTGTATTTGGAGAAGTGGTATTGCCTATTAAGGTGGGTCTGAAGGTTTTTGAAACAACATTTTTTATCATGGACATCCATCCAGCCTACAGTTGTCTTCTTGGTCGTCCATGGATTCACACTGCAGGGGCCGTAAACTCGACTTTGCATCAGAAACTCAAGTATGTGGTTGAAGGGAAGGTAGTTACCATCTGTGGAGAAGAGGATACTATGGTAAGTCATTTGTCATCATTCAAGTACGTGGAGGTAGATGGTGAGATTCATAAAACTTTATGTCAGGCGTTCGAAGCTGTTCAGATTAAGAAAGAGCCTCTGGTGAAGGATAAGAAGCCTGAAGTTGCTATGTCTTCTTTGAAGGAAGCCCGTGCCATGGTTGAAGTTGGTAGCTCCAAAGGTTGGGGCCAAGTTCTTGACGTGCCAGTAAAGCAAGACAGGTTTGGTCTGGGGTACAAGCCTTCACAAGCGCCTCCAAAGATTAGAGGTCCTATCAGATTTTCTAGTGCTGGAGTCATTTTTAACCAAGTCAGTGCCACGAGGGAAGACAAAGTCGACAACGACTGTGATATGGATAATTCGATCCGCCCCTGCATTCCAGGACAAGAGCTTTCCAACTGGTCTTCCGAGGAAATCATTCAAGTCACTCTTCGTGAAGAGTAATTTTCTCTGTTTTTACATATGACAAGTCCTACGTTCTGCCCAAGATGTAGTGACTCATTTGTAGGGCCTCATGTTTTTGTTCACAATGATTATCATAAATAAATGACGTTTTTTGCATTCAAATATTTTGCTCCCTGTTTTTCATTTTTGCTCTTTTACATTTTTAAATGGCAATGTGTTTTTGTGTTCTCATTCTTAATAAAGCATAAAACATCAATCATGTAGATTAATCATCCCAGATTCCATCGATAATGATTTTTCTATGGCTCAGTATGATTTTGACAATCCAATCTACCAAGCAGAAGAGGAGGTTGAAGAAGATTGTGAACTTCTGGAAGAATTGACCAAACTATTGAAACAGGAGGAAAGGGTCATTCAGCCACATCAAGAGGCTATTGAGATTGTTAATCTGGGTACCAAGGACACAGAAAGAGGTTAGAATTGGGGCTGCCTTGGAAGACAATTTTAAGAGAAGATTGATTGAAATGTTGCAAGAGTACGTCGACATCTTTGCTTGGTCTTACCAGGATATCCCTGGGCTTGATACGGACATTGTTATGCCTCGTCTGCCTCTCAAAGAGGGTTGTCCTCCGGTAAAATAGAAGCTTAGAAGAACTCGACCATACATGGCAGTTAAGATCAAAGAAGAGGTTCAGAAATAGTTGGACGTCGGTTTTCTTGCTGTTACCAGTTATCCTCCATGGGTTTCTAATATCATGCATGTACCTAAGAAGGATGGTAAGGTCAGGATATGTGTTGATTACAGAGATCTGAATAGAGCAAGCCCAAAAGAGATTTCCCGCTTCCTCACATTGATGTGTTAGTGGACAATGCTGCTCAATTTTTCAGTGTTTTCCTTCATGGATGGCTTCTCTGGGTATAACCAAATCAAGATGGCCCCATAAGACATGGATAGAACAACTTTCATTACACCGTGGGGAACTTTTTGTTATAAAGTGATGCCCTTTGGATTGAAAGATGCTGGGGCAACTTATCAATGGGCTATGGTGACTCTCTTTCATGATATGATTCACAAAGAGATTGAAGTCTATGTTGATGACATGATTACGAAGTCCCAAACTGAGTAGGAACATCTGGTTAACTTGCAGAAGTTGTTTGAAAGGTTGAGAAAGTTTAAGCTGAGGTTGAATCTGAACAAGTACACCTTCGAGGTGAGATCTGGTAAGTTGTTGGGTTTTATTGTCATTGAGCTAGGTATCGAGGTTAATCCTGCCAAAATAAAAAGCAATACAAGAAATGCCTGAGTCGAGAATAGAAAAAGAGGATCGTGGTTTCTTAGGGAGGTTAAACTACATAGGTAGATTAATATCTCATCTCAGAGCCACATGTGAACCAATATTCAAGTTGTTGAGAAAAGATCAAGCGGTAAGGTGGAACGAAAACTGTCAAAGAGCTTTTGAAAGAATAAAAGAATATTTGCAAAGAAAGCTCTCACTAGAGGGATTGCCCGTTGGAAAATGGTTTTGAGAGAGTATGATATTCAATATGTTTCCCAGAAAGCCATCAAGGGAAGTGTTCTATCATAATATCTTGCTCAGAAACCGATTGATGATTATCAGTCGATGAAGCTTAAATTTCCTGATGAGGACATTATGTATTTAAAAGCCAAAGATTGTGATGAACCATTGCCGGATGAAGGGCCTGAAATTGGATCCCAATGAGGGTTAATTTTCGATGGAGCTGTTAATGCTTATGGCAATGGAATCAGGCAATTATTACCACTTCTAAGGGTTCTCATATCCCTTTCACCATCCAATTAACGTTTGATTATACCTACAATGAAGCAGAATATGAAGCGTGTATTAAGGGGTTGGAAGAGGTCATTGATCCGAGGATCAAGAATCTTGATGTGTATGGTGATTTAACTTTGGTGATCAGTCAAATTAAAGGAGAATGGGAGGCTCATCATGCCAATTTGGTACCTTACAAAATCTATGCCAGAAGGTTACTACCTTTCTTTGACAGGGTCGAATTTCATCGTGTACCCCGAGCTAAAAATCAGATGGCAGAAGCATTGGCAACGCTGGTGTCCATGTATAAAGTGAATCGGTGGTATGAGGTACCCGCAATACGAATCATGCGTCTTGAAAGACCTGCTCGTGTTTTTGAAACATAAGAGGTGTCAGATGGTAAACTCTGGTTCTATGATATCAAGTGCTTCCTTAAAAGTCAAGAGTACCCGCCTGGGGCATCCAGCAAAGATAAAAAGACTCTGAGGAGATTGGCTGGTAATTTTTTTCTGAATGAGGATGATGTGTTGTATAAGAGGAACTTTGACATGGTCCTGCTACGGTGTGTTGATGAATACGAGGCAGGCTTGTTGATGGAAGAAGTTCATGAAGGTTCTTTTGGTACCCATACCAATGGGCATGCCATGGCCAGAAAATTGTTGAGAGCAAGTGTGAGTGCAACTTCACCATGAGATGTTTTGCATGATGTCAAAACATTGAAACTACTTCGCATTTTGGTATATTGGACAACACCTCTAATTTTGTGTGGCACCCTTGCATTAGAGGTCTTAGGAATCATCAAAAACCACTTCAAAATTGTCCAAAATCATGAAAATCAGTTTCTGCACAAAAATGCACTGCATGTGCCGGCACATGTAACTCATTATTTAAGCCTGTAGCTTCTGTTTTGTTTCGGTTGACACGCACCTGTTTCAGGTTGGCTGATACTGTAAGTTTCACCATTATGTATTGGCACATACATGTTTCAGGCCGACATATCTACTGTCCTAAATAAGACTGTAGGTTTTGTTTCTCTTGGATCGGCACATGTGTCATTTCAGGTCAGCACATGCTGGTATTTTTGACAGTATGTGCCAGTACATCCATCGTTCAGGCTGGCACATACTGTTTAAGTTGGTCAATTTTGTCAATTTTTTTACTCCGAAAATTACCTCCTTGCAACCAATTTTCCAAAACTCTAAATACATCATTCATGCTTCATTCCAAACTGGTGATACCATAAAATTAGCCTGCATTTTCTCATCATATTCAACCTCCGTCCTATGTCTAGACACTAACAAATCACACATAATAATCTTTTGTTAGGGTGCCAGCTAGGCGAAGGCCTGATAACGTCCGATTAGGTTATTGTGTAGTCGAGAATATCGGGTTGAGATTTGTAGGAGTCTTCATCTGGAAAAACCGCGGGTTTGTCCTCCAAGATCATGTGAAGATTTGGGGGTTTTCGTGCAAGACGTTCAAGAGAGAATTGCGACGTTGTGAAAGCCTATGGAGATAAAGTACGCAAAGGACCCTTTGGAGATAATGAACGCAAAGGAAGTAGCTGAGAACGGAGAATCAAATTGAAGTCTTGTGGAACAATCGGTGCAATTGATCATGCGCGAAAGCTTTGGAGATAAATAAAGCAAAGGAGTAGCAATATCAACAAGTCAATTGGCATCCATTGTTTTCTTGGTCTTACTCAAGATCAAAAGAAGAAAAGGGGTTGAATTAACATCAGAACCAGTAGTGTTTATATGGTTGCTCTGAACACTTTTCTTGTATATCGACTTTTTGAATGGTAAGAAAGTATTTTAATTCCACATTGGAAATAAGGCGCAGAAGTACCCACACGCGAGGATGAAAGTGGGGAACTGCGTGAACAAATCCTCATGTCGATCTCTCTATTATCTCTTTACTCGATTTATTTTTCATTATGCAATTTGTCGAATAACATTGATTAATCGATCAACTCGTAAGAATTTTCCTGTGATCTTTCTGTTTTAAAATTGATTTTTGATTAGTTTATAATCAATTGTGATTATAGGTGGTTTTCATATCAACAACAATACAAAGGAAATTCTAAAAATTCGTTCGCACACCAAGTGTTCGATAAATTGCTTAGTTCAATATTTTTGCTTATTATCATAAAGAATAGCATTACTAAGTTCATTAGTTTAAACGAGTAATAACGTGAAATTTGATTAAAGGTTAATTTCGATTATTGTGTTTGGCATTCCATATTTGGCTTTGCATATCCGAGTTCCAATAACTAGGTTCGTATAGACGACTTGTATCGATCCATACCAAAACCTTTCGCGCACTCTCTTTTTTCTAACAACTTTAAAAACCCAAATTTAATTGGTGATTTTGACTTGGGTGTCTATTCAACCCCCCCCCCCTTCTAGACAAGTCGTCGTCGTCTAACAAGTGGCATCAAGAGCCTGGTTCATTTTGTGCTTCGAAACACTTATTAGAAAATGGCTCACGAACCTAAAGGGGACTATAAGAGAGCTCCAATTTTCACAGGAGAAAACTATAGTTATTGGAAAGCTTGTATGAAAATTCATGTGAACTCTTATGATAAGGATGTGAAATTCTAGTACCAGATATGTGATGTTACATGTGATGTCACAACAACACACTCTGCAATGGACAATGTAAAACAACAGCAGAGAACACAAAGAATTGTTCACCCAGTTCGGTCTAACTACCTACGTCTGGGGGCTACTAAGCCAGGGATGAATTTCACTATCAGTAGATTTAATTTACAGACTCAACAACCCAATTGACATCTCCTAAACTTAAACTCTACTTAATGAACCTTCTACCTAAGAGACCACTTATGTATGAGAACACTACTCAATCCCTAAATCACTTCAGTGATATAATTCAAAGATCACACACTTTGAAAAACACAACTTAATTATGCTTCACCGCTTTGATCAAGAACAACTCAAAACAACAATACCAATTCACGCTAGAATGGTTTACAATACAAACACGAAGGCTCAACCGACTCTCAGTCTTTAGCTCCCTTTCTTCGTTACTTTTCCTTCAGGATTGATGCGCTTTATATAGCTATTTGATCTGGTCTTGGACCTGCTACAATATCTGACCTGATTTGTTATTTAAAACTGAATCTTCGACAAATTTTCTCTCTCAAAATATTCTTAAATCTTCATCCTTTAAACACTCCTACAAATCTGCATCAAATCTGTTTGTAACAGAAAATATCTCCTCCAAGATATTCGCAACCAATGAGACTAACAGCTGTCCCAATATCCAGCTAAAACGCAAACCCTAACAAATCACTAAACCTGATGTTATTAATCTTCTGCAGACCTGATGTCACAACATCGTATGTGACATCAGACTTCACAACTTCAACAAAATAAATACTTAACATAAACCAATGTTAAGACTCAATGTTAAGACATCACCCATGTGACATCAACATTGAACAACTTTGTTTTACCAAAATTCTAGCCAATCCAAGAGCCAACAATCTCCCCCTTTGGCTAATTTTGGCTAAAATAATCTCTGCAACATCAGAGACTTCAGCAGCGGATAACATTTTAAAACAGTTAACAGTTAGCAGTACTTTCTCAAAACAGCTCCTACTTCAAAATGCTGCACATACTTCATCAGCTCAGCCACGGGTCAAGCTCCCCCTCAAAGCAATAATCAGCATACCCAGTTGTTCAACATGCACAAACTCCCCCTCAACTTCTGCACTTCTGCATCACAACTAGCAGCACTACTTAGCATGGGCTAACTCTCCCCCTTTTTAGCCATAATTGGACATACCTCAACATGAAGTCCTACTCACTACAATTAGTCCTAAACAAGCTCTCATTGTCAGTCTAAAGTCAGCAATAAGTGACAAGACAAATCATAGAACGTAAAAAGTGCTTAAACATCCACAAAATTCAAATTACATATATAAGCACATCAAGTGCAGAACAAAACATCATGTCCAAGCAGGTGATGTTTCAACATCATGTCCAACATCAACTTCATCTTCAGCATGAGTATCCCTTTCTCTTTCTGCTTCAGCTTTACCTTCATCTTCAATCTCAGCATCTTCAATGACTGAAACAGGTAATCTTTTGATGGTCTCTTGGGTTGATACTTCTCAGGTCTTGTCTTTACAGAATCAGGAACCATCATGGAGATGGGTTCTACATTCAAAGCTTCTTCTGCAGAGCAATCTTCTGTAGAAACCCTAGCTTTATCTCGCGATGAACTATGTGAGGCAGATTTCTTGGATGGAGATGATATATGTTTCGACATTGTTCCTGTGAGGCAGTATAGGTTCAGAGACAGATGATTCTTCTTGTTGAAGGAGATGAACAGTCGGGAGATATGAGCTTTGATGAAACGTGATATTACTACAATAGGGAATGATGGTCTAAGGTATGGCGCCTGATTTTGTGTATCCCTTAAAGACTAATCAATGAGTTTCTCCCTCCAAATAAACTTTCCTTTTAAAAATTTAAAAGGATTCACATTAAGAGTAATTAACCCTAATTGACCTTTCAGCAGACTTTCACACTTGTGGTCACAATCTGATGTTACAACATCAACCTTAACATCATCGAATAAGTTGTCCACTTGAGGTACCCATTGATAGCAATTATCTCTGGATCTTATTCCCTTCATCACTACCTCATTCTGCTCATTTGTTATCAAACACTCATCCTTAGTGTAGCTGACCTTATATCCATCATCACAAAGATGACTAATACTAATCAAATTAGCACTCAATCCTTTGACAAGAAGCACATTGTTAAGATCAGGTCCATCATGACACTTCACTCTTCCAACACCTTTTACCACCCTTTTTTCTCCATTTCCAAACGTAACATCAATTAAGGCGCAAGAATTGACATCCACCAATTGGTTTTTGAATCCAGTCATGTGCTTTGAACAACCACTGTCAAAGTACCATCCATCCTTAGCAGAGCGTCTGTCTGAAAAGTGAGCCAATAGATATTTAACCTCTTCTTTAGGAACCCACTGCTTAACAACCTTGGGCCTGTTATCCTTCTGTCTAGGTTAAGGGATAGTCTTTGGATAACCATGAAGCTTGAAACAAGAAAACTGCATGTGTCCAAATCTGCCACAGTAAAAGCACCTAACTCTGTCTTCTCTGAAGTGGTTAAACCTTCTGCCACCTTGATGATGATACTGCTGTGACTGTCACCCATAATGTTGTCTTCTTCTCCCATAGTTTGACTGTCTTCTATGGTAAGGATGTTGTCCTTTTGGTTGTCTTCTATGGTGATGAGGCTTCCTTCTTCCATAATAAGGCACAACATTATTATATCCATAGCCATACATGTTTCCCTGATGTTGAGCCTGCATGCTCTTATGATATTGTGGAGGCATATACTGCCTAGCTCCAGAAACATGTGCCTTCCTTTGATGAGGACCATGAGCATGCCTCTTCCCATCATTTTGAGGTTGTGGATGAGCTACCTGCTTAGGTTTAGGATCCTGTCTCTTTGTGTGATGTTGAGACATTGGTCGAGACATCTCCTTCTTGGTTCCTGAAGTGCTTGCTTCTGCAGATCCCTTTTCCTCAACCACAAATCCTATGCCTGACTTATCTCCAGCAACCTTTTCTGTCTGAAGGATCTTGTCAAGTGTGTCTGTACCACTGTTCAGCATCCTAACAGATTTTGTCATTTGATCAAGTTGAGATTTAACCAACAAGACTTCATTTTCAAGATCAGCTTTGACAGTCTCAAGCTGAACAATCTGTTTCTTCTATTTTTCACTTTCTTGACAGATTTTTGCACTCTTCAGACATAACTCATGATAGAAGGCTGCTAACTCCTCAAAAGTCAGTTCCTCATCACTTGATTCTCCATCAGACACACATGTCCCTGTCAATGCTCTGACATGTTTGGCTGACTCTTCTTCACTTTCACTGTCAATATCAGACCAGGAAACTGTCATGCCCTTCTTCTGCTTCTTAAGGAATGTAGGACATTCTTTCTTGACATGTCCATAACCTTCACACTCAAAGCATTGAATCCCTTTGTCTTGAGCAATCTTCTCTTCATCCTTCTCTTTTGATTTGCTGATGTCAGAGGAGATGTTCTTAACATTGGGTTTGTAGTTTCTATCTATTCTCTTGAACACTTTGTTGAACTGTCTTCCCAGCATAGCAATAGCCTGAGATAGCTCCTCCTGAGAATCGTCCTCTTTCCCTTTCTTGGCTTCATCAGAACTGGAAACCAAGGCTATACTCTTGGACTTCTTCTCAGGTTCCTCTTCACTTAACCCTAGCTCAAATGTTTGAAGAGATCCAATAAACTCATCAACCCTCATCTTGCTGATGTCTTGAGCTTCTTCAATTGCAATCACCTTCATCTTATACCTCTTGGGAAGGGATCTAAGGATTTTCCTCACCAGCTTTTCTTCAGTCATCTTTTCTCCAAGAGCACTAGAGGCATTGGACAGCTCAAGAATACTCATATGAAAGTCATGAATAGTTTCATCTTCTTTCATCTTTAGACTTTCAAACTTTGATGTCAGAAGTTGAAGTCTTGACATCTTAACCTTTGAAGTTCCTTCATGAGTAGTCTTCAAGATGTCCCAAGCTTCCTTGGCAACTTCACAGGTATTGATCAACCTGAATATGTTCTTATCAACTCCATTGAAAATAGCATTTAAGGCTTTGGAATTTCCGAGGGCAAGCTCATCTTCTTCCTTGGTCCATTCTTCTTCAGGTTTCAGTTTTGAGCTGCCTTCTTTTTCTTTCCCAGCATCATCTTTCTCAATAACAATAGGCGCTTTCCATTCTTTTATGATAGCCTTCAAAGCCCTGTTGTCCAAGGATTTCAAAAAGGTAATCATCCTTGGTTCCAATAATCATAATTAGAGCCATCCAAAATAGGGGGTCTATTCACAAATCCACCAACTTCCTTGTCCATCTTTACCAGAAAGTATCAGCCCTAAATCTCACCCAGATGCAGAGCAGGATGCCCGCTCTAATACCAATTGAAATTCTGGTACCAGATATGTGATGTTACGTGTGATGTCACAACAACACACTCTACAATGGACAATGTAAAACAACAGCAGAGAACACAAAGAATTGTTCACCCAGTTAGGTCTAACTACCTACGTCTGGGGGCTACCAAGCCAGGGATGAATTTCACTATCAGTTGATTTAATTTACAGACTCAACAACCCAGTTGACATCTCCTAAACTTAAACTCTACTTAATGAACCTTCTACCTAAGAGACCACTTAGGTATGAGAACACTACTCAATCCCTAAATCACTTCAGTGATATAATTCAAAGATCACACACTTTGAAAAACACAACTTGATTCTGCTTCTCAGCTTTGATCAAGAACAACTCAAAACAACAATGCCAATTCACGCTAGAATGGTTTACAATACAAACACGAAGACTCAACCGACTCTCAGTCTCTAGCTTTCTTTCTTCGTTACTTTTCCTTCAGGATTGATGCGCTTTATATAGCTATTTGATCTGGTCTTGGACCTGCTACAATATCTGACTTGATTTGTTATTTAAAACTGAATCTTCGACAGATTTTCTCTCTCAAAATCTTCTTAAATCTTCAGCCTTTAAACACTCCTACAAATCTGCATCAAATCTGTTTGTAACAGAAAATATCTCCTCCAAGATATTCGCAACCAATGAGACTAACAGCTATCCCAATATCCAGCTAAAACGCAAACCCTAACAACATCACTAAACCTGATGTTATTAATCTTCTGCAGACCTGATGTCACAACATCGCATGTGACATCAGACTTCACAACTTCAACAAAATAAATACTTAACATAAACCAATGTTAAGACTCAATGTTAAGACATCACCCATGTGACATCAACATTGAACAACTTTGTTTTACCAAAATTCTAGCCAATCCAAGAGCCAACAGGATGTTTGGAAGGCCATTCAAAATGGTCCTACACCGATAACACATCGTGTTGATGATGTTGATGTTCCTAAGCCCGAAGCACTATCGAATGAGGAAGATAATAAGAAGTGGGCATACGATTGGAAAGCGAAAAACATTATCGTATCCACTCTTGGTGTTGATGAGTTTTATCCCATTTCTCGTGTGTGATCGCTAAGGACATATGGAACACTCTACAAGTTGCCTATGAGGGAACTAATGATGTCAAATAAGCCCGAATTAACACACTTAATCAAGAATTTAGACTCTTTCGCATGAATCATGGTGAAACCATTGCTCAAATGCAAAAGCGGTTCTCACATCTTATTAATCGTTTAAACTTGCTGGGTAATCCTATTTCCAATGCTATTACTACTAACAAGGTTTTGAGATGTCTTACTAGGAATTGGCAACCGAAGGTTACAGCCATCAAAGAAGTCGCCTTGTTCGAAAAGTTAGAAGAACACGAGCAAGAACTAAATTGCTTGAATGAACATGAAAAGAAATTTGAGAAAAAGAATAAAAAGGAGAAGGAAGCCAATAAGGAGGAAGAAATGAAGTCTAAAGCTCTTAGGGCTTCAAATTCTAGATCCTCAAAGGAAGAACACGATAATGATAGTGACTCATGTGATGAAGAAAACTCGGATGATGAGCAAATGCGACTTTTTATTAGGAGATACAACCGATATATTCGAAAGAATGGTGTCAAACACTCTGACAAAAATCTTGTGAGATTCAAACAACAATCTACATCCTCCAAAGATAAAGACAACGAAAAGGACAAGGGAAAAGGTATATGATATAAATGCGGAAAGCCGGGTCATTTTTGACCGGATTGTCCATCTCTTGTTAGTAAAAAAGGAGAAAGCCAACAAGACAATTCTAGGAAGTCTAGAAAGGCTTATGTTACTTGGGATAGCGAAAGTGATGTGTGAAGCGAGAAAAGCTCAAGTGAGAGTGATGAAGAAGCAAATTATTGTTTTATGGCTAATCAACGACAAGGTAAGAAAAAGAATGTAAGTCATTCTAAATACTCTAACGTTGACAAGTTGTCTTTTATTGACTTGAAAAATGTTTTTGAAAATCTACAAAAGGAAGTTATTCATGCTTATAAGAAATTAGCTTCCAATGAAAAAGTTTTTATACACTTGGAAGCAAAGGTTGAAGAAACCGAAAAGAGATTTGAAGCATTAAAGCGATCTATTGTAGATGGTTAAAAATATAAAAATAGGGATGAGGAACCATGTCGGTTAGGTTGTGAAACTTGTATAATTTGGAAACACGGAGTAAGTTCTCTTGAAACCAAAGTGAACTAGTCTTCACAACCATGTGATACTCTTCCCATTAGTTCCTCAAAAGTTGAAGAGCCTCATAAAAATTACAATTTGATTAAGAAGGATTCAAATGGAAAAAGTAAAGCTCATTGTAGATAGATTTGTCACTATTGTTGCAAGAAAGGTCATACCATAGAAAAATGCAAATTTAGGTGCTTTCTAGTACCAAATGGCACTTTTCAATGGTTGCCCAAATGCAACAATTATTTCACTAACTCCCAAGGACCCAATGAGAATTGGGTACCTACCACTTTTGTTTGATTTTATGTTGGTTGAGTGTCTTGACTCTATGACGGGAAAATGGATTCTCGATAGTGGATGCTCAAAACACATAACAGGAGACATCTCTCTATTCTCTGACTTTGTGGCGAAGAAGAAAGGGTATGTGTCTTACGGTGATAACAACAAAGGTGCCATACTTGGAAGGTAGTACAGGTAATCCCTCAACTATTACAATCCCAAATGTTATGTTAGTAGAAGGCCTTAAACATAGCCTCCTTAGCATTATTAGTCAATTATGTGACAATGGGTACAAGGTAACGTTTACCAAAGATTGTTGTATAATTGCACATAATGAAAAGAATGATTGTATGTTTAATGGTGTGAGGGTAGACAATATCTATATGCTAGACTTAAGAAGCATATCCATGAATAATTCCAAATGTCTTGTTACCGTGAGTGAAGATTCATGGTTATGGCATCAACGTTTGGCACACGTTAACTTTGATCTACTTAATAAAATAGTCGCAAAGATTTAGTAATTGGTCTACCAAAGATAAAGTTTTCAAAAGATCACCTATGTGATCCATGTCAAAAGGGGAAACTATCAAGGATCTTGTTTAAATCTAAAAACATTGTTTCAACATTGAGACCCCTTGAGCTTATTCACATGGATTTATTTGGCCCTTCACGGACCAAAAGCCTAGGTGGGAATTATTACGGTTTGGTAATTGTAGATGATTACTCAAGATTTTGCTGGACCTTTTTCTTACGTAGCAAAGATGAAATGTTCTCGGCTTTCGTATGTTTTGCCAAGTTACCTCAAAATATATTGAACTCAAAAATAGTTTCCATCCGAAGTGATCATGGAGGTGAGTTTGAAAATCATCTTTTTGAAAAATATTATGATAAATTTGGTATTGAACATAACTTTTTAGCTCCCCGAACTCCACAACAAAATGGGGTTGTGGAGCGCAAAAATCATGTTATAGGGGAGTTGGCAAGAATAATGCTCAATGATTATGGTCTATCAAAATACTTTTTAGTCGATGCCGTGAGCACGGCATGTTATATTTTGAATAGGATACTTATTCATCCTATTCTTGACAAAACCCCATATGAATTATTAAAGGGTAGAAAACCAAATTTGTTACACCTTCATGTACTCTGATGTAAGTGTTTTGGTTTGAATAATGGAAAAGATAATTTGGGAAAATTTTGATGCGAAAGCTGATGAAGGTATCTTCCTTGGATACTCACAATCAAGTAAAGCATATAAAGTCTATAATAAGAGATTACTTAGTGTTGAGGAGTCAGTTCATGTTACCTTTGATGAGACTTGCCCAAATAGTTTTGGGAAAGGTATGTCTTTTCTTGATGTAGGTGCATCTACGGAAGACATGCTCAATGAAACCGAAAAAAGGAATGATCAACCTAAAGCGGTGGACATTGAGAAAGAGGAAGATGACAACCATGAAAAAGAAGATGATGAAAATCAACAAGAGAATGATGGTCTTCTATTGGAGTGGAGAACCTCCAAGGATCATCCAATTGACAACATTATCAGTGACATCACAAAAGGGGTAACAACGCGCTCTAAGATAAGTAATTTTTGTTGCACCATGCTTTTGTTTTATAAGTTGAACCTAAAAATATTAAGGATTCCTTACTTGATGAGCATTGGCTTTTAGCAATGCAAGAATAATTGAATCAATTTGAAAGAAATGATGTTTGGGACCTTGTCCCACGTCCACAACATCATCAAGTCATTGGCACACGATGGGTTTTTAGGAACAAAATTGACGAGTATGGTGTGATAACATGAAATAAATCCCGACTAGTAGCTCAAGGGTACAACCAAGAGGAAGGGATTGACTACATGGAGACTTATGCTCCCTTAGCCCGACTCGAGGCTATCCGGCTGCTACTCGCTTATGCTTGTGCTAAGAACTTTAAATTATATCAAATGGATGTAAAAAGTGTGTTCCTTAACTGCTACATAAATGAAGAGGTGTATGTCTCACAACCTCTAGGTTTTGAAAATTTTGAGTATCCTAATCATGTCTTTAAGATACAAAGTGCGTTGTATGGTCTTAAATAAGCCCCTCGGCCATGGTATGACCGTCTTAGCAAGTTCTTGCTAGAGCAAGGATATTCAAGAGAAAAGGTGGACACCACTCTCTTTATTAAATGTCAAGGAAATCATACTTTACTTGTTCAAATATATGTTGATGATATCATTTTTGGATCAACTAACATGAATCTTGTCAAGGAGTTCTCAAAGCTTATGCAGTGAGAGTTTGAAATGACTCTTATGGGGGAGCTAAACTACTTCCTTGGACTCCAAATTAAACAACTCTCGAATGGAACATTCATTTGTCAAACCAAGTACTGTCTCAAGCTACTAAAAAGATTCGGAATGGACAGTGCAAAGGATATTGACACACTTATGGCAACAAACAGAAACCTGGATAGAGATGAAAAGGGTAAGGATGTTGATGTGAAAAAGTATCGAGGTATGATCGGATCACTTCTCTATCTTATGGAGTCTAGGCCCGATATCATGTTTAGTGTTTGCATGTGTGCTCGATATCAACCGGCTCCCAAGGAATAACACTTTAAAGCAGTTAAGTGTATTCTTAGATACCTTATTAGTACCTCTAAGTTTGGGCTTTAGTATTCAAGGGAAGCGATTCTAGTTTGGTTGTCTATTCCGATTCTGACTTTGTCGGTTGCAAGTTGGATATGAAAAGCACTAGTGATACTTGTCACATGTTTTCAAAATCTTTGGTTAGTTGGCATAGTAAAAAGCAAGTATCTCTAGCTTTGTCAACTGCCGAAGCGGAATATGTGGCCGCTGGTAGTTTTTGCGGCCAAATTTTGTGGCTTAAGTAACAATTGCTAGATTTGACATCAAACTTTCACATATTCCTATCATGTGTGACAACACTAGTGCAATCAATCTAACCAAGAATCCAGTAATACATTCTCGCACTAAACATATCGAGATTCATCATCATTTTCTTCGCGATCATGTTGAAAAAGGGGACGTTGTTTTTGAGCATGTTGATATTAAAAATCAACTTGCTGATATTTTCACAAAACCTCTTACAACGGAATCGTTTTTCAACATTCATGGAGAATTGGGGATCATTGATATCTCTAATGTTGCTTGATATTCTATCTTGTGGCTTGCAGTTTATACTACTGCTCTAACGTTTCGTTTTGAGTTTTTAACATCATATGAGTGCATCTTTCATCCCATCAAGAGTGAGGTAGTATTGTTTCAATTTCTCCTTGAAAGTAATACTTTTCTTAAAAACATGTTATTTGTTGGTTAAAAATGCTTGATATTCTCTCAAATGATGAAGACCGTGAATGTTCATTTCCAAAAAATTTTATTGATAACCATTGTGTGTTCTCATTATATATAGTTATAGTGACTTCATGTATTAACTCCTTCACATTTGTATAAATTTGTTCTTAAGTGTATAAGTATGTGGCTTGTTTTGTTTATTGTATTTAAACTTTCTAATTGCATAAATTGTTATTGTTGTTGCGTGTCTCGTGGTTTGATAACATTTTTCATCTTGGATTGAGTAGTGGCATGTTCTTGTCGCTATGCTAGGCACATGAGTGTGCGGCATCGGGAGTTCCTTTATGATATGTTTGATATTCGTGACGCAATTGTAGCAACTTGATGCGTTTGTTCTTGCATTGCCTTATTTAATTCTACTCTGTGTTACTTAATTTGTAATGTTGGGTATTTATCAACTCTGCATCATTACATATATATGGGGATATGTGATTGTTGCTCTTCTATGCAAAATTACCTCTGAATGATATATTTGAATTTGTATTTGGAATATGATACTTCTCACGATTAGCTATCTTAAATTTTGACTTTGTCAAAGGGGGAGAAGCATATGCGAGGTGAAGTTGGGAAGCACAATGTTAGGGGAGCCTTCAATAACAACATGAAATGCATCGTCGCAAGTTTTGCCATCATAAAAAAGGGGGAGTATGTGAGTGCAACTTCACCATGAGATGTTTTGCATGATGTCAAAACATTAAAACTACTTTGCATTTTGGTATATTGGACAACAACTCTGATTTTGTGTGGCACCCTTGCATTAGAGGTCTTAGGAATCATCAAAAACTACTTCAAAATTGTCCAAAATCATGAAAATCAGTTTCTGCACAAAAATGCACTGCATGTGCCGACACATGTAACTCATTATTTAAGCCTGTAGCTTTTGTTTTGTTTTGGTCGACACACACCTATTTCAAGTCGGCACATACTGTAAGTTTCACCATTATGTGCAGGCACATACGTGTTTCAGGCCGACACATTTACTGTCCTAAATAAGGTTGTAGGTTCTGTTTCTCTTGGGTCGACACATGTGACATTTCAGGTCGGCACATGCTAGTATTTTTTACAGTATGTGCTGGCACATCCATCATTCAGGCTGGCACATACTGTTTAAATTGGTCAATTCTGTCAATTTTTTTACTCCAGAAATTACCTCCTTGCCACCAATTTTCCAAAACTATAAATACATCATTCATGCTTCATTTCAAACTAGTGATACCATAAAATTAGCCTGCATTTGCTCATCATCTTCAACCTCTGTCCTATGTATACACACTGACAAATCACACATAATAATCTTTTGTTAGGGTTCCAACTAGGCGAAGGCCTGATAACGTCTGATTAGGTTCTTGTGTAGTTGAGAATATCGGGTTGAGATTTGTAGGGGTCTTCATCTATAAAATCTGCGAGTTTGTCCTCCAAGATCATGTGAAGATTTAGGGGTTTTTCTTGCAAGACGTTCAAGAGAGGATTACGACGTTGTGAAAGCCTTGGGAGATAAAGTATGCAAATGACCCTTTGGAGATAAAGGACGCAAAGGAAGTAGCTGAGAACGACGAATTGAATTGAAGTCTTGGGGATCAATCGGTGCAATTGATTGTGCGTGAAAGCTTTGGAGATAAAGAATGCAAACGAGTAGCAATATCGACAAGTCAATTGACATCCATTGTTATCTTGGTCTTACTCAAAATCAAAAGAAGAAAAAGGGTTGAATCAACATCAGAACCAGTAGTGTTTGTATGGTTGCTCCGAACACTTTTCTTGTATATCGACCTTTTGCATAGTAAGAAAGTATCCTAATTCCACATTGCAAATTAGGCGCAAACGTACCTACACGCGAGGACGAAAGTGGGGAACTGCGTGAATAAATTCGTGTGTTGATCTCTCTATTATCTCTTTACTCGGTTTATTTTTCATTATACAATTTGTCGAATATCATTGATTAATCGATCGATGATATTTCTATGATATTTTCCTGTGATATTTCTGTTTTAAAATTGATTGTTGATTAGCATATAATCAATTGAGATTATAAGTTATTTTCATATCAACAACAATACAAAGGAAATTCTGAAAATTCGTTCGCACACCGAGTGTTCAATAAATTGCTTAGTTCAATATTTTTGCTTATTATCATTGGAAATAACATTATTAAGTTCATTAGTTTAAACGAGTAATAACGTGATATTTGATTAAAGGTTAATTTCGATTATTGTGTTTGTCATTCCATATTTGGCTTTGCATATCCGAGTTCCAATAACTAGGTTCGTATAGACAACTTTTATCGATCCATACCAAAACCTTCCGCGCGCTCTCTTTTTTCTAACAACTTTAAAATCCCAAATTTTATTTGGTGATTTTGACTTGGGTGTCTATTCACCCCCCCCCCCCCCTTTATACAAGTCGTCGTCGTCTAACAGTAGGTTATTACTGGGTGACCATGGAGTTCGACTGTTTCAAGTACACCAAAAAGTGTCATAAATGCCAGATTTACGAGGAAAAAGTGCACATACCACCGACTCCTCTAAATGTGTTGACATCTCCTTGGCCCTTTGCTATGTGGGGCATTGATATGATTGGAAAGATTCAGCCGACTGCTTCCAATGGGCATCGCTTCATCCTGGTTGCCATTGACTATTTCACCAAGTGGGTGGAAGCAACTTCATTTGCAAATGTTACCAAACAAGTGGTTGCTCGATTCATAAAGGAGGATATCATTTGTCGTTATGGAATCCCTGAAAGAATTGTTACTGATAATGGTTCGAATTTAGAATAAAAAGATGATGAAGGAGTTATGCCAGAGTTTCAAGATCGAACATCACAATTCTTCTCCATATCGTCCGAAGATGAATGGTGTTGTTTAGACAACTAATAAGAATATTAAGAAGATTACGCATAAGATGGTTGTGACGAATAAGGATTGGCATGAGATGTTGCCATTTGCCTTGCATGGTTATCATACTTTGGTACGTATGTCGACATGGGCGACCCCTTTCTCACTTGTGTATGGTATGGAAGCAGTCCTACCGTTGGAAGTTGAGATTCCTTCTTTAAAGATTTTGACAGATGTGAAACTTGATGAAGCTGAGTGGGTATAGACCAAGTTGAATCAGCTGAACCTCATTGAAGAGAAAAGATTGGAAGCCATTGCACATGGTCAATTATATCAAAGTAGGATGAAAAGGGCATTTGATCAGAAAGTGCGTACTCGGTGTTTCCAGACAGGTGACTTGGTATTTAAAAAGTTCCTTCCTCCTAAGACAAATCATAGCGGCAAATGGACTCCGAATTATGAAGGACCATACATTGTGAGAAAGGTTTTCTCTTGCGGAGCCTTGCTACTTTCAACTATGGACGGTGAATATTTTGCATCCCCTGTGAATGCAGACGCGGTCAAAAAATACTTTGCATAAAAGAGACCCGCTAGACCACCAAAAAGAAAAGGTCCAGGAAAAAAAGGGCATCCCGACGAACCATAAAAAGAAAAGGTTCGGGCAAAAGTTAGGGATAAAAAGAAAAGAAAAGAATTGAGTAAACCCGCAAAGTTGAAAACCTTAAAAAGGCAACTTTTGGCAAAAACGGGTATCCCGGTGTATTGAAAACCCGAAAGGGCGATCCATGCAAAAGTTAGGGATTTAAAAGCGAGAGGCTGCGATCTATGTTCGATCTGTGAGCTTATCTCAACATATGGGAATTCCAAAGGATAGGAATCTGTCCAATCAGACTCTTCAGAAAGTAAAGTATTTGAGGGCGTTAAAGACATATGGGTCATAGCCAAATCAGAACTTGATGGAAATCTGTTTCCACATTGCGAATCTGTGTATTTTATTTTTTATTTTTTGCGCAATTACTTCTTTCTAGAAATTGCCTTCTGATGTAATGCCTATTTACAAGTCAATTTCAATCAATAAAATTTCCTTTCATTCAAAAGTTTTCCTCTTGTTTTTACTTTTACTGTTTTGTTTACAAAAACGTCCGATATTTTGATAAACATTGCATGTGAAAACATTGAAGCTTTGCAGAGCATGTTAAAACATTGGAAATTGCTTGAAATTTTGAGTGTCATGGGTGGTAACCGAGGGTGCCATACTGTACCTGGGGCATTCTTTTGTTTGTTCTATGTTTGCAGGAATTGTTTTACCTCTCTTTCCCAATAGAGTTCTTCTCCCCGACAGAGATCACTAAGGTCTTATCACCCTCAACAGAGCACTATGAAGTTTCTGATGGTTCTCCCCAGCGAGAGTTCAGAAGTTTGCTTTCCCCAGCCAGGTTTGGTTATGTTTATTGTTCTCCAGCAAGAGTTCATATCCCCGAACAGGATATGGGTGGTTTGTTTGTGCTTCCAGAGCAAATTTGTTTCTCCAACAGTGGTGTTTCCTTATCCTGAGTAGAGTAAGGGTAGAGGGAAGTTCCCCAATAGAAAAATGAACTCATCATTGTCCCCTGGCAGATTTGACATCATTAATCATAATTCCCTAGTAGAATTGGTTATTAATCTCCTCGGCAGAGATAAGCTGGTAATTATTGGTATTCCCATCAGGTCAAAGCCCAATTGTCATTGGCACATCTCTTCATCAAAATTCTATTGATATTTCCTAGTAATCATCTGTTAGTCCTACTTTCTGGCAGAATGGAAGTTCAGTTGTACAGAGGTTATGACCATGAAGACAGTTCAGTTTATCTTTCCCAACGGAGTTGGTTTTGGTTTTTCAGCACTTCTCTCGGTGGAGTGCCTTTTTGCATATTATAAACATCATTGCATTGCATTGCATCCTCAAACGCGTAGCATTTCCATTTCAAATGGAGCATTACATCATGGAAAAATTCAAACATGCATTCGAAGCATAAGCCAAGTTTGATACCCTCTTTTCCAAACCTTTCCCCAGCAGAAAGTGATGTAACTCAGGAGAAATCATTCAAATTTATCCCCAAGTAGGTGATCTAACCAATCCTTAGGGTAGTGGATCCGTCAATCTTACCATTTGATCATCGTTCCCTAGCAGGGTTGTCTATCTAGGATTCCTTTATTCCCTCAGAGTCGTTTGGCGATTAATTCTTGAAACTTTCACCCATCGTTTAGGTGTTAGGAGCGTTAATCTCGATATTCTCGTAATGTTCAACTTCAGTCAATACTCGTCCATATTGATCTTCAATACTCGTTCGTATTGATCTTTAGTCACTTGTCGTGATCCATGACACTCGTCTGTGTTTGATTCATTTCCTTAATACATCGTCTGTATTGATTTTTTGACACTCGTCCGTGTTTGATTCTTGATCTTCAATACTCGTCCGTATTGATCTTTAGTCACTCGTTGTGATCTTAAACACTCGTCCGTGTTTGTTTTAGCTTTATCAATACTCGCCCATATTGATTTTAGACACTCGTCCGTGTTTGATTCCTTTCTTCAATACTCGTCCGTATGGATCTTTAGTCGCTCATCGTGATCCTAAACACTCGTCCGTGTATATTTTAGTTTTCTCGATACTCGTTCGTATTGATCTTTGATTGTCAACACTCATCCATGTTTGCTTTAGTTTCCTCAATACTCATCTGTATTGGCCTTTGATTTTTCAACACTCGTCCGTGTTTGCCTTATAGCTTCCTCAATACTCGTCCGTATTGATCCCAGTCACTAGTCGTGATCTTCCAGCACTCGTCGTGTATTGTTGCAGTTTTCTCAATACTCGCTCGTATTGATTTACAGTAACCCATGATTGATCTTAAACACTCCTCTGTGTTCGGTCCCTTTCCTCAATACCCGTCCGTATTGATGTTCGACTTTTATCATGGTCCCCAACACTTGTTTATGTTTATCCCCGGTGCAGTTGACAGTCGTTCGCGTCAATTTTTTACTTTATCAATACTTTGTCCATATTGATTCCCCATCTCCTGTTTGCGTTGAGTATATGGTTTCTTTTGTTTGATTCCCGTGATGGTTTTGTTGGTTGTAGTCCTCGGAGGAGTCATTTCTTCCCCTGCAAGGTGCAAATTTTATGGTTCTTTTGGTATTTAATCCCCTTCTGCCGTGAATGTCTGAATGTCGTTGTCTTTCATATCATCAGGTTCAAGTTGATTGAATAGGGGCAACTGTAACACCCCAAAATTTGCCCTCATTTTCTTTACCCTTTTTGGCTTATGCTTTATTTCAGTTGCATCTTCATTTATGCATTGCATTGTTTATAAACATGGGATCAAGGAATCTTTGGTGGTCCTCAAAAGAAGGAGATGGTTCTCAAAGCAATGAACAAGGATGTGACTTCAACATCATGTAATTCTAAAGCTATAAAGGTCTTCATATTCATCAAAGTATCTTAACAAGTTCACCAAATCATCTGAGGATTAGGGTTTCATTGGTTTCAAGAGATTCATTTGATCAAGCTTCTAGTGGCTCTGAGCTAGGGTTTTCTGCAAAGGCTACTTGTGATTGCTTTCTGGGTCTAATCAAGGTTTTATGGCTTAACATACATCTCAAAGGTTCTCTACATGTCTCATGGTTCATCACAAATCATTTCAGAAGGTTCCTAACTTGATAGAGGAGGAATTGAATTCATCTGGTCAAAAAGTCAACTGATGCCCTACAAAAGTCAACATTTGAGTTCTTGGGTCATATTTGGGCATTTCAAGTCATCATCCATGGTATTATGAGGATTTATCAAGAGGTATCAAGAGAAATCATAAAATCAGGAGAAGTTACTAAATTAGGGTTTTGAAAATTTTTCTAAGTATGGAAGAATTTATGTTCGTGGTGCTATATTGCAAGATTCATAACTTCCTCATCCTTAATCCAAATGAGGCAAACTTGTAATCAAATTAAAGAGGACATCACATACTACAAGTTCGTAGAAGAAAACAACTTTAAAAGATGTATAGATCAAAAGTTAAGGAGAGGTAAAGTTGGGGGAAATGTGGAATTCAAGTTTCAGCACTTAGAATTTTTCTAAGTATGGAAATTCAGTCAAAAGTTCATATTTTCAAGGCCAATTTTCTTGATGATCCAAGCTTAATCTCACTTTTCCTCCAACATGAAAGTTGTTCCTCATTCTTTAAGCTTTTTTTTCGATACCAAGAACTCTCCATTTGGATGTCTAGAACTCAAGTTATGATTTCATAAAATTAGGGTTTTTCAAGTTGTCAAATTTATAGGTCATGGATCAATGACATGAAGCCAACTTCCAAGGCAATTTTATCATAGTTCCAAGCTTCAACTCAATTTTCTTTCAACATTCATGCTTTAAGCTTTTCATACATACCAAAAACTCCTCAATTGGATCAATGCTCCTCAAGTTATGGCATTTCAAGGTTGGTATTTCAAAGTTGCCAAAACACATTTGTAACTTAGAAATTTTCAAGCCTTTTGGACAGTTTTATGGACACAACTTCAAGTCCCTTTTCCACATGATTCCAAGAATTATTTCAACTTTCTTTCAACATCAAAATTGTTCACCATACTTCTAACTTTCATTAGAGCTCAAATTCTCATCAATTGGAACAAAGGTCACCAAGATATGATTAAGTAAACATGGCTACATCAACATGATTTTTGAGGCATCATCATATTGCAACTTGAATGGTTTTTTGCAGCATACTTGTTTCACAAGCAGGACTTCACTCTTCTTTTGTGAAAAATACCTAAACCAAGTAATGCATACTTCATGCACACTTTGTTCAAAAGTGGAAAAGATAAAAGTTTGTCACAAATCCTTGCCAAACTTGCTCACTCTCACGTACAAACTTCTCACACAATTCATGCTTCCCTCTTGACTCTCCCCACTCACTAAAATTACACAAAAATCACCCCATGTGTGCTGAAAACCCGTGTGCACTTTTTTATTTCAAATTTGAAAACAAAAAACTCTAACAATTTTCTCAACCACGGTTCAACCCTTAACCTCCCTATAAATCTCTCCAAACCCTAAAAATCTGAGGACAACATTCATTTGCACAAGTTCAGATCAAAAACATCTCACTCTCTCTCAAATTTCTCTAAGCACGACGGGTTGAAGTTTTTTCAAAGGATTCATCTCCTTTCTTCCTTCATTTCTCATCTCCGAAGATCCAGAAAGCATTTGGTGGAGGTTTTTGGAGCTCTTTCAAGTGTTTGAAGGGAAAACGGATCTGCTCCGTTAGGTAACCTTCAAGAACTTTTTTCTCTCATGTGAATTCCATTATAGGTCCATATCATGTGTATCTGAAGTCCTACGTTGATGTAGGAAATGTTTGATTAATTGTTGTCTTGATTTGATGAAGTTTCATTATGTGTGTTCAAACGTCGTGCTCAATTTTCATGATGATAGAGTACTTATTTTTTAATTCTGAGACTAGATTTGGAATCAGCATGGAATTTCCTTTGGAATAGTGTCTAGGTCTTCTTGTTTTGATGTAGTTTACAGTCACCTCCGGTGAGGGTGATTGGAGAAGACAACCGGAGCTAGGGCTCCGACGTCTGACTGTGTATCTATTTGAATTATTGACTGTGGTGATGTGGAGATGATATGGCAGTGATATAGAGCTTAGTCGGATTAATGAGTCTCCACGCGTGCGTTTTTTGTTTGATTCTGATTTTTAAATGACTAATTACTTGGGCTTAGCATGTTTTCTTTTCACACCACCCCATTCTGAGCCCACTTGCACATCATACTAAATCCCAGTTCATTGTGTGATTGCTTCTGCACCCCCTCTTGTTTATTTCATTTTATTTTTCTTATTTTATACTATTTTCACTTTGATTTTATTTTAATTGTTAAAACTATTTTAAAAATCCACAAAAATATATTTTTGTTCATTTAATGTGTCAAGATATTCTTCACATTTTTAATTTTATTTTTCATTTAATTTTCTTATTTTTGATTTAAGTTGTGAGGTGTTTTTCCATATTTAGCCTTGAACAAGGGTTTGTGTTCTTGATGCCTTTTGATTACCTTCTTGAGCCAATTTTTCTAACATGTTTTGACACATGAATGAGCTATGTTTGAATGTTGATTTGGTGCTTGGATGATGATTCTTTGCATGTTTTCTTGTGGATTAAATTAACCCTCGATTTATGCTCGCTTAATGGAACATCTTGAACTTGTTGGATGATTTTGATGATGCATTTATGCAACTCTTGTTGGAATCTTTTTCATACTTGATTTTGATTGCTTTGCCATGAGTTGGAGGCTTAGATCCACTTTTTTTTTTTGGTCATTTAACTATTTTTGATTGAGGTTTCAATTTGGTGATGTGTTGAGCATAATACTTGTGTGTTCTTGACCTAGTCTCTTGAGTTTGTTCTCTTGTATGATCCCTTGATGCTTGGTGATCTTGTGTGACTTAAATAACTTGTTTGAGCTTCTAACTTTCATGTCTTGATGTCCATTGCATGATCATCTTGCCTCTTTTACTTCTCATGATTATTTGTTTCCTTTTGTGGATGACTTTAGTTGATGGATACCTAGTTTCTTGTTTATGCTTTGAATGAGATGCCTCTTGAACCCTTCTTGCTAACATGAGTTTGTTTTGAATTGAAGTGTTTGAGTATGCTTCTGACCTTCCATGTTTACATGCCCTACTTTCATTGTGTGAACCATTGGTGACTTGTTTTCCATGAGATAATTGTTGATAAATGCTTAGCCATTGATAGGATTCACGTTGGATGCTTTTGTGCCCCTTTCTTCATCTTTGAAATGAGTTGATCATGATATGATGTAGACTCTGACCTTCCTTGATTCCTACCTTGCTTGACCCATCTTGCTTTGGCTTGCTTATTGGTGATGTTTGATAGGGTTTAAGACATATTTGCTTGTGCATCTCTATGGTTGTCATTGTCTATCTTCTTCAACTTTAATGTATGAGTCCTTTGAGCATGATTTGTGATGATTGGAATATGTGTGTTAATTATTTGCCTTATCTATCCTTGATGCCTTGATTCATATGATAAACATGCTTTGACTTTAGCATTGATGTATGTCACCTGAGAATTGATTGTTGAATCTTCTTAATTGGTATGATGTTTGAGTTGATTACTTGATACCTTGATCTTTCTTCTCTTAATATCCTTTCTTCTCCTTTGAGTTTTGAATACTTGATGTTGTTTGAGATTGAGTTGTTTAATATTTACTTGTATTTGCTCACTTGCTCCCTTAAGGCTCCTAGTCCAACTTAATTTCTGATTAAGTTTGGAGTAGGATAGACATTAGGCTCTCAATCCTTTGCACGACAACATTAGGTTAGCTCACTCTTGACCTCAACCTTTGGTCCATCTTTGTATGATAACATTAAGTAGACTTCCCTTTCTCATCCTCAACTATAGGACCATTTGGCATGACAACATCTAGGTTGAGTTCCCTTAGATTTTTTTTCTTTGCCCTTTGAGTCTTTCTCTTCTCTCTCTTAAACAAAATCAAAACATATAATAAATACGATGAGTATGGTACGTCATGAGCCTTAAGTACATAGGTAGTGATAAGCAGGAGTCTCTCATTACCTTGTCTGGAGTGCTTTTCATACGTCCCTTTTTGGGTCGATCTTGTGAAGTATTTGATCCTATGTCCTAGACTTTAGTGCTATATGCATCTCTAACAAATTCAATTCACTTCTTTTAAAACTCTTTGAACAAACTGCAAATCATTTTGTCCTTCGAGATTTTCCTTCAAACCTTTTTCAGAAAGGGCATGCTACTTCTGTTCTATCGTAAATAGGCCTCATCCCTAACTACTAGAACGCGAACTTAGCATCGCTCATAAAAGACACTTAACAATTGGTAGGCCAAACTACGAACACTCTGATTTCCTCATTCGGACGAGAATGAGGATATGTAGGCACAAGACGACAAAGTTTTGGCGAGCAACCTTCCCCCCTTTTCCCTCATAGTCCTCCGAATTACGTTAACTCTGACTTTCCCATTGCACGAGGGAATACATAGGCATAGGACGACGAAGTCCTATCGAGTCTCCTTTTATTTTTTTCCCTTTTCGTTTCTGTTAGCACGTAGGCTTTAGACAAACACACCCTTTGATCAGAACAACAAGAGTGGATCCCGTTGAGTACAACGGACGCGAGGGGTGCTAACACCTTCCTCTTGTGTAATCGACTCCCGAACCCAGAATTTGGTTGCGGTGACCATGTTCTTTCCCTTTTTGAGGTTTCTTCGATCGTTTCTTTTCCCCCATCAGGATAAATAACGTTCGGTGGTAACTCTGTTTTTCCGCCGGTTATTTTTCGCGTTGCGACAGCTGGCGACTCTGCTGGGGACTCTGGTTCCCTGTGTGAGTCAATCCTAATGCTTGTCTATTTCTTGTCATTGGGTGTTTATCTCTATGCTTTTATTTTCTTTATTTGTTGTATATTATTGCATTTTCTTGCATTTTTTGCATTTGATTATTGTTGTCATACTATTCTGGTTTGCTGCTGTGCTGTTGGGTGGGATGGTTCCATGAGGGATAAGCCCACTACCCAGGCTTGAGTACATACATTGGATTGAAGTGGATAGTTGTGTGGCTCGCGTAGTGTCTTATTACGTTTAGTTGACACGAGACCTACATTCATACGAGGTTTTCTTGGGAGATACTCTGTACTGCATGTCTTATGCTTATGACAGGGTGTTCCCATAGAGAGCTCATGACTCTGGAGACCGTTCATGGGAAATCAGTGCAGGCCTCTTTGAGGGGTGATAATGTCAAACTAGAAATGGTAAAAGTATTATCATTCCTCTACCTGAGAGCCCGTGAGACTGAGAACCTACTAGGATGCCTTGTCCAAGACTAGAACCCACATGTGAGAAAGGATGAGTTTTGCAGGAAACTTTGACCTTCAATATACCTGGTGTTCTAGTTTTCTTATCAGTATGGACTTATGAGCCTGGTATTTGGGTATTCTGATTATTCCGGTATTCTAGTATTCTCGTCAGAGCAGAATTTTGAACTTATTCAATTAGCAACACATCAGTTCTTCAGAATATGTGGCAACCTTGATCCCGTGTCTCTACATTTGCATCACATCACAACTGCATCCTAACATCCTAAAATATTTGATGAAGATAATGTTAGAACAAGATTTGGCTCTACATCTGGCCTTATATTTTGATGATAATAATACATAGTGTTTTAGAGAATAATTTTGTACCCTAATAATTTTGCTCAGTGTGCATATTTTATATTTAGATTCTGATTCTGACTAAATGACGTGTGATGTCACCAGTCTCTAAAACTAGTGCACTCTGACTCTGGGTTATGTGCTTACAAAGATGTTCAAGCTCTAGATTATGTACACAACGTTTCTGACATCTAGTTATCTAGGACTTTGATACTCCGAAGATTCTGAAGTTGTTACGCTCTAAAGCCTTGCGCCCAAAATAACTTTGATCTTTTTTAGCAGACTCTGAAGACCAGGTTCTGAAGAACTAGATCAAGACTCTAAAGACCAAAGTTTCTGAAGATTCTCTCAACCAGATTCTTACACTTCTCTTATGCATGCTTCATCACCAACCTATTAGAAGCCTATGAATATTGAATATAAGATCAAAAGGTTTTACGTGAGAAAAATAGTACACAGTACAAGATCAAATATTCCCTCCATAACACTGATTTTGTGGGCTAAGGAATGTACTATTGTACCATTTTGTCTCCCATTTTCATAAACCTTTATGCAAGGATACAACTGCATTTTGATATTCCAATTCTACCCTCCAACAGATCTCTTCATTGCCTATATAAAGAAGATTTGGAAGAATGGAAAAGCACCTTACTTGAATGAATTCTTACTACGCTATCATATTACGTGAACAATTATATCATGAATATTTTGAGAGAAAAGAAACACTCACATAAGAACTTTTGTTCATACTATTCATTGTAAATCTTTTGTGTGACATTTGTATTTCACTTGTGTATTATGATTTCAAAGAATCATCTTGTAAACACAATATTATCAATCTTTTTTATTGTATTTTTTTTCCTTGAGCAACCAGAGTTCAGTCTGTATACTCAAGAAGACATTGACTGTTGGTCTTTGTGTTTTAATCAAGTTTGACTATAATGTATTAAATCCTTGTTGATAAGGCAAAATCACCTTGGCAGGTGGACTGCAGGTAGCTTGTGTCATAGCAAACCAGTATAAAAATAACCGTTCCATATTTTTATTCCTTGTTTGCTATTTGTTGTGTTGGGTTAAAAAATTTTTATTTTTGGAAACTTAATTCAAACCCTTTTTTTCTTGTATTTCCCTTCACCATTAATTGGCATCAGAGCTTCGGTTCTGGTATTGATTATGTATCAAACACTTCACCGTGTCAAATAAATATCAAGCTTGTGAAACATAATGGCACGAGTTTCTCCACTAGCTGCACCCACTGATAGAGATCACTATAGTGCAAAACCTCCAGTTTTTGATGGAGAAAAAATTGATTATTGAAAATATATAATAGAAAGTTTTTTCCTTGGTCATGATGTGGATCTATGGGATTTGATAGTTGATGGCTGCATTCATCCTACAGATGCTAGTGGTAACAATATGGAAAGAAGAGTGGTGACTGATCAATAGAAAAAGACTACAAGAATCATCACAAAGCTAGAACCATCTTGTTGAATGCCATTTCATACACTGAGTATGAAAAGATTACAAATAGAGATACAATAAATTCCATATTTGATTCTCTGATAATGACTCATGAAGGAAACACTCAAGTTAAAGAAACCAAGGCACTTACCTTGATTAAAAAGTATAAAGCCTTCAAGGTGGAAGGTAATGAAACTGTTGAGAACATGTTCTAAAGGTTTCAGACTCTCGTTGCAAGACTGAATGTTCTGGACAAAGGTTACTTGACTGCAGATCATGTGAATAAAATTATCTGAAGCTTACCTAAGAGATGGAGGCATATGGTAACTGCACTGAAACTTTCAAAGGATCTGAACAACACAACTCTTGAAGAACTTGTGAGTTATTTGAGAAGTTATGAGATAGAGCTTGAAGAGGATGTGCCTCAAAGGAAAGTCAAGTTTATGGCTCTGAAATGCATGGGAAATTCTAAGAAGACCCAAGCCTTTTAAGCCGAAGAAGAAAAAGACTCTGAAGAAGATTCAACAAAAGAATATAAATTGTCTCTTCTGTCCAGGCGTGTTAATCAACTCTAGAAGAAAAGACAAGGTAAGTTCAGAGGCTCCAGAAGAACAAGTGGTCGCTCTGGGTCTACATCTGGATTGGAGAAGTCAGGTGCTGGAAAGGACGTCGTTTTCTTAGAGTGCAAGGAGCCAAGTCACTACAAGAATGAGTGTCCCAAGCTGAAGAAAGACAAACCAAAGAAGAAGGACTTCAGAGAAAAGAAGAAAATGTGTGATGGTTATCTGGGATAACTTTGAATCATCAAGAGATGACTCTAAGGAAGATCAAGCTAATGTGGTGTTGATGACAAGTACAAAAACACCTGATGAAAAGATTCAATCAGAATCTGAATCTGAGCCAGACTCTGAAGAGGTATTTCCTAACTTATCTCGTTCTGAATTAGAATTTTGTCTTTTTGAAATTTTGGAAAAGTATCAGAAGCTTTAGAACAAATACAAGGATCTAACAAGTCCATGTATCTGAGTCTGAAGCGCATAGTATGCTTAAGAAAGATTTCTCCACTTTGAATGAAGAGAATTTTATTCTGAAGAATGAAAATTCTACTCTTCAAAGTAAAAGTTCTAAATTTGAAGAAGAAATTATTTCAGAAGCTTTTGTGGATTCTTAAACTGTCATAAAGAAGTGTGACAAATCTTTTCAGATATTTTTGTGGAGGAGGGATTGTTGAACTACGTATTAAGGTTCTCCTCCAAGATCATGTAGGATTGAGCCATGCTCAACATCATTTGAGTGGTTTTCACCTACTTCCTTCTGATCTTTAACCTGAAGGGATGATCACGCAGAAGGCTATTTTCAAAAATCTAACACTTAAGGCCTTCTTCGGCTCTCTCTACCTCAACAGCAACTTGCGTAAAATGGTTGATATAAGTCCGCAAGATCTCTTTCTTCTTTTGAACAATCCCGCTCAAGGAATATACTATCACATGTTGTCTCTTCTGAGCAGTAAAGTGTATAAAGAACCGTTTGTAGAAATTTTTCCATGATTCAATGATCCTATCTAGTAGACCATTGAACCATAGCCTGGCAGAGCCAATCAGAGTTAATGCAAATAGCTTGCATTTGAAGGCTTCGTCGACACTAAAGTGATTTAGTTGATTATTAACACGTTCCATGTTCTCGTCCAGATCTTGCTTCCATCATACTCTCCCATTTTGGAAGGATTCTCCAGGGATTTTGGTACATTGATGTCCAAGATCCAGGTGCATAGAGGATGTTTTGATTTATTCTTCTACGGTTAATTCTCAGCTTGATCTGGGGGAGAAACATGATTGTCTCAGTCTCCCTTGAAACTTCGGGGAGGACTTTGGTGCTTCTTGCTCCTCTGATGATTATTTTACTTAAGAGCTTCATCTTTTTTTGTCGCGGTTGTCTCGGGAACGACAATGTGATTTCTTATAGATACAACCTCTTGAATGGTGATCCCTCGTTAAGGCGTGTTATGTATGCTTTATTCAAGGCGAAACAACCTTTTTTCTATCGCTTGTGGATCTTGCTTCCAAACAATGTTATACATGTTGTTCAGTAACTCGTTAGCGCCTTATAGTCTAAAGTTAACTTGAAATAGCTAGTAGCCAGGTAAGGCTTCAGGTTGTGAGAGTGAAGGTGGAATCAGAGGTGTGATTGGAGGAACTTGGATAGATCCAGCTATCGGAGAAATCTGGACTAGCTCTAGATGTAACATAACTTTTTCTCCTAGATTCACAATGTTTTGTGGGGGGAGGTGGAGGTGATTGATTAATTGCTACATGAATTGTGGCAGCAACTTCTATCGCAGTGGCGGAGCAAGTGAATTTGGATCAAGCCATTGCTTAGAAGTGTAGGCATTAGAGATTTAGAACTTTAGGAAATTAGAGTTGAAATAATTCTTGATTAGAACGAACACGATGAATCTCTGTGTTTGATTCTGGAGGCTCTTGATTTGGTGACCTGGTTAGGTTGCAAACTGGCGAATTGAAGAGCGAATGTGAAATTGTGGAAATTGCAAGAATCATAAGTCGATTCCCATATACGACACCAATATTCTGTATTAAAACCGAAAATGAAGTAAGGATCAGAAGTAATGGCAAAAATGAGCTTCGGCGCGACGGATAAGGGATGACCTGCAAGGTTAGCATTTCAATGCTCAAATCAGTATGTGAAGGAGAATAGTAAAATGAAATTGAAACTGAAACTTAGTACTTGAGTTGATTCCTTTTCTATTTGTATGTTTGGTTTAACTTTTGGAAGAGACAAAAGCAAATATAGAGGTATATAATTGATTCTGAAATGATTTTGAGGTGTTTGGTTCTTCTAAAGTAGAATTGATTTTGCCTTCAGAAATTGATTCTACTTAAAATGATTTTAAGTTTATATGTGATTTTTATACTGAAATTTATTGTTCAAATCACTTTTACACAAATATATCCAAACAGAAATCACTTTACATCCAACTCACTTTTAACAAGAATCAATTCTACAAAACTAATTCACTCAGAATTAATTCTCCTCATTGCAAAACCTAAACATACACTATATAGTAGAGAGGAAATAACTAACTTGTTATTAGTTAAGAGTGAATTCTAGAGAATCGTTAGACGCACTTGAAACTTGAATTTCCTATGCTCGCTAGCATGATGGTTCTCATGTACTGGAAGTATAATAGAAGGATTACAAGTCTTCCATTGTAGTCGGTCAGGTCGATATGGTCGCCCCAAATAGTATTAATTCAAGAATTAAATTATCATTAAGTAAAATAATACAAGAACACTAATTTTTATTTAGGATACGTGTAATTATAATACTCCATATATTTCAAAATAAATGCCACATTTAAAAAAATAATTAAAAAATTATATGTCGTAACTAAGTGTCAATTTTAATTTGCGATGCAATTTTAATTTTGACTTTTAATTATACATTTTAGTTAATATTAAATGTATCACTTTTAATTTATTATTTTTTCACTTTATATTTATGACAATTAGCATACAATAATAATTAAAAATATAATTTGATAAAATTAAATATATTATTCTATCTTATTTATCATAATTTTCTTAATCAATGTAAAATAGTTAAATGTGACACTAATAACATAATCATAAACATAAATTCTAAACACACTATTACAAAAAACACATACAACAACGGTTAAAAAAGATATATTATCACATAGGACCGACCGTTGTTACGTAGCGTGTGGTTGTATATGTGTTACTTACAATCACGGTCGTATGACCGTTGTAAAAAACCTGAAAGCGTGAGTATTACCACGACTGCTTTAACTAACCGTTGTAATATATCAAAGGTCCCGGGTTCGATTCTCAGCAACGCCGTTTTGGTATATATATTATTCTGGACATCGTTCACTCTACAACCATGGTCATATTTAACAACCGTTGTTAAATTATCTACTTTTAAAAAAAAGTATTTCTAAGTTTTGAAATTTTTCCATTTTTTAACCTGTATTTTTGTGAATTGTATCAAAACAGAAACAACAAATGTATCATAACAATAATTGTATAGTATTACATCAAATCCATATATTGGATTAAGAACCATTATATAACATACAACATACAACACATTATATAACATCACATAATTGTATCTTAGTGTTTTGTTTTCTTGTCTCTTGGTGTCTTGACTTTAAACACCTGCAATTTCAAATAATCATACTTGTTAGTAAATATACTTAGAAATAATAACTTACATTAAATTATGAATAAAGAATAAAATTCTTACTTGTTAATTTTTCCATATGCCTTCATTATGATCGATACAAATATATTGCACACCTTCTCTATCAACTTCATCATATGTGGTGGGCATTTGTGTTGTGTAAGAAGGAGTAGAAGGAATATCAAAACTTTTATCACTACTAGGAACGTATTTTCCTTGGAGAACGATTGCCCATTTTCCTGATGTGTCCAAAGGGTCGGTCACATAGACAACTTATTTTGCTTCTAAAGCCATGATGAATGGTTCGGTCATATAATTTGCCTTGCCAAGGTCAACCCGGGTGAATCTTATGTCATCAGTTTGTACACTATTAATATTATTGGGAATCCACTTGCATTTAAATAAAGGCACTTTGAAGATAACATAATCAATCTCCTAAATGACACCATAGAACGCACTAGATGCCATTATTGGATTCTTATCTTTCAAACTAGAGAAATACATGGATTCAGCCTCAACCATAACCCTACTATTTTGCATTATACTACAATCACCTTTTGATTTTGTATAAAAGGTATAATGACCAATGTCATATGCAGTCCAAGTTATCATATTAAATTTTGACATGTACGACAACCATTTAATTGTCTCGGATGCACTATGATCATTTGGTATCCTTTTATTAAACCAATCTAGGAATTTCTTGTTATGCTCGATCAACAACAACTTGTCACTCATTCTTGGATATCTTTTCTTCAAAAGTATTTTGTGAGTAGCCACATAAGGTTCAACTTCTTCAAGATTTTCAATATATATAAATGTGTCAAAATAACTAAATCTCGAGCCATTGACTTAACATTTAAACCTTGAATACCTCTACTTTTAGTGTCAGCATGATGAGACTTTAGAATTCCTATAGACTCTGCTTCCGACAAATAGTTTGTACAAAACTCAACAACTTCTTCTGTGATGTACCTTTCAATAATCGAAGCTTCCGGACGGTGATGATTCTTCATATATCCTTTAAAGATATTCATGTATCGCTCTATTGGATACATCCACCTTAAATAAACTGGACCACAAAATCTAGTTTCTCTGACTAGATGAACAAGTAAGTAAAGCATAATGTCAAAAAATGATGGAGGAAAATACATCTCCAATTGACACAAGATTGTGGCAGCTTCATCTTCTAATTCATCAATTTTTTTTGAAATCAAGAACTTTATTACATATGGTGTTGAAGAACAAACACAATTTGGTTATAATTACTCTCACATTTTTTGGTAGGATGCCACAGATAGTTGCTGGTAGAAGTTGTAGCATCAAGACATGATAATTATGAGATATTAAACCAATTAACTCGAGATCTTTCATTGATACAAGTTTCTTGATATTTGATGAGTAACCTTTGAGAACTTTGATAACATGCAAACACTCGCAAAAACTTTTCTTTTCCTTTTTACATAGAGTGTAACAAGCCGGAGACCGATAAGTTCTTTTCCCTTTTTCTATTGGAGACAATTGTTTTCGTATACCCATCGCCTCCATATCGAGACGAGATTGCTTACTATAATTAGTCTTACTTGGAATATTTAGAAGTGTTCCAATCAAACTATCACACACCTTTTTCTCCACATGCATCACATCAAGACAATGTCTTACATTGATACTTGACCAATATGGAAGATCAAAGAACACATGCCTTTTTTTCCATATATTTTTCTCAACTGGCTTTTTTTTCTCTCTTTCCAAAGACAACATTAATGTATTTCTATCGTTGATAAACTATATCTCCGATTAAAGGTTTAGGAGCGATGTCAAACTCCTACTCTCCATTAAAAGCCTTCTGTAATCTATGATAAGAATGATCGGGTTTTAGAAATTTCTGATGCCTAAGATAAACAGTATTTTTTCCAAACTTAAGTTAGTGATAACATGTATTAGATTCACAAATAATACACGCTTTATGTCCTTTGACACTATATCTAGCCAAATTACCATATGCAGGAAAGTCGTTGATTGTACAAAATAACATTGCACGCATCTTAAGCTTTTCACCAGAATATGCATCATCAACTTCAACGCATTCCTCCCAAAAAAGTCTTAAATCTTCAATTAATGGACTTGGATAAACATCTATGTCGTTTCCAGGTTGTCGTGGTCCATAAATCATCATACTTAACAACATATACTTACGCTTCATGCACAATCAAGGAGATAGGTTGTAAATCGTAAGAAGAACAAGCCACGAAGAATCGTTAGTACTCAAATTAACCAAAGGGTTTCATTCCATTGGTAGCAAGCCCAAGCCTAAGGTTTCATGGCTCAGTGCCAAAATCCGAAAACAACAAATCAATTTTCTTCCATTGCAAAGAATCAGATACATGGTGTATGTTTCCATCATATTTTCTTTCATCTGCATGCAATTTAATATTATTTTGCGTCATTCGCATTAGCAAAAAGTCTCTTGAATCTTGAAATTATTGGCAAGTACCATAACACTTTAGCAGGAGGACTCTTCCTACTAACATTGTCATTGTCATTTTCATCCCCATTGTTGTCCTTTAGCTTGTAACGCGACACCCCACATTCAGAACATTTATCCAAATTTTCATACTCTTTCATGTATAATATGCAGTCATTAGGGCATGCATGTATTTTGATATACTCCAAACTCATTGGACACAATATCTTCTTAGCATTATAACAACGATCAGGCAAATTGTTATCTTTTGGTAGCATTTGTTTTAGCAAATAAAGCAATTTCGTGAAACTTTTATTCGACCACCCATTTTTTTCTTTCAGATTAAACAATTTTAACACCGCAGACAATTGTGTAAAACTTGTGCACCCCTTATATAAAGGGGTGTCCTTATCACTACATAAAGTATCATAAATATGGGCTTTCTTGAAGGAAGATTCTCTAATATCACGGAACATATCTTCTAGTTGGTCATCCATATATTCATCTTAATCAACTTTGTGACTTTGTGACGCCCTGTTTCACTTTTTTTCCACCTCACCATGCCACATCCATATTGTATAATTTTGACATATACCATCACAACATAGGTGATGGAATATCTCATCCTTTGTACCATTATTTATATTCATGCAATTAACACAAGGACAATAAAAGATACCATTATTGTTGGGAAGATTTTGTTCAGCGTATTCAAGGAATTCAAGAACTCCTTTCTCATATATCAGACCTAATCTATCAGCTTTCATCCAACTACGATCCATAATAAATTCTGAAATTTATATCAAAAAAATATTGTGAATGACACAACAAAATCAAAACCTTAAACATATCGAAAAACTAAAGCATATTCATAATAATAATAATAATACAACTCTAAATCTTAAGCATATGGATATCCATTGTAGCAAAGTTATAATATTTTTGTTCACTGCTAAATCATAAAAAAGCATAAAACATATGAACTTTGCACGAAACAGACCACAAAATCAAACAAGAATGAAGATAGTGACGATTATTAATAATTAAGAAGATGAGGAAGAGAGTGAAGTTTGCACAAAACATGTCGTACTTCAAAGAGGAAGAGACCAAGACTGGAGATAATGAAGATTATCAAGAATGAAGATTCAAATGAACGAAGATTGTGAAGATGAAGATTTCTCTATCGTTATCGTTGTCGTCTCGGGTTCACTGGTTTGTGATTGTGACTTAGTGAGTCTATCAGATTAACGCAAGTGCACAGTTGTGTCACGTAGTTTTAAAAGATATCATACCCATAGAGACCAAAAATCAAACGTATCGCTATCTATCGCTGCTATGTAAATCCAAGGCTAGTGATGTTTTAATTAGGAGAAAACTAAAACTAGATTCAAAGTTGAAATAAAGTTTAGAAAATATATAGAAATGAGAGACTGGAATGTGTATCCCAACGCACCTTAGGGACTCAATAATTCATTGGCGTATGTTAAGTGCTAAATTTTTTCTCAAAAGAAAATATTAATTTAAAAACCTTTATCTCACACTGTCGTGCTGTTGACTCTAGCTACACTCCTAGGCCATAAATGCTTTGTTGTCGCTCACCCATTCAAATTAAGAAATACGTTTTGAAAACTGATAAGTCCCAATTAATCCTAAAGCATTATCGATGTGTTTAGGATTCGTGTCCAATTTTACTATCGAGTCCAAGTCTCACATTGTCGCGCTATTGACTCGAAACCTTAATGTTTTCACTGTCGTGCAAAACCTTTTAAAACTTAAATTAAAAATCGAAACCAGAAAAATAATTTATTGAGAATTATGCCAAAGTATTACCGAGTCCCGTCAGAACAACGGTCCTCACAAATTGGACTCAAAGGGATTTAGCCGGACATGGTTTTAGACATAAACAAACAATACACGATTATTGAAATAAAAAGCAACATGGTAATTGAATTAAAATGCAACAAGTGGAAATGAAAGGCACTAATATAAAGAACCTGATAAACTGGAATTACTACGGAAATAACTTCAAGTATAATGAACGGAACGAAATAAAACTTCAAATGTCGGCACGATTAAATTGATCCAAGCTTACAATGAAAATCCTAAAGACTACGGTTTGATAGTCCCTCAATGTGAGAGCTCTATCACTTTGAAATGTAATATCTGCTTAAAACTAAGAATAAAACTTGTGTGTACAAACTTTGGTGGAAATATTCTATGAAAACTGTTAATATATAGTGATATATAGGTGGAAAACGTCCTTGGGTCGTGTGGAATTCGTGGAGAAGAAGTAGGAAAGTGGGTGAAGACTCATCCAAGTTGGTTTACTAAATTTTCTACACTGCACGTCCATGGCGAACGCCATGGCCGTAAAATGTGGATTACGTGGCTGTGAGGTGCATGTAGAACGCCATGAGGTGGTGGTGAACGCCATACACCAGAAAATGGCCTTTTCTGCACTTTTTTTTTCATCTCTTGGTCCTTTTCTCGTTTTCTGGCACAGATGCTTAACTTCGACAAATACCTGAAACAATTAAACAATATCAGCATCAAAGCAACAAAAATATATAAAAATGACACTAAATTGCATCTGAATCGAGTCGAAATATATTATGTATTTTCGTTATAGCGATTATGATCTCATTGTTATTTTATTTTTTATTGTATTGGCAAATTGGCTTAAGCGTCCACATATGAAAGAGTTTGCACCGTTGGGCTAAGTGATCGGGTGAGGATCACCTAACTTAGAAGGAAAATATATTTTCATTCATTTTTCTCTTAATTTTGTTTTCGTTTTAGGCCTGAGATCATACGCTTATTTGCATCAGCTTCTTACTTAGTGTGTGCTTAGGATGGCGCTGACTGCTATTATAAACTACTTAGGGTTACTTTAAAAACTGAACTTAAGGTTTTGGCATAATGGGTACTCAAATTGATTTTTCATATTTAGGGGGTTTAGGGTATCAGGACGGTATCAATTTTATTGAAAATTTCCCAAGTCTCTCTAACATAGCCTAAAGTGTGACAACCTATATACTTTTAGAGTGTCATGTCATAAATCAAAAAGAAATTTTTTGTTGGGGGTCTAATTTTAAGGAAATTCAATAATCAACTGAAAACCACGCATAAAGACTCAAAAACACATGCAATGACTCGACTAAACACTGAAAATAAATGAAATTCTAAAAGCACGAAATAAGCTAGAAAATAGTAAATCTACCTAGAAAGCAATAAAAGTAAAACTATAATGTTCCTCCCTCACACTTGAACCAAACATTGTCCCCAATGTTGTGATAAAAGGTGGAAAAGGAGTAAAGAACCTTTGTGGAGAGCTCAGTAACGGCCACGGCCTCGCCCTCATCCATATTCACCTCGCCTATGCTGAGGGAGTGGCACACCCACATGTTACATATACTCTAGTAAATCAGCCATCCCTACACGCAATCCTGACATCTCTTTGATCAGGTCCGCCATGCTATGCTAGTCGTGTTGCTGCTCCTGTATCTGCTGAATGATGGCCATCATGTCGACTTGTTGTCTCTGCATATCTCTAAGCAACTAGTCGCGCTCGGCGTCTATATCATTACAGTGTCGCAGCTTGCTAAGGACATCATCAAGTACAGTCCTAATCGCGGTATAGTCATACTCCTCTCGAGAGTAGTGTCCAGAAGAGGTACCTGCAAAAGTAACAGAAGGGCAAGGTGCAGTATGTGTACGTGTAACAGGGTTAGACACATGGGTGAGAGCATCTCGCTCTATACGGTCAAACTAGTCATCAGTCAAACCACCCTCATTATCCTGCATAGGTATGTCAGTAGGGGCAGGATAACCAGGATCTAGGGCGGCCATGTCATAAATCTAATTGTTCCTGCTTTTCACATTATTATGTGTGGAACAAGGTAAAATAACACTTCTAATAGCATAGTTTCTAACCATCAAACTGTATCTTCCGTCTTGCATAACCCTAGCCAAGCGCATGTTACGACAAGCATTTATATCTAGGAAGGGTGTCTCAAGGGGATCGAGGGTTGCTGGCTCATTGTTTAGGACCAATGCACAAGCTATGGATATGATCATCCCTCAAATGCAAATAGGGCCAGTGCCTCTAGCGCAAACAGACTGCATGTGTGCAAACATAAATTGAGTCGCATTGACTCGTGTCTGTGCGAGTGCACTGTGCAAAAAGAAAAGCTTCATGGAATTCACTCTCCCATTATTCACCCGACCAAAAATGGTGTTAGCTAATATACAGTGCAAGTAATGTATGCCCGAATTATAGATTGAAGTAAATTTTAGGCCTTTCCATTCTGATGTGGCCTCACCAGTCAATTGTTCCTAAAAACAGAACGCTTCTAATTACAATTCTCCCTCTAAGGGTCTCTCACATGCTATACCATCCCTATGGGGGAAGTGTAACAAGTCAACAATGTGATCTTAGCTAAGTTCATACTCTCTGTTGAACATCCTAAATTTCACTGTGCCTACGGTGTTGCGACTTACCATCGACGTGTAGTAACAAAAAGAACTAAAAAAACTCAAGTGTTAGCTTAACATACATAGGATCTCTTAAAGCACATAAACGATTCATTCCTAAGTTACCTAACATCCAATGTACACTACCAATCAAGCCTAAACTACATAAACAAGAGTCGTTGGCATACCTCGTCGGATTAAACAAACGTCTGAACAACTTGACATATCTACTCCTTTGACTTTCTCCACCTTCTCTCTCTCTGAAGATAATGTTCATGTAATCCACTTCTGCTCTCACTGCTCTTGGAGGCATTGTGAGAGAAATTGGAAAATAGGAATGGGTATTGAGGTTGAAGGAAAATGTAAAGTTGAGAGGAATGAGAGGTGAATGAGGGTTAAAGATATAGTAATGGCGGTGGAGTGAAAGTTTGAAAGTTTGAGGGTAGTGGAGTAAGGAAGTTAGGAGATCAAATGAAGATAATGGGTTTTAGAAGAAAAAAAGAGTGAAGTGTGTGTGGAAAACCGTTAAGAACGTGTTTTTGCCTCTGGTATGTCCATACGCCAAGGGCCTTATGGCGAATGCCATCAACCTTTTGCACGTGATTTATTGCTTCAGGGGCAGAAAATGAAATTTTTTTGTTCTTAATTGATTTTTTTAAGGCTAAATTTTGTGCATGCAGATCATTTAAGTACATGGCCTTTATAAAATTAATCAAGTTTGTGAATTAAAATAAAATGAAATGAAAAATAAATCAAATGCAATGATGAGAAATAAAAATGAAAGGTGGAAAATTTGAAATTGCACTATAAAAATCAAAGGGTTGTGGGTTGCCTCCCACACAGCGTTATGTTTTACGTTGATAGCTCGACAAAAATTTAAAAATTAACTATAATTTAGAAAATAGATAAATCCTAATTAGAAAGCGGGGAAATCCTAAATTAGAAAGCTGGGAAATACTTTCCTCCCCCGCACTTAAACGGAGTAGTGTTCTCACTGTTCAAATGTAAGGTAGGAATGTGGTAATACTCAAGTAGAGATCAACCACTTCATTGTACATTAGGCTCGAAGAATCTTCTGACGGAGTAGATTTCTTGATAGATATGATCGAATTGCTCGTGTGTCACATCCATAAAGTTGTGGAAATCCCAACGAATGGTAGTGATATCATCTCTAAGAGTAGCAATTTCGATCCGAAAGGCGTCAAGTGTAGCAGTATGATCGACGGGAGGTGTGGCACGAGCATTAGAGACAAGTGAAGGAGCATCAGGGAGAGGAGTACGGTGGTACTCATAGGCTGGAGAGGTCTCAAGTTGAGTAGGTGACTCGCTCTGACCTTCTAAGTCATATAGCCAGTTATCTATGTTATGCACATTGGTCCTCTCATGGTTAGGAAAGGTAAAATGGTGTACCACCTCATTATTAATCAGTAATTGAAACTCATTCGGTCCTAGGTTCCATAGAAAGAGGTGGTTAAAACAAAAGACAATGTTCATTGGTTGGATACCTCCCAGAGGGGTTAGATGTGAGAGTGGGGTTCTAAGACCAATGGCCGCAACGATCATGGTAACTAGGTCTCCTATCAGGATGGGTTTGTGGGTAGCATGTGCAATCCTATCTAGGTTAGCAAGCATAAAGGTTGCGGCATTTATAAGCCTAGATTGGAAGATATAAAATATGATAAATAACTCATCTCTGGACACATAGGTAATGTTCTCCTCTTTCCCAAAAAGGGTATAGGCTAGGATCATGTGGAAGTATCTTATGGTTGGGTTATGGATACTGTTAGAGCCCATGGAATTGGGTTCAGGATGTGAGTCTCTAGAAATGTTACCCCAAAAGTAATCAAGTTCAATGTCCATATATATACCCTCTTGTGCTTTTGTAAAGACGTCGGGGCCATTAGGGAATCCTAAAAGGTCAACCATCTCACAGTGGTTATAATGGTAAGTGTAACCAAACAACATAAAGGTGGCTAATCCTCTATTAAACCTTATCCCTCGGTTAGGATCATAGAAGAAGGAACTCAAAAACTCAAGGGTTAGTTTGCGGTAGATACAATATCTCCTCATCACAGCAAAGCTATCCCAACCAATTTAGATAAGCATAAAGCATACTCTCTCTCTAATTCTAGGGTGGTCATAGTAGGGCCATCAGGGTATTGAGCTAATGCCATCTCTCTCTGAAAAAGAACTTCATAACGCTGCCTTTGGGCCTCGTTTCTGAAAGTGATCTCCATATTATCTACATTCTGCATCTCTAAAGTTAGTAGGAAAGTTAGCTTTTGTAGTGAGTGTAGCCTGAAAGTAGACACGAATCAAGTTAGTATTGATCAAAACATTTAAATATATTGTTTATTATATTGGGGGAAAATAAGAATAAAAAACCCCGCGGGTTGCCTCCCATACAACACTTCTTTTAATGTCGGTAGCTCGATGGCTCAGGAGTGCAAGCACTCATGGTGGTTCTCTCGAGAATGATTCCTCCATCAAACTTTTAATAATATTCGATTTCCATGGCCACTTATTAAGCCATCACTCATATCCCGCACCCTTTATTTTCTTCCTTCTATGGGGTGGTTCATTCTTTTGAACTTGTGGTGGTGGTTCAGGCTCTATCTTGAGTATCAGCTTTTCAAGTTTGGGTTTAGTTCTATCATCCACCACCTCAAAGGCTAACCTTTGTCTCTTAACACTAATGATTTCCCTAGTTTGATGGTCCTCTAATTTTCTCTTTTTATGTAGGACCTCAGATAAAGGTGCATTGATGTGGATATTTTCCAATACCTCCACATACTTTTTGGATTGGGAGTCTACCTTAACTTCCACAAACCTTTGCAGAAAAGGAATCAATGGGTTAAGGTATGAGGAACAACATAAGGTGTTTCTTTCTCTACCTCTTTGACAACCTCGCTTTCTGGTGGTGTCAGTGGATTTTTCTCAATCTCTACTCTTTTCTCACCATAAGTTTCCTCAACCTCATTATCACTCTCAATATTTTTGGTTTGTTTTTCACTACTAGTTGTTACAACATCCATATGTCTCTCAGAGGAGGGTTCTAGAGGTGTATGTGTAAGTAGGGAGATTTGAGTTTCCAATGCCTCATTGTGAGTCGCGAGTGACTCGACCACAATGTTAATTTGCGTAAGGATTTCATTAGTATAGAGACTTTGTTTTCTAAATTATTCATTCTTGAGAGTTTGTGTCACCACAAAATGCTCCATCATAGATTCTAGCCTAGAGTAAGTTTGCATCGCAATGAAATCCTCCATTAATATTTCGAGGTTGGATTTATAGGAATCTAGCGACTCCTCAAAATACTGGGAGTGGTAATTGTAAAGAAAATTTGGGTGATCCATCTACCTAGGATTATAGTATTTTAAACAAGAGTACATTAGTCTATACGGTGCAACAACGAAATCACAATATTGACTGTTTGTCCCCGGCAACAGTGCTAAAAACTTGATCGTGACTTAGCGAATCTATCAGATTAACTGCAAGTGCACAGTTGTGTCGCGTAGTTTTAAAAGATATCGTACCCACAGAGACCAAAAATCAAACGTATCACCATCTATCGCTGCTATGTAAATCTAAGGCTAGTGAGGTTTTATTTAGGAGAAAACTAAAACCAAAATCAAAGTTGAAATAACGTTTAGAAAATATATAGAAAGGAGAGACCGAAATGTGTATCCCAGCGCACCTTAGGGACTCAATAATTCATTGGCGTATGTTACGTGCTAAATTATTTCTCAGAAGAAAATATTAGTTTAAAAACCTTTATCTCACATTGTCGTGCTGTTGACTCTAGCTATACTCCTAGACCATAAATGTTTTGTTGTCGCTCACCCATTCAAATCAAGAAATACGTTTTGAAAACTGATAAGTCCCAATTAATCCTAAAGCGTTGTCGCTGTGTTTAGGATTAATGTCCAATTTTTACTATCAGGTCTGAGCCTCACACTGTCGCGCTATTGACTCGAAACCTTAATATTTTTATTGTCGTGCAAAACCTTTTAAAAATTAAATTAAAAATCGAAACCAGAAAAAAATGTATAGAGAATTACGCCAAAGTATTATCGAGTCCTATCAGAACGACAATCCTCACAAACCGGACTCAAAGAGGTTTAGCCGGACATGGTTTTAGACATAAACAAACAATACACGATTATTAAAATTAAAAGCAACATGACTGAAGATGGCTGGAAATCTACCTGAGTGAATCGCACACTCAAAGATACAACAGAGTCGCCACCGAACTTTATTTAGTCCCAAAGGACAGGAAAAATATCGAGAAAACCCAAGGGGAAGAGAAATGGGAACGGGGGGTCGGTTATGCGAAAGGAAGGTATTAGCACCTAACGCATCCGTCGTACTCGACGGGAACCATTTCGCTTGCTTCTAGGCTTGGATGGGTTATCTATCTAAAGGCTTCTAGCTAAAAGAAGAGAAAAGAGAGAAAAAAGGGGAAAAGAAAAGAAAGAAAGAAAATGCTCGTGGAGGAACAAAGCCCTCGTGCCTACGTACCCTCATAGTGCAATGAGGAAGTCAGAGCGCCGTAGTTGAGAGGAACCAGGGGACAGAAAGGAAGAAGGAAAGAATGGTGGAAGTGTGCTCGCCGAGATCATTGCGATCTCATGCCTACATATCATACATTCAAAAGAATGCAGAATCAGAGCTTCCGTAGTTCGGGGAACTGAACGGTAAAGGAAAACAAGGGAGAAACAAAGAAACGAAAGAAGTGGTGTCAAAACCAAGAGCAAAAATGGAAGAAAAACTCTACTGGGGAAGAAATCGCAACAAGAGCGTTTGCACAAGAGAATAGGAAAAGAGTGGTGTCAAAACCAAGAATGAAAGAAACTCCGCTGGGTATGGCAAAGAGCATTGGTGTCGAAACCAAGAAAGTAAGAGCAAAGGGAATAGGAAGGACTCCGCTGGGATCCGAATAAAGAGATGGTGTCAAAACCAAGAGAAAAGGAAGAATCGATATATTAAGTGACTGGCAGTAGTTAACCGAAGAAGGAAAGTAGGACTGCAACTCTGTGGGAATAGAGAAGCATTGGTTTTAACAGAGAAAATTGTGATCAACCAAAAAACGGGTGTAAGACCGAGCGAAGGTCGTGACCCCAAAAGGTTCGGTAAACTGACTGAACAAACAGTACTCAACCGAAGAAAGGGTATTTGAACCAAAGAAAGGCTACTAACCCAAGGGTGCAAGTATTAGAACCAAGAGGAGGTTGCCAACTGCTGGGGGTTCGGTGTTTACAGACGGACTGTGACCAACCGAAGGGAGCGAGTGATTAACCAAGAAGAGGTGATTAACTCGAAAGGGTTCAGTGATTTTAACAGACAGACTGTGGTTAACTGAAGAAACGAGTGATTAACCAAGAGAAGGTGATTAACCCAAGAGAAGCTCAGTGATTAACAGACGGACTGTGATTAACTGAAGGAGATTACAAGCATTGGTGTTTTAATTGACAGGCAGTGGTTAACCAATCAAAGGGAGAGGAACCAAAGAAAAGGTTGCAAAACTGGGAAAGTGTCGGTTGTTTAACAGAAAGATTGTGTTTAACCGGATAAAAGAATAGAAACTCTGCATGGGAATTTAAAGCAATGATTGATTACAAGAAGAAATGAGTGATGGAACAAAGAGAGATTACTGGCGCAAGAATAATGATCTCAACCAAGAAGGGTGGTGATTGATAAAAAGGAGAGATTGAAAGAGATATGAGTAATCAAGGATCAAAAAAGGATCGCAAAGAGAGGAGAGTGATCAAGGATCGACTCGATAGGGGAATGAGAAACACTATAGCTGGAGGATAGAGGTGACTATTCTCGAAGAGAGGGCAAGACGCCCTTACCAAAGAAATAGCCAGAATGAGGTTGGAAAGACTCCATCCTCATTCCTTCTCTAGCAACCAAAATATAGTGTGGGAAGTGAAGCTAACAGCGCAACCACTCCAATGTTGAACAGTGCTCCTGCGTAGAGTAACGGACAGCATAACAACGTCAATTTGTACAGTGCTCCGATGCAAGGCGCAGCGCGAAACTCAAACTCCACGGGGGGAAAGAGAGAGAAAGCTCTAAAGGAGGCCTAAAGAGAGGGAAAGGGAAGATCGACTAATCGAAACAAAGTTTCGATCAATTAATCAAGGGATAAACATGCTAACAACTTTCCAAATAGGATGAAAAGTCATTAAAGCAAAAAGGAGTGCATTATTGATTAAACAAGCTTAAGTTTATCCATGAAAAATAAACTTAATACAAGCTGAAATGGAAAGTGCAAAACAGTGCCAAATGATCATCAAAATGTCACACAAAATCATGTATCATGTGCACAAAGATAGTGCAAGAATGATTATGTTAATACAATCCTAAGGACATGGGGCAAATGAATAATCAAAAACGTGCATCGAAAGTTTGTAAACATGCTTCAACCAGAAGTGAAATGTCATTAAAAACATCCATAAAATCAAGCATGATAATCAAGGGAAGTTAAAATAAGGGAAGCATGGCAAACACACTTGAAAATGCAAGAAAATGGCAATTATGTTCAGTGTTAACCGGTTATTTACCATGCGTTAACCGGTTACTTGCTTGAAAATTGGTATTTTTGGTGAAAATTGAACTGAGTAACCGGTTACTGACCAGGTGTTAACCGGTTACTCTGAGCATTTGTGGAAAAAACAGAAAAAACAGCTTTTCAAAAGTAGTTTTCCACACATAATCACTTATGCAACCTATCACATGCTTGGAACTGTGATTGTGCACGAAAAGTGAACTTAAAAAAACAAATAAACAGAGATAGAATCAACTAATACAATTGAATCATGGATCAAACAAATGCAAAACCAAATCACACACAACAATTATCGACTACATTGCGAGCGATACGAAAATGTGCGAAACGGTAAAAATTAGTTAGATCCACCAACCTACAAGCTGGAGATTTGGCTTGGTAAATGTTGCAAAGGATTATTGATGCAGAAAATTAAAGAAAACCAGAGGAATCTTCAATTTGTAGATGAACCGTATCGAAACCGAGCAAAATGCGATAAAACTCCAAAATGTGAATTCAAACCGTTAGAAGTTGCAGCAACTACTCAAGATCAATCCAAAAGCTGAAATAACTCCAGAAATCCAAGTGTAATAGCAAGAATGATGAAGGTTGAGCTCAAGAAATAATGACTTTTGATGTAAAAGTGATTATCCTTCAAAGTAGAAGTGAGCTTTGGTGAGGTTTTGGAGGAGAATTGAGATGAAGATGAAAGTGTAGTAGAGAAATTCAGAGAGAATGTGGGAGAATTGAGAGTGAAATGGAGCAAATGGTTGAAGGTCCTTGAAAATGTGTGAAGGTGAGTTTATATAGATTTTAGGTTTGGAGTGTGAGATGGTTTGGAATTTGGTTTGGAACTAGCTTTGGGTTTGGAACTAGGCTAGGAGTTAGTTAGACTTGACTCACCGAGTCAAGGCGGTTAACTCGGTTAGTTAGAACCAACTCGGTACTAATCCCAATGTGAGTTTCAAAATCCAAAGGTTGACATGTTGGTATATTAAGTAACATGGTACACTTAAATTAAAGTGATGCATTGGAATAAATACACTTGGGTTGAAATGAATAGTGTTGAAATATCTAAAGAAGTCTAGAATATTCCACACACTGCTAGAATCAAGTAGAACCAAAGTCCAAAGAGAGTGCATGGATGCTGTCCCAAAAATGCAGCAGGAATTGTAAAATTGCACTGAGTAACCGGTTACTCACCATGCGTTAACCGGTTACTTCAGTCAATTTTTGCCCAATTTGATCAGGAAATGATACTGGAGTCCCGGTTGTGGTTTTCCACCTCTTGTCTTGATGAATAAACATGGAAAACTTTATTTTGAGCTTGTTTTGATGAGGTGATGACCATGTGAGGATATGATTAATCGGGCTAAAAAAACCTGAATATCCTGGAACAAGAAACACGCGAAGAAATATGCGAATGCGTATGCTTGCGATGCGAATGCTTATGCAAAAGGCAAAAGAGGGAGGTCAAATTTCGGGCTACGACAATGACAACTGATTAAAATGCAACAAGTAGAAATAAAAGGCAATAATAGAAATAACCTAATAAACTGGAATTAATGCAGAAGTAACTTCGAGTCAAATGAACAGAACGAAATAAAACTTCAAATGTCAGCACGATTGAATTGATCTAAGCTTACAATGGAAATCCTAAAGACTATGGTGTGATAGTCCCTCAATGTGAGAGCTCTATCACTTTGAAATGTAATATCTACTTAAAACTAAGAATAAAACTTGTGCGTACAAACTTGGATGGGAAAATTCTATGAAAACTGTCAATATGCTAGAAAACGTCCTTGGGTCGTGTGGAATTCGTGGAGAAGAAGTAGGAAAGTGGGTGAAGACTCAGCCAAGTTGGTTTCCTAAATTTTCTGCACCGCATGTCCATGGCGAACGCCATGGCCTTAAAATGTGGATTACGTGGCTATGAGGTGCATGGAGAACGCCATGAGGTGGTGGCGAATTCCATACACCAGAAAATGGCCATTTCTACACTTTTTCCTTCATTTCTTGCTCCTTTTCGCATTTTCTCGCACGGATGCTTCTCTTCGACAAATACCTGAAATAATTAAACAATATCGACATCAAAGCAACAAAAACATATAAGAATGACACTAAATTGCATGCGAATCAAGTCGAAATACACTATGTATTTTTTTGTTATCAGTTTGCTAGTTCACTTAGGGCATGTTATGAAGGAAATAATGAATATGTTATGTTTTAAATTTATCAGGAAAACCTTTGACCCCCGGTTGTTATATCCAACGGCAGTGAAATGTTGATCTTATTACAACGGTTGAATAGTAAAACCGTGGTTAAATAATTTTCAATTTATTTATTTATTTATGAACTTAACTGACACGCGCTTTTTGTAATAGGAAAAATGAAAAAAATATAGTTGTTAGGATTCGAAGCTTGTAACACTTACTTTATCACCACGATTGTTTATCTCAGCCGTGATTAAATAACTTTCAAAAAAATAAAAAATATATCAGGAGCATCCAGTTTGCGATATTACAACGGTGGAAAGTATAACCGTAGTAGTATTATGTTACCGAATGTGTATTTTGTAGTAGTGACATTTTAATTGATTCGATTGAAATTCATTTATTTTTAAATTCTTTTGTTTGGATAGAGTATTAAAATGATTCGTTGTTAAATTTTTGGGTCATTTTCATAAAATTTAAAACTTTTAGGCCAAATTTAAAATATGAAAAATAGGGACTAATTTGCAAATTTAGAAAGTTTAAAGGGATTAAATTTATAAAATTTAAAAATTATTAAGGGCTTATTTACAATTTTTGAAAATTTTAAAGATGAATTTGAACTTTTTATAAAATATGAGTTACCATCTTGCAAATTTGAAAAATAAATAATAAATAATTTAACATTTGTATTATATTAAAGTTTCGAAAATAATTATTTAATTTTAAAGCTATTTCAAAAAGTTTTTCATAAAAAATATTTTTGAAATACAATTTTTTGAAAAACTCTATTTTGACAATGTTTTGATCTTAAATAATCTATATTTATGTTATATTATGTCAAAATTAATGTTTTAATTTATAAAAAATAAATTTTAAAAATTTTATAATATTTTTATAAAATTCATTTAAAAAAACTCTATTTATTTTAAAACTAAAACAAACTCGGCCTTCCATTTATGCAATTGAAAAAGAATAAATAGATTCCTAGGAGAAAAAACTACAAAAGTATAATACAAAATATTTTTCTAAATAGTCTTTGCATACCTAGTGATATAGACTCCCTTGACTGCTAGACTAAGTTATTATATAAAGAAAATAGGGTTAAATAAGTTCTAAGTCCCAATAAATATAGCGATTTTCAATTTTGGTCCCTCTAAAATTTTTTATTAAGAATTGGTCCCTATAAAATTTTCCGTCTCAATTATGAGTCCCTGACGTCAAATGGGACTAACGGGAGCTGACATGGCTAGCTTGGTGGATTAAATAATTAATTTATTGTGGATTACATTAACTGATGTGGCATGATTTGTGTAATTGAAATTAATTAACAGAAAATTTAAACTAAAAACTATGAGCCAAGGGCCCAAGTCCCTTAAGCATTACCCAATCCAATTGAATACAACATATGGGGTAGTTAACACATATATAAACACCAACATTGTTTAAAGAAAAAACGATGTGGGACTTAATGGAACAGAGAAAAAAAAATGTATATCATTCATGTTATTTGTGTCTCCATTTTCTCTAGTAGTTTATTAAGCTTCTAGTTGAGCTGTTTCCTCCCTTTCTTACGACTAGTGGTTAACATGTGATCAATCTTGCAAGAATACTATACAACATAATGAATGTTGGGGAAATTAGAAATCACTTATTCATGTCAATTTAGGAAGAAACAGCAGGGTATCATACACCATGAGCTCCCACTCCAAGGGAAGTATAAGCAGCAGGCTTTGCAACAGCAAAAACTGGAAGATTGACAGGTGTTTGTGCTAGAGGACCATTGGAAAGTGAACATGAGTGATCGATAAATAAAGTTTTTATATCTGGGTTTGGCCTTGGGTTTTTGCAAAGCTGGTGCTGCCGGTTCAAACTGAATTAACAAAAGGCAGAGAAGAATTAATAATAGAGAAGGCAAGGCATAACACACAAAATCCAACAATTAAAATTAATGAAAAATAAGGCCAAACTTCTAAATTCTTATCATTAATCAAGTAATCTAATCAACAATCAATTTTATCTAAGGAGTTAAAATCTCATGCAAAAGTCAAAGAGATATAGTATTTGAATGTATCAGGAAGGCAAAAGCGACTAAAACTTCTTTCCATTTTCCATGCAAAGAGACCCCAATTAAGTATGAAGCAGTTAGTTAGAAAACACAGTAAATAATATTGAACTGTGTGGGCAGGATGAAACTAGGTTAAAAACTTTAACCTGAATATTTATCTACTATTGTTGCATCTATACCTTTGATTGATTAATGTCCGCAATCTTGACGACTTCAATGCAGGAAAGACAAACTTATCACGGAACAGAGGATTTGCTTCTATGAGCTTTTTTAGCTCTAACAGAATAATCCCTCGAGCAGTTTTGGTGTCACCGTACTTGGACAACTGCTCATTCTCCCTGACATATGAAATGAATAGGAAAAACTTATCAGTCTTGCAGATATTTCTCTAAAGTTATCAGTCTTGCAGAAAATTGAGACACAAATAACATGAATGATATACATTGTTTTTTTTCTCTGTTCCATTAAGTCCCACATCGTTTTTCCTTTAAACAATGTTGGTGTTTATATATGTGTTAACTACCCCATATATTGTATTCAATTGGATTGGGTAATGTTTAAGGGACTTGGGCCCTTGCTTCATAGTTTTTAGTTTAAATTTTCTGTTAATTAATTTCAATTACACAAATCATGCCACATCAGTTAATGTAATCCAAAATAAATTAATTATTTAATCCACCAAGCTAGCCACGTCAGCTTCCGTTAGTTCCATTTGACGTCAGAGACTCATAATTGAGACGGAAAATTTTATAGGACTAATTCTTAATGAAAAAATTTTAAAGAGACCAAAATTGAAAATTGCTATATTTACATGAACTTAAAACTTATTTAACTCAAGAAAATATAATAACTATTTACTAATATTTTTGAAAATTGGATGATGAAGTTAACCGATAACACTCACAAATTCAAGAATTAAATACTTCACGTTTTTCTCCCTTCTTAACGGTGTCAAACTCAGAAGTTATTCATCTCTACTATACTTGCTTACTTTCAAACTCGAAGTTTGTTCTTTTTTTCATAGACTGATAGACAAATAAAAAGCCTTGTTCACTTTTTGATTTATTGAAATATTTCAAACAATTTTCAAAATTTATTAATATCCCTTTTTTCTTTCTCTGAAAAAAAAAGAAAAGACCGTTCCTCGTTAGCTGTGCCTTCAATTTCTCTCCCCACTCTTTTACACCATTCTATTCTCTTCCCTCTAATTCCCTTTATCAACGCAAGACAACGACGTCGTTTTTAGGTATACCTTCGTCACTCTCACCCCCACACCCCCACACCCACACTCACATCAACACCACCCCAAACCTAAACACAACCAACGTTTTTGACTCTTCGCTTTTCCACTACCACCATCCATGGTTGCCGGTAAAGTTAAGGTAGCAATGGGATTTCAGAAATCTCCGTCACCGGCGCATGTACACAGTACTCCTCCGCCGCAGAAGAAGAAACAACCACCTCCTCCTTCTCCGTCCACTACCACCTCCTCCGCCAAATCTTCATCGCACAAATCATCATTCTCTCGCATAGGCTTTCATTTCCCTCGCTCCTCCGCTCAAGTACAGCCTCGTCCACCGGACGGAACAGAGCTCCTCCGTATCGTGGAGGAGCTCCGGGAGAGTGAGTCTCGCTTGAAGACAGAGCTTCTCGAGCATAAACTACTGAAGGAGTCTATAGCCATTGTTCCTGTTTTAGAAAACGAGATAACAGCTAGAGAAACTGAGATTCAGAGAAACAGAAAGAGAGCTGAAGAGGCGGAAATAGAGAACGAGAGGTTGAAGAAGGAATTGCAGGAAATGAAGCTTCAAATGGAAGAAGAGAGAAGAGAGAATGAAAAGAAAATGAAAGCGTTGGAAGATGAGATTACTGAACTGAAGAAAACGACGTCGTTACAGAGTGAGGAGCATGAGCATTTTTCCACTTCGCACAGGTTTCAGGGGATCGGAGAGGTTTCAGTGAGGTCCAATCTCATGAAAACGTTGAAGAAAACGATGTCGGATCATGCAATCGTGATACAGAGGCACAATGAAGGTGTGAATTTGAAAAGAGAGTTTGCAGAAACTGAACCGCAACGTCACTCTCGGTGTAACTCCGAGGAACTCCCCGAATGTACTGACTCAGTTAGCGTCAGATCCCGCGTTCCTCGAGTTCCTAATCCACCGCCGAAGCCTTTATCCTCTTCGCCGTCGTCTCCGACCGTTTCGCTCGCGGAACATAACAATGGCGAAACGGAACAAACGATTTCGCAACCGCTTCTACAGGCGAAGACAGCACCTCCTCCACCTCCTCCTCCTCCAAGGAAGCCTGCATCAAAAGCAGCTCCTCCGCCTCCTCCACCACCGCCGAAGGGAGGAAGAGTGGCTTCAGCGAAGGTAAGAAGAGTGCCGGAGGTTGTAGAGTTTTACCATTCCTTGATGCGGAGGGACTCTCAATCACGACGGGAATCAAACTCCGGTACTGCCACAGAAATTCCGGCGACGGCAAACGCCCGTGACATGATCGGCGAGATCGAGAACCGTTCAACTCACTTACTAGCGGTAAGTGCACGTGAGTTTTGTTGCGTAATTACTATTTTGCCACTGGTCATTTATGTCAGTGTCTTCAGACATGTGTAGTCGCTTTAATTGCTTTAATTTGAATTTGATATTTTCTCGTAGATAAGACAGTAATCTGATTCGAATTTAGATGTCTAAAATTGTAAATATACACAAAAGTACAGCATTGTGATCATTGCGAAAGAAAAGATTCTCCAATTACTGAAAACCAGTCTTATTTTTATGTTAATCAAATCAAGTGATTAAAGCTTAATTATTATAGTAGCATTAAACTGATTAAAGCTTATTTTTATGTTTTTTACAGATAAAAACTGATGTAGAAACACAAGGAGATTTTATTAGATACTTGATTAAAGAAGTGGAAGGTGCAGCATTTATGGACATTGAAGATGTCGTTCCTTTTGTTAAATGGCTTGATGATGAACTCTCTTATTTGGTATTCTTTCATCCATCAATTTTTAGTTTTATTTATTTATTTTGTATTGAAATTTATAATTAATATAAAGAGTAATTTAATTTTATATCCATGTTTTTCTATTTTTGTTGCTATAGGTGGATGAAAGAGCTGTGCTCAAACACTTCAACTGGCCAGAGCAGAAAGCTGATGCTCTGCGTGAAGCTGCATTTGGATATTGTGATCTGAAGAAGCTTGAATCCGAAGCTTCATCTTTCCGCGACGATCCTCGTCAACTATGTGGTCCAGCTCTTAAGAAGATGCAGACTCTATTTGAGAAGTATGTGAATTTGTGAAGTTTCTTGATATATTTAGCTAGTACCAAATTTGAGGTTTCATATTGATATGATATGAAGATGACACCTAACTTCATAAAAAATACATGCACAAAAAGTAAATGCAGGAATAACGAAACTTCAATTTTGATAAGAATAGGACACCTAACTTCATTAAAAATTAAAACATTTATTTATAATGAAAATGAAACTCAAATTTAATTAATATAAACATGTGAATTATATGTAAATGTATAGAAAACTACATAACATTTTTGTTTTTTAATTGATGTTACGACAGATTAGAACACGGGGTTTACAATATCTCTAGAATGAGAGAGTCAGCAACGAAGAGATTCAAAGTCTTCCAAATTCCTATAGATTGGTTGCTCGATAGCGGTTATGCCACCAAGGTAATTTTGATTAAGATTTTTTCATATCAGTTTTCATGATGGTTAATTATGCTAGTTTATTGTACCAAAAAAAAATTATGCTAATTTAGTTAGGTTCATTAAATCAAGGGGCAATAGTTTATTGGTTGATGTTGACTTTGCCCTTATAAACCTTCTATTGATTCAACATGTTTATAGTTCTCCAATCAGTTGCCATGGTTAACAGGTTAAGTATTACAAGATATATTGGACAAGTTGCTGACAGCAAAATGCCAAAACAATTGTTAACTTTGCTGATAAATTTCAACTTCAGTTCTGTGTTCTTTTCTGCTTACACACATGTGACCCTAGATCTCTATGATCTATTGGGACCATCTGCGTCTCAACTTAGTGAAGGAAAATCTCTTTGCCTGCTAGGAACTTGGAAGGGAACTAGATTCTCTGTTTAAAAAATTATAAGATTATTAATAAATAAAAAAATGCCTTATGCTTATGCTTGTCTTTAAAATTATTACAAAAAACAAGCAACACACTTGTTCATTACTGTGTTTTTTTCTTTGTTTTGTATTGAAACATGAGGTTATTGTCGAACATCGGTTTACTCATTTATGATGTTAAATTGTGGTAGATCAAGCTGGCATCTGTAAAATTGGCTATGAAGTATATGAAAAGAGTCTCTGCTGAGCTTGAGACAGTTGGTGGTGGGCCTGAAGAAGAAGAACTCATTGTTCAAGGAGTAAGATTTGCTTTCCGGGTACATCAGGTAAAAATTTGCCTGGCATTTTTAAGCTCTAATAAAATGTTGATGCCTATACAGCAAATACTGTAAAGGTCCATTCATAGTAATGTGCTGTTATGTTTGGCAGTTTGCTAGCGGGTTCGATGCTGATACAATGAGAGCATTCCAAGAATTGAGAGATAAAGCAAGGTCGTGTCATGTTCAATGCCATGGGCAACAACAGAAATTCTTGTGCAGGCCTGCAGCATGTTAATGCAGGAGCAAACTTTACTCCTGGGAGAATTAGTATAGTAGCCCCTTTTCACTAGTTTGTGAATATAATGGCAATATTATTATTGTTAGCCATCGTTAAAGTGGAACACATTTTAATTCATGATTTATCCATTATTAAGTTACTGAGAAACAAATCAGGAAACAAATTAATTTGCTTCCACTTTGGCGCTTGTTGTTGTGAATTTTCTAGAATTCCGTTTATTAAATCATTCATTCATTTATAAAGAAACGGGATGGTATCAAGCTCTGGCACTTGTAGCTGTTGTGGTTTTTATGAGGTTGAGTTGAAAACTTGTTTGTCTTCATGCGTAATTTCATCATCATCATCATGTTAAAAAGCACTGCTCTCAAAATCTACTACCTCCGTTTTTTTTTATTAGTCACTTTTGAAAATTTTGTTTGTACCACAATATAAGTCGTTTTATAATACCAATGAATCATTAATATTATTTTTTCAATTATACCCTTAAATATTTATTATTCTCTTTATTTTCAATTATGTAAATTTGTTTTTTCAATATTATTAATAGAGGACAATTTTGTAAAATCAATCATAATTTCTCTTTTTTATATTATATTTATTACATTTTTTAATATGTGTGAAAAGTCAAAAACGACTTATAAAAAAAACGGAGGGAGTAGTTATTTGGACTAGTAATATGGATCTAAGAACCATATTAGAAGACTATAAGATCTATTTATTATGACTTAATATGCTTTGAATTTCAGTTGATTCAATATGGATCTCCTAATTTTCGTTTGTTTTTGATAAGGCATACAGATCTCATACTTAAGAAAAGACGAAATATTTTACCATCTAGTGCTGTCAAAAGATGGAGATTTTTACCTACCACCCTCACACTTAAACTTAACATTATCTATCCATCAAAAAAAAAAAAACAAAACTTAACATTATCTAAAAGCTGTCATTTTTCTATATTACTCTTACATATTAAAAAACATTTTCACTAATTATTTGTAACATTTCTAATTTTTTCAAAAGCAATTATTCTTATTGAATTTTTCGAGTCAAATACCGATTTTATGACTAGTAAGTATATAATTTTATCGGTATTTTCAAATTTTTATTGGATTTTTTTGTAAAAAAACATGCATTTTTCCAAAATTATTGAAATGTTTGGTAAAAACGCATGTTTCTCATGCATTTTTATCAAAAATGTTTTAAAATTTTCAATAAATATGCATGTTTTCAATCGAATATTTTAAAAAAAGCGATAAAAATGCATGCTTTCTATAAGATATTTTGAAAAAAAACCGGTATAAATGCATGCATTTATACTGGTTAATTTAAAAAATCCGATAAAATGTAAACAGGCATACTAGATTTTCCAAAAAAAACCAGTAGTAAATTTTTTTGATATGTTTAACCGAATATTTCAAAAAATTTGAGAAAATCATGATGATAAATCTGGTAGTTCATATTTCATCATTTTTTTCAATGAGCACTAGAGGATAAGACAAGACGATTGCTTCTAAGAAGCGTGACAAAGCTGTAGCGAGGGCTCGTGCGAGAACAGATGACGTTGAGGACTCTCATATCTGGGCGGAGAGAGTAGACCTGATCGGTTCTCACAGAAGGCGGATGGATGAGCAAGCTCGTGCACCCCGTAGTATCCGATGTAGAGGAGCTAAATTTGATGGATGGGCCAAAGATATTGACGATGAGCCCGTTGTTGCGGTTGTTGAGGATGTTTAGACAACAACTGCGGATCTAGAGGGTCAGGATGACAGACAGATGATAGTCGAGATAGAGGTGACCCATCATACTGAGACGGAGGCATTGGCCGATATGGGTGTGACTCCTCGGGCTGATAAGTAGGTGACTCCTCCAACGGGAACAGAGGCTACTCCTCCGGTAGATACATAGGCGCTTGCTACGGGTGAATAGAGGTTACTCTTCCGATATCGGGGCAATTGCTCCGGTTCCGACAGAATCGTCTGTACACACTGATGGAGAGTTTCTTGGAGGATCCAGTGACCGTTCCATGCTTACTAGATATGCAAATCATGTGGCATTGAGATTATGGGCAGTATATATATATACTTAATTTTATTTATTATTGATACGTTGAAAATAATTGATGTTTTTTATTTTGTTTGTTATATGACAGTCTGCCGCTAAAGGTGCCCACCCACAGGGCAAAGCTGAAGACACTTACCTGAGAGGTGTCTTCGCCAGTTTGGGTATGTCCAGTGCATCCTACGACTAGTCCCTGATGTTCAATCTGAGTGTATTGATAGATGGTTTGTAGGTAACGTCGTCAACTATGCATGTGTCGTTGCAGATCACGAAGTGGAGGTTCAGTTCCCAGCGTTGTGTATGGATGTTACTTAAAGTGGTACCCTATTGTATCACACCTTCGCATCATCCCACTAGTTGAGCATCCAGATGATGCTGGACCTTTTGATGACATGCCACCACCTCCACCTGGTGTGGATGACCAGCAACATCTGCAAATGACAGCAGTCATTATGGATAACCTCACGGGATTGGTAAATCCAGATTGTGAAGTATATTATTTGCATTATAGGCAACACATATAAGTCGTGGGAGATTTGAGACTTCACACACAAGATGGGGGTGAATTGTGTGATTTGGAAAAAAAATGTGGTTTTGAAAAACTTTGAGAAATAAAATCAGAGCTCAAAAACATTTTGAAAACCTAAGCAACGAAAAGTAAAATGCAGAAAATAAGTTGCGGAAATAAAAGCAATAAAGGGAAGAAGAAGAACACCAAGAATTATACAGGTTCGGTCAAAAACAACTTATTCATATCCCCAAGAATTGATCTTGAGAGTTTTCAATAAACATTGAGAGCTTTTCGTAGGAAAGACTCACGAACCCCCTGATACAAGGTATGTTCGTTGATCTTCAACCAAGAAATACAAGAAGATAGATATGGGTGTTTGCGTATTTTCTTCAGAATAAACTTAGGAGTGAAGTGGTCAATCTTCCTTCCTAACGGTGGATTGAAGCGGTTAGTCGTCTTTCCACAAACACAGATCGTCGTGCAGTTAGTCTTCAAGTTGCTAACCTTTGAGCTCAAAACTACGGTTTTACATTGGATAACCAATAACCTGTTAAATTTTAACAATGGGCTGATCTCGAACATGTGAAGTTTTTAATATCGGGCTGAGCTTCAACCTATCTTGGTTTTAACACTAGGCTGATGAAAAACCTATGAGATTTTATCACGGGATGATCTTCAACCTAAAACAGGAATACAATGTCTAAACTAAGAATGAGGTATTATGACTGATAAACGGTGATTAACCATGCATGAGGGTATATTAACCAATAAATGGTGATTAACCCATGAATTAAAGTGTGGTATTTTAACCGATAAACAGTGATTAACCAATGCAGGAGTTGTAGGGTTTGTTAACCAAGAAATGGTGATTAACCCATGAATGAGGATGTGGTATTTTAATCGATAAACGGTGATTAATCATTACAGAAGGTTACCTGAGCATGGATCTCATCTGGCAATGCATGAAAAAGAATAAGGTTATTTTAACCATAGAGGTGATTAATCCAGAGAGGGGGATTTGGTTCAAAGATGTGTGTTTTAATCATAAAGTGAGTAACCCATACATGAGGTGATTAACTAAGAGAAGGTGACTAACCTCAAGAATGTATGGATATGTCAAAAGAATTCTGTTTGGTCCAAAGAGACAAGCATTGTTGATGTTGATTGTAACACCCCAATTCCCATCGCTTCTAAATAATACATAAATAAAATCAGAGTAACTAAAAATTTATTCTTCCAACAGAAACAGGGATGCCACATTTAAATAAATAAAATACAATCCCTGCTCAATTATTTGATACATAACACCTAATAGAAAAATCCTTAACGGGAAACTTTTTCCATATAAAGGAAGTGTCAATTATGGAATAAAGCGGAAAGATCCATAACCGACTTGTTTTACAAATAAATGGTTTTATAACATCAAAATATAAATACAGAAGTAATACAAAATATGTTCAACAATTATATACATATATATCATAATCGTTCCCCGACTCCCGTGCTACGTATCAGAGCAGACAAACGAAAAAGGACGGAGGACTAATCTCCACAAAAGCCTCCAAGACACTAATCTGCAATTGCCTCGTAGAGCAATAAACCACAGCAGAAGGGTGAGAAATAACAACTAAAATCAAGATTGCATAATAATATGCAAATACATAACAATTCACACGCATAGCTATTCTCACCACAAACACCACATACTAATACATATAACATACCACATATACATACCATATATCTATTAATCCAATAATATAGCATATATCCAGTATCCAATATACTCACATATTTGCACATAAGGCATACCACGTCATAGCATTTAGAAACACATCACACATCACATAGCATATGTCTACGCATAAAACATATTATCCACAACCAATTCATTTATAACATATGCACATCAAATTACCATTGCTATCACAATCTCAACACATAACAAATCAATGCACAATTTCCACACATAATCAATCAAATCATGATTTTCCACACATAATGCATCCATTCACAATTCTCACACATAATCAATCAAATCATGATTTTTCACACATAATGCATCCATGATTTATGCAAATGCACAGAGACCGACACAACGACTCTATGCAAATGCCATGCGGTACCGACTTCCAATGTTTCTCATCACTAGTTCACTCAGGAACTCTGCTGGAACCATCGCTCGTTACATCACTGTAACTCCCCGTCGGGCATACGATATTCCCCATTGCTCACACCCCACACGGGCACACGACGTTTATGGATCGCTCACACCCCACACGGGCACACGACCCAATCGCTCACACCCCACATGGGCACACGATCGTCTATAATCATCGCTCACACCCACATGGGCACACGACGTTATAGCGGATTCCCTCTGGAACCAATCCGTCGCTCACACCCCACATGGGCACACGACGTTTATGGATCGCTCACACCCCACATGGGCACACGATCCGATCGCTCACACCCCACATGGGCACACAATCACAAGATGCATATCATGATGCTTGGCATACAAGGACTCATGGCAATCAAATGCATCTTCACACATATATGCAACCATAATCATGCACATATTTCAACTCATCAATTCCATACATTCACAACTCAACAATATGAATTATCTCATCATCATCATTCATGCATTGAAAACACTTCAAACAATGCATTTCATCACAATCCGCAAACCACAACAACATTCATAATAACATACATTTGTAATTCAATTCAACAAGGTATTTTGCCATTAGGCCACAAGCACTACAACAAACTATCACATGCTTCCACATCATATAAATCACATAAAAGCTTCACATCATATAACAATAGCACGACGCACTGTAAAACACCAACCGCACACATTTAACGCGATAAAAACCCGACAACTCAACACTTTTTCAAAACCACGACTTAAATAAATCATCTACTGACCTCCAACCCATTTTTAAAAGAAAGAATATTTTATTAGCTTTCCAACGCTTCAAACGGGGACCAAAACCGACTTACGGTTCAAAAGTTATGAATTTTTGAAAATATTATTTTTCTGAAACTTACAGTGGTAATCGATTACTCACATATCGTTAATCGATTACTCGCTTCGCAGAAGCAAAAAAACCAGATTTTTATGATGCAAAACCCCCCCCAAACTCATCCTTAAACCCCCCGATCATACCGACAAGTATTCCCGACTAAATCCTATCATTTCCCGACTATTCTACGCGAACTATTCCGCATTCTAACCGTTAAAACATCAATTTCTATCAATTGCTCACAAATTCAACCAAATAGAAAAACATATATTTTTCACCCAAACATTCAAACAAAACATACATATACATATACAAGCATGATATAATCGAAACTTCTCACCCTTACCCGATTATTCGCGCTTGAAACGGATGAATTCTCGATTTTTCCACTTTTCCTCTTCTCCCTTTTCTTTCCTCTCTTTTCTCTTCTCTTCTCTTTCTTTCCTTTCTTTTTCTTTTCTTTCTATTTCTCTTTCTATTTCTATTTATAAAAATATCTAACCACGCAAAATGACCAAAATACCCCTACGCTCAAATATCTTGCAAACGCTCTCAAAATGCGATAAAACATAAACAACGATGAAATATATTTCGGGAAATAAAAGTTGAAAAGAAATTATAATTTATTGCAAATATTTTACCTATCAAGAAAATTAATCAATTAACTCAATTAGCAGGTAAAATACAATAAACTCACACATATCACAAAATTCACATAAATGAAATAAATAAATACAATTAAACAAATCGGGGCGTTACAATTCTCCCCCACTTAGACATTTTCGTCCTCGAAAATATCACTGAGACGAACAACTCGGGATACGACTCTCGCATCCGACTAACAAACCAACATGCCAACCAAAGGCACACCACGAATACCACAAACCGACAAATAACCTTGCTAACAGCAGCTACAACAACAACACGACAACGACGACAAGATGCAAGGCCCATACTATGCACTTGACGACTAACTCACGACTCAAAGGATACCCAAGTTACGAACACACAGGTTCACTCTTGAACCAGAACACAACAAGAACACAAAGTTCCACGACCCCACATCATTTCAACAACTTCTACATAACCATGATACCAACATCCTTGTCACACAACAATATTACAACAATGCTACGATTCCTTAATCGAACATACAACCAAAACCTCCATCTACATCGTAGCCCATGAATAATATTTAAACCTTTCACTTAACACTTCCATACTGAAACGTCCCATAGTCTTACCATTCCTACATGTTCCCAATGTTCAACTTATGAATTCTTACAAGTCACACACGCAAATACAAAATGTGCCACATCACTCTTCCGCTGCGCACTCTAATTACTCGTAACCATCAAAACTATCAATCTCACACCCAAAGTCTAACTCTTTCTCATATTCACCAAATTCACTGTTCACTTTTAATATACCCAACCTTCCACTCTGCTGTATTATCTCACACATCAGACACAAGTCTCTGAACTGCTCAAATAATTTTAATTCTCTGACCATCCAAACAGACATGCATAACAATTTTCGACTTAACTTTTCAGGCACAACCTTAGCTTTTCCCGAAGGATAGTCCAAGCCAAACTCATAACTCATCACGAATTCTAGCCATCCTCGTTGTCTCATACTCTATCCCTTCAGACCAAACAAGTACTCTAAACTCTTGTGATTACTAAACACTTCGAACCTAGAACCGTAAAGATAATACCTCCAAATATTCCAACATAATACAACTGCAACCAATTCCAAATCCTGAATAGTATAGATCCTCTTATGAATCCTCAATTGTCGTAAAGCATAAGCTACGACTTTACCCTCTTGCATTAACACACTGACTAAACTCATCAAAGACGCATCCCAATATCTCCCAAAAGGTTTATTAGGATCACACATAATCAAAACTGGAGCCATAGACAACTTCTACTCTAGCTCTCTGAAACTTTCCTTACAACGAACATCCAAAACAAACGACTTACCCTCTGCGTGTCAACTGAAGTAACGAAAACTCTAACTTGGAAAAGCCTTCCATAACCGCCGGTAATAACCAACTAAAGTCCAAAAAGATTCTAATCTCCTTAACTAACTTCGGAGCCTCTCATTGTAGAACTACATCTACTTCCGATGGATCCATAACCATACTCTCATCTGAAATAACATATCCAAGAAAACTAACATTTTTTTAACCCAAATTCTCACTTGAATAACTTAGCATAAAACTTCGTCTCTTTTTTACACTTGTAATTCAAATCCCAAACACTCTACCTGTTCTTCCTTTGAGTTTACAACAGATCCGAATATCCTCCATCAAAGCCATTACGAACTTATCCAAATAAATATGGAAGATACGATGCATCTATTCCATAAACCTTACAGACGCATTAATAACACCAAATAACATCACTGCACCTTGTAATGCCCAACCAAATTCCAAAAGATATAAATTCTTAAAGCTTTTGCAAAATTTTCACTGGGTAACTGGTTACTCACACACAAACTTAACCGAGTAAATAACAGCCTATCCCGACGATAACAAACATGACCATTCACATTAAATCGATCAAAGCCTCAACTCACACCATTCACCACTCTTATCAAACATGCCAAACAATTGTAATTTCACTTCAACCCAACCAAACCATTCCAGTCATCTGTTCATGAAAGTGGACACTTATTCTCAATCGTTACCTTAATCAACCGCTAGTAATCCATACACAATTTCTTCTCTTAAGAGTCCAAATTCCATAAATCCCCACGTGTAGTAACAACCATCCTAAAAGAACTCTCAAATAGTACATCCACACTTAAGGTTTTCTGAAAATTTCCATAGTCTCATACCATCAAGGAATTCCAAATCGTTTGCGATTCATCACAATTCAAAATTCAAGCTATCCAGAACACACCCGCAAGTTTTCATACTACTCACTGGTTAACATGCAACCCCCTACTATCATCTTTTTCCTTACCAACCATGCTGGACCTCTTCAAGTCGACACACTAACGTTTCATCCAAAACACATCTGAAAACCAGGCACAACTGACGGCCTAACACTATGACTTTCCTGCCAATTTCCAGAACACTAGCCTCACAAATATAATAAACACCTTAGTCTCAACTCCAAAGAGTGTCCTGCTCACTTAGCAGATATAACCTCGACTATTCACCTTCGTCCAATTTAAGTTCACACTCTACTCTCTGAGAACAACCCTTAGTAATACCCAACCATTCTCCCTCAGAGACATTCCAACTTAACCCACATACACAAACCTCTAATCCGTCTCATCTTCTGATATAAGAATCTTCATCAACTCATCGAAACAATCCGTAATCACCTGCTTAATTCCAAACAATTCATTGCACACACTATCAAAGCCGGAAAGACACGCATATTCCATCCAACATAATTTCTGTCTACTATCAACAAGAGATTAAGGGTGATCAGTTCCTCAATTTGTCAATAGACAGTCGACAATCATGATGGGGCATAAACCGTCTTTACCAAACTATAATAGCATTTCTTGCATCCTGTGCACAAAACTACCTCAGGCACAAATCCTTAGTTAACAAAAACCTTACCTCCGCATTCCCTCCAGAACCGAGAACAACACTGTCCAAACAACACTTACAATCTTGTAATTCACCACACACTGAGCCAACGCTCCACCTGAAGCAACTTGGAGAAGTTCCAGCTTCTCCCCCACTTATCTCAATCTCACACCTGAAGACAAAGGATTACCAAAAACCAAAAAGTACTGACAGTGCTTCCCGCACATATCAAGTAATAAGGGACAAACAACAATGACAGTATTCAACTGTCACACCAACTGACTCAACAACTTGGCCGGACGGACCGACCTGCTCTGATACCACTAATGTAACACCCCAATTCCCATCGCTTCTAAATAATACATAAATAAAATCAGAGTAACTAAAAATTTATTCTTCCGACAGAAACAGGGATGCCACATTTAAATAAATAAAATACAATCCCTGCTCAATTATTTGATACATAACACCTAATAGAAAAATCCTTAACGGGAAACTTTTTCCATATAAAGGAAATGTCAATTATGGAATAAAGCGGAAAGATCCATAACCGACTTGTTTTACAAATAAATGGTTTTATAACATCAAAATATAAATACAGAATTAATACAAAATATGTTCAACAATTATATACATATATATCATAATCGTTCCCCGACTCCCGTGCTACGTATCAGAGCAGACAAACGAAAAAGGACGGAGGACTAATCTCCACAAAAGCCTCCAAGACACTAATCTGCAATTGCCTCGTAGAGCAATAAACCACAGCAGAAGGGTGAGAAATAACAACTAAAATCAAGATTGCATAATAATATGCAAATACATAACAATTCACACGCATAGCTATTCTCACCACAAACACCACATACTAATACATATAACATACCACATATACATACCATATATCTATTAATCCAATAATATAGCATATATCCAGTATCCAATATACTCACATATTTGCACATAAGGCATACCACGTCATAGCATTTAGAAACACATCACACATCACATAGCATATGTCTACGCATAAAACATATTATCCACAACCAATTCATTTATAACATATGCACATCAAATTACCATTGCTATCACAATCTCAACACATAACAAATCAATGCACAATTTCCACACATAATCAATCAAATCATGATTTTCCACACATAATGCATCCATTCACAATTCTCACACATAATCAATCAAATCATGATTTTTCACACATAATGCATCCATGATTTATGCAAATGCACAGAGACCGACACAACTACTCTATGCAAATGCCATGCGGTACCGACTTCCAATGTTTCTCATCACTAGTTCACTCAGGAAATCTGCTGGAACCATCGCTCGTTACATCACTGTAACTCCCCGTCGGGCATACGATGTTCCCCGTCGCTCACACCCCACACGGGCACACGACATTTATGGATCGCTCACACCCCACACGGGCACACGGCAGACGATCGTCTATAATCATCGCTCACACCCCACATGGGCACACGACGTTATAGCGGATTCCCTCTGGAACCAATCCGTCACTCACACCCCACATAGGCACACGACGTTTATGGATCGCTCACACCCCACATGGGTACACGATCCGATCGCTCACACCCCACATGGGCACACGATCACAAGATGCATATTGTTTTACCCCAAAATTTTCCCTTAGATTCACTGTTTCGTCTGCATAACATATTAGGTCAATCATTCGTGCATAACTAACCTCTCTACCTAGTTGTTGTCTGTTTGTTCCATTTGTGAATACAAGTGTTGCTGCAGAGGATTCAAGACTTGAAGGCTGTGATGTGTGTGTGTTTGTGGAGGCTCTCTGATCTTTGCAGGATGTGTGTGGATTCCCGTGAGATTGTGCCCTTCCACTTTCCGGTCCCTAAGCCATCACCAAGCCTTTTCCCCCTCGAGACTCCTCAGTTTTTCTCCCGCAAAGATTTAAGTCATTATACTCTCTGATATGGAATTTGGCCCCTTAAAGACTGGTTACTGGTCGTGTGGCATGTTATATCACAAGATGGCGTCTCCCCCCTGTCAACTCCTCAAGATCTGAGGGACGTGTTTGCTCTGTGATGCTATATTCTTAAGTAATGAAGGGTCAAGTTAGGAGGCAGTAGAAAGTTGATTGCCAAATGCAAATTCAAGTCCCTCGTTGTCACAAGTTTACAAGATCAAATTTGAAGTTCCTATATCATGCTTGTATTCTAATTCACACATGGTTCCAGTACGAAGCTCATGATCTCCGTTTTAAGAAGACTATTTATATTTTTGAAGTTGTCAAGTATCCCTCAAGCAAGTTTGAAGATCGTTTGGAATTCAAGATGTTCAAGATACCTCGACCACTTGTAGAAGTTGAAATCCTCACAAATCCATAAGACTTGGTTAAAGCCCATTTTCTGAAGTTGAAGTTCCAATTCAAGATCCAAAATTTCAAATACAAATGGCCAAGATTATTCAAGATGCAAAGCATGATAGGCATCATATTTCATTTTATAAAGATTGTAGGATGCATATGTTCATTTTAAAATGGACAAGTTTTTTCGCTGGTTTCATGATCAAGAAAATTTTAAGACCTTTGTTTGGAATTTATCACCAAGGATTAAATTATAAGTTTAAAGAAAGTTCAAAGCACACAAGGCTTTAATCGAGCTCATTTCTATCATGAATTTCTAAGCACAAAGTCATATCAAACATAAGAGTTCAAGGTCGCAAACGAATCTCTGAGCGTAGATGCACAATTTTCAATTTCAAGTTTACTCCAAGTTGAGTCTCATATTAAAATCCAAGAATTATTTACAAGACAACTCTCATTTTGGTTTAAGGCTTTTTAACTTAGATTAGGTGTGCAAGACATTGTTTAGCCTCATTTCAAGGTCGTTATTTTGAAGTCTGCGGCGAAATTTGGACTCATTGGGTTTAAATTCTGGTTTACAAAATTGGCTTCAAGGCATCATTATTCTTGGAATTATATTCAAAGCACACAAGGAGACCTTTTCAATACAGTTCATTGTCCTATCATATGCCACATTCATTTTGTTCCAGGCATACGGACATTCAGGGAATTAATGAGGTTGCACATCCAGAGCTCACGGTCGTCAATGGTATACACGATCACTATTAAAATCTGTTACCATTCAAGCTACCAGTCATGATCAAATAAAGTAAAAAAAGGGTACACATGAGCGGCTGCAGGACTACATGACTTTGTTCCTCAATGTTAAATTCATCAACTTAGCCATAAAGGACAAAATGGCCACAGTGAACGAATGAAGGTCAACCAAAACTGCCACTTTTTGAGTATCCTAAGCCTACTACCGTGGAAAAGATGTGACCATAAGACACTTTTGAGACAAAGCGTGACAAGACTACTGCGGTGTTTGGTGTTGCAGTTTTCAGGCATCTTTGGTACCCTCTAATTTATCCCATCCAACGGTTCTCGTCGCCCCAAATAGGACCTGAAATCTACAAGGTGATTTAAACCTTCTGCTTGGCTGTCCAAACGCAATTTCGTACCATGATTGCTCTGAGGGCATAATCCAACACTGTTGTCAAAGAAAACATTGGAAATCAGGATATTAATCAAACAAAGATTAAATTATATTCATGAAAGTCCAGACTTTTCAAATTTCTTTCCTAAACAATCTAAACACAATCCAAACCTATTCATATGAGGTTTCAGAACAAATTCAGCAGCCCCTGCAAGACAAAGATCAAACATCATCAAAATTCAAACCTCAAACATTAAACATTTCCAAAATCATATCAGACATGTTTGCATTGAAAAGGAAGGTCGTTATTCAAGACAATAACGTGTTCCATATTAATTTAAATCTCTCTCCAAGAAAGCATCCAAAACATGTCAAGTTTTCACAATAATGAGCAGTATATTCTTGCATTCAAAGTTGGCATTAAAAGAGCAAAAATCCCGAGCCTAAAAAAAGAAAAAACATCACGCAAGAATAAAGGAAATCAGGATTTCTGTTATTTTCTTTCCATAACAACTCAAGCATGCTGAATGGAAAAAGGAAAGGGATTGAAACGCAATAAGACATATTCTGGTTGAGATGGAAAGCTCATCAAGATAGTGTTCAACACAATTATAATCCCATTTCAATTCCACAAAGCCTATATATACACCACACCACACGCAGAAGAGGGGGGGGACAAAAAACATCAACTCATATCAGAACATACCAAAACCACTCATCAAACCCTATATACCAGAAAAAACCACAAAACATATAGAAACCAGAATCCCAATCTTGCAATAAGCCAAAAAAGCTATGATACACAATTTCGAAAAAGTTCAGAAACTCAGAGGTTGAGCTTCATCATCGCATTATCATATTCAACAGACAAACATCTCAATTCATCCGAAATTCAACTACAGAAGGTCAAAGAGAATACATCGCAGAAGGAGAGGATCAGAGATAACGCCACACGACGCAAACCAATATCGAAGTCATAGAGGGACATAGACATTCCAAATTCACAAGGATATACGACAAGAAAAAGAAGGACACCACCTGGAAACGTTGAGGAATCCGATGCTCTTCCGCCTCCTCGCCCTCAACCGCCGGCAGCTTCTCTATTTTCCATTGCTCTAATATTGTAATTTGTAACAAAATCATAATGAGAATGTTGGGGTATTGGGTCGTATAGGGGTGGGGTTTATGATTCTTGTTTGATCGGAGAGAGTGAGGACGCCGCCGCGAGGTTTTTTCGCAAACCCTAAGGTTCCGAGAGACAGAATAGAGAGGAATGGCGAGAGAGAGAAGAGAGAATTGAGTTTGTATGAGGCTCCCTCCGCCCCTTTTCTTTTTCCTTTTGATTTAATCTTTTTCTTTTCGCCAAACCCTTTTTTTTTTAATTTTTTAGTCAAACCAAGTTAATATCCTTTTTTTAGAAAACAATTAATCTCTATATTAAAATAAAACTATTTTGTTTAAAATACCAATTAACAAAAAAACTCCTTTTAGAAACATAATAACCTTTTCATAAAAATTAATATTAAATCCTTTTTTTAGAAAACTCTAATTAAAATAATCATTAATAATTTCTCACGTAATAAACCTTTACTCCGAAATTAACCTTTTATTATTCAAGAGAAAAAAACCTTTCACAAGTAAGTCTTTAATTTCAAGTTAATAAAACCTATAAACACAATCCTCAAAATAATAACCTCAATAACTTTTTTTCGTAATAACCTTAACAACCAAACTTTTCATAATAAACCTTTGAATTAAATCAAAACTCGTTAGACCCTCAAACGTGAGTGAATCGCATGTGTGTGTTATGTCATGATTGATATTGTTGCTTGCTATATGCTTATTTTGATGCTTGTTTATCTATGTCCAAAACCTTTTCAAAATACTAAAAAAACTCTCGATCCAACGTCGAGCCCCTTTTATACCCATGTAAGTCGAGTGCCTTTGGGCCTTGCATTCAACCTGTTTGGTCACAATACACTTTAACTAGCCCACTTTGCTAGTGCGCACTAATAAATCAGTTAGTTGGGTCCCTCGACATTCCAAAGGAAAGTTATTAATAATTGACTAAACCGTCATAGGGCTAACACCTTTAGAACCCTTAGCCATAGGATTCGGAGTCGCCGTACTCCACGTCTCACCGTAGACACTTAGAATCTTAGCCTTAGGATCGGAGTCGCCGTACTCCAAGTAATTGCTCCGCCGCGAACATTTACAATCATACCCCTCTTGAACCAACCTACAACTTTAGAGTCGTCGCACTCTATGTAAAGTCTTGCCCAAGACTTTACCTCCCCTTGGAACCTTGACCCCGTCAAGAAGTTCCTCTTTTCAGAACTACGCATACTCTGATTCTACTCCCGAGGATACGTAGGCGTAAGGTGCGATACCTTATCGAGTATACTTAGATACTAACCCCTAGGGTTCAACCTTTAGCATAGCACCCCTTAGCAAGCGAATGAGAGATAACATGAATACTAACGAGAGGTTCTCGTAGAGTACTACGGACGTTTAGGATGCTAATACCTTCCCTAGGCGTAACCAACCCCCGAACCTTAGATCTTAGGTTTTTTTCGCTTTTGAACCTTTCCTTTGGATAAATCAAAGACGGTGGTGAACATTTAAAGAAATGTGATCCTAGTTCATTAATAACTATGGTATCCAATTCTCACCGCAACAGAAATGGCGACTTCACTGGGGATTGTCGAGGGTTTCCCATATCTTGTTTTCTTATGTTATCTTTCTTTATTATTTGCTTATTATTTGTTGTGATGGGTTGCTTGTGTGGTTAGACAAAGTCCTACACCCGGACTAGAGTGAAATCATGATAGGAACGGTGAGAATTCAAGGATACTTTGAGGGAGTCGATTCCTGAAAAAGTTGAATTGAGACTTCACCACTCAGTCTAGGCCCTCTCGAATTTAATTTTGTCCAACGAGTCAATTCGTGAAGACGTTATTATTTCGAACTAAAGGCCATCGAGACTGGGGACCGTAGTTACCTTTAACCCAACTTGGCCTATTAGGATGTAGTGCGGGGACTATGCGGGAGTCTATTTCTGCAATAGTCGCTACGCGATACTACACTCGGACGAGATTCTCTTGAGAATATTATTGACTACCAAGTGATCTGGAAAATCGATAATATCCGAAAGATGGATTGTAGACTCTGGGAACTTTTAGAACCCGTTCGGCAGGTACATTTGAAACCATAGTACACACCTTATGGGATGGTAGACCTTGGCTCCATGCTGTGATCTCTCAAACCTAGGACTTTTGCTTGTTTGCTTGATCTTGTTTGCTTATCTGTGCTTTGTGCTTTTGCATCCTCGCATTCATAAGCACCATATCATAAAGATTCATGGGACTTAGTCTTTGTTTATAAACATCATAAGGATATCATGGACTCTAAAAATTAAAAAAAAAAAACGTTGAGGTACCTTTACAAAAGTCATAACCTGGACGATCTAAGGAGACTAGAGATTTTGCTGACAAATAAAGAAAGGTTTAAATCAAGATCTGGGAAGCTATCATCTCCACTCTATTATGGCCTATCATTATTCCTGATTATCAATCGGTACCTAAACTTAAAGACTATTCTCAACTGATGAAGTTAATAACTCAAGACAAAAATCCATTTCTCAACTTCGGTTAGTATTCAAGCTAGCTAAAAGGAGGTTATTGGAAAAGCTACTTATTGCAAGAAATGGAAAGCAAGACGTCTTATCTAATTCTAATCATCGGTCAACACTTGGTCGACGAGTTTATTCTAGAAGAAGCTCAGTTGGAAGAAAGAAATCAAAAGATTCAAGAAGACCGTTGGAAGAGTCTCCTTAGATCCATCATTAGTAGCTTTTATTTAGCTATTACGTTATGACTGTTGTAAAACGTACAGACACGTTTTATAATTAATTTTTGTAATAAATCAATTTTTAGTATTCCGGTACTAATGATTGTAACCGACCGTTTTATAATTATTAAAACGAGCCTTTTAATATTCCATGATGATTATAAATAGCTGAGTTTCCATGAATCTTGTTGCATAGCATTTGCATTTTGCATTTCTCTCTCTATCAAGGAACTTAGATTTTGTTTTGCAAGCATTGTACGATGGATTACGGGAAGAAGGGAGTTGCGTCGTACACCTTCAAAGTTTCGGATGTTGAACAACTAAGGGAACTAGGAGGGCAGATCAAAGATCCTGAGGCGTTCGCTGAGAAGTATGGAAAGATCCTCCCGTTGTTGCAGACTCGAGTAGCCGCTGGTCTATTGGAAACGTTGGTTCAACTTTACAGCTTGATCTACCATTGCTTCATCTTCCAAGATTTCCAACTGATGCCCACGTTGGAAGAATACTCCGTTCTGTTAGGGATCCCGGTCAAAGATTCACCTCCGTTCTCCGGTGGAGAAGGAAGACCCAGCCAGGAAGACATTGCAAGGGCGACCCGCATAAAGCTGTTAGAGATCCAAACTCATATGATGGTTAGAGGAGGAATTGACGGTTTGCCTGCCCAATTCTTGTTCGAGAAGGCTCGACACTTTGCTAGTGTAGGGAACACTGGAGCGTTCGAGCACATCTTCGCGTTGCTGGCCTACGGTTTGTTCTTGTTTCCGAATGTTGAAGATTTTGTTGACGTTCATGCCATAAGGATTTTTATGCTCAAAAATCCAGTTTCGACGTTGTTAGCCGATGCCTACCACGCTATTCACTCGAAGGCTTTGAAGGGAGAAGGTCGGATTACCTGTTGCACCGCTATCCTCTATAGGTGGTTTATTTCGCACCTACCGAGGTCTGCTGATTTCTGGGACGTGAAGGATGGTTCAGAGTGGCCAGTGAAGCTCATGGCTCTTACTCACTCAGATATTGTTTGGCATGACCCGATGTATGGAGGAATCCCCATGATTCATAGCTGTGGAGATTTTCCCAACGTACCTCTTCTTGGTACAAAGGGATGTATCAACTATAATCCTGTGCTCGCCCGTCGTCAACTGGGGCACCCAATGGAAGAAGTACCTGATCCTAAAAGCCTGACAAGACTTTTTTTCTATCAAGGAGAGAACCTGAATCTGAAAAACCGGAATTGTGTTTGCTTGGCGTCGCATCAATCGACAAGGAATAACGGCGACAACAAATCCTGATTGCTCAGTTACCGAAGAATGTCTAGCATGGGCGCGTGAAAGGGCTCTGACCTTGAATATGCCTTATCCCCGTCCCAAGCCTCCCGTGGTCCAGTCGGATGAAGTTTTGAAGCTGAAGGCTAAAATAGAGAAGCTGACCCTGGATAAAGCAAGGATGCAACACCAAATCGATAAGCTAATGGAAGAGCTCCATGGAAGATCAGGGGCATCATCCAGCAGTTTAGGCGCCTAGTTCCTTTTGTGTTATGTTGCTTATGTAATGAAACTTTGGAGGTGTACTGGCCGTTGAAAATTTTAATAAAATGTTTTAACATCTACAATGACTGCAAATGGGATTTGAGTTCCTTGATAGTTGCATCGTTCTTCCATTTGCATCTCATGTCTCTTTGCATTCTTTGCATTGTTTCTTTTTGTCTGTTTGTTCCTGTGTTCCCGTCCATCATCTGTTCGTGACCCGTCTGTTGATTTCCCGACAGTAATCTCTGGACCTGGGGAAAATTTTGAAAGATCGTGAATTCAGAAGGGCAGAGCCAGTTTGCGACTGTAGCAGATCTTGAGTTCAGTCAACTTGTGGAAGCTATGACAGCCTTGGCGAGAAGGGACGTTAGTACTCAAAGGAATGTTGTTAACAATGTCACCCAGGATCAATCTGTACAGATTCCTGCGGAGAACCAGGTTATACAAGAACATACTACCATCCAAGATAGACATCCTTCTTCTGTTGATGCTATGGGGTATCGTAGCCTCGCGTTCTCAGAGCCAGATTCCCAAGAGGTGATTCCTAAGGTGAAAATTGAAAAATCCACGAGATGTTGAGATTTTGGAAAGATTCCGTGCTTTGGAAAGAAGACTTGACGCCATTAAGGGTCATAACGCTGGTGATCTGAATGCCTTGAATATGTGTTTGGTACCCGACCTTGTAATGCCTCCAGAATTCAAGACACCAAAGTTTGAGAAGTACAAAGGGGACAGTTGTCCAAAACAGCATTTGGTGATGTTTTGCAGAAAAATGACTCCACATGTCCATAATGAACTGCTTATGATACACTGTTTCTAAGATAGTTTAAGTGGGGCATCGCTAAATTGGTATATGCAGCTAAAAAGTAGCGATATCCAATCATGGTTAGACCTTTCCAGGGCTTTTGTGAAGCAATATGACTACAATCTTGACTTGGCTCCTAGTCGCCTGCATTTGCTAGACCTATCTCAAAAAGACAATGAATCCTTCAGAAAATATGCTCAAAGGTGGAGAGAAGTAGCTTCTCGCGTTCAACCGCCGCTCCTGGATAAGGAATTGGTTGACTTTTTCGTGGATACTTTGCGAGGCCCATACTGAGAAAAGGTTTTCAGCATTGTGATAAGAAATTTCTCTGATGTGGTAATAGCCGGAGAGCGCATCGAGATTAGTCTTAAGAAAGGAAAAATTCGAGGTACCTCAAACATCCGAGCCATTGAGAATAGGTCAATTGTCAGTTCTCAGGAAGAACAGAGGGAAGAAAATGATTTCATTAAGGAGTATCCGATATATCAGTCTCAGCACTCACGCAACTCAAGTATTCAGAGTGAGCATTCATTTGGGTCTCTGCGTCAGACGCCACTATCTCTTCAGGGGCAGAATTCTTCTCCAAATCGAATACCTCCTCGGCATCGACAGTCATGTCGCCCACAGTCGCGTCAACTTGATAGACCAAGACCGAAGAAGAAGAGGCATTTCACCCCGCTACCAATGCCATACAGTCAGTTCTTACCAGATTTAATCAAAAGTGGACTTATAGTGCCGAAGGAATTGAAGCCAGTACCTTTTCCCTATCCACCAGGTTTTGACATTGACGCCCGATGCGATTACCACGCTGGGGCACCAGGGCACTCAACTGACGACTGTAAGGTACTTCCGAGTAAGGTTCAGACTCTGCTAGACTCCGAAATGATTTCATTCACGCCTCATGGAATTCAAATCAATATCCCTTCACCGAACCAGGCGGGTTCATCAGTCCCGGTTATGGAAGAGTTCACCGAGAGTGGGTATGAAAATGATCCTCAGACCGATCTCGAAAGTCGATTTTGAAGATGGTTAGGTCAAATGGCAAATAAAGAGGAAGTCATTCCCAGGAGCATCAGTTGTTTATTTATTTGCATTTTATCGCGTTCTTTGATTATTAAAGCATGTTTACCTGTAAGAACTTGTTATTCTGAACGTTAACGCAATTTAATGTTTGTTTTGAAGAAATCCATTCGCTTCGCTCATTTTAAAAATTGTTTACCATTTTATAATGCCAATACTACTGAATGGAGGATGATGAACTAAAACGCAATCTCTTCTGTCGTATGCTTTTGAACGAAAACCCTGCTAAGGATATAAGGCATTGTTTCAATACCAGAGATAACCTCTCGTTAACCCTTTTGAGCCTCGAAATCAAAACCTTATCTTTAACCTGGGGCAGGGTAGCTCTCAATCCAAACGACCGAGCTTCCAAAACTATCAAAATATGAGTGGGTACAAATGAATTTTGACCCTCAAAATTTCAAAAGTAACCGCACAATAAAGGGGTGGGTACAAACAAGCTTTGACCTCTATACCTTTTTGCTTCTTAAACCAAATCACTACTTACAACTTACAAAAGACCTTGTTGAAGCAGAGTTCATTTCAAAAGCATACTCGATGAGATAGTGTTTCCTGACTCCTTTGAGCCACGCTCAAAGTTCGCATTGGCTTTATAAAAAGGAAAACTAATATCACATCCTAATTAGTGATTCAGTCACAAGTTTGCGATATGCCTTTTTCAATAAACTTCAAAACAAACATGAGGTGGTATTAGCAATTTCAGAATTTACACTTTCTGCATGTAAATATTGCTTAATATCATAGAAACCTTATTGCAAACAGCTATAAGAGGTTCAATTTCTGATTGGAACTTTGTTGAAGATGGTTACTTCATTGTTAAGGATAACCAAATCTGGGGCATGTTACGTGAAGACCCATTTGAGCAGGGGCAAGGTGTTTTCTTCAGTTTGTTAACTTCACAAACTAGCTTACCCAAGGGGCAATTTTGAAGACTCAGCACACAGAATACCGACAATCTGAGCCAGATACGTCGAGATTCTACAAATCTCTCAAGAGTTTGAAGATGCCGGATTATTTTGAACGCCGGATCTTCTGTAAAATCCTTTTGAGATGACCCCTTTTATGACTCCTTTTCAGAATCATGCAATCCAGGATAGTTTGAGAATTGAAGACTTTAGCAACATTTCATACTTGAAAATGGCGACTACCATGCAAGTCAAAACTTCACTGACTTCATAGCATTTCCTCACCAGGTTTCCCAAAGATATTCTAATGGTGTGATATTCCCCAACAAGGTTTTCACTCTAGGAAGTCATGACGATTCCCCAGTAAATCATTATTTCAAGCAATTATGACAGAATCAGTACAAAATTTCAGCATCGGGTTGACCTAAGGATCCCCAAAGAATCTCCTTGGCATCAACTTTCCCCGATGAAGCGAGTGTTTATTTCACTCCTCGGTGTCTTCTCAAGATTTCATTTTCTTTCAACTGGGAATGTTTATTTCATCCCCACTGGAAACTAGACCTTGGCCTCTATAGCTACAATATGAATTCAAGCTTCCCCAATGAATTAATGGATATTCATTTTCGTAGTTTATACAGTCTACTCCAGATTACTTCAGCATCAGATATTTATTTTTATCCCCGTGACGCCTCATCCATGGCATCTATCACTGCATTCTCACTTTGGATTATCTCAGTTATAGCGGATAGTTATTTTATCCCCATCGAGGCCTCTATGAATACAAGTTTGATCCGTTCCCAGTGGATATTTTCTCATCTGGATAATCAGATTCATCTTGACGACCGTATTTTATATCCCCAAGTGGATTGGTGTTTCCCCAGAGAAGTTTGGACTTTGAAGTTCAACTATTGGGTTACACCTTTGGACTTCCACAGAGCTTGACATACGCATCTTTCGTGCAGAGGATGGACGGGATTCCTCTTTGTTTTGTTTCCTCTTGTTTTCTTTGCCTGTTTTGTTAGCATGAGCATAAGCATCGCATGGCATCTTCTGCATTCGCCTCCGTGCGTGTTTGTTGTTTGTTTCTTGTCGCTTTATCTTGGTCTTTGTTTGTGTTTACGCCAGTTTTCGGGGTTAGTCCGATCTCTCCAAGTAGGTCATCAACCTTAGGCAGAAAATGCTAATCATTTCCAAGTTTCCCCACAGAGTTCAACCCTCGTGGATGATGGTTATTTCAGTTATATTTTTCCTTGCTTGGATAAGATAAAATCTTCGTTCGAGTTCATTTCTCAATGACAGGTCTTGTTTGACCGTTTCATTCTAGTTTGATCCTAGATTGAACTTTGGTCTTTGACAACTTGCCCTCCAGGCGCCTAGCAAAGTTTAAGCGTGCACCTATGCTTTGTACATTTTGAGTCGTTGTGCTCTATATTTTATTTTCGCCTCACCTTGTTTTTGTTACGAGCCGCCGCGCTCCTTATTTTGCTTTTCTGTTTCGAGCCGCTGCGCTCCTTGTTTTGCTTTTTCTGTTTCGAGCCGCCGCGCTCCTTGTTTTTTCTTTTGGTGTCGAGCCACCGCGCTCCTTGTTTTTTCTTTTTGGTGTCGAGCCGCCGTGCTCCTTGTTTTTCTTTTTGGTGTCGAGCCGCCGTGCTCCTTGTTTTTCTTTTTGGCGTCGAGCCGCCGTGCTCCTTGTTTTTCTTTTGGTGTCGAGCCGCCGTGCTCCTTGTTTTTCTTTTTGGTGTCGAGCCGCCGCGCTCCTTGTTTTTCTTTTTTGGTTTCGAGCCGCCGCGCTCCTTGTTTTTCTTTTCCAGTTTCGAGCCGCCGTGCTCCTTGTTTTGCTTTTCTTTGTTTCGAGCCGCCGAGCTCCTTGTTTCTTTCTTTTCTGGTTTCGAGCCGCCGCGCTCCATGTTATTTTTCTTAGTGGTGTGTAAGTCCCGTGCAACGATAAGTCACAAGGCATTTTCTCTACGAAGTCCATTTACTTGGCATACAAGAGATTTTTAATAACCCTGTTCTGTTCCTTGGTGGTTCCTGAAGATCCCGTTTGATCTCTTCATTTGAAGGAATTTCCAGGTCTTATTTGTTTTTTGTTCGCATGATCCTACCGCCGTATGGATCCTATCCTTTCTTCTTGCAACTTATACATCAACTGGTCACGCTTGAACCTGCTGGGTCGTCGTCTTCAGAGTCCCCAGTGTTTTCTTCTTTTCCCCAGTGCGTCTGGTCGTCCCCAGTGAGTTGGTTGCTCATTGAGTTCGTCTTCCGCTCTGTGTTCGCTTTCGTTTTCGTCTGCATTTCTTGCATTCTATCATCCCATCATTTTCATCATGCTAGAGTTCACGGCTTGTCAGCATTAGGTTTAGGTTTTGTTCATAGCATTGCATGATCATTGCATCTAAGGGCAAAATTTTCGGTTATCTGTATTTAAATATCTTTCACCGTGACCTATTGACGATTTTCATCGGTCATGTCATCCGGTGAAGATATTTAAATAGGGGCAACTGTTGTACCCCAAATTTTTCCCTTAGATTCACTGTTTCGTCTGCATAACATATTAGGTCAATCATTCGTGCATAATTAACCTCTCTACCTAGTTGTTGTCTGTTTGTTCCATTTGTGAATACAAGTGCTGCTGCAGAGGATTCAAGACTTGAAGGCTGTGATGTGTGTGTGTTTGTGGAGGCTCTCTGATCTTTGCAGGATGCGTGTGGATTCCCGTGAGATTGTGCCCTTCCACTTTCCGGTCCCTAAGCCATCACCAAGCCTTTTCCCCCTCAAGACTCCTCAGTTTTTCTCCCGCAAAGATTTAAGTCATTATACTCTCTGATATGGAATTTGGCCCCTTAAAGACTGGTTACTGGTCGTGTGGCATGTTATATCACAAGATGGCGTCTCCCCCCTGTCAACTCCTCAAGATCTGAGGGACGTGTTTGCTCTGTGATGCTATATTCTTAAGTAATGATGGGTCAAGTTAGGAGGCAGTAGAAAGTTGATTGCCAAATGCAAATTCAAGTCCCTCGTTGTCACAAGTTTACAAGATCAAATTTGAAGTTCCTATATCATGCTTGTATTCTAATTCACACATGGTTCCAGTACGAAGCTCATGATCTCCGTTTTAAGAAGACTATTTATATTTTTGAAGTTGTCAAGTATCCCTCAAGCAAGTTTGAAGATCGTTTGGAATTCAAGATGTTCAAGATACCTCGACCACTTGTAGAAGTTGAAATCCTCACAAATCCATAAGACTTGGTTAAAGCCCATTTTCTGAAGTTGAAGTTCCAATTCAAGATCCAAAATTTCAAATACAAATGGCCAAGATTATTCAAGATGCAAAGCATGATAGGCATCATATTTCATTTTATAAAGATTGTAGGATGCATATGTTCATTTTAAAATGGACAAGTTTTTTCGTTGGTTTCATGATCAAGAAAATTTTAAGACCTTTGTTTGGAATTTATCACCAAGGATTAAATTATAAGTTTAAAGAAAGTTCAAAGTACACAAGGCTTTAATCGAGCTCATTTCTATCATGAATTTCTAAGCACAAATTCATATCAAACATAAGAGTTCAAGGTCGCAAACGAATCTCTGAGCGTAGATGCACAATTTTCAATTTCAAGTTTACTCCAAGTTGAGTCTCATATTAAAATCCAAGAATTATTTACAAGACAGCTCTCATTTTGGTTTAAGGCTTTTTAACTTAGATTAGGTGTGCAAGACATTGTTTAGCCTCATTTCAAGGTCGTTGTTTTGAAGTCTGCGGCGAAATTCGGACTCATTGGGTTTAAATTCTGGTTTACAAAATTGGCTTCAAGGCATCATTATTCTTGGAATTATATTCAAAGCACACAAGGAGACCTTTTCAATACAGTTCATTGTCCTATCATATGCCACATTCATTTTGTTCCAGGCATACGGACATTCAGGGAATTAATGAGGTTGCACATCCAGAGCTCACGGTCGTCAATGGTATACACGATCACTATTAAAATCTGTTGCCATTTAAGCTACCAGTCATGACAAAATAAAGTAAAAAAAGGGTACACATGAGCGGCTGCAGGACTACATGACTTTGTTCCTCAATGTTAAATTCATCAACTTAGCCATAAAGGACAAAATGGCCACAGTGAACGAATGAAGGTCAACCAAAACTGCCACTTTTTGAGTATCCTAAGCCTACTACCGTGGAAAAGATGTGACCATAAGACACTTTTGAGACAAAGCGTGACAAGACTACTGCGGTGTTTGGTGTTGCAGTTTTCAGGCATCTTTGGTACCCTCTAATTTATCCCATCCAACGGTTCTCGTCGCCCCAAATAGGACCTGAAATCTACAAGGTGATTTAAACCTTCTGCTTGGCTGTCCAAACGCAATTTCGTACCATGATTGCTCTGAGGGCATAATCCAACACTGTTGTCAAAGAAAACATTGGAAATCAGGATATTAATCAAACAAAGATTAAATTATATTCATCAAAGTCCACACTTTTCAAATTTCTTTCCTAAACAATCTAAACACAATCCAAACCTATTCATATGAGGTTTCAGAACAAATTCAGCAGCCCCTACAAGACAAAGATCAAACATCATCAAAATTCAAACCTCAAACATTAAACATTTCCAAAATCATATCAGACATGTTTGCATTGAAAAGGAAGGTCATTATTGAAGACAATAACGTGTTCCATATTAATTTAAATCTCTCTCCAAGACAGCATCCAAAATATGTCAAGTTTTCACAATAATGAGCAGTATATTCTTGCATTCAAAGTTGGCATTAAAAGAGCAAAAATCCTGAGCCTAAAAAAAGAAAAAACATCACGCAAGAATAAAGGAAATCAGGATTTCTGTTATTTTCTTTCCATAACAACTCAAGCATGTTGAATGGAAAAAGGAAAGGGATTGAAACACAATAAGACATATTCTGGTTGAGATGGAAAGCTCATCAAGACAGTGTTCAACACAATTATAATCCCATTTCAATTCCACAAAGCCTATATATACACCACACCACACGCAGAAGAGGGGGGGGGACAAAAAACATCAACTCATATCAGAACATACCAAAACCACTCATCAAACCCTATATACCAGAAAAAACCACAAAACATATAGAAACCAGAATCCCAATCTTGCAATAAGCCAAAAAAGCTATGATACACAATTTCGAAAAAGTTCAGAAACTCAGAGGTTGAGCTTCATCATCGCATTATCATATTCAACAGACAAACATCTCAATTCATCCGAAATTCAACTACAGAAGGTCAAAGAGAATACATCGCAGAAGGAGAGGATCAGAGATAACGCCACACGACGCAAACCAATATCGAAGTCATAGAGGGACATACACATTCCAAATTCACAAGGATATACGACAAGAAAAAGAAGGACACCACCTGGAAACGTTGAGGAATCCGATGCTCTTCCGCCTCCTCGCCCTCAACCGCCGGCAGCTTCTCTATTTTGCATTGCTCTAATATTGTAATTTGTAACAAAATCATAATGAGAATGTTGGGGTATTGGGTCGTATAGGGGTGGGGTTTATGATTCTTGTTTGATCGGAGAGAGTGAGGACGCCGCCGCGAGGTTTTTTCGCAAACCCTAAGGTTCCGAGAGACAGAATAGAGAGGAATGGCGAGAGAGAGAAGAGAGAATCGAGTTCGTATGAGGCTCCCTCCGCCCCTTTTCTTTTTCCTTTTGATTTAATCTTTTTCTTTTCGCCAAACCCTTTTTTTTAATTTTTTAGTCAAACCAAGTTAATATCCTTTTTTTAGAAAACAATTAATCTCTATATTAAAATAAAACTATTTTGTTTAAAATACCAATTAACAAAAAAACTCCTTTTAGAAACATAATAACCTTTTCATAAAAATTAATATTAAATCCTTTTTTTAGAAAACTCTAATTAAAATAATCATTAATAATTTCTCACGTAATAAACCTTTACTCCGAAATTAACCTTTTATTATTCAAGAGAAAAAAACCTTTCACAAGTAAGTCTCTAATTTCAAGTTAATAAAACCTATAAACACAATCCTCAAAATAATAACCTCAATAACTTTTTTTCGTAATAACCTTAACAACCAAGCTTTTCATAATAAACCTTTGAATTAAATCAAAACTCGTTAGACCCTCAAACGTGAGTGAATCGCATGTGTGTGTTATGTCATGATTGATATTGTTGCTTGCTATATGCTTATTTTGATGCTTGTTTATCTATGTCCAAAACCTTTTCAAAATACTAAAAAAACTCTCGATCCAACGTCGAGCCCCTTTTATACCCATGTAAGTCGAGTGCCTTTGGGCCTTGCATTCAACCTGTTTGGTCACAATACACTTTAACTAGCCCACTTTGCTAGTGCGCACTAATAAATCAGTTAGTTGGATCCCTCGACATTCCAAAGGAAAGTTATTAATAATTGACTAAACCGTCATAGGGCTAACACCTTTAGATCCCTTGGCCATAGGATTCGGAGTCGCCGTACTCCACGTCTCGCCGTAGACACTTAGAATCTTAGCCTTAGGATCGGAGTCGCCGTACTCCAAGTAATTGCTCCGCCGCGAACATTTACAATCATACCCCTCTTGAACCAACCTACAACTTTAGAGTCGCCGCACTCTATGTAAAGTCTTGCCCAAGACTTTACCTCCCCTTGGAACCTTGACCCCGTCAAGAAGTTCCTCTTTTCAGAACTACGCATACTCTGATTCTACTCCCGAGGATACGTAGGCGTAAGGTGCGATACCTTATCGAGTATACTTAGATACTAACCTCTAGGGTTCAACCTTTAGCATAGCACCCCTTAGCAAGCGAATGAGAGATAACATGAATACTAACGAGAGGTTCCCGTAGAGTATTACGGACGTTTAGGATGCTAATACCTTCCCTAGGCGTAACCAACCCCCGAACCATAGATCTTAGGTTTTTTTCGCTTTTGAACCTTTCCTTTGGATAAATCAAAGACGGTGGTGAACATTTAAAGAAATGTGATCCTAGTTCATTAATAACTATGGTATCCAATTCTCACCGCAACACATATCATGATGCTTGGCATACAAGGACTCATGACAATCAAATGCATCTTCAAACATATATGCAACCATAATCATGCACATATTTCAACTCATCAATTCCATACATTCACAACTCAACAATATGAATTATCTCATCATCATCATTCATGCATTGAAAACACTTCAAACAATGCATTTCATCACAATCCGCAAACCACAACAACATTCATAATAACATACATTTGTAATTCAATTCAACAAGGTATTTTGCCATTAGGCCACAAGCACTACAACAAACTATCACATGCTTCCACATCATATAAATCACATAAAAGCTTCACATCATATAACAATAGCACGACGCACTGTAAAACACCAACCGCACGCATTTAACGCGATAAAAACCCGACAACTCAACACTTTTTCAAAACCATGACTTAAATAAATCATCTACTGACCTCCAACCCATTTTTAAAATAAAGGATATTTTATTAGCTTTCCAACGCTTCGAACGGGGACCAAAACCGACTTACGGTTCAAAAGTTATGAATTTTTGAAAATATTATTTTTCTGAAACTTACAGTGATAATCGATTACTCACATATCGTTAATCGATTACTCGCTTCACAGAAGCAAAAAAACCAGATTTTTATGATGCAAAAACCCCCCAAAATCATCCTTAAACCCCCCGATCATACCGACAAGTATTCCCGACTAAATCCTATCATTTCCCGACTATTCTACGCGAACTATTCCGCATTCTAACCGTTAAAACATCGATTTCTATCAATTGCTCACAAATTCAACCAAATAGAAAAACATATATTTTTCACCCAAACATTCAAACAAAACATACATATACATATACAAGCATGATATAATCGAAACTTCTCACCCTTACCCGATTATTCGCGCTTGAAACGGATGAATTCTCGATTTTTCCATTTTTCCTCTTCTCCCTTTTCTTTCCTCTCTTTTCTCTTCTCTTATATTTCTTTCCTTTCTTTTTCTTTTCTTTCTATTTCTCTTTCTATTTCTATTTATAAAAATATCTAACCACGCAAAATGACCAAAATACCCCTACGCTCAAATATCTCGCAAACGCTCTCAAAATGCGATAAAACATAAACAGCGATGAAATATATTTTGGGAAATAAAAGTTGAAAAGAAATTATAATTTATTGCAAATATTTTACCTATCAAGAAAATTAATCAATTAACTCAATTAGCAGGTAAAATACAATAAACTCACACATATCACAAAATTCACATAAATGAAATAAATAAATACAATTAAACAAATCGGGGCGTTACATTGATTGTTGCAATCTGTGGGGAAGAAGACTTGAAAGTTATTTGACTTGAATAACACTAAAGTCTATGAACGGAGGCGATTACTTTGAATAACTGGGGCCTTGTCATACCCCAAATTTGTCCTACCTGTATATAATTTTCATCTGTACATCCATCCACTAACCGTTATTCAAAAAATCCAAAAAATGTGTTACTTTCATGTTGCCTAAGTCTGTGATTTCTTTGGAGATATTAAGTCAGGTATGTGTAGTATTGTTTGAGTTTTAATGGTCAGGTCAGCTTGGTTTCAAAATCAGAGTCCGGATTTACAATTGATTCAAGTGGTGTATGTATGAGGCTTCAATCAGAGTTATGTGCCAGTTTACATTTCAAGTCACGTTTCTCTAATTTTCAAGGCATGGCCACAACAAAGAGTTTGGTTCATCATGATTCTAGCGGAAAAATCAAGATCCATTTTGATTCAAAGTTCTAATTCAAGATTCATTCAAGATCTTCACATGGTTAATTGTTAGAAAAGATTCAAATACAATTGTGTGGAAGATTGGTCATATATGATCACTTGTTGGAAGCCAACATTGCCATGTGAGTTTTAAGGATAAGTCTAGTGGTTTCCTTATTCAAGAAGAATGGTTGATATGCTTTTCACTTGTCAAGATTACAAGAGGTACTACACTTCCAAGATCCATAAGGCACAATATGAGGCAAATTGCTACAAAGTTGGACGGACAATTGGGTTCAAATTATAAAACAAAAATACATTTTCAAGGATTCTTAGGCGAGTGAAGTTGGTATCTTAGTGCTGAATTATAAAGGCATGTGTGTCAATTGTGTGCTTTCTCAAATTTCTAAATGAGTACATTGGAAACCATGAATTTTGAAGAAGTATCTTTTGGATTTTTTTTTTAATTGACCAGGGGAGCGCTGATGATTTATTGATGAAGAATAGATTTTAGTTTTAGTAAAAACAACCCCCATGATTCAACCACACAAAACCACACACATAAGCCTGTGCATCACTCTCATTACGCACAACCAGGCCCACCAACATGATTCATTACCTGTACACAAGTGCACCCGTACAACATATGAAAACAAATAAAATACACCACAAAAAACGTTGCACAATTTCATCCTGTAGCAACCACAAGTGATTCACGTACGAAGACAATTTTTCACAGCCATAACGTTTCACGATACACCCTCCAAAACCAACTTACTGCCAATACAACTTGTAAGCACATACCAAAACCACCCCAAAACCTTGACAACACTCTGCAACACATCCTGCAATACAGTGAATCTCAGAACTGCACAAACTGACGGAAAAAAAAGGGTTGATCTCAGAAGGTACAAACAGAGAGTTTCATATTTGTGGCAAGACATTTTTGAGCATCCATGAAAGCACATCTCAGAGTGACCATAACAAAGATTCTGCATCATTTTCAAACATCCAAACCCTAGCATTTTTCTTCTAATATAAACCGTGAGAATAGAGATCATAAATGAGGGGGAAGAAAAACAAACCTGGGGAATTCTCTCTCTTGGTAAACTAATTTCTTTAGCCTTTCATTTTTTTTCTTCTGCTTGCCACCACCTTCAGAAAATTTCGCTTGAATCTCCTCTTCACCACCAAATCAGGTTCTGTTAAACCCTCACCTATCAACTCTTTTCAGCCGACCTCACTCCTCCATCAACCTTCATCGCCTCACCTTCATCCTCCTTCAACCCACCTTCAACCTTTTTTCCAACAAACCCCAACTCTTTCAAACCACAACAGAACACGAATCGCTCTCCCTTCTTCAAATCAACAACCTTAATCCTTTGACAACAAAACCTGAAATCCTTCTCTTCTTCGTCAGCGAACGAATCACCCAACCTTCCTTCGACCCTTTTTCAATCAACCTTCAACCAATAGAAAGTCAAAAACGAATAAGAAGAAGAAGAGGGTTTTGAGACGACAGAGATAAATCACACGAACCTGTTAGACGATTTGGAATCGAGACCCATAAATCAAACTGGGAGTGAATCATAAAAAACTGAAATCGGAGATTGAGAGAGATCCGGCATCACGAGAAGGACGAAAAACTTGGATGTTTTGGGTTTCGATCTGTTGTTTCTGTTGATCTTGGTTGTTGAGCGTGATTTCACGGTGGATCTCTCCATGGGAACTCGGTCATTAACTTTTATTTGTGAGAGTGAGAGGTATTTGCGCTGATGATGGAAACTGAGAACGTTTTTTTCTTTTCTAGGACTTTGGTTTTGTCTGGATGGGCTAAGAGTGATATGAGTTTCCATGGACCACCGTGCCCCTAAGAGTTCTTTTTACCTATTCTTGTTTTTTAAAAAAAAAAATTTGTGTGTCTTGCACTTGGGCTGTTGAGCTCGTTTTTGATGATTTTTAATACACACTCACATCTGATTTCACACCCTTCTTGTTTATTTTTTTTCAAAACTATTTCTATTTTTAATACTTTCATGTCTACCCCCTTTGATTTAATCTCTTGATATTTATTTCATTTATTTTCATTTCAATGTCATTTCGATTTTATCATTCGATTTTCTTTTCAATTTAGGGCTAATGATATGAAAGAATCTTGATTATGTTGATTTATTTCAAATAGATCTATAAATCTTGATTTATATGAGGCCTATTTTTTTTTTTAATTTCAATTTATTTCGTTACATTATTTTTATTCATTTATTTTGGGTCAATGAAAACCAAACATCGACGATTTGTCGATTTCTCGACTTAATCTCGATAAAGGTGAGACCTTTATTCTTTTTCCTATACCTTTTCGATTTTATTTCATTTCTATAATTTTTATTTCACTTTTATTCATTTTTTGGGTCAATGAAAATCAAATACTAAAGATTATCGATTTCTCGATTTAAATCTTAGTAAAGATGAGACCTTTCTTAGTTTTTCCGATTTTTATGTCTATTTCGATTTATATTCTTTTATTTTCACTTTTGGTCAATGAAAGTCAAAAATCGTTGATTATCGATTTTCTCGAATAAATTCCGATTAAGATGAGACCAATTTTATGTTATGTTATACCTTGCTAATATTATCTCGATTATATTATTGTTCATTCTTATTCATATCCATATCATATTCATATTCATGCTCATCTAACCATTTTTATTTGTTCAAACGCTTACCTCCCGATTAAAATACTCAACACCTATTCAAATCATTTTTCAATTAAATCGCGAAAGAACTGAATTCTTGAGGTCTAGCACCTCTTGGGTTCTTGAGTGACCACCATTGGGGCGCATGCCTTGGGTGGCGTGTCATTTGACCTTTCGTTCCTAAAACACTCGTCTTAACTATTTGGACAAAGAAATGCTATTGGAGTCTAGCATTCCACGTGGTACTTTCATCGTCCAACAAACAATATTTCATATATCAATCGAATGAAAAAAGGTGTCGTTGGGATCTAGCATCCCAATAATGCCCCGATTAATTGGTTGTGAGGCCGACGTCTCGTTTATCGAATAATCTTCATTCTCCCTAAAACGCTTAACAAATCAAACCATTTTCAAACCAATTCTCGACTCGTCGTCGAGCCACTCTTCAAAACATTCTCGTAAGTCGAGTTCCTTTTGCCTCGTCGTCAAACGCACACTCGCACACTTCGTAGGTTTCGTTACTAGGAGCACCCCTAGGGACTAGTATCGAACCTCGCCTATTTTCTCAACCAATCCGACTCAATCTTTTTTTCAAACGTTTTTCTTTATCAACCTACGAATGGAGGAGATTCTTGGAATCTAGCATTCCTTGGGTCTCCGAATGAATGGCTCTTGAGGCACGCCCTTGGGTTGTTATTCATTCATCCTTTCGTCTTAAAACACTTAACCATTATCAAATATTTTCGCAATAAACTCACGAAAGAACTGAGTTCTTGGAGCCTAGCATTCCTTGGATTCTTGAGTGACTGCTCTCGAGGCACGCCCCTTGGGTTGTATGTCTTTCAATCTTTCGTCTCCTAAAATTCAAATATTAACCCCGTTCTTTTCGTGGGCGTACCACGAACTACGACTGCTCTGATTCTTTATTCTCGTCCGAATAAAGATACGTAGGCACAAGATTGCGATAATCTTGGCGAGCACACTTTTTCTTTTCCCCCCCGTTTGCGTGCACACTTTTTCTCTTTCCCCCATTTGTGTCTACACTTTTTCTTTTTCCCTCGTTTGCGTCTACCTTCTCTCCATCTTCCGTCTTCCCTCTATCCCTTCCCGTAGTCGAACTATGATTGCTCTGATTCCTTATTCTCGTCCGAATGAGCATACGTAGGCCCGAGGTCGGGATGATCTTGTCGAGCACCCTATCCTAAAAACCACCCCATTTCCCTTAGTAATCGAAACCTTTTACATTTCCGCATTTATTTTTTGAGAAGAAAACAAACAAGCTTAGATAACATTCCTCACAATTCGAACTAAGAGGTTCCCGTTGAGTACAACGGACGTGAGGGGTGCTAATACCTTCCCCTCACGTAACCGACTCCCGAACCAGAAATGTGGTTGCGAAGACCATGTTCTTATCTTCCTCCTTAAAGTTTTTCTTGATATTTTCCTTTCCCTATTTTTAGGATAAATAAAGTTCGCTGGCGAATCTGTCGAACCGTTTTCTGCGCCTTTCGTGTGAGGGTCGTGTCTTCGATGATTTTTCGAGGTGCGACAGCTGGCGACTCTGCTGGGGACCAATTGCTCCATGCAAAAGAGAGTCAAGCCTATCTTAGAGCGATTTGCGAGGAGTGTTATCTTTGTTTGCATGTTGTTTTGTCGTTTACGTATTTGTTCTCTTATTGCTTTCTCCTATTGTTCTTGGTTGTTGGATCTGGGGATGATATCATGAGTAAAGCTCTACACCCGAGCTTTGGTAAAAGCAGAGAGAACACATAGTTTAGAATTAGATGTCGAGTAGTGTTAGTCCCCAAGGACTCGCTCCTTGTGTGCCTAGCATGAAAGCTCCCCTAGAGTAGACCTTTTCGTAGATCCTGTTGTAACACAGCTAGCCTGTCGCACGACTTGATTCATGAAGGGTCCGTGACTCTATGAACCACTCTTAGAACCAAGTTCTATATTGGTGGTCGTGTAGTGTTAGTCTCCAAGGACTCGCTCCTTGTGCGCCTAGCATGAGGACCCCGCTCAGGGGAGACCTTGTCGTAATTATCGTCGTAATGCAGCTAGCCTGTTGCGTGACTTTGATGCGATTTGTGTCCGTAATCCTGGGAACCTTATCCGTCAACATAGAAACCATCCCGTGAGTGGGTTGTGGGTAAAGAACCTAGAACTTTCCTCATAGAGCCTACCTATAAGGTTTCTTTGATCAGAGACTTTGGTCATTTACCTGTGAACGGCCAACCTCAGAAATGTTTGAACCTGTGATCTGCGATCCTGGATCTTGCATCTTGCATTGCATCTCATGTCATTGCATTTCATTGCTTCTGTTATGCATTTTACATTGCATTTTCAACCTCAGAATATCACCTCAACTTCCTTCATCTCCAGTAAATCAAGCTGATTCCTCGACACCGATACGCAACTCGAGCTAATACCAGACGAATGATGGAGCAGATTCAACAAGAACAAGCCGTCTTCAAAGAAGAGTTGGATTCTATCAAGGGAAAGACTAACCAGATTCTCGAAGCCATCATGATGGCCAGAAAAGAAGAAGAACTGCGTGAAGCCGCTGCTGCCAACAACAATGCACCTGTTTTAGCATCTACCTCAAGGCTCTCTGTTCCTGTTCCCAACCCCATCACTTATGGGATACCAATGGACTTCGCTCCTTCCATATCTCAACCACTTCCAACATCTGGAGTTACTGTTAGTGCCATTCCTCAAGCCCAACCGTTGTCACTCAGATTCCTATTCCTCATGCTGAAGAAAATCTGGTAGATCAGTATGATGAGGTACAAAACTATCATGCTGCTATCCCAATTGTCAATCCTACTGCTACTCAGGATTTAGAAGCCATTAAGATGTGTCGTGATCTAGCCGAAAAACTCCGAGTCATGGAGGGGCGCAACTCAAAATCTCTGAATGCTCTGGAAATGTGCTTGGTGCCAGATGTTGTCATTCCTCCCAAGTTCAAAGTACAAGAATTCCCGAAGTACAAAGGCCTCAGTTGTCCCCACATGCATCTAAGGATGTACTACCGCAAGATGGCTGCCCATGCCAAAGACGAAAAACTGATGATCCATTGCTTCCAAGACAGTTTATCTGGGGCATCACTCGAATGGTATATGCAGTTGGAGCGTAGCAATGTGCGCACTTGGGATGATTTAGCCGATGCATTTGTCAAGCAATACAAGTACAACACTGACCTTGCTCCGAATCGTACTCAACTTCAGAGTATGGCTCAAAAGGACAACGAATCCTTTAAGGAGTACGCGCAACGATGGAGAGAGCTAGCTGCAAGAGTGCATCCACCTCTGGTTGACCGTGAACTGATTGACATCTTCATGGGTACTTTACAAGGCCAATACTATGAGAAGTTGATTGGTAATGTTTCTGCCGGATTCTCTGATTTGGTGATTGTCGGTGAGAGAATCAAAGAGGGTCTGAAGAGCGGAAAGATCCAAGGAGGTTCTAGCAGCCAGTCTCAAGCCAAGAAACCTTTCAACAATGGATTCAAAAAGAAAGAGGGCAAAACAAATGCTGTCTATGCTCAGAAGGGGCAAGCTCCACAAGCTCCAGCTCCAATGCCTTATCAAATGCCATACTTCCAATATCCATATGTTGCTGCTGCGCAACACGCTCCAATGCCTTATCAGCCAACTGTTCAAGTTGTTCAAGCTCCAACGCCACAAAAACAGATTCCTCAGCAAGGGTATCAGTATCCTCCCCAATATCAACAACAGAGAGCTACTCAACAACGTCAGCCCAATCAACATAGGACAAGGAGGTCGGATAGATACTTTGATCGTCTGCCAATTTCATATGCCCAGATCTTTGCTCAATTAATGGAGAAGAGGGCCATTACTCCGAGAGACTTGGCTCCTCCAACTGTCATTCCCCCAGATTATGATGCTAATGCTCACTGCGAGTTTCATAAGGGTGCACCAGGGCATACGATCGAGGACTGCAGAGCTTTCAAACACAAGGTTCAAGACATGATTGACTCAAAGTTTCTCACGTTCAATGGGAGGGCTCCAAACGTCATCAACAACCCTATGCTGCCGCCAAACTAGTGCCAGCATCAAGTCAAGTTAAGTTTATTCCCTGAAGAAAGAAGTCATGTTGTCATCCCATCATTTGCATTTTTGTATTTTCGTCTTTATTTGTTTAAGTACTGTATGCTTTGAACATTGCCGTTTGTATTTGGTTTTCTTAATGTAGCGATTATGCATGTTTTGAATCAGTTATGTCGTATTCACTCATTTTTTTCCTTTTACTGCAAAACACCGACACATTTATTTCCACTTCACTCTCTATATCAAACTGTTGTTAGCAATGATTGGAGGGAGGATGATGACAACGAAATACCCATAATTGCAAAATGTATGCTTTCGGATAGAATCCCGCCGATGATGTACAGGAATTGTTTCAATCCCCAAACACTGGAGATACAAGGAGATAATCCCTAGTTAACCACTTCAAGCCTAGAAGTAGTAATTTCCTTTGGATATTCAAACCTTACACTCAACCTGGGGCAGGGCAGTGTTCAGTTAATCCAATAACGCACTCGAAATCACAAGCAAAATTCCACAAGATGTGACGGTTGTTCATCAATACCCATGACTTGGCAGTCACAACCCTCCAACAAAAACCAAAAAAATCAAACAAAAAATCAAAAGCCTGCTAAGTCAAGCACCTCAAAGGAGACTTAGGAAAAAATCAAGGCCATCCTAATGGACTCGAAAAGCGAAATTAGTCCATACAAAAGATAGGGATCAAAAACAAAAGTAAAAAGGCGCTCGAACCCTCAACAAAAATAAGTTTTAGTGACCATCAAATCAAAATCAAAGGGTCACTGACATCCACCAAATCAAAATCAAAGGTGACTGCCATTTCAAGCATTCCTTGAACCGTCAACCCTTTTGGAATACAAACATGTGCAAAGTTAACTGAACGTAAGACTGGAGATCATTACGTAGAAGGGGTGGGTATAAACCAAGTTTTGAGCCTTATATCCTTTATTTCTTAAACCGCTAACCAGACCACGTTACAACCCTCAAAAGACCTAATTGAGGCGAGGTTTATTCTGAAAGCATACTATCGCGAGGTTGCGTAAACTGACTCCCCATATTTGTTAATCTTCAGCATTGGTGCCATTCTCCTTGCTATATCTTTCACACCATTAAAATCAGCACACGTTTGGGCTAATGATCCATTTGTCTCACTATCACGACACTCCAATAAACGACTCTTTTTCAAAACTTGCATGAGCATTGCATTAAGATTACCATTTGTGAATGTGTAATTTTAGCTGCAAATCAGTGTTGGACATCAAGACAATTCCAACAAGGGGCAATCAAATAGAGACTTGAACTTTTAGTGGTGCCAACCCGAAGCAAGACTACCTCAACAGCTCAATCAGGGGCAAGCTACCTCAAAGCACATCAAAGTTCATCTTCCAAAGGTCAGACCACTGCAGAACTGGTTAATCAGGGGCAGACCATTACCATGTTCAGACTGGGGCAAGACCCATCGCAGAAGGCATACCCTCTCTGTATCTTTTCAGGCCATCCTGACCATCAAGCACAAAGTTGTGGTTCCCCCAGAACGAACACCATGACTTATCAACAAGTAATCAAGCTTATAGCTTTAAGAGCATCTTTGTTTGCTTCAATCATGGTGTCTTCAACGAACGGAGTGTCGAGGAAATCAAATCCCTCCCACCGCCCAAAAATCCAATCCGCATTGACAACAACCGATAGTCCACCACGCTGGCACCTCTCTAAACATATCCAATCTCCCGTCTGTAATCATACGTATCATATGCATCACATTCAGCATCATAAACATCATGTGCATACCCAAAAAACAAAATCATACTTCCCCAGCACTTGCATCTCCGTGCGTCAGCATTTGCATTGCACATCATTACAAAATCAAGCATTCGTGCATGCGTGGTCAAGATCCAGGATCAATCTCAAGACTGCCAGACGATCTTCAGCCCAGCCAGGGGCATCTTCTTCAAATCCGTGGGCGTTCCTCACGAAGTTGTTCAACCTTTTGTTGATCAAGCTCAAGCAATCTTCAGCCCAGTCAGGGGCATCTCCTTCAAGTTCATGGGCGTTCCTCATGAAGTTACTTCAAACTTTTGTGATGAAGCAAGTCAGTGAGCGTTCCTCATTGAGTTGGATCCCTTCAACCTTTTGTTGATGTCTCCAAATAAATCTCAGCATATTCCCAGCAAACTTGACCTTTTGTCAATTGCCTTACTATCATCCTTTTGGTGATAGCCAAACCCAATCAACTCAATTTAACCTTCATCCTTTTGATGTTGGTCCTCACAAGTGGGAAGTTCTTATCATCCTTTTGGTGGTAGTAGCTTGTTTTGATCCGTCATCCTTTTGGTGTCGCCGATCCGTAAACCCTTGGTCTGTGTGTCATCCTTTTGGTGAGTGACAGCCTGTGTGTGTGTGCCCTATTATCCTTTTGGTAATAGCAGGCTGTGTTGTGTGCCATACTATCCTTTTGGTAGTAGCAGGCTGTGTTGTGTGCCATACTATCCTTTTGGGTAGTAACAGGTTGTGTTGTGTGCCATACTATCCTTTTGGTAGTAGCAGGCTGTGTTGTGTGCCCTATTATCCTTTTGGTAATAGCAGGCTTTGACCTCATTTCCATCCTTTTGGTGGAAGGATTTGTGTGTGTGTGTGCCCTATTATCTCGTCGATAATAGCAGGCATTGACCTCATTCCCATCCTTTTGGTGGAAGGGTTTGTATGTGTGTGTGCCCTATTATCTCGTCGGTAATAGCAGGCTTTGACCTCATTTCCATCCTTTTGGTGGAAGGGTCTGTGTGTGTGTGTGTGCCCTATTATCTCGTCGGTAATAGCAGGCTTTGACCTCATTTCCATCCTTTTGGTGGAAGGGTCTGTGTGTGTGTGTGTGCCCTTTTATCTCGTCGGCAATAGCAGGCTTCGACCTCATTTTCATCCTTTTGGTGGAAAGGTCTGTGTGTGCGTGCCCTATTATCTCGTCGGTAATAGCAGGCTTTGACCTCATTTCCATCCTTTTGGTGGAAGGGTCTGTGTGTGCGTGCCCTATTATCTCGTCGGTAATAGCAGGCTTTGACCTCATTTCCATCCTTTTGGTGGAAGGGTCTGTGTGTGCGTGCCCTATTATCTCGTCGGTAATAGCAGGCTTTGACCTCGTTTTCATCCTTTTGGTGAAAGGGTCTGTGTGCGTGTGTGCCTTATTATCCCGTCGGTAATAACAGGCTTTGACCTCGTCTTTCATCCTTTTGGTGGAAGGGTCTGTGTGCGTGTGTGCCCTATTATCTCGTCGGTAATAGCAGGCTTTGACCTCATTTTCATCCTTTCGGTGGAAGGGTCTGTGTGTGTGCCCTATTATCTCATCGGTAATAGCAGGCTTTGACCTCATTTCCATCCTTTTGGTGGATGGGTCTGTGTGTACGTGCCCTATTATCTCGTCGGTAATAGCAGGCTTTGACCTCGTTTTCATCCTTTTGATGAAAGGGTCTGTGTGCATGTGTGCCCTATTATCCCGTCGGTAATAGCAGGCCTTGACCTCGTCTTTCATCCTTTTGGTGGAAGGGTCTGTGTGTGTATGTGCCCTATTATCTCGTCGGTAATAGCAGGCTTTGACCTTATTTTCATCCTTTCCGTGGAAGGGTCTGTGTGTGTGTGCCCTATTATCTCGTCGGTAATAGAAGGCTTTGACCTCATTTCATCCTTTTGGTGGAAGGGTCTCTGTGCGTGTATGCCCTATTATCTCGTGGGTAATAGCAGGCGTTGACCTCATTTTCATCCTTTTGGTGGAAGGGTCTGTGTGCGTGTGTGCCTTATTATCTCGTCGGTAATAGCAGGCGTTGACCTCATTTCCATCCTTTTGGTGGAAGGGTATGTGTGTGTGTGCCCTATTATCTCGTCGGTAATAGCAGGCGTTAACCTCATTTCCATCCTTTTGGTGGAAGGGTTTGTGTGTGTGTGCCCTATTATCTCGTCGGTAATAGCAGGCATTGACCTCGTTTCCATCCTTTTGGTGGAAGGGTCTGTGTGTGTGCCCTATTATCTCGTCGGTAATAGCAGGCTTTGACCTCGTTTCCATCCTTTTGGTGGAAGGGTCTGTGTGTGTGTGTGTGCCCTATTATCTCGTCGGTAATAGCAAGCGTTGACCTCATTTTCATCCTTTTTGTGGAAGGGTCTGTGTGTGTGTGTGTGTTCACTATCATCCTTTTGGTGATAGGTCTATCATCCTTTTGGTGACAGATTTCTTGTATTTCAACTGCCCAATCCCTTTTCTTTCTTTCAGACAAATTCGTGGTTTTCTTTATATCTAACTATCTTCTACCTCGAAAGATGAATGCCATATCAGTTCATCTAACTCGGTTCAAGCCAATTAGATAGGGGCATCTGTCATACCCCAAATTTGTCCTACCTGTATATAATTTTCATCTGTACATTCATCCACTAACCGTTATTCAAAAAATCAAAAAATGTGTTACTTTCATGTTGCCTAAGTCTGTGATTTCTTTGGAGATATTAAGTCAGGTATGTGTAGTATTGTTTGAGTTTTAATGGTCAGGTCAGCTTGGTTTCAAAATCAGAGTCCGGATTTACAATTGATTCAAGTGGTGTGTGTATGAGGCTTCAATCAGAGTGTTGTGCCAGTTTACGTTTCAAGTCACGTTTCTCTAATTTTCAAGGCATGGCCACAGCAAAGAGTTTGGTTCATCATGATTCTAGCGGCAAAATCAAGATCCATTTTGATTCAAAGTTCTAATTCAAGATTCATTCAAGATCTTCACATGGTTAATTGTTAGAAAATATTCAAATACAATTGTGTGGAAGATTGGTCATATATGATCACTTGTTGGAAGCCAACATTGCCATGTGAGTTTTAAGGATAAGTCTAGTGGTTTCTTTATACAAGAAGAATGGTTGATATGCTTTTCACTTGTCAAGATTACAAGAGGTACTACACTTCCAAGATCCATAAGGCACAATATGAGGCAAATTGCTACAAAGTTGGACAGACAATTGGGTTCAAACTATAAAAAAAAATACATTTTCAAGGATTCTTAGGTGAGTGAAGTTGGTATCTTAGTGCTGAATTATAAAGGCATGTGTGTCAATTGTGTGCTTTCTCATATTGCTAAATGAGTACATTGGAAACCATGAATTTTGAAGAAGTATCTTTTGGATTTTTTTTAATTGACCAGGGGAGCGCTGATGATTTATTGATCAAGAATACATTTTAGTTTTAGCAAAAACAACTCCCATGATTCAACCACACAAAACCACACACATAAGCCTGCGCATCACTCTCATTACGCACAACCAGGCCCACCAACATGATTCATTACCTGCACACAAGTGCACGCGTACAACATATGAAAACAAATAAAATACACCACAAAAAACGTTGCACAATTTCATCCTGCAGCAGCCACAAGTGATTCACGTACGAATACAATTTTTCACAGCCATAACGTTTCACGATACACCCTCCAAAACCAACTTGCTGCCAATACAAATTGTAAGCACATACCAAAACCACCCCAAAACCTTGACAACACTCTGCAACACATCCTGCAATAAAGTGAATCTCAGAACTGCACAAACTGACGAAAAAAAAGGGTTGATCTCAGAAGGTACAAACAGAGAGTTTCATATTTGTGGCAAGACATTTTTGAGCATCCATGAAAGCACATCTCAGAGTGACCATAACAAAGATTCTGTATCATTTTCAAACATCCAAACCCTAGCATTTTTCTTCTAATATAAACCGTGAGAATAGAGATCATAAAGGAGGGGGAGGAAAAACAAACCTGGGGAATTCTCTCTCTTGGTAAACCAATTTCTTGAGCCTTTCATTTTTTTCTTCTGCTTGCCACCACCTTCAGAAAATTTCGCTTGAATCTCCTCTTCACCACCAAATCAGGTTCTGTTAAACCCTCACCTATCAACTCTTTTTAGCCGACCTCACTCCTCCTTCAACCTTCATCGCCTCACCTTCATCCTCCTTCAACCCACCTTCAACCTTTTTTCCAACAAACCCCAACTCTTTCAAACCACAACATAACACGAATCACTCTCCCTTCTTCAAATCAACAACCTCAATCCTTTGACAACAAAACCTAAAATCCTTATCTTCTTCGTCAGCGAACGAATCACCCAACCTTCCTTCAACCCTTTTTCAATCAACCTTCAACCAACAGAGAGTCGAAAACGAATCAGAAGAAGAAGAGGGTTTTGAGACGACGGAGATAAATTACACGAACCTGTTAGACAATTTGGAATCGAGACTCATAAATCAAACTGGGAGTGAATCATAAAAAACTGAAATCGGAGATTGAGAGAGATCCGACATCACGAGAAGGACGGAAAACTTGGACGTTTTGGGTTTCGATCTGTTGTTTCTGTTGATCTTGGTTGTTGAGTGTGATTTCACGGTGGATCTCTCCATGGGAACTCGGTCATTAACTTTTATTTGTGAGAGTGAGAAGTATTTGCGCTGATGATGGAAACTGAGAACGTTTTTTTTCTTTTCTAGGACTTTGGTTTTGTCTGGATGGGTTAAGAGTGATATGAGTTTCCATGGCCCACCATGCCCCTAAGAGTTCTTTTTACCTATTCTTGTTTTTTTTTTTTAAATTTTGTGTGTCTTGCACTTGGGCTGTTGAGCCCGTTTTTGATGATTTTTAATACACACTCACATCTGATTTCACACCCTCCTTGTTTATTTTTTTTCAAAACTATTTCTATTTTTAATGTTTTCATGTCTACCCCCTTTGATTTAATCTCTTGATATTTATTTCATTTATTTTCATTTCAATGTCATTTCGATTTTATCATTCGATTTTCTTTTCAATTTAGGGCTAATGATATGAAAGAATCTTGATTATGTTGATTTATTTCAAATAGATCTATAAATCTTGATTTATATGAGGCCTATTTTTTTTTTTATTTCAATTTATTTCATTACATTATTTTTATTCATTTATTTTGGGTCAATGAAAACCAAACATCGACGATTTGTCGATTTCTCGACTTAATCTCGATAAAGGTGAGACCTTTATTCTTTTTCCTATACCTTTTCGATTTTATTTCATTTCTATAATTTTTATTTCACTTTTATTCATTTATTGGTTCAATGAAAATCAAATACTAAAGATTATCGATTTCTCGATTTAAATCTTAGTAAAGATGAGACCTTTCTTAGTTTTTCCGATTTTTATGTCTATTTCGATTTATATTCTTTTATTTTCACTTTTGGTCAATGAAAGTAAAAAATCGTTGATTATTGATTTTCTCGAATAAATTCCGATTAAGACGAGACCAATTTTATGTTATGTTATACCTTGCTAATATTATCTCGATTATATTATTATTCATTCTTATTCATATCCATATCATATTCATATTCATGCTCATCTAACCATTTTCATTTGTTCAAACGCTTACCTCCCGATTAAAATACTCAACACCTATTCAAATCATTTTTCAATTAAATCGCGAAAGAACTGAATTCTTGAGGTCTAGCACCTCTTGGGTTCTTGAGTGACCACCATTGGGGCGCACGCCTTGGGTGGCGTGTCATTCGACCTTTCGTTCCTAAAACACTCGTCTTAACTATTTGGACAAAGAAATGCCATTGGAGTCTAGCATTCCACGTGGTACTTTCATCGTCCAACAAACAATATTTCATATATCAATCGAATGAAAAAAGGTGTCGTTGGGATCTAGCATCCCAATAATGCCCCGATTAATTGGTTGCGAGGCCGACGTCTCGTTTATCGAATAATCGTCATTCTCCCATAAACGCTTAACAAATCAAACCATTTTCAAACCAATTCTCGACTCGTCGTCGAGCCACTCTTCAAAACATTCTCGTAAGTCGAGTGCCTTTTGCCTCGTCGTCAAACGCACACTCGCACACTTCGTAGGTTTCGTTACTAGGGCACCCCTAGGGACTAGTATCGAACCTCGCCTCTTTTCTCAACCAATCCGACTCAATCTTTTTTTCAAACGTTCTTCTTAATCAACCTACGAAAGGAGGAGATTCTTGGAATCTAGCATTCCTTGGGTCTCCGAATGAATGGCTCTTGAGGCACGCCCTTAGGTTGTTATTCATTCACCCTTTCGTCTTAAAACACTTAACCATTATCAAACATTTTCGCAATCAACTCACGAAAGAACTGAGTTCTTGGAGCCTAGCATTCCTTGGATTCTTGAGTGACTACTCTCGAGGCACGCCCCTTGGGTTGTATGTCATTCAATCTTTCGTCTCCTAAAATTCAAATATTAACCCCGTTCTTTTCGTGGGCGTACCATGAACTACAACTGCTCTGATTCTTTATTCTCGTCCGAATAAAGATACGTAGGCACAAGATTGCGACAATCTTGGCGAGCACACTTTTTCTTCCCCCCCGTTTGCGTGCACACTTTTTATCTTTCCCCCATTTGTGTATACACTTTTTCTTTTTCCCTCGCTTGCGTCTACCTTCCCTCCATCTTCCGTCTTCCCTCCATCCCTTCCCGTAGTTGAACTACGATTGCTCTGATTCCTCATTCTCGTCCGAATGAGCATACGTAGGCCCGAGGTCGCGATGATCTTGCTGAGCACCCTATCCTAAAAACCACCTCATTTCCCTTAGTAATCGAAACCTTTTACTTTACATTTCCGCATTTATTTTTTGAGAAGAAAACAAACAAGCTTAGATAACATTCCTCACAATTCGAACTAAGAGGTTCTCGTTGAGTACAACGGACGTGAGGGGTGCTAATACCTTCCCCTCACGTAACCGACTCCCGAACCCGGAATGTGGTTGCGACGACCATGTTCTTATCTTCCTCCTTAAAGGTTTTCTCGATATTTTCCTTTCCTTATTTTTGGGATAAATAAAGTTCGGTGGCGACTCTGTCGAACCATTTTCCACGCCTTTCGCGCGAGGGTCGTGTCTTCGATGATTTTTCGAGGTGCGACAGGCCTGTGTCCCGTATTCAAAGATACTCAGAACACGGATAGGAATAATCCCTCTCATTTTTCTCTGTTGCTTAAGGCTCGTGGCGCACAATTTTCATCATAACTAATAAGTGTTTGAAAGTATAGAAGAGTATTTTTGTTCTGCTTGAAGGATGAATCAGTGATCCAGTCTTGATGTCCAAAGTCTTGAATGCGTAGTCTTGAACTTGAGCGTGACTTGAGATCCAGTGCAGTGTAAGTACAGAGGTCTAACCCAAGTAAGTGATCAAGAGATTCATGATCACTTGAATGGATAAGAGAAGTAAACAAGTTATAGACAAGTGATTAATTGATCAAAGATGACTTTGATCAACCAATCAAAAGGTGTTGATCATGTTGAGCACATTGATTTTATTTGAAAACCTAAGGAATTAATGAAATTAATTGAGAATTAAATCCAAGGACTAAACCTAATAAAACTCTAATTAAAACTAACATGTATTGAACTATGATTATTTTTGTATTAATGAAACTACAATTCAATTAATTCTTAATTAATCCCTAAGTACTAAACATTAATTCAAATTGCACTAATAACAAAATTTATGTATTAAAAATGTGATTTAAAATAAGATTAAAATGTGTAGAAAGAAAAAGCTTAGCCCAAAAATTAAAAACAAAGATAAAAAAAAAAAAGAAAAAAAAAAACTAAAACTATTGCAGGGGGGTGTACTGGCCAGAAAGGGAGTATGGTCATCAATTATGGTGTTGGGCCAGCGAAAGCCCAATGTTGTTGTGTTGGCTTCAGCAAAGGGGGTGTGTGATGAAACAGGAATTATGGTCATCAGAGTTCGTTCATTCCTTTGCTCCTCATGATGATGATGAAGGAAGTTGCAGAGAGAAAAAAAAAATTCATAGAGATTGAGAATTATTGAGAGTGATTTCTGAAGTGTGATTGTCTATGAAGCACGGACTCCGACACGGACACTCGGACACGACACGACACGGACACTCCGACACCAATAATATTAAAACATAGGACACCGACACCGCTATATATAAGAGAGTATTTAAGCTATATTTATCCGGCTATGATTAAAAAAATTAAAAATATTCTAATCAAAATTAATATTTTTAATTTTTTATTGATAGCATAACTTAAAAACAAGTTTAACAATTTTAAATTTGTGTGATATTTGTACAAAATATGTATAAAGGTGTGTTGAAGCAAAGAAAAAACAAATTTTTTGTTGAAACACTTGTCTGAATTGTCTGACATATGTGTTATAAGTGTCATACAGGTGTCAACCATTGATTCAAAGAGTATCGAAACAAAGAAAAAAAATCATTTTTTAGTGGGACACTTGTCTGACTTTTCCGACACTTCTTTGACTTTTCCGACACGTGTCGTACGAGTGTCATACAAGTGTCGGACACCGACGCGTGTCCGACACCGCGACACGCCTATTCCTAGAGGTGTCCGTGCTTCATAGGTGATTGTTGATGAAGTGTTGGATGAAGATGAGCTTATATAGAGGAGATTGCTAACTGATTCGGGCAAGTTATTGGGCAGGGGTTGTTACAGTTAGGGCACATTTAGATTGTTAGGAAATTTCAATGAAGGAGTTTGTTAGGATGCTTATAAGAGTTAGATTTCTCTCTTAAAGTTAGTTAGTTACAGTGTTCTATGAAGCACGGACTCCGACACGGACACTGGGACACGACACGACACGGACACTCCGACACCAATAATATTAAAACATAGGACACCGACACCGCTATATATAAGAGAGTATTTAAGCTATATTTATCCGGCTATGATTAAAAAAATTAAAAATATTCTAATCAAAATTAATATTTTTAATTTTTTATTGATAGCATAACTTAAAAACAAGTTTAACAATTTTAAATTTGTGTGATATTTGTACAAAATATGTATAAAGGTGTGTTGAAGCAAAGAAAAAACAAATTTTTTGTTGAAACACTTGTCTGAATTGTCTGACATATGTGTTATAAGTGTCATACAGGTGTCAACCATTGATTCAAAGAGTATCGAAACAAAGAAAAAAAATCATTTTTTAGTGGGACACTTGTCTGACTTTTCCGACACTTCTTTGACTTTTCCGACACGTGTCGTACGAGTGTCATACAAGTGTCGGACACCGACGCGTGTCCGACACCGCGACACGCCTATTCCTAGAGGTGTCCGTGCTTCATAGACAGTGTTAGAAGTTAGTTTGGCGAGTGATTAGAGTTAGTTAGCAACTATTGTGTTAATCATTTTAATCTGATAGGGAGAGTTAATGGTTAGTTAGTTGCTAGTATTAGAGAAGTACCTTGAACAATATTTGAATTATTAGGATGTTTGTTACATGAGGTTGAGTTAATAAACATTATGCTAATAGTTAGGTCGCTAGTGAACTTGATTGTATTAGGTTAGTTTATCGTGAGAGTTAGGGAATGAATAGCTTTGCTGATTTTATTCGAAATTGGAGCTATGATTTGTTTGGATGAATGAATTCGTGGTTGATTATGTAGTTACTGAAGTGTTAAAGGATGGAGTTGGGTGTTGTGAAAAACTTAAAGAGTTTGGTATTGGTTTGAACCAGGCGAGTTAAACTGGTTGGTGTATGTTAGAAATAAGCTGTCGTTGAATTGAAAAAAGTGTTTGTGAACCGAATTGAGGTGAGTTAAACTGGTAGTTATGAATTTGGATAGTGAAGTTATTATGGTTAGTCTGAACTGCAAGTTAGATTGTTAGAAATGTGTAGTTAGTGTTAATAAGGAAATTAGTTGTTAGGAACAGTTAGTTAGTAAACTGTTGAAACCTTCTATTCAGTTAGTGAATGAAGAATTTATCAATTAGGATTAGCTATGATGTGAATGTTTAAAAAGATGGCACATTATTGTAACAGTTAGTGTGATACTGAAATTGCCAGGATTATGATTAAAAAAGCTTAAATTATGATTGTTCGAATTACTTGCACTGATATGATTTGAATTGTCAATGTTTGATTTTCTTGAACTGAACTGTTAAGTTTGTGCATGCTTGAAAGAATAAGCCGATTAATTAACGGATGTTAGTTGCAAGTGGATAGTTACTATGACAGTGAGTTAAGAGGAAATGTAGGATGGCATTGAGTTAGTTAAGTTGATGAAAAACAATCAGTGGTGAAATTGTGATAGGAGATTAATTGATTGGGTCAGTTAGGAGTCAAACTATTTTGTTAAAATGGCGTCAACTGTTATGAAGTGGGTTTGGTAATTTGCGTTGGTTTTGTGGCTATGTTTGAATGTTTAAACTAGCTCTAACTTTGGAACTGTCAAGGCATGTTAATTAGATTGGTTTGAATGTAGCATGAATCATGCTAGGTTATGTTATGCTTAATACTAATTACTAAGGTTCTGTACATTGGATTTCTAGAATAGTAATAGATGGTGGTTATTGAAATGTTAACAAGTTGTGAAACAATTTGAAAATTGAATGAGTCAATGGAGGTTAATGCATGGACTATTGGAACTATGGATTGAATGTTAGTGGACTCTAATTAGCTTAATTAGCTTAAATGGTTAGAGTATGTAAATGTATGAATGAATGTTAAAAGTGTCTTACTAAATCTTGGCTTTGTTTGGATGCAGGTGGCTATCATGCACATATGAAGGCTTGGCATGACACTTTGGTCATGAAGATGTTTGGCATATCATGATGTACCAAGATGGTAATTTGGAAAGCAATCAAGACTCGTAACGAAGTTTGAAGGATGGGATGGCTTATAAATTAAGAAAAAGTCGGGACTAAGGCTTATGATTTGGAGTTGGCTTTAGCCAACTGTTTGACCAAAAAGTTAACTTTAAGTCAAAACATGTAAATTTTTGTAGATTTTGATTTTTGGTTGTTAATGTTTGAACATTTTTGTGATGAAATGAATCTTGAATGGTGTATGGTGTATGTAACTTGTTTTTTGAATATCTAAAGTTATCTGAATGAACTTGGTATTGAATTAATCTTGCATCTTGATTTCTTTGTCTTGAATCCAAGTTGTAAAGCCTTGAATCAAATGAACAGCCAAACAAACTAGTCATGTAGCATTTTCATAGAGAACGATCAACAGAAAGTCATCCCTAAAGTTGACATTTGCTTGACCAAAATTAACCGAGAATGGCTTTCAAAGATCCATGTTATGATGCAATCCACAGTAGCCAAATTAAGTCCAAAAACCAAGATTTAGGGTTCCACAAGACTTTAGTTCAATAAATGTATCTTCCAAGTCAATTGTATCACCAAGATTTCATAGGTTGGACTTTCAGAGAAACCCTAGCTCAATGTTAGGCATAAATAACAAAGACCTTTAAATCAATGATACTTATTATAAAAGATGACTAAGAGTATGCAGATGAATCATAGACCAAGGGTCAGATGAAAAAGTGGAAAGGGTACAACAAATTTTAGGGTATGACATTGTGTTTTTGAAAAGCTTGATGTATGATTATGTGAAATCTGATTTTGGCATTGTTATTGTTGATGTGTTGTGTCAGTGATGATGAACATGATGATGATTTTCATAGTGCATTGTTGGTGATGTTAAATTGGTGAAATTAGATATTGATTGGTAGGTTTATGATATAATAAATGTAGATAATTGATATAAGATGTTAGATTTTCGAAATAAGTTGTTATAGCATGTTAGGATGTGTCTGGGTGAGTTTTGGGAATAATTGATTTTGTTGTACGTGCTGTAAAAACTAGTATTTTTGGAAAAATAACTTATGACAATCGATTGCACCATAGTGTTAATCGACCGACCCATCTAAAATTGTGAAAAATAAAAGAAACATAATGTATAGAAATGGGAGAATAATTGATTGATGAGTGATGACAATCGATTGACGCTGTTACAAAAAATGTGAAAAATAGGCATGAGAGTGAGGATAATCGATTGATGGTCCCTGTCAATCGATTGCACCTGTGTAATTTTAGCCAAATGTTATTTTGATCATAACTTGAGTTTCATGACTCCATTTGAGGCATGGTTCAAAGCGTTGGAAAGCTAACGTGTAACACTTTTACCTAGTAATGTTTTAGGGAGTTGAATATGAATTAATGATATGAAAAAAAATTATTTATGTGCAATGTTGTGAATGTGTGAGTGATTCAATATAAACTGTTATGATGATTAATGATTAATTATGTAGAGAGTACATAATTGTTGTTTAGTGTGGTGGTTGTAATTTCAAGATTTCAATGAAGATGTTTAGATGAAGACAATCAAGAATGTAAAGACTTGATTAAATGTTAAAGCATGAATAAACTTATAAATTAACTATGTTATGGATGATCAAGAAAAATGGTAACATATGGTATCTCATGATTCATATACTACTAAGTGCTCAATAATCAATCCATGTCATATCTTAAAAAATTATGTCATTGCATTTTTTAACTTAGAAAATATTTTTAAATAACTTTAAGCCAAAAAAATTAATTGAATGGCCATGACAATCGATTGCCTTCATTTCTTTTTAGAAAATTTTTATTAGCATCAATCAATTGCATGGTCCTTGCAATCAATTTACATAGCTTTTAAGTTGAAATTTTCTCAACGTATTAAAGGGTGCAATCGATTGCTTATCCCCTACAATCGATTGTCACCATGAATTTAAAAAAAAATACTTTCATTCAATACATCTTTTAATGACTCCTTTAATTATAACTTTTCAAAACAAATTTACATCTTCTCATGAATTATCAAGAGTTATGTCTTGATTCAAAAGGGCGTGAATGACCATATGAATAGAGAAGTATTTTATTTGTTAAAATTCACCTCTTTAAAAAAAAAACCCTACGTATTTCACTGTATTTTACTGCATCTGTTATTTTTATCCATCAAGAACTTTCTGCATTATTTTCATAAATCAAACCACGTAAAAGTTCTTGAGCACTTAAAAGATATTGTGTTATACCATAATTATTGAAAGGGAAGAAATTCTACAAGTTAGGATTTATTATATCCCACTGCTTCAAACTCTCATTTATCAAATACTCATATACTTGTATAAGTACCTTGTTATCCAAGATTGTTGGAAACAAGAGAGTTGAAAAAAGAAAGGATTTTTTGTGTGTTGTAAAATCACAAGGTGGCTTTCCTTGTTGATTTAGTTAGAAGCGTGTGTATAGAAGTTATGTATAGGCTTGTACAAAGTTTTAACGATAGTAAAATCTCTTATAGTGGTAAGGGAATTAGATGTACTCTCGGATTGTGAGGGGAACTAGTATAAATCTCTTGTGTTCTTTATTTGTCTGCACTTTATTGCTTTCATAACCTTACATCAAACCATTAAAATAAAGAAACACTCATTTAAAATCCATAAAATTTCAAAGTACATAATTCATCCCTCCCTCTTAGGTGCACTATATTCTTACAATTGACATTAGAGCAAGTTATAGGTAAATGTTCCTAAAGATCCAGAATGGCTTCTACAAATCCAATTTTTAGAGATGGTGGTACCAATAATAAGCCTCCATTGTTTTGTGGTGAATACTTTGAGTTTTGGAAAATTCGCATGAAGGATAATTTAAAAGCACAAGAATAAGAAATTTAGGATGGTGTACAAAATGGTTTGTTTATTCTTACAAGTGTTGTCAACGGTGTTGGGAAGACAAAGATAAAAAGTTTATGGGATGAAGAAGATAAGAAAAAAGGTCTTCTATGACAAGAAAGCAATCAACTTACTTCAAAGTGCACATAGCATGAATGAATTCTTCTGCGTCTCTCAATGTACTATGACACAAAAAAAGGGATACACTAGTGGAAACTCATGAAGGGACCGCTGAAGTAAAAAGATCAAAATTAAATATCTTGAGTCAAGAATATGAGTTATTTAGAATGCAGCTTAGAGAATCAATCCTTGCATTGCAAAAGAGATTTGTACACTTGACCAATCATTTGATTGCTCTTGGTCAGACTTTTAATAACGATGAACTTAATCTTAAAGTTCTTAGATCTTTAATCAGGGAATGGAAACCAAAGGTGACAACATTATCTGAAGAGAAGAGTCTTTCTACTATGACATTCGCGTCTTTATTTGGAAAACTTCAAGAGCATGAGATTGAACTTGGGAGACTAGAAAAGCACGAGAATCAAGAAAAGAAATTTAAAGGCATTGCTTTGAAAGTTGACTCAAAGGAAGAACAAGAAGAAGATGCTTCGAATAAAGATGAAAACTTCATGCTCCTTGTGAAAAGGCTTGGTAAGATTTTTAGTAATAATGATAAATCTTTGAACTTTGCAAAAAGAAAGAAATTTTTTAGGAAAAAAGATGCATCTACGTCAGCACAAAATGTTTCTTGCTATGAATGTGGAAAGCAATGACACATAAAGACAGATTGCCCAAAACTCACCAAGAAAAGTGGTTTCAAAGGAAGAAGAAAGTCAAAGTCCAAAAAAGCCTACATTACATGGAATGACAATGAAGTAAGTTCATCATCCGATTTGAAAAGTGAGGAATATGAAAATATTGTGTTGATGGCATCACACCATTTCGATGATGAATATGAAGAGGTTAGTAACAGAATATATTCTTATGATAGTGATGCTCAATGAGCAATAGATGAACTACTCAATGAATGTAAAATTTTGTACAAAACAGTGTCAACACAAAAGAAACAAAATTCATCTCTTGAAGAAAAGATTGACACCGTGGAAAAATATTTTTAAATTGAAAAACAAAAACATAATTTTACATGCAAAGAGTGTGAGTCACTGTTTACCGGTGTTTTTGGCAAACAATCACGAGTTTGAAAGTGTATGAGATTAAATCGAAAAATCTCCAAAGCAATTTGTGCAAATAGTTTGTGTGAACACACGTGTGTGTGAGTTGAATGTAGTGTAGTAAAATAATTTAAATAAAGTCAAGTTGTGATAAATGGTAAAGTAAAATGTAGTAAATAACATTAAACAAGGCAAAAAAAGTATAATGTTCCATTTAAGGAAGAAAAAGACTAACAAAAAGTGTGGACGCGAATGCATACATGTCATCGCTCAACTGTTTTTGCTCTTTGACTCGGGTACTCCAGTGGTATGGAGAGTGTGTATGAAATTTGGCGATCCTTGATCCCATGTATGAGTATTCTATTTATTCTATTTTAAAAAAAAACTGTCGACGGTGGTTATGAAAACGAGAAAAATAGTTGCATTTACTCCACGTTTAATCCTTTAAGCTTCCACTAGTCCGCTTACGTGTCTTCAAGACACTATCTGCTTGCAACCTACGTTGAGTGGTAACTGGTTTTCCACTTCTTCCACTTCTTAACGATCTCTTGACAATAACTACTTCAAAAATGCTATCGACGATGCCTATCGAGGCCTCCAAGACTTGTAAACTTACTTAAGTTGTTCATACCAAGTCGTTCGATCACCTGTCCTTTTTGGAATGAGGGCTTCTATCGAATTTCCTTCTCGAGATTCTGGACATGTTTCGATTGACTACTCATTTTCGATATTTTGGAATCATTTCCCAGTAAGTTGGGTCATGGGGATTCATCCCTGAGAGTCCTCCAAATCATATCTCACTGCGTCGACGACTCGGTCGACCCCTTGTTGTTGGTTTGTTGATGCCTTGTCATTAATGCTTCTTTAAAGATACTTAATTAATATTCAGTGAACGTCTTTTCATTAACATTCTTTGTTGACTTTCTAGTAGCTGAAAATCCAAGTGTAACAGATGCCCCCCAAAAGATATCACTGTCGACTCGTATCTGAGGGGAGAAAAATGACATTGTTTGTAGCTACTTTAACACTGTTAATATTATGTGCCACATCATCTTAATAATGCTTATTATCAGTCATTATGACTAACTTTACACACGTCACGATCGTGCGTGCAGTTTTGCTATGATTACAAGCTATTCCCTAGGAAGACAAGGTGAAGGTATTTTTCCTATCTGGCGAAGGTATTTTTCTTGGTTACTCTCTCTCTAGTAAAGCTTATAGGATTTATAATAAAAGAACTTTAACTATTGAAGAATCAATGCATATTTCTTTTGATGAATCTAACCCCTCTAAGGAGCATATAGTTATTTGTGATGATGATGATATTTTAGAAGTTCATATGGGAGATGTTGCCAAAGATAACAATGTTGATAAATTGGAACACGAAAAGGAAACTACTCAACAAGAGACAAATCAAAATGATCTTCCTCAAGAATAGAGAACCTATCGTGATCACCCAATTGAAAAAGTTATTGGTGATATAAGTAAAGGAGTTTCAACAAGACTAAATCTCAAGGATACTTGCTTGAATATGACATCTGTTTCTCAAATAGAACCTTAAAATATTGATGAAGCCTTTGGAGATGACCAATGGATTCTTGCCATACAAGAATAATTAAATTAATTCGAAAGGAATAAAGTTTGGGAACTTGTTCCTAGGCCAAATCGTAAACACATCATAGGTACCAAATGAGTATTTAAGAACAAAGTTGCTGATAATGGTATAATTGTTCGAAACAAAGCAAGATTGGTGACTCAAGGTTACAATCAAGAAGAAGGATTTGAGTTTGAAGAAACATTCCCTCCGGTTGCAAGGTTAGAATCTATTTGTTTATTACTTGCTTATGCTTGTTAATTAAATTTTCAATTATTCAAAATGGACGTTGAGAGAGCCTTCTTGAATTGATACATAAACAAAGAATTCTATGTCAAACAACCTCCCGATTTTGAAGACTTCAAGAATCCTTCACATGTCTTCAAGTTGAGAAAAACTTTCTATGGCTTGAATCAAGCACCAAGTGGATGGTATGATAGAATTATCAACTTTCTATGTGAAAGAGGGTTTGAAAAAAGGTAAATTTGATAATACTTTGTTTATTAAGAAAATCAAAAGTCATACTTTATTTGTCCAAGTCTACGTTGATGACATCATATTCAGATCAACAAACAAAGATCTATGTGAAGAATTTTCATTGATGATGAAAGGAGAGTTCGAGATGTTTATGATGGGTAAGATAAACTACTTTCTTGGACTACAAATTAAGCAATTAAAGAATGGAATCTTCATCAACCAATCCAAGTATTGCAAATAATTTTTGAAAAGGTTTGATATGGATAATTGCATAGAGATGACTACTCAAATGGGTTCCGGAACATATGTAGATCAAGATGAATCCAGTGTTTCCATTGATATCATTAAATATTGAGGTATGATTGGTTCATTACTTTATTTGACGGCAAGTCGTCCTGACATTATGTTTAATGTTTGTCTTTGTGCACGCTTTTAAGCAAATCCAAAGGAATCTCATCTCACTGCCGTAAAGAGGATCATGAAGTATTTGAAAGGAACAAAAAATGTTGGGAAATGGTATCCAAAATATAGTATATGTGATTTAGTTGGTTATTCTGACTCGGATTACGCAGGTTGTAAAACTAATAGAAAAAGCACAGTTGAAACTTGCTACATCATAGGAAATGTATTAGTTTCTTGGTCCTATAAGAAACAAGCATGTGTTGCTCTTAGCACCACAGAACCAGAATACATAGCAGCAGGTAGTTATTGTACTCAAATTCTACGGCTTAAGCAATAACTTCGTGATTACGAACTTGATCTTGGATGCATTGCATTAAAATGTGACAACACAACTGCAATCAACATTATAAAGAATCCAATCATGCATTCCCGAACAAAACACATAAACATCAAACATCACTTTCTTCGTGACCATTGTTAGTTCTTGTATTGGCTGAAATTTTGGTAAAACAAAGTTGAACAATGTTGATGTCATAACATTGGTTCCTAACATTAGCTGTTGCAGGGTTGAAGTTTTATATGCTGGTGTTATAATTGATGTCTTGACATCAGTATATCAGAACATCAGATTGTGATGTTTTAGGGCTGCGTGTGTTAGTGAGTTTTGAGGAGATATGTTAGAGAGATTGGATGCGAATATCTTGGAGAAGATATTTCCAATCAGATAATTTGCAGATTATGGAGCAGATCATGTAACTAACATTAGGGCTGATTTGAAGAGATTTAAAAAGATTTGAGGATCAAAATTGTTTTAAATTCTGGTTTTAAAATAAATCAAATCAGATATTATTGGAGGAGGTCCAAGCCCAAGTCAGAATTCTATAAAAGCAGCCTCAACCCTTGTTGGTAAAGTACGAAGAAAGAGAGCTAAAGACTGAGTGTCATTTGTGTCTTTGTGTGTGTTTTGTAAACCATTCGTGTGTGAATTGGTGTTACTATTTTTGAGGTGTGAATTGTTCTTGATCAAAGATGTTAAGCAGAATCAAGTTGTGTGATTAATTTGTAATCATTAGATTGTATCACTGTGGTGATTTAGGGAATGAGTGGTTTCTCATACCTAAGTGGTTTCTTAGGTAGAATTATCATTGGGTAGTGATTAAGTTAGGTAGATGTCAACTGGGATTGTTGAGTCTGTAATTTAATACTACAAATAGTGAAGTTCCTCCCTGGCTTGGTAGCCCCCAGACGTAGGTAGTTAGACCGAACTGGGTGAACAATTCATTGTGTTATTTACTGCTTGTTATTGCCTTGTTCATATTAGCAGAGTGTGTTATTGTGACATCACATCTAACATCACACATCTGATACCAGAATTTCAATTGGTATCAGAGCAGGCATCCTGCTCCGCATCTGGGTGAGATCTAGGGCTGATACTTTCTGGTGCAATGGACAAGGAGACTGGTGGATTTGTGAATAGACCCCCTATTCTAGATGACTCTAATTATGACTATTGGAAACCACAGATGGTTACCTTCTTGAAGTCATTAGACAGCAGGGCTTGGAAGGCTGTTTTAAAAGAATGGAAAGCACCTGTTATTGTTGAAAAGGATGGTACAACTAAGCTAAAACCTGAGGAAGATTGGACAAAGGAAGAAGATGAGCTTGCACTTGGAAATTCAAAAGCCTTGAATGCCATCTTTAATGGTATTGACAAGAACATCTTTAGGCTGGTAACCACTTGTGAAGTAGCTAAGGAAGCTTGGGATGTCTTGAAAACTACTCATGAAGGAACCTCCAAGGTCAAGATGTCAAGACTTCAACTGCTGACCACAAAGTTTGAAAATCTGAAGATGAAGGAGGATGAAACCATTCATGATTTTCACATGAATATTCTTGAGCTGTCAAATGCTTCTAGTGCTTTAGGAGAAAGAATGATGAAGAGAAGCTAGTAAGGAAGATTCTCAGATCCATTCCTAAGAGATATAAAATGAAGGTGACTGCCATTGAAGAAGCTCAAGACATCAGCAAGATGAGGGTTGATGAGTTGATTGCTTCTCTTCAAACCTTTGAGTTGGGATTGAATGAGGAGCCTGAAAAGAAGACCAAAAGCATAGCTTTGGTATCCAATACTGAAGATGGTAAGAAGGAGCGTAATTTTGAAACTCAGGAGGAACTGTCAAATGCTGTTGTGATGCTTGGGAGACAGTTTAATAAGGTGTTAAAGAGAATGGATAGAAACTATAGACCTAATGTTAAGAACATCACATCTGACAACCACAGGTCTGGTGATCAAGTGAAGAAAACAAGAGATGAAGAAAAGTCCAATCATGACAAAGGGGTTCAATGCTATGAGTGTGAAGGTTATGGTCATGTCAAGAAAGAATGCCCTACATACCTCAAAAAGCAGAAAAAGGGGTTATCTGTTTCCTGGTCTGATACAAATAGTGAAAGTGAAGAAGAGAATGCCAAGCATGTTAAGGCATTGAATGGACTATGTGCCTCTGATGGAGAGTCTAGTGATGGTGAATTGACCTTTGAAGAGCATGCATCCTCTTATCAAGAGCTGTGTCTGAAAAGTGAAGAGGTCCTTCAAGAAGGGGAGAAGCAGAAGAAGATTATTGTACAGGTTGAGACTGAGAAAGCTGAACTTAAGAATGAAGTTTTGTTGTTAAAATCCCAGCTTGATCAAATGTCAAAATCCATCAGAATGTTAAATAGTGGAACTGACACTCTGGATAAAATACTTGAAGCTGGAAAAGGTGCAAGTGATAAGACTGGTCTAGGATATGAGGGTGAGAAGAAGATATCTGCAGAGGCTAGTTCGTCTGGGGTTAAACAAAGCATTCCTCATCAGCATGAAAAAACACATGGCTCTGGAATTAAGAAGGTTGTTCCTCACCTTGGGCCACAAAATAATGGAAAGGGCTATGGGCCTGTACCTAAGAAGTTTTTGCCTCAACCTCAAGGAAAGCCTCAGGTTTCTGGAGCTAGACAATATATGCCTCCCCAATACCATAGGAGTATGCAGGCTTATAACCTCAAACATAACATGTTCCATCCGATGTCTCAACATCAAGGGAAAATGTTTGTGTTTGGACCAAATAAGGTTGTGCCTTATGGTTATGGCAGAAGAAGGCCACATCATCATGGTAAAAGACAGCCTAAGCACTACAGAAGACAGCCTAATTATGGGAGAAGACAACATCAATATTTTGACAGATGGCAGCCTCAGCATTATGACAGAAATCATCATCAAGGTGGGAGACATTTCAATCACTTCAGAGAAGAGGTTCAAAGAGTAAGATGTTACTATTGTGGAAGATTTGGCCATATACAATCTTCTTGCTTTAAACTGCATGGTTATCCCAAGCCTGTTCCTCAACCTAGACAGAAGCAGGACATGCCTCAGACTGTTAAACAATGGGTTCCTAAAGCTGCTGTCACATGTCTATTAGCTCACTCATCTGTTAGAACTCCAGCTATGGATGGTTGGTATTTTGACAGTGGTTGCTCAATGCATATGACTGGTTTCAAGAATCAGTTGGTGGATATCAGGACTCACTCCACAAAGGATGTAACTTTTGGTAATGGAGAAAAAGGGGAAGTTAAAGGAATTGGAAAATTGAATTGTGAGGCTGGACCTAATCTTGAAAGTGTTCTTCTGGTCAAAGGATTGACTGCTAATTTGATTAGCATCAGTCAGTTATGTGATGAAGGATTCAAGGTTAAAGATGAATGTTTAGTGACTAATAAGACGAGTGAAGTTGTTATGAGGGGAGTTAGATCCATAGATAACTGTTATTTATGGGTTCCTCAAGAGTCCAGTTTGTCATGTAATGTCAAGGATGATGTTATGACATCTGAATGTGACTTTAGAAGGGTCACTAATCAACCTAGTCTTATGCAACTATTCAGAGGAAATATTGAAGAAACCAAGGCAGTAGTGGTTGATCATTCAGGTTTGAAGGGTAATTACGATTTCCTTAAAGATATGTGTGCTGAAATTTGTGAAGTGTTAAGTAGAAATTTGGGCATATGGAAAAGGATTCAATGGTTAGAGAATTATGGTGTGCATTTATTAAATTTAAAAGGAAATTTGTTTTGGTGGGGAAAATACATTTATTGGCCTTTAAGTGACCAACAAAAGCAGACCCCTTACCTTAGGCTATCATTCCCTATTATTACTCTCACACGCTACTTCACTCTCCAAACTCCAAGTCCGTTCATCTTCCCCCCTAAGAACAGAAATTACAAAACACCTTTGGTTCTCAGTTGTCACACAGGAACGATGTCTAAACAAGTGTCATCTCCATCCAAGAAGGTTGCGTCCAAAAGTTCCACTCATGCAAATTCTAGGGTTTCGACATAAGAGGTATATGTGGATGAAGCTATGGACATTGCTCCTATCTCTATGATTCCAGCTTCAGAAAAGACAAGACCTGAGAAGTATCAACCTAAGAGGCCTTCAAAAGGTAATACTTCTAATCAATCTATGGGTAAGAAATTTGATGATAGCGAGAGTAGAGCGTTTGTCACTAGTGTATTGTTTGGAGACAAACCTACTCCTAGGACTACCACCCCTCTTCCTCAAGCTGTTGAAGAAAGGGTAGATGTGGACAAAAGTATTGATCAGATTGTTACAAAAATATTTGAGAAAGGGATTTCTGTGAAGGGAATATCCAGACCTCTGAGTCAAATGTCTGCTGATCAATCTGTTAGAGAAAAGGATGATATTGAAACTTCTGAAACCAATCTTCACAGATTAGCTGTTTCAGTTATTGAAGATGAGGTTGAAGCTGAAGCTGAAAGAGAAAGGGATACTCATGTTGAAGATGAGGCTGATGTTGAACATGATATTGGAACATCACATGTTAGGGATGTTACTCCTAGTCCCAGAGGGAAGAAGAATGCTGATGTGGTGGATGTTGTTGACTTATTTGATAATGAAGTAATTGGTAATGCTGTTCCTGGGATTGCCAATAGATTGAAGACTAGAAAAGGAAAGACTGTGGAATCTTCTCCTAAGATGACAGCTGAAGGCAAGAAGAAAAAGACATCTGTTGTTGGTCCAACTAAATCTTGGAGCAAGGTTGCTGTGACTTCCAAAAAGAGAAAGATTAGAGAAGAATCTGAATCTGAGTATGATGTTGAGGAAGATGTTCAAGACATCACCCCTGTTAGAAAGTCCATTCTGAATAGAATTTCTGATAAGGTTCCTGAAGTGCCCGTGGACAACATATCCTTTTATTATGCTAGCAGTGCTCCAATGTGGAAATTTGTGTGCCAAATGAGATTAGCTCTGGAAAGAGAGTTGGGCAAAGATGCATTGGAGATGAAAGAAATTATGGAGCTTATTCATGCTGCTGGACTGTTGAAGACTGTGACAAAATTCTCTAAGTGCTATGGTGGACTTGTTAAGGAATTTGTTGTTAACATTCCCAAAGACATTTCTGATAAAAGAAGTGTGGACTTCATGAAGGTGTTTGTTAGGGGTAAGTGTATTAATTTCTCTTCTAGTACCATCAATAAGTATCTGGGAAGAGATGATCAAGAGGGTTGTGAACTGGAAGTGACTGATAATGATGTATGTAAAGAGATCACAGCCACTCAAGTGAAGGTTTGGCCACTGAAAGGTAAATTGACAGCTAGCAAACTCAGTATCAAGTATACTATTTTACACAGAATTGGAGCTGCTAACTGGGTACCTACTAATCACAAAACCACCATAGTTGTGGGGTTAGGAAGGTTTATTTATGCTGTTGGGAAAAAGGTCAAGTTCAATTATGGAAATTACATATTTGGTCAAGTTGTGAAGCATGGTGCCACTAATGCTATCAAGATGCCTATAGCATTCCCTTCCCTTGTCTGTGGAATGATCTTAGACCAATATCCTGGAATTCTAACTAGTTCAGATGTAGCATGTAAGAGGAAGTCAGCTTTATCCTTACATCCCAAGCTGTTTGTTGGGAATCATGTTCCAGACATTGTTGTAACATCAAGTTCTGGTGTTAAGAAGGCCAGTACTAAAACTGAGTTGATTGAAGAATTAAAGGCAACCTGCAAGGATCTGGATATGATTATCAGTACTAGCACCGCTAGGAAGCTGAAAATTGAGCAGATGATCAAATCCCTGGAACAGGGTGAAGATGATGTGAATGACAATACTGAAGATTCAGGTTCAGAAGAAGGTGATGAGGATGCTGCAGATGGTTCTGATGCTAATGAAGATTGAAGTGTTGTTTTTGCTGTTTATTGCTTTTGTAGTTTGTAGTTTTTTTTGTTTCTGCACATTGTGTGCATGGTGTGTAACTTGGATAAATGTACTTTTATGCTTATCTTGGTTTTGTTCTATGATTTGTCTTGTCTTGTGGTGCTGACTGATTGATTGACAAGGAGAGCTAGTAGGACTAACTGTAGTAAAGTGGTAGGGTAACTTGTTGGTAGTTGGCCAATTGTGGCTAAAAAGGGGGAGAGTTAGGCTATGTGTTGCCTAGTTGGCTCCTAGTTGGCTGATGTGGCTCTAGGCTTGAGGGGGAGTGTGTAGTTTGAACAGCTGGTATGCTGGTTCTTATTTTGAGGGGGAGTTTAGCTGTGTGCAGTTTGTTTGTGATTGCTGCTGGTTGTGAAGTTTTCCCGCTGCAGGTACCTCTGATGATGGCAGAGATTGTTTTAGCCAAAATTAGCCAAAGGGGGAGATTATTAGTTCTTGTATTGGCTGGAATTTTGGTAAAACAAAGTTGAACAATGTTGATGTCATAACATTGGTTCCTAACATTAGCTGTTGCAGGGTTGAAGTTTTATATGCTGATGTTATAATTGATGTCTTGACATCAGTATATCAGAACATCAGAACATCAGAACATCAGATTGTGATGTTTTAGGGTTGCGCGTGTTAGTGAGTTTTGAGGAGATCTGTTAGAGAGATTGGATGCGAATATCTTGGAGAAGATATTTCCAATCAGATAATTTACAGATTATGGAGCAGATCATGTAACTAACATTAGGGCTGATTTGAAGAGATTTAAAAATATTTGAAGATCAAAATTGTTTTAAATTCTGGTTTGAAACAAATCAAATCAGATATTATTGGAGGAGGTCCAAGCCCAAGTCAAAATTCTATAAAAGCAGCCTCAACCCTTGTTGGTAAAGTATGAAGAAATAGAGCTAAAGACTGAGTGTCATTTGTGTGTGTTTTGTAAACCATTCGTGTGTGAATTGGTGTTACTATTTTTGAGGTGTGAATTGTTCTTGATCAAAGTTGTTAAGCAGAATCAAGTTGTGTGATTAATTTATAATCATTGGATTGTATCACTGTGGTGATTTAGGGAGTGAGTGGTTTCTCATACCTAAGTGGTTTCTTAGGTAGAATTATCATTGGGTAGTGATTAAGTTAGGTAGATGTCAACTGGGATTGTTGAGTCTATAATTTAATACTACAAATAGTGAAGTTCCTCCCTGGCTTGGTAGCCCCCAGACGTAGGTAGTTAGACCGAACTGGGTGAACAATTCATTGTGTTATTTACTGCTTGTTATTGCCTTGTTCATATTAGCAGAGTGTGTTGTTGTGACATCACATCTAACATCACACATCTGATACCAGAATTTCAACCATGTTCTTCAAGGCGACGTTGAAGTCACCTTTATAGATACACATAATCAACTTACAGATATCTTAACCAAACCATTAGAAAAAGTCGTTTTACAAAATTCAACGTGAGCTAGATATCTTGGATGAAAGGGACATATAATCATTACAAGTCTTCATGGATCATCAATGAGATCAAAGGTGCATGTATGTCTTCAATTATTTTACAATTCAACAATTTAAATTTCCCGCAAATCTGCTTCTACCCCATTCTTCTAAGTGTTTAAACTTTTGTTGAATTTTTGTGATAATCATACTGATACTTTGAATATGTGTGATAATATGTTTTAATTTACATTCAAATCCTTATAGTAATCATGATATATGATTTTTGGTATAGTCAAATCTTTTTATTATTGTGTGCATTAAGTGTGTTTTTAATAAAAAAATATTTTTCCAACATTGCCTTTAAGAAATTTTCAAAAATTTTATGCAAGCAGTCGATTATAAGGGCTTGAAAATCGATTAATGCTTCACTTTTGTTCACTTCAATTGATTAATCCAATATTTTTAATCGATTGCAATGGCTAGAAAGTGCAATTTTGATTAAGTTAGTGAGTAATGCATTTTTCAGTCAATTGATTGCAATGATGTATTAAACGATTAAAACTGTTTTAATTTTCAAATATTTTGAATGAAAATTGATTGCAAAGTCCATACAATCGATTGTAGTTCTTTAATTTTTCAATTTTTTTTAAAATTTAGTTCATGGTCAAAGCAATCAAATCCTTCCCCTTATGAATAACTCTCCTATTTTACCAATCCTCTCAACCCTAGCCACCAGAAACCCTTACCAAAATCATATTTTTATCTCTCTCTCTCTCTCTCTCTCTATATATATATATATATATATATATATATATATATATATATATATATATATATATATATATATATATATATATCCACTCCACTCCAAAACACACAACTACTTGTGTTCATCATTTTCCCTAAAAAATTTCTCAAAACTCCATCTTTTTACCTTCAAAGGTCACACCTTTGTCACTTCCACCGCACTAAATCTTCATTATCCCTTAATCAAACCTTCATAACTTCTCAATGGCTCCCAAACTAATGAAGGAATCTAAGGGAAAAAGAAGGCCATAACCTATAACCCTCAAAGATCATCTGTAATAGATTCCAAGTTAAACCGCCTGTTTCCAACTCAACCACAACAAAAGAGATACTTTTACTTCTTCATCAACAAACCTTTGTTTGGTCCTAGGTATGTTTATTTGAGATCTTTTCCTTATCCTTGTTTTAAATTCATTGAGGATCTTAAGAAAAAAATAGAAAATTAAGCATGAATGGTCATTTCGTTCCTGACTTTGTTAAAGTTTTCAACACAAACATGACTTATAATAAGGAAGTGATAAATTCAACTGTTAAAAGGATTCCCATTAGTTTTGATGTTGCGGAGTTAGGTAAAATTTTAGGCATACCTTATGAGTGATTTGGGATTAGAATGAATAAGTTTGCATCATTACCAGAGTATATTAAGAAAGAATTTTACTATTGAATAGTTAGGCTCATTAAACATGAGTTCTTTCAGAGGAGAAAGAAAATGCTAGGTGGAAAGCTTCTTGAGAGGAATTCCTGGTCTGCAGGGATTTTCTATATTGATGATAGATTGCTTCATTATATTTTGGGTTATGTCATTACACCAAAATTTTCAAACCATACAACTGTTTCAGACACTGGGATGTAACTCCTATATGCTATTAAGAATGGTCTTCAAGTGAATTGGGTATCGTTGATACTCGAGCATATGGCCACATACTCAAAGAATGTTGTTGAACTTCCTTACTCATTTTTCATATCTAAGATTTTGGCATATTTTGGTGTTAACTTTGCTAATGAGGATTCTATTCCAATGGAAGATTGGATGATTTCTGTCAAGGTTTGCAATATTAAGATGGGTGTGGAGTATGATTATAAGAAGAAGATTATCCATTACATTGATGAAGTGGTAGAAGTTCCTCCTCATCTTCCACAACCAACAAATCAAGAGCAACCATCAAACCAACAACTTTTTTTACTACATGGCTTATATGAACACTTCTATGAAAAATCAATTTTCATACATTTATCCTCACATGAATATTCCCACATATCAAGTCTAACCTTATCATTATCCTCATTTCCAGCCACAAGAATACCAAGTCAACATGAATCAATCCAACCAAGAACACTTGAATCAAGAAAACTTTCTGAGCCAAGACAATTTCAACAACCAAGACAACTTTTCCCAAGACAACTTTGACCAAGACTACATGAATCATGACCAATTTTCATCTTTGTTTCTTTGTCTTATTATGTTTAATGTTATTTGTTGTTTTATTTAGCGTTTCTATGTTCCAAGACTTTTGTGTCTATGTTTCTTTATATTTATGTCTCACTTTCAATTATGTTTAAATACTATGCTATGTTTTTACTACTATAAGTTCAAGTTATGTATTTTATATATATATATATATATGTGTGTGTGTGTGTGTGTGTGTGTGTGTGTGTGTGTGTGTGTGTGTGTTTCTTCTTTTTGATCATGTCAAAAGGGGAGAAATGTATATGCATATAAATTGTTTCTGTTGTTTGTATATTATCTCTCTAGGTGCACGATAACTCTTAAGATTTCAACTTTAGCAAGATTCATATATTAATGGGGAGTTATCCAACATAGGGGGAGTTTTTCAAAATTCTCGTCAAGCACGCACAACAATCATACATTAGTTTGTAATCATCAAAAAGGGGGGGAATGTAATTTTAAGCTTTCAATGAAGATGTTTTGATGAAGACAATCAAGAATGTAAAGACATGATCAAATTTTAAAGCATGAAAAAAATTCTTAATTGACTATGTTCTGGATGATCAAGCAAGATGGTAACATATGGTATTTCATGATTCATGTACTATTAAGTGTTCAATAATCAATCCATGTCATATCTTAAAAAATCATGTCATTGTATTTTTTAACTTAGAAAATATTTTAGCATATTTTTTCTTTTGAAAAAATCAAAATTTTAAGTCAAGCAATCAATTGAATGACCATGACAATCGATTGCCATCATTTATTTTTGGAAATTTTTTATTAGCATCACTCGATTGCATGGTCCTTACAATCAATTGACACCACTTTTAAATTCAAAAATTTTCAACGTATTAAAGAGTGAATTTGATTGTCACCATGAATTTTTAAAAAAAATACTTTCATTTAATGCATCTTTTCATGGCTTCTTCATTATAGCTTTTCAAAACAAATTCACATCTTCTCATGAATTATTCAGAGCTACTAGTAGAAGACCCGTGCATCCGAACGGGTAAGTTGATTCCTATATTAAATCATTCGATAAAAAATCTAAATGTTTGTGGCTCTTTTTTAATACATCATTACATGTATTAACAATAACAAAATTGTATAATTATAAAGCTAAGAAAGAAATAATGTATTAGCATAGTCATTACCAAGTAATTGTGAATCATTTATAATCATTTACTTTATATATTAATAACAGACTAATATATTATAATGATTCAATTCTTCATAAAGTTACAAAGACACCACTACACTAAAGTTAGCCAATCCATTCCTGGTTGAATCTGGGGTTGATCATTTGTCACAGCAGGCCATGTATCACGCTTTTGGATCAAGGGTATGCATATATTGTATTATAAAATACAAACTTATACAAAAGTTGATAGTGTTAGTACAGTAGTATTGACCTATGACGTGAGATAGGTATGCGAAATAAAAATAATTACCAAGTAAATATTTTTCATTTTGGATGTGATTTATGTAGTAAATCGAAAATCAATGTACAACTAATATAATCTATGAATATGCCGATATATATATATATATATATATATATATATATATATATATATAAAAGTAAGGAAAATTGATGGAAATATTTTGAGTGTTTACACAATTAAAGTAGGTAAAGCTCAAAATGTAATGAAAAACAGGAAATGAATAACATGAAGTTGTAGTTAGTACATTTGGTTATCCTGTTTTTAAGATATGCATGAAACATTGAAGAAATCTATGTGGTGTACGTGTAATTCCATGTTACATGGTCCAAGATTACCATGTCTTATCTGATTCAAGAAAATATTTTGTGCTACATGATTCAATTGCAACTCAAGAATTGGTACAGGAACATATTGAAAAGGGTCAAAATTATTACAAAGTACCAAGCACAAGAATTCAAAACCAAGAAGTGAAAAATTGAAAGAATTATAAGAATACATTTGGTACAAATTGTAAATACAAAAATCCAAATTGATTTTAAATGTTAAAAGGTGCAAGAAATGAAGAAATTGATTAATAACAGCAGAAACATGGTTATTTCTTGCTGATCGATACATTATAGTATTCATAGTTATACCCAATTCTATATGCTGAACAAAACATGGCTTAGATCATGGAAGACAATTCTATATGCTGGAGCCTCACAGAGTTGCTGAATTACTTCAATACATGCGGCTGAAGATAGTTCAAACTTACTTGATAATCCATTGGAAAAATCTTCTTCTCGAGCAGATTCTGAGTTCCGTAGAAGAGTAATTATTCCTTTTTCCAGAACATTAAATTCACCCAGGATCCACTGCAAAGTATTCATGCGAACACAGAGCTGTGGTAAGGGCAAAAGAGCTATCCCCATTTGTTGCAACCTGAGAGTTTGTCTTCTGAGGATTGGGAGATTTCTCTTTTTTCTTCCCAAAGCCTTGAAATTTTGAGCCAATAGTGCATCTCGTCAGTGTCGGCATTGTTGGAATAAATGTATTTCGTGATCTTGAATATCGGAATAAAAAAAATCTGTTGTTAAAGATGCCACATATACAATTATTAACGATACCATATATATAAGAGCTGAACTATTCAATTTCAACATCATTTACCACAGCCAGATTTTGACTTAGCAACATAATATTGAAGGCATCTATCAAGGCCATGCATCACATCAGGAAGCAATGCAGGATGCATTGGTATTGGAAGCTGAAAGAATGCATCCAGTCTCATTTATGATTCACATAACTTCAACAGACGGAGGGGCGTATCCTTCCTGATTTGCTTGTGGACTCTAAATCTAGGATACACAGTAAACTAAGTTAGTTCCACACAAAGGCAATCAATCAACGTGTATGACCAGATTGCACAGAAATTAAGTCAGAATGAAAATCGTCAATGAGCAACAAAAGAAAAAGATTATGAATGCAAACCTCTTGCTGAAGATTTTTATCAACCCAGTCTTTTAGTTTGTCTACTCTAGTCTTAATCCATATTTTTACAAGATTGGGCAAAAGGTAAAGAGAATGAGAGGCAACATCGCTACCTGCAAACCAAGTCGAAGCTCTACATTCCTAGCTTTAGTAATTTCTGGAATTCTATCGGTCATTTCTATTGGATATCCCATGATTTGCATAACCTGGGGCCTGCTATCATAATCCCATACATTTCCTCTAAACCGATGCATTCCTGGGGGAATACAAGCTCTGAACAGCCGTGGATGTGCAAACAGGGCATCTGCAGGAGGCTAAATGGAGAACATTAAATACATTACTTCAATAAAGATATCATATACAAACTTTGTTGAATGGAATTAATTTTGCATGCATAAAAAAACAAATAATACTATGGCATATGAGTAGGACTTGCCTTATAGGCAACCATATCTTGCCAGCTTGGTTTGCCTTCAAATTCAACAGATACATTTTTCAGAAACAGGTTATGTGAAAACTACATTAAGACAAATTCCGTTGATTAATGAGGTTGCAGCAAAGCATACATGTTGTTCCTTGAAATACTGTATATATTAAAGAGTTCAGGGGTAAAGTATTAATATGTTACAACTCAGCAGCAGCAAATAAAAAGCATTCAACAGGGTCTGATTGAAAATTTAGATATGACCATCAAGATCTATTTGAATATCATTCCATCACCCAATTTAAGTTGTCTTTTTATAGCTTCTTCTTACAAATGGCGACCTGCAGAATGACCATCTTCATTCATGTTCAACCAACACAAACTGAGGATATTGGATTGAATATTTCAAACATTTAAGTTCTTTTGAATGAAAAGAAAAGCATCACTCGCCTGATCATCATCTTGAATTCTTTTGAGAGCCTTGTTATAAATCTTGTACCTATAATCATCTTATTACAATCAGCGCAAGACAAAAAAAGGAAAAACGATGAATTATTACTTTTTAAGATTGAGTAGTACTACAGAGCAAAAAATATACAGAATTGAGCTAGATGACATTATATCTTTATATCTATCTCTCACTTACTCCTTATACATACGCTGGTTTCTAAAATACATATAAAAGACAAATTTATAAAAATAGTGATACCGTATTTGGCGTCCACTTTTGATATTGAAACATCATTACTGTTTTTTGTTATCTTAGCATTCATGAAATTTAAGGTTTTAATTCAAATATAGAATAATTGAGGGGAAGGTTGGTATAACTGGAGCTGAATAGAAAATGAAGAAGCTCAATAGTAGAATCATATGCTTAATAGATATCACAAAGATGATACTTTCTCGTTGAGGGATTCTTTAACTGCTCTTAAAAGCGAAGGCATCAGGTTCTGGTTTGTAACAATAATACCAGTATTGACATCAAGCAACTTTCCTTTTGAGAAGTCCAAAGGGTTCCCTGCAACATCTGAGAGAATGCCTCCAGCTTCTGCACAAGTTCAATTGTCAAACAATTATGATACAAGATTATAAGTTGAATTAAAGACACAATCAACACAGACCCTTTCCAGTACCGGAACGGGTTCAAGTTGCACACATTCGCAGTCATAACTCAAACTAAGGTTTAAGTTCAATGTGGTAAGAATTAAGATCTAATAAATATTCCTTAAAAATAATCCCTGAAAAGTCTAATTGTATAAAGATGAACACTTATTAAGCAAAGCACCAATGAACTGAATAAACACTAACCTCAGCTGACAAAGTGAGAAACCTTCCATGTTCATATCAAAAAGTAATTAGAACTTTCCATGTTCATATCAAAGTGAGAAACCTTACTGGACCGAGATACTCTAGAGATGCCCTGTCATTTTTATTCAAAAATCAATATTTGAGATTATAACTCAACATGCTTACTTCAAAAATTGTGAAACTATTTATACCCTCTAAAATCTTCTATTGATTTAAAATTGTGTTTTTTCATGAAGTCTTTTAGCTCAACAGAAATATTCTTCACAAGACAATATCCATGCATCTTAACGCTGATGCATACCTGCAAGTTATTAAAGGTGGTCTATTATTTGACATATAGTTTGAATAAACTACCTAATTAAGCGTTTATAGAATACATGCTTATCACATGACTGTTTTATGTATAAATATTTATAACAACGAAAATCATGTTCAAGACCGAAGAGCATCAGACTATCAAGCATTGACACAGACACGATTCTGATTCATAGAAATTAGACATCTGTGATGATTAAAAATAAAAGTGAATTAATATAACCATATTTGTCGGATTCGCATTTGCTATGGCATCAGACAGGCAGTGATAATAGTATTGGAATGCGAGATTGTAAATTTAAACATGGAACTGAGCAGACAAAACGTATCAAAAGGGCCTAAAAATTGATTGTTACATCACACCTGGACAATTTTTTCACCAAGAAGAATAAACTCAGCGGAATTACCACCTGTCTCAACACCGCCAATCGCAGAAAGTGAATAGTTCTCATTATCAAACTCTTCTTTAATCATTTCTGCAATACTCATAACCTTCTTTCTCAGAATAATCACCCAGAGTTTAGTACCTTAAATCAAAATTTAGAGAAATCAGATGATTGAAAAAACAAAGGAGATAACACAAAGCTATAATACAAATAGTAGCATATCTAGTGTTTCATACATACATATGTGTGCACGTGTAAGCACAAATAGAAAAACCTCAAATATCTATCTATAACAAAAGGTACACTCCAAGACCCGATCACTTTTCTGTCAACAATAAATCAAAACCAACACAGATAAGTGTTATTGATATACCAAACATCAAAAGGAATGTAATACTATTCTTTTATAACTTTTAAGTTGTTAAAAAGGTGTCAAGAGCAGCTTTTCAGATTTGAAATTTTAGGCTATGACTGAAAACAATATATAAGTGATTTTTCAGACAATGACTATTTAGGTTGAACCACAAACACAAGAAAAGTAGTTTTAAGCACTTGTGTATTTCACAAGGAATTCACTCTGATTTAAAGAAGAAAAAGGAAGCTATGCATATAGTTCAGAAAATTGATAAACCCTAAAATTAAAAGCAACCAAAAAATACCTATTCAAATCTCGTAAGATGCTCTTTTCTAGTTCCTTTTTGTGTCTTCTTCCACAGATTTATCGAACTCATGCTTGATGGGTTGTTGAGGTGTTAATAGAAACTGGAAAAGAGAAAATGGAAGAGGGGGTTCAGACTTGCTTACAGTGAAAAGAGAATGGAGGATTAAACGAAAATAAGGTAAAGGAAGGGAGAGTGTTAAGAACTCTAGGGTTTGTAGAGGAAAACGGAGAAAGGGGCGGGGAAGATTTAGAGTGTGTGAAGGAAAGGAGAGAAAACTTAGAGTGAGAGAAAATGGGAGAGTGAGAGAAAATAGGATAGAATGAGAGAAATCCGGAGAGAGAGAATGGTTTTGGTGGGAAGGAGGAAGTACTTTTATTTGAAGTAGTCAATGGTTGATTAACATTTGGCATGCAAATAGTGAAGGCCATTTTGTTAATTACCATTTCACCCAAAATGTAGTGTAAATATTTTTTAAGGGAAGGGCAATTTAGACAGTTTGGTCAACTTAATAGTAATGGGTAGATAGTAGATGTCTGTATTCGAAAGGGTGTGAATGATCATATAAATAGAGAAATATTTTATCCGATAAAATTCACTTCTTTCAAAATAAAATTCCCTAAGTATTTCAATGTATCGTACTGCATATGTTATTTTCATCCATCAAGAACTTTGTGCATTATTTTCATAAATTAAATCACGTGAAAGTTCTTGAGCACTTAAAAGATATTGTGATATAGCATAATTCACTACAACAAAAGTAAGTTATAACATCGCACCTTAGACAGCGCTTTAATACAAAAGCGCTGCTATAAGTTAAAAACAAGGAATCTATTCATTTAAAAAAAAGCGCAAAAAATATAAGACCTTAGACAGCGCTTTGGTCAAAAGCGCTTTCTAAGATCTTATAAATTTAAAAAAATATAAGACCTTAGACAGCGCTTTCGTAAAAAGCGCTTTTTAAAGTTTTATTAATTTAAAAAAAAAATTAAAGGAAAATATTAGACAGCGCTTTCATTGAAAGCGCTGTCTAAGGTCTTAAAAATTAAAAAAAAATAAAATCGAAAGCGCTGTCTAAGGCCAACTTTAGAAAGCGCTTTGAAAAGCGCTGTCTAAGATCCACCTTAGAAAGCGCTTTTATGACAAGCGCTGTCTAAGGTCTAATTAAATTAAAATATATGAATAGTCAGTATTCATTTTCATATTTCCGCTCTTTCTTCTCCCCTGCTAGCGAACAGAGCTCAAAACCCTTGCGAACAAAAAACCTTCACCGTCAACCGTCCTCCACTGTGCCGTCGTTCGTTGTTGCCGTCGTTGCATTGTCGTCCGTCCGTTTCTGCTCACTGCCGTCATTTTCGTTTCTGCTCATTGCCGTCGTCGTTCGTTTCTCTTTCTGCTCTTTGATACATTTCGTTCTTGCATTGCCGTTGTTACCGTCGTTAAAGGTACGTCGTTGTTGTGAAGAATAGGGTTTTGTTGCTTTACATTGTTGTTGTAGGGTTTTGTTGCTTTACAATGTTGTAGTGAATGATTATGTTTGATGAGTTTTGTTAATGAAGTTATGTTGGACTGTTTTATTAATGAAGTTTTGTAGTGAATGAGTATGTTTGAAGTTTTGTTAATGAAGTTTTGTAGTGAATGAGTATGTTTGATGAAATCTTCTAAAAAACTCTAAAAAACTCTTAAAATTGATGGAGTTTTGTTAAAATTGATGGAAATAGTTTAGTTTAGTTTTATTTTTTCCACCTCTTAAATCTTCTAAAAAACTCTTAAAATTGATGGAAATGTCCTCTGAATTTTAGAATTCAAAGCTTGTTTTTGAAGCCTCAAAATTCTAGAATTTGAGATGGTTGAGTTAATAAACAAATATAATGAACATAAACATTTCACTAAAACATAAGAAATTCAACCAGTTACATATCAAACACTATCAAACTTGTTCATTTCTTGATTAATATGGTTGAATTAATGTTATTTTGTTGACCTTAATAAGTAGGAAAACCATGGATAAAAAATGGATGGATACCGATCGATTGTCCAAAGAGTACGAGAATGGGGTATTGGATTTCGTTAAGTTTGTTGTTCAACACGCTGACGCTGAAGAGCTCAATCGAATAAAATGTCCTTGCTTGGGTTGTTGTTATGTGGGTAGGGTTGACGCAGATGGATTGAAATCGCATTTACTGATGAATGGAATTGATCGAAGTTATAAGTGTTGGATACATCATGGGGAGAAAATTAACGAGAATGTTGAACCGACGGGGAAAAGTAATACGACCTATGCTTCAGATGACAAAGACACGGAAACATACGATTGTGATCGAGTCGAAGAGATTGCAGAAGCAGTTGTAGAAGATCTTCATGATTGTCCCGAAATGTTTGAGAGGTTGGTAAGCGATGCAAAGAAACCGCTCTATCAAGGTTGCACTAAATTCACAAGACTGTCTGCGGTATTGAAGTTGTACAACTTAAAGGCGGGCAATGGATGGTCGGATAAAAGTTTCACAGAGTTGTTGGCCCTTTTGAGAGAAATGCTACCGGAGGATAATGTTCTTCCCAATCGAACCTATGAGGCCAAAAAAATGTTGTGTTCTATTGGCATGAGCTATGATAAGATACATGCTTGTCCAAACGATTGCGTTTTGTTTCGAAACGAATATGCATCGTTAACTGAGTGCCCTAAATGCGGTTTGTCTCGATATAAGAAAAAATTGTCTCCAGCCAAGGTCTTATGGTATTTTCCTATAATACCGAGATTTAGGCGCTTGTTTCGTAGTGAAACCGATGCAAGACACCTGACTTGGCATGCAGATGAAAGAATTATTGATGGAAAGTTGCGACATCCGGCTGATTCACCACAGTGGTCGAAAATTGATAATGATTATCCTGACTTTGGAGAAGAAGCAAGAAACCTTCGCTTGGCATTATCTACTGATGGAATGAACCCGCATGGTCTTCAAAGTATCTCACATACCACATGGCCTGTGATTCTTATGATTTATAACCTACCTCCGTCGCTATGCATGAAGCGTAAGTACATGATGTTATCTATGTTAATCTCTGGGCCTAAACAACCAGGGAATGACATAGACGTATACTTGACACCTTTGATCGAAGATTTAAAGATATTGTGGGAGAACGGTGTGGAGTTTTATGATGGATATAGGAAAGAAAGTTTCAATTTGAGGGCGATGTTGTTTGGCACAATTAATGATTTTCCAGCTTACGGGAATCTATCAGGGTACAGCATAAAAGGTGAAAAAGCGTGTCTTATTTGTGAAGATAAAACAGTTTAGAAGCGATTGGAGTTTGGTCATAAGAATGTCTTTCTCGGTCATCGTAGATTCTTAAATGCCAAACATAACTACCGTGGGTGGAGACAAGAATTCAATGGAGACATCAAACAAGGTAGAGCTCCACCTATGTTGTCAGGTGACCAAGTTTTTAAAAAGGTGAAAGATATGCGTACTGAGTTTGGCAAACCTTTTGCACATAAGGTTGTCAAAGGTGGGTGGAAAAAGAGGTCGATATTTTTTGAATTGCCATATTGGAAGTCTTTGTATGTGAGACATTTTCTCGATGTTATGCATATTGAGAAAAATGTATTTGAAAGTGTTATTGGTACGTTACTCAATATAAAAGGAAAGACTAAGGATGGCCTTAAAGCAAGAAAAGACTTAGAAGCGATGGGGATTAGACCTGAATTAGCACTCATGAAGAAAGGAAGACGAACATATCTACCACCTGCTGCTTTTACTCTATCTAGAAAGGAGAAGAAAATATTGTGTAAGTTTCTGAGTGGAGTTAAAGTTCCAGAAGGATACTCTTCAGATGTCAGAAGACTTGTGTCTATGAAAGACCTCACGTTGAAGAGTTTAAAGACACACGACTGCCATGTTATAATGGAACACTTTCTACCAATAGGTATACGTTCTATTTTGCCAGTGAAAGTAAGAAGCGCCATAACTAATTTGTGTTTTTTCTTTAGGTCAATTTGTAGTAAGGTAATCGATCCCGATATCTTACCAACACTACAAAAAGAGATAGTTATTACCTTGTGTGAGCTTGTAAATTGCTAATGGTTTGAATTGCCAATTTCTGAAAAAAATTGCTGGTTGAAAAACAGGTAAAATTCTGGTTGAAAAAACCTGGTAAAAATTGTGGTTTAAAAAAATTTATATAAAATTTTTCGTATACCTTAGACAGCGCTTCTGGAGAAAGCGCTGTCTAAGGTAGGGCTTAGACAGCGCTTCTAACAAAAGCACTGTCTAAGGTAGGGCTTAGAAAGCGCTTTTGACAAAAGCGCTGTCTAAGGTATACCTAGAAAAATTCAAAAAGGTTGACCTTAGACAGCGCTTTTATTGAAAGCGCTGTCTAAAGGTACCATAAACAGCGCTTTTCATTAAATATACCCCACTTTAGACAGCGCTTTTGGTATTACCCAAAGCGCTGTCTAAACCTATAGCAGCGCAGGTTTATACAGCGCTTAAAAGCGCTGTCTAAGGGCAAAAAAAGCGCTGTCTAAGGTCTTTTTTGTGGTAGTGATTATTGAAAGGGAAGAAATTCTACAAGTTAGGATTTATTATATCCACTCCTTCAAACTCTTATTTATCAAATACTTAGATACTTATATCAGTACCTTGTTATCCAGGATTGTTGGAAACACAAGAGTTGGAAAAAGAAAGAATTTTTTTCTGTGTTGTAAAATCACAAGGTGGTTTTCCTTGTTGATTTAGTTAGAAGCTTGTGTATAGAAGTTAAATATAGACTTGTACAAAGTTCTAACAATAGTAAAATCTCTTACAGTGACAAGGGGACTAGATGTACTCTCGGATTGTGACGGGAACTAATATAAATCTCCTGTGCTCTTTATTTTTCCGCACTTTACTGCTTTCATTGTTAAGTATTACAAGTGTGAGTGGTGTGGATAATAGTCTCACATTTGATAGAAATATGGTAACTTGAACATTTATAAGTGGGAGAACTCACACACCTATCACCTTAAGATTTTAGGTGAATATGTGGTGTGTCTCTTACAAAGGTGTTGTTCTAAGAAAGTAAGCTCCACGATGTACAATACTCCCTAGTAAAAAAAAATCTCAATACAAAAGAAAGAGACAATGATAGAGTAAAACACGAGTGAGACCTTATTCATAATAATGTCCCAAATCTTGTCATAAGTGCGAGCAGTATGTGTGTGCAACTATCTCCTTGTTTGGATTTCTCGTTCATTAGAATCTTAGTAAGAGCATACTACTGTTGGTGTAATAATCAAGAAAATTTTGAATTACATAGTTGAAAAACATTAAATTTGTCATTACAAGTGTTTGTTTTCTTTGTAGATATCTAGTTTAGTGGCATTGGAACCTCCACAGCAATAACTTAAAGATTTTAAAGTAAGTTTTTTATGAATAAAAGTTCATGTGTTGGTTCCTAGAATTAATGATGATAGTTTCAAGGCTTGTGCAAATTATGCTCATGGAAACATGAGTGAATTTCTGAATAATTAGATAAACTTTTGATGTCTATTACTACACTTAAATATAATCTTAGTACTAGTAAGTATAATCAGAGTGATTTATATTTTTCTTTTTATAAATACATTTATAATAGAAAATGGAGAGAGTACTTTATTGTTAATCCTATATACCGATAGTGTATAATCAAATCCCAGTAATAATTTAAAAAAAAATGTTTTAAATAATAATAATAATAATAATAATAATAATAATAATAACCTTTTTCTTAAATATTATACTCATTTTATCCCATAATGAGTGATCCAGTTGACTATTTTTCGCATATTAAAAAAAGTGGATAAATGAAATAGAGAACGATGTTTTTATCAAAGTATCTATTATCATGTATTGAGAGTGATGAAAATAGTAATAATTAAAAAGTACAGTTGAAAACAAAATTAATTTACATTGTAATTGAAATGAGTAATTTATTTTGTGACACTATTTTTTTATTCCAAATGAGTCACTTATTGTTGAGTTTTGGATATGTAATTGCAAGTGCTGGGATGCTGTAAAGTAGCAGAAAAATACATTTTTCGAGGGTGTAACCGATTACCACTGTAAGTGAATTAATTGTTGAATTAATTAGCTACAGGTGTAACCTGTAACGACCCGAAAATCTAAATCAATTATTTAATTATTTGTTTAATTGAATTAGAAGGAATTAAGAGATTTTTGATAATTTTGGAGAATTTTGGAGAAAGAAGGCACTTTTGAATAATTTAATAAAGTAAATGAGCATGTGTTATTTATATTATTATTATTATTTAAAATAAAATAAGAAAGGGCGAGGTGGTCTTATTGGAGAATAAGTAAGGATAGGATGGGAAGTTCATAAACTGTAATATATGACTAAAAGAGAAAAGGAACGATCATTCTAATTGATCGTGTTTTGGTGAAGGAAACTGAAGCAGAGAAGAGGAAGAGGAAACCTAAGGGGCTGAGGAACTTCGAGAAGAATCTTGAAGAAGGAAAAGAAAGGTTTCTGATTACTCTAAGGTATGGGGAGAATTCCTAATTCCTTGTAGTTATGAAAATGGGGATTGAATGGATTAGGATTGTGTGGAATTGTGTTTGATTTTGATGATTTTGATGTGAAATGTATGATATGATGATAATATGAGGAACTTCACTGGTATGTGTTGATATATGTGTATCTTATGAGTATTTTGATCAAATTTCGTGTAGAATACTGGTTTTGGGGGATATGGGGATGAAAATTGCAGAAAAATCAGATTTTTGGAAAAGTGGGTTTTGTCGCACTCTGACACGGGCCGTGTCACAGAACACGGGTGGCCGTGTCAGCTTTCTGATCTCGTATAAAAATTGATTTTTTGGAAAATTAGTCCCAGACTTTTTGACACGGGTGGCCGTGTCAGGCTACTGACTTGCTACTTTTTTTTGATGTTTTGGAATCGTGTCTCAGGTCTTCTGACACGGGCCGTGTCACAGGACACGGGCGGCCGTGTCAGACTGCTGGTTGTTTTATATTTTGTTGTTTTCTTGAAGTTTCTCGGTGTTTTCTTGAAGTTTCTCGTGTTGTTTACTTAGAGTCGAGGTGTTGATGATATATAATTGATGAAACATGGTTTTATGATGAATATTGTTGAGATGAAATGAACGATGCACATGTTGATAATTGAATGGAATGAGGAGTTTAGCATCATTGCATTTCATGGCATATTTTATGTTGGGGCTTCAGCCTATTGGTAGCTTCAATCCCATAGTGCGGATTAGAGTGATATGTTGCTATGTTGTGCTCCCATTGGGGAGGGTTGATGACCAGTGTCCATCACATGGAGAAAAGTCGGTACCCGCATTCCATACGTTGCATTTTCATTGAAGTTGACATTGCATTTTCTTATGAAGTAATTGTGATGAGTCGTATTATGAATTTTAAGTTGATGATGATGTGAATGAAGGTGGATGATGATCTGTTGTTGTTGCTGCTTAATTTATTTAATTTCCATGTCTTTTATTACTATATCGAATTATGTTTTCTCACTCTGCCTGCTTGGAAATGTTGCCTCTTATGTGGGTAACTTGCAGATAACCCAGAGTAGCTTCGAGGTGACGAAGGAGGTAGCTTTGGAGTGTCTCGTTTATGTTGTTTAAGTTTAGCGGTGTCCTGCTCTGTGTCATGTAACATCGGGTTGGGATGAATTGCGAACTTCGTGTTCTTTTGATTCATGTTGGAATTTTATATTGATGATGTTGTTCTAGATTGGATAAGTTTCTTATGAAATATTTAATTGAATTTAATATGACAAGTTGATTCCGCTGTGAGATTATGATTTCTTTTGACGATGTTTAAGCAACCCGTGTTATGGGACAGGACTATGAGAATTATATGATGTTTTTGAATATGTACACCCTTGGTTATGAATTTTACTCTGATAATATGATTTATTTCTTTAAAACTGATTGTGGGGTAGAAGGGTGTTACATTAGTGGTATCAGAGCAGGTCGGTCTGTCCGGCCAAGTTTTGTGTTGTCAGTCGTTACTTGCTAACAATTATTTGTTTTCTGACGTGGTGAGTGTTGTACAGAATGGCTGGAAACAACACGCGCGCTCTTGCTGATGCTATTGCAGCTCTTGCTCGGAACCATGCTCCTGATGAGTTTCGTGCATTGGAGAAGTTTCAGAGGAACAACCCACTGAAGTTTGAAGGAACTCATGACCCAGCGAGCGCACAAAAGTGGCTCAAGGCGATTGAGAAGATTTTTAGAGTGATGGGATGCTCTGATGCACAGCAAGTGGAGTTCGGAACGCATATGCTGGAAGAAGAGGCCGAGGACTGGTGGGATAACACCCGTCAGAGACTGGAAGATGTTGGCACTGTGGTGACTTGGAATGTATTCAAGCAAGAATTTCTAGGCAAGTATTTTCCTGAAGATGCTCGTGGTAAGATGGAAGTGGAATTCATTGAATTGAAACAAGGAAATATGACTGTGGCGGAGTATGCTGCCAAATTTGAGAGGCTTGTGAAGTTTTGTCCTCATTACAACCGTGCAAATGCTGAACTTTCTAAGTGTCTCAAGTTTGAGAATGGGCTGAGACCGGAAATTAAGCAAGGGATTGGATGGCAACAGATTCGTAGGTATGCGGAACTGGTGGATAAGAGTAGGATCTATGATGAAGATAGCCGAGCTCGATCTGCTCACTACAAACAGCTAAGTGAAAAGAAAGATAAGGGTCAGTTCAGAGGAAAACCTTATGCGACCCCAGGTGATAAAGGGAAACAGAAGGTATCAGATGAGAAGAAGTCAAGTAGGGGAGTCGTTAATGCACCTACTAAGTGCTATAAGTGTGGAGAGGCAGGTCACAAAGCTGATGTGTGTACTAACAAAGTTCTGAGATGTTACCATTGTGGTAAGACTGGGCATAGAATTGGTGATTGTCCGAATGAGGGTCCGACCTGTTTCAACTGTGGTGAACAGGGGCATATCAGTACTCAATGCCAGAAACCAAAGAAGACTGCTACTGCTGCCCAAACTACGGGAAGAGTGTTTGCTTTGGCTGGCTCAGAAGTTCCCAAGAAGGAGAACTTAATTCGAGGTACTTGTTTTATTAACAATGTTGAGTTGATTGCTATTATTGATACTGGAGCTACGCATTCATTTATCTCTCTTGAGTGTGCTACTAGATTGGGTTTAAATTTGTCTAACATGAATGGTAGTATGATAATAGAGACTCCGGCTAATAGTTTGGTGACTACCATGCTTGTTTGTTTGAAGTGTCCTTTGACAATCTTTGAGAAGAATTTTGTGATGGATTTGGTGTGCTTACCTTTGCACCAAATCGATGTTATCCTTGGTATGAACTGGTTGGAGTTCAACTACGTTCATATTAATTGCTATAGCAAGACTGTGGAGTTTCCAGAGATAGGCGAGGATGGTGAACTGAGGTTCTTATCTGCTAAACAAGTGGATGAACTTTTATTAGATGAAGCGTTGATGTTCGCAGTGTTTGCATCGTTGCAAGTCGATGGTGAAGCCGTCAGTGCTGAGTTGCCTGTGGTTTGTGAGTTTCAAGATGTGTTTCCTGAGGATATAAGTGATTTACCTCCGGAACGTGGAATTGAGTTTGCTGTGGACTTAATACCAGGTACGAGTCTAGTGTCGATGGCTCCTTATCGAATGCTTGCTTCAGAATTGAGTGAGTTGAAGAAACAACTAGAAGAATTGTTAAAGAAGAAGTTTATTCGTCCTAGTGTTTCTCCGTGGGGTGCTCCAGTGTTGCTTGTTAAGAAGAAAGATGGTAGTATGAGATTATGTGTCGATTATCGGCAGTTGAATAAGGTGACCATCAAGAATAAGTATCCGCTTCCGAGAATCGATGATTTAATGGATCAACTCGTAGGTGCTTGTGTGTTCAGTGAGATTGATCTGAGGTCTGGTTATCATCAGATTAGAGTTAAGGCTGATGATATTTCGAAAATAGCTTTCAGAACGAGGTATGGTCATTATGAATATACGGTGATGCCATTTGGAGTTTCTAATGCGTATGGCGTGTTCATGGAGTATATGAACAGGATCTTTCATGAATATCTTGATAAGTTTGTGGTGGTTTTCATAGATGACATCTTGGTATATTCTAAATCAGAAGAAGAACATGCGGAACATTTGAAGATTGTGTTACAAGTGTTGAGGGAAAAGAAATTGTATGCTAAGTTGTCAAAGTGTGAGTTTTGGTTGAAGGAAGTGAGTTTCCTAGGCCATGTAATTTCAAGTGGTGGAATTTTTGTGGATCCCTTAAAGATTGATGCGGTGTTGCAGTGGGAGACTCCGAAGTCTGCTACGGAGATTCGTAGTTTTCTTGGATTGGCTGGTTATTATCGTAAATTCATTGAAGGTTTTTCTAAGTTGGCTTTGCCGTTGACGCAATTGACTCGAAAAGGACAAGCGTATGTATGGGATGTCGCTTGTGAAGAAAGTTTTGTGGAACTAAAGAAAAAGTTGACGACTGCTCTGGTGTTGGTTTTGCCAGACCCGAATGAGTCCTTTGTAGTTTATTGTGATGCTTCAAAGATGGGCCTTTGTGGAGTTTTAATGCAGAATGGTAAAGTGGTCGCTTATGCTTCTAGGCAGTTAAGAGTCCATGAGAGGAATTACCCTACACACGACTTAGAGTTGACTGCTGTAGTATTTATGCTAAAGATTTGGAGGCATTATCTTTTTGGTTCGAAATTTGAGGTATTCAGGGATCATAAAAGTTTGAAATACTTATTCGATCAGAAAGAGTTGAACATGAGGCAGAGAAGGTGGCTAGAATTGTTGAAGGATTTTGAGTTCGATTTGAATTATCATCCCGGTAAAGCAAATGTAGTGGCTGATGCTTTGAGTAGAAAGTCATTGCATATTTCGATGCTTATGGTGAAAGAACTTGAAATGATTGAGCAATTTAGAGACATGAGTTTGTTGTGTGAGGCGGCCGCTGATAGTGTGAAATTGGGCATGCTAAAGCTGACTAGTGGAATTTTGGAGGAAATTCGAGAAGGTCAGAAATCTGATTTGAAGTTAGTGGACCAATTAATGAAGATTAATCAAGGTAATGGGGGCGAGTTCCGAATTGGTGAAGATGGAGTTTTGAGATTTCGAAATAGAGTATGTATTCCGGATATTTCTGGAATCAAAAAGAGTATTTTGGAGGAAGGGCATAGAAGTCGATTGAGTATTCATCCTGGTGCTATGAAGATGTATCAAGACCTGCGTAGATTGTTTTGGTGGCCAGGTATGAAAAGAGATATTGCTGAATTTGTGTATGCATGTTTGACTTGCCAGAAGTCCAAGATTGAACATCAGAAGCCTTCAGGTATGACGCAGCCGTTGAATGTTCCTGAATGGAAATGGGATAACATTTCCATGGATTTTGTGACTGGGTTACCGAAGACTGCAAGAGGTAATTACTCGATATGGGTGATTGTGGATAGGTTAACCAAGTCGGCGTATTTCTTGCCAATGAGGATTAATTATTCTATGCAGAAGTTAGCTGAGATTTATATTGATGAGATTGTGAAGTTGCATGAAACACCTTCGAGTATTGTATCAGATAGAGATCCGCGGTTTACGTCAAGGTTTTGGAAGAGTCTACAAGATGCTTTGGGTACTAAGTTGAGGATGAGTCCTGCTTATCACCCACAGACAGATGGTCAGATGGAAAGAACAATCCAATCTTTAGAAGATTTGTTGAGAGCTTATGTGCTGGAGCAAGGAGGATCTTGGGATAGTCACTTGCCGTTGATTGAGTTCACATACAACAACAGTTTTCATGCTAGTATTGGGATGACTCCATATGAGGCGTTGTATGGTAGACGTTGTCGAACTCCATTGTGTTGGTATGAGTCGGGAGAGAGTTCTGTACTTGGACCTGAGATTGTGCAAGAGACAACGGAGAAGATTAAAATGATTCGGGATAAAATGAAGACGTCGCAGAGTTGTCAGAAGAGTTACCATGATAAGAGAAGAAAAGTACTGGAATTCCAAGAGGGAGACCACGTGTTCTTAAGAGTTACATCGATGACTGGTGTGGGACGAGCTTTGAAGTCTAGAAAGCTCACTCCGCGCTTTGTTGGTCCGTATCAGATTATGCAGAGGATAGGAGAAGTTGCCTATCGGGTGGCTTTACCACCATCACTTGCAAATTTGCATGATGTGTTTCATGTGTCGCAGTTGAGAAAGTATATTCCGGATTCTTCGCATGTGATTCAAATGGATGATGTCCAGGTAAGGGATAACCTGACAGTGGAAGCTTTGCCTGTGAGGATTGATGGTCGAGAGTTGAAGCAACTGCGAGGTAAAGAGATTGCTTTACTGAAAGTACTGTGGGGCGGACCAGCTGGCGATAGTTGGACTTGGGAGCGTGAAGATCAGATGAAGGAGTCGTATCCGACTCTGTTTACTTCAGGTCATTTTCGAGGACGAAAATTCTTAAAGTAGGGGAGAGTTGTAACGACCCGAAAATCTAAATCAATTATTTAATTATTTGTTTAATTGAATTAGAAGGAATTAAGAGATTTTTGATAATTTTGGAGAAAGAAGGCACTTTTGAATAATTTAATAAAGTAAATGAGCATGTGTTATTTATATTATTATTATTTAAAATAAAATAAGAAAGGGCGAGGTGGTCTTATTGGAGAATAAGTAAGGATAGGATGGGAAGTTCATAAACTGGAATATATGACTAAAAGAGAAAAGGAACGATCATTCTAACTGATCGTGTTTTGGTGAAGGAAACTGAAGCAAAGAAGAGGAAGAGGAAACCTAAGGGGCTGAGGAACTTCGAGAAGAATCTTGAAGAAGGAAAAGAAAGGTTTCTGATTACTCTAAGGTATGGGGAGAATTCCTAATTCCTTGTAGTTATGAAATTGGGGATTGAATAGATTAGGATTGTGTGGAATTGTGTTTGATTTTGATGATTTTGATGTGAAATGTATGATATGATGATAATATGAGGAACTTCACTGGTATGTGTTGATATATGTGTGTCTTATGAGTATTTTGATCAAATTTCATGTAGAACACTGGTTTTGGGGGATATGTGGATGAGAATTGCAGAAAAATCAGATTTTTGGAAAAGTGGGTTTTGTCGCACTCTGACACGGGCCGTGTCACAAGACACGGGCGGCCGTGTCAGCTTTCTGATCTCGTATAAAAATTGATTTTTTGGAAAATTGGTCCCAGACTTTCTGACACGGGCCGTGTCACAGGACACGGGTGGCCGTGTCAGGCTACTGACTTGCTACTTTTTTTTGATGTTTTGCAATCGTGTCTCAGGTCTTCTGACACGGGCCGTGTCACAGGACACGGGCGGCCGTGTCAGACTGCTGGTTGTTTTATATTTTGTTGTTTTCTTGAAGTTTCTCGGTGTTTTCTCGTGTTGTTTACTTAGAGTCGAGGTGTTGATGATATATAATTGATGAAACGTGGTTTTATAATGAATATTGTTGAGATGAAATGAATGATGCACATGTTGATAATTGAATGGAATGAGGAGTTTAGAATCATTGCATTTCATGGCATATTTTATGTTGGGGCTTCGGCTTATTGGTAGCTTCAATCCCATAGTGCGGATTGGAGTGATATGTTGTTATGTTGTGCTCCCATTGGGGAGGGTTGATGGCCAGTGTCCATCACATGGAGAAAAGTCGGTACCGCATTGCATACGTTGCATTTTCATTGAAGTTGACATTGCATTTTCTTATGAAGTAATTATGATGAGTCGTATTATGAATTTTAAGTTGATGATGATGTGAATGAAGGTGGATGATGATCTGTTGTTGCTGCTGCTTAATTTATTTAATTTCCATGTCTTTTATTACTATATCGAATTATGTTTTCTCACCCTGCCTGCTTGGAAATGTTGTCTCTTATGTGGGTAGCTTGCAGATAACCCAGAGTAGCTTCGAGGTGACGAAGGAGGTAGCTTTGGAGTGTCTCGTTTATGTTGTTTAAGTTTAGCGGTGTCCTGCTCTGTGTCATGTAACATCGGGTTGGGATGAATTGCGAACTTCGTGTTCTTTTGATTCATGTTGGAATTTTATACTGATGATGTTGTTCTAGATTGGATAAGTTTCTTATGAAATGTTTAATTGAATTTAATATGACAAGTTGATTCCCCTGCGAGATTATGATTTCTTTTGACGATGTTTGAGCAACCCGTGTTACGGGACAGGACTATGAGAATTATATGATGTTTTTGAATATGTACACCCTTGGTTATGAATTTTACTCTGATAATATGATTTATTTCTTTAAAACTTATTGTGGGGTATAAGGGTGTTACATAACCCGTTACCCATTTTGGCGTAACTGGTTACAAGTATGTGTTTTTGAGTTTTCTGCTTCTGTACTTAATCATATTGTATCAAACTTGTGTTGTAACCTCTATATAAGTGTGATGGGTGCACTCTCACCCAAGCTAATGGAAATTTTTGCATTCTCACCCTCAATTTTCTTTCTCTCTCTCTCTCTCTCTCTCTCTCTCTCTCTCAATTACTCCTTTTTCACTATCCACTTCCAAAATTTCTCCCAACTTAGTTTCACCAATCTCGTGGTTGCTTGTTCTATGGCATCATAGAGCCTGGTTCAGATACACAAACACCTTGTGTGCAACGTGAATTTTGTCTCAAATGAAAGAATCCCTGCAAATTTATCCATCTTTGATGTGAAGAACTACGACAAGTGGTGCAAGCAAATAAAGGTTTTGTTTGGCTACCAAGATGTTTTTGAGGCGATCAAGAATGGTGTTACTATTCTCCAAACTAATGCAACAGAAGCGCAGCAAGTATCGCATAAGAAAGAAAAGAAAGATTTCAAAGCATTGTTCTTGATTCATCAATGTGTTGATGGCGATAATTTTGAGAAAGTTGGCGATTGCAAATCATCGAAGCAAGCATGTAAGATCTTAGAGAAAGCTTATGCAGGGGCTGACAAGGCGAAGGTGGTGAGGTTACAAACTCACAAACGACAGCTTGAATTGATTCAAATGGAAGAGAAGGAGACAATTAACGATTTCGTGACGAGAATCACTCAGTTGGTGAACTAAGTGAAGGCATGTGGAGAAACCATTTTGGAGTAGTATGTTGTGGCTAAAATCTTGTGTTCATTAACACCAAGATTCGACAATATAGTTGTGGCGATTGAGGAGTCGAAGGATCTTACGATGATGAGCAAAGAGGAGTTGCAAATCTCTCTTGAGACTCGTGATCAAATAATGGAAGAGAGGAACAAAGATAAGGCAAAGGCGGAGATCACTTTGCAAGCTCATTTCAATAAGAAAGAAAAGAGATCGAAAGGAAGATGGCCCGCAAAGAACAAAGGGAATTTTCATAATTTTGGTGGAAAATAGTCCCAAAATTCAAGAAATTCGACAAGTCAAAGGGGTGAGAGTAGCTACAACAAAAATGGTGGTCAAGGCAACTATAGAGGTGAAAGAAGGAGATTTGACAAGAGCAAGGAGCAGTGCTACAAGTGTCAACAGTTCGGTCATTATGCGAAAGAATGCAATGCAAACAAGAAAAATCTCAAAGGGATAAAGGGAAGGTTGCAAGACAAGAGTTTGATGAAGATAATATACTCTTGGTCATGATCATGGAAGCGAATAGCAGTTGTAAACAGGTGCGAGACAGCAGCTGCAACAACTCCAAGAATGCAAAAAAATTAAGTTGCAGCCGGTTAAATGATACAATTAACCGGTTGCACGAAGATGAAGATGCCATGATGAGTGTGAAAGGAGTTTAATGCAGTAAGGAGTGGTATTTGGACTCGGGCTATTCAACTCATATGATGGGAAGAAAGGATTGGTTTTTGTTAAAATCAATCGTGCCATGAAGAACAAAGTAAAGTTCGCGGATGACACCACTCTAATGGGCGACAGGAACGATGATGTTTTGATCATGAAGAGGGATGGTGGACATTCCTTGATCAAAGATGTCTTGTATATTCTGGGAATCAAGTGTAATCTTATAAGTATTGATCAATTACTTGAGAAGGATTACAATATTCATATGGAAAACAAGGGGTAGCACGTTATGGATGCAAAGGGAAGTTTGGTCCTTAAAGCGTCTATGGCTGCCAATAGAACTTTCAAGGTTGAGTTAAAGGTTATGCTGCATAAATGTCTTGCTACTGCAGCAAGTCGTAAAGAGTGGGTGTGGCATTATCGTCTTGGGCATCTCAATTTTAGAGATCTCAAGGAGTTGCAAAAGAACGAAATGGTAACGAGGTTGCCAACAATCAATATTCCAGACAAAAATTGTGATGAATGTGTGAAAGCAAAGCATCATAGAGGAAAATTCAGCAGTGATGCAGATCGGAGAACTAGGAATCACCTTGAGGTGGTGTATTCGGATGTGTGTGGGCCTATGCAAGTAGATTCCATTGATGGCAATAGGTACTTTATCACTTTTATTGATGATCATAGTAGAAAGCTATGGGCATACCTTATTAAGAGAAATGATGAGGTATTCGATGTGTTCAAGAAGTTCAAGTCCATGGTTGAGAGACAAAGTGGTCAGAAGCTCAAAGTGCTCAAAACGGATGGTGGGGGCGAATATGTCTCAAATGACTTTGGGAGGTTTTATGATTAAGAAGGGATTGTACATGAGGTAGTACCACCCTATACACCGCTGCAAAACACTGTAGCTGAATGGAAAAATCGATTGATAATGAACATGGCGAGAAGCATGTTGAAGGAGAAGAACTTGTCGAAGGAGCAATGGGGATAAGCGGTATCTACATCCACCTATTTGTTGAATAGGTTCTCTACAAAGAAGTTGGAAAATGTAACACTGGAGGAAGCATGGTCGGGGTTTAAGCCAAATTTGAACTATTAGAGAGTGTTTGGTTCCATTGCATATCGACATGTTCCGGGTCAACTTAGAAAGAAGTTGGATGATAAGGGTGAGGTGATTATTCTTGTTGGAAATCACTCTACCGGTGGTTACAAACTGTTTGATGCTGCAAATAGGAGGATCGTGATCAGTCAGGATGTGATAATCGGTGAAATGAAGCAGCTGAAACAGGGCATAACCGGTTACCAGTAGAACGTAACTGGTTACAGAAGGTTGTAACCAGTTACCAGAATCCTGTAATAGGTTCAAATTTTTTGATTCTGAGGTTGCAGAAAGCTCATAACAGCATGTTGTCGAAGCCCGGGATGAAGGAAATATTAGGAGGTCAAAGGGGTTTGCCTCAGAGACTCCAAAATAATGAGCTATTTCGTGACAATGAGGTCAATGACGATGGTGATTTCGTCCACTTTGTACTTATGGCCGAATCTTAACCTGTCAATACGGAAGAAGCTTTAAGTGATCCAAAGTGGATTTGTGTTATGAAAGAGGAGCTGGAATCTATTGAGAAAGAAGCTGATTGGTGCGAAGTGAGTGTTCAAAGTGAAGGCAAATTCCTAGGGTGATATAATAAAGCATAAGGCTAGATTGGTGGCTAAGGGATTTTTGCTAAGAGAAGGCATATACTTTGAAGAGGTTTTCGCACCAGTTGTTCGCATTGAAACCATTACGTTTGTTGTTGGTATTGCAAATAACTACAATTATCCTATCTACTAAATAGATGTTAAATCCGCGTTTTTTAATGGACCACTTGAAGAGGAAGTGTATGTAGGACAGCCCCCTGGTTTTGTTGTTAAAGACCAAGAGCTGAAGCTCTACAAGTTGAATAAAGTGCTATATGGTTTGAAGCAAGCTCCAAGAGGTTAGAATAGAAGAATTGATGGTTTCCTAAAATATATTGGCTTCAAGAGATGTGTATCGGAGCATGGAATCTATGTGAAGACGGATGCGAGTGAAGGAGTAATCATCCTTTGCCTATATGTGGATGATTTATTGATTACGGGCAGCAATGAGGAGAGTATTTCAAAATTCAAGAGAGAACTTATGGAAGAATTCGAGATGATAGACCTTAGTATCATGACATACTTCCTAGGCATAGAGTTCCGCAAGTCAAAATTGGAAAATGTTCATGCATTAAAGGAGATATGCTCTTGAGATATCTAAAAAGTGTGAAATGGAGCATTGCAATGCTGCCATTTCTCCTGGAGAACCAAGGTTGCAGTTGTCCAAGAATGAAGATGAGGAAGATGTTGATCCTACTCAATATAGAAGGTTGATTTGATCATTGCAGTACTTTTGTAATACGGGACCAGACTTAGCGTTTAGTGTCGGCATTGTGATAAGATTCATGGCGAGACCGAAGGTGTCTAACTTGGCAGCAGTCAAGAGGATCTGGCATTATGTCAAAGGTTCTGTTGGTTGCGGAATACTCTTTCCCGCAGCGTATACAAGCAGAAAATGCGATTTGCTCAGTTTCATTGATTCCAATTGGTGTGGAGATAAGGATGATCGAAATTCTATGGCTAAATACATCTTTATGTTCGGTGCGAAACTAATCTCATGGTGTTAAAAGAAGGAACTGATGGGTGCACTCTCATTTTGTGAGGTCGTGTACATCGTTGTTTCGTTATGTGCATGCCAAGTTGTATGGCTTATGAATTTATTGGAGGAGCTGGGCAGCAGTGAGGGTGAGACTGTCACACTCTTAGTTGACAACGTTTTCGCGATTAATCTTGCTAAAAACTCAATTTCACATGGGAGGAGCAAGCACATAGAGATGAGGTTCCACTATTTAAGGGAACTAGTTGTTGAAGGGAGGTTACGTTTGGGATACTGCATAAGCGAGGATCAAGTTGCAGATATGTTGACGAAAGGGGTCGCAAATGATGTTTTCAAGAGGTTGAAGATGAGCATGGGGATGGTAGACTTGCAGCACTTGAATTAAGGTGGTGTGTTGAGTTTTGGATGTGTAATTGCAAGTGTTGGGATGCTGTCAAGTAGCAAAAAATTGTATTTTTCGAGGGTGCACCGGTTACCAGATTTGGTGTAACCGATTACCATTGTAAGTGAATTAATTGTTGAATTAATTAGCTACAGGTGTAACCGGTTACCCATTTTGGCGTAACCGGTTACATGTCTTTGTTTTTTAGTTTTGTACATTTGTACTTGATCATATTGTATCAATCTTGTGTTGTAATCTCTATATAAGTGTGATGGGTGTATTCTCAGCCAAACTAATGATAATTTCTACATTCTCAACCCCCCTCTCTCTCTCTCTCACACAATTACTTCTCTTTCATTCTCCACTTCCAAAATTTCTCCCAACTTAGTTTCACAAACCTTGTGGTTACTTGTTCTAACACTTATTATGGAATGGAAGGAGAATCAGCAATGTACCATGATCAAGTATTAAGATATTTAGTTTTTAAGTAAAAATGTGAACTTATCTTAAATGTTCCATCTTATATATTAGCCTATTACCATTATCCTTTGTCTTGCTTATCATGGGATCACATGTTGTTTCACTTCGGATAACTCTTTCGCACGCTTCTTGATCATGTGCACACTTTTAATGGCCATGAATGAGCAATTGAATGTCATATCATGCCTTTTTGACTTAAGAAGTGTATCCAACTTGATTCTAGTCGAATTTGAGTCTAGTCTTGAAGCTTTTCATTATATGGGTAAGACATATTGTAAGACTTATGATGGTCACAACCTCTCAAGAAAAAAACATGAAAGCATGAAGTGCTTGAATATATATATATATATATATATATAATATATATATATATATATATGGGTATTGACCTATGATAGTCTAGCTGGTGACCTACAATGGTCAGTATTTTTCAAGAACAAGATCTGAAAGGATGAACTACTTAAGTAAACATGTACAACGATATAAGATATGAGAATGTGAAATGCTTCACGTGAAGGCTTTTATGGTTGTGTGCGTGTATTGACGATTTGGGAACCCTTGGTCGGATGAATTGATAACTCATAATATTGTGTTTTACTTCCGAATTTTTGCATTTATATTATTTTCAATGTACATGTGTGGTCCGTTTTTGAAATAAAATTGTTTTTACATTTTTTAATAGACATCTTTTGTATTCTAGACATGTAAAACATGACACTTGGTTGTGTTGTATTGATTACAATGCTCTCAGGCCCGACCCTAAGGGTAGGCGGTCGAGGCCACCGCCTAGGGCCTCAACTTTTTTTTTTTTACTTTAATTTAATAATTTAGAATATTTATTAATAAAATTAGAAATTATTTTTATAGATAACAAAATTTAATGACCTATTACATAGCAATAGCAAGTAGTTTGATATTTACTATTTTATTTTTAAAAATTTAGGCAATATTTTTTAGATGATTAATTAATTTTAAAACCGATGAAAAATAAATATTAAGAAAAATCAATTCTAATAATTTAACTATATAATTTTTCATTAAAAAACTCATTACAATTTAAATACAAATATATTAATTTTATTAAAATATTTATATTATATTAAAAAAAATTAATTTTAGATTTTGCCTTATGCCTCCAAATAGATTGGGCCGGCCCTAAATGCTCTATGTATTACTAGGGAATGTTAATCGCCATATGTTTTTATTTGCTAGAGTCCTGGAATCTCCATGTGGAAAGTGTTCTATCGCCATTCTTCAAGTGACATGTCTCTTGTGAAGTCCATCACGCCAGTAAAGTATTGCAACTTTAAGTGCACATGTCATTTGAGTGATGATTTGAATTTACATGATCTTTCTTGCTTTTCAAGATAAGATCTTTGGGACGCAAGGACTTGGTTTAAAATGATGACTAGAACCAGAACCAATAACATCATTTGATTCACCAAAGAATCCTTGTCCAAAGAACTTGTCACCATAACTTTCTTCACATAAGGCATTATGGTCAAATGCATTTTTTCAAGAGGATTCAAGCTCGTGTGTCTCGGGTATCTGAATATATGCAAAATTATAAACAACTATTTTAGATCATATAATCTTGTCCATTTCATTTCCTCCAAAATCAATGTTGCCTTCATCCTTCATTTTGAAACGTTGGGACATACGTTTTTTTCCGTCATGTGTCGCGAGCATCCACTGTTTAGGTATCAAGAATGGTGTTTTTTAATTTTTTTTATTAAACAAATCTTCAATATAAATAATTTTGTAGGCATCTAAATCTTCAATATAAACAAATCCATTTGTTAGTTAAAGGAGGCATTTTTTTTTGTCTTTTCATATTTTCAATATAAGATAGGTTCTTTTGTTGCGATCTCCATTTAAATAATAAGAACACGTAATTTTACAATTATGAGTTTTAATCATAGGCTCATCAACATATCCTAACGAAGCCATCTTGCTTATATCTATTTTATTAGCCAAGAATTCTTGAAAAACTTCTACGTATTTTTCGAAGTTACGTTCATTCGATCTAGAAGTTTGATTTTAGAGAATCATTTTAATTTTTAAAATATCAATCAAGTTTTTCAGAGCTTCGTGATACTTTTGTTGCAATTCACCCAAAATCTTTTGGGAATTCCTATTCAATCTTGATCTTAAGATTGTTAACCAACACGCAATGGCAATGAAAAGGGTGGAGAAAGAAAAGAAAGAAAAGAATCGTTCGAGGAGAAGATGGACAATTTTCTGCAGAGAACTCTCTACCCACAAACTGTGAAAATTCTGTTATTTCACTTGCAACTGCAAACTGTGAATACAAGTTCCCTAAATCTGAGTCTGTTATACTTTTTCTTACAAAAATAAGGGTTTCTCCCTATTTATAGATTTAGGTTAGCTTGCACCCCAAGGCAAGACCAAAAACTATAAAAGCCCAAAATAGTTAACATTACTAAAATAGGCCTAAGTCGAAATCCTGTGTGAAGGAACCTCCTTCGACACTTTGACACACTATTACAACTTGACACACACATTATCACAATTCGACTGTTCCTTGCTTCTGTCAAGCTAAACTGCTTCGACACAAGGAATTACAACTCAACACACCACCTAATTCATTGTGTCTAAGCTGTCTACATTCAACATGGCTCTTAGTCTTCTGAAAACTTCGACCTGCACTCCCTTCATCATGATATCTGCAATCTGATTCTCAGTTCTGCAGTGTTCCAAGTTCATCTTCCCTTCTGCTACCTGCTCTCGAAGATAATTGAACCTCATTTCGATGTGCTTGCTTTGACCGTGTGTTATTGGATTCTTCGCCAAGTTGATAGCTGACATGCTGTCGATTTTCATGGTTATTGCTCCATGACTCTTCACTATAATCTCTTCGACCAAGTTTACCATCCAGGTTGCTTGACAAGCACAAAGAGAAGCAGTTATATATTCTGCTTCGCATGATGACAGTGCCACTACTGGCTTCTTTCTCGAACTCCAAGCAACTGGTGCACCACCTAACATAAACACATATCCAACTATGGATTTTCTATCCTCAACATCACTACACCAGCTAGAGTCGGTGTATCCCACTAACTTGCATTGTTTCCCTTCATTAGCTACAGGAAACAAAATGTCGTAGTCGAGAGTTCCTTTCAGGTACCTCAGTATCCTCTTCGTTGCTGCTAGGTGTGATACATTTGGCTTCTGCATGAATCTACTTACCATACCTACACTGTATGCTAAGTCAGGCCTTGTGTGACAAAGGTATCTAAGTGACCCAATAAGTCTTCTGTATTGGGTTGGGTCGACATCATCTTTATCTGAATCCTTCGAAAGTTGCAGTCTGGTCTCAGCTGGAGTCGAAGTTGGGTTTCAATCTTGCATCTCAAATCTCTTGAGTATTTCGCCTGCATATCTTCTTTGGTGCATTATCAAACCTCTACTAGTCTTGTAGAATTCAATGCCAAGGAAATATGAGAGATTTCCCAAGTCTGACATTTCAAACTCCTCACTTAGGTTATGTTTGAAATCTTCGATCTCCTTCTTGCAACTCCCTGTTATCAACAAATCATCTACATAGAGGCATAGTATAAGCAATTCATTATTGCTTCTCCTTACATACACTCCATATTCAGTCGTACACTTCACAAATTCCTTCTCCCTTAAGAAGCTGTCAATTTTCTTATTCCAAGCTCTTGGAGCTTGCTTAAGTCCATATAGGGCTTCATGCAGCCTGTACACCTTTCCTTATTCGTCTCGTTTCACATACCCAGCTGGTTGTGCGACATAAACTTCTTCATCTAAGGGACCATTAAGGAACACACACTTCACGTCCATCTGACATGTGTGCCAATTGTTCATATTTGCAAGACCAACAATCAACCTGATTGTTTCGGTCCTAGCAACAGGTGCGAACACTTCATCGAAGTCGATTCCTTCCTTCTGAAGAAATTCCTTCGCCACAAGTCTCACCTTGTGTCGAGTTACTTCTCCTCTAGGATTCACCTTCACCTTGTAAACCCACTTCGCATCAATTGCCTTATTGCCTTGAGGTAATTCAACAAATGACCAGGTGTTGTTGACTTCGATGGACTCTAACTCCTCATTCATTGCTTTCACCCACTTCGAATCTTTCAATGCCTCAGCTGCATTGACTGGTTCGACATCTGCATAGAAAGCATAATGTACCAGCTCACCCTCTTCATCAACCACATCATCTGATGTAATTAGACATTCTTGCAACCTTGCAGACATGTGTCTTATTCGTCGAGGTCTGCTTGGACCTGTTTCATCTATAATTGCCTCCTGTCGAACTTCTCTTTCGACTTCAGTGGTTGGTTCTTCACAAGAGATTCTCACTGAATCCTTCTTGGCATTCTCACTCCAATCTCATTCTTTAAGTTCATCTATGATCACGTCCCTGCTGATCACTACCTGCTTATTCATTGGGTCGAACAGTTTGTAACCTCCAGTCGAATGATATCCTATCAAGATCATCTAATTCGACTTATCATCAAGCTTCCTTCTCAACTGATCTGGCACATGTCTATGTGCTATAGATCCAAACACCTTCAAGTGATTGAGGCTAGGCTTGACACCAGACCAACATTCTTCTGGTGTGATTCCTTTAAGCTTCTTCGTCGGACATCTGTTCAAAATATACGTTGCTGTCGAAACCTTTTCTCCCCATAATTCTTTGGGTAGATGTTTTCCATTTAAAATACTTCTCACCATGTTCATGATGGTTCTGTTCTTTCGTTCTGCAATTCCATTTTGTTGTGAAGTGTAGGGTGGCACCACCTCATGCACAATCCCTTCTTTTTCACATAATGCATCAAACTCTTTTGAAACACACTCTCCACCACCATCAGTCCTCAGAGTTTTCAACTTTCGACCACTCTGTCTTTCGACCATAGATTTGAATCTGAAAAATACCTCGATCACGTCACTTTTCTTCTTGATGAGGTAAGTCCACAACTTTCGACTGTAATCATCTATGAACGTGACAAAGTATCTGTTGCCACCAATCGAATCCACCTGGATTGGGCCACATACATCAGAGTATATGACTTCCAGAATTGCCTTCGACTTCCTTCCTGCATCCTTGCTGAAACTATTCTTGTGTTGTTTCGACTAAACACACTCTTCACATACTTCACTTGGAATGTTGATTTCTGGTAATCCTGAAACTATATTTCTTCTCTTCAGCTCTCTGATGTCATTGAAGTTGAGATGGCCTAATCGAAAATGCCATAACCACTCATCTCTGCTGGCTGCAGTTGCTAGGCACTTGTGTTATTTCTTTTTTTTTTTGAACTCTGTTGCAACTGTTTCTAATAGAAGTCGTTAGGTTGCAGTTGGAGATTGGTTAGGATGTAGTGTGAATTTTTTTCCGTTATATGACTGTCAAAGTTTGTATTAAAACTAATATGTAATTCCCTTCTCAATCTTCTGTTGGAGTTTTTGTTAGATTGTTTGTGTGCCTTTTTCTGGAATTCTGGTGTCAAAAACTGTTAAAGAGAGATAGGAATCTTGTTAGTTTTTCTGTTAGTTGGGTTTTTCAGTTAGGAGAGGTTCTGTAACTGTTAGAAGAATTTTTCTGAATTTTCTGGTGTGGAATTTTTTTGTGTTGTGGATTTTTCAGTTACGAATTGGTTGGTGGTTTAAGTTTTTTGGTTAAGAATTTGTAGTTTTCTGTTAGAAAAGTGGTCTTCTGAATTTCTGCAGAGAATGAGTTTTTGTAGCTAAGAACCTTTTTTCTGTTGTGATCTTTCTGAATGCTATGGATTTTGTTATGGACCTGGACGAATGAGTCTGTTGGGAGTTTGAGTTGCTGTTTGGATGACTTGGAATTTAACTATGGAAAGAAATCAGTTAAGGGTTAGTCTCAATTGAATCAAAGGAGGGCTATGTCAGTTAGCATGCCTTGTGATGGAATCTGATGAAAAATATTCATGGCTACTACTGTTGACCACCTTAGAGTTGTTACTGCTACCAAAACTGTTAGTGTCTGATCCATCACATCCATGCAAAGCCGCTTTAATGTTACCATGAACATATTGAGCAATGCACATCAACGTAATTTGCTGGCCAATAGAGATTCAGAGCCGTCTCAAACTTTTGAGAGGCCCTGTGTAAGAAATTGAAGTTAGCTTTATTTTAGTAGTGAATTTTTTTACGAGGCCCTATTTAACTGTGAAATACGTGTACTGAGACCCCTTTTGCCTTAGATTAATCATGAAAAATTGTGAGGTCCCGTGCTATAGGTCGCCTTGCACACCCTTAAAGACGGCCCTGTAGATATTACATCTGCAATTCGGGGAACTGATTCATGTGACAATTCAAAAATGTGGAGAAGGCCATGCTGACCGCCATTAAACTCAACAAAAGCTCCATATTCTTTTATGGTGGTGATGACACCCTTATAAACACCTCCAATTTCAATTTCACGGCCAACTAACTATAAAACCAATCTTATCTAGTATTTTATCCATTACGGATTGATTCTTAGCCACCATTGCAAGTGTCCCATCACCAACAGGCACACACCCGAACACCTACTTCCAATTCCATTTTTCTCTTTAGAGAACCCATTGGTCCAATTACGCGACGAAGAGCATCATTGTTGTGCTTCAACATGACTAATCGAAAAGAAGAAATGCCACCCTTGGTGCATGGTGTTTTAATTTCCCGCTCCATGTGATCAATAATTTGTGGACGGGCTTTATGTGCTGGTTCTAAAGATTCACATAAGATATCTAGAGGAATTCCAGCTGGTTTCGTATCCAACTGAATGGTGGTAACTCTATTACGGATTCCAGCAATCTTGAAGTCTATGTCACCCAAATGGTCTTCCAGGCCCAAAATCCGTAAGTATATGATAGTCCACTATTTCGCCTGTGCATGGATCAACTTCACTGACAAGACCCATAGAAACACCAGCAACAAGTTCCCTTATTGGAATGCCAGCATTCATCAAAGCCATACTCCCTCCACATACAGTTACCATTGAAGTTGAACCGCATGACTTCGGAGTTGACATGAACAGTATATGGAAAGACATCTTCAGGAGGCAAAACAGCAAGAAGGGCTTTTTCAGCAAGTGTCCCATGATCGACTTCACGCCTATTTAGACCACCACGTTTACCCACTCCGTTTATGCTGAAGGGTGGAACACTATAGTGAAGCATGAACCACTTTAACGGGGTCCAATTAAAGAGTCCAAGCATTGGGCGCATGCAGGTGCTCCAAGTGTTACGATACATAGGATTTGTGTTGATAATGGATATTGGAAAATGGTTAATGAGTATTACAATCAGCGGTCAACAAACCACTGAGAGAATGACGTTGTCCTGACCACAGTTTGAATCCGCAACTGGATCTCATATCCCTTGAGTATCAAGATGCCTTTGCCATGAAAATCTAACCCTCTTCAATTGATGAATATTAACCAATGCGCACCAAAGATAAGAAACCTGAACCACGATGATGAAGAAGTGACCTGCTACTCTTGAGAAAACTTGAAGAGGATCCACTTGGTGCTTGACAGAACAAAACCTCGATACTTAATAAATTCTGATAAAGAGATACTCATGATGTTGAGAGCTCAAACCTGAAGAAGATGAGAATCTCACAACAAAAGAAAACCTTGAGCTTGCACATAATACCTTGATCCCACGCCTTAGGAGCTCATGCAAATGTATGATTAATGCAGTTATGACCTAGTGGATATGTAGATGAAAGCGAAGCAAAAGCTAGAAAAAGTTGATATAAATAGGAGGACAAATTTTGGAGTATTACATGTAGCTTAATTATAGATGTTCTTTCTTTAAAATTTGTTTTCTTTTGTCAAATTGATTCTCAAATGTTTATTCACAAAGTGGTTTTAGCTAGGTTAATAAAACACTTATAAGTTGATACTTTATATAACTTCCTTTTAATTGATTGTTGCTTGATCTAATCTTTGATAAAGGAGAAATTATAATCTTTGTACTTTTGCATCATGCTATTTTCACGCCCTTATACTCACAATAGGTATTGTCGTGCACAAAGTTATACTTTTGTACCTTGTGTAGTATTGCTTAATTAAGGTTATGGTGATGATACCTATTGCAAGAAATCATCTAGTACATGGTAAATGTTTGTGAACCTTTGAAATATGTCAACTACTAACAAAACCAACACTATTTTGAATCATAACGGGCTATTAGAAATCTACTATGATTAACTTATTAGGAAAACCTCTTTCGCCAATGTGACTACCACAAACTCCTCCATGTATCTCTTCTATTACACTTTGGGCTACCTTTTACCTTATCCATATGTATGGTTATTCCCACTTTGTAGAGTTTTCATGATAATAAAGTGTATTTAGTTTCATTATTATTTATTTTTGCCTCTTCGGGTGACTTTGGCAATGGCTCATCTTGTAGGTAGTTCACAAGAAATACCACCCAACTTTCGCTTTCCTCAATGGGACCAACTAATTTTGGCTATGTGCTTGGCATGGAAATTGTTTTCCTAATTTTAAATACTATATTACGAGTCTATAAGTATGGACTCAGGCGTCTTGTTGTCAGCGACCACGACTAATTCTAAAATCTAAATCTTTTAGCATATTTTTCAATGTCTTTAAACACGTTACTTATGAATTAAATATGATTTTATTCTCCTTTACTTTTTTGTACGAGAATGGAACTAAGGGCATAGTCTGTTACGAATGAGTAAAGATACAAAGGGACACCTTATTTAGGTTAAGTTAAAATTGGGGGTGAGGATATAAATATTTTTCAAGTTCATAAAAGTTTCCTAATAGTCCAAAGTCAATGCAAATCTTTCTACTTTTCCACAATAACAACACTATTTATTCTTCCTTCTCGGCTACTAATAAGGTGTTAAGCTTAATGATTTGATCGAGGTGTCTTCTAATTTGAACCTCTTTTAAGTCTACTATTAGGAAAACTCTTTTATGGCTAAATTCTTCTCTAGGGTCCAAATTGGGTATGCTTTGCACAAAGATCACATTGCGGGAGTCCCTGTTGAATGAGGGTACACTTTTTTTCATTCCTTGTGTGGCTCTCAATTATTCCTAGTCTAATGTCCCGTTGGAATTTTGGTTTTCTTTAACAACTCCCACCTTCTTGTTGTTGTCAAAATGGTATTTTAAGTATAAGTCCTAAAGTGTCGAAGGCAAATCGACCTATAATGATGTTGTAAGATGAGAGCGGATAACATACCACAAAATAAAGAACAATAATTGTCTTGGCATTTACACCGATGTAGAAAGTCGTGTTGAAGGAAATACATCCTTTTAATTGGGCTTGTTCACTCGAGAATCCAACTAAAGTGCCTTTATATGATTGGAGTTACTTGAGTGGGCCTTGTTTCTCTTCAAGTACTTTCTAGTACAAGATATCAGCTTAACTACCAAGGTTAATCAAGATCATCATAAAATTCAAATTAAAAACCTCAACTTTAATTACCATGGGGTTATCCTTGTGGGGAATAATATTTTCTCAATCTTTTACTAAAAGTGTGATATTTGGATATTAGAAATGGTTAAGTTTCAAGTTGAACATGAACGTTATTTTTCTACCAAGCGAGACGCCTTTAACCGAATTGGACACTATGTTATTGCACTATGATATTGAAGGTGTGTTTCGCTAGCCCACCATCTTTCTTAGTGTTTTGTTCTCGTGTTTCTCTCTAGGGCACTGGTGGGGAACTTTTTCGATTTGAGTTGTCTCTACTCAAATTATTTCTTGATTGGAAATATTGTACATATTTATTTAGATGTATGCCCTAAATTAACCTCCTAATGTATTTGTTTAGTTGAAAAAACTATATGTGTACGTCGTTTTGTGTGGTGGTAAAAATACCATTGGTTTAAGCGATGATCCATTTTCCCTTTTAGTCTTAATAGAGCGTATTGTAGTTTGATGTGCATGATTTCCCTAGATATTTTTATAATCTTTGTGTTTAGTTGAGTGCTGCGAAAATGGTATTGTCTATTTTCTGTAGGTTGATAGCTCTCATTGTTGCGCCATTACCCTTTAAGATGCCTTGGTGGATGATTCTTATTCTGTTCCAATGCTCTTTCCATGGTGTTTCTACTTTTCTTTTTAGAAATTCTCTTCACTCATTTGATGTAAAATTTTGCTTGCTTCATAATTTCTTGCAGGTTTGTAATTGGCCTCAATTCCAATGATTTGTTAAAGTTCACTTTTAAATTATTTTTAAGTTCTACACATACATATACTGGTTTAGATTTATGACTCGTATAGTGGCGTCACTTAAACAAGCTAGGTATTCTTTCAAAATCTCCAAGTGTCCATGGAAAAGGCTTTTGGTTGACATTCTTTGATGCTTGCTCACAAAAAGCTAGTGTATAAGCTTATTGGGGAAATCAGTTTACTTGATGATTGAGTGACGAGGCATGTTCACGTGCTATAGAAATATTGAATCTTTTAGAGTGCTTGAAAATAGTCTACATTTGAGTGCTTTATTAATTTTTAATGACTATATAAGTGTTGGTGATTACCCAGTGCATATGAGTCTCGTTTTCCATCAAAACTCGCCATAGAGAATGAATTGGAATTATTTGGGATCAGAGCATCCAAAATTTATGGACATAAGGGCTAAAAATCATCCAATTCTCCTCTTGAATCGCCATCCACATCGATCGCTTGCTAAATTGATTTAACTTGCATTTGTAAATCTTCATTCATATGTTATAGCTCTTCCATAATGGCCTAAAATGCATAATATCCTCATTCTCCTTTGAGGGAGGTTGGTCTCACACCATTTTCTCAGTGTTTTATGTGGGGCCATAAACTGACTTTATCACGACCTCATGTTGAACGTTAAATGTTCTTGCTAAAGTATTTAGTCATTACTTAGAAAATGTGAGTGATTGATATCTTAAGATATTTCTCTCTATATGTAGTCTATTACCGTTATCATTTGTTTTGCCTTTTAAGAGAGTGTGTTGTTCCATTTTAGATAACTCTTGTGCACACTCCCTCAACCATGGGCGTATTTTTGGCGATTTTGAGCAACTAAATGAATGTGTTAGTGCACCTTTATAACTTTGGAGATAAGTCATGTGTTACGGTTCAAGAACGGACGATCCAACTTGGGTTTAGGTTTTAGAGTTTCTCTCTGTATGAGTCAGACTTACTACACGACTTATGATGATCCAAATAATAAGTGATCGTGAAGGTTGGATCAGATTCTGTTGAAGTGGGCCACCAAGTACGTCTGAGATGCTGGGTGTATGGAGAGGTGGAGGGGGTGTACCTGCAAGGCACTCTGACGTTCAAGTAAGAAAGGGTCAGAGAAGATGGGCAAGTACAAAGTATGAGTTTCAAGGGTGATTTTTGGATACCTGACCCTCTCAAGCGAGAGGGTTTATATAGTACCCCCAGCGCGTGGCCAACGGTCCTATTTTCGGGGCGAAATAACCGTTTTCCCGAAGAATAGGTAACTGCTCAAACTAGCCGTTATGTCGGGCAGGGTGCCTAAAACTGGCCGTTATGTTGGGCATAGGCATGGTTTTGGGCATATGCCCTTGGCTGTTCTGAGAGTGAAGAAGCCGTGCGGAACGGGCAGCTGTTCCGGGGAGGAGTGATGCATTCCATGCTCGGCTGGAGGGGCAGAAAGGTAACTTTTTCCCCTTTATGGATTGGACTTAAGCAATTGGGCCGTTCTGCGAGCAGAAGTGGATTGGGTCATGCCTGGCCATTGGTCCAGTCCAGAACAGGAGCCCCCCATGTCGTTGCTCCTGAGCATGGGAATGATGACTTAAGGACAGCTCGTGGCTCCGGGGAGCTAGCGTGAAGTCGTCGTTTGTTGACGGAGAAAGTTGTCTCATGGTGCTCGTGACCCTTGATGTTCATGATATTTATGTCCGTGTCTGGATTGCCCGTTGTACGGGGAGACTAACGGTTATGAGGAATGGGAAACGTTAGGGTGCCACGTGCGCCTCGAGCCTTGTGCAGCAGTTACTAGGCAATGATGGCTAGTTAATAGCCATTATGACCTACGAGGGTGTGCCGCTGCACGTGTCCCTCAGTATAAAAGGGGAAGACTCAGTTCATTTTGACCTTTTCGATTTTTCTTCTCTTCGTCTTCCTCAGAGCTTCTGTTCGTCGTCGCCGTTTGTTATTCCAGCCACCGTACCAAGTTCGGGGAGCGTTTCGCCATGTACGAGTACGCATTTAAAGAGTTGGGACTGAGGCTGTTGTTCACCGATTTCCAGCAATCAGTATTCGTGCATCTGGATCTGGATCCGACGCAGCTACACCCCAACTCGTTGGCGTTCATCCGGGCATTTGAGTTGACGTACGAGTACTTGAGGATAGGGGCTACTCTCCCCTTGTTTTTCTCTGTCTTTCATCTTCAATGGTAGTTGACGGGGAGGAAGTATGGTTGGGTTTCGTTGAAACAACCCCGCAAGCTGTTCAAGCCCTTTTCAGAGTCGATTCGAACGTTCAAGGAGATGTTTTATATTATAGAGCCTGTATCGGAAGCTGCCCAGGATAACACGTATGTCTGGGCGATTGAAGTTGACGGGGAGGGCAACGACATGCGCGATGAGGCTGGGAGGTTCATCGGGGAGAGAGTATTCAAGTTCCCTTTTCACTGGGGACCTGACCATTTTACCAAGGCGCTCAATGAGTATGTTCTCCAGCCGAACAACCTAGACGGACAGGATGTCGTTGCTTACGATACGCTGGTGAAATATGTCAACTCCTTCCGGCTTGCTGAATGCTGGACGAAGAAGGGTGACCCCATCTTCGAGGAGGATGGTAGCCAGAGGGTGGAGTATCGTTTCATTAACACCAAGGCGCTTTTGGAGTGCAAGACTCCCGCAGAAGCTTATAAATTGCTCGGTAGTCTTATTTATTTGACTTGTCCGACATATTTTTTCTTCGTCGTCTAACGCTCTTATTTTGTTTGTGCAGGTGAGATGCCTCTTGCTCACAAAAGGATGGTAAAGAATGCTCTTGCGAGAAACAAGCACGGGGCGGCTGCTCCCAAGTCTCGATTTTCCCAGCGTGCTCCTACTCCTCCTCAACCTGCTGCGGGGACCTCTTCTCCCACTCCTGCCCCCCAGGGATCTCCCTTGCCTCTGGCCTCACGGTCCAAGCGGTTCGGGGCCACTGAAGGGGTAGATCTTACCCGAGCGCCGAAAAAGGGGAAGTTCGAACTTCCTCCGTGTATTCTTGACAGAAGGTTCTTTGAAGGGGCGTCGTTGGTCGTGCCGCGAGCAAAGTCCCTCCGGCTGGAGGGTATGGATCTCCCGAGCAAGAGGGCGCTGGTGGCCCAAGATGCCTCTGCACTGGTCAGAGTTTTGGAGATGGCGGCCATCTATGCTGAAGGGGATTCTGCGACTGAGTCTCAACTCAGAGCTGCCCGGGCTACCATGACATCTCTTGAAGAGATGGCGAGGAAAGCCAAGGAAGAGGCTAAGAGTGCTGATGATGTCCGAAAGAAGGCTGACGCGGAGGCTTCCAGGTTGCGAGGGGAGAATATTACGCTGGCAGCGGAGAAGAAGGCAGTCGAGGAGCTGATCGAGCAGTTGAAGCTAGCTAGTGCTCCGGCCGAAGATGAACCAGAGGATGTCCGGGAAATAAAGACTAGGGCCGAGCTGGTTGCTCATCTGCTGAAAGCTGAGGATGACAATATCGTCATTGGGGATGAGTCTTTTCAGAATGTCGTGGCCCAACTGCGGGTTGTCAACCTCGGGGTTGAGTTCTCCACTGAAGGCATCCACTACCTGGCTCATGTCGAGGATGGCAGGATAGCCAGTCTGAACTCGTTCCTCGTTGGTGACGAGCATGCCGAAGTTTTGAACGAGGAGACCCAGAGGCCGGAGCCCAACCTCGAACAGCCTGAGCGGATGGAGGAGGAGTGATGAGGTTTTTGTTCTTGTTGTAATTTGTCCGGCTTGCGTGCTGAGTATTTTTGTAACTTATTTTGAATGGGGGCATGGCCCCCGGTTTATGTAAAAAGCACAATTGTGGTCCTTGTGGCCACTTATTACTTTTAATTATGTATGTGTCCGATCCTCGTGGCCGGTTTCGTGATTTGCATGGTTTTATCCACTTTAAATTCTACTAAGTGTTGTACTTTTGCTCGATATGCATGTGTGCCCGTAATAGGGATTATTTTGATTTACGTTAAGTTTCAGGGAATTGCTCATTGTAGATGTGTTCGGCAGTGGGGGGTACTAGTCAAACGGCCGGGGGATATCCGGGCTAGGATGCGGAGCTCAGGTCGCGTTTGAGGCCTGAGTTCGCGGCGTGAACCTCCCATCGCGAGCTGGGTGTTCTGCCTGTCGTGGTACTTTGACGACGGCGATGCTCGATGAGGGACCGCTATCGAGCAGAGACCCGACTCGTTCCTAAGCGGAGTTCTGCTTCACTGGCATGCGACGCTTGTACCTAGGCGTGCATGATGGTCGGTAGGCGATGCTCGTCGTCGTGACGAATCGAACCGATAGTTAAGGCCTTAGCTGTAGTATTGTTTCAGCTTTTCGGCGTACCATGGTCGAGCAAGTTCTTCCTCGTTGAGACGTTCTAGATAATAGGCCTCATTCTCCGTTTTTGCCCGGACACGATAGGGTCCTTCCCAGTTGGCGACTAGCTTGCCTTCGCGAGAGTCTTTATGGTTTCTCCTTAGGACGAGGCTGCCCACGTCGAACTCTCGTCGTATGACTTTGGCGTTGTGCCTGATGGCAATTTTTTGTTTTAACGAGGTGTTTGCCTGGAAAATTTGCAAACAACCGCTGATCTCCTAATTTATGAAAAAATTAGTTTACTCGCAGGACCGATCAAACAAGTCCTAGAACAATGTGCATTAACAATCTTGACAATTTGTGTTAAAATAAAACTTTTTGTTTACTGGATTTATCATGGTTTCCATCAACTAATGTTTTTCGACTAAAAATAATAAGAACTTTACTTCTTGAAAGAAATGGCGAAATGTAAGTAAATTGCAAGAATAAAAGTGCAAGAATGAAAAGGAATTGTAAATGAATAACTTAAGATTTCATTAAAATGTAAGGAATAGAAACTGGTGTTTCTCAAATGTACATTTTCTCAGTAACTACTCTTTTCTCTCACACGGTTACTTTGAGTATTCTTAAGTAACTTGTACAAATTTTGAACACACACGGAAATCTAAACGCTAAGACTCCCTATTTATATACAATCAAAATAATTGTCAATAACAGCTATTTCTCCTAACGATGACACATGGCATTCTGCATGCCTTTTCGCCCCGGATGTGCTCCACGCGTCTGGTTTTCAAAACGAGTCTCCCTCCTAAATTCGAATTTCAAATATCCGTCGAAAATGGCCCTATCACCAATCTGTCGAAGTACTTTTAATACTTAGAAAAAATCTCCAAATCTACTTCTTCAATTAACATTGATCTTCGACTGACCTTCTTCAAAAACAATCTCCTGTCAAAATATCCTGGCAAATCTTCAAAACTCACTTTCTGAATAAAATCTAGGCGTCGAAATTAGCAGCTTACAAATTGCCCCCCAAAAAATGGATTTTCGACAAAGGGAGAAAAATATTTTTTGCAAATAAAATTCGACGCCTCCAATAATTCGACATATGACTGTTCATATGACTAGACATTTGTAACGTCAGAGTCATCATTGCACTTTTCCTAAAACATCTTTTCAGCCCACGTTTTAAGATTTTTCATCATCACTACCCTAGTCCCTAGCGGATCATGGGTCAAAAATTTAACTGCCACCGCCTGAACCATCCACTCATAACTGCCACGTGTCCCACACTTTTTCCACTATCTTTCCATTAAATGAAAAAATTCTGAATGTCAACCGCTTCAGTCCCTTTTCCTCCCATAAATAAGTTGAAAAAACTTCTTTTTCATTTTTTACGCACTCTTTCTTTAGGCAAGAACTCTCTTCAACGCATCTTCATCTTCTCCATTTTCTCTGCATTTTCTTCTGTAATCACTCATGGCTTCTTCCGCAGCTCCCCAAATCACGAACAAAGATTCCAAAAAATCTAAAAACTTACCACCTGTCCACAAGATCCTTGGGCCAAAGGTGGTGGGGAACCAACAGTATGTACCAGAGCCTCTAAATGAAGAGGAGAAACGACGTATTTACTAGTCTCAGGTACTAATTCCCATTTTAATTTCTGGTAAATCTCATGTAATACTAGGACCTTTACCTGATTTATCTTTTGATCCTGTTAAAGTGAAAGAATTCTTTCCAGCTTACCACCGTTACAAACCCATAGCTAATGGGGTTAGGCCTAGAACTGATAAGGAGAAAATCATAGAAGAAAAATCCAAAGTTGATGGCCAAGGATCCCCTTCTGAGGAAGTCATAAACTTAGAGTACATGAACAACTTTAGAATTTTTAGGTCTTGTCCTTTGTCGAAAGACCCATCTGATTATCTAGCTTGGCTAAAGAAAATAGAGGCAATCAAAGTTGATACTTGGAAATCTATGGGCATTTTCGACCTCATCCAGTTGTCGAAAGTAGGACCAGGATATTGCCCCCCTTTGCTGTTAGCTTCCCATTACTTTTGGGACAGTACCTATAACAATTTCCACCTTCCTTGTGGAATGGTCACCCCCACTCTTTTCGACGTAGCTGCAATAACTGGCCTTAGCCCACTGGGAGTGGATTACGATCCCACCCTACTATGTGACAACTCCATAGGCTTCGACACAAATAAGGCCACCTTCACAACCTATATTGCCAATTACCATGACAAAGAAACTAAAGAAGTCTCTGACCAAGAGCATGTAGCCTTCTTAGCCCTCTGGCTGTCGAGATGCGTTTTCTGCTCTAGATCTCTTCAAGTGGCGAAACGTTATATTACCATGGCAAATCAGCTCCATGCTGGACATCAACTGTGCCTAAGTGAGATGATCTTGGCGAATTTGTACGAATCTCTTGGCGAAGGGGTTACTTTCCTGAAGAACATCAAGGACACAGGGAGTCTTCTGTTGTCAGGACCATTTTGGCTCTTACAACTGTGGCTCAACGCCACATTTGAAGCTTCCTTACCCAACAAACAAATTATGGACGAACTTGCTCTGAAGGACAGAAGAGTCGAAGGAACCAGACTAACGCAGTTAAGACCCAACGATGAAGGTCTGAGCCTTCAACAAACTTTTACTGGGTATGTAATGATGTTTGCTAAACGCCATAACTTCACTCCCAATATGGCTCCTTTCACTGATAGAAAAATTGGACCAGCGTGGTTCATTAGGAAACTACCATTTGAGTCGAAAGCTCTAGAAGATGAATTCCTTAATGTCTGGGAATCTTTTCTTACCCCTAGACTTCTAGTTTCCAGACTCAAACCTTCAAAGCTGAAGATCTCCCTTGTCAATTACCAACCCAATCTGGTCTCTCGACAGTTTGGGTTAATACAAATAAAACCAAAACCCCTCTTCTCAAGGAAAGGTTCTTTGATTCACTACAACATGACCCACACCGAAGATGAGTGTTCTGAACTGCTGAAGAAGTACTCCAACTTGGTCTAAATCCAACTGGTGCCCTTTAGACCCAGCTTCCTTTGTTCCCAAGAATTTGACGAATGGTGGAGGGATTATTATGATTCTCAATTTTTTGACGTGCCTTCTTTCACTATCCAACTGACCAGAGCTTTCGCCCTTGTGCAGGATAAAACGAAGAAAGGTACTTCAAGACACATCAAAGAAATTCAATCATTCCAGAAATACTTTGAAACTGCCTCCAGGCCCAACGAACTTAGTCGAACCATAAGCGAAGCAGCCGTTACTTTAAAAGAAAAGTTTACTAGAAAATTGGACGAGTTAAAACTACCCTCATACGTTCGACCAGAACAACGTTATGAGATAGCTTTTAACCTTTATCCACCAAAATTTCCTCCCCTACCATCTGCTGAATTTGGTGTGGCTTTTAGTCCTCCATTTCTAGATTGGTTCACTTGTGGGGATTCCATGAAACTTCTTCGCTAGGAATATAAAAAACGTGCTAAGCGAGTGGTTCCGACTAAATATACCTTGGACAATTTCAAAGGCCACCTTCATATTGGCATAGAACACGTTCGTGTGGAAACTCCTATATATACAGGTGTGGAATGGGAAGATACTCGACACCACTTCTTTTCATTTGCACATATATGTATCTTTTGACTTGTGCTTAACTTCTTCCCTTTTTCTTAGCCGTAAAAATTTCTGCCAAGAAGTCAGCTGTCGTCGAAGCATCAACTGCAGAGGACGCGGAAGCCCCAAAAAATACTACCCAGAAACCTTTGGCGAAAGTATGATTTTGCCTTGTTTTTTAATCAATATTTCTTTACTATTATTTTCTGAAATACTAATGAAATCTTTTGCTATTTTTCAGGGCAGTCGAAGACCTCCTTCAACGCCAAAGAAAAGAAAGAAAAAAGAACCTGCAGCTCCTGCCATTGAATCTGGTGACGAATCACCTGATCAAGTCAAACCTTTAAGAAAAAAGAAGAGACCAACGAAGCCTCAACAACAAAAAACCCCTGCTTCTTGGATATTGGAGATAACTCCTCACAAAACTCCTGTCGAGCAAGTGACCACAGGTCCAGCAGAAAGTGAGAGTTCTAGTCTTAAGACTGAAATTCCCCAAGTAGGTTTTCTCTTCAAATTCGACAGTTAAAGGCATTTTTTCTCATGATAAATTTGCTGACTTCTTTATCTTCCAGGTCCTTGTCGACACCCATGGACATCCCATTGTTCAAGTTCTTCCAAAAACCAGCAGCGACCCCACTTATAAGCCCACAAGTGCCTCAAAACCTTCCCCTAAAGATTTGACTAAGGAATCAGTCACTGAAGTGAATCAGCCCACCGTCGTCTCTAAAATACTTCAAGACGTAATTCCAGAAGAAACTGGTCCTGAGGATGATAACTTAGTTGACGGTGGTGGAGATCCTACGATGCCTACTGCAACGCTCACAACAACAAGTGATCCTGAAGATAATTCCCCCATCAACTTAAAGGATGCTGACAAAGATAAAGATGGGGAAGTCAAAACGGGTGATGAAGAGGGAGAAAGGAGTGAAGGCGAAAGGGAAACCACTCCAAAGACTGCTGCTGATGAAGAGAAAGAAAGCGATAAGCAAAACCCTGCTGATCATCCCAGAGCTGGTTCAGTCAACACAACTTCGACCAGCCTTTCTCATGAAGAACTTGAGAATCTGAAGGTACAAAGACCACTGGAGTATCTGAAGGCCATGCTCAGTACCTGTTATAACTTTGTTGACACCACCACCAGTAGTTCGAATACTTCAGGGACCATTTCAGGCGCAAAATCCATGGACGAAGTGATGGCCTAGATTCAGCAGAAATCCTTAATATTGATTTGTTTCAACTTCTAGAGAAGGATTCATCTGTCCACTTTGACCTGAAAAAACTCTTGAAACAAATCAACGTCCTGGAGGCTCCCCCTGAAGTGACTGATGTTGTTGTGGACTTAACTACTCTTATTGACCTTGTAGCGGCAGATTTTAACCGTCTTAGAGACTATTCGAAAATGCTTGAGAACAAGTCGGAGACGCAACTTGCTGAATGGGATGCTGCTATAAGTTCTACCAATAAGGTAACTGAACTGGAAAAGGCTTCTGAACAAAATAAAAAAGAGGTTGCCAGCTGCGACGAAAACATCCTCAAATGGGAGAAACAAATTGCTGTTCTTCAACACAAAATTTATCAAGCTCAGAAACGCAAAGAAGAACTCCAACAAGTCAATCAGGATGAAATAGCCAAAGAGATTGAAGTTGGAGTGCATCATGTTGAATGGGCTCAGAAGTTAGGCAAGGAGATTGAAGAGATTTTGACCAGCAAGGCCCTCTGCGAGCGTCGACTTCAAATTCAACGATCTAAGTTTGACAAGTTGAAGAAATCTTTCCCTGTTTGATTTTGTAATGTTGCTTGGTCCTTTGAGGCCTATTTCTCTTGTAATGACATTTAAGTCATTTGTTTGGAAAATTTTACCAATTTAGTTATTTCTTTTGTAAGATTATTCGATTTCTATTTTAACTTCCTGCAATATGGGTTTATATTTTTTCAAATACTTCCCATTTATTTTCAGTATTCTCTTATCTTTATCTAATTCTTCGACTTCATACGCACCATTGGAAAACACGTTGGTGATTTGAAAAGGTCCTTCCCACTTAGGGGACCATTTTCCTATAAGTCTATCTTTTTGATCCATGGGGAGAATCACTTTCCACACAAGGTCACCAATCGAAAAGGCTTTACCTTTTACTCTTTTATTGTAGGATTTCTTCACCCTTTCCTTCTGCCTTTTTAATAAATCTAACGCGTTTAATCTCTCTTCGTCTACATCAACTAGTTCATCTATCATCATATTCCAATATGCATCTGATGGAATTTCATGATGTCTTTGAACTCTTGTTGACTGCAAGTATATCTCGACCGGTAAAACCGCATCATGGCCATACGTTAGACAAACCCATAGAATTTGGTCCAAAGTTTTGTGCCAATTATTTGGTTTTCCTCCCACGTGCTTCTTTATCAAACCAATTATAACCTTGTTTGCTGCTTCGATCTGTCTGTTGGCTTGAGCGTAGTAAGGCATTGATATGAGAAGTTTGAACCCCATTTCCTTCGCGAATGCTTGCATCTTTTTACCCGTGAAAACAGACCCTTGATCCGTTGTTATTGTCTTTGGGATGCCGAATCTGTAAATGATATGTTTTCGAATGAATTCGATTACTGCTTCTTGATCCACATTCACTAAAGGTATGGCTTCAATCCATTTTGTAAAATAATCGATACCGACCAAAATAAACTTCTGGCTTTTCGAAGAGGCTGGTCGAATTTCTCCAATCAAATCCAAAGCCCAACCTCTAAAGGGCCAAGGCTTTATTATAGAATGTAACTCACTTGCAGGAACATGTGGTATCCCTGCGTGTATCTGGCACTCTTGGCATCCTTTCGCGAATTCGACACAATCTTTTAACATAGTTGGCCAATACATTCCCTGTCGGAATAATAACCACTTCATCTTATGGCCTGCTTGATGCGCACTACATGCCCCGCTGTGTACATTCGACAAAGCTATGTATGCCTCATATTCGCCTAAACACTTAAGTAATATCCCTTCCGGAGTTTTCTTAAATATTTCATTCCCCAAAATCACATAACTCAAAGCTCGATACCTGATTTTTCGTTCGACTGGTCCTATTGGATTTTGCAGGTATTCTATTATGGGTTTCCTCCAATCTCCAGTCATTGAATTATCTATGTTAAAAATATCAAAATTTTCTTCGTCACCGTATCCAAGCTTTATCGTCTCCAAATCTGATGGGGATAATCTAGCTGATACGACTCTTCCTCTAACTTCAATGGCTTTCTGCAACTTTTCCTTCGACACTTTGTATGCAGAAGCTATCTGTCCTAAATCATTTGCTTCCTGATTTTCTATTCGAGGGATATGTCGAATCGTAACCATATCGAATCTTTTCAAGAGTCGATTAGCTATCACAAAGTACATGATTAAATTCTCCTTAACACACTTGTACTCTTTTGTTATTTGCTTTATGACTAACTCAAAGTCGCCCATTATTTCGACCCGAGTTGCCCCCAATTCCAACAAAATTTCAAGTTCTGCTATCAAAGCCTCATATTCTGCCTCATTATTTGAACAAAGGCCTTCGACTTTGTACTTAAATTTTGTTGGAATTTTGTTAGGAGAAATAATAAGAACTCCTATTCCAGTTCCATTTTTATGACTAGAACCGTCGAAGTACAACTTCCATGGTTCTATTTCTATGTAGTCCAAAAACTTGTCATTTATGGCGTGATCGACTATAAAATCAGCCACCACTTGTCCTTTGACAGCCTTTAAAGGTAGATATGTCAAAGAATATTCAGTTAATGCTAATGCCCACTTCCCAATTCGACTGTGCAAGATTGGTTTAGACAACATATATTTTATAACATCGAAATGAGAAGAAACGTAAACATCAACTGGCTTTATATAGTGCTTCAATTTCATACATGAAAAGTATAAACATAAACACAACTTTTCAATTACACTATATCTAGTTTCTGCATCGTTCAAGACCCTACTGAGGTAGTAAATGGCTCTTTCGACACCATTCTCGTCCTCTTGAGCCAACATGCTCCCTAATGTCTTGTCCGACGCGAACATGTACAACCTCATACTCCTACGTCTGCAAAGTGACATTAAAATTAGAGGATGCATCAGGTATTCCTTGATCTTGTCGAAGGCATCCTGCTGCTCTTGCCCCCATTCGAAGTCTTCCTTCTTCAGTCGAAGTAGAGGGGAAAAGGCTTGCGTCTTCCCACTGAGGTTGGAGATGAACCTTCTGAGAAAGTTGATCTTGCCAAGTAGAGACTGCAATTCCTTCTTTGTAGATGGCGTTTTCGCCTTCATTACTGCCTTGGTCTTGTTTTGGTTAATTTCAATCCCTTTTTTGTGGACCACAAAGCCTAGGAAGTCTCCCGCCTGCACAAAAAACACACATTTGAGAGGATTCATCTTCAGACCAAACTTCCTCATTTGTTCAAAGGATTGTCGATGGTGTTCTATATGACTTTTTCCTGAAACAGACTTAATAACAATATCGTCAATATAAATCTGCATAAAATCTTCAATGAAATCGTGAAAAATCGAATTCATCGCTCGTTGGTACGCTGCCCCAACATTCTTTAAACCAAAAGGCATTACCACCCATTCGTAGGTGCCTAAGGCCCCAGGGCATCGAAAAGCCGTTTTAGGAACATCTTCCTCAGCAATAAAAATTTGGTTATAACCAGAGTACCCATCAAGCATACTGAGGTACTCATGGCCTGCGGCAGAATCGACGAGCATTTCCGCCACTGGCATAGGATATTCGTCCTTTGGGGTAGCAGAATTCAAATCTCAAAAATCAATACATACCCTCAATTTGCCATTTTTCTTTATTACAGGAACTATGTTAGCGATCCATTCGACATACCTGGTTGGACGGATGAACTTGCATCTGAGGAGTCTTTCGACTTCTTCTTTAATCTTCGAGAGGATTTCTGGGGCGAATCCCCTTGGAGTTTGCTTAACATGTTTCCTCCCAGGTTTTATTGGCAACCTTAATTCGACCAGACTTCTATCCAGCCCGGGCATTTCGTCGTAGTCCCATGCGAAACAATCCTTGAATTCCTTCAGTAACTGGACTATTTCGACCTTGAGTTGAGGGCTCACTTTCCCACTGATATATGCTAGTCTTTTCTCTGCCCCTGATCCCAAGTCAATTTCCTCGAGTGGATCCTGTGCCATCATCTTGATGTTTGCTGCTAATGGATCCTTCTCAAATCCCAATGGCTCATCGTCATAAATTGCGTCGAGCCTCTAGTTTTGTAAATCTCCTAGGTCTTTATCCGGTGGATCCACATTAAAATCCTTTCCAAGACCTTGTTGATCTGCTTCGATCTGGTTGGCTTCGACAACCATATACTTTACTTCGGCCTCTAAGGCCGCTTTGAGTTTATTCTCGGCTATATAAGCCACGATCTTTTCGAGAACTAGTGACTCACTCATTGTCACATTCGTTGCCCCAGCCAGTTGGCCGGATGTGTGAGGTTCCAAAAATGTAGTCTTCTTCGTCAACTACCTCTCTATCCCACTGAAACCCGTGGGTGGGATGAAGGTATAGTGAGCAGAAAGCATTGTCCGTTGGCGTCATGTCGAAGGTGGCTGGGCTACAAGGAGCTATGTGAGCTAGATTCCTGTCGAAGCTTCGCCTATCCACCTGGTTTACTTTAGCCAAAAAGTAACTCTGGTCAGCCTCTATATTTTCAACAATCCCGTCTGCGCGCCAAATTGTTATTCGTTGATGCATTAACGAAGGGACGACACCAATGTCGTGTATCCACTCCTTACCTAAGAGAAGATTATAATTTGCTTTCGACGCAATCACCATAAACATCATCGGCCTTTTGATGGTTCCGACAGTTAGATTTACCTGTATCACACCCACAGTGGTTCCTACTTTCCCCTCATAATTCGACAACACCATGTTATGAGGTTTGGTGTCGGAATCATCTTTTCCATTTTCTTAAGCATATAATACGGCATCAAATTGACAGCCTTTCATCTATCGACCAAAATTTTACTCACCCCTATATTACCCACTTTTCCTTTTATAAATAGGGGTTTCAAGTGGTTCCTCATTGAGTCATCTGGCCTTTCGAAAAATGCGTTATGTTTTTCAACGCAACCATTGTTCATGATATAATAGCAAACGGGCCTGTGTCTGGCCGTTTCGACCTCCAAAGCTTCCTCTTCCTCTTCGATTTCCATTATTTGATCATACTTCCTAGGGAGCACGGAAATGACGTTACATGTTACGTTGAATGATGCCTCTGACTCTGAGTTAAAATCGTCTGTCATTTCATCATCCTTGGTTACTTCCTCCTTTGATGCTGCTTGTACTGGAGCAATAGGTGGCTTCTCGACCTTCACTTCTTCCTTCTGAGTCGAAGTTTGAACATTGCTGCTGGTTTCTGGCTTGGCTTTTCCTGCAGCCTCCTTCTCAGCCTTCTTACGACGTTGGTACCTCCTCCATTGTGACTTCGTCATAGGATTCTTGCCCTTATAATTCTCAGAAGGGTAAGTCACCATTTTCGACTTTTGGAATTCTTTCCTGTATGATATGGAAGATCCTCGCTGCACTCCTTCGGCTTATCGGATTGGATTCACCCACCTGTCGTCTGGGGCTTTATTTATAGGTTTAAAGGTGTTAGGGTATCTTCCCCCTAACCTCTACCTGCTTTGGTCCCCTCTTCTAAGGTCGAATCTTTCTCCTGAAGGTCTCCAATTTCCCCTTCTTTTTGCTCTCTCCACTCCCTCTAAGTTTTGTACAGCCTTTTTATCGAAGACGGTACTGCAACGAGGGCAAAGCATTACCTCAGACCTTTTCCTCTGGCACCTATATATGAAATCTGCCAGATTCTCTTCCTCCTTGGGATACGCTAGTTTATGGTACTCCTCACGTCGACGCTCTTCGTCGACTTGCATTGACATGTTCTGAGCCACTTCGACCATGTTTACATTGGTAGGTGTTTTTGTGTCCATGCTTAATTTATTCAACTTCAAGTTGAGGCCTTCATTGACATCATGTTACTTCTTCATACGATTGAAGTCCTCAGAGATTTTCATCGTTAGCACCTTGGGAAGTGGACTCCCGGTAACCTGCGGGCTGACGAATCCGGCAGCTTTGTTTTTTGGATCCTCCATGGTCCTTTGGAGAATACCAACAGCACCTTATTTGTAAGAAACTTCAGTAGTTCCTTTGTTGATTTGGGCGAAACCTTCAGTGGTCTCATTGTTGACTTTGGCGAAACCTTCAGCAGTTTCATTGTTGACTTTGTCGAAACCTTCAGTAGTTTCATTGTTGACTTTGGCGAAACCTTCAGTAGTTTCATTGTTGACTTTGGCGAAACCTTCAGTAGTTTTATTGTTGATTTGGACGAAACCATCAGTAGTTTCGTTGTTGACGCCCTCAGTGGCCTCAACAATATAGTTCTCAATGATCTTTGCGTCAAGGTCTTCAGTAACCCTAACCATCACAGCCTGGTTTACGAAGTCAGTTGTAACTTCGACCATATCACCTTTGTTGGCGGGATCCTCAGCAACCTCCACCATATTCACGTTGTTGTCGAAGCCATCAGTAGCCTCAATCATGTTCACATTGTCGTCGAAGCCTTCAGTAACCTCGACCATGTTCACTGTGGATGGCTCAGTATAGTGGGCCTCCACCACTTGCAACGAGTTTGAATCCACATTCGCCTAGGATTTTGACTTATCGCAGAATTTGAGTCTTCCACCTCTGATTGCATTCTGCACGAGATCCCTGAAAAGGAAACATTGAGACGTTTTATAACCCAAAAAATTATGGTACTTGCAAAAACCTCTCTTTTTCTGCGGTTCTAAAGGAGGCACTTTAGTACCAGGAGGCACTATCATTTGGCCATCTTTGACTAACAAATCAAATATTTCATCACACTTTGTGACGTCAGACGTATAAGTTCTTTTGGGGAATTTGTCATTCTTTTCTGATTCGACTGGGTCTTTCCCATTCGACGGAGTTAAGACTTTACACGCATATGGTGGCCCCTATTTTAGTTCTGCCAAATCAACCTCTTGTTCGTCGAACTTTGATGATCCATCTTCGTCATCATCCTCACAAACTCTGACATATGCTACCCTTTCTTTCTTATTTTTACATGCCCTAGCTTTTTCGGTTTTAATCGTTCGACTTGTCTAACCCTATCAGCCAATTGGGCCATGTCTCTTAAGTACTGGGTATCTAATTTCTTTCTGATTGAATAGTCAAGGCCACCAGCGGCCATTTCGACTAACTCATGTTCAGGCACTTGTGTGAAACACCTTGCCTTGAGCAACCTAAACCTATTCAAATAATCATCAATTGGCTCTGAGAATTTTCTCTTGACGCTAGCCAATTCTTTCAGACTTATCTTCGTCTGTCCCATGTAGAATTGTTCATGGAATAATCTCTCCAACTGGGTCCAGGTATATATCGAATTTGCAGGCAATGTGGTGAACCAGGTAAAAGCATTCTTCGTTAGGGAACTAGGGAAATATTTTATTCTCAAATTCTCATTGTGCGCTATTTCGCCTGCTTCAATTAAGTACCACGCCACATGTTCGTCCGTCGATTCACTGGTATCCCCTGAAAATTTTGTGAACTTGGGAACTTTCCATCTATGGCGTAATTCTTGCTGCAGAATATATTCCGACAAAGGGGAGGTATAACTGGGCCTTTGTAATCCCACATTCATCCCATTTCGCGCCATAATCCTTTCGACCATGGCAGCCAAATTGTTCTCTACCGGCATATCATTACAACACATTTTTTGTATAATATTGTCAGCATTTTGGTTTCGGTTTACTAGCAACACTCTTGGTTCTTGTTGAACAGGGATTTCGACCCCAGGTGGTTCGACTGCCCCTCCCTGGTTCAAAACTTCCGCCTGAGGGATATTTGGTTGCCTTTGATTTATGGTAGGTTCTTCTTCGACGGCTACCCTTGGGTTCTGAACTACCTGTTCCCTTAGGGGAGGTTGGGGGACACCAAAGAAATTAGCAATGCGCGTCATCTGTGCTGCCAACTGTTGATTCGTTTGTGTCGTGTTTTGGATCAAAGGATTAAATATAACCCCTATCTGTTGGGCTAACATCTGGACCATATCATGTTGCTTTCATCCATTTGTTGCCTAATTACTTGTGCGGAATTATTGGTAATGTTTGGCATATAAGTTTGATATCTCGTTCCTAAAGGCTGGCTAATTCTACCCATATGGTTCACACCAGAACCAGACCCTTGCAAAGGCGAAGTCACATTCATCGTTGGATCCGTAAACGCTGATGGCGCATTATGTAAACTTGCCATTACTAAAGTTGGCATTCCATACAGTTGTTCTCGATTTAGAGGCATCGAAAAACCAGATATAAAGGGTATGTACATACTCCCTGAAGGGCCAGGAGTCATTTGAGGCATTTGGGGTCCCATAGTTGAAAAATTAGGCGCACTCTGAGAAATTGAATGCGCAGGTGTCGAACCCGTTGTTGATGGCATAACCTCTGATACTAATATTGAGGTCGTATTGCCCCCAGTCAATGGATTAGGGGGTGGTACTTCATTATTCGTAGAATTCTAATTGTTTGGCGGATTTGGATTCGCTATTCTGCGTACTCGTCTTCTTCTGGGTCTTTCTTCGTTATTTATGGATATCTTACCACTCCTTAGTCTCATGCAACGAAGCGAAGAAAGTTTCGTACGAGTAAAAATGTAAATTAAATGTTTGCAATTGTTAATAGCACAAGGTCCCACCGGGTGTGCCAATTTGTTTACCTGGAAAATTTGCAAACAACCGCTGATCTCCTAATTTATGAAAAAATTAGTTTACTCGTAGGACCGATCAAACAAGTCCTAGGACAATGTGCTTTAACAATCTTGACAATTTGTGTTAAAATAAAACCTTTTGTTTACTGGATTTATCATGGTTTCCATCAACTAATGTTTTTCGACTAAAAATAATAAGAACTTTGCTTCTTGAAAGAAATGGCGAAATGTAAGTAAATTGCAAGAATAAAAGTGCAAGAATGAAAAGGAATTGTAAATGAATAACTTAAGATTTCATTAAAATGCAAGGAATAGAAACTGGTGTTTCTCAAACGTACATTTTCTCAGTAACTACTATTTTCTCTCACACGGTTACTTTGAGTATTCTTGAGTAGCTTGTACAAATTTTGAACACACACGGAAATTTAAACGCTAAGACTCCCTATTTATATACAATCAAAATAACTGTCAATAACAGCTATTTCTCCTAACGATGACACATGGAATTCTGCATGCCTTTTCGCCCCGGATGTGCTTCACGCATCTGGTTTTCAAAACGAGTCTCCCTCCTAAATTCGAATTTCAAATATCCGTCGAAAATGGCCCTATCACCAATCCGTCGAAGTACTTTTAATACTTAGAAAAAATCTCCAAATCTGCTTCTCCAATTAACATTGATCTTCGACTGACCTTCTTCAAAAACAATCTCCTGTCGAAATATCCTGGCAAATCTTCAAAACTCACTTTCTGAATAAAATCTAGGCGTCAAAATTTACAGCTTACACGAGGCTTCGCGGAGGGTTGCCCCTGTTCGGATTTCCTGGACGAGATCGAGTTCCTCCCTTAGTGCCTCATTTTTCATTTCTTTGTCGAGGGGGGATTCTGTCAGCCTGGAGGGTACATGAACTTCGATGGGGATCACGGCTTCGGTCCCATAGAACAGACAAAAAGGTGTTTCCCCAGTTGAAGAATGTAGAGTTGTGCGGTATGCCCATAAGGCGCTGTGCAATTCCTCGACCCAAGCTTTCTTCGTTTCGTCTAGCCTTCGTTTGAGGCCTCGAAGGATGACTCGGTTCGCCGCTTCAGCTTGCCCTTTTGTCTAAGGATGTTCGAAGGATGCAAAGTGTTGCTTCGTGCCGAGCTGGGCGACGAAGTCCTGGAACTTCCTGTCCGTGAATTATGTCCCATTGTCCGTGACTATCGCCTGGGGGATGCCAAAACGTGCGAGGATGTTTCATTTTTAGAAACGCAGTATGTTAAGGGCAGTTATCTTGGCTAGAGCCTCCGCTTCTATCCATTTTGTGAATTAGTCCATGCCTACTATTAAGTATTTGTTCTGATTTGATCCTACCACGAATGGTCCTAGGATGTCCAGGCCCCACCAGGCAAATGGCCACGGGGAGAACATTGCCTTGAGCTCATTAGGAGGAGTGAGGTACATGTCCCAGTGTCGTTGGCACTTATCACATTTCTTCACGTTCTCTTTAGCATCATGCTGCATGGTTGACCAGTAGTACCCTGCTCGGAGGGCCTTTCGGGCAAGGGACCTTCCTCCGAGATGTTGGGGGTTGATTTCTTCATGAATTTTGCGCAAGATATGGGCGACCATCTCTTCCTCGACACACTTGAGTAGCGGGATGGAGAACCCTCGCCAGTAGAGTTTATCTTCGACCAGGACGTAGGAGTAAGCTCTTCGCCTAACTATGCTGGCCTCTTTGGGGTCGGACGGAAGTTTGTCTTTAGCGAGGTACTTGTAAACGGGGGTCATCCAGCAATTATTTTCGCCGATCATCTGTACGTCGAGGGTCGCGGAAGCCTTTTCGATACTGGGTCGAGGAAGTACCTCCTGTATGACGGGTTTGTTTCCGCCTTTCTTCTTCGTGCTGGCTAGTTTGGACAAAACATCTGCCCGGACATTGTGTTCGTGGGGAACATGTTTTACCTCTACCGCTGCGAACTTCATCATCTTCTTCTTGACTAGGGTTAAGTATTCGGTCAGGTTGTCGTTTTTGGCTTGATATTCCCCTCGGACTTGAAGGGCCACGAGTTGTGAATCTGTGCAAATGACGACTTCTTCCGCGCCCAGGTCTTCGGCCAAGCATAACCCAGCGAGGAAGGCTTCGTACTCAGCCTGGTTGTTAGAGGTGGGGAAGGACAGGGTGAGTGAAACTTAAACGATGATTCCCTCATCTCTTTCCAATATGATGCCTGCCCCCGCTTCCCGCCGAACTGGAGGCCCTGTCTACGAAAATGGTCCATTTGCGTGCTCCGCAAGTGGGGGAGTCCACGAACGTCATTTCTGCGACGAAGTCGGCCAGGGCCTGGGCTTTGAGGGCTTTCCTGCTCTCATACCGAATGTCAAATTTGAACAGCTCGAGCAACCATTTGAGCATTCTACCGGCCATGTCTGGTCGTCCCAGTAGCGGCTTTACGGGTTGATCTGTTCGAACCACAATCGTGTGGGCTAGAAAGTAGTGTCTCAGTCTTCTAGCTGCATTGATGAGGGTCAGCCCCACTTTTTCAATCTGTTGGTATCTCAACTCTGGTCCCTGCAGTGCTTTACGCGTGAAATATATGGGCTTCTGCCCATCAGGGGTCTCGCGGATAAGAGCGACGCTTACTGCCTCGGTTGCTACGACGAGATACAGGTACAAAGTTTCGCCGTTGTCCGGGCGAGAGAGAATGGGTGGTTCTGAGAGTGCTCGTTTTAGATGGAGGAGAGCTTAGTCACATTACTCGGTCCATTCGAACGCTGCCTCCTTACGGAGGAGTTTGAAGAATGGTATGGCGTGTTGGGCGGACTTGGCCACGAAACGGGATAATGACGCGAGCATCCCATTGAGGGACTGGATGGATTTCTTCGACTTGGGTGTTGGAAACTCAGAGAATGCCTGACACTTATCAGGGTTGGCTTCGATTCCTCGTTCCTTCAAGTAGAAGCCGAGGAATTTTCCTGCCCGGACACCGAATATGCACTTCTCCGGGTTGAAACACATCTGGTACTTTCTGGCTTGTTCGAAGACCTTCCTCAGATGGGCAGTATGATCGGCTTCCTCGTGGGATTTAACGATCATGTCGTCCATATAGACTTCGAGCATGTCACCTATCTCTCCCCGAAACACCTTGTTCATCGTCCTTTGATAGGTCGCGCTGGCGCTCTTCAGGCCGGAAGGCATTACGTTGTAGTAATAGTTGCCCGATTCGGTCATGAAGGTCGTGTATTTTTTATCACTCATTGCCATTGGTATTTGATTATAGCCCGAGTAGGCGTCCATGAATGATAAAAGTTTAAAACCGGCAGAGTTATCAACAAGTTTATCAATATTGGGGAGGGGGGTAGGCATCCTTCGGGCATGCCTTATTAAGATCGGTGTAGTCAATGCATATTCGCCATTTGCCATTAAATTTCTTTACAAGTACAATG